>JASDDO010000006.1:15026787-17426787 GCA_030015575.1 Agapanthus africanus | reverse complement strand
ATTAAAGGCAAGATACATCGTTACCAAAGATGCTACCAAAGAGGCAGTCTGGATACATATAAGTTCATGAGATGAACTTCGTTCCTACCATTGTGTGACAATGGAGTTGTGGCTTTAGCGAAGGAACTACCGTCCCATCAGAAATCCAAATATAATTCTTAGACAGTATCACCTGATCATGGAGATGGTTGATCTCCAGGGAGATCGAGGTTAGGAGAGTAGACACGGAGGATAATAGCGCGGATCCACTCACAAAGGCCTTTTTCCCAGTAGAGACTTTTATGGGATGGTTGAGTATGAGATATTTCAACCGCAGCTAATTGTTGGGTATGCGACACCACAACAGATGGCCCTAGTGCAAGTGGGAGATTGTTAGTTATATGTATGCCCTAAAAGCCATTACTGTACATACGATGTATATTGTAATGGATGCTTGGACATATATACGGAGGACTTTCTTGCTCGACATGATAGTATGCTATCTGGTTGTATTTTATCTTAACATGTACTCTGATTGTCTCTATATTTCATATTGATAAAGCCCTTAGGATATGTACTCGACTACTGGGACTATGATGAGATAATACTAGTGGGGCCACGGTAGTCGACGAGTACATCCTATAACAGTTCCTAGTCGAGGGTGTATCGAGACAGGGTATCGATACACCAGAGTAGACTAGCGTAAACGCATCTTGACCCATATGATGGGTGATGGATGATCCCATATCCATCGGTGTTTGACATCAAGGATGGTGTACTGGTGCTCAGTGGAGACTGGGTATACTGGACGGGCTCGCCGAGAACTCCCAGATGGCATTATACCTTACGTCAGATGGCAGTTCTCCGGTGACACTGGTACAGAGTAGTCTGTTGACCCGAGATCGTCATAGAGTCTTGTGTGATTCCCACTGTGCTTTGATTTCCATCATACCACGTCCAAGAGGGCGTGCAAAAAGGTGGCTTTTGGGTACAATCCCGAGTCACATGGAGGCAATGAGTGATAGGAGGGGATTCGTCTCTCCCGGTATAGGGAGTTGATGTTGCGCTGTGTTCGATTGGCTATAATCGAAAATCCCTGGCCAGGGTTGCTGAGATCTACTGGTAAGTGTTATCAGTAGTTTCTCGAACTGTTATAGACCTCATATCGACACGACTTATCGAGCTACTGGGGTCTGACGTTTACCACCCCTAGGCGAGATATGCGACATATCAGACGACTAGACCGGACTGTACGGTAGTGTTACTGATTGGATTCACAGGAGAATATACATGCTTGCTTGTTGATCTTCTGAGCGCTCAATACCTGGGTGGCTGTTACGTTTAACTGACCGCTTGCAGCTTGTAGGTGTTTGATATGATCATCACCTACTGCCGGCGTATTGACGATTCTTTAGAGTCCTACACAGAGGTTTCTTGACTCAGGAAAAATGGAGTAGGAGCACATATGTGATATGTGCGGGACCGAGGATAATGTGGTATGTGATACCGTATTGGATTCTCGCGATATGAGATATCGGCCGGGTATATGTGATATAGCCGGGTCATCGTATTAGTCGGTTATATGCGATATAGCCGGATTGTCGGATCAAGTGTTGATTCGATAATTTAATGTATAATAATATATATGATATATTAAATTACATTAACTAATATTAGCTCACTAAAAGATTCTTTTTCTCACGGGATAATACATTGATATATATGCGATATATGTTAATTGTATTATTTTCTATTGTTACAAAATATATTGTATATGTGATATATAATATTATAACATGTTAGGGTTACAAATTTAACTATGGTTTAGGGTTTAAACTTGGTTAGGGTTTGGATTAGGGTTAGCTTTTGCATGAAGCTTCCATGAAGCTTCATGAAGCTTTGACTATCTTTGGCTTGATATTTTGTGTTGATATTATGTTAACCCAATCCAAACCATTAACTCTAGTTAACTCTCTACAAGGGTTAACTCCTTCATGCTTAAGCCTTGGTTAGATTTGTAACCACTACAATAATTCATTATTCATCATAAAAGGAATGATACATTATCTTCTTCTTCTTCCTTCTCTTTTCATGGAGAAAAGCTTTCTAGTTTTGCTTTTGTGATGAAAGTGAGTGAGAAAAAGATTATTAAAGAGAGCAAAAATCCTACTTCATCATCCTCATCTATCCTTGCCATTTAGATGAGGGTGTTCACTTCATTTCATGAGTGATAGCTTGTGTTAACGAAACTTCAAGGTAGATCATCTATGTTATCGAAGATCGAAAGCAAGGTTGCATCATTCTCTTCGTGAAGCCTCTCGAGAGTCCAGAACACGATGATCGCAGCGAAGGGTCCTCAACACGGAGCTTAAGAAGTGAACGAACGGATCTACAAAGGTTGTAATCCCTCTCACTTCGTGTTAAAGTGTTTAACATGTTTGTTTTCGCCTAAACCCTAGTTTAAAGATCCGGCTTCGGGTTGTTCGGCACGGCTAATTTTTTAATCGGGCATGGTTGATACCTCGTAGACCCTTGTGCACGTGCCTAGCATCCCTACAGTGGTATCAGAGCCAAGCTAGAGCTTTAGGCGAAGTCTAGACGAAATTTAAAGTCCGATCGAACCCGAAAACCCCGACACGAACCCTTCTCTGTACAATTTCTAAAAATGTTTATTTTTCTGAATTAAAAATGGTCAGAAAAACAAGCCGGAAAATCTAAGAATTACTGTGAAGTACGGTCCACTAAGTCAACTATTTGACCGCGGAACCGCAGCCACACCAATGGTCCGGCGGCGGTTACGCGGCCAAAATTTGGACTTAGTCCCTGGAATTTAACATATTTATTCTTAGGTCCTGTCTTGTTATTTTTTTCTGGTAATTTTTTAATTCCACTCAAGTGTTGAGTTTTCTAGGGTTGTATTGGGGACTCGTTGTTTCGATCAGATAATTTAACTTTGTTTAGTTTTGTCTGGATAAATTTTAGAAACTGTTAAAAAGTTCGAACGGATATCAATAACTCACTTTTTCCCCAGTCGGAAAATTTTTCAAAAGTTGGATTTTTTCTCGAGTTTAAGAACGTTCTATGTCGTGCAAGTAATGCGGTGGACCCTCTAGAAGACAACAAACCTTAACTCAATTATATGACCGTCTTGAACTGTCTCTAAACCTTAGGGTTTGGGGCAGTACGGCGTGCCACATGTGAGGCGTTGGCTTGACCCTTCTACGGCTGGACCATTGGTACTGTGGCATGTGATGGATGTTTTAAAACTGATTTCAAGTGTTGAGATATATCGGGGAAATCTTGGGTGTTTGATTATTCGATCGGAAAGTTTAACATTGTCTATTTATCTGGAATGTGATACAATAACTGGAATCCACAGGTAGTTATGAGATAACTAATTTGAATGTTATAAATCTAGCATTTCAGTCTCAAATGATCAGTTGCCACGGAATTTTGATGTGATCAAAAGTCCGTCGCAATCACGTAGCGTACGTGGATACTCGCCGGGTAAACTTAATAGACAGCGACGCCCCATAGCCCCGACCAAGTGACTGTAGGAGAATCCCGTCGCCAAAAGCATCCGTTCGGGTGCTCGCGGCAGCGGTGTTCCGCCTTAGTGCTCTTCGTCGACGGCATCCGGGGGTGCGGCCGTCTACTAAAGTTTGCGACGAGCATTCGATCAGGATGTCGGGAATCTTGTTGAATTGCCCGACTTGATATTGAAAAGAGTTTTCGATAAAGAGACTAAAATGCGGGGTTTATAATTGTTAGGCATGCGATGTCTAAGGAATTCATTTGGTTAGGCATGCGATGTCTAAGAAGGTTGCGGATTCCAACTGTTGTAGTTTTATACTTTCTTTTCTGTGACCGTAAGCATAGTATGTAGTGTATGGCTGGCTTCGTTGCTGTACATCAACGACAATCGGGATACGCATACTTGCTTACGTTGATGATATGAGATATTATGTGTTGCTGTGATATGTTATATTGGATCGTCGTGTTTTGAATAGCCGGGGGTTTTATGTGAGATGAGAGTTTTTTTCTTTTTCATTCATGTAAAATTCATTTGTATGTAATATTCTTTTATTGGGGCACTTCCGGGCTGAGGATGATGTCACCATTGTATATTATTTACTTTTCCGCATTAGGTAGACCCAAGGCGGGGAGCACAAGTAACAGGGTTCTAGGGTCCAGTGGGAGACCATCTCGAGGAGTCGAGACCGGGTCTCCTAACCCTAGAATTGGCAGTGTTGCTTGCCGCTCTCGTAGGGGTCTAGGGATGTGGGTTTGGCTATTCATCGCGACCGTGGAATCCGTGTTTTATACAGGCTCGTATTGAAAACACGGACGTCCTAGTATATCCAATATTTCATATGTGTTCTTCTGCTACAATGTTCTGTGATGAGATCATATTACTACCTGAGACGAATGTTTATATTATATATATGAGATATATGTTATATTGCAGATTTCGTTTCAAATGTGATGCTTGCGAAGCATAATAAAATGGGACTTCATTAATGAGATTAATGAAATAAAAGAAACCTAAAGATGTTGTAGAAACTTGTTTAAAAACTGGTAGCTCTAGTTCTTGCTTTGCATAGCGGTGTTCCTTGTAGAACATCCAGCACCTTATTCGATAAGGAAAGAGCCGAGATCCCTTCACCGGGAGTGACCTCATTAGTGAAACTAGCAGATGCTACAAACTCAGTTTGTCTTTTGATTGCTTCTATAGTTTTTGCTTTGCATAGTGATATTTGTGAAATATCCTGCACCTTATTCGATGAGGAAAGGGCCGACGATCCCTTCACCGGGAGTGACCCCTTTAGCAAAACTAGAAAGGCCTCAAAAACACTCCATTTAAAATCACTCGATTCTACAACGATATCAAGTTCATTACGCAAAGGGTTTTCTTAAAAACCTGCCGTAGCCCTCCGTCATTTCAGATAAGTAATATTTAGTATTCGTGCTGCGTTTGTTGACCTCTGTCAAGGCGTAGTGTGCGGTAGCTGATTAGTGCTTATCTGTATAAACATATGATGTGATTGATTTAGGGTAGTCGTGCGACCTTATTGACCTCTGTCAAGGGTCGTACGGGTGGGTTTACTTCAATTAGGAAATGACGGGTTGAACTTGACTAGCAGCCTATGTTTTGTTGACCTCTGTCAAGGTCATAGGACGCTGGAGGTAAAATATTATTGGGAATTTCAAGTGTTGAAATTTACAATGAGATTGCATACCTTCTATGAGATAGTTGGATCCCGATACCCGCTGCGAGTAAGAGTTACTCCTGGGAGAGTTTTACACATTACATTTAGCCGATCAAGTAGGTGTCTAGAAAGGTGTGAACGGGGTTACGCCCCTAGGAAAACGAGGTTTACGTTAATTAGGTTCATGCGAAAACACGGGGGACCTCCCTCAAAGTAGCGACACTGGCCTGGCTGAAAGATTGGCGAACATGTAGCGTATAATTAATCCCGGCTAGCCTTTCCTTTTAGCGTTTGAAGGAAGATTTGACAAAAACAGTGGGAGACATCCTGATTAGATATATTAGATAACCAATCTAATCTTGCAAGAGCATACGCTGAGTGTTTTCTTCTCTCTCTCTACAGGTAGCGACCATATCACGCCTTAATCAAAATAATAATACGGATGTATTGACCGAACCCGCTTGTTATATTGAGCTGGGGAACGTTGGTCCCGCTCCAACTTATAATTGTTATAAGACAGAGCAGGAAATTGGGGAATACCAGATTTCCCGTGCCGCCCAAACGAAGAAAGTGCATGCTGATGCATCTTCTTCGGGTGTGTTCATTACAGAGAACTGTTTCTCAGTATCCTTTACATCCTGGGTATTTGATACCGGATCAGGATCCCACATATGTAATTTGTTACATGGGCTACAGATAGGTAGAGAACTAAGAACGGGTGATATGTTTCATGAGATAGAAACGGTGCAAGTCTGTTGGTCACTATCACCCTGTATTACCAGAGTACATTGATTCTGAACGAATGTTATTAGATACCGAACCTGATATACAACATCATATCAGTCTCTTTATTAGTAAAGAAGGATATAATTTTTTATTGTTGGATAATGTTTTGAACATTTCCTATATCAAGAGTTGATCGTTCAGGCACGTTATCTAAAAGTATTGACGTTCTAAATCAAACTACAGTTCTTAGTATACAGAACACACACAACAGGAAGAGTTCAGAAATGAACGAATCCTTCTTGAGGCATTGTAGACTAGGTCATATCAATGCGACCCGACTAGCTGAAGTTACATAAAGATGCATATTTAAATTAGTTTGAATTAAATCTTGTGAAACTTGCCAGTCATGTCACAGAGATAAAATGACCACAGCTCCGTTTATTGGAAACAGAGAAAGAGTTAGTGAACTTTTGGGATTGATACTTGATGATGTATGATGGTCCCCTGTCTACACATGCCAAGACCGGTTCTTTGTACTTCATTAGATTCTCTGATGATCTCTCAAGATTCAGACATATGTTCCTGTTGAAACACAGGTCCGAACCTTTTGAGATATTCACAGAATATAAGTTAGAAGTAGAGAACCAACAACGGGTATAACTATTATGTCCTTTGATGAGATCAAGGAAGAGAATACTTAAGCACGGAATTCCTGGACTATTCTAAAGGAGAATGAGATTCTCTCTCGGCATTACTCCTCCGAATATACCATAGCACGATGGTATATCGGGGCAGAGCAAGAGCACCTTATATGATATGGTGCGCTCTATGATGAGTACTACTGAGTTTCCTATTTTCCTTTTGGGAGTTATGCACTTAAGAAGCTGCATACCTATTGAATAAGGTTCAAATCAAATCAGATGCCTACCACTTCATATGTGATAAGGAAAGGGAAGAGCCCATATCTTAAGTTTGTTAAGATTTGGGGTTGTCCGGCCTATGTCTAAAAGAAAATTCCGGACAAGCTCGAGGCAAAGTCAGTTCTGTAGAAGTTTGTTGGATATCCCAAGCATTCGCGAGGGAAAATCTTCTACCTAACCGAGGAACAAAAATGTTTTGTTTCTCTGCATGCCACCTTTGTGAAAGGGAATTTCTTGTGTAGAAATTAGTGGTCATGAGGTACAACTGGAAAAAGTTCCAGCTATACAAATTACAGTTGATGATTTGGTAGAACCAAAGGATTCGATAGTTTCTAACGAACCATAGCCTCTCCGCCGATCTAGTAGGGTTCCTCATCCACCTGAGAGATACTTCGGTTCCTCTATGACAGTGAGAGCGAGGATTGCATCATGAGATGATGACCCAACTAGTTTCGAGCTGGCCATCAAGAGTGGGACTCTGTAAGAATGGCTGGATGCTTACTGATCTGAGAAGGAATCCTTATACACCAACAAAGTATGGACTTTGGATGCTTTATCTGAAGGGTTAAATCCCCATCAGGAGCAAGTATATCTTGAGAAGATTACTTAGTGTACATGGAAAGGTTGAGACTTTCAAAGCTATGGTTAAGTCCATCCAGATCCTACTTGCCACGGCTACATACCATGACTACGATATCTGGTGGTTGGGTGTCATGACTGCTTTTCTAAATGATGTTTTAGAAGATAGCGTCTATAAGTACACAGCCAGAGGGCTTCGTAGACAGTGGGAGCAGCGGAAACGTGTGCAAGATGCTTTATAGGATAAAGCAGGTATCGCGGAGGTGGAACATCTATTTTGATGTGGTAGTCAAAGAGTTTGACTTCATCAAAATGGTCGATGAGCCTTGTATATACAAAAAGGTACTAGAGAATATGGTGGTGATCCTCGTAGAGTACGTGGATGACATACTCTAGATAGGGAAGGAGTTTCCTATGCTACGCTCGGTCAATCTCCGCTTATCATAAGGATTCTCCATATAGGATCAAAGTGTTACCTCCTAAATCCTGGGTTTTGGATCTATGAGATAGCTCTAATTGGATGTTAGGATTCTCACTAGATGTAGTGAGATGGTATCAATTGATCCTGGAGAGAATCACTGGAAAGGTTCCAGGGTGATAAGAACGACTGAATGTCAGTCGCAGGCATTGTCTTTACCCTCAGTCGAGGGACGGTATGTTGGAAGAGTTCCAAACTAGATACCGTGACTTACTAGACGATTAAAGGAAAGATACATCGTTACCAAAGATGCTACCAAAGAGGCAGTCTGGATACATATAAGTTCATGAGATGAACTTCGTTCCTACCATTGTGTGACAATGGAGTTGTGGCTTTAGCGAAGGAACTACCGTCCCATCAGAAATCCAGATATAATTCTTAGGCAGTATCACCTAATCATGGAGATGGTTGATCTCCAGGGAGATCGAGGTTAGGAGAGTAGACACAGAGGATAACAGCGCGTATCCACTCATAAAGGCCTTTTTCCCAGTAGAGACTTTTATGAGATGGTTGAGTATGAGATACTTCAACCGCAGCTAATTGTTGGGTATGCGATACCACAACAGATGGCCCTAGTGCAAGTGGGAGATTGTTAGTTATATGTATGCCCTAGAGGCCATTACTGTACATACGATGTATATTGTAATGGATGCTTGGACATATATAAGGAGGACTTTCTTGCTCGACATGATAGTATGCTATCTGGTTGTACTTTATCTTAACATGTACTCTGATTGTCTCTATATTTCATGTTGATAAAGCCCTTAGGATATGTACTCGACTACTGGAACTATGATGAGATCATACTAGTGGGGCCACGGTAGTCGATGAGTACATCCTATAACAGTTCCTAGTCGAGGGTGTATTGAGACAGGGCATCGATACACTAGAGTAGACTAGCGTATACGCATCTTGACCCATATGATGGGCGATGGATGATCCCATATCCATCGGTGTTTGACATCAAGGATGGTGTACGGGTGCTCAGTGGAGACTGGGTACACTGGACGGACTCGCCGAGAACTCGCAAATGGTATTATACCTTACATCAGATGGCAGTTCTCCGGAGACACTGGTACAGAGTAGTATGTTGACCCGAGATCGTCATAGAGTCTTATGTGATTCCCACTGTGCTTTGATTTCCATCATACCACGTCCAAGAGGGCGTGCAAAAGGTGGCTTTTGGGTACAATCCCGAATCACATGGAGGCAAAGAGCGATAGGAGGGGATTCGTCTCTCCCGGTATAGGGAGTTGATGTTGCGCTGTGTTCGATTGGCTATAACTGGAAATCCCTGGCCAGGGTTGCTGAGATCTACTGGTAAGTGTTATCAGTAGTTTCTCAAACTGTTATAGACCTCATATCGACACGACTTATCGAGCTACTGGGGTATGACGTTTACTACCCCTAGGCGAGATATGCGACATATCAGACGACGAGACCGAAATGTACGGGAGTGTTACTGCTTGGATTCACAGGAGAATATACAGGCTTGCTTGTTGATCTTCTGAGCGCTCAATACCTGGGTGGCTGTTACGTTTAACTGACCGCTTGCAGCTTGTGGATACTTGATATGATCATCACCTACTGCCGGCGTATTGACGATTCTTTAGAGTCCGACACAGAGGTTTCTTGACTCAGGAAAAACGGAGTAGGAGCACATATGTGATATGTGTAGGACCGAGGATAATGCGGTATGTGATACCGTATTGGATTCTCGCGATATGAGATATCGGCCGGGTATATGTGATATAGCCGGGTCATCGTATTAGTTGGTTATATGCGATATAGCCGGATTGTCGGATCAAGTGTTGATTCGATAATTTAATGTATAATAATATATATGATATATTAAATTACATTAACTAATATTAGCTCACTAAAAGATTCTTTTTCTCACGGGATAATACATTGATATATATGCGATATATGTTAATTGTATTATTTTCTATTATTACAAAATATATTGTATATGTGATATATAATATTGTAACATGTTAGGGTTTCAAATTTAACTATGGTTTAGGGTTTAAACTTGGTTAGGGTTTGGATTAGGGTTAGCTTTTGCATGAAGCTTCCATGAAGCTTCATGAAGCTTTGACTTTGTCTTTGGCTTGATATTTTGTGTTGATATTATGTTAACCCAATCCAAACCATTAACTCTAGTTAACTCTCTACAAGGGTTAACTCCTTCATGCTTAACCCTTGGTTAGATTTGTAACCACTACAATAATTCATTATTCATCATAAAAGGAATGATACATTATCTTCTTCTTCTTCCTTCTCTTTTCATGGAGAAAAATCTTTCTAGTTTTGCTTTTGTGATGAAAGTGAGTGAGAAAAAGATTATCAAAGAGAGCAAAAATCCTACTTCATCATCCTCATCTATCCTTGCCATTTAGATGAGGGTGTTCACTTCATTTCATGAGTGATAGCTTATGTTAACGAAACTTCAAGGTAGATCATCTATGTTATCGAAGATCGAAAGCAAGGTTGCATCATTCTCTTCGTGAAGCCTTTCGAGAGTCCAGAACACGATGATCGCAGCGAAGGGACCTCAACACGGAGCTTAAGAAGTGAAGGACCGGATCTACAAAGGTTGTAATCCCTCTCACTTAGTGTTAAAGTGTTTAACATGTTTGTTTTCGCCTAAACCCTAGTTTAAAGATCCGGTTTCGGGTTGTTTGGCACGGCTAATTTTTTAATCGGGCATGGTTGATGCCTCGTAGACCTTTGTGCGCGTGCCTAGCATCCCTATATACCTATCTTAGAATATGTCTGGATATCTGATGGGACCTAGTTCATAAATGAACTCCAAATCCAAACTTCTTAGACTGTATCGTCAACTGAAACCAATCAGTATTCTGCGCCATGTCTCCTTCAGTATCCGCTTGGACGACCTGTCCAAAATACCGCCCCTCGTCAGAGGGAAAAGTATAACTCTGGCAGCCACTCTGTCATCCAGGTCACCTTGGAAGCCTGGAATGATAACTGTCTCCTAAAAGAGGCTGTTGTTATCATATCCCTAGAACATCCACTTATGTTCTAAAACTGCTTCCGAATGTTTCTCCAGAATTGGATCAATATCAACTTATTGCATCTACTGCAAAAACAACATCTGGTGTGATACTTGACATCTCATGATTGACTCAATTGCCTAAGCAAGTGATCTGCCAATTATGCACATCCCTCTCCCCTTTAGTCTGTTAGATACCTTTAGAGAGGGTGACTCCATCACCTGCAGGTACACCACCGTGCCAGGGGTCGCCCATTCTAAAATACCTTTAAAATGATGTCTAAGTACCCTGATTGGGACACTTCCCAAATCTAGATCTAAAACCATAGTTCTAGTAACCAGAATGTCTGATATAATATCCAATTCCTATATGGAGAAACCACTGTGTGACAACCAAAGTATAACCGATCATAGTATCGGAACTTCACTTCCTACTCTGTGTATGTCATCTAAATACCAGGACATCACACCCTACTACCTTCTTAACAGATCCATCCCCTATTCTGATGAAGTCAAACCTATGACTGTCACATCAGAAATAGATGATCTATCTCCGCTATTTCTGCTTTAGTCTATAAATAGACATAAGCCACTTCTCCATTATGCTTCCGCTGCTCCCACTGACTACGACAACCCTCTGGCAGAATCATATACACGTACACTTCTAAAGCTAGTTTAGAACGACGCTATACTCATCCTCCTACCGGGTCTCATAGTCTGGAACAACGCAATGGCAAGTCTGGGTAAACAAGAACCTCCCTGTCACCGCCTTTAAGCATACCGAAGTACCTCTCGAGTGCCTGAGGTTACCCACCATATCTGCAAAGTGGCTAATGGAATGTCAAACCAGATTGAATCTTTAGGTTCTTATCAAATTTTCAGTAATCGTTTGTGGTTCTGTAATCACTTCCAGTTCTACCATACTCCCACTACTGTTTTCTGAAAAAATCCATTTTTACTAAAACTGTGGCGAGTCAAGAACAATATCACTATTGATCTTTCAGATGGTAGAAAGCCAACCCTCGTCATAGTCCGGGTCAACCCACAAACAACCATTACAGAAACGTGCCTTGAGTTATCCAGAGTCTGGTTTTAAGTATAATCCGGACAACTCCCCGTACCTTAACAATATTAAGATATGAACTATTCTATATCCAATATAGAAACAGAGGCACTGATTTAATTGGAACCAGATTCAAATCATGCAGCTGTCTCCAGTGCATGTCAACAAATGGAAGGAGGCCGATCAGCGTTACTCAACTTAGGAATGCATCCAGATATGAGTAACCTGAAAAAGAAACAAGTTTCTCAAAATCATTACTATCAACTGAATACCATACACAAGTATCTACATCTTCGATCATCTTGAAGGATCCCGATACTTGCAACACCTGGTTCTCTACTTTACTCTTATACCTATAACTTCTCAAAACTTGGACCTTGTGTTTCTACGAAACACTTGTCTAAAAACTAGAGAAGTCATAAGTAAACCGAATATAGTACGAGGACCAACCCCTCTATCCTAATGGACACTGGACAACATACAATACTCTGTATAAGTCCCTTGAGTCTAATAACTCATTCCCTATGTGTCGTAGGTTGAAAACTGTACTTATGGTTAAGAAGAATTACACCGCTGTTTAATGCTCCTTACCTAACCATCTACTGATATAGGTAAATGTCATAGACATAATTTCAAAAGGTTATATCTTACTTTATAAAAATAAACGTACAGATATATCAATTTGAAATTGGTGCATAACAACGGATATTCAAAACCAAATATTTGCCGTCCGGCAAACAACCCAGGCGATTTCCTCAAATATCACCAATTACAACGAATCCCGATATAATGAGGATGATCACCCAATTCCCAATAACTTACTCCTACTCATCATCTGTAAAACCATACAGATGTGAGAATCATACCTAGTAAATACATACCCAGGAGTAAGTACTAATTGGGAAATCGGTTTTCTTTTAACAGTACACAGTGAAACTAAAACATGTAAATGTTTCGAAGGGTTATCCGGGTATTCTTAGTAATGCCTCTTCCATTATCCAGATTCATGACTTTAACCGTATATTTCTTTGCCATCTCTCCAAATCCCTTTATATGTCTTTAGTCATTACCTTCTGTACACCCTCTTAGGCTAAATGGTTTTCTTCCTTCCCTACCATTCGGCACCAGCCTATGGTTTGGAAGAAGGCTATCCAATAAGCATAATGGGTGTACTGTCCTAATCCTAGGAGCACTCGCAACCCGAGAGAAGGTAAAGATAAAAGACACCTGAATAAACCTTATTCCTATTTCTCCTGAACCAGAATCCATCTCCGAACTGGAACAAGTTCCTTCAAGTTCGTATATAACTACACGATGGAGTATCCAAATAACTGTGGATCTTCGTAGTGATACGGAGTGTTCTGGAGAAATACAAAGGTGAAGTGGGAGTGGTAATGAAATACTTGGTTTGGACGTGAATAGCAGTCGCAATTTACTTTGCCCTCTTTCTAATCCCTTTATTTGTCTTAACTTAATACCTTCTGTACATCTTTTAGGCTAAATGTTTTTCTTCACTCCCTATCGTTTGGCACCTGCCTATGGTTTGGATGAAGACTATCCAATTAGCGTAACAGGTGTACCGTCCTAATCCAAGGAACACTCGCAACCTGAGAGAAGGTAAAAGGAAAAGACAACTGAATAGTCCTATTCGTTTTCTCCAGAACCGAAAACCATCCTCGAATCTGGAACAAGTTCCTTCGAGTTCGTATATAACTATATGATGGTTTTATCCAATGGAAGTGGATGTTCGTAATAATACGGGGTGTCCTGGAGAAAAGGGTATAACTAGGAGTGGCAATGAGGTATGCAACTCAGACAATCCAAAAGCCAGTCTTATAAGAAGGTTCGGTCAACTTGGTCACTGAGTCATAGTCAAGGGTCGGGTCATGGTCGCTGGCAAAGAGAGAGAGAAAAGAAACACTCAGCGTGCACTCTAACCTAGATCAGAATGGTTATCACTTTATCTAATCAGGAAACCTCCCACTGTAATCTCAAATTCTCCTCCAAACCTGAAAGAAGAATTAGTCGGGATCACCCGAGGAGTAAACCAACTTATCAGTGGGAATCGGGATCCAACTATCATCGCATGATAACGTGATGGAATCCACTCACGTTATCACACTCCAGAAGGTATGCGCATGCCTGGCAAGTTTCAGTTTCTTTAGAAACTCCCGATGTGATTTTTACCCCATGCTCTTATGACCTTGATGAAGGCCAACATATCATAAGTCACATGTCAAGTTCTACCCGTCATTATCCAGGTTAATTTAAACCCACCCATACATACCCTTGACGAAGGCCAAAATAGTAGTACGACTGTCCCAAACCAACGCATCTATCTATGCAGCAGAAAAATAACAAATAGCTACCATACAATATGCCTTGACGAAGGCCAACATACACAGCATGAATACTAAGTGCTACCTTTCTGAAATGACAGAGGGCTACGAATGGTTTTTGGCGAAAAACCTTTAACGTAATGAACTTGATATCGTTGAAGGAACCGGATAGCTTTTTATAAAAATATAGTGACGAAAACCTTTGCTAAAGAGGTCACTCCCGGTCAAGGGATCTTGGCTGTTTCCCCATAGAATGAGGTGCAGGATATTCCAACTGAATACCACTATGCAAAGCAAAACGTAATCGACTATAGTGAAGTTATTGCCCTGACGCAGACTTCTGTCTAAGGGGTCACTCCCGGTGAAGGGATCTCGGCCCTTGCCTCGTCGACTGAGGTGCTGGATATTCATAACCGAATACCACTGTGCAAAACAAAAGAGAACGTCCTTGCAATAACAGCTTTTTGAAAAATGTTCCAACAACATCAGAATAGGTTTGTTTAACTTGCATTGATCCGAATCAATGGAGTCCCATCAATTGATCACACCAATAAAGAACAAAAATACGATGTACGTATATGCCATCCACATTCGCCACTGGGTCCCGTCATCATCTGTTAGGTTACTTAACTAACGACATAGCGGGGACTGGACTAGCGCGGGTGTAAAACATATACAACATCTACTAGTATATATATCAATATATAATATTCTCTCAAGGCGTGATAAAATGCAACATCACAGAAATGTAATAAGAATCACAGAACAATACAGATATCTGGGATTCCCGGGTTTCATAGAGCCGCTACTGAAACCCGACGTTCCCCTGGTCGTGTGGATAGCCTGTGCAATGAAATCCTAGACCCCTACGGGTGCGGCAAGTTACCCGCCAAAACCTGAAGAGAGACAGCCCCCTACAACAAAGTGAATGGACCACCCAGCACTTCACGGAATCAGGTAACTTATGCACCCCTCCTTGGGTCACCCTATACCCCCTACGAGTGCGGCGAATAGCTCGCCAATTCTAGAGTGAAGCCCCCTCCGTCTCAACGCCATGAGATGCGGGCTCATTGCCCTCTAGAACCCGGCTATCCGTGCACCCCACCGCAGGGTAATCCTAGTATAGAAAATAAAATATATATATAACGGGTACATCGATCTCAGCCCGGTCGTGCCTCAAAAGAATAATATACAAACAGGTAGTGACGGCAGTCCACATGTTAGACGCTCGCCACGCAATATCAAATGTACAAATGCAACCAAACTGTACTACCATTGCATCCAGGCTATCCACCATGACAAATCCGCAACAGCACAGCACAACACAGAACATCAACGTGAATGTCATGTTCACAAATCCATCTAAAAGAATAATAGCAATTAGACAGGATTTACCGATCAAATGACATTCACGGTCGCAGATATAATGTAAATACTGTGAACTAACATGTTTAAAATTTTCGATCGACAAAATTTCCTAAAGTAGGCCCCAAGCACAATACCCAGTACTCAAAAAAATTTGGGCCCAAACAAAAATTACCAGAAACCCCATTTCCAAGTCATGAACCCCTGTAGGAAAAATGGCGCACTGTTGCTACAGTCATGCCGCGGAACCGCGGCCAAAACGAAGGTACGGCCGCGGTTCTGCCGCGCTATAATAACAACAGAACACCAAATTTTCTCAGATTTCATAGAAAACCCTGCCTGAATTTCTGCAATGCACCAAATAATTTTTTGACGATAAAAAAATTCGACAGAAACTCAGAATTTGGAAATGCAGTTTTTGGAAATATCGTTCGATCGAAGTTCTTAACACGTTAGAGCAAGCTAGTAAAGGTTAATGGCGTGGCTCTGATACCATGTAAGTCAATGGTAGCGCCCTGGCTGTCTATCCGAGGCCAAAATGCGGAAACAAAAACTTTTTCTTAACTTGAAACCGGCGCTATCGTATACTTTTTCCCGGATCGAACCATTAACCTACTACTAGCTATCTAGAGAAGGGATAGAGAGGCTATACCGATCGATCTGTGTTCTTCGGTCTTTGGCTACCATCCCAAGCTCCTCGCGGCAACTCCGGTCTCAATCTCCTCGTCCGAAAGGGCACCACATCTATGAGTTTTTTTACGGGCTCCCGCTTCATCCGAAGCAACTCGGGCATGAAGTGTGCTAGTCGACGTGTCCAAGGTGTTGTAGAGAATGTTTTTGATCACTTTGTCTCTTGCATCCATGGATTTGGATGGAGGTTAGAGGTGTTGCCATTAATGGAGACTTTGAGCTAGAGGAGGAAAAAGAAGAAGAAGCTTTCTTTTTCCTTTTCATTTCTTTTCTTGTGATAGAATGAGAGTGAGAGAGTGTGAAAAAATACAAGACCAAACATATCATTAGGCAGCCCCTCTCTCTCTCCTCTCATCATATCAACACCAATCGATCATATAATGTGACACATGCACAAGAAAAGAGACCATGAGTCACCACTTGTGCATATGTCACAATAAATGCTCCAAATCATGATATCTAGCTCATAATCACCATTTACAAACATTAATCCAAATGTTTGCAACAATAAAAAGATACGGCAACATCTAAAGTAAACTCATGACGGATCACAAGGATACCCCTCACCTGTATATACATACCTGCATCCGCATTCCGACTGAATGTGAATGCGATGAGACTAAAGTAATCCAACAAATCTAATACTAGGATCCGGCTTAAACCAAAGCCCACTAGTATGATCCGTCCGATCTTAGTCCGTGCAATACCGCACGTATAAGATCGAACCCTGCCATATATCATACGACCTCTACAACGTTTCGCCAGAAACTTGAGAAACTGTCTGTGGGGGACTCTAAAGACTCGTTAATACTTTGACTGTGGATTTAACCACTAGCTCGTCAGTGGTACTAGCTGTACGTAACGGGCTACCAGATATTGACCAAAAGGGAGGTCGATGAGCGAACTCATCCTGACACCCTACTGAGCTTGTCAGTGACAATATCCGTACAGTACGGTCCGTTCGTTTATGAGTATCGCATGGCGGGCCTAGGGGGTTGGTAAAAGTCAGACTCCCAAAAGCGGTACAAGTCGTGTCGGAGTGTAGCCCAGAACACCCTGAGATACTACTGGAATACTTACCAGTAAATCTCCTGCATTGGCTAAGGACTTCGTGTAATGGCTCTCCTAGACACAGCGCGACCTCACCTCCAATACCAAGAGAGACGAACCCCTGCCGATCCGCTCACTGCCTCCATGTGACTCGGGACTGTATCCAACTAAAACCTGTTTGCACGACTCCTTTGAGTCGTGGTAGGATAGTAATCAAAGTACAGTGGGAACTCACATGAGACAAATGACGATCTCAGGTCGATGAACTAACATGTACACATGTCACCAGGGAACTGCTATCTGACGTCAGGTATAATACCAACTAGTATGTTCCCGGCGAGTCCTGTCCGGTGTACTCATAACCCAATGAGCACATGTATACATCTTAGGTGAACTAATTGACACCAGTGGCTTGTGAGACCGGCCACCGCCCCTCGTCGGGGTCTCGACTGTATACACTAGTCTACTAATGGAGTATCGATGCCCAGTCTCGAAACTCCCACGACTAGGGACCACTTTAAGGATGTGCTTATAGACTACCCAACTCTCACGTATATGATCGCCATCATACTGCTGGTAGTCAAGAAAGAATCCTAAGGGCTCTATCAACGTGTAATAGCGACCTGTAAGGTCACCTAAAGCAGTACACGATGATAAAGATAAACCAAGGTAGCATATTATTCTCCATCAACGTGTAATAGTGAACCACAATGTCACCTAAAACATATACACGATGATAAAGACAAACCAGATAGTATACAATCATCCTGAGTAAGATTGTACTACTAGCATAGGTCCTCCCTCAATCATTGCAATCACGTGCATGCGATCCAATAATTGACTCTGAGGGCACTATATCCAACAATACATAGTGATGTATGTGGTCCCATGTCTACACATACCAGAAATGGTTCCTCATACTTCATTACATTCACCGATGATCTCTTAAGATTCGGACATGTGCTCCTGTTGAAACACAAGTCTGAAGTTTTTGAGAAATTCAAGGAATATATGTGCAAAGTAGATAAAAAAAAAGGGCAAAATTATTAAAATCCTTCGATCTAATCGGGGAGCAGAATACTTGGACATGGAGTTCCTGGATTATTTAAAAGAGAATGGGATTCTCTCTCAGCTTACTCCTCCCTATACACCACAACACAACGGTGTATCGGAGCAGAGGAACCACACCCTATTAGATATGGTGCGCTCTATGATGAGTATTGCTGAGTTACCTGTTTCCTTTTGAGGTTATGCGCTTGAGAAGCTGCATACCTATTGAATAGAGTTCCAATCAAATCAGTACCGACCACTCCATGTGAGATATGGAATGTGAAGAGACCATCTCTTAAACGAGTTAAGATATGGGGTTTTCCGGCCTATATTAAAAAGAAAAATCCGGACAAGCTCGAGGCAAGGTCAGTTCTGTGCAAGTTTGTAGGATATCCTAAGAATTCACGAGGGTATGTCTTCTACCATAGTGAGGAACAAAAATTGTTTTGATTCTCGGAATGCCACCTTTTTTAGAAAAGTAATTTCTTGTGAAAGAAATTAGTGGTCATGAGGTAGAACTGGAAGAAGTTCCCGCTACACAAACTACAGCTGATGATTTGGTAGAACCGGAGGATTCAATAGTCCCCGAAGAACCTCAACCACTCTGTAGATCTAGTAGGGTTCCTCATCCACCGGAGAGATACTACGGTTTTCTGGTAGACGGTTGGAGAAAGGATTGCATCATGGAAGATGATGACCCAACTAGTTTTGAGTTGGCCATCACGAGTGGGGACTCTATAAAATGGCTGGATGCAATACGATCTGAGATGGAATCCATGTACACCAACAAAGTATGGACTTTGGAAGTTGCACCTGAAGGGGTAAAACCCATCGGGAGCAAGTGGATCTTGAGAAGATTCTTGGTGTAGATGGAAAAGTTGAGGCTTTCAAAGATAGACTTGTAGCAAAAGATTTTCGTCAACGACCAGGTGTGGATTATGATGAAACATTATCTCCAGTGACTATGCTTAAGTCCATCCAGATCCTACTTACCATCGCTGCATACCATAAATAATTAATATGGCAGATGGACGTCAAGAGCGCTTTTCTAAATGATGATTTAGAATAGAGCGTGTACATGACACTGCCAGAGGGCTTCGTGGACAGTGGGAGCAGCGGAATGATGTGCAAGCTGCTTACATTAATCTACGGATTAAAGCAGGCATCACAAAGTTGGAACATCTGTTTTGATGTGGCAGTCAAAGAGTTTGACGTCATCAAAAACGTAGATGAACCTTGTATATACAAATAGGTTGTAGAGAGTAAGGCTGTCTTCCTCGTATTGTATGTGGATGACATACTCTTGATAGGAAATGATGTTCCTATGCTACACTCGGTCAAGATCTTCTTATCAAAAAGTTTCTCCATGAAGGATCTGGGTGATGCCTCTTACATCCTGGGGAGAAACACTGGACAGCTGTGAAAAGCATTCTTAAGTACTTGAGAATGACTAAAGAAATGTTCTTATTGGATGGTAATGGTGAACTACAGATGAAGTCCTTTACCGATTAAAGTTTCCAGAGTGATAAGGTCGACGGAAAGTCAGTCTCGTGTTTTGTCTTTACCCTCAGTGGAGGGACGATATGTTGGAAGAGTTCCAAGCTAGATACCGTTGCAAACTCGACGATAAAGGCTGGATACATCGCTACCAACGATGCTACCAAAGAAACTGTCTGGATGAAGAAATTCATGAGATGAACTTGATGAGGTTCCTACCATTGAGCATCTAATACTTGTGTATTGTGATAAAAATGGAGCTGTGGCTTTGGCCTAGGAACCCCGGTCCCATCAGCGATCCAAACATATTCTTAGGCAGTATCACCTAATCCGGGAGATAGTTGATCCCCGGAAGATCAAGGTCAAGAGAGTTGATATGAAGAATAACACGGTGGATCCACTCACGAAGGCCATCCCGCAGATACAATTTAAGAGACTCTTTGGGATGTTGGGTATGAGATACTACAACGAATGGCCTTAGTGCAAGTGGGAAATTGTTAGTTATATGTATTTCCTAGAGGCCATTATTATACATGATTGTATATTATAATGGATGCTTGGACCTATATAGAGAGGACATTCTTGCTTGACATGATAGTATGCTATCTGGTTGCTCTTTATCTTAACATATAGACTAGTATTGTGATACCGTCTTATCTCTCACATGTTGATAAAGCCCTTAGGATGTGTACTTGACTACCAGGATTATGATGTAGATCATACTAGTGGGGCTAGAGTACTCCACAAGTTCATCCTTTAATTATTCCCAGTCGAGGGAGTATCGAGACAGGACATTGATATTCCAGAGTAGACTAGTGAGTACGTTTCTTGACCATGTATGGGGCGATGGATGATCCCACATCTATTGGTGTTTGACATCAAAGATTGTACGCAGGTGCTCATTGGAGAATGGGTACACCGAACAGGACTCGCCGAGAACTCCTAGATAGTATTATACCTAACGTCAGATAGCAGTTCTCTGGTGACTGTTAGTTATATGTATGCCCTAGAGGCCATTACTGTACATACGATGTATATTGTAGTGGATGCTAGGACATATATAGGGAGGACTTTCTTGCTCGACATGATAGTATGCTATCTGGTTGTACTTTATCTTAACATGTACTCTGATTATCTCTATGGTACATGTTGATAAAGCCCTTAGGATGTGTACTCGACTACTGGGACTATGATGAGATCATACTAGTGGGGCCACGGTAGTCGACGAGTACATCCTATAACTGTTCCTAGTCGAGGGTGTATCGAGACAGGGCATCGATACACCAGAGTAGACTAGCGTATACGCATCTTGACCCATATGATGGGCGATGGATGATCCCATATCCATCGGTGTTTGACATCAAGGATGGTGTACGGGTGCTCAGTGGAGACTGGGTACACTGGACGGACTCGCCGAGAACTCCCAGATGGTATTATACCTCACGTCAGATGGCAGTTCTCCGGTGACACTGGTACAGAGTAGTCTGTTGACCCGAGATCATCATAGAGTCTTATGTGATTCCCACTGTGCTTTGATTTCCATCATACCACGTCCAAGAGGGCGTGCAAAAGGTGGCTTTTGGGTACAGTCCCGAATCACATGGAGGCAATGAGCGATAGGAGGGGATTCGTCTCTCCCGGTATAAGGAGTTGATGTTGTGCTGTGTTCGATTGGCTATAACCAGAAATCCCTGGCCAGGGTTGCTAAGATTTACTGGTAAGTGTTATCAGTAGTTTCTCGAACTGTTATAGACCTCATATCGACACGACTTATCGAGCTACTGGGGTCTGACGTTTACCACCCCTAGACGAGATATGCAACATATCAGACGATGAGACCGGACTGTACGGGAGTGTTACTGTTTGGATTCACAGGAGAAGTTACAGGCTTGCTTGTTGATCTTCTAAGCGCTCAATACCTGGGTAGCTGTTACGTTTAGCTGACCGCTTGCAGCTTGTGGGTGTTTGATATGATCATCACCTACTGCCGGCGTATTGACGATTCTTTAGAGTCCTACACAGAGGTTTCTTGGCTCAGGCAAAACGGAGTAGGGGCACATATGTGATATGTGCGGGACCGAGGATAATGCGATATGAGATACCGTATTTTATTCTCGCGATATATGATATCAGCCGGGTCATCGGATCAAGTGTTGATTCGATGAATCGGTACGGATAAATATTAGTCGGTTATATGCGATATAGCCGGATTGTCGGATCAAGTGTTGATTCGATAATTTAATTTATAATAATATATATATGATATATTAAATTACATTAACTAATATTTGCTCACTAAAAGATTCTTTTTCTCACTCGGGTAATACATTGATATGTATGCGATATATGTTAAATGTATTATTTTATTTTGTTACGATAAATATTATATATGTGATATATAATATTATAACATGATATGATTACTAATGCAACATGTTTAGTAGAGATTAAACATGGTTAGGGTTTGATTAGGGTTAAACCTTTCTAGATGTTTCTAGAAGGTTTTCTTTTTTGTTTTGGAAAAGATATTTTTGCATGACTCATCTTTAACTCAACCCTAAACCCTAACCCTAGTTAATTCTCTACAATGGTTACTTGAACCATGGTTACATTTCTAACCTTATCAAAGTCTATCATTGTTCATCACAAATGAATTCAATCATTCTTCTTCTTCTTCTTCCTTCATTCTTTCATGAAAAAAGCTTGCTAGATTTTTTCCAAGTGATGAATAAATATGAGAAAAAGATAAATAAAGAGAGCAAAAATCCTACTTCATCATCCTCATCTTCCCTTGCCCTTTAGATGAGAGTGTTCACTCAATTTAGTGAGTGTTAGCTTGTGTTAACGAAACTTCAAGGTAGATCATCTTTGTATCGAAGATCGGAAGCAAAACTGCACCTTTCTCTTCGTGGAGCCTCTCGAGAGTCGGGAGCAAGATGTTCGCAGCGAAGGGACTTCAACATGGAGCTTATGAAGTGAAGGACCGGATCTACAAAGGTTGTAATCCCTCTCACTTAGTGTTAAATAGTTTAACATGCTAGTTTTCGCCTAAAACCCTAGTTTAAAGATCCGTATTCGGGTTTTTCGGCACGGCTAATTATTTAATCGGGCATGGTTGATGCCTCATAGACCCTTGTGCGCGTGCCTAGCAACCCTACAGTGGTATCAGAGCCAAGCTAGAGCTTTAGGCGAAGTTTAGACGAAGTTTAAAGTCCGATCGAACGCCGAAACCCCGACACGGAACCCTCTCTGTACTTTTTTCAAAAAGTTGATTTTTTCTGAATTAAAAATGCTCAGAAAAACAAGAAGGAAAAACTAAGAATTACTGTGAAGTACGGTCCCCTAAGTCGACTAAATGGCGGCGTAACCGCGGCGAAACCATGAGTTTTGCGGCGGTTCCGCGGCCAAAATTTCGAGTTAGTCCCTGGAATTTCTTGTATTTATTCTTAGGTCCTTTCTTGGCAATTTTTTCTGTGAATATTTTAATTCCACTCAAATGTTGATTTTTCAAGGGTTGTATTGGGGAATCGTTGATTCGATCGGATAATTTAACTTTGTTTATTTTGTTCGGATAATTTTAGAAACTGTTAAAAAGTTCGGGCGGATATCGATAACTCACTTTTTCCCCTGTCGGAAAATTTTTCAAAAGTTGGATTTTTCCTCATGTTTAAGAATGTCCTAAGTCGTGCAAGTAACGCGGTGGACCCTCTAGAAGACAACAAACCTTAACTCGATTATGTGACCGTCTTGAACTGCCTTTTGAACCTTAGGGTTTGGGGCAGTACGGCGTGCCACATGTGAGGCGTTGGCTTGACCCTTCTACAGCTGGACCATTAGTACTGTGGCATGTGATGGATGTTTTTAAACTAATTTCAAGTGTTGAGATACATTGGGGAAATCTTGGGTGTTTGAATGTTCGATCGGAAAGTTTAACATTTTCTATTTATCCGGAATGGGATACAATATTTGGAATCCACACATAGTTATGAGATAACTGATTTGAATATTGTAAACATAGCAGTTTAGTCTCACTTGATCGGTTGCCACGGAATTTTGATGTGATCAAAAGTCTGTCGCAATCACGTAGCGTACGCGGATACTCGCCGGATAAACTTAATAGACAGCTACACCCCTGAGCCCCGACCAAGTGACTGTAGGAGAACCCCGTCACCGAAAGCATCCGTTTGGGTGCTCGCGGTAGCGGTGTTCCGCCTTGGTGCACTTCGTCGACGGCGTCGGGGGTGCGGCCGTCTACTAAAGTTTGCGATGAGCATTTGATCAGGATATCGGGAATCTTGTTGAATTGCCCAACTTGATATTGAAAAGAGTTTTCGATAATGAGACTAAAATGCGGGGTTTATAATTGTTAGGCATGCGATGTCTAAAGAATTCATTTGGTTAGGCATGCGATGTCTAAAGAGGTTGCGGATTCCAACTGTTGTAGTTTTACACTTTCTTTTCAGTGACCGTAAGCGTAGTATGTGGTGTATCGCCGGCTTCGTTGCTATACATCAACGACAATCGGGATACGCACACTTGCTTACGTTGATGATATTAGATATTATGTGTTGCTGTGATATGTTATATTGGATCGTCGCGTTTTGAATAGCCGGGGGTTTTATGTGAGATGAGAGTTTTTTCTTTTTCATTCATGTAAAATTCATTTGTATGTAATATTCTTTTATTGGGGCACTTCCAGGTTGCGGAAGATGTCACCGTTGTATATTATTTACTTTTCCGCATTAGGTAGACCCAAGGCGGGGAGCACAAGTAACCGGGTTCTAGGGTCCAGTGGGAGACCATCTCGAGGAGTCGAGACCGGGTCTCCTAACCCTAGAATTGGCAGTATTACTTGTCGCTCTCATAGGGGTCTAGGGATGTGGGTTTGGCTATTCATCGCGACCGTGAAATCCATGTTTTATACAGGCTCGTATTGAAAACACGGACGTCCTAGTATATCCAATATTTCATATATGTTTCTTCTGCTGCAATGTTCTGTGATGAGATCATATTACTGCCTGAGATGAATGTTTATATTATATATATGAGTTATATGTTATATTGCAGATTTCGTTTCAAAAGAGATGCTTGTGAAGCATAATTAAAATGGGACTTCATTAATGAGATTAATGAAATAAAAGAAACCTAAGATGTTGTAGAAACTTGTTTAAATTAAAAACTGGTAGCTCTAGTTCTTGCTTTGCATCGCGGTGTTCCTTGTAGAGCATCCTGCACCTTATTCGATAAGGAAAGGACCGAGATCCCTTCACCGAGAGTGACTCCTTTAGCAATAACTAGCAGATGCTACAAACTCGGTTTGTCTTTTAACTGCTTCTATAGTTTTTGCTTTGCATAGTGATATTTGTAAAATATCCTGCACCTTATTCGATGAGGAAAGGGCCGACGATCCCTTCACCGGGAGTGACCCCTTTAGCAAAACTAGAAAAGCCTCAAAAACACTCCATTTAAAATCACTCGATTCTACAACAATATCAAGTTCATTACGCAAAGGGTTTTCTTAAAAACCTGTCGTAGCCCTCCGTCATTTTAGGAAGTAGAGTACTTAGTATTCGTGCTGCGTATGTCGACTTTAGTTGAGGCGTAGTGTACGGTAGCTAAGTGATGTCTTCCTACACAGCATATGATGCGGTTAGTTAGGACATTCATGTGATTATGTCGACCATAGTTGAGGGTCATGTAGGGTGGGTCTGATTAATCATGAAATGACGGGTAGAACTTGACTAGTGCTTATGATATGTTGACCTTAGTTAAGGTCATAAGTACTAGGGGTAAAATATTATTGGGAATTTCAAGTGTTGAAATTTGCAATGAGATTGCATACCTTCTATGAGATAGTTGGATCCCGATACCCGCTGCGAGTAAGAGTTACTCCTGGGAGAGTTTTACACATTACAATTAGTCGATCAAGTAGGTGTCTAGAAAGGTGTCAACGGGGTTACGCCTCTGGGAAAACGAGGTTTACTTTAATTAGGTTCGTGCGAAACCACGGGGGGACTTCCCTCAAAGTACCGACACTGGCCTGGCTGAAAGATCGGCAAACTTGTAGTGTGTAATTAATCCCGGCTAGTCTTTCCTTTTAGGGTTTGAATGAAGATTTGACAAAAACAGTGGGAGACATCCTGATTAGATATATTAAATAACCAATCTAATCTTGCAAGAGCATACGCTGAGTGTTTTCTTCTCTCTCTCTCCAGGTAGCGACCATATCACGCCTTAATCAAGATAATAAAACGTATATATTGACTGAACCCGCTTGTTATACTGAGCTGGGGAACGTTGGTCCCGCTCCAACTTATAATTGTTATAAGACAGAGCAGGAAATTGGGGAATACCAGATTTCCCGTGCCGCCCAAACGAAGAAAGTGCATGCTGATGCATCATCTTCGGGTGTGATCACTACATAGAACTGTTTCTTAGTATCCTTTACGTCCTGGGTATGTGATACCAGATCAGGATCCCGCATATGTAATATATTATATGGGCTACAGAAAGGTAAAGAACTGAGAACGGGTGATAAGTTTCATGAGGCAGAAAACGGTGCAAGTGTTGCAGCCAAGTCTGTTGGTCACTGTCACCCTGTATTACCGGAATACATTGATTCTGAACAAATGTTATTAGATACCGAACCTGATATACAAAATCGTATCAGTCTCTTTATTAGTAAAGAAAGGATATAATTTTGTATTGTTGGATAATGTTTTGAACATTTCCTATATCAAGAGTTGATCGGTTCAGGCACGTTATCTAAAAGCATTGACGTTCTAAATCAAACTACAGTTCTTAGTGTAAGGAACATACACAAGAGGAAGAGTTCAGAAATGAATGAATCCTTCTTGAGGTATTGTAGACTAGGACATATCAATGCGACCCGACTGGCTGAAGTTACATATAGATGCATATTTAAATTAGTTTGAATTTACATCTTATGAAACTTGCCGGTCATGTCACAAAGATAAGATGACCACAGCTTTGTTTATTGGAAACAGAGAAAGAGTTAGTGAACTCTTGGGATTGATACATGCAGATGTATGAAAGTCTCATGTCTACACATGAAAAGACCGGTTCTTTATACTTCATTACATTCTCTGATGATCTCTCAAGATTCAGACATATGTTCCTGTTGAAACACAAGTCCGAACCTTTTGAGATATTCACAGAATATAAGTTAGAAGTAGAGAACCAAAAACGGGTATAAGTATTATGTCCTTTGATGAGATCAAGGAGGAGAATACTTGAGCACGGAATTTCTGGACTATTCTAAAGGAGAATGAGATTCTCTCTCAGCATTACTCCTCCGTATACACCATAGCACGATGGTATATCGGGGCGGAGCAATCACACCCTATATGATATGGTGTGCTCTATGATGAATACTGCTGAGTTTCCTATTTCCTTTTGGGAGTTATGCACTTGAGAAGCTGCATACCTATTGAATAGGGTTCAAATCAAATCAGTTGCCTAACACTTCATATGTGATATGGAAAGGAAAGAGCCCATATCTTAAGTTTGTTAAGATTTGGGGTTGTCCGGCCTATGTCTAAAAGCAAAATCCGGACAAGCTCGAGGCAAGGTCTATTATGTAGAACTGGAATGGTTCCAGCTATACAAACTTCAGCTGATGATTTGGCAGAACCAAAGGATTCAATAGTTTCCAACGAACCTCAGCCTCTCCGCCGATCTAGTAGGGTTCCTCACCCACCTGAGAGATACTTCGGTTTCTCTATGACAGTGGGAGCGAGGATTGCATCATGAGATGATGACCCAACTAGTTTCGAGCTGGCCATCAGGAGTGGGACTCTGTAAGAATGGCTGGATGCTTAGTGATCTGAGATGGAATCCTTATACACCAACAAAGTATGGACTTTGGTTGCTTTATCTGAAGGGTTAAATCCCCATCAGGAGCGAGTATATCTTGAGAAGATTACTTGGTGTACATGGAAAAGTTGAGACTTTCAAAACCATGCTTAAATCCATCCAGATCCTACTTGCCACTGCTACATACCATGACTACGATATCTGGTGGTTGGGTGTCATGACTGCTTTTCTAAATGATGTTTAAGAAGATAGCGTCTATAAGTACACAGCCAGAGGGCTTCGTAGACAGTGGGAGCAGCGGAAACGTATGCAAGATGTTTTATGTGATAAAACAGGCATCGTGGAGTTGGAACATCTGTTTTGATGTGGTAGTCAAAGAGTTTGACTTCATCAAAATGGTAGATGAACCTTGTATATACAAAAATGTAGTAGGGAGTATGGTGGTGATCCTCGTAGAGTACGTGGATGACATACTCTTGATAGGGAAGGAGTTTCCTATGCTACGCTCGGTCAATCTCCGCTTATCACAAGGATTCTCCATATAGGATCAAAGTGATACCTCCTAAATCCTGGGTTTAGGATCTATGAGATAGATCTAATTGGATGTTAGGATACTCACTAGTTGTAGTGAGATGGTATCAATCGATCCTGGGGAGAATCACTTTCCAGGGTGATAAGGACGACTGAATGTCAGTCGCAGGCATTGTCTATACCCTCAGAGGAGGGACGGTATGTTGGATGAGTTCCAAGCAAGATACCGTGACTTACTAGACGATTAAAGGCAAGATACATCGTTACCAAGGATGCTACCAAAGAGACAGTCTGGATTTATAAGTTCATGAGATGAACTTCGTTCCTACCATTGTGTGACAATGGAGTTGTGGCTTTGGCCAAGGAACTAACGTCCCATCAGAAATCCAGATATAATTCTTAGGCAGTATCACCTGATCATGGAGATGGTTGATCTCCAGGGAGATCGAGGTTAGGAGAGTAGACACGGAGGACAACAGCGCGGATCCACTCACAAAGGCCTTTTTCCCAGTAGAGACTTTTATGGGATGGTTGAGTATGAGATACTTCAACCGCAGCTAATTGTTGGGTATGCGATACCATAACAGATGGCCCTAGTGCAAGTGGGAGATTGTTAGTTATATGTATGCCCTAGAGGCCATTACTGTACATACGATGTATATTGTAGTGGATACTAGGACATATATAGGGAGGACTTTCTTGCTCGACATGATAGTATGCTATCTGGTTGTACTTTATCTTAACATGTACTCTGATTATCTCTATGTTACATGTTGATAAAGCCCTTAGGATGTGTACTCGACTACTGGGACTATGATGAGATCATACTAGTGGGGCCACGGTAGTCGACGAGTACATCCTATAACTGTTCCTAGTCGAGGGTGTATCGAGACGGGGCATCGATACACCAGAGTAGACTAGCGTATACGCATCTTGACCCATATGATGGGCGATGGATGATCCCATATCCATCGGTGTTTGACATCAAGGATGGTGTACGGGTGCTCAGTGGAGACTGGGTACACTGGACGGACTCGCCGAGAACTCCCAGATGGTATTATACCTCACGTCAGATGGCAGTTCTCCGGTGACACTGGTACAGAGTAGTCTGTTGACCCGAGATCATCATAGAGTCTTGTGTGATTCCCACTGTGCTTTGATTTCCATCATACCACGTCCAAGAGGGCGTGCAAAAGGTGGCTTTTGGGTACAGTCCCGAATCACATGGAGGCAATGAGCGATAGGAGGGGATTCGTCTCTCCCGGTATAGGGAGTTGATGTTGTGCTGTGTTCGATTGGCTATAACCAAAAATCCTTGGCCAGGGTTGCTGAGATTTACTGGTAAGTGTTATCAGTAGTTTCTCGAACTGTTATAGACCTCATATCGACACGATTTATCGAGCTACTGGGGTCTGACGTTTACCACCCCTAGGCGAGATATGCAACATATCAGACGATGAGACCGGACTGTACGAGAGTGTTACTGTTTGGATTCACAGGAGAAGTTACAGGCTTGCTTGTTGATCTTCTGAGCGCTCAATACCTGGGTAGCTGTTACGTTTAGCTGACCGCTTGCAGCTTGTGGGTGTTTGATATGATCATCACCTACTGCCGGCGTATTGACGATTCTTTAGAGTCCTACACAGAGGTTTCTTGGCTCAGGAAAAACGGAGTAGGGGCACATATGTGATATGTGCGGGACCGAGGATAATGCGATATGAGATACCGTATTTTATTCTCGCGATATATGATATCAGCCGGGTCATCGGATCAAGTGTTGATTCGATGAATCGGTACGGATAAATATTAGTCGGTTATATGCGATATAGCCGGATTGTCGGATCAAGTGTTGATTCGATAATTTAATTTATAATAATATATATATGATATATTAAATTACATTAACTAATATTTGCTCACTAAAAGATTCTTTTTCTCACTCGGGTAATACATTGATATGTATGCGATATATGTTAAATGTATTATTTTATTTTGTTACGATAAATATTATATATGTGATATATAATATTATAACATGATATGATTACTAATGCAACATGTTTAGTAGAGATTAAACATGGTTAGGGTTTGATTAGGGTTAAACCTTTCTAGATGTTTCTAGAAGGTTTTCTTTTTTGTTTTGGAAAAGATATTTTTGCATGACTCATCTTTAACTCAACCCTAAACCCTAACCCTAGTTAATTCTCTACAATGGTTACTTGAACCATGGTTGCATTTCTAACCTTATCAAAGTCTATCATTGTTCATCACAAATGAATTCAATCATTATTCTTCTTCTTCTTCCTTCATTCTTTCATGAAAAAAGCTTGCTAGATTTTTTCCAAGTGATGAATAAATATGAGAAAAAGATAAATAAAGAGAGCAAAAATCCTACTTCATCATCCTCATCTTCCCTTGCCCTTTAGATGAGAGTGTTCACTCAATTTAGTGAGTGTTAGCTTGTGTTAACGAAACTTCAAGGTAGATCATCTTTGTATCGAAGATCGGAAGCAAAACTGCACCTTTCTCTTCGTGGAGCCTCTCGAGAGTCGGGAGCAAGATGTTCGCAGCGAAGAGACTTCAACATGGAGCTTATGAAGTGAAGGACCGGATCTACAAAGGTTGTAATCCCTCTCACTTAGTGTTAAATAGTTTAACATGCTAGTTTTCGCCTAAAACCCTAGTTTAAAGATCCGTATTCGGGTTGTTCGGCACGGCTAATTATTTAATCGGGCATGGTTGATGCCTCGTAGACCCTTGTGCGCGTGCCTAGCAACCCTACAGTGACACTGGTATAGGTTAGTCTGTAGACCCGAAATCTTCATAAAATCTTGTGTGATTCCCACTATGCTTTGATTTCCGCCCTACGATGTTCAAGAAAGCGTGCAAATGGGTGTATTTTGGGTACAGTCCCGAGTCACATGGAGGCAATGAGCGATAGGAGGGGTTTCGTCTTTCCCGGTATTGGGGGTTGATGTTGCACTGTGCTCGATTGGCTATAACAAGAAATCCTTGGCCAAGGCTGATGATGAGATTTACTGGTAAGTGTTATCAGTAGTTTCTCGACCCGTTATGAGCCTCACATCAGCATGACTTATCAAGTTATTGGGGTCTGACGTCTACCACCCCAGACTCGATATGCGAAATATCAGACGAAGAGACCGGACTGTATGGTAGTGTTACATACTGGATTCACCGGAGTATGAACAAGCTTTCTTGTTGATCTTCTGATCACTCAATACCTGGGTATCCGTTACGTCTAGCTAGTACCGCCGACGGCTTGTGGGTAACTGATATGATTATCACCTACTGCTGGCGTATTGACGAGTCTTTAGAGTCCTACAAAGAGGTCTCCTGGCTCAAGCGAAACAAATTAGGGCACATATGTTATATGTGCGGGACCAAGATTGATGCTTTTATGTGATACAGTATTCTAATCTCATGAGATAGGTTATATGTAATATAACCGGATTATTGAATCAATTGTTGATTCAATCATTTATAATATGATATTAGTCGGTTGTATGTGATATAGCCAGATTATTAAATCAAGTGTTGATTTAATAATTTAATATATAATTATATATTTGATATATTAATATAGATTAACTAATATTAGCTCACTTAAGAATTTCTTTTCTCTAAATACATTTAAATATATATATATATATATATATGATATATATTAATGTATTCATTTTGTGTCATGTTAGATGATATATTGGACTTGGGTGTATGAGACACTTACCTAACTAAAGATAATTTGGATGATTAATTATTAAGAGATAAATCAAAATTAGGTGGAAATTGGCATTCTTTAAGATGCTTGTGGAAGCATTTAGAAACCTTGACTTAGTCCACTAATTTTGTTTTACTCTAGATATTTATTAACCTAACCATTATGTTTAGCCATGGTTAAGTCTTTATAAGAGATTATATGAGATATTTTTCTCACCCATGGTTCATAACTTGATCACTTGAGTTTCTTCTTCATCTCCTTCTTTGCTTTCTAGCTTTCAAGTGAGGTGAAAAAGAGAAAGAGAAATAATTCTAAAATGAGCAAAATTCCTACTTCATCAATCTATACCAAACTAGCCATTTAGTATAGGTTTTTTACTTCACTAATCCATCAATTGGTGAAGTGGTAGCTTGAGTTAGCGATTCTTCGACGTAGATCATCTTCGGCCTTGAAGATCATTGAGCATGCTCGTTCCTTTCGCCTAGTGGAGCCTAAGGAGAGTCCGGGACACCACTACTTGGAGCAAAGGGACTACTACACGGAGCTTTAGAAGTGAAGGACCAGTCTACAGAAGGTTATATTCTTATATCACTTAGTGTAAAGTTTGTTTACATGCATATAAAACCCTAATTCTCTAGTTAGATCCTTGGTCGGGGTCGCTCGGCACCCTAGATTTTTTTGAAATAGCATTCTTGATGCGTGCCGAAACATAGCGGGGGTGCTAAGCGAACCCAGCAGAATGGTTACATATTTTCAGGTTGTTAAGATATGGAGTTGTCCGGTTTCTGTCTAAATGCAGAATCCGGACAAACTCGAGGCATGCTTAGGTAATGGTGGTTTGTGGATTATCCCAAGCATTCACTAAGATTTTGTTTCTACTATTTTCAAGATCAATGGTTACATTGTTCTTGACTCGCCACCATTTTATAAAAGGATCTTTTTGCAAAAGAAACTAGTGGGAGTATGGTAAAATTGGATGTAATTCCAGAACCACAAACGGTTACCGATAATTTAGTAGAATCTAAGGATTCAATTGGACTTGACAAACTGTTAGCTACTCCGCAGATTTTAGTAGGTGACCTCAGACACCCGAGAAATACTTCGGTTTTCTCGTAGACGGTGACAGGGAGGTCAGCATCATGGTCTTAGGAAGTGATAACTTCCAGATGACTAGATGCTTCATATCCAAGATGGACTCCACGCACTTCATCAAATCATGGATTTTAAACTTTTGCTGGGTGCTCCTGAAGGGGTAAAACACATTAGGAGCAAGTAGATCTTTCGAGATCTGTGCAGGTGGAAATGTGCTAACCAAATAAGGCTAGACTTTTTGCAAAAAGTTTTCATCAAATACCCATCGTGGATTGTGATGTGACTTTTACATTAGTGTCTATGCTAAAATCCATATGGATATGTTTGGGCACCGATGCAGTTCATGGCTATGATATCTGGCTAGTGAGTGACTATAACATCTTTCCAAATGGGATTTTGGAAGTGCACGTGTATACGACTGTGCTAGAGGGTTATCGTAGTCAGTGGGAGCAGCGGAAGGTGTGCAAGATACTTATGTCTATTCATAGACTAAAGCAAAGATAGCGGAGACATATCATCTATTTTATGTGACAGTCAAAGTGATTGACTTCATCAAAACAAAAGATGAACCTAGTAAGAAGGTTGTAGGGAGTACTATCCTAGTTTTGGATGATATACTCCAGATAGGAAGTAATGTTCCTATACTACAATCGATCAGACTTTGGTTGTCATACAGTGTTTTCTCCACATTGGATATGGATAGTATATCAGGAGATCTGGTGAGTAGATCTATGGTTTTAGATCTAGATTTGGGAAGTTCACCAATCAGGTACTTAGACTGCATTCTAAAAGATTTTAGAATGGACGACTCCTAGCGTTGTGGTGAACCCGCAGGTGATGGAGTCACTCTCTCTAAAAAGGATGTCTTTATGACTGATGAAGAGAGGGGAATGCATGAATGACACATCATTTGCTTAGGCAATTGAGTCAATCATGCAAAGTATTATACAACACCAGATATTGCTTTTGTACTAGTTGCAATAAGAATATATTAATCTAATCCTCGGGAAACAAAAGAAAGCAGTAAAGAACATAAGAGGATGTTCTTGGTATTTGGTAACAATAGCCTCCTCTGGAAGGCGGTTTATCGGTTATGGCTTCCAAGGTGACTTGGTTGACCGAGATGCTATCAGAGTTATGAGTTTATCCTCTTCTGATGATCAGTATATTGGATAGTGTTTCAATAAAGATACTGAGGTAATCATGGTGCAGGATGCCGGTTATAACTCAACAGAGGATACAGCCCAAGAAGTTTGTTGGATAGGAGTTATTCATTGATGAACTTGGTCCCATCAGGTATCCAAACAAATTCTTGTGGCTGGGCATCGCTCAGTTTGGGAGATTGTTAATCTCTACAAAGTTGAGATATAGAGAGAAGAAGTTGAAACATTATAGTGGATCCAATCACTAAGGCTATTTCTCGAACACGGATGTTCCTCAAACGAGATTTGAGAAACTGATTAGTAGAGAAGTTGGGTATTCGGTAGAACACGAGCTGTGGATACGCGATACCGCAATAATTAGCCTTAAGTGCAAGTGGAAGATTTTTAGATAGAGTGCCCTCAAGTCAATTATTGTAATCGCAGGCACGCGATTGTGATGATTGAGGGAGGACCTATACGGGTAGGACAGTCTTACTCAAAATGATAATATGCTATCTGGTTTTTCTTTATCATCATGTACATGCATTATATGTTATTGCAGATCACTATTATATGTTGATAGAGCCCTTAGAATTCTTGCTTGACTACCAGCATTATGATGGCGATCATATACGTGAGAGCTGGGTGGTCTATAAGCATATCCTTAAATGTTCTTAATCGTGGGAGTATCGAGACTGGACATCGATATTTCGGAGTATACTACTGTATAGGCTTCGAGACCCCGACGAGGGGCGATGGCCGGTCTCATAAGCCATTGGTGTTATATCACCTAAGATAGTATACAGGTGCTCACTGGAGGTGAGTACACTAGACGGACTCGTCGAGAACTTCTAGATGGTATTATACCTATCGTCAGGTGGAAGTTCTCAGGTGGCATGAGTATAGGTTAGTCCTTTGACCTGAAGTCGTCATTTGTCTCGTGTGAGTTCCCACTGTACTTTGATTACTACCCTACCATGACTCAATGGAGTCGTGCAAACAGGTTTTAGTTGGGTACAGTCCCGAGACATATGGAGGCAATGGTCGACTGTCAGGGATTCGTCTCTCCTGGTATTAGGAGTCGATGTCGCGCTGTGTTCGGTTGGTTATCACCAGAAATCCGTGGCCACGGTAAGGGAGATTTACTGATAGTTTATCAGTAGTATCTCAGTTGGTGATGAGCTTGACTCAGACACGACTTATCGGGTTAGTTGGGGTCAGACGTTAAGCTCATCACTAACTGAGATACTACTGATCAACTATCAGTAAATCTCCCCTATCGTGGTCACAGATTTCTGGTGATAGCCAACCGAGCACAGTGCGACATCGACTTCTAATACCAGGAGAGACGAATCCCTGACAGTCGACCACTGCCTCCATGTGGCTAAGGACTGTACCCAACTAAAACTTGTTTGCATGATTCCTTTGAGTCATGGTAGGGTAGTAATCAAAGTACAGTGGGAACTCACACGAGACAAATGACGAATTGAGGTCAAAGGACTAACCTGTACTCATGCCACCTGAGAACTTCCATCTGAAGATAAGTATAATACCATCTAGAAGTTCTCGGCGAGTCTGTCCAGTGTACTCACCTCCAGTGAGCGTTAGGTGATATAACACCAATGGCTTGTGAGGCCAGCCACCACCCCTTATCGGGATCTCGAAGTGTATACACTAGTCTACTCCGGAATATCGATGCTCAGTCTCGATATTCCCACGACTAGGGAGATTTAAGGATATGCTTATAGACCACCCAACTCTCACATATATGATCGCCATCATAATACTAGTAGTCAAGAAAGAATCCTATGGGCTCTATCAACATGTAATAGTGATTTGCAATACCACATAATGCATGTACAAGATGATAAAGATAAACCAGATAGCATACTATCATTTTGAGTAAGACTGTCCTACGCGTATAGGTCCTCCCTCCATCATCACAATCGCATGCCTGCGAATACAATAATTGACTTGAGGGCACTATATCCAAAAACATACAGCTAGTTTCCCTGACGTGCTTGTGGTTAAACCTATTACCAACGTATTATCGAGTCTTTAGAGTCCCACATAGCGGGTTTCCTAGCTCAGACGAAATGATGTAGTGTACATATTTTGGTATGTACGTAAGTTCGATTAAATACGTGTTTTTATACACATACTTTTAATCGAACATTTTTTAATACTAGCCGGTTTGAAAGATAACTCGATTATCACGTTTGGATAAAATGTGAGCTAGTATTGTATATCTATTTTTAGTATCTCTCTTTTTGGTATTTATAATTTGAAAGAATATAGTATTTATACAGATACGGGTATTTTTATAAATACGTATATTTGTGTCTTGATATAAATATGGGTATTTGTATCTTAATACGAATACGGGTTTTCGTATTTTATACGAATACGACTGTATGTATTTTGATACGAATATGGGTGTATATATTTGTAGCATATATTTGTATTAGTGTGTGTGTGTGCACGCGCGCACACACACACATATATATGTGAACAAATGAGATGGCTCTCTTCTCATCACTTCTCATCTTTTCTTATTTTTGTGAGAATGGTGTAGACTTGTGACTCACCATGGTGAGTCACAATTTAACCCATTCAAACACTTAAATGAGAAGAGAAAAATAAGGAGATTGATGATTAATTTTTTAAGCCATGCTTTCTTCATCTTCACCCTTAGCTTCTTTTTCCTCCTCTCTTGAGTTTTTTTTATGGAGAAAGGAAAACGAAAAAGAGAGAAAATATAGAGATTACCATTACTACATCTTTACCGATTAATTCTTAGAAAGTTTTGATCACTAGTTGCTTCACTTTGTGTTTTAGTGTGAAGCTAAAACCTTAGCTAGGGTTCCTTTGGGTGGATCATTTTCGATGAGAAAGACCAACTCCCAAGCTCGTTCCCGGTATACCTAGGAGCTAAAGAAGTGGAATAGAAAACGAAGGACAAAGTTCGTAATTACTAATCGAGTAGCTATCCTTTTTCTAGTTTGCTAATTTAGTGTTTGGAATCGATTCTAGGTCGTATTAGTTCGTATTCTTTTTTTTTAGAATTTTGTTTTGCATTCCGTCTTGGCCACAAATTAGTGGAACGAGCACGAGCTTCTACTGACATGGTATCAGAGCCACCCAAATACTTAAAATAGTATTAGACGATGTTTACGTTAGAAACTAAAAAATTTCATTTTTCAAAACCAAGAAAACCAAGTTTCTATTCGAATTTTTTTTGGTCTTTGAAAATGTTTTAAACACGTGCAGAGGGCTTGTTATGAGATATGAAAACTTGGAAAGAAAAATAGGGACTTAACTCTAATACAAAACCACCCAAAATGCTTATTTTCCCGACCTTGTCGGTTTTGTATTTGTCTCTGGTCCCTGATTTCTTCCCGGGGCTTATTCTCAAGAAAACTAAGATTTTGGTTATGTTTGTTTTGGTCCAGATTTCATTTACTGTTATCTTTGCATTCGGGCAACGTGGAAAGTTTTAAGATCGAAACTTTTGCATCGTCTATATCTTTATGTTTGTATATGTATATGTAAACGTTGTCTAATTGCAATAGGTAGATTATACGGGGTTGCACATACTTGCTTATGTTGTGCTTGATGTCTATCTTGTCATGGTTTAGCCGGATATTCGTTGTGGATAGCCCCTCATCATAGAATGTTTGTATATTCGTTTATTCGGGACGAGCGGCCGGATTGTGGTCGACGTTACTGCTTGTTGTATATTGTTTTATTGGACACGACCGGATTAAGGTCGATGTTACCATCGCATATCCATTCATTCTTGTATTAAGATAATCCACGGAGAAGTGCTCGAGTAGCCGAGTTATAGAGTGTGTAAGGTGGTTGTCTCATGGTGATGAGTTCGAGCCGCCTCGCTCTAGATTTGGCGGGCTATTCGCCGCACTTGTAGGGGTTTAGGATAAACCCATGGTGAAGTGCTCAAGTTATCGGATTCCATGAAGTGATGGGTGGCCCACTCATGTCATTGAGTGATGGTTGCCTTACTTCTAGAAGTGACGGGTACCTTTCCACGCTTGTAGGGATCTTTGTTTTATATGATGTTCGTGTTGGGGTTTGTAACTCCCTAGCCATCTACCATGGCCGATTACGGAACAATTTTTTTGGCGTTTAAAGAACTTGGCGCTAGAAACAACTACCTAGAATTGAATCCAAATATGAATCTAGTAATCTAAAAGAGTCTAACTACTATGATAGAGTGTTATACCGAACGAACCATGTCCTTCGGTCTTCTACCATCTCGCTTAGCTCCTTGAGGTCCTTTAGATCGAGCTTAGCAGTCGGTCTTCCTCCATCGAAGATGATCCACCAAAGGGATGTATCTCGTGGCTCTAATTCCACATAAAAGATCAAGTGAAGCAACTAGGGATTCTAGATGGCTAGTCTAGAATGCCTAAGATATAGTGGAGTGTTCTAAGTGTATCTTTTCCTCACCTCCTCTCTTGATTCTCAACACATGAGATTGTAGAGAGGACGTTGAAGATGAAGGTAGAGGAACTCAAGAAAAGAAAGAAAAAAGTGAAGCTAATGGTGAGAGTGTTTTTCTCATCTCAAAAATAATGAACCAACCATCCAACGGAGCAAACCATGATGCATGGTTTTATCAAACTCTTTTTTCCAATTTTTAAAATGCAACCACACTTGAATAGTGAGCACAAATGAATTAACAATTCATTTGTCAATACTATTCAAGCATGGCTCTCACCATACTCTCATTTTTCTTTTTCCACCTCATTATCCATTTATGATAAATGGATAAATCCAAAATGAGGTGTCCACCTTCTAGAATATTATCTGTAAAAAATACAGATTACACTCTACTGTATATATACACCTGTATTTGTACTGAAATACGAATACCCGAAGAGATAAAATAACACAAATAACATAATATTAGAATATACATATCGAAATACATATACATAAATTATTAAATCAACACCTGATTTAATAATCCAGCTCAATCCCGAGCCGGCTTGTATTATCAACTGTCCGATCGAAATTCTGGGTAAACTGTACAATCAATCGATCGGAACCCTGTGTAAGTCTACAGTAGCGCCCCGGCCGTCTAACAGACGCCAAAATGCAGAACAAAAACTTTTACAACTGGCGCTATCGCATACTATAACCCGGATCTGCCATTAAAGCTAAACTAACAAACTACAAAGTGGGTAGAAATGTTATACCGAACGATCCGAGTCCTTCGGTCTTCAACCATCATCCCACGCTTTGTTGCAGCTGCTCCGATCTCCTGAATCTCCTGTCTTCTCGTCCAAGTGGCACCACGTCGACGGATCTTTAAACGGGCTCCCGCCTCTGAACCGAGGCAACTCGATCATCAAGTTTGCTAAAAGAGATGACCAAGATTGATGTAGAGAATGAGTAGAACACTTTGTCTCGTTACGTCCAAGGCTATGGACGAACGGTTAATGAAGTTGCCTATTTAATCGGGTGATGAAAAATGAGCTTGGAAACTTAGCAAATAATTCATATCATTTCACAAAAATGAATCTATCTCCCACTCAAGAAGGGGCCGGCCAATATATATGAAGAGGAGGGTGAGTGTGGGAGAACAAAGGAAGGTGACCATAAACTAAAGCTTATCATGACAATAAAACAAAGCATGAGTCATATAACACCTTGCACAAAACATTAAATGAAACAATTAATGCTTAATGAGTCATGAAAACCTAGTCACCAAATAATCAATGCCATGATGAGTCACTAATCCTAATCACCATTTCTAGAATCTTCTAGAACCATGACTCACCCAATGATGAAAAGATAAATCCGTATTAAACCGAATGTTTAATACGACCGATAGAAAACTGGAAACTGGCAACTTCCAAAAGCGATCCCGAAACGAATTTCAGGATAACTCCGTAACAGTATAAACATACCCGCATTTGTATTACGACCGAATACAAATGCAACTGAGACAAAGATATTATATCTACACAGTATAATACTTGGATCCGGCTTAAACCAAAGCCTACCAGTATTATCTGCCCGAAATATGACACGTGCGTAAACACACGTGCATTTTCCGAACCCTGCCATAATACCATACGGCATCTACAACGTTTTGCCCGAACTTGGGAAACTGTCTGTGGGGGACTCTAATGACTCATCAATACACTGGCACTGGGTATAACCTCTACCACATCAGAGGTACAAGCTGTACACAACGGTTGCCTATGTATCGATTGGAAGGGAAGCTGACGAGCGAACTCATCCAGAAACCCTACTGAGCCTGACAGTGACAATATCCGTACAGTCCGGTCCATTCGTCTATGAGTATTGCATATAGGGGCTAGAGGGTCGGTAAACGTCAGACCCCCAATAGCTGTATAAGTCGTGTCAAAGAGAGAAGCTTAGAACACCCTGAGATACTACTGGAATACCTACCAGTAAATCTCGATTACCCTGGCCAGGGATTTCGTGTAATGGCTCTCCTAAACACAGCGCGATCTCACCCCCAATATCGGGAGAGACGAATCCCTGATGATCTGCTCACTGCCTCCATGTGGCTCGGGACTGTACCCAAAAAATACCTGTTTGCACGACTCTTTTGACCCGTGGTAGGGTATAAATCAAAGCACAGTAGGAACTCACACGAGACAAATGACGACCTCAGATCAATGAACTAACCTGTACACATGTCACCAGGGAACTGCTATCTGACGATATGTATAATACCAACTCAACATGTTCCCAGCGAGTCCAGTCCGGTGTACTCATAACTCAATGAGCACCTGTATACATCTTAGGTGAACAAACTGATACCAATGGCTTGTGAGACCGGCTACCGCCCCTCGTCGGGGTCTCGACTGTATACACTAGTCTACACTGGAGTATCGATGCCCTGTCTCGAAACTCCCACGACTAGGGACACTTTAAAGATGTGTTTATAGACCCCAGCTCCCACATATATGATCGCCATCATACTGTTGGCAGTCAAGCAAGAATCCTATGGACTCAATTATGATGATGAAGACAAACCAGATAGCATACTATCATCTCGAGCAAGACTTTTATATCGGTATAGGTCCTCCCTCAATCATTGCAATCACGTACATGCGATCCAATAATTGACTTAGAGGGCACTATATCCAACAATCTCGCACTTGCACTTAAGGCTTTTATTGCAATGTCGCATACTCATAGCCTCAGTGAGTGGATCCGCCCTGATGTTTCTTTCTATGTCTCTCTTAATCTCAAGTTCATGGAGAAAGCCATCTCTCGAATTGAGTAATACATGTCTTAGAATATGTCTGGATATCTGATGGGACCTAGTTCATAAATGAACTCCAAATCCAAATCTCTTAGACTGTATCGATCACTGAAACTAATCAGTGTCCAGCACTATGCCTCCCACAGTATCTACTTGGACAAACTGTCCATAATACTGTCCCTCGTCAGAGAGAAAACTATAACTCTGACAATCACTCTGTCATCCAGGTCACCTTGGAAGCCTGGAATGATAACCATCTCCTTAAGGAGGCTGCCATTATCAAATCCATAGAACATCCATTCATGTTCTAAAACTGCTTCCTAATGTTTCTCCAGGATTGGATTAATATAAACGTATCGCATCTAATGCAAAAACAACATCTGGTGTGGTACTTGACATTTCATGATTGACTCAATTGCCTAAGCAAGTGATCTGCCAATCATGCACATCCCTCTCTTTTCAGTCTGTAAGACACCTTTAGATAGGGTGACTCTATCATCTGCAGGTACACCACCATGCCAGGAGTCATCTCTTCTAAAATACTATTAGAATACTGTCAAAGTACCCACATTGGGAAACTACCCAAATCTAGATCTAAAACCATAGATCTAGAAACCAGAATGTCAAATATTATATCCATGTCCCTTGTGGAGAAACAATTGTGTGACGACCAAAGTACAACTGATCGTAGTATAGGAATTTTACTTCCTACTCTGTGTATGTCATTTAAATACCAGGACATCACACCCTACTACCTTCTTAACAGATCCATCCCCTATTCTGATGAAGTCAAAGCCATGACTTTTACATCAAAATTAGATGATCTAATCTCTGCTATATGTGCTCACGCCTATAAATAGACATAAACTACTTGCCCACTATGCTTCCGTTGCTCCCACTGACCACAACAACCCTCTGGCAGAATAATATATACATGTACTTCTAAAACTAGTTTAGAACAACGCTATACATATCCTCCTGCCGGGTCTCATAGTCTGGAACAACAGTAGTGTCAAGTCTGGGTAAACAAGAACCTCCCTGTCACCGTCCTTGAGGCTACCTGAGTACCTCTCGGGAGTCTGAGGTTACCCACCATATCTACAGAGTGGCTATTGGAATGTCAAACCTGATTGAATATATAGGTCCTATTAAATTTTCCGTAATCGTTTGCGGTTCTGGAATCACTTCCAATTCTACCATACGCCCACTACTGTTTTCTGAAAAATCCATTTTACTAAAACTGTGGCGAGTCAAGAAACAATATCACTATTGATCTTCCAGATGGCAGAAAATCAACCCTCGTCAATGCTAGGGTCAACCCGCAAACTGCCATTACAGAAACGTGCCTTGAGTTATCCAGTGTCTGGTTTTAAGCATAAGCTGGACAACTCCCCTTACCTTAACATCGTTAAGATATGAAGCATTCTATATCCAATATAGAATCTTTGGTACTTATTTAATTGAACCAGATTCAAATCATGCAACTGTCTCCAGTGCATATCAACTTAATGGAGAGAGGCTAATCAGCATTACTCAACTTAGGAATCCATCCAATTATGAGTAACCTGAAAGAGAAACAAGTTTCTCAAAACCATTACTTGAATACTAATCACAAGAATCTACATCTTCGATCTTTTTGAAGAATCCCGATACTTGCGACACCTGGTTCTCTACTTTATTCCTATACCCACAACTTCTCAAAACTTAGACATTGTATTTCTACGAAACACTTGTCTAAAAAACTAGAGAAGTCATAAGTAACTAGAACATAGTACGAGGACCAACCCCTTTGTCCTAATGGACACTGGACAACATACAATACTTTGTATAAGTCAGCTGAGTTTAATAACTCAAAACCTGTGCGTCGTAGGTTGAAAACTATACCCAGGTGATTTCCTCAAATATCACCAATTACAACGAATTCCGATATAATGAGGATGATCACCTAATTCCCAATAACTTACTCCTACTCATCATCTGTAAAACTATACAGATGTGAGAATGAAACCTGGTAAATACATACCCTGGAGCAAGGGTTCAATTGGGAAATCAGTTTACAATTAACAATGCACAGTGTAGTTGAAATATGAAAATGTTTCGAAGGGGTATCCTGGTATTCATTAGTAATGCCTCTTCCATAATCAAATTCATGACTTTAACCGTATTTTTCATTGCCATCTCTCCAAATCCCTTTATTTTGTCTTTAGTCGTTACCTTCTGTACACCTTCGTTAGGCTAAATGGTTTTCTTCCTTCCCTACCGTTCGGCACCAGCCTATGGTTTGGAAGAAGACTATCCAGTAAGCATAATAGGTGTACTCTCCTAATCCTAGGAGTACTCGCTACTTGAGAGAAGGTGATGACAAAAGACAACTTAATAAACCTTATTCCTATTTCTCCTGAACCAGAATCCATCCTCGAAAAAATCCTTCGAGTTCGTATATAACCATACGATAGATTTATCCAATGGAATTGGATGTTCGTAGTGATACGGGTTGTTCTGGAGAAATGAAAGGTGAAGTAGGAGTGGCAATGAAATACGTGGTTTGGTCGTGAATGTTAGCAGTCGCAATTTACTTTGCCCTTTTTCTAATCCCTTTATCTTGTCTTTACATAATACCTTCTGTACACCCTACTTAGGCTAATTGGTTTTCTTCATTCCCTACCTTTCGGCACCTGCCTATGGTTTGGAAGAAGACTATCCAATAAGCATAATAGGTGTACTCTCCTAAACTAAGGAGCCCTCGTAACCTGAGAAAAGGTGATAATAAAAGACAACTGAATAAACCAATTCTATTTCTCCTGAACCTGGATCCATCCTCGAAAAAGTCCCTTCGAGTTCGTATATAACCATACGATAGATCTATCCAATGGAAGTGGATGTCCGTAGTAATACGGGGTGTTCTGAGAAATACAAAGGGTAAAAGAAGGAGAGGCAATGACTTATACAACTTTAGACAATCCAAAAGCCATTATTTTAAGAAGGTTCAGTCAACTTGGTCACTGAGTTATAGTCTAGGGTCTGTCAAAGGTCGCTGCCAAAAAGAGAGAGAAAAGAAACACTCTGCGTGCACTCTAACCTAGATCAGAATGGTTATCATTTTATCTAATCAGGAAACCTCCCACTGTTATCTCAAATTCTCCTCCATACCTGAAAGAAGAATTAGCCGGGATCACCCGAGGAGTAAACTAACTCATCAGTGGGAATCGGGATCCAACTCTCATCGCATGATAACGTGACGGTATCCACTCACGTTATCACACTCTAAAAGGTATGCTCAAGTTTTGCAAGTTTCCTGTATGTTTGAAACTCCCGATATAATTTTTATCCTATGCTCTTATGACCTTGACGTAGGCCAACAAATCATAAGTCACATGTCAAGTTCTACCCGTCGTTGTCCTGATTAATTTAGGTCCATCGTACATGCCCTTGACGTAGGCCAACAAGGCTGTACGTCTGTCCTAAAATAATGCATTTATCTATGCAACAAATGAATACTCCAGCAGCTACCAAACACTATGCTTTGACGTAGGCTAACAAATATAGCTTGAATACTACTGACCATCCATAAGAAATGACGGAGGGTTACGGCTGGTTTTTGGCAAAAAACCTTTAACGTAATGAACTTGATCTCGTTGAAGGAACCTGATAGCTTTTTATAAAAAAATATAGTGGCGAAAACCTTTTGCTAAAGAGATCACTCCTGGTGAAGGGATCTCGGCTCTTTCCTCGTGGAATGAGGTGCAGGATATTCTAACTAAATACCGCGATGAAAAATAACTTATAATCGACTATATTGAAGTTATTACCCTGACGTAAACTTCTGCCCAAGGGGGCACTCCCGGTGAAGGGATCTCGGCCCTTGCCTCGTCGAATGAGGTGCAGGATATTCTAACTGAATACCGCTATGCATAACAAAAGGAAACGTCTTTGTAATAACTTATTTTAAAATTTGTTCCAACAACATCAAATACAGGTTTGTTTTATCTTTGCGTTGATCAGAATCAACACAGTCCCATCAATCAATCACACCAGAAAAGAACGAAAAATAAAATGTACGTATATAACATCTGCATTCGTCTCTGGGTCCCGTCATCACCCGTTAGGTTATTTAACTAACGACAGAGCGGGGACTGGACTAGCGTGGGTGTAAAACATATACAATATCTAATAGTATATATACCAATATACAATAATCGCTTCAGGCATGATAATATGCTACATTACAGAAAAAGTAATAAGCATCACAGAACAATACAGATAATCTGGGATCCCCGGGTTTCACAGAGCCCTACTGAAACCCGACGTTCCCTTGGTCATGTGGATAGCATGTGCAATGAAACCTAGACCCCTACGGGTGCGGCAAGTTACCCGCCAAAACCTGAAGCGGGGCAGCCCCTTACAGCATAATGAATGGACCACCCGGCACTTCACGGAATCCGGTAACTTGAGCACCCCTCCTTGGGTCAACCTGTACCCCCTACGAGTGTGGCAAATAGTCTGCCAATTCTAGAATAAGGCCACTCTGCCTCTCAAAACCATGAGATACGGACCCGTTGCCCTCCAGAACCCGGCTATCCGTGCACTTCGTCGCGGGGTAAACCTAGTACAGAAATAAAAATATGTACAACAGGTACATCGACCTCAGCCCGGTCGTGCCTCAAAAGAATATTATACAAACAGGCAGTGACGGCAGTCCACATGTTGGACGCTCGCCCCGCAATATCAAATGTACAATTAAATCTAAACTGCACTACCATTGCACACTGATATCCACCACGACATATCCGCAACATCACAGCACAGCACAAAACATCAACGCGAATGTCACGTTCGCAAACCCGTCTAAAAGAACTATAGCAATTAGACGCGGTTTACCGCTCAAATGACATTCACGGTCAGAGATATAAAGTAAGTACTGTATACTAACAAGTTTAAAATTTCGATCGACAAAATTTCCCGAAGTGGGCTCCACGAACTTCTGCTGTACAGTAACCAAATATGGGCCCAAAAGAAACATTCCAGAAACCACAATTCACTGTGTAGAAGCTACTGTAGATAATTGGAGTACCAATCTCACAAAACGGCGGCGGATCCGCGGCCAAACCCTTGTTTGGGCCGTGGATCCACGGCGTTACTGTTGAGTTGGGCCACCAAATTTCACCAGTATTCTTATAAAAGCCTGCTTGTTTTTCTGTGATGCTCAAAATAATTTTTAGACCAAGTTTAAAATCGACAGAAACTTTTGTACAGAAAAATGTAGTTTTTGAAATTCCGTTCAATCGATATTTTAAACGCATTAGCACAAGTTAGTAAAGCTTAATGGTGAGGCTCTGATACCACTTTAAGTCTACGGTAGCGTCTCGGCCGTCTAACAAACGCCAAAATGCGGAACAAAAACTTGTATAACTGGCGCTATCGCATACTATAACCCGGATCTGCCATTAAAGCTAAACTAACAAACTACAAAGTGGGTAGAAATGTTATACCGAACGATCCGAGTCCTTCGGTCTTCAAACATCATCCCACGCTTTGTTGCGGCTGCTCCGATCTCCTGAATCTCCAGTCTTCTTGTCCATGTGGCACCACGTCGACGGATCTTTAAACGGGCTCCCGCCTCTGAACCGAGGCAACTCGATCATCAAGTTTGCTAAAAGAGATGACCAAGATTGATGTAAAGAATGAGTAGAACACTTTGTCTCGTTACGTCCAAGGCTACGGACGAACGGTTAATGAAGTTGCCTTTTTAATCGGGTGATGAAAAATGAGCTTGGAAACTTAGCAAATAATTCATATCATTTCACAAAAATGAATCTATCTCCCACTCAAGAAGGGGCCGGCCAATATATTTGAAGAGGAGGGTGAGTGTAGGAGAACAAAGGAAGGTGACCATAAACCAAAGCTTATCATGACATTAAAACAAAGCATGAGTCATATAACACCTTGCACAAAATATTAAATGAAACAATTAATGCTTAATAAGTCATGAAAACCTAGTCACCAAATAATCAATGCCATGATGAGTCACTAATCCTAGTCACCATTTCTAGAATCTTCTAGAACCATGACTCACCCAATGATGAAAAGATAAATCCGTATTAAACCGAATGTTTAATACGGCCGATAGAAAACTGGAAACTGGTAACTTCCAAAAGCGATCCCGAAACGAATTTCAGGATAACTCCGTAACAGTATAAACATACCCGCATTTGTATTAAGACCGAATACAAATGCAATTGAGACAAAGATATTATATCTACACAGTATAATATTTGGATCCGGCTTAAACCAAAGCCTACCAGTATTATCTGCCCGAAATATGACACGTGCGTAAACGCACGTGCATTTTCCGAACCCTGCCATAATACCATACGGCATCTACAACGTTTCGCCCGAACTTGGGAAACTGTCTGTGGGGGACTCTAATGACTCATCAATACACTGGCACTGGGTATAACCTCTAGCACGTCAGAGGTACAAGTTGTACGTAACGGTTGCCTATATATCGATTGGAAGGGAAGCTGACGAGCGAACTCATCCAGAAACCCTACTGAGCCTGACAGTGACAATATCCGTACAGTCCGGTCCATTCGTCTATGAGTATTGCATATAGGGCCTAGGGGGCCGGTAAACGTTAGACCCCCAATAACTGTATAAGTCGTGTCAAAGAGAGAAGCTCAGAACACCCTGAGATACTACTGGAATACCTACCAGTAAATCTCGATTACCCTGGCCAGGGATTTCGTGTAATGGCTCTCCTAAACACAGCGCGATCTCACCCCCAACACTGAGAGAGACGAATCCCCGATGATCTGCTCACTGCCTCCATGTGGCTCGGGACTGTACCCAAAAAATACCTGTTTGCACGACTCCTTTGACCCATGGTAGGGTATAAATCAAAGCACAGTGGGAATTCACACGAGACAAATGACGACCTCAGGTCGATGAACTAACCTGTACACATGTCACCAGGGAACTGCTATCTGACGATATGTATAATACCAACTCAGCATGTTCCCAGCGAGTCCAGTCCGGTGTACTCATAACTCAATGAGCACCTGTATACATCTTAGGTGAACAAACTGACACTAATGGCTTATGAAACTGGCTACAGCCCCTCGTCGGGGTCTCGACTGTATACACTAGTCTACACTGGAGTATCGATGCCCTGTCTCGACATTCCCACGACTAGGGACACTTTAAGGATGTGCTTATAGACCCCAGCTCCCACATATATGATCGCCATCATACTGCTGGCAGTCAAGCAAGAATCCTATGGGCTCTATTATGATGATGAAGACAAACCAGATAGCATATTATCTTCTCGAGCCAGACTTTTATATCAGTATAGGTCCTGTCAGTGCACGGCAGCGCCCCGGCCGTCAATCTGACACCGGAATACGGAAACGAAAAACTTTTCAAACTAGAAAACCGACACCACCGCGCACAAATTTCCTGGATCGGGCCATTAATCTAATCCTAGCTAAGTAAAGAACGGGTAGAGAGATATACCGAGCGATCCGTGTCCTTCGGTCTTCTCGTTGGCGTCCCGATCTCCCCGCGGAATCTCCGGTCTCCACCACATCGCCGGAAGGGCACCACATCGCCGGCTTCTTTTACGGGCTCCCATCTCTAGACCGAGGCAACTCAGGCACGAAGTTGGCGAGCCGACGTGCCCAAGAATTGCTGTAGAATGAAGTGTAGGAAGCTATGTGTCTCATGGGGTTTATGGAAGTTGCCCTTTGTGGAGGAATAAGATATGAACCTTTTTGCAATGAACTAGGGAATTTTTGCAAAGCCAAAAGAACAATTTTTCCCTTCCCAAAAATTGGGACAGCCCCTCCCCTTCAATGGCCGGCCAATCTTCCAAAAGATGAGGAGAGAATGAATGGGGAGAGAATGAATGAGGTGAGTGAGTGAGCCAATAATCAAAGAGAGAGAAAAGGGTTATCATGAGAAGAAATCATCACAAACCAAAACCAACACTCCATCAACCAATCATATCTCCACAAGTCAAACCATGATGACTAAAAGAAAGTCAAGGGATGGTGCAACCATCATGACACAACAAAATGCAAAAACAACCCTCCAAATTGCTAATTTGCACGTTTGCAAATTAGCCCTCCTGCACCAAATTTCAGCCAAGGAAAGATGCAAAGGAAAATGGCCGTAACGGAAATAAAACTGGCAACTCCAGAAAACTGATCCTGTAATAAATTACAGGAAAACCCCGCTACTGTATATACATACCCGCATTTGTATTCCGACCGAATACAAATGCAATGAGACAAAATCTACACTGTACTATACTAGGATCCGGCTTAAACCAAAGCCCGCTAGTATTATTCGTCCGATCATGATCCGTGCAATACCGCACGTACATGATCGAACCCTGACATATCTCCATACGGCCTCTACAGCATTTCGCCCGAAACTTGAGCAACTGTCTGTGGGGGACTCTAAAGACTCGTCAATACTTTAGGCTGTGGATTTAACCACTAGCACGTCAGAGGTATTAGCCATACGTAACGGGCTACCAGGTATTGACCAAAAGGGACGTCGATGAGCGAACTCATCCTAACACCCTACAGAGCCTGTCAGTGACAATATCCGTACAGTCCGGTCCGTTCGTCTATGAGCATCGCATGGCGGGCCTAGGGGGTTGGTAAAAGTCAGACCCCCAAAAGCGGTACAAGTCGTGTCGGAGTGTAGCCCAGAACACCCTGAGATACTACTGGAATACCTACCAGTAAATCTCCTGCCATGGCCAAGAACTTCGTGTAAGGGCTCTCCTAGACACAGCGCGACCTCACCCCCAATACCGGGAGAGACGAAGCCCTGAAGATCTGCTCACTGCCTCCATATGGCTCGGGACTGTACCCAACTAAAACCTGTTTATACGTCTCCCTTGAGCGTGGTAGGGTAGTAATCAAAGTACAGTAGGAACTCACACGAGACAAATGATGATCTCAGGTCGATGAACTAACCTGTACACATATCACCAGGGAACTGCTATCTGACGTTAGGTATAACACCAACTAGCATGTTCCCGGCGAGTCCTGTCCGGTGTACTCATAACCCAATGAGCACCTGTATACATCTTAGGTGAACCAACTGACACCAGTGGCTTGTGAGACCGGCCACCGCCCCTCGTCGGGGTCTCGACTGCATACACTAGTCTACTTTGGAGTATCGATGCCCTGTCTCGAAACTCCTACGACTAGGGACCTTTTAAGGATGTGCTTATAGATTACCAGCTTTCACGTATATGATCGCCCTCATACTGCTGGCAGTCAAGCAAGAATCCTAGGGGCTCTATCAACGTGTAATAGCGACCTGTAAGGTCACCTAAAGTAGTACACGATGATAAAGATAAACCAGATAGCATACTATCATTTTGAGTAAGACTGTCCTACCGGAATAGGTCCTCCCTCAATCATTGCAATCACGTGCCTGTGATCCAATAATTGACTCTGAGGGCACTATCTCCAACAATCTCCCACTTGCACTAGAGGCTAATTATTGCGATGTCGCATACTTACAGCCCGTGTGATACCGAGCACCCAATTCCTCTACTAGTCAGTCTCACAAAACCCGTTTGCGAAACTATTGCGTTCGAGTAATAGCCTCACTGAGTGGATCTGCTGTGATGTTTCTTTCTATGCCTCTCTTAATCTCACGTTCGCGGAGAAAGCCATCTCCCGAAAAGAGCAATACATGTCTTAGAATATGTCTGGATATCTGATGGGACCTAGTTCATCAATAAACTCCAAATCCAAACTTCTTAGACGGTATCGTGAACTGAACTTAATCAGTATCCAGCGTCATGCCTCCCTCAGTATCCCCTTGGATTACCTGTCAAAAATACTGCCCTTCGTCAGAAGGAAAACTATAACTCTGACAACCTCTCTGTCATCCAGGTCACCTTGGAAGCCTGGAATGATAACTGTCTCCTAAAAGAGGCTGTTGTTATCATGTCCCTAGAACATCCACTTATGTTCTAAAACTGCTTCCGACTGTTTCTCCAGGATTGGATCAATATTAACTTATTGCATCTATTGCAAAAACAACATTTGGTGTGGTACTTGACATCTCATGATTGACTCAATTGCCTAAGCAAGTGATCTGTCAATCATGCACATCCCTCTCCCCTTTAGTCTGTAAGACACCTTTAGAGAGGGTGACTCCATCACCTGCAGGTATACTACCGTGCCAGGAATCTTCCATTCTAAAAACTCTTAGAATGCTGTCTAAGTACCCTGATTGGGAAACCACCCAAATCTAGATCTATAGATCTAGTAACCAGAATGTTTGATATAATTTCCAAGTCCCTTTGTGGAGAAACAACTGTGTGACAACCAAAGTATAACCGACCATAGTATAGGAATATCACTTCCTACTCTGTGTATGTCATCCAAATACCAGGACATCACACCCTTCTACCTTCTTAATAGATCCATCCCCTATTCTGATGAAGTCAAACCTATGACTGTCACATTAGAAATAGATGATCTATCTCCACTATATCTGCTTTAGTCCATAGACATAAGCCACCTGTCCACTATGCTTCCGCTGCTCCGACTGACTATGACAACCCTCTCGCAGAGTCATATAGACATACACTTCTAAAGCTAGTTTAGAACGACGCTATACTCATCCTCCTGCCGGGTCTCACAGTCTGGAACAAGAGCAATGGAAATTCTGGGTAAACAAGAACCTCCCTACCACCGTCCTTGAGGCTACCGAAGTACCCCTCGGGTGCCTGAGGTTACCCACCGTATCTGCGGAGTGGCCAATGGAATGTCAAACCAGATTGAATCTTTAGGTTCTTATCAAATTTTCAGTAATCGTTTGCGGTTCTGGAATCTGTAAGTCTACGGTAGCGCCCCGGCCGTCTACAGACGCCAAATGCGGAACAAAAACTTTTTAACTCGCGCTATCGTATACTTTAACCCGGATTTGCCATTATTGCTAAACTAACAAACTGTAAAGAGTGTAAAAAGGTTATACCGAACGATCCGAGTCCTTCGTTCTTTAACCATAATCCCACGCTCCGTTGCGGCTGCTCCGATCTCGTCGATCTCCGATCTGCTCGTCCAGGTGACACCACGTCACTGATTCTTTAAACGGGCTCCCGCCTCTGACTCGAGGCAACTCGGTCGTCAAGTTTGCTAAAAGAGACGACCAAGAATGATGTAGAGAATGAGTAGATGACTTTGTCTCACTTCGTCCAAGTCCGTGGAAGATCGGTAAATGAAGTTGCCATGGGAATCGGGTGCTGGAATGAAATGAGCTGTGAAATTCCATACACCCCAAAATCTATCATATCTTTTTAGCAAATGAAACATCAAATGAGTGAGAGAGAGGGGAGGGGCCGGCCATATATATGAGGAGGGGGTGATGGTAGGAGCAAGTGGTGACCATAAAAAGCTTCTCACAAAAATATCAAGAAGATAATATCTTAAGCTTAACAAAATGCATTAATGAAAACAATGACTCATATCCTTAGTCATCCTTTCATTAAATGCAACCAATGAAATAATAACACCACTCTAACCTAGTCACCACCTTCTAGATGCTTCTAGAAACTTCCACACTCATCTCAAGAAAAGATAAATCCGTCTTTAACCGAATGTTAAAAGACGGCTGATAGAAAACTGGAAACTGGCAACTTCCAAAAGTGACCGCGAAACGAATTTCAGGATAACCCCGTAACTGTATAAATATACCCGCATTTGTATTACGACCGAATACAAATGCAACTGAGACAAAGATATTATACCTACTCAATATAATACTCGGATCCGGCTTAAACCAAAGCCGACCAGTATCATCTGCCCGAAAAATAACACGTGCGTAAAAGCACGTGCATTTTCTGAACCCTGCCATAAAACCATACGGCCTCTACAACGTTTCGCCCGAACTTGTGAAACTGTCTGTGGGGAACTCTAATGACTCGTCAGTACCCTGGCAGTGGGTTTAACCACAAACCGTCAGCGGCACTAGCTATGCGTAACGGCTGCCCATGGACTGACCTCAAGGGAGGCCGATGAGCGAACTCATCCGGAAACCCTACTGAGCCTAACAGTGACAATGTATATATAGTCCGGTCCGTTAGTCTATGAGTATCGCATATCTGCCTAGGGGGCTAGTAACGTCAGACCCCCAATAGCAGTATAAGTCGTGTCGGAGTGTAGCCCAATAACACCCTGAGATACTATTGGAGTACCTACCAGTAAATCTCCTGCCACGGCCGTGGGCTATGTGTAATGGCTCTCCTAGACACAGCACGATCTCGCCCCCAATACCAGGAGAGACGAATCCTCTGCCGATCCGCTCACGTGCCTCCATGTGGCTCGGGACTGTACCCAAAAACTACCTGTTTGCACGACTCCTTTGAGCCGTGGTAGGGTAGAAATCAAAGCACAGTGGGAACTCACACGAGACAAATGACGACCTCAGGTCGATGAACTAACCTGTACACATGTCACCAGGGAACTGCTATCTGACGATATATATAATACCAACTAGCAGGTTCCCGGCGAGTCCTTTCCGGTGTACTCATAACCCAATGAGCACCTGTATACATCTTAGGTGATCTAACTGACACCAGTGGCTTGTGAGACCGGCCACCGCCCCTCGTCGGGGTCTCGACTGTATACACTAGTCTACTCCGGAGTATCGATGCCCTGTCACGAAACTCCCACGACTAGGGACCATAATTAAGGATATGCGTATAAACTACCCAACTCTCACGTATATGATCGCCATCATACTGTTGGTAGTAAAGCAAGATCCTAAGGGCTCTATCAAAGTGTAACATGTAATCAGTCACCTGAACATGTACACGACTGATAAAGGCAAACCAGATAGCATACTATCATCTCGAGTAAGACTGTCCTACCGGTATAGGTCCTCCGTAATCATTGCAATCACGTACCTGCGATCCAATAATTGACTCAGAGGGCACTATCTCCAACAGAATCACTTCCAGTTCTACCATACTCCCACTACTGTTTTCTGAAAAAATATCCATTTTTGTTAAAACTGTGGCGAGTCAAGAACAATATCACTATTGATCTTCCAGATGGTAGAAAGTCAACCCTCGTCATAGCCTGGGTCAACCAACAAACAGCCATTACAGAAACGTGCCTTGAGTCATCCAGAGTCTGGTTTTAAGCATAAGCCGGACAACTCCCCGTACCTTAACATCGTTAATGTTAGTTATATGTATGCCCTAGAGGCCATTACTGTACATATGATGTATATTGTAGTGGATGCTGGGACATATATAGGGAGGACTTTCTTGCTCAACATGATAGTATGCTATCTGGTTGCTCTTTACCTTAACGTGTACACAGATTGTCTCTCAATTACATGTTGGTAAAGCCCTTAGGATATGTACTTGACTACCTGGACTATGATGCGGATCATACTAGTGGGGACATAGTAGTCCATAAGTACATCCTTCAATGTCCCTAGTCGTTGGTGTATCGAGACGGGGCATCGATATACCAGAGTAGACTAGCGTATACCTTCTTGACCCATACAGATGGGCGATGGATGATCCCATATCCATTGGTGTTTGACATCAGAGATGATATACGGGTGCTCAGTAGAGACTGGGTACACTGGACGGACTCGCCGAGAACTCCCAGATGGTATTATACCTCACGTCAGATGGCAGTTCTCTGGTGACACTGGTACAGAGTAGTCTGTTGACCCGAGATCGTCATAGAGTCTTGTGTGGTTCCCACTGTGCTTTGATTTCCATCTTACCACGTCCAAGAGGGCGTGCAAAACGGTGGTTTTTGGGTACAGTCCCGAGTCACATGGAGGCAATGAGCGATAGGAGGGGATTCGTCTCTCCCGGTATAGGGAGTTGATGTTGCGCTGTGTTCGATTGGCTATAACAGGAAATCCCTGGCCAGGGTTGCTGAGATTTACTGGTAAGTGTTACCAGTAGTTTCTCGAACAGTTATAGACCTCATATCGACACGACTTATCGAGCTATTGGGGTCTGACGTTTACCACCCCTAGGCGAGATATGCGACATATCAGACGATCAGACCGGACTGTACGGTAGTGTTACTGGTTGGATTCACTAGAATGTGAGCGGGCTTGCTCGTCGATCTTCAGATCGCTCAATACCCGGGTGGCCGTTACGTTTAGCAGACCGCTTGCGGCTTGTGGATGTTTGATATGATCATTATCTGCTGCCGGCGTATTGACGAGTCTTTAGAGTCCTACACAGAGGTTTCCTGGCTCAAGCGAAACGAAATAGGAGCGCATATGAGATATGTGCGGGACCGAGAATAATACGGTATGTGATACTGTATTCGATTCTCGCGATATGACATTGATCGGTTATATGCGATATAGCCGGGTTATCGGATCAAGTGTTGATTCGATAAGTTGTTACTGATGATACCAGTCGGTTATGTGCGACATGACCGGATCGTTAAATCAAGTGTTGATTTAATGATTTAATGCATAATTGTATATTTGATATATTACTTTGCATTAACTAGTATCGGTTCACTTTATATGGATTTTCTCGCTCAGATGTGCGCATTGCATATGCGATATGATTTGTGCACTTGCTTGTATCATATTTGATGGTGCATGCAAAAATGGTTAAGTATAAAGAATTAAACCTTGGTTAAAGGAATGGTTAGGGTTTATTATTTTTTATTCATTTATCTTATTTAATTATCTATTTATTTTTGATAAATGAATAAATGAAAAGATAATGAGGAAAATGGTTGCTTTCTTTTGACCATTCATGAATCTTCATGAAGACTTTGACCATTTTGTCTCATGCTTAACCCTAACCACTTCTATTAACTCAAGTTAATTCTCTACACCTAACCATGGTGAGAATTATGATAAGAATGGTTTTTTCCTTTTATTTTAATTCTTATCATAATATTTATCTTCTTCTTCTTCATGAAGAAGCTTGTCTTCATCAATGGCATATTGAGCAAAAGAGTGAGAAATCCAATTTTAAAGTCTACCCACTTCCTATTACTTCATCCTCTACCTCTTGCCAAGTAGTAGAGTGTGTTTCCTTCACAAGTTTTTAGGGCTTGGTGAAGGTGGAGCTTAACTTAGCGATGCCTCGACGTAGATCATCTTCGGCATGGACATCGACGACCTAGCTCGCTTTTTCTCCGACGAAGCCGACTCTAGAGCCCGGATTCCTTTTGGACAGCGGAGACGACTTCGTTGCGGAGCTATGGAGGTGGAGCACCGGATCTACAAAGGTTGTATTTCCGATATCCCATTAGTTAAGTGTTAACTAGTTATCTTTTCGCCTAGTTTTCTAGCAAACGATCCGTAGTCGGGTCTCTCGGCACCTAGAATTTTTGAAATTGGCATGGTTGATGCCTTGTGAGACCTCATTAGAGTGCCTAGGAACCCTACAGTGGTATCAGAGCCTAGCTAGAACCTTAGCCGAAGTCTAGACGGATTTTGAAGTCTGAACGACCCGAAACCCCAACCGGAAAATGCTCTCTGGACGTTTTCAGAAAACGTGGATTTTTTCAAATTAAAAATTTCTAAAAAATTCAGCAGGAAAAAATAAGAATTATGATGCAAAATTTTTCCGATGAACAGTACAAACCGCGGCGGATCAGCGGCATAAGCCTGCCTTATGCGGCGGTTCAGCGGCGGAATGATGACGTCATCGTACACTGTTTGCACAGTAACTCCTATTATTTTATGCTGGATTTTCTGGGTATTTTTAAAATTTATTCCAGAGTTGTATTTTCTGGGATTATTTTGGGGATTCGGTGTTTCGATCGGAGTATCAAATTTTGTCTGTGTGGCTTTCCGGATAAATTTTAGAATATGTTAAAAAGTTCGACCGGATATAAATACCCAATTTTTCCCCTGTCGGGAAATTTCCAAGTGTTGGATTTTTCCGTAGTTTAACGACGTTCTAAGTAGTGCAAGTAACGCGATGGACCCTCTAGAAGACAACAAACCTTAACTCGATTATGTGACCGTCTTGAACTGCCCTTTGAACCTTCGGGTTTGGGGCAGTACGGCGTGCCACATGTGAGGCGTTGGCTTGACCCTTCTACGGCTGGACCGTTGGTACTGAGGCACGAACGGAATGTTGTTAGACTTGTTTCATATGTTGATCTGTATCGGGAAAACTTGGGTGTTCGATTGTTCGATCGGAAAGTTTAACATTTTCTGTTTATCTGGAATGTGATACAATAGTTGGAATTCACAATAAGTTATGAGATAACTGAATGAATATTATAAACATAGCAGTTTAGTCTCACTTGATCGGTTGCCACGGAATTTTGATGTGATCAAAAGTCCGTCGCAATCACGTAGCATACGCGGATACTCGCCGATAAACTTAATAGACAGCCTCACTCCATAGCCCCGACCAAGTGACTGTAGGAGAACCCCGTCGCCGAAAGCATCCGTCCGGATGCTCGAGGTAGCGGTGTTCCACCTTGGTGCACTTCGTCGACGGTATCGGGGGTGAAGCCGCCTACTAAAGTTTGCGACGAGCATTCGATCAGGATGTCGGGAATCTTGTTGAATTGCCCGACTTGATATTGAAAAGGGTTTTCGATTTTGAGACTAAAATACGGGGTTTATAATTGTTAGGCATGCGATGTCTAAGTAATTCATTTGGTCAGGCATGCGATGTCTGAGGTGGTTGCGGATTCCAACTGTTGTAGTTTTACACTTTCTTTTCTGTGACCGTAAGTGTAATATGTGATATCGCCGGTTTCGTTGCTATATGTCAACGACAATTGGGATGCGCATATTTACTTACGTTGATGACATGTGATGTTATGTGTTGCTGGATATGTTATATTGGATCGTCGTGTTTGAATAGCCGGGGGTTTTTATGTGAGATGAGTGTTTTTCATTTTCATTCATGTAAAAACTTGTATGTAATATTCTTTTATTGGGGCGCTTCCAGGTTGCGGAAGTTGTCACCCTTTGTATATTATTTACTTTTCCGCACTAGGATAGACCCAAGGAGGGGAGCACATGTAACCGGGTTCTGGAGTCCAGTGGGAGACCAACTCGAGGAGTCGAGTCCGGGTCTCCTAACTCTAGAATTGGTAGGGTTGCTTGCCGCTCTCGTAGGGGTCTAGGGGTGTGGGTTTGGCTATTCATCACGACCGTGGAATCCGTGTTTTATACTGGCTCGTATTGAAAACACGGACGTCCTAGTATATCCAATATTCCATATGTTTCTTCTGCTGCGATATCTGTGATGTGATCATGTGATGTTCTGTGATAGATACTGTATATAGTATATATGATATATTATATAGGCGTTACTTATGTTTTACACCCGCGCTAGCCCTGTCCTGCTCTGTCGTTAGTTACCTAACCTAACGGTGCACGAGGGGACATCGAGGCGAATGCGGATGACATAAGCATACGTCGTATTTATCTGTGATGCTTAGGTAATTAAATGATGGGACTTCATTAATGTGATTAATGAAATAAAAGAAACCTAAGATGTTGTAGAATCGAATTTCAAAATTAAAACAGGTAGCTACAGTTCTTGCTTTGCACAGCGGTATATGTGATATATCCTGCACCTTATTCGATGAGGAAAGGACCGAGATCCCTTCACCGGGAGTGACTCCTTTAGCAATAACTGGCAAATGCTACACACTCGGTTTGTCTTTTGATTGCTTTTAAGTGTTTTTGCTTTGCACAGTGATATATATGATATATCCCGCACCTCATTCGACGAGGAAAGGACCGACGATCCCTTTACCGGGAGTGACTCCTTTAGCAAAACTAGAAAAGCCTCAAAAACATTCCATTTTAAAATCATTTGATTCTACAACGATATCAAGTTCATTACGCAATAGGTTTTCAGAAAAACCTGTCATAGCCCTCCGTCATTTCAGATATGTACTAGTTAGTATTCGTGCTGCGGTAGTTTGGCATTCGTCAAGGCGTAGTGTACGGTAGCTAACTAGTATTTATCTGCTTGAGCATATGATGCGATTGGATTAGGGTATTCGTACGGCGTTGTTTGGCATTCGTCAAGGGTCGTGCGGGTGGGTTTAATTCAATCAAGAAATGTACGGGTTGAACTTGACTAGTGGACTATGGGTTGTTTGGCATTCGTCAAGGTCATAGCGAGCTAGGGGCAAAATATTATCGGGAATTTCAAGTGTTGAAATTTGCAATGAGATTGCATACCTTCTATGAGATAGTTGGATCCCGATACCCGCTGCGAGTAAGAGTTACTCCTGGGAGAGTTTTACGCATTACAATTAGCCGATCAAGTAGGTGTCGAGAAAGGTGTCAACGGGGTTACGCCTCTGGGAAAACGAGGTTTACATTAATTAGGTTCGTGCGAAAGCACGGGGGACCTCCCTCAAAGTACCGACACTGGCCTGGCTGAAAGATTGACGAACTTGTAGTGTGTAATTAATCCCGGCTAGTCTTTCCTTTTAGGGTTTGAAGGAAGATTTGATAAAAAGCAGTGGGAGCCATCCTGATTAGATAAAATAATAACCAATCTATTCTTGAAAGAGCGCACGCTGAGTGTTTTCTTCTCTCTCTCTCCTGGTAGCGACCATATCACGCCTTAATCAAGATAATAAAACGGATTATTGACCGAACCCGCTTGTTATACTGAGCTGGGGAACGTTGGTCCCGCTCCAACTTATAATTGTTATAAGACAGAGCAGGAAATTGGGGAATACCAGATTTCCCGTGCCGCCCAAACGAGGAGAGTGCATAATGATGCATCATCTTCGGGTGTGTTCATTATATAGAACTGTTTCTCAGTGTCCTTTACGTCCTGGGTATGTGATACCGGATCAGGATCCCAGATATGTAAACTGTTACATAGGGCTACAGATAGGTAGAGAACTGAGAACGGGTGATAAGTTTCATGAGGCAGAAAACGGGGCAAGTGTTGCAGCCAAGTCTGTTGGTCACTGTCACCCTGTATTACAAATACATTGATTCTGAACAAATGTTATTAGATACCGAACCTGGTATACAAAATCATATCAGTCTCTTTATTAGTAAAGAAAGGATATAATTTTGTATTGATGGATAATGTTTTGAACATTTCCTATATCAAAAGTTGATCGGTTCAGGCACGTTATCTAAAAGCATTGATGTTCTAAATCAAACTACAGTTCTTAGTATACAGAACACACACAAGAGGAAGAGTTCAGAATTGAACGATTCCTTCTTGAGGTATTGTAGACTAGGTCATATCAATGCGACCCGACTAGCTGAAGTTACATATAGATGCATATTTAAATCAGTTTGAATTTACATCTTGTGAAACTCGCCAGTCATGTCACAGAGATAAGATGACCACAGCTCTGTTTATTGGAAACAGAGAAAGAGTTGGTAAACTCTTGGGATGATACATGTTGATGTATGTAGGTCCCCTGTCTACACATGCCAAGACTGGTTCTTTATACTTCATTACGTTCTCTGATGATCTCTTTAGATTCAGACCTATGTTCCTGTTGAAACACAAGTCCGAACCTTTTGAGATATTCACAGAATATAAGCGAGAAGTAGAGAACCAGAATACGGGTATAAGTATTATGTCCTATGATGAGATCAGGGAGGAGAATACTTGTGCATGGAATTCCTGGAATATTCTAAAAGAGAATGAGATTCTCTCTCAGCATTACTCCTCTGTACACACCATAGCACGATGGTATATCGGGACGGAGCAGATACACCCTATATGATATGGTGTGCTCTATGATGAGTACTACTGAGTTACCTATTTCCTTTTGGGAGTTATGCACTTGAGAAGCTGCATACCTATTGAATAGGGTTCAAATCAAATCAGTTGCCTACCACTTCATATTTGATATGATAAGGGAAGAGCCCATCTCTTAAGTCAGTTAAGATTTGGGGTTGTCCAGCCTATGTCTAAAAGCAAAATCCGGACAAGCTCGAGGCAAGGTCTGTTATGTAGAACTGGAAGTGTTCCAGCTATACAAACTACAGCAGATGATTTGGTACAACCAGAGGATTCAGTAGAAACCAACGAACCTCAGCCTCTCCGCCGATCTAGTAGGGTTCCTCACCCACCTGAGAGATACTTCGGTTTCTCTATGACAGTGGGAGCGAGGAATGCATCATGAGATGATGACCCAACTAGTTTCGAGCTGGCCATCAGGAGTGAGACTCTATGAGAATGGCTGGATGTTTATCGATCTGAGATGGAATCCTTATACACCGACAAAGTATGGACTTTAGTTGCTATATCTGAAGGGTTAAATCCCCATCAGGAGCAAGTATATCTTGAGAAGATTACTTGGTGTACATGGAAAAGTTGAGACTTTCAAAGCTAGACTTGTTAAGGGTTTTCGTCATTGACCAGGCGTGGATAATGATGAAACCTTTTCCCGTACCTATGCTTAAGTCCATCCAGATCCTACTTATCACGGCTACATACCATGACTACGATATCTGGTGGTTGGGTGTCTTGACTGCTTTTCTAAATGATGATTTAGAAGAGAGTGTCTATAAGTACACAGCCATAGGGCTTCGTAGACAGTGGGAGCAGCGGAAACGTGTGCAAGATGCTTTATAGGATAAAGCAGGCATCGCGGAGTTGGAACATCTGTTTTGATGGATTAGTCAAAGAAGTTGACATCATCAAAATGGTAGATGAACCTTGTATATACAAAAAGGTAGTAGGGAGTATGGTGACGATCCTCGTAGAGTACGTGGATGACATACTCTTGATAGGGAAGGAGTTTCCTATGCTACGCTCGGTCAATCTCCGTTTATCACAATGATTCTCCATATAGGATCATAATGATACCTACTAACTCCTGGATTTTGGATCTATGAGATAGATCTAAATGGATGTTAGGATTCTCACTAGTTGTAGTGAGATGGTATCAATCGATCTTGGGGAGAATCACTGGAAGGGTTCCAGGGTGATAAAGACGACTGAATGTCAGTCGCAGGCATTGTCTTTACCCTCAGTAAAGGGATGGTATGTTGGAAGAGTTCCAAGCTAGATACCGTGGCATACTAGACGATAAAGGCAGGATACATCGCTACTTAAGATGCTACCAAAGAGGCTGTTTGGGTGTATATTGGTTCATGAGATGAACTACGTTCCTACCATTGTGAGACAATGGAGTTGTGGCTCATGCCGAGGAACGCCGGTCCCATCAGTGATCCAGACATATTCTAAGGCAGTATCACTTGATCATGGAGATGGTTGATCTCCAGGGAGATCGAGGTTAGGAGAGTAGACTCAGAGGACAACACAGCGGATCTACTCACAAAGGCCTGTTCCCAGAGAGAGACTTTTATGGGATGGTTGAGTATGAGATACTACAACCACTGCTACAGATGGCCCTAGTGCAAGTGGGAGATTGTTAGTTATATGTATGCCCTAGAGGCCATTACTGTACATAGGATGTATATTGTAGTGGATGCTGGGACATATATAGGGAGGACTTTCTTGCTCAACATGATAGTATGCTATCTGGTTGCTCTTTACCTTAACGTGTACACAGATTTTCTCTCAATTACATGTTGGTAAAGCCCTTAGGATATGTACTTGACTACCTGGACTATGATGCGGATCATACTAGTGGGGACATAGTAGTCCATAAGTACATCCTTCAATGTCTCTAGTCGTTGGTGTATCGAGACGGGGCATCGATATACCAGAGTAGACTAGCGTATACCTTCTCGACCCATACAGATGGGCGATGGATGATCCCATATCCATTGGTGTTTGACATCAGAGATGATATACGGGTGCTCAGTAGAGACTGGGTACACTGGACGGACTCGCCGAGAACTCCCAGATGGTATTATACCTCACGTCAGATGGCAGTTCTCTGGTGACACTGGTACAGAGTAGTCTGTTGACCCGAGATCGTCATAGAGTCTTGTGTGGTTCCCACTGTGCTTTGATTTCCATCTTACCACGTCCAAGAGGGCGTGCAAAACGGTGGTTTTTGGGTACAGTCCCGAGTCACATGGAGGCAATGAGCGATAGGAGGGGATTCGTCTCTCCCGGTATAGGGAGTTGATGTTGCGCTGTGTTCGATTGGCTATAACAGGAAATCCCTGGCCAGGGTTGCTGAGATTTACTGGTAAATGTTACCAGTAGTTTCTCGAACAGTTATAGACCTCATATCGACACGACTTATCGAGCTATTGGGGTCTGACGTTTACCACCCCTAGGCGAGATATGCGACATATCAGACGATCAGACCGGACTGTACGGTAGTGTTACTGGTTGGATTCACAGGAGTGTGAGCGGGCTTGCTCGTCAATCTTCAGATTGCTCAATACCCGGGTGGCCGTTACGTTTAGCAGACCGCTTGCGGCTTGTGGATGTTTGATATGATCATTATCTGCTGCCGGCGTATTGACGAGTCTTTAGAGTCCTACACAGAGGTTTCCTGACTCAAGCGAAACGAAATAGGAGCGCATATGAGATATGTGCGGGACCGAGAATAATACGGTATGTGATACTGTATTCGATTCTCGTGATATGACATTGATTGGTTATATGCGATATAGCCGGATTATCGGATCAAGTGTTGATTCGATAAGTTGTTACTGATGATACCAGTCGGTTATGTGCGACATGACCGGATCGTTAAATCAAGTGTTGATTTAATGATTTAATGCATAATTGTATATTTGATATATTACTTTGCATTAACTAGTATCGGTTCACTTTATATGGATTTTCTCGCTCAGATGTGCGCATTGCATATGCGATATGATTTGTGCACTTGCTTGTATCATATTTGATGGTGCATGCAAAAATGGTTAAGTATAAAGAATTAAACCTTGGTTAAAGGAATGGTTAGGGTTTATTATTTGTTATTCATTTATCTTATTTAATTATCTATTTATTTTTGATAAATGAATAAATGAAAAGATAATGAGGAAAATGGTTGCTTTCTTTTGACCATTCATGAATCTTCATGAAGACTTTGACCATTTTGTCTCATGCTTAACCCTAACCACTTCTATTAACTCAAGTTAATTCTCTACACCTAACCATGGTGAGAATTATGATAAGAATGGTTTTTTCCTTTTATTTTAATTCTTATCATAATATTTATCTTCTTCTTCTTTATGAAGAAGCTTGTCTTCATCAATGGCATATTGAGCAAAAGAGTGAGAAATCCAATTCTAAAGTCTACCCACTTCCTATTACTTCATCCTCTACCTCTTGCCAAGTAGTTGAGTGTGTTTCCTTCACAAGTTTTTAGGGCTTGGTGAAGGTGGAGCTTGACTTAACGATGCCTCGACGTAGATCATCTTCGGCATGGACATCGACGACCTAGCTCGCTTTTTCTCCGACGAAGCCGACTCTAGAGCCCGGATTCCTTTTGGACAGCGGAGACGACTTCGTTGCGGAGCTATGGAGGTGGAGCACCGGATCTACAAAGGTTGTATTTCCGATATCCCATTAGTTAAGTGTTAACTAGTTATCTTTTCGCCTAGTTTTCTAGCAAACGATCCGTAGTCGGGTCTCTCGGCACCTAGAATTTTTGAAATTGGTATGGTTGATGCCTTGTGAGACCTCACTAGAGTGCCTAGGAACCCTACAGTTAAGATATGATCTGTTCTATATCCAATATAGAACCAGAGGCACTGATTTAATCGAACCAGATTCAAATCTTGCAGCTGTCTCCAGTGCATGTCAACTAAATGGAGAGAGGCCGATCAGCGTCACTCAACTTAGGAATGCTTCCAATTATGAGTAACCTGAAGGAGAAGCAAGTTCTCTTAATCATCACTATCAATTAAATACCATACACAAGTATCTACATCTTCGATCACTTTGAAGAATCCCGATACTCGCAATACCTGGTTCTCTACTTTATTCATATACCTATAACTTCTCAAAATTCGGACCCTGTGTTTCTACGAAACACCTGTCTAAAAACTAGAGAAGTCATAAGTAAACCGAATATAGTACGAGAATCAACCCCTCTGTCCTCATGGACACTGGACAATATACAATACTCTGTATAAGTCCCCTGAGTCTACTGACTCATTCACTGTGTGTCGTAGGTTGAAAACTGTACTTATGGTTAAGAAGAATTACACCGCTGTTCAATGCTCCTTACCTAACCATCCACTGATATAGATAAATGTCATAGAAATAATTTCAAAAAGGTATATCTCACTCTATAAAAATAGACGTACAGATATATCAATTTGAAATTGGTGCATAACAACGGATATTCAAAACCAAATATTTGCCGTCCGGCAAACTACCCAGGTGATTTCCTCAAATATCACCAATTACAACGAATCCCGATATAATGAGGATGATCACCCAATTTCCAATAACTTACTCCCACTCATCATCTGTAAAATAATACAGATGTGAGAATCATACCTGGTAAATACATACCCTGGAGCAAGTGTCTAATTAGGAAATCAGTTTTCTTTTAACAGTACACAATGAAATTGAAACATTGAACTGTTTCGATGGGGTATACCGGTATTCCTAGTAATGCCTCTTCCATTATCCAGATTCACAACTATAACCGTATAATTCTTTGCCATCTCTCCAAATCCCTTTATATGTTTTTAGTCATTACCTTCTGCACACCCCTTTAGGCCAAATGGTTTTCATCCTTCCCTACCGTTCGGCACCAGCCTATGGTTTGGAAGAAGACTATCCAATAAGCATAATGGGTATACTGTCCTAATCCTAGGAGCACTCGTAATGCGAGAGAAGGTGAAGATAAAAGACAACCGAATAAACCTTATTCCTATTTCTCCTGAACCAGAATCCATCCCCGAACTGGAACAAGTTCCTTTCGAGTTCGTATATAACCATACGATGGAGTATCCAATAAACTGTGGATCTTCGTGGTGATATAGAGTGTCCTGGAGAAATACAAAGGTGATTTAGGATTGGCGAAGAAATACTTGGTTTGGTCGTGAATAGCAGTCGCAATTTACTTTGCCCTCTTACTAATCCCTTTCTTTGTCTTAACTTAATACCTTCTGCACACCATCGTTATGCTAATTGGTTTTCTTCATTCCCCACCGTTCGGCACCAGCCTAAGGTTTGGAAGAAGACTATCCAATTTGCGTAATAGGTGTACTATCTCCTAAACCAAGGAGTACTCGCAACCTGAGAGAAGGTAAAAGGAAAAGACAACTGAATAGTCCTATTCGTTTTCTCCAGAACCGGAAACCATCCTCGAATAAATTCCTTCGAGTTCGTATATAACCATACGATGGTTTTGTCCAATGGAAGTGGAAGTTCGTAGTAATACGGGGTGTCCTGGAGAAAAAGGTAAAAGTAGGAGTGGCAATGAGGTATGCAACTCTGACAATCCAAAAGCCAGTGTTTAAGAAGGTTCGGTTAATTTTGGTCACTGAGTCATAATCTAGGGTCGGGTCAATGGTCGCTGCCAAAGAGAGAGAGAAAAGAAACAATCAGCGTGCACTCTAACCTAGATCAGAATGGTTACCAATTTATCTACTCTGGAAACCTCCCACTGTACCGTCAAATTCTCCTCCAAACCTGAAAGAAGAATTAGTCGGGATCACCCGAGGAGTAAATCAACTCATCAGTGGGAATCGGGATCCAACTATCATCGCATGTAACGTGACGGACTTCGCTCACGTTATCACACTCCAGAAGGTATGCGCATATCTGGAAAGTTTCAGTTTCTTTAGAAACTCCCGATGTGATTTTTGCCCCATGCTCTTATGACCTTCACTTTGGCCAACATATCATAAGTCACATGTCAAGTTCTACCCGTCATTCTCCAGGTTAATTTGAAACCACCCGTACCTACCCTTGACTTTGGCCAAAATGGCAGTACGACTGTCCCAAACCAACGCATCTATCTATGCTGCATATGAATACCCAATAGCTACCAATCACTGTGCCTTGACTTTGGCCAACATACACAGCTTGAATACTTATTGACTATTCATATGAAACGACGGAGGGCTACGAATGGTTTCTGGCGAAAAACCTTTAACGTAATGAACTTGATATCGTTGAAGGAACCGGATAGCTTTATAAAAATATAGTGACGAAAACCTTTGCTAAAGAGGTCACTCCCGGTGAAGGGATGTCGGCTCTTTCCCCGTAGAATGAGGTGTAGGATATTCCTACTGAATACCACGATGCAAAGCAAAAGTAATAAACTATAGTGAAGTTATTGCCCTGACGCAAACTCCTATCCAAGGGGTCACTCCCGGTGAAGGGATCTCGGCCCTTGCCTCGTCGACTGAGGTGCTGGATATTCATAACCGAATACCACTGTGCAAAACAAAAGAGAACGCCCTTGCAATAACAGCTTTTTGAAAAAAAAAATGTTCCAACAACATCAAATAGGTTTGTTTAGCTTGCATTGATCCGAATCAACGCAGTCCCATCAATTGATCACACCAATAAAGAACGAAAATAATGATGTATGTATATGCCATCCGCATTCGCCACTGGGTCCCGTCATTACCCGTTAGGTTAGTTAACTAACGACAGAGCGGGGACTGGACTAGCGCGGATGCAAAACATATACAACATCTACTGGTATATATATCAATATATAATATTTCGCTCAAGGCGTGATAAAATGCAACATCACAGAAATGTAATAAGCATCACAGAACAATACAGATATCTGGGATCCCCGGGTTTCATAGAGCCGCTGCTGAAACCCGACGTTCCCCTGGTCGTGTGAATAGCCTGTGCAATGAAATCCTAGACCCCTACGGGCGCGGCAAGTTACCCGCCAAAACCTGAAGCGAGGCAGCCCCCTTCAGCAACGTGAATGGACCACCCAGCACTTCACGGAATCCGGTAACTTGGGCACCCCTCCTGGATCAACCTGTACCCACTACGAGTGCGGCGAATAGCCCGCCAATTCTAGAGTGAGGCCCCCTCCGTCTCAACGCCATGAGATGCGGGCCCGTTGCCCTCTAGAACCCGGCTATCCGTGCACCCCACCTTGGGGTAATCCTAGTATAGAAAGTTAAATATACATACAACGGGTACATCGACCTCACCCCAGTCGTGCCCCAAAAGAATAATATACAAACAGGCAGTGACGGCATTCCACATGTCGGACGCTCGCCCCGCAATATCAAATGTACATAATACAACCATAACTGTACTACCATTGCATCCAGGCTATCCCCCACGACCAATCCGCAACATCACAGCCCAACACAGAACATTAACGTGAATGTCACGTTCGCAAATCCGTCTAACCGAGCTATAGCAGTTAGACAGGATTTACCGATCAAGTGACATTCACGGTCGCAGATATAATGTAAATACTGTGAACTAACATATTTAAAATATTCGATCGACTAAATTTTCCTAAGTGGGCCCCCAAGCACTACTGTAGCACTTAAAGAAATTCTGGGCCCAAAAAGAATATTCCAAAAACCCCATTTTCAACCCAGGAGCATTCTGTAAAATTTTGGTACACTGAACAGTGAAAGTCGCGGCGGAACCGCGGCCCAAGCATGTGTTTGGCCGCGGTTCTGCGGTGGGGTAGTGAGTTCACGAGACCAAATTTTCACAGAATGCTAATAATTCCCTGCACATAATTCTGCAATGTACTGAAAAATTTTTGGAGCACAAAATGAAATCGACAGAAACTGTGCTTTTGATATCGGGTTTTCGGAAAATCCGTTCGAATCAACATTTAAACACGCTAGAGCAAGCTAGACTAGGTTAATGGCGTGGCTCTGATACCAGTGTAAGTGCACGGCAGCGCCTCGGCCGTCAATCCGACGCCGGAATGCGGAAACGAAAAACTTTTCAAACTAGAAAACCGGCACCACCGCACACAAAATTCCCGGATCGGGCCATTAATCTAATCCTAGCTAAGTAAAGAACGGGTAGAGAGATATACCGAGCGATCCGTGTCCTTCGGTCTTCTCGTCGTCGTCCCGATCTCCCCGCGGAATCTCCGGTCTCCACCACGTCGCCGGAAGGGCACCACATCACCGGCTTCTTTTACGGGCTCCCACCTCTAGACCGAGGCAACTCGGGCACGAAGTTGGCGAGCCGACGTGGCCAAGAATTGCTGTAGAATGAAGTGTAGGAAGCTATGTGTCTCATGGGGTTTATGGAAGTTGCCCTTTTGTGGAGGAATAAGATATGAACCTTTTTGCAATGAACTAGGGAATTTTTGCAAAGCCAAAAGAACAATTTTTCCTTCCCAAAAATTGGGACAGCCCCTCCCCTTCAATGGCCGGCCAATCTTCCAAGAGATGAGGAGAGAATGAATGGGGAGAGAATGAATGAGGTGAGTGAGTGAGCCAATAATCAAAGAGAGAGAAAAGGGTTATCATGAGAAGAAATCATCACAAACCAAAACCAACACTCCACCAACCAATCATATCTCCACAAGTCAAACCATGATGACTAAAAGAAAGTCAAGGGATGGTGCAACCATCATGACACAACAAAATGCAAAAACAACCCTCCAAATTGCTAATTTGCACGTTTGCAAATTAGCCCTCCTCCACCAAATTTCAGCCGAGGAAAGATACAAAGGAAAATGGCCGAAACGGAAAGCAAACTGGCAACTCCAGAAAACTGATCCTGTAATAAATTACAGGAAAACCCCGCTACTGTATATACATACCCGCATTTGTATTCCAACCGAATACAAATGCAATGAGACAAAATCTACACTGTACTATACTAGGATCCGGCTTAAACCAAAGCCCGCTAGTATTATTTGTCCGATCATGATCCGTGCAATACCGCACGTACATGATCGAACCCTGCCATATCTCCATACGGCCTCTACAGTGTTTCGCCCGAAACTTGAGCAACTGTCTGTGGGGGACTCTAAAGACTCGTCAATACTTTATGCTGTGGATTTAACCACTAGCACGTCAGAGGTATTAGCCATACGTAACGGGCTACCAGGTATTGACCAAAAGGGACGTCGATGAGCGAACTCATCCTGACACCCTACTGAGCCTGTCAGTGACAATATCCGTACAGTCCGGTCCGTTCGTCTATGAGCATCGCATGGCGGGCCTAGGGGGTTGGTAAAAGTCAGACCCCCAAAAGCGGTAGAAGTCGTGTCGGAGTGTAGCCCAGAACACCCTGAGATACTACTGGAATACCTACCAGTAAATCTCCTGCCTTGGCCAAGAACTTCGTGTAAGGGCTCTCCTAGACACAGCGCGACCTCACCCCCAATACCGGGAGAGACGAACTCCTGAAGATCTGCTCACTGCCTCCATGTGGCTCGGGACTGTACCCAACTAAAACCTGTTTGCACGTCTCCTTTGAGCGTGGTAGGGTAGTAATCAAAGTACAGTGGGAACTCACACGAGAAAAATGACGATCTCAGGTCGATGAACTAACCTATACACATGTCACCAGGGAACTGCTATCTGACGTCAAGTATAAGACCAACTAGCATGTTCCCGGCGAGTCCTGTCCGGTGTACTCATAACCCAATGAGCACCTGTATACATCTTAGGTGAACCAACTGACACCAGTGGCTTGTGAGACCGGCCACCGCCCCTCGTCGGGGTCTCGACTGTATACACTAGTCTACTCTGGAGTATCGATGCCCTGTCTCGAAACTCCTACGACTAGGGACCTTTTAAGGATGTGCTTATAGATTACCAGCTCTCACGTACATGCGATCTGTAAGGTCACCTAAAGCAGTACACGATGATAAAGATAAACCAGATAGCATACTATCATCTTGAGTAAGACTGTCCTACCGGAATAGGTCCTCCCTCAATCATTGCAATCATGTGCCTGTGATCCAATAATTGACTCTGAGGGCACTATCTCCAACAGGTCCTCTCTCAATCATTGCAATCACGTACATGCGATACAATAATTGACTTAGTGGGCACTATATCCAACACCCTACACGTATCCAATACGGCTACTACATCATTTTGCCTGAACCAGGGAAACCCTCTGTAACTACCCTAATTTTCATATACAAATTTTTAAAAAATTATTTTATTAATCCTTAAAGGGGTATTTTAGCCTGAGCACAGGATATAAGTAATTATCTTGCTTTTTTAATTATAAGTTAAAAGAATGTAACAACTCCATTTTTAAGGTAAAAAGAATTGATTTAAATTCAAAGTATACTTGGAGTATTTAATATTGCTGATATCTCTTTAAGTAATTAATTCACACCATAATTTCAAGAAAGAGCTTGTAGTTTATTGGTAATACCTTGCACTGCTGAACCAAGCCACCAGAGTTCAAATCCCCTGCCCAACATTATTTTTAATATTTAATTGTTTTAAATTTTATAGAAACCCAACAGTCCACCTGAGATAACTCTCAAACTTTGAACTGAACCTGAAAAACTGAAAGTACCAGTGCCTACCCCATGAGACCCCCACCTCCTTAGGCCTTGACTTGGCCCGACTCGGCCGAGTCGGCCGGCGGACCGGCCGGACTCGGCCGGACGGCCGAGCCTCCAACTAGGAAAGAGTGACTTTTGATCTCCCCACCTCCACTGCATACTTTATTTCTGCAGACCACCTCCAGAGAGCCATTAACACCTAATTACTCCAATTTTTAATGAATTTCCTATATTTTTACATTTTTAATTAAAAACCCTACACCTACCCTAACCCTAGCTTAACCCTATAAATACACCCCTACCCCCTACCCTCTCACCCCAAAATTCTGAGCCAACTCTCTAAAAAATTTCCAATAATCTTATGCAATTTGAAAACGAGCTCGAGGCGAAGCTCCGACGAATTCCCGACGGAACTTCCGGCGATCGTTCTAGGAACTCCCGGCGACGACGCAACACATCGGTGATTCCACTTCTTCCCTCTCACCCTCTTGTATGTCCAAAAACCGTAAGTCCAATTTCTAACTTCTCTATTCTATTCTAAAATACGGATTTACAAAACCCGACGGAATCGGAACAAATCCGATTTCCGATTCGGTTTCTTCTTAAAACTTCACTTCTCGTTAATACAATTATGTTTAAATCCTTCATGTTGACTATTAAACACTAATCAACCAAATTGATCAAGTTTCATTTCATAAAATGATGGCTATTTCAATTTATCGTATTTTTCACTTAAATACCACATTGTTTCAATTCTACATTTAACTCCATTAAACTTGCTATACCTTTAAGTAGACCACGAGATAATGACCTACCTCCTCACACACTCATATGCAACATAACACGATACCCTCGAGAACTTAGAATACGAGAAAACAAAAATTTTCATTTAAATACCCTTTACTTAATAAAACCATTTCTAAAAGATTTAGTATTGATATATCTTTACAAATAAATAATTTTTGAGCTAATAAAATAATATCTAGACTCAGACAATTAAGGACTGTCGCACTTATTAGGACAGAGGAAGGTTGTGGGCATTCAGTCATTTATCTAAACCTAACTTTTTGGTGGCTAGGCTAGACAAGTGAGAAAGGTAACTTTAAAAGGCCCGTCTCACGGTAATTTGTGAGTGGATCCCTCCTTTCTTCACTTGTACTTACCTGACCACAATTGGCGGTGAAGAGGCGATTTGATGGATTTCTCACAACTTGTCTCTTTGGACCAGTTAGGAACAGTCTGGTTGACTTAAGAGACCCTAGAACATAGAATACGGGAAATTGACATCTTTACAAATAAATACCATTTACTTAATAAAACCGTTTTCTAAAACATTTAGTATTTATACAAATCTTTGCAAAGAGCCGCTACAACCCATTTTGGGGAACCCGTTCGGATGGTGTGGATTATCGCACATCCCCAGGCTTAGTAGTACGAAATTCAGACCTCCGCAAGGAGCATTCGGTCTCGAAAGATTTAAAATACGACATCTTAAGAAAATAAGATTTTTAGAATATAAAATATATATTAAAATTATTTTTATATAAATATATGTATATTTATCATTAAAATACCTATTTTGTTATGATATAAATATTCCACCATTTTCTAAAAATCACAAGAATCAATTCTACACTAAAATACCATGAATTCCACACAAAACCAATATTACAAATAAATACCACTGATTATGAAATTAGGATATTTTCACTAGAAATATTACAATATAAAATCTACATTCATTATAACTCTAAAGAAGAATAATAAATACTTGGGGTGTATTTTGAAAAGTATATAACAGTATTTTTACATAAAACCACCTCATGTTCTATAAATTACCCTAAGGACCCTAGTAAACATAGGTTTAAGCGGGACAAATCTCTCGAGCCTCGGAGAGCCGGAGAAGTGGGTGCTTGCCTATCTAAGGTAGACAACTTAATAATGGTGTTATAAAAAAGGTAATCGTCTTTGAAAAAGACACAAATCCTGCCGCTCATGTGCAGCGGTTACCGATAACATCAAAACAATCAGGACTTCAATTTACTTTGAGTCTCATTATAATCTGACTTGAATATGATTCAAGTACAATCTACAATTTACAATATTACAATTCAACATGAACCCATGAAATTCCATACATTCAATCTATTCAATACATTTCAATTTATATAGACTGAACCGAATCATGGATATACATCTATTTACATGATTCTACAGTTATTCTATTTGCATGATTATACAGTTACATCCGTTTACTGATATCATGGTTTTGGTCAGTCATCCAACTATACAATCTATACAATACAATCAAAACACTACGGGGTTTAAGGGGTAGATTGGTACGCAAGGTGTTAAAAGTGGCACGAGACGGTAAGATTAAGACACCTAACCTATATTCCGTTGCTGTTGTACCGTAGCCCAACGGTTCCTTGATTTCCTGATACCTTAGTCTCCGGGGCAAGTGAGACTCCTCTCATATATACTGGCATCCTTCTGTACCAAGTTACAAACAACAGCGTTAACACTAACATAACATTACAATAATATAATACAACTTTAAAAGCTACTCTCTCTCTGTCTATTCTATTTCTCCATTATCTTTAGGACTTACCGAGCGATCTGTTCGCTGTCGACATTCTCTTTCTTTCTTCTTTGAATATCGTCAGGTGATTTGGACACATCAGAGATCGAGCCCACTGCTGAAGACTTGGACCAATTCAGTAAAGACTCCGAGCTCTAGTTCATTGTACACTTTCCATTCAGTACATTTCATTTCTGTTATGCCATTGTTTAGGCATTGCTTTTTATCAGTTGTATTTGCTTTTCATGCATTGTACAAAAGAATGTTAATAAATAAAGTTGCTGTTCAATTTATATCTCTTGTCTCTTGTGCTTTACTTTTATATTGCTTAGGCTTAGCGTAGTAAATACGTAGCGGACCAGTCGCGTCCCTTTCGCCGTATACTGGGAAGCGGGGCGTGACAGGTTTTGTTGGTGGCCCATGCAGGTCAGAGTTGTATGGAACACTGCTATGCAATTCTGTTCTGCGTGAACAACCTAAGCAATAAAACACAAGAACCAGCAACTAAAACATTCTTTACAATCATGTTCCTTGAATCTTATCATATCATATTCTTTTAATCATATACTTTGAATCTGTCCTAACCCAAAATTCCCTCGCCTCTTTTACAATCTTACCAAAACCTTCGCATTCTTTCATTCCTTCACGCATTCTTCACATTTTTAAAACCCTTCCACCACCTTATTATTTTCACATACTGTCAGTACACCAGCACCAAACTTTCCTTGGATTTGTTACACTTTCCTTTTACAAATTTCAAGGACGAAATTTTTATAAGGAAGGTAGAATGTAACAACCCTAATTTTCCTATACAAATTTATCAAATATTTTTTTATTAATCCTTAAAGGGGTATTTTAGCCTGAGCACAAGATATAAGTAATTATCTTGCTTTTTTAATTACAAGTTAAAAGAATGTAACAACTCCATTTTTAAGGTACAAAGAATTGATTTAAATTCAAAGTATACTTGGAGTATTTAATGTTGCTGATATCTCTTTAAGTAATTAATTCACACCATAATTACAAGAAGGAGCTTGTAGCTCATTGGTAATACCTTGCACTGCTGAACCAAGCCACCAGAGTTCAAATCCCCTGCCCAACATTATTTTTAATATTTAATTGTTTTAAATTTTATAGAAGCCCAACAGTCCATCTGAGATAACTCGAACCTGAAAAACTGAAAGTACCAGTACCTACCCCATGAGACCCCCCACCTCCCTAGGCCGTGACTCGGTCCGACTCGGGCCGGCGCCGCCGACCGGACTTGGCCGGACGGCCGAGTCTCCAACTAGGAAAATGTGGCTTTTGATCCCCCCGCCTCCACTGCATACTTTATTTCTGTAGACCACCTCCATAGAGCCATTAACACCCAATTACTCCAATTTTTAATGAATTTCCTATATTTTTACATTTTTAATTAAAAACCTTACCCTAACCGCAGCTTAAACCTATAAATACACCCCTACCCCCTACCCTCTCACCTCAAAATTTTGAGCCAACTCTCTAAAAAATTTCCAAGAATCCTGTGCATATTGAAAATGAGCTCGAGGCAAAGCTCCGACGAATTCCCGGCGGAACTTCCGGCGATCGTTCTAAGAACATCCGGCGACGTCGTAACACATCGGTGATTCCACTACTTCCCTCTCACCCTCTTGTGTGTCCTAAAACCGTTAAGTCCCATTTCTAACTTCTCTATTCTATTTTAAAATACGGATTTACAAAACCCGACGGAATCGGAACAAATCCGATTTCCGATTCGGTTTCTTCTTAAAACATCACTTCTCGTTAATACAATTATATTTAAATCCTTCATGTTGACTATTAAACACTAATTAACCAAACTGATCAAATATATTTTCATAAAATGATGGCTATTTCAATTATCGTATTTTTCACTTAAATACCACATTGTTTCAATTCTACATTTAACTCCATTAAACTTGTTATACTTTTAAGTAGACCACGAGGTAATGACCTACCTCCTCACACACTCATATGCAACATAACACGATACCCTCGAGAACTTAGAATATGAGAAAATAAACATTTTCATTTAAATACCCTTTACTTAATAAAACCATTTCTAAAAGATTTAGTATTGATACATCTTTACAAATAAATAACCTTTGAGCTAATAAAATAATATCTAGACTCAGCCAACTAAGAACTGTCGCATTCATTAGGACAGAGGAAGGTTATGGGCATTCAGTCGTTTATCTAAACCTGACAATGTGGTGCCTAGGTTAGACAAGTAAGAAAGGTAACTTTAAAAGGCCCGTCTCACGGTGATTCATGAGCGGATCCCTCCTTTCCTCACTTATACTTACCTGGCCACAATTGGCGGTGAAGAGGGCGATTTGAGGGATATCTCACAACTTGTCGCTTTGGACCAGTTAGAAACAATCTGGTTGACTTAGGAGACCATAGAACATAGAATACGGGAAATTAATATCTTTACAAATAAATACCATTTACTTAATAAAAACCGTTTTCTAAAGGATTTAGTATTTATACAAATCTTTGCAAAGCGCCGCTACAACCCATTTTAGGGAACCCGTTCAGGATGGTGCGGATTATCGCACATCCTCGGGCTTAGTAGTGCGAGATTCAAATCTCCGCAATGAGCATTCGGTCTCGAAAGATTTAAAATACGACATCTTAAGAAAATGAGATTTTTAGAATATAAAATATATTACAATTATTTTTGTATAAATATATGTATATTTATCATTAAAATACTTATTTTGTTATGATATAAATATTCCACGTTTTTCTAAAAATCACAAGAATCAATTTTACACTAAAATACCATGAATTCTATACAAAACCAATATTACAAATAAATACCACTTATTATGAAATTAGGATATTTTCACTAGAAATATCACAATATAAAATTTACATTCATTATAACTCTAAAGAAGAATAATAAATACTTGGGTGTATTTTGAAAAGTATATAAAAGTATTTTTACATAAAAACCCCTCAATTTCTATAAATTACCCTAAGGACCCTAGTAAACATAGGTTTAAGCGGGACCAATCTCTAGAGCCTCGGGGAGCCGGAGAAGTGGGTGCTTGCCTATCTAAGGTAGACAACTTAACAATGGTGTTATCAAAAAGGTAATCGTTTTTGAAAAAGGCACAAATCCTGCCGTCCATGTGCAGCGGTTACCGATAACATCAAAACAATTAGGACTTCGATTTACTTTGAGTCTCATTATAATCTGACTTGAATATGATTCAAGTACAATCTACAATTTACAATCTACAATTTACAATATTACAATTCAACATGAACCCATGAATCCATTATTCTATACATTCAATCTATTCAATACATTTCAATTTACATTTACTGAACCGAACCATGGATATACATCTATTTACATGATTCTACAGTTATTCCATTTGCATGATTATACAGTTACATCCGTTTACTGATATCATGGTTTTGGTCAGTCATCCAACTATATAATCTATACAATACAATACAACAATACAATCAAAACACTACGGGGTATAAGGGATAGATTGGTATGGAAGGTGTTAAAAGTGGCACGAAACGGTAAGATTAAGATATCTAACCTATATTCCGTTGCTGTTGTACCGTGGCCTAACGGTTCCTTGAGTTCCTGATATCTTAGTCTCCGGGGCAAGTGAGACTCTTCTCGTATACACTGGCATCCTTCTCTACCAAGCTACAAACAACAGCGTTAACACAAACACAACATTACAACAATATAATACAACTTTAAAAGCTACTATCTCTCTCTGTCTATTCTATTTCTCCATTATCTTTGGGACTTACCGAGCGATCTATTCGCTGACGACATTCTCTTTCTTTCTTCTTTGAATGTCATCAGGTGATCTGGACACGTCAGAGATCAAGCCTACTGCTGAAAACTTGGACCAATTCAGTGAAGACCCCGAGCTCTAGTTCATTGTACACTTTCCATTCAGTACTTTTCATTTCTGTTATGCCATTGTTTAGGCATTGCTTTTTATCGGTTGTATTTACTTTTCATGCATTGTATAAAAGAATGTTAATAAATAAAGTTGTTGTTCAATTTATATCTCTTGTCTCTTGTGCTTTACTTTTATATTGCTTAGATACGCTTAGTGTATTTACTTCAGAGTAAATACGTAGCGGACCAGTCGCGTCCCCTTCGCCGTATACCGGGAAGCGGGGCGTAACAGGTTTTGTTGGTGGCCCATGCAGGTCAGAGTTGTATGGAACACTGCTATGCAATTCTGTTCTGCGCGAACAACCTTGTAGGGTGTTTTTCGTCACCCCATTGAGATGGGAATACTCGCATTCTTGTCAGGCCCATTACAGATTCTCCCTGCCTAGGGTAGGCCGGGGTTTAATGATTGTGAGGATCCGAATCTCCGGCAGCCGCGGACTAAGCTACCGTTAATTACCCCTCGCTTTTGGAGTGAGGGAACCTCCGATTGACGGGTTAAAATGGTCATGTGAACTCAATGTGCAGTGTTGTGTTTTGAAGGGGTTTTGGATATATCGGGGGCCTCGCAGAGTTTTTACGGGAGCCCCGCTACTTGGATAGCGGGCTGGGGGTCAAGGGGGCTAGCAGCCCCCTTACGGGGTGCGGGCTAGCAGCCCCCTTACGGGGTGCGGGGTAGCGCCCCGTTAGAAATTTTTTTCTAACAGGGACAGTGTCGTGGAGTATGTGTGTGTGTACATATGTATACATATGTATGTGTATATATATATATATATATGTATATAAAAGGGGGGAAATGCATCCAAAGGATGTGTAGGGGCCAGCGCCTCGCGTGCATGGCGCGCAGGCGCTGGGAGCTAGCGCTCTAGGCACTGGGCGCGCCACGTGCATGGCACGTGGGCACAAGCGCCCTGAGCACTGGGCACTCCATGTATCGGCACATGGGCGCTGGGCACGCCACGTGTCGGCACGTTGGCGCAAGCGCCATGGGCGCTGGGCGCGCCACGTTTCGGCACATGGGCGCAAGCGCGCTGGACGCGCCACGTGTCGGCACGTGGACGCAAGCGCCCTGGGCGCTGGGTGCACCACGTGCTCGGTACGTGGGCGCAAGGGCTCTGGATGCTGGGCGTCAAACAAAAAGGGGACTTTGGTCCACGCGCTACGAGCTGTGCTCCCCGATTTGTGGAGTTAAACTCCTAAAAGGTTTTAGAAGTGATCAAAGGGGGTTGCTTTGTTTCTCCCTTTGGTTCTGGATCTTCCCAAGGTGGGATTTTTGGAGATGGGTCTCCTCCTTCCTCCTCTGTGGCTGAATCTTGAAGAACAAGAAGTATGAGATTCTAAAAATCTCTTATTTTTAAGATCTGATGGGAGATCTGAGTTCCCCTTTGTGGGTTTTGTGGTGAAAAATTATTTAGTTTTTGAAAAGAAAGAGTAAAACTCTTGATTTAATTCAAAAGAAATGAGAAGGTTTAGAACCTTGGAGAAAGAGCAGGAGACACAAAGAACCCTAGTTTTTTAGGGAATGAAAAAGTGTTACTTTATTCATCATCATGTTGCCTTATATAGGCTTACATATTTACATATAGCCCCTTGGGCTTTACAAAAAGGCATTTTGCCCATCCCATGGCTCATGTGCCATTTCTTTTTGCACATAAGCCATGGGCTTTACAAAAATTTGGCTTTATGTCCATTTTGTATACATTCATGCATAAAAAATTACATAAAATTATTTATTACATGATCTATATTTTGGCATAGAGGAGGTTGGCCGCGGGCTTGACTTGGGCATGGGCCCGCTTGACCTGGGCTTGGGCCCACCTGGCTTGGGGTTGACCTTGACTTTGACTCGGTCAACCAGGGGTGCAAATTTTGACCCCAACAATGTGCCCTCCATCAATAAATGCACACCACATATGTGAGTCGTGTGCATGAAATTGATGAAGCTTGAAGTTGGGCTTCGAGGTGGAACATCATTCTAGGGGCGGAGTATCATCCCGGGGAGCATGATTCCCGGGGATCTGAGCATCATTCTGATTTGCGGAGCATAATTCCGAGGTCGGAGCATCATTCCGAAGAGTCGAAGCATAATTCCGAAGAGTAGAGACATGATTCCAAGGATCGGAGCATCATTCCGAAGAGCGTAGCATGATTCTAAGGATCGGAGCATTATTCTGAAGAGCGGAGCATAATTCCAAGGATCGGAGCATCATTCCGAAGTGCGGAGCATAATTCTAAGGATCAGAGCATCCTTCCGAAGAGCAGAGCATGATTCCAGGGATCGGAGCATCATTCCGATTTGCGGAGCATAATTCCAAGGATTGGAGCATCATTCCGAAGAGCGGAGCATAATTCCAGGGATCGGAGCATCATTCCGAAGCGCGGAGCATAATTCCAAGGATCGGAGTATCATTCCGAAGAGCGGAGCATGATTCTAGGGATCGGAGCATCATTCCGAAGCGCGGAGCATAATCCCAAAGATCGGAGCATCATTCCGAAGTGCGGAGCATAATCCCAAAGATCGGAGCATCATTCCGAAGCGCGGAGCATGATTCCAGGGATCGGAGCATCATTCTGATGAGCGGAGCATGATTTTAGGGGGATCGGAGCATCATTCCGAAGAGCGGAGCATGATTCCAGAGGATCGGGGCATCATTCAGAAGAGCGGAGCATGATTCCAGGGATCGGAGCATCATTCTGAAGAATCGGAGCATCATTCCGATTTGCGGAGCATAATTCTAGGGATCGGAGTATCATTCCGAAGGGTGGAGCATGATTCCAGGGATCGGAGCATCATTCCGAAGGGCGGCAGACATTTTGACCGAAGCATAATTTCGATGCAGAGGTTGATTCCCAAGCGAAGCATAATTCCGATGGGGAAAGCAGATAATCCGAGGCGAAGCTTGATTTCGTCACGGGGGGCAAATTCTGAGACGAAGTATGATTCCGACGCAGAGCTTGCTGGTTGACTTGGTTCCGAGACGAAGCATAATTTCGACAGGGAAGGCAGGTACACTGAGGCGAAACATGATTTCGACGTGGGGTACACTCTGAGACGAAGCATGATTCCGGCGCAAAGCTGGTTGGTTGATTTGATTCCGAGGCGGAGCATAATTACGGCAGGGAAGGTAGATATCCCGAGGTTAAGCATGATTTCGACACGAGGTAAATTCTGGGACGGAGCATGATTCCACCGCAGAGGTGGTTGGTTTGATTTGATTTGGGTTAATATCAGCATCGCTACACTGGAATATGGTACCAGGAGCGAATCATCATATGCCATGAGTGGATTTGAGGATTTGGCTTTGGTTTGGCATCTGCATTGCTGCACTGGAATAATGCCAGGAGCAACTCATCATTTGCCCCGAGAGGATTTAGGAATTGGTTTTTGTTAGGCATCAGTATCGCTACACTGGAATATGGTACTAGGAGTGAATCATCATTTGCATTTGCTTATTAGGAAACGATGGCTTAGGAGACAGGTTTTAGGTCCCTATCACCTAAAACTTTTCAATTTTATGGGCCGTAAGGGTCCCATAAAAGCATTTTCTCCCTACGAGTCGAAAGGATCTCGTAGGTATATTTTCTCCTTAGGAATCGTGGGGACTCCTAAGTGTGTTGCTCCTTTATGAGTCGTAAGGATCTCACGCGGGAATTTTCTCCTCACAAAGTCAAGAGGACTTTGCGAGTGCATTTCATTTCTTTTTTTACGAGTTTGCGCCCTTTCGGGTTTTCATAAAGTCGCCGGCAGTCCTGCTGTTTTTGTAAGTGCACGGCGGCGCCCCGGCCGTCAAACCGACGCCGGAATGCGGAAGCGGTGATAAACTTTAATTTTTGCGGACTTTGCAAACCGGCACCACCGCGCACTAAACTCCGGATCGTAACCATTAACTAGTCTAACTATATACAAGAATGGGAAGAGATGTACCGAGTGATCCGAGTCCTCCGGTCTTCATCTCCACTCCGATCTCCTCGCGGGATCTCCGTCCGTCTCCTCCTCGTCGGAAAGGGCACCACATCGCCTGTAGCTTTTACGGGCTCCCACCTCAATACCGAGGCAACTCGGGCGCGAAGCTGGCGAATCGACGCGTCCAAGATTTGCTGTAGGAAGTAGTGTAGAGTCATAGTCTCTATTGGGGTGGTGAAGTTGCCTTGGAGGGGAAAGGAAATCATGAACTTTGGAGAGGGTTTTTGGTGGCAAGAAAAATGAGATCAATGATAAATTTCCAACACCCAAATCAAATGAACCATTCTCTCATTCTCCCTCTAATGTGGCCGGCCATTATATGTGGGAAATGATGGGAGGAATCAACAAAGGGAGGTGAGTGTAGGAGATAGAAAGAGGTGACCACATCCTAAAGCAAAAGAAACATCAACCATACTTTTCTCTCCATACCCTTTCAAATCTCATCAATGCAAAAATCATCATGAAAAAGCAAGGAGGCAAATCCTATCATAATGAATAAAGTTGCAAGAAACCCCCTTCCACAAATGTTATTTGCACAATTGCAAATAACCCCCTCCAACGGAAAAGTCCGGCCGGGAAAGAACAAAGGAAAACCGGCCGGAACGGAATGCAAACTGGCAACTCCAGAAAACTGGTCCCGTAATAAATTACAGGAAAACCCCGATACTGTGCATACACACCCGCATCTGTATTCCGTCCGGATACAAATGCAAAGAGACAAAATCTACACTGTACTAAACTAGGACCGGCTTAAACCAAAGCCGGCTAGTAATATCTGTTCGATCCTGATCCGTGCAATACCGCACGTATCTGATCGAACCCTGCCATATAACCATACGGCCTATAGTACAAACTGTCCGATCCTGATCCGTGCAATACCGCACGTATCTGATCGGACCCTGCCATATCTCCATACGGCCTCTACAGCGTTTCGCCCGAAAGCTTGAGTAACTGAAAGTGTGGTGGACTCTAAAGACTCGTCAATACTATGGCTGTGGATTTAACCACTAGCACGTCAGAGGTATAAGCCAATACATAACGGGCCACCAGCAATTGACTAAAAGGGACGTCGATGAGCGAACTCATCCTAACACCCTACTGAGCCTGTCAGTGACAATATCCGTACAGTCCGGTCCGTTCGTCTATGAGTATCGCATGGCGGGCCTAGGGGGTTGGTAAAAGTCAGACCCCCAAAAGCGGTACAAGTCGTGTCGGAGTGTAGCCCAGAACACCCTGAGATACTACTGGAATACCTACCAGTAAATCTCCTTGCCTTGGCCAAGGACTTTGTGTAATGGCTCTCCTAGACACAGCACGACCTCACCCCCAATACCGGGAGAGACGAACCCCTGAAGATACGCTCACTGCCTCCATGTGGCTCGGGACTGTACCCAACTAAAACCTGTTTGCACGACTCCTTTGAGCCGTGGTAGGGTAGTAATCAAAGTACAGTGGGAACTCACACGAGACAAATGACGATCCCCAGGTCGATGAACTAACCTGCACACATGTCACCAGGGAACTGCCATCTGACGTCAGGTATATGACCAACTAGCATGTTCCCCGGCGAGTCCTGTCCGGTGTACTCATAACCCAATGAGCACCTGTATACATCTTAGGTGATCCAACTGACACCAGTGGCTTGTGAGACCGGCCCACCGCCCCTCGTCGGGGTCTCGACTGTATACACTAGTCTACTAATGGAGTATCGATGCCCAGTCTCGAAACTCCCACGACTAGGGACCTTTTAAGGATATGCTTGTAGACCCCCAGCTCCCACTTATATGATCGCCCTCATACTGCTGGTGGTCAAGCAAGAATCCTACGGGCTCTATCAACGTGTAATAGCGACGTGTCAGGTCACCTAAAACAGTACACGATGATAAAGGTAAACCAGATAGCATACTATCATCTCGAGTAAGACTGTCCTACCGGGATAGGTCCTCCCTCAATCATTACAATCACGTACCTGTGACCTAATAATTGACTCTGAGGGCACTATCTCCAACAATCTCCCACTTGCACTCAAGGCTAATTATTGCGATGTCGCATACTCACAGCCCGTGTGATACCGAACATCCAACTCCTCTACTAGTCAGTCTCACAAAGCTCGTTTGCGGAACTATTGCGTTCGAGGAATAGCCTCAGTGAGTGGATCCGCTTAGTTGTTTCTTTCTATGTCTCTCTATATCTCAAGTTCGCGGAGAAAACCATCTCCCGAAATGAGCAATACCTGTCTTAGAATGTGTCTGGTGTCTGATGGGACATAGCTCATAAATGAACTCCAAATCCAAACTTCTTAGACTGTATCGTCAACTGAACTTAATCAGTATCCTGCGCGCCATGCCTCCCTCAGTATTGCCTTGGATCACCTGTCCAAAATACTGCCCCTCGTCAGAAGGAAAAATATAACTCTGACAACCTCCTTGTCGTCTATGTCACCTTGGAAGCCTGGAATGATAACTGTCTCCCACATGAGGCTGTCGTTATCATATCCCTAGAACATCTACTTATGTTCTAAAACTGCTTCCGACCGTTTCTCCAGGATTGGATTAATGTCAACTTATTGCATCTAGTGCAAGAACAACATCTGGTGTGGTACTTGACATCTCATGATTGACTCAATTGCCTAAGCAAGTGATCTGCCAATCATGCACGTCCCTCTCCCCTTTAGTCTGTAAGACACCTTTGGAGAGGGTGACTCCATTACCTGCAGGTACACTACCATGCCAGGAGTCGTCCATCCTAAATACTCTTAGAATGCTGTCAAGTACCCTGATTGGGAAACCACCCAAATCTTGATCTAAAACCATAGATCCAGTAACCAGTATGTCAGATATAAAATCCATTTCCTTTGTGGAGAAACCACTGTGTGACGACCAAAGTATAACCGATCGTAGTGTAGGAGTTTCATTTCCTACTCTGTGTATGTCATCCAAATACCAGGATATCACACCCTACTACCTTCTCAACAGATCCATCCCCTATTCTGATGAAGTCAAACCCATGACTGTCACGTCAGAAATAGATGATCTATCTCCGCTACATCTGCTTTAGTCTATAAATAGACATAAGCTACCTGTCCACCAATGCTTCCGCTGCTCCCACTGACTACGACAACCCTCTGGCAGAGTCATATAGACGTGCACTTCTAAAGCAAGTTTAGAACGACGCTATACTCATCCTCCTGCTGGGTCTCGCAGCCTGGAACAACAACAATGGTAATTGTGGGTAAACAAGAACTTCCCTGTCACCGTCCTTGAGGCTACCGTAGTACCTCTCGGGTGCCTGAAGTTACCCACCTTATCTGCGGAGCGGCCAATGGAATGTCAAATCAGATTGAATCTTTAGGTTCCTTATCAAATCTTCAGTAATCGTTTGTGGTTCTGGAATCACTTCCAGTTCTACCATACTCCCACTACTGTTTTTCTGAAAAATCCATTTTTAATAAAACTGTGGCGAGTCTAGAACAATATTGCTATTGTTCATCCAGATGGTAGAAAATCAACCCGCGTCATAGCCTGGGTCAACCCACAAACAGCCATTACAGAAACGTGCCTTGAGTTGTCCAGTGTCTGGTTTTAAGCATAAGCCAGACAACTCCCCGTACCTTAACAATGTTAAGATATGAACTGTACTATATCCAATATAGAAACAGAGGCACTGATTTAATTTAACCAGATTCAAATCATGCAGCTATCCCCAGTGCATGTCAACTAAATGGAAGGAGGCCGATCAGCGTTACTCAACTTAGGAATATTTCCAATTATGAGTAACCTGAAAGAGAAGCAAGATCTCTTAATCATTACTATCAACTGAATACCATACACAAGTATCTACATCTTCGATCTCTTTGAAGAATCCCGATACTTGCTATACCTGGTTCTCTACTCTATTCAAATACCAATAACTTCTCCAAATTCGGACCCTGTGTTTCCACGAAAACACTTGTCTAAAAACTAGAGAAGTCATAAGTAAACCGAATATAGTACGAGGACCAACCCCTTTGTCCTGATGGACCCTGGACAACATACAATACTCTGTATAAGTCCCTTGAGTCTGAAAACTCATTCATTGTGTGTCGTAGGTTGAAAACTGTACCTTTGGTTATGAAGAATTACACCGTTGTTTAATGCTCCTTACCTAACCATCCACTGATATAGGTAAATGTCGTAGACATAATTTCATAAAGGTATATCTCACTCTATGAAAATAGACGTACAGATATATCAATTTTGAAATTGGTGCATAACAGCGGATATTCAAAACCAGATATTTGCCGACCGGCAAACAGCCCAGGTGATTTCCTCAAATATCACCGATTACAACGAATCCTGATATAATGAGGATAATCACCCAATTCCCAATAACTTACTCCCACTCATCATCTGTAAAACCATACAGATGTGAGAATCGTACCTGGTAAATACATACCCTGGAGTAAGTATCTAATCGGGAAATCAGTTTTCCTTTAACATTACACAGTGAAACTGAAACATTGAAATGTTCCGATGGGGTATCCTGGTATTCCTAGTAATGCCTCTTCCAAATTCACGACTGTAACCGTATAATTCTTTGCCACCTCTCAAAATCCCTTCATATGTCTTTAGTCTTTACCTTCTGCACACCCTTTTAGGCCAAATGGTTTTCTTCCTTCCCTACCGTTCGGCACCAGCCTATGGTTTGGAAGAGGACTATCCAATAAGCATAAAGGGTGTACTGTCCTAATCCTAGGAGCACTCGCAACGCGAGAGAAGGTGAAGATAAAAGACATCTGAATGTACTTTATTCCTATTTCTCCTGAACCAGGATCCATCCCCGAACTGGAACAAGTTCCTTTCGAGTTCGTATATAACCATACGATGGATTATCCAATAAAATGGGATCTTCGTAGTGATACGGAGTGTCCTGGAGAAATACAAAGGTGATTTAGGATTGGCGAAGAAATACTTGGTTCGGTCGTGAATAGCAGTCGCAATTTACTTTGCCCTCTTACTAATCCCTTGCTTTGTCTGAACTTAATACCTTCTGTACACCGTTTAAGCTAACTGGTTTTCTTTATTCCCTACCAGTCGGCACCAGCCTATGGTTTGGAAGAAGACTATCCAATTTGCATAATAGGTGTACTACTCCTAAACTAAGGAGTACTCGCAACCTGAGAGAGGGTGAAAAGAAAAGACAACTGAATAATCCTATCCGTTTTCTCCAGAACCGGAAACCATCCTCGAATCCCTTCGAGTTCGTATCTAACCATACGATGGTTTTGTCCAATGGAAGTGGACGTTCGTAGTAATACGGGGTGTCCTGGAGAAAAGGGTAAAAGTAGGAGTGGCAATGAGGTCTGCAACTCTGACAATCCAAAAGCCAGTGTTTAAGAAGGTTCGGTCAACTTGGTCACTGAGTCAAAGTCTTAGGGTCGGGTCAATGGTCGCTGCCAGAGAGAGAGAGAGAAGAAACACTCAGCGTGCACTCTATCCTAGATCAGAATGGTTACCAATTTATCTAATCTGGAAACCTCCCACTGTACCTCAAATTCTCCTCCAAACCTTAAAGAAGAATTAGTCGGGGTCACCCGAGGAGTAAACCAACTCATCAGTGGGAATCGGGATCCAACTCTCATCGCATGACAACGTGACGGAATCCGCTCACGGTATCACACTCCAGAAGGTATGCGCATATCTAGCAAGTTTCAGTACTTTTGAAACTCCCGATGTGATTTCTGCCCCATGCTCTTATGACCTTGACTTTGGCCAACATATCATAAGTCACATGTCAAGTTCTGCCCGTCATTCTCCAGGTTAATTTGAATCCACCCGTACATACCCTTGACTTTGGCCAAAATGGCAGCACGACTGTCCCAAACCAACGCATCTATCTATGCTGCATATGAATACCCAACAGCTACCAAACACTGTGCCTTGACTTTGGCCAACATACACAGCTTGAATACTATTGACTATCCATATGAAACGACGGAGGGCTACGAATGGTTTCTGGCGAAAACCTTTAACGTAATGAACTTGATATCGTCGAAGGAACGGATAGCTTTTAAAAAATATAGTGACGAAAACCGTTGCTAAAGAGGTCACTCCCTGTGAAGGGATCTCGGCTCTTTCCCCGTAGAATGAGGTGCAGGATATTCCAAATGAATACCACGGTGCAAAGCAAAAGTAATCGGCTATAGTGAAGTTAATGCCCTGACGCAAACTTCTGTCCAAGGGGTCACTCCCGGTGAAGGGATCTCGGCCCTTGCCTCGTCGACTGAGGAGCAGGATATTCCAAATGAATACCACGATGCAAAACAGAAATGAACGTCCTTGCAATAACAGCTTTTTGAAAAGTGTTCCAACAACATCAGATTAGGTTTGTTTTAACTTGCATTGATCCGAATCAATGCAGTCCCATCAATTGATCACACCACAAAGAACGAAAATATACTGACGTACGTATATGCCATCTGCATTCGCCACTGGGTCCCGTCATCACCCGTTAGGTTAGCTAACTAACGGCAGAGCGGGGACTGGACTAGCGCGGATGAAAAACATATACAACATCTACTAATATATATACCAATATATAGTATTTCGCTCAAGGCGTGAATAAAATGCAACATCACAGAAATGTACAGCATCACAGAACAATACAGATATCTGGGATCCCCGGGTTTCACAGAGCCACTACTGAAACCCGACGTTCCCCTGGTCGTGTGGATAGCCTGTGCAATGAAATCCTAGACCCCTACGGGCGCGGCAAGTCACCCGCCAAAACCTGAAGCGAGGCAGCCCCCTTCAGCGCCGTGAATGGACCACCCAGCACTCCACGGAATCCGGCAACTTGGGCACCCCTCCTGGGTCAACCTGTACCCCCTACGAGCGCGGCGAATAGCCCGCCAATTCCAGACTGAAGCCCCTCCGTCTCAATGCCCTGAGATGCGGGCCCGTTGCCCTCCAGAACCCGGCTATCCGTGCACCCCTCCGCGGGGTAACCCTAGTACAGAAAGTAAAATATACATACACCGGGTACATCGACCGCAACCAGGTCGTGCCCCAAAAGAATAATACAATCAGGCAGTGACGGCAGTCCACATGTCGGACGCTCGCCCCGCAATATCAAATGTATATAATACAACAAAACTGTACTAGCATTGCATCCAGGCTATCCCCCACGACCGATCCGCAACATCACAGCAAATACATAGAACATCAACGTGAAAGTCACGTTCGCAAATCCGTCTAACCGGGCTATAGCAGTTAGACCGGATTTACCGATCGAGTGACATTCACGGTCGCAGATATAATGTAAATACTGTGAAAAATGTGTTTAAAATATCCGACCGATCAAATTATAACAAGTGGGCCCCAAAACAATACTGTAGCAGTTACAGAAAATATGGGCTCAATTTTAATATTCCAAAACCCATATTTCAAGCCCAAAAACCCTCTGGAAAAAATTGGTAAAGTGATGTGTACAGTTCACCGCGGAAGAGCGGCGGAATGGTGGTGTATGCGGCGCTTCCGCGCTCTGACAGTGCAATCACATCACCGAAATTTTACAGAGTTCTTATATTTTCTTGTACATCAATATTTGACAACCTGAAAAATTTTTGGAGACTGAAAAATTTCAACAGAAAACTGTCGTGAGCAAATACGGGTTTTTGGACATTTCGATCGATCGGAACTCAAAAACACATTACACAAAGCTAGACTAAGTTAATGGGGAGGCTCTGATACCACTGTAAGTGCACGGCGGCGCCCCGGCCGTCAAACCGACGCCGGAATGCGGAAGCGGTGATAAACTTTAATTTTTGCGGACTTTGCAAACCGGCACCACCGCGCACTAAACTCCGGATCGTAACCATTAACTAGTCTAACTATATACAAGAATGGGAAGAGATGTACCGAGTGATCCGAGTCCTCCGGTCTTCATCTCCACTCCGATCTCCTCGCGGGATCTCCGTCCGTCTCCTCCTCGTCGGAAAGGGCACCACATCGCCTGTAGCTTTTACGGGCTCCCACCTCAATACCGAGGCAACTCGGGCGCGAAGCTGGCGAATCGACGCGTCCAAGATTTGCTGTAGGAAGTAGTGTAGAGTCATAGTCTCTATTGGGGTGGTGAAGTTGCCTTGGAGGGGAAAGGAAATCATGAACTTTGGAGAGGGTTTTTGGTGGCAAGAAAAATGAGATCAATGATAAATTTCCAACACCCAAATCAAATGAACCATTCTCTCATTCTCCCTCTAATGTGGCCGGCCATTATATGTGGGAAATGATGGGAGGAATCAACAAAGGGAGGTGAGTGTAGGAGATAGAAAGAGGTGACCACATCCTAAAGCAAAAGAAACATCAACCATACTTTTCTCTCCATACCCTTTCAAATCTCATCAATGCAAAAATCATCATGAAAAAGCAAGGAGGCAAATCCTATCATAATGAATAAAGTTGCAAGAAACCCCCTTCCACAAATGTTATTTGCACAATTGCAAATAACCCCCTCCAACGGAAAAGTCCGGCCGGGAAAGAACAAAGGAAAACCGGCCGGAACGGAATGCAAACTGGCAACTCCAGAAAACTGGTCCCGTAATAAATTACAGGAAAACCCCGATACTGTGCATACACACCCGCATCTGTATTCCGTCCGGATACAAATGCAAAGAGACAAAATCTACACTGTACTAAACTAGGACCGGCTTAAACCAAAGCCGGCTAGTAATATCTGTTCGATCCTGATCCGTGCAATACCGCACGTATCTGATCGAACCCTGCCATATAACCATACGGCCTATAGTACAAACTGTCCGATCCTGATCCGTGCAATACCGCACGTATCTGATCGGACCCTGCCATATCTCCATACGGCCTCTACAGCGTTTCGCCCGAAAGCTTGAGTAACTGAAAGTGTGGTGGACTCTAAAGACTCGTCAATACTATGGCTGTGGATTTAACCACTAGCACGTCAGAGGTATAAGCCAATACATAACGGGCCACCAGCAATTGACTAAAAGGGACGTCGATGAGCGAACTCATCCTAACACCCTACTGAGCCTGTCAGTGACAATATCCGTACAGTCCGGTCCGTTCGTCTATGAGTATCGCATGGCGGGCCTAGGGGGTTGGTAAAAGTCAGACCCCCAAAAGCGGTACAAGTCGTGTCGGAGTGTAGCCCAGAACACCCTGAGATACTACTGGAATACCTACCAGTAAATCTCCTTGCCTTGGCCAAGGACTTTGTGTAATGGCTCTCCTAGACACAGCACGACCTCACCCCCAATACCGGGAGAGACGAACCCCTGAAGATACGCTCACTGCCTCCATGTGGCTCGGGACTGTACCCAACTAAAACCTGTTTGCACGACTCCTTTGAGCCGTGGTAGGGTAGTAATCAAAGTACAGTGGGAACTCACACGAGACAAATGACGATCCCCAGGTCGATGAACTAACCTGCACACATGTCACCAGGGAACTGCCATCTGACGTCAGGTATATGACCAACTAGCATGTTCCCCGGCGAGTCCTGTCCGGTGTACTCATAACCCAATGAGCACCTGTATACATCTTAGGTGATCCAACTGACACCAGTGGCTTGTGAGACCGGCCCACCGCCCCTCGTCGGGGTCTCGACTGTATACACTAGTCTACTAATGGAGTATCGATGCCCAGTCTCGAAACTCCCACGACTAGGGACCTTTTAAGGATATGCTTGTAGACCCCCAGCTCCCACTTATATGATCGCCCTCATACTGCTGGTGGTCAAGCAAGAATCCTACGGGCTCTATCAACGTGTAATAGCGACGTGTCAGGTCACCTAAAACAGTACACGATGATAAAGGTAAACCAGATAGCATACTATCATCTCGAGTAAGACTGTCCTACCGGGATAGGTCCTCCCTCAATCATTACAATCACGTACCTGTGACCTAATAATTGACTCTGAGGGCACTATCTCCAACAGTTTTTACTCACGGAGCCCTTTCGGGTTTTCATCCGTGCGCCTATTTTGCTTGTAGACATACCATTCTTTTTATTTTTTTATTTTTTTTTATTTTTTATTTTTATTTTTTTTGGTGGGACTTTGAATGTGGTTTCACCGGTAGGACCTGAAAGAGATTGGGATTGTTTTATGCTCGTGGATTGTATATGGTTTTGCAGGATGTATGATCCAGATCGTAGGGCCGGAAAAATTTCAGGACTTTGTTGGCGTCTGAATCGCTGCACTGGAATATGGTACCAGGAGCGACTCATCATTCTCCGTTGGAGTGTGGGATTTGGAATTTGGTTGGCGTCTGCATCGCTGCACTAGAATATGCTACCAGGAGCGACTCATCATTCGCTGCTGGGAATTTGAGTTTTGGACGGCATCTGCATTGCTGCACTGGAATATGGTACCAGGAGCGACTCATCATTCGCCGTTGGGATTTGGGAAGCGATGGCTTAGGAGACAGGTTTAGATCCCTATCACCTAAGGCTTTTCAATTTAATGGGCCGTAAGGGTCCCATAAAAGCATTTTCTCCCTACGAGTCGTAAGAATCCCGTAGGTGCATTTTCTCTTCGGGAGTCGTGAGGACCCCCATGTGTGTTTTTCCTTTGTGAGTCGTAAGGATCCCACGAAGGTTCGTTCTCCTCATGCATCGTGAGGACACATGAGTGGGTCTTCCCAGTGGAGCATAATTCTAAGGGCGGAGACCGGCCGCGTAACTGGTGATTGCGGTGGGGCATGGGTATGCTAAGAATTATTTGAGCCCGTGGATTGTATACGGTAGTCAACTTGGGGACCAACTGTAGGGCTGGAGAATTTTGGGAAATTGAATTTTGGTTGGCGTCTGCATCGCTGCACTTGAATATGGTACCAGGAGGGACTCATCATTCGCCACTTTTTTTTACCGCGATTGCTCTATCATTTCAGCTTTTCTTATCGTGAAGGCCGCGATTGCCCTATCATTTCGGCTTTTTATTCGCGGTTGCCCCATCATTTCGGCTTTATTTTCATTTTTATTTTTACTCGCTGATTTTTATTGCGAGTTGCCCCATCATTTCGCTTTTTATTTATTTACATATATATACATATATATATATATATATATATATATATTTATTTATTTACACATTTTTACATCCCCAGTTTAACGACTTAGAGGTCGACTGTTCACAGTTTAAAGACTTAGCGGTCTATTGTTCCCAGTTTAATGACGTGGTGGACGATTGTTCTCAGAGAAAGCCAGATGTCTGAGAGAATCAGTTTGATGAAGAACTTAGATCTCCATTTGTATGAAATTGGCGGTCGCAGCTGGACTGTTTGTTAACACGCCTTTAGACAGTTCTATCTCTCCTGCCTTGTATTGCTTTTCGACCCAATCTTTGAAGACGAAACAGTCCTCAATGGCATGACCTATCACTCTGTGATAGGGGCAGTATTTGGGGTCGTCGGTCATATTCGCTTCCTGCGGTCTTTTTGACTCTGGCAGTTGTAGACCGTTCCTCATGGCGTCTTTGAATATTTTGCGGATTTTGTCCCTCCTGAAGGAATAGACCTTATCCAGCTTCTCTTTTAGTGGAGATTCTCCTCTCTCTCCGAACACTGGCTTCTGAGGCTGGTTGGCACTAGGCCCGCTCATCCCTTGCTTATTTCGGTTAGCCGAAGTGTTAAAAGATTCAGAATCCTCGGAATTCCCACCTTTGCGATTATCGTCCTTTTGGTTTCTCCAGGACCTATTGTTATTTTGGGAGTCCGAGGAGGACTCCTGCTTTGAGCGCTCCAGCATCTGAACTTTTCTGGTCAGCTCTTGGAATGTTTTGAGCCCCGCGGTGCATAGAAACGGGGCCATCCAATTGTTGAGATTTCCGACGAGGAGACTGACAGATTGGTCCTGCTCTATCAGCAGTTCGCATTTGACGGAGAGATTGCGCCATCGGGTTATAAAATCCATGCTTCTTTCGTTGTTCTTAGGATTGGTCCTTACAAGCTCGGCAATGGTGATCTTATTGCTGACGCTCATGAACCTTTGTCGAAACAAAGATTCCATTTGGATGAAAGTAGTAATGGAGCCATCAGGTATGCTCGCATACCAGTCGAAAGCAACATCGTTCAAGCTATTAATGAACTGGCGGAGGAGAAGCGCATCATTGCCCCCAGTATTCCCGCATGAAGCTTTAAAATGGGCGATGTGCTGATTCGCATTTCCCATCCCATCAAATCTTCCAAATTTGGGGATGACATAGCCGCTAAGAAATTCTACCAGATCATACTGAGCATGATATGGTCTCCCGCTACTGCTAACATCTTTTTGCGCTTCGGTTTCAGCTACCAATGTTTTGACTTTACTGGCAACCAAATCCATGATTTGATCTTGAGTTAGCAGGCTACTGTCATCGGTAGCCAAGACATTTCCAGAGATAGGATGCGACTGATTTTCATGCGGTTCGCCCACTTTTGGATTTGAGGGAATAGGCGTCGGCTGCTTTGGGACACCGTTTCCCGGTTCACGAGCAGAGCCCTGCGTTTGATTGGGTGGCTGAGAGGCAAGTTGGGCCGTAAGCCGTAAGACGACATTTGTCAAGTCGTCAATCTTTGAGTAGAGCTTGGCCATCTCCTTGTCTTTACTTCTGAGCTGTTTTCGGAGCTCTTGGAGAAGTTGATACTCTGCGGTCTTAGGACGGAAAGTTGGCTCATCTTCGCTTTCCGAGCCTGACTCCTCATGAATTGAGGGCTCTCTCTGCCTATCAGCCTCATCGAGAGGGTTTTCATCATCCAGCGGAGGCGGCTGTTCTTGGGAAGTGGCAACCACATTCAAGCCAGATTGGATTTGAGATATGGTGGCCCCATCCTTGCTCTTGCGCGCGTGCCCACCATGTAGACAGTGTGGACAACATATCCAGCCATTTCCTCGTCTTTGGTGGGGTAACCCTGTTCCTCGAACCTTATGAGGTTCAGCCTAGCAGGAGCCCTAGCCCTTTTGTTGGCTCTTTACCTGAGCCTTTCCTGCCTTAGCTTCTCAATTTTAAAGGCTTGGCGGGCATCTGCTTCCTGGGAAGCCACCGTGAGTCGATTAGCGGGGAGCTTAGAGAAGACACCCGATCAAGCAGTTGTCAGAGGCACCGCCGGAGCTTGCTCGAGACGCCTTGTGGCCTTGTTGGTGTTGATGTCCTTGCCCCCAGCTGGGGCCAAGGAGAGTCGTTCAAACACCGACTTGCGTTTTAGTTGGGGCGCCTTCGAGGCCACCACATTTGGCCTCTTGCCTTTCGAGACCGGTTTGTCTGCTTCCGGGGCTCGAGGAGCTGGGATGGCGTTAATTGACATGAACAGGATAGAGCCGAATGGTAGCAGCGTCTCCTCCTATTGTCGCCTGAGACTGGCCAGAAGGACCGTCCTGGTGTCCATCTTCATCGTGTAGGAGATGGGAGCCGTGCTGAGAACTGAGTTCATCTTTGGAGACATTGTTGGGAAGTGATTGCTTGAAGACCTGCATGAAAGAACATGATTTTTGTTGGAGATAGTGCCCTCAGAGTCAATTATTGGATCACAGGCACGTGATTGCAATGATTGAGGGAGGAGCTATGCCGGTAGGACAGTCTTACTCGAGATGATAGTATGCTATCTGGTTTATCTTTATCATCGTGTACTGCTTTAGGTGACCCTACAGGTCACTATTACACGTTGATAGAGCCCCTAGGATTCTTGCTTGACCACCAGCAGTATGAGGGCGATCATATACGTGGGAGCTGGGGTCTATAAGCACATCCTTAAAAGATCCCTAGTCGTGGGAGTTTCAAGACAGGGCATCGATACTCCAGAGTAGACTAGTGTATACAGTCGAGACCCCGACGAGGGGCGGTGGCCGGTCTCACAAGCCACTGGTGTCAGTTGGATCACCTAAGATGTATACAGGTACTCATTAGGTTATGAGTACACCGGACAGAACTCGCCGGGAACCTGCTAGTTGGGATTATACCTGATGTCAGATAGCAGTTCCCTGGTAACATGTGTACAGGTTAGTTCATCGACCTGAGATCGTCATTTGTCTCGTGTGAGTTCCCACTGTGCTTTGATTACTACCCTACCACGCTCAAAGGAGACGTGCAAACAGATTTTAGTTGGGTACAGTCCCGAGCCACATGGAGGCGGTGAGCGGATCTGCAGGGGTTCGTCTCTCCCGGTATTGGGGGTGAGGTCACGCTGTGTCTAGGAGAGCCGGTACATGAAAATTCCTTGGCCAAGGCAGGAGATTTACCGGTAGGTATTCCAGTAGTATCTCAAGGTGTTCTGGGCTACACTCCGACACGACTTGTACCGCTTTTGGGGGTCTGACTTTTACCAACCCCCTAGGCCCGCCATGCGATGCTCATAGACGAACGGACCGGACTGTACGGATATTGTCACTAACAGGCTCAGTAGGGTGTCAGGATGAGTTCGCTCACAGACGTCCCTTTTGGTTAATAGCTGGTAGCCCGTCGCGTATGGCTAATACCTCTGACGTGCTAGTGGTTAAATCCACAGCCATAGTATTGACGAGTCTTTAGAGTCCACCACACACAGTTACTCAAGTTTCGGGCGAAACGCTGTAGAGGCCGTATGGAGATATGGCAGGGTTCGATCAGATACGTGCGGTATTGCACGGATCGTGATCGGACGGATTTTACTAGCGGGCTTTGGTTTACGCCGGATCCTAGTATTAGACAGTGTAGTTTTTTCTCTTTGCATTTGTATTCGGTTGGAATACAAATGCGGGCATGTATATGCAGTCGCGGGGTTTTCCTGTAATTTATTACGGGATCAGTTTTCTGAAGTTGCCAGTTTGCATTCCGTTCCTGCCAGTTTTCCTTTGTTCCTTCGCGGCTGGACTTTTTGATGGAGGGGGTTATTTGCAAGTTTGCAAATAACTTATTGTGGAGGGGTTTCTTGCATTTGTGGCTTCATCATCATGAGATTCTTTTTAAGTCTTTTCTTTTGCTTTTATGAGATTGGATTTGGATGAGGATTGATTAGAAATTGGAGTGACCATTTTATTCTCATATTCATTCATTTTCTTCTCTTGAAAAATCATTCATTTTTCCTCCACCATATCATTATGGGGCCGGCCACTTTTGAGGGGAGAGGAGTGAGAGGTTATTTGCAGTTCCTCCACCCATATCCTTTATTCCTTTGCGGCCGGACTTTTCCGATGGAGGGGGTTATTTGCAGTTGTGCAAATTATCCATTGTGGAGGGGTTTGTTTGTAAATGGGTGTTATGATAAGACTATCATCATTAGATTCCATTCTTTTCTTCATCATGGTTTTGCATTAATGAGAAAGGATTAGGACGGGATTGATTTGCATCCTTGAAGTGAGACTTGCTTTTGGTTGTGGTCACCTCCTTTGTTTTCCTACACTCACCTCCCTTAATGTATTATTCTTTTTCTCTCCACCATTTGATAATATGGGGCCGGCCACTACTAGGGAGAGAGGGAGAGAGGGGTTTCATTTTTGATGAGGGGAATTATTCATATATCATTTGCATGCTTCCTAAATTTTCAACCTCTCTCCAAAGTTCTTTCATTCCTCCATCATGGCAACTTCACTACCCCAAATGAGACAATGGTTTCTACACTAGTCTACAGCATTCCTTGGATGCGTCGGCTTTCCAACTTCGCGCCCGAGTTGCCTCGGTTCAGAGGTGGGAGCCCGTAAAAGAACCCGGCGATGTGGTGTCCGTTTCGATAAGGAGGCGACGACCGGAGATTCCGCGAGGAGATCGGAGTGGAGGCGAAGACCGAAGGACTCGGATCGCTTGGTATATCTCTCTACCCATCTTTTAGTTTGCTAGTAGCTAGGTTAATGGCCCGATCCGGGTTGAAAGTGTGCGGTGGTGCCGGTTTGTATGTTTCGCAAAGTTTTTCGTTTCCGTGTTTCCGGCGTCGGATCGACGGCCGGGGCGCCGCCGTGCACTTACAATTTTAGTATAATTATAGACATGTATATTGATTGAGTTCGTATAAACGTTTAACCCGAAATATAGGAGGAGAGATAGGTCCCACCGGGCGTGCCAGAATCTGCAGGGTGTTTTTCGTCACCCCATTGAGATGGAAATACACGCGCGCTTGTCAGGCGCATTACAGATTCCCCCTGCCTAGGGTAGGCCGGGGTTTAATGATTGTGGGGATCCGAATCTCCGGCAGCCGCGGACTAATCTGCCGTTAATTACCCCTCGCCTTTGGAGTGAGGGAACCTCTGATTGACGGGTTAAACTGGTCATGCGAACTCAATGTGCAGTGTTTTGTTTTGAAGGGGTTTTGGATATATCGGGGGCCCCACAGAGTTTTTACGAGGGTCCCGCTACCTGGATAGTGGGCTGGGGGTCAAGGAGGCTAGCAGCCCCCTTATGGGGTGCGGGGCAGCGTTCCGTTAGAAATTTTTTTTCTAACAGGGCTAGTGTCGTGGAGTATGTGTGTGTGTACATATGTATACATATGTATATATATAAAAGGGGGGAAAGGCTTCCAAAGGATGCGTGGGGGCCAGCGCTTCGCGTGCATGGCACGCAGGAGCTGAGCGCTAGCGCACTAGGCGCTGGGCAAGAGCACTCAAGGCTCTGGGCGCGCCACGTGCTCGGCACGTGGGCGCAAGCGCCCGGGGCGCTGGGCGTGCCACGTGTCGGTACGTGGGCGTAAGCGCCCTGGGCGCTGGGCGCAAGCGCGCTAGGCGCTGGGCGCGCCAAGTGACGGCACGTGGGCGCAAGCGCCCTGGGCGCTGGGTGCCCCACGTGCTCGGCACATGGGCGCAAGCGCTCTGGGCGCTGGACGCTGGGCGTCAAACAGAAAGGGGAATTTGGTCCCTACGCTGGGAGCTGTGCTCCACGATTTGTGGAGTTAAACTCCTAAAAGGTTTTAGAAGTGATCAAAGGGGGTTGCTTTATTTCTCCCTTTGGTTCTGGATCTTCCCAAGGTGAGATTTTTGGAGATGGGTCTCCTCCTTCCTCCTCTATGGCTGAGTCTTGAAGAACAAGAAATATGAGATTTTAAAAATCTCTTATTTTTAAGATCTGATAGGAGATTTGAGTTCCCCTTTTTGGGTTTTGTGGTGAAAAACTATTTAGTTTTTGAAAAGAAAGAGTAAAACTCTTGATTTAATTCAAAAGAAATGAGAAGGTTTAGAACCTTGGAGAAGGAGCAGGAGACACAAAGAACCCTAGTTTCTAGGGGAATGAAAAAGTGTTACTTTATTCATCATCATGTTGCCTTATAAAGGGTTACATATTTACATATAACCCCTTAGGCTTTACAAAATGGCATTTTGCCCATCCCATGGCTCATGTGCTATTTCTTTTTGTATATAAGCCATGGGCTTTACAAAAATTTGGCTTTATGCCCATTTTGCATACATTCATGCATAAAAAATTACATAAAATTATTTATTACATGATCTATATTTTGGCATGGAGGAGGCTGGCCGCGGGCTTGACTTGGGCATGGGCCCACTTGACTTGGGCTTGGGCCCACCTGGCTTGGGGTTGACCTTGACTTTGACTCGGTCAACCGGGGGTGCAAATTTTGGCCCCAACAAACCTAAGCAATATAACACAAGAACCAGCAACTAAAACATTCTTTACAATCATATTCCTTGAATCTTATCATTTCATATTCTTTGAATCATATACTTTGAATCTGTCCTAACCCAAAATTCTCTCACCTCGTTTACAATCTTACCAAAATCTTCGCATTCTTTCATTCCTTCACACATTCTTCACATTTTTAAAACCCTTGCACCACCTTGTTATTTTCACATACTGTCAGTACACCAGCACCAAACTTTCCTTGGATTTGTTACACTTTCCTTTTACAAATTTCGAGGACGAAATTTTTATAAGGAAGGTAGAATGTAACAACCCTAATTTTCCTATACAAATTTTTCAAATATTTTTTTATTAATCCTTAAAGGGGTATTTTAGCCTGAGCACAAGATATAAGTAATTATCTTGATTTTTAATTACAAGTTAAAAGAATGTAACAACTCCATTTTTAAGGTACAAAGAATTGATTTAAATTCAAAGTATACTTGGAGTATTTAATGTTGTTGATATCTCTTTAAGTAATTAATTCACACCATAATTACAAAAAGGAGCTTGTAGCTCATTGGTAATACCTTGCACTGCTGAACCAAGCCACCAGAATTCAAATCCCCTGCCCAACATTATTTTTAATATTTAATTGTTTTAAATTTTATAGAAGCCCAACAGTCCACCTGAGATAACTCCCAAACTTTGAACTGAACCTGAAGAAAAACTGAAAGTGCCAGTGCCTACCCCATGAGACCCCCCACCTCCCTAGGCTGTGACTCGGCCCGACTCGGGCCGGCGCCGCCGGCCGGACTCGGCCGGACGGCCGAGTCTCCAACTGGGAAAAAGTGACTTTTGATCTCCCCACCTCCACTGCATACTTTATTTCTGTAGACCACCTCCAGAGAGCCATTAACACCCAATTACTCTAATTTTTAATGAATTTCCTATATTTTTACATTTTTAATTAAAAACCCTATACCTACCCTAACCCTAGCTTAATCCTATAAATACACCCCTACTCCCTGCCCTCACACCCCAAAATTCTGAGCCAACTTTCTAAAAAATTTCCAAGAATCTTGTGCACTTTGAAAACGAGCTCAAGGCGAAGCTCCGATGAATTCCCGGCGGAACTTCCGGCAATCGTTCTGGGAACACCCGGCGACGACGCAACACATCAGTGATTCCACTACTTCCCTCTCACCCTCTTGTGTGTCCCAAAACCGTTAAGTCCCATTTCTAACTTCTCTATTCTATTCTAAAATACGGATTTATAAAACCCGACGGAATCGGAACAAATCCGATTTCAGATTCGGTTTCTTCTTAAAACTTCACTTCTCGTTAATACAATTATGTTTAAATCCTTCATGTTGACTATTAAACACTAATCAATCAAATTGATCAAATTTCATTTCATAAAATGATGGCTATTTCAATTTATCGTATTTTTCACTTAAATACCACATTGTTTCAATTCTATATTTAACTCCATTAAACTTGTTATACCTTTAGGTAGACTACAAGGTAATGACCTACCTCCACACACACTCATATGAAACATAACACGATACCCTCGAGAACTTAGAATACGAGAAAACAAACATTTTCATTTAAATACTCTTTACTTAATAAAACCATTTCTAAAAGATATAGTATTGATACATCTTTACAATTAACTAACCTTTGAGGTAATAAAATAATACCTAGACTCAGCCAACTAAGAACTGCCGCATTCATTAGGACAGAGAAAGGTTGTGAGCATTCAGTCGTTTATCTAAACCTGACTTTGTGGTGCCTAGGCTAGACAAGTGAGAAAGGTAACTTTAAAAGGCCCGTCTAACGGTGATTCGTGAGCGGATCCCTCTTTTCTTCACAAGTACTTATCTGGCCACAATTGGCGGTGAAGAGGCGATTTGAGAGATATCTCGCAATTTGTCGCTTTGGACCAGTTAGGAACAGTATGGTTGACTTAGGAGACCTTAAAACATAGAATACGGGAAATTGACATCTTTACAAATAAATACCATTTACTTAATAAAAACCGTTTTCTAAAGGATTTAGTATTTATACAAATCTTTGCAAAACGCCGCTACAACCCATTTTGGGGAACCCATTCGGGATGGTGCGGATTATCGCACATTCTCGGGCTTAGTAGTGCGAGATTCAAATCTCTGCAATGCGCATTCGGTCTCGAAAGATTTAAAATACGACATCTTAAGAAAATGAGATTTTTAGAATATAAAGTATATATTACAATTATTTTTGTATAAATATATGTATATTTATCATTAAAATACCTATTTTGTTTTGATATAAATATTCCACCTTTTTCTAAAAATCACAAGAATCAATTTTACACTAAAATACCATGAATTCCACACAAAACCAATATTACAAATAAATACCACTTATTATGAAATTAGGATATTTTCACTAGAAATATCACAATATAAAATCTACATTCATTATAACTCTAAAGAAGAATAATAAATACTTGGGGTGTATTTTGAAAAGTATATAAAAGTATTTTTACATAAAATCCCCTCAAGTTCTATAAATTACCCTAAGGACCCTAGTAAACATAGGTTTAAGCGGGACCAATCTCTTGAGCCTCGGGGAGCCGGAGAAGTGGATGCTTGCCTATCTAAGGTAGACAACTTAACAATGGTGTATCAAAAAGGTAATCGTCTTTGAAAAAGACACAAATCCTGCCGCCCATGTGCAGCGGTTACCGATAACATCAAAACAATCAGGACTTCAATTTACTTTGAGTCTCATTATAATCTGGCTTGAATATGATTCAAGTACAATCTACAATTTACAATTTACAATCTACAATATTACAATTCAACATGAACCCATGAATCCATTATTCCGTACATTCAATCTATTCAATACATTTCAATTTACATAGACTGAACCGAACCATGAATATACATCTATTTACATGATTCTACAGTTATTCCATTTGCATGTTTATACAGTTACATCCGTTTACTGATATCATGGTTTTGGTCAGTCATCCAACTATACAATCTATACAATACAATACAACAATACAATCAAAACACTACGGGGTTTAAGGGGTAGATTGGTACGGAAGGTGTTAAAAGTGGCACGAAACGGTAAGATTAAGACACCTAACCTATATTCTATTGTTGTTGTACCGTGGCCCAACAGTTCCTTGAGTTCCTGATACCTTAATCTCCGGGACAAGTGAGACTCCTCTCGTATACACTGGCGTCCTTCTCTACCAAGCAACAAACAACAGCGTTAACGCTAACACAACATTACAACAATATAATACAATTTTAAAAGCTACTATCTCTCTCTCTCTCTGTCTATTCTATTTCTCCATTATCTTTGGGACTTACCGAGCGATCTATTCGCTGACGACATTCTCTTTCTTTCTTCTTTGAATGTCTTCAGGTGATCTGGACACGTTAGAGATCAAGCCTACTGCTGAAGACTTGGACCAATTCAGTGAAGACCCCGAGCTCTAGTTCATTGTACACTTTCCATTCAGTACTTTTCATTTCTGTTATGCCATTGTTTAGGTATTGCTTTTTATCGGTTGTATTTACTTTTCATGCATTGTACAAAAAAATGTTAATAAATAAAGTTGTTCAATTTATATCTCTTGTCTCTTATGCTTTACTTTTATATTGCTTAGATACGCTTAGCGTATTTACTTCAGAGTAAATACGTAGCGGACCAGTCGCGTCCCCTTCGCCGTATACCGGGAAGCGGGGCGTGACACCCTCTGTGTAGGACTCTAAAGACTCGTCAATACGCTGACAGTGGGTTTAACCACAAGCACGTCAGCGGAACTAGCTGTACGTAACGGTTACCCAGGAATTGAGCGAAAGTAAGGCTGACAAGCAAACTCATCCGAACCCCTACTGAGCTTGTCCATAACAATCTCCATACAGTCCGGTCTGTTCATCTAAGACTATCGCATATCGAGTTTAGGGAGGTGTATAATGTTAGACCCCTAATAACGCGATATTTTGTGTCGGTATCAAGCCCATCACCCACTGAGATACTACTGATCCAAATCATTAATTCTCGACTACCTTGGCCAAGTATTTCTGGTGATGGCCACCCGTGCACAATACGACATCAACCCCCGATACCGGGAGAGACGAATCCCCGACGATCCTCTCACTGCCTCCATTTGGCTCGGGACTGTACCCAACTAAAACCTGTTTGCACGACTCCTTTGAGCCATGGTAGGGTAGTAATCAAAGTACAGTGGGAACTCACACGAGACAAATGACGATCTCTGGTCGACAGACTAACCTGTACTCATGTCACCTAAGAACTGCTATCTGACAATAGGTATAATATCATCTAGCATGTTTTTGGTGAGTCCGTCCAGTGTACTCCGAACCCAATGAGCACCTTTATACTATCTTAGATGACTAACTGACACCAATGTCTTGTGAGACCGGCCACCGCCCCTCGTCGTGGTCTCGATAAGTATACACTAGTCTACTCCGGAGTATCGATGCCCAGTCTCGATAGTCCCTCGACTAGGGACATTTAAGGATGTGCTTATAGACCACCCAACTCCCATATATATGATCGCCATCGTAATGCTGGTAGTCAAGCAAGAATCCTATAGGCAATATCAACATGTAATAATAATTTGTAATACCACATAATGTATGTACATGAAGATAAAGGCAAACCAGATAGCATACTATCATTTTGAGTAAGACTATTCTACCCGTATAGGTCTTCCCTCGATCATCATAATCGCGTGCCTGGGATTATGATAATTAACTTGAGGGCACTATAGCCAACAGTTCGAGCTATCCACACGACCGAGGAACATTGGTTTTCGTTTGCGGCTTAAAAGAAACACGGAGCTCCTAATTTATTCATTGTTCCATTTTGATTATCACATGCCTATGATGTTTATTACCTGCCTGTGATGATATATATATAAATGTTGTATATGTTTTACACCCATGCTAGCCCTGCTCATGCACTAACGTAAGTTAAGTAACCTTACGATGAAGTCCACGGACCCCGTAGCAAATGCGGGTGGCATATACGTACATTTTATTTTGGGTGTTTATGTGATGAATAGGAACTTAATTGATGTGATCACGTTATACATTTAATGCAAGGAAAACAAACCTAAATTATGTTGGAATAAAATTTCAAAACCACTTGGTTCTTTTTAAAACTACTCGATTTTTTACAAAATCAAATTGTTTTCAAAATTGAGCTTGAACCACTCGTTTCAAAATCACTATATTTTTTCAACGAAATCAAGTTCATTACGTTAAAGCTTTTTCACAAAAAACCAACCGTAGCCCTCCATCATTTCAGATTAGTATTTCTTAGAATTCGTGCTACGTTTGTCGTGCTTAGCTAAGGCGTAGTGTTCGGTAACTCTGTAGTGCTTTTCTGTTGCATGGTATTGCGATTGGTTAGGAAATGTTGGATATAGTGCCCTCAAGAAAATTATTGTATTTGCAGGCAGGCAATTATAATAATTGAGGGAGGACCTATATGGATAGGACAGTCTTACTCGAGATGATAATATGCTATCTGGTTCATCTCTATTATCATGTACATGTATTATGTGGTATTACAGATCACTATTACATGTTGATTGAGCCCTTAGAATTCTTGCTTGATTACCAAGGTTTTTTTGGCGATCACAACTATGAGAACTGGGTAGTCTATAAGCAAATCCTTAAATGTCCCTAGTCGTGGGAATATCGAGCTTGGGTACATTCCCGAAGAGTCGTACAAATAGTTTTTAGTTGGGTACATTCCCGAAGCACTTGAAGAAAGTGAGTGATAGAAGGTATTCGTCCCTCCCGGTATAGAGAGTCGATGTCGCGCTATGTACGGTTGGCCAGCACCATAAGACCTTGCCAAGGCAAGCCAAATTTATTGATAGTGAGATTAGTAGTTTCTCGGGATGGTCTTGAGCCCTATCGACATGATTTATCGGGTTACTTTTTCCGCTACTTGGACCTGGTATACGATACTCTCAGACGAAGAGACCGGACTGTACGGAGATTGTCACTTATAGGCTCAGTAGACGTTAGGATGAGCTTGCTTGTCGGCCTTCCTTACGAAAGATACCTGGATAGTCGTTACGTACAGCTAATGCTACTGACGTGCTTATAGTTATGGATTCTATCTAGTAACTACTGCTATCGTATTGTCGAGTCTTTACAGTCCCACACAAAGGGTTTCCGGGCTCAGGAAAAATGATGTAGTGTCCGTATTTTGATCCATACAGGAGTTTGAGCAAATACGTGCATTTGATATACGTACATTAATCGGGAGTTTTGGTAGTACTAGTAGGTTTAAAAGATAGCTAGATTACCACATATATATTGTTAGATATAGGGCCCTCAAGGCAATTATTGTAATCACAGGCAGGTGATTATGATGATTGAGGGAAGATCTATATGGGTAGAACAGTCTTACTCGAGATGATAATATGTTGTATGGTTCATCTATATCATCATGTACATGTATTATGTGGTATTACGGATCACTATTACATGTTGCTAGAGCTCTTAGGATTCCTTCTTGACTACCAAGGTTATTGTGGCGATCACACCTGTGAGAACTGGGTAGTCTATAAGCAAATCCTTAAATGTCCCTAGTCGTGGGAATATTAAGACTGGGCATCGATATTCCAGAGTAGACTAGTATATATATTTCTTGACCTCGACGAGTGGCGATGGCCGGTCTCACAGCCATTTGTGTCAGTTAGTCACCAAAGATAGTATACAGGTACTCATTGGGTTATGAGTTATACTGGACGGACTCGCCGGGAACATGCTAGATGGTATTATACCTAGTATCAGGTAGCAGTTCTCTAGTGACATGAGTACAGGTTAGTTTGTCGACCTGAAATCGTCATTTGTCTCGTGTGAGTTTCTACTATGCTTTGATTATTACCCTACCACGACTCTACTGAGTCGTGCAAATAGGTTTTAGTTAGGTACAGTCCCGAGCCACATGGGGAAAGTGAGCAGATCGTCGGGGATTCGTGTCTCCTGGTATTGGGGGTAGATGTCGCGCAGTGCGCGGGTGGCCATCGCCAGAAATCCTTGGCCAAGATGTACGAGAATTACTAATTTGGATTAGTAGTTTCTCAGTGGGTGATGGGCTTCACACCGACACGACTTATCACGTTATTAAGTGTCTGAATTTATCCACCCCCTAAACCCGATATATGATACTCTTAGACGAACAAACCAGACTGTACGGAGATTGTCACTTTCAGGTTCAGTAAGGATACGGAAAAGTTTGCTTGTCGACCTTCCTTTCGTTCAATACCTGGATAGCCGTTACGTAAAGCTAGTGCTGCCGTTGTGTTTGTGATTAAACCCACTTCCAGCATATTGTCGAGTCTTTAGAGTCCCACACAGAAGGTTTCCAAGCTCGGGAGAAACGATATAGTATACGTATTTTGATACGTACTAATGTTCGATTAAAACACGTACATGTGCTTTTAATCAGTCATTTTGTTAATACTAGCGGGTTTGAAATATAGCCAGGTTATCACATTTTGAATTAAATGTGAGCTAGTAGTATATATCTCTTTTAGTATCTCTCTTTTCGGTATTCGTGTTTTGACAGAATACGGTATTTATACGAATACGGATATTTGTATAAATATGTGTATTTGTGTCATGATACGGGTATTCGTATCTTAGTACGAATATGGATATTTGTATAAATATGTGTATTTGTGTCATGATACAAATGCGGGTATTCGTATCTTAGTACGAATACGGTATTCGTATTTTGATACAAATACAGGTGTATTTATTTGTAGCATATACTTGTATTAGTGTATTAGTATATATTTATATATACATATACATATGTATATGTGGACAATGTGGTGGCACTCTTCTCTTCTCATCTCTTCTTGTTAATGTTCGAATGGTGTGGAACTTGTGATTCACAATGGTGAGTCACAATTCCACCCATCATAAGAAAGAGAAAGAAAGAAAAGTAGATGATGATTCATTCTTGAGCCATGCTTTCTTCCTCACTTGCTCATCACCATTATCATCTGCTTCCTCTCCTCTTGAGTTTTTGAATGGACAAAACCATCACTTATAGTTACATACGAACCCGCAGAAATTTATTTCAGTTTAAGGATGGATTCCGGTTTTGGGGAAATTGAATAGAATTATTCGGTTGTCTTTTCTCTTTGCATTTTCTCAGGTTGCAAGGGCTCCTAATATTAGGAGAATACACCTATTACACATATTGTATAGTCTTCTTCCAAATCTTAGGCCGATGTCGAAAAGTAGCGAAAGAAGGAAACCAATTAGCCTAAGTATGGTGTGCAGAAGATAAGAAGTAAAAACATATAAAAGAATTGGATCAAGGGCAATGGAAATTTTAACTAATGTCATGAGTCTGGTATTGGAAGAGATATTGCTAGGAATACCCGGCCACCCCTCAAAACATTTTCATGTTTCAGTTTTACTGTGCGGTGTTAATTGAAAATTGCTTTCCCAATTCAATTCTGACTTCTGGGTTTGTATTTACCAGACTTGATTCTCAAATCTGTATGGCGTTACAGATGTTGAGTAGGAGTAGAATATTGGGAATTGGGTAGTTAGATCCTCAGTATCAGAATTCTTTGTAATTGGTAATTTTGAGAAAATCACCTGGGTTTTTGCCTAACGGCAAATATTTGGTTTTGAATATCCGTTATTATGAACCAATTTAAAACTGATATATCTGTACGTTTATTTTATAAAATGAGATATAACTTTTTGAAATTATGTTTATAACATTTACCTTTATCAGTTGATGATTAGGTAATGTGCATTCAATAACGGTGTAATTCTTCTTATCCATAATACAGTTTTCAACTTATGACACACAGGGTTTGAGTTATTAAACTCATGACTTATACAAAGTATTTATATTGTCCTATGTCCATTAGGAATAGGGTTTGGTACTCAAACTATATTCCATATACTTATGAATTCTCTGGTTTTAAAGTGATTTCTTTGAAATATAAGGTCCAAATTTTGAGAAGTTATAGATATAAGAATAAAGTAGAAAACCATACGTTGAAAGTATCAGAATTCTTCGAGATGATCGAATATGTAGATATTTATGCTAGATATTCCGTCCTAACTAATATATTTGAAAACTTGCTTCTCTCTCAGGTTACTCATCCGTGGGTGCGCTCCTTGATGAGTAATGCTGCATGGCCCTCTTCCATTTAGTTGATATGCATTGGAAACAGCTGCATAATTTTTGAATCCGGTTCAAGATAAATTAGTGCAATTGTTTCGATATTGGAAATAGAATGGATTCATATCTTAATGATTTTGAGGTATATGGATCCGACTTATGCTTAAAACCAGAATCCAGATAAACTCAAGACAAATTTCAGTAGTGGAAATTTTTGGGTTATCCCGGGTTTTGACGAGGGTTAACATTCTACCATTTGCAGGATCGATAGTTTTATTGTTCTTGACACGCCACCTTTTTAGTAAAATAAATTCTTTTCAGAAAACATTAGTGGGATTATGGTAGAAATGGAAGTGATTACAGAACCACAAACGGTTACTGAATATTTAGTAAAATCTAAGGATTCAATTGGATTCGACAATCCATTAGCCACTCCGTAGATTTACTGAGTAACCTCAGCCACCCGAGAGGTATTTCAGTTTCCTCAAAGACGGTGACATAGAGATTTTGATGACCCAAGCTTATCACTACCACTGTCATTGACATAAGACATGGAAGGTGGATGACTATAACGTCATTCTAAATTGAATTTAGAAGTGCACGCGTATATGACTTTGACAGAGGGTTGTTGAAGTCAGTGGGAGTAGCAGAAGCATGGTGGGTAAGATGCTTTTGTCTATTTATAAACTAAAGCAAGAAGAGCGGAGATAGGTCATCTATTCTTGATGTGAAAGTCATAGTGGTTGACTTCATCAAGAATGACAGATAAACCTGGTAAAAGGTTGAGTAGGGAGTATTGTTCTGATATTTGGATGACATACTCCTGATAGGAAGTGTTGGTTCTATACTACGATCGGTTAAACTGTGGTTGTCACATATGTTTCTTCACAAAGAATCTGGATAAAATATCAGATATTCTGAATACTAGATTTATGGTTTTAAATCTGGATTTAGAAAGTGTCCCAATTCGGATACTTTGACACTATTCTAAAGTGTTTTAGAATTGATGACTCCTGACATGGTGGTATACCCGCAGGTGATGGAGTCACCCTCTCTAAAGAGATGTCTTCTGAACTGATAAGGAGAGAGATTTGCATGATTGATATATCACTTTCTTAGGCAATTGAGTCAATCATAAGATGTCAAGCACCACACCAGATGTTGCTTTTGCACTAGCTGCAATATGCAAATATTAATACAATCCTGGAGAAACATTAGGAAGCAGTTATGAACATGAGAGAATATTCTTGGTATATGGTAATGGTAGCCTCCTTTAGGAGGCGGTTATCATTTCATGCTTTCAAGACGATCTCGATGACATAGTGGTTGTCAGAGTTAAAGTTTACCCTCTTCTGAGAAGCAGTATGTTGGACAGTGATCCAAGCGGATACTAAGATAGGCATGGCGCAGAATAATGATTAAATTCAGTAGAAGATACTCTCTAAGAAGTTTGTTGGATTTGGAGTTCATTTATGAATTTGGTTCCATCAGATATCTAGACAAGTCCTAAAACAGGTATCACTCATTTCGAGAGAAACTCATTCTCCGCGAAATTGAGATATATAGAGATAAAAATAGAAACGTTGGAACGGATCCATTCACCGAGGCTATTTCTTAAACACGAATGTTACACAAACATGATTTGCGAAACTAATTAGTAAAGAAGTTGGGTGTTCGGAAGCACACGGGTTGTGAGTATGCGACACCGCAATAATTAGCCTTAAGTGTATGTGGGAGATTTTTGGCTATAGTTCCCTTAAGAAAATTATTGTAATCGCAGGTAAGCGATTATAATGATTGAGGGAGGACCTAAACAGGTTGAACAATCGTACTCGAGATGATAGTATACTATCTGGTTTGACTTTATCATCATGTCTATATATTATGTGGTATTATGGATCACTACTATATGTTGATAGAGTCCATAGGATTCTTTCTTGACTACAAGGGTTATGATGGCGATCATACAAGTGAGGTCGAGTAGTCTATAAACAAATCCTTAAATGTCCCTAGTCGTAGGAATATCGAGACTGGGTATCGATATTTCAGAGTAGACTAGTGTATACGTTTCTTGACCCTGATGAGAGGTGATATCCGGTCTCACAGTCATTGGTATTAGTTAGTCACCAAAGATTGTATACAGGTGCTCATTGGATTATGAGTTATACTGGACAGACTCACCGGAAACATGTTAGATGGTATTATACATATTGTCAGGTTGCAGTTCTCTGGTGACATGAGTACAGGTTAGTGTTCGACCTGAGATCGTCATTTTTCTTGTATGAGTTCCTATTGTGCTTTGATTACTAGCCTACCACAACTCTACTGAGTCGTGCAAACAGGTTTTAGTTGGGTACAGTCCCGATCCACGTGGAGGCAGTGAGCAGATCGTCAGGGATTCGTCTCTTCCGGTATTGGAGATAGATGTCGTACAATGAATGGGTGGCCATCACCAGAAATTCTTGGCCAAGCTGGACGAGATTTATTGATTTGGATCAGTAGTTTCTCTGTTGGTGACTGGTTTCACACTGACACGACTTATCATGTTATTAGGGCTCTGCCTTTATCCACCCCCTTTACCCAATATGCGATACTTTTATATAAAGAGACCGGACTGTAAGGAGATTGTCACTTTCAGGCTCGGTATGAATACAGATGAGTTTTCTTATCGACCTACTTTTTGTTCAATACCAGGGTATCCGTTACGTACCGCTAGTACTGCTGATATGCTTGTAGTTAAACCCGCTGACGAGTCCCACACAAAGGGTTTCCCAGCTCAGGCGAAACGATATAGTATACGTATTTTAATACGTACGTAGGTTAGATTAAATACGTATTTTGGTACTCGTACTTTTAATCAGACATTTTGTTAATACTAGCTGGTTTGAAAGATAGCCAGATTATCATATTTGGATAAAATGTGAGCTGGTATTATATATCTCTTTTTGGTATCTCTTTTTCGCATTTGTATTTTGACAAAATACGGTATTTATACGAATACGGGTATTTGTATAAATACGGCTATTTGTATAAATACGGGTATTTGTGTCTTGATATAAATACAGGTATTTGTATCTTAATACAAATATGGGTATTCGTATTTTATACGAATATAGGTGTATGTATTTCGATACGAATACGGGTGTATATATTTGTAGTATATACTTGTATTAGTGTGTGCGTATACAAATGAGGTGGCTCTATTCTTTTCTCATCTTTTCTTATTTTTGTGAGAATGGTGCAGACTTGTGACTCACCATGGTGAGTCATAAGTCCATCCATTCAAACACTTAAATGAGAAGAGAAAAAGAAAGAGATTGATGATTAATTTTTTAAGCCATGCTTACTTCATCTTCATCCTTAGCTGCTTCTTCCTCCTCATTTGAATTTTTTTTTGTGGAGAAAGGAAAAAGAAAAAGAGAGAAAATGTAGATATTACTATTACTATATCTCTAGTGATCAATTCTTAGCAAGTTTTGATCACTAGTTGCTTCACTTTGTGTTTTAGTGTGAAGCTAAAACCTTATGTAGGGTTCCTTTGGGTGGATCATTTTCGACGAGAAAGACCGACTCCTAAGCTTGTTTCTGGTGGACCTAAGATCTAAAGAAATGGAATAGAAGACGAAGGACACGACTACAAAGGTTGTAATTACTAACCGAGTAGCTATTCTTTTTCTAGTTTGGTAGTTTAATGTTTGGCATCGATTCTAGGTCATAGTAGTTTGTGCTCTTGGCTTTAGAATTTTTGTTTTGCATTCCGTCTTGGCCGCAAGTTAGCGGCACGAGCATGAGCATCTACTTACACCGGCATCGTAGGGGAAACTCAAGTTTTCCACGAAAGTTAATTTTTTCTATAGAAATGCCCCTACGGTGTGCACCGTAGAGGCAAAATGTTCTCCTACGGTGGTAACCGTAGGGGAAATCTACTGTAGCTCCTACGGTTTTTCTGAACCATAGGGGCAAGACATCTTAGTACTTGTGTAAGCCTAAAAGAGGATCTTTTTGGTATCTTCCATTACTCTGTTAGGGGCCGGACGGTAAGTATTGGGATAGGATTTCAAAAACCCCGGCCTCTCTTCTTCTCCCAAAATTCTCATATTTTTTTTTCTAAAATTTGTTTTAAGGATAGGATTTCGATCATAGATCTTTCATATTGATCATGAAAACTGACTCGTCTTTCTCAACTTTTTTCAACAACGAGCTTGTTGAATGCCATTGTCCCATCAATTGCAGGTTTTGAGTTAGTGGGCAATCTTATCCGAAAAAGAGTGAATCTTTATGCTCAAAGTCCCAATTTTCAACTAAATGAGGATATATATTCATTTTGGTGGAGAAAGACCTCTGTAAATGCCTAGAATGAGCAGCTCAAGCTAAAACTCTAGCTCCATCTTTTTAATGGGATGTTAACTTTGGATGGAAAACTAACGAGGGGGCTTTTTAGGGCAACTTACAAGTATCGATGGGTCTTTTAAGTATATACAAAGTATATGAAGTCTTTTTAGTAATTAGCGAAGTATGGAATGGATTTTTAGTTTCAAAAAAAACCAAAGGTTAATTTTAAGACCCAAATAGAATATTGATTGAAAAACAACTTGAGGTGGTGGGGGTGGGCGTGGGGGTGGGGGGGGGGGAAGGGGCGGGAAGGGCATTGGCATGTAAGCCCTAATTTGTGCATACAACACACACAAACACACCCATGCATACATCACACACAAACACACAACACACACACGCACCCAGGAGACCCACAAATTTTCTCTTAAATCGTTAATTTATGGTTACTTCCCTTTCTCGGGTTTCTAGGGTCCGAACTCAAGAGAAAAAGTGCTTATACTAACTGAGCTATTGATCATTGTTTTGAAAAACAACTTGGCTCATGCCATCTGGGATCTTCAATATAGATTTCAAATTGCTTCTCAAAACCTACATATTACCAAAACACATATTGAAGAAAATTTTTATAATTATTATGATCTTACAACCAAAAAGAAATATTGGATGTTGCCATGAGATAATCTATCAAACCAGCTAAACTAAAGTTTGTTTTTATCTGGACACACAAGCCTAGGTGGCAATGATTGGTTCAAACAAGCATTTGGATTGTTTGGAAAATTTTACTACTATTCTTGATTTAATTAGATGATCACTGATGAGACATGACCTAAAAGCTACAACTAATATTAATTACTTAATGATAATAATAATATTAAGTGAAAGGACCCTCCTCCGACTAATCTACCAGGACTTTGGAGACCACGAAAGTAAGCTGAAGCTTCAAGACAATGAGGATCACCCAACTTTGTGTGTAGGGCCATTAGGGGACAACGATTGATTGCACAAAATTCTTAAATCTCTACACAAGACTCTTGTTGTGTTGGGGGGACCAATTTGGAAATTTTTTAAGGGATGAGTTCACATGGGCAATGCTATAAATTGCGGATGTATAAATTTCGGATGTCGGTGTCGAGTCTGATCGAAATTTTTGATATCGAATATCGGATATCATGAAATATCGGATGGTTTTATCAAATATCGGATTCTACATTTTTATAATATAAATGTCATTATATAACTTTATTTTTTGAAAAAACTTAATTTATTCAGATTTTTAGTTTATTAAATTTATATCTTCTTCAATTGCTCAGTGGTAAAGCGATCGCCCATTAATTACCTAATGTACAAACCCCAAAACCCAAAAGAAAACTATCCGGAAAAAAAATTCTCCACATATCAGTAAATATCGGTTAAAATGGCTGATATCACGAAATTTCGGCCGACATTTACCAAATATCGGTAACCGAAATAATTATGCAAATCTGTATCGTTTACTTCCTAAAACCGATATGTCATCCACATTTCGGCGATGTCGGCCGACATTTAAAACACTGCACATAGATTTGACCCCACAACCATGGTCTGCTTAAGAATTTGAATAAGTAAATGTCTTGTGTCGGTGCGATTTTATCTAAAAACATTTAATCTGGACGGCTGAAAAATATGCAATTCCACCAATCATTAGGTCGTTCAAAAGAATATGAATAAACTTCTTGGTGTTTAGGCGATATTTAACCAGGGTTTTGCTTCACAGCTAAACATTTTATCCTTTCCATCCTGTACTTCATAAACTTGATGAAATCCTGTATCGATGCTTATAAGCCTGATGAAATCTGAATCTGAGTTGTTCATTATTTTGAGAAAGAGGGGGGCCTTAGCCAATAGAACATGTTCTTGGGTTCCTTGTTAAATATATAATTATATCATTCTTTCCTTGTCCCACACGGTCGACACTCTTTCCTTTTCCTGAGACTTGTTCCTTTATATTCACAGACACATCCACGTGAACTCTCTCCATCATCATGCCAATACCTCTTCCCACTCAAAAGATTATATATAATGAAGAAACATAAATATACATAGAGTTTTTTGTATGTCTCAACAAAAAGGTCATGCTTTCACTTCTTGTGTCCACAACTTGTATGTCCACAAACTTTATATATGTACCAAAAACTTTAATTAGTTTATATTCCATACACACACATATAGCCTAGGAGATGGCAATCATTAATAAATTCTCATCATGCATACTTCATGTTAGCATAATTTAGGAGAAGAAAGAGTTTTTAATGATTATGTTTTTTTCTTTCCTTATAGGCTTGCAATCTAGGTACTAATGCAGTTCTTGTCTTTATCTTTAATCGTTTCAGACTACATAAAATAAACATGTAATCCTTTCTAATAAACATGTCCAGTATTCGTGTGCAGCTATAAAATAGCTTATTAAATAGACAATATTATATGAACCTATTGATGGATGGATAAAAAAAATGGTCAAAGTTCATAATTTGGGGAGTTGTTGTGAAACTTGGAAAAAGGGTTTTTATATCATTTTGGAAAACCTTTTGATCAACTTAACAAACATATTTCCTATTTAAACTACGACTTTAAGATGAATCGAAAACGTGCATTAACATACAAAATTTCATCCTTCCAGAGAAAAGACGAAACATATCGACTTATTTTCTTTCCTTTTATTCCATTACGCTATTCAACCATATTGAAAATGAACACCGGATAGAAATGGTTGATGTGCTACGTCTCTAACTGAAAATTCTCACCTATGTGCAAACATCATTCATAATAATAGAATTAATCTAGCAATACATAGTTAATCAAGTAATATGAAAGTATTTTAATTAATAATAGCACCTTTCAACTTTTCTTCTTTTCTATCTACACCTCAATGAAAGCTAGCTAGTCAGTCTAGGGAGAAAATTACAGCAGTACAGTACTTACTAATAAGAATTTACCTAATTCCCCTAGCTACATCCATTCTAATTAAAGAGGAAAAACAAATTTAAAAAAGGAAAAAAATAATAATAAGTCCTTGGTATTTGTTACTATAATCAAATCTCTAGCATGTTGCTGAATGAGTGAAGGGATTGAAGAAGTGAGGCTTGGGAAAATTCCCTTTGGGTCCTTCACTGGCGCCACCGGCGATCTTCTCACAAGAGGGGCACATCGTTAGAGTCGCCGCCGGGAGCTGCATGTACAGCGGGGGCGCCGATGGAAATTTCATGGCTCGAAGCTCGTTAACCTCTTTTTGTAGCCTTCGGTTCTCGTCGGTCAGCCTCTCACAACACTTTTTCAGGAACTCACAGTCCACCTCTGTTTGCTTCAATTTTGTCCTGAAATATATAAATTATATTCCCCTGCATGGTCAGATAAATATATATGGTTGGGAAATCAACCTAGGTCTAGTTTGGAGACACAATTATTTTTTAATTTTTTGTGGAAATAAATTCAAAAACGTTTATGGTAAAAGAGAAACAAAAAAGTCTACAAGTTTACAAACTTGAAAAAGTAAAATAAATTCAAATTTCTTAATTTTTGGGTTTAATTATGCTTTCCAGATTCAAATATTTGAAAACTCTATTTTACTTGACAAGCAATTAAGAGGTTTTTTTTCTTATGAAGTTTAGATTTCTAAAATCCTAAGACCTAGCACAAGATCTTAAAAGGAATTCTAGTTGAAAATTTAAAAAGAAAAAAGAAACATTTAAAACCGGAATCGGGACTCTTTCTAATGAAACTAAACATGATCGAAAGAATATAATCTAATAGAACCAAAATAATTTATATCTTCGAACAACTAAAAAATTATAAAATTCCCATCTTTTTATATAAAAAAAATAAAAATAAAGGTTTATATACATAGAGGACCAACTTCATTTTTAAGTTAAAACAAAAGGGGGGCAAAGAAAATTTAGGATAATTTAGCTGCAAACCTTGCTCTTCTGTTTTGGAACCAAACCTCCACTTGCCTTGGCCTTAGTTTCAATTGGTTGGCTAAAGCTTGCTTTTGTTTCTAACAATCAAAACAAAATTATTTACTCCATTCAATAACTAAACTTTAAATTAATCATGCATAATTAAAAAGCGAAGTTAATAACTAAACTCTAAATTAACGAAATAATTAATTAGAAAACTCACAGGATTAAGGGTGCTATGCTCCTTAAACCTATCCTCCAAAAGAGCCGATTGTTCTTTAGTTAGCCTAAGCTTCTTCTTTGCGTTGCCATCTTCATCTTCATCACTAGTCCTTGAAGACACCCCCCTCTCAACCTCTACCTCTTCACCTAAATTACCAACATCCTTCTCCTTCTTGATCATAGTCGTCGAGAACGAATTCGAAACCGCTTCGTCGGAGAGGCTCAACGTAAGCGACGGCTCGACGGGATCCCTTCGTCGGTGGCGAGTCTCGGCCGGCCGGCCCGAGCCTAGTGAGAGAGAAAGGCATGTGTCATTTGCACCCATATTGTCCATAGTTGCCATGGCTAATTAGCTTTTCCAAAGAGAGATAGCTAGACCTTTGTTTATATTGAGGAGAGGGTGGAGAGCAAAGATGTGATGGCTGTGATTGTTGGCAAAGACCAAGGGAGATAGATGCCTATGATTGCTACCAAAGGGAAGGAAGGAATGAGATATGAGAGGAATTGGAATTTGGAATACCATATAGACTAATTGGAGGTTGACAAAAACTAAGAACCTTATACCTTTTATTAGTACTAGGCAACCCCATGAACCATGTAGGCTCTTATGATAATAAAGTTTTGATTTCAGCGGCAGACAATGTAAAATATGGTATTTTGGTAATTTTGTAATTTTCGGTTAACGCCGTTGGGAGACGTTTTGATACTTTTAAAAGTTCATGCATGATATCAATCCATCATTTTAAAAGTTCACGGTATCATTTGGGAAAAAATGCCTATAGTTTATAGTAGCGAGTTGAAATTTAACCAATATATAATATATCATACAGTAACCATTAAACCTTAATTTTAAAGTTTTGATACAGTAATATATAATTACTTTAATTATACATGGGTACGCTTGAAAATTTGATGGTATGAATATAGTGGAATTAACATGGAACACATAAAGGGAGTGATTGATGGCGCAATTTCACAAACTCACCCACCCCACCATTTGGCTCATTAACTATGTGTGGCATCCTCTCTTCATCTCTTTCCATCGGCCCTTTTTTGTTTTTCTTTTGCTTTACACATAGGCATTTATGGGAGAAGGCAAGCTTTCTGTGCCTTCATGACTAGATTGGCTTTGTTAGCTTATATATATAAACTAACTTTCCTATTTGATTATATACACCAACTAGTCACCAACCATAGCAGAATCTCTACAAGTAAGTTTAATTAAGAGCTTAGACATTTTTTCATTATTTAATTTGTTCTACTAAAGTTCATATATGGTTCTTGATTTAGAACTGATGGTGCTAACCAATGGGGATTCCCCTGATCAAGACGCGTAATAGATGATGTGTCGTCCATGTAAACGTGCTAGATTCTTGGTGGCAACGGAACTGGAATAAATATGATGTTAACGGAGTATTCCTCGGAGGCGAGAGTTTGATGCTAAGGGAGTATTCCTCGGAGCCCCGCCTCCGAAGCTCAGTCTGAGGGATAGGCTTCAACCTCTCGAGGTCCCCGCCCGATGCGTCCCTCCATCAACAAACCATCGGCCAATAGCTCGTCTCCGAGCAATCATAGAACTGAGCTTCGTTAGCTTCCTTGCTCGTCTCCGAGCTATTCTATAGCTGATATTCCTCAGCACATCAGCTTGGCCGGGAGCATGGAGCGCAACCGTCATCGTAACGGCTCTGTGTATCTCGCCATGACGAGATCTCCGCCGCTCCACGTCCCGCATTTCACGCTAACGTATCTCGCCATTAATGGGCATATCTCGCCGTTAACGCGGATGTTATGCAGGGGCGAAATGGACGGCGAGAATCTTGTATCAGCTCGCTCCATGCGACCACTATATAAACCCCTCTTCCAGATGATTCAGGTAATTGGAACTCAATCCAATACGCCGCTACTCTGCCCAATTATTCCCGGTACTTACTTGTTCGTTGGAGGGTCCTACGGTGGTTTCCTATCCCAGGATTTCTTTTGCAAGTAGTTCGGCGTCAATATCAACCAGTAAACCCATTAAGATCCAACTCTCCCTCCAAACAAAACTTTTAAACCCCGCTGGCCAGAAGATCGACAGAGAACGATATCTGAGGGAGATCCCGACTTCCATCAGTTGGCGCCGTCTGTGGAAAATGAAGAAATTTTTTCCACCAAAAAATTGATTTTTTGCGTTCGATTCGATGGCCAGCGATCATCACAATGAAATCCTAGTTCGAGCCATCCCGTGCTTCACAACGGAGGCCGGGGCGGTTTCACTCCTCCCAACGTCGTTGAAGCCCTAACGGCATGGATCTACCGAATGACAGCAATGGTGGACGTGCTTTCTCGCGTTCAAACTGCCAGCCATACTCAACAAACTGCGACCCTTGCTCTCCAGATCGGTGGCGGGCGTAAGACGACAGACGGACACACTGGAGTCCTCAGCCTCGCTCGTGTCAATCCCGATACCACGAAACACTGATGTGACGATTCCGGCAGTCGCGACCCCATATGCGGAATTATTCCATGACTCGTTGGGTAACGAACAGTCCGACGCTGATGTCTTAGGACCAACCGAACTATCGCTTCAATGCTCGTCGCGCTCCGTCGCCCTCTGATGCGACGCCCGTCAGGTTGCCTGATTCCAGGGAAGAACGACGTCACCATAATCAACGAGAGCGTGCACATTGTGCTCATCGAGAAGAGTCACGAAGGGTTCATCCTGAGGATCTGAGGAACGTGATCGAGCGAAGCCGAAACCGTTCCGTCGCCTAAACCCGGAACAGGGACAGCAGGAAATCCGATAATGGAGAATCCTCAGGATACCAAAAGAAAATCGAGGTCCTCGAGAAGAAGATCGTAGACATGTAGCTTGCCACCTGTTCACCCGGCGGCTCGGCGAAATATTCCGCGGAGTCTCTCACGAATCCTTTCATAGAGTAGTTACTGAGAGAGAAGGTCTCTTCCCGGAACAAGCCGTCCAAAGTGGCTCTTTACGATGGGAAGTCCGACCCAAAGGGCCACTTGGACGCTTTCACCGTGGGCATGAGCTTTCAAGATAACTCGGATATGGCTCAGTCCCAAGCGTTCCCTACCACTCTCATCCAGGACGGGCGAGATTGGTTCCGCAGCTTGACTCCGTGCTCAATCTCGATTTTCGATGAGTTTGCTACTCAGTTCCTTAGCCACTTCATCGGAAACCGACAACAGAAGAGGTTGGTCGACTACCTGTTCACTATTAAGAGCGATGACATGGAATCTTTCAAGGGCCATATTACCCGGTTCTATAATGCTCTCCTGGAGGTATCCGAGCACCGGGACGAGACGGTCATTATCGCCGTGAGATCCGGTCTTAGGCACAAAGAGTGGCACCGCACTTTTTCATAGGCGCAACCTAAGACCATGGCCAAGGTAAAAGTATGTACTGAACGGATAATCCAACTCGAATCCGAGATTAATGCTAATCTCCCCCGTGGAGATTGGACAGACCGAAAGAAAAGGGACCGGGAAGAGAAGAAGAAGGTTGATCGTCCGAAGCCTTATTCTCCGAAGTTTCACGAGTACACGCTTCTGAACGTCTCGCATGCCGAGCTGTTATAGGAGGCGAAGAGTGAGAGATTCTTCAAGCTGCCGTCAGTGATACAAAGGCCCGGCAAGCGACTCTGCGGCCTGTACTGTGCCTTTCATCGGTCACAGGGACACCCGACTGAGAACCGCAAGTAGCTGCATGACTACATCGAAGAGCTGATTTTCTCCGGTCACTTGAAAAAATACCCGTGAGACAAACGTCAGGCAGATAGGCAGCAAGCCAACTAACCCCCAACCGGAGAGTTAACAGTCGGGAAGATAATGATCGTCTTCGTTGGCTCGACTCCGAGCAACGATGATACCTTTTGTATCCGACTAATCATGACCTTAGATACTCCCCTTCTAAGAAGTGCAGGAAGGTTACCCCCATCACCTTCACCAACGAGTACCTACATGGAATATCTGTCTCGCATAATGATCCCCCAGTAATCATGGCCTGGCTAAATAGGTACGAAGTCAGAAGAATCCTCGTTGACTTGGGAAGCTCGGTGGACATCCTATTTTACGACTGCTTACAGCGTATGGGATTAAACCGATCCGATCTTCAACCTACCTCGCACGTTCTCTCCGGGTTCACTAACCACTCTATTCATGCTGAGGCAACAATCACTCTCCCGTTCAACATCTGGTTATGTTAGCTAGGCTAGTTAAGCTAGTAAGTTTAAGGCAAGCGGACAGTTCCAAGGAAAAGAAGGAAACATTGGGGAGGCCGGAAGAACCCAGACAATGTCGGTGAGTTTTCTCATCGCTCAGGTTCCATTCTCATATGACATCCTCTTGGGTCGCCCCACCTTAAATGCCCTTTAAGCTCAAATCTCGACCTACCACCTTGTGCTTAAGTTTCTTCTGAGCAATGGTGCGATAGGCCGGGCCTTTGGAGATCAGCAAATCGCTAGGGTATGTCTCGCTACGACGGTTCCAGAGGACAAAGAAGTTGGTCTGGCCGATGGACTATATGATCTTCGGGAGTCGTTGGATACACGTGATGAAAAGAAGGAGATCCAGGGTTCCCCGATAAAAGCCTTGTCTGAAGTTCCCCTTAAAGAGGGAGACAACAGCCGAACTGTCCAGATAGGCTCCCTCTTGACCGAGGAAACTCGGGACAACCTTATCGGGTTCCTTCAAGACATCTTCGACGTGTTCGCTTGGACTCCCGCGGACATGCCGGGGATCGACCCCAAGATGATCTCCCATAAACTTGGAGTTGACTCAAAAGCCCAGCCAGTCCGGCAGAAGAAAAGGAGCTTCGTGCCTGTCAAGCAGAAGGTGATTGAGGAGGAAGTATACCAACTTCTTGCGGCAGAATTCATCATAAAACTAGAGTACTCAGCTTGGTTGGCCAACGTAGTCATGGTCAAAAAAGCGAATGGGAAGCGGCGCATGTGTGTCGACTTTACCGATCTGAACAAGGCCTGCCCAAAAGACAACTATCTGCTTTCTCAAATTGATCAGCTGGTGGATAGCTCAACCGGTCACGAGCTGTTAAGCTTCATGGACGCGTTCTCCAATTATAATCAAATCCGAATAGACCCGGCCGACAATGAGCTCTCCTCTTTCACCACTAATCGAGGGGTCTATTGTTACAAAGTAATGCCCTTTAGCCTCAAAAATGCTGGGGCAACTTATCAACGGCTGGGCAACAAGCTGTTCAAGCAACAGATTCAGCAGAACATAGAAGTCTACGTTGATGACATGCTTGTGAAGTCCAACCAGTCAGCCGGGAATACCACGGACCTTGGCAAAACCTTCGAGGTCCTGTGAAAGTACAAAATAAAGCTGAATCCAGCTAAGTGTGCTTTCGGTGTCACGGGCGGTAAGTTCGTCAGGTTCATGGTCACCCACCGAGGAAACGAATCCAACCCAGAGAAGATCAAAGCCATTATTGACATAAGACGCCCAAGAACAACATGGAAATCATGCAACTACAGACAGAGCTACCTCATTAAGTCGTTTCATGTCCAGATCCAAGAAGAAGTGCCTACCTTTCTTCAAAGATTTAAGGGAAATCCCTGTGTTCGAGTGGTCTGAAGAGTGCTAAGTCGCCTTTGGGTAGCTTAAGTCGCATCTTTCGATGCCACCACTACTCACCCGACCAGCCGAAGGATGCGAGCTACTGCTGTGCTTAGCCGTCTCTGGCCAGGCAACTAGCTTGGTACTCATCAAAGAGTCTAAGGGACTACAGAGGCCGGTTTACTACGTTAGCTACATTTTCAAAGATGCGGAGACATGGTACCCGGCCATCGAAAAGATAGTCCTGGCTCTCGTCGTCACCTCCAGGAAGCTTTGGCACTATTTCCAGGCTCATACGATCATCGTCCTCACCGACCAATCCCTGGAGAACATCCTCGATTCCCCTGATTCGTCGGGCCGCTTAGAGAAATGGAGATGGGAGTTGTCGCAATTTGACATCCAGTACAGATCAAGGCAAGCTATTAAAACCTAATCCCTAGCCGATTTTGTGGTCAAATGCACAATTCCAAATAGAGAAGAAGCACCTGCACGGATTCTAAGCCCACAAAACTTAGTCGAAGAAAAGCTCGGTTCGATTTCGAATTAGGTACTGTATGTGGACGGTTCCTCCACAGAGGAAGGAAGTGAAGCCGGGCTAGTCATCTGCGGCCCCGATGAAGCCGAGATGGAGTATTCTCCGCAGTTCGACTTCAAGGCCTCGAACAACATCGCGGAGTATGAAGCCTTATTGGTCAGCCTACAAATCGACTCGGGGGTAGGGGTAAGGAAGATTATAGTCCATAGAGATTCTGCATTGGTCGTCGGTCAAGTGACCGGGAAATTCAAAGCCTGAGAACTCCTTATGATGAAATATCTCGCTGAGGTGAAGAGGCTAAGGAAAAATTTCGATGAAGTCCAAGTGGAGCAGGTTCCTCAGAGTATAAACGTCAAAGCGGATGCCTTGAGCAAGCTCGCCTCCTCCTGTTCAACCAATCAAAGGAGAAACATCATCTTCGAAGTCCTGTTGCGACCAAGTATCGAAGATACAGAACTGATATACATAGTCTATGCTACTCAGGGAGAAAACCCTGGATTGGAGAAAGCCTAAAGTGGAATTTCTCAAGGATACACTCCTCGAGGACAAGGCAGAAGCACGTAGGATCCACAAAAAAGCTCGTCACTTCGTGTGGAGCAAAGGCAACTTATATAAAAAGTTGTATACCCAACCTCAGCTCAGGTGCATCAATTCTAACAAAGCTGAGTACGTTCTTCAAGAGATACACGAAGGAGTCGGCGGCGGATATCAGGGGGCCCACAATCTGATCCAAAAGATACTGCTACAGGGCTATTATTGGTTGGTGATCCATACCGATGAAACTCATATGGAGGTGCAAGGAGAGTCAACTCTTTGGCAGCATTTCTCGGCTACCGGTCACAGAGCTAACGCCGCTGAGCTCCCCTTGGCTATTTGCTCAGAGGGGAATTGACATTATCGGCTAGCTCCCCACAAGCATAAAGGGTCACAAGTATATCCTCGTCTCCGTAGACTACTTTACAAAATGGGTCGAAGCTACACTGATCAGAAAACCAAATTCCTCCTGCATAGTGAAGTTCCTGCAAAACAACATAATTGCAAGGTTTGGAATTCCGAGGTGTATCATCACCGACCACGGACCAACTTCGAGAACGACCAAGTTAGAGAGTTTTGCAGTGATTATCACATACCGATGAAATTCTCTATGGTCGCTCATCCCCGGTGCAACGGGCAAGACGAGAGAGCAAACCGAGGTGTCATCGGGGGCTCAGAGCCCGTCAGGAAGGAAGACAGGGCGGATAGGTCGAAGAACTGCCCCAGGTACTTTAGGCATTGCGAACGTCAGGGAAGACACCCACGGGGAAAACCCCATTCAGTTTCTCTTATCGCACCGAGGCAATGGTCCCCACAGAAATCGGTCTACCCAGTTACTGGGTCGAACACTTCGACGATGAAGCCAACGTCTTGGCCCTTCGAAGCAACCTGGACATCCTGTTGGAGAAGAGAGTCCAGGCACGAATAAGGATGGCCGCATATCAACAGCAGACCGTCCAGTACTAAAATGCTCGGTTCAAGCACCGAGCGTTCAAATAAGGAGATTTAGTCCTCCGATGCAACGGATTCGAAGACCAGGGGAAACTGCACAAATTCTTCCCGAAGTAAGACAGCCCCTTCCTCATGACCGAGGTATTGCCCGGAGGAGCGTACCGACTCCAAGATTCTTTGGGACATAACCTTCCACGGCCATATAATGCAACAAAGCTTAAATTGTATTGTTAAACTTGTGTTCTCTTTAACAATAAAGATACCTGCAATCCGGACTGTTTTTCTTGTTTCCAAGCTAAAGCGCTTTACAAGGCCGACGGGCAGCATCCTGCGCATTGTGCCCATCCATAGCAGGTAGTTTCCTGCCCGACCTAAACTGTGGACCTGAACCCCTCTCATGAGCCTATAGGCTGCTTCTAGCCGGTCTTGGAGGCAAGGAAAGTATCCCAGGCCAACCCTTTACTTAAGTAAATAAAACATGGATGTACCTATAGGTAGTCGACCTAAGTCTCACTCAGCTCATCTTAGCTCGACTCCGGGGTGAAGAGGGACACCGGTCTATCTACACTAGGGAAAATAGAAATGAAAGTTTTGTTCATCCTAACATTTTGAGCAAAAAAAATTCATTAACAAGAGGAATTTTCGGCTCCTTAGCCTTACAAAATTGCCCCAGGGCTTACAAAAAAAATGTTATTCGATAACTTAAAAATTACAACAAAGAAAGAAGATGATCTTCAACACATTGGTCGTAGTACTCGAAACAAAGGTGTTCCCTCATAAAAAAAAGAGAAAGGGGAGAAATTCCCCACTATTAAAATCTCACGTGTTAAATACGTGAGCACCTATATGCAAAAGTATATAGGAGCTGCAGTTAAAAACAAATGGGCTAAAAGAGTCTCCCGTGTTAAACACGTGTTAAACACGTGAGCATCTATATGCAAAAGCATATAGGCGCTGCAGTTAAAAACAAATGGGCTAAAAGAGCCACACGTGTTAAACGTGTGAGCGCCTATATGCAAAGCATATAGGCGCTGCAATCAAATAATTGGCAAGCCAAACATGTCTTACGTGTTAAACACGTGAGAGTTTATATGCGCTAAAAATAAAGCATGCTGAAACCCATGCTAGGGATCATGCGTTAAACACGTGAGTTCTTCTACTGCACTCTTTGGCAAGATAGAATTAAATTCTATTTGGGAAATTTTTTTCTTGATCTTTCTCAAACTAGAAAGATCTTCTCCCTTAAACAAAGGACCCTTGGATCAAAAGATCCAACGGTGATTATAAAATCATCCACCGATCATCTTATAGAATAAAAATTCTATCTTAGTAAAAGTTATTTCCTAATCTTGTTAAATAAATAAGAAAACTTCTCTTTTAAACAGAAAGCCTTTGGATTAAAAATCCAATGGTGAATAAAATTCACCAAGTGATTCAAGAGATCATTTTGGATTGATCATGATCTTTCAATCAGAAATTTTCCTGACAAGTTGATTTTTTCTCTTATCCTATAAATAGAAGGGAAAAACAAAAAAAGAGGAGAGAGAATAGATAGAGTGAAGAACTCCTCATGAGCTTCTGCAAAAAAATAAAATATACAGTGGGCTCTTAAAAAAGAAAGAGAATTTAATTCTCAAAAGAAGAAGAAGACACGCCTCATTAAAACGCTAGGTAAAAAAAACACAGAGATCATAGTGTCTCTTCTTTTCCTATCTAAGGGTTTAACCCTTTATATAAGAACTTAGTTCTTCTTCAGGTTGAGATTTGCACAAGCAAATCTCCCCACAAGTTGAGAATTTAATTCTCATCGGGGAGATTTTTCTTTGTAGATTCAAAACTTAGGGGAAAAGAAGTAGGTTATAAAAGAAAACGAAATAACAGGAGCATATGGGAATTTAATTCTCCAAAAATTAGGGTTTAACCCTATATAAAGAACATAGTTATTCAAATGATGATGATCCAAGATCCTCAAAACCTAAATCTTGATGATTATCAATATCTAAAAATGTCATCAACAGAGATCAATATCTCTAAGAAAACACATGAATATCTTGGTGACTCGTTAGTGCTTAGCACTATTTTGAAACCTCACGTGTTTCCCACATGAGTACTTTAAACGAACAAAAAGAACAGCCAAAGCTGCCTTACGTTTTTCTCACGTGGGCACCTTAAAAGCAAAGAAAAGCATCTTTGTCAATTAGGCACTCGCCCCAAAAGAAAGCAGTCACGTGAAATGCACGCGAGCTCTATCCAAGTGCTTAGCACTTCTGTAAAAATAAGGAAACGAGCAAATAAAGCCCAAAGCACAGCACTTACGTGCTTCTCACGTGAGTATCATGCAGAGTGCTTAGCACTCCATGATTAGTCAGAAATGACAAAAAAAACGCGTACGTCTGGGGGCCTCACGTGTTCCATAAATGAGCGCCACAGAACTTTAGTGCTTAGCACTAATCCAGCAACCCACGTATTTCACACATGAGTGCGGTATGTCCTAGTGCTCAACACTTTTGTATAATTATGGAAACCCAATCTCGGCCCAAAATTGGCTAAGTTTTCTGAGGCTAAACCTCTTTGTTTTTAAATCAATCGAGCCCATATGCTTTTGATTTCCAAGGTCTCAAACATGACTAAAAATTCTTAAGCCTACAACAACCCATTTTCCCTCAAATACGGGATTTGGTTTAAGGTTACATCTCTTCACACCTCTGATACATGTTGTTGTAATTCCTCAACGTCTTCAGAGAGGTGGCGGGTCCTGATGACCAACAACTTCTTTCGTTGATGCGCTTCCAAATTGACGTGCATGCCTCATATCAGATCGTGCCCCAAATTGGGCACATTCTATATCTCCATTGTTCATTTCATCACGTAATAAATACATGTGCACGCAAGATGAATAATGGAACGAAATGTCCCTAAACTAATATTCATCCCTAAATACGGCGATAATGGACCGAAACGTCCCTAAACTAACATTTCGCCCCAAATATGGCGATAATGGACCGTGATGTCCTTAAACTAAAATAATCGAGTCCAATGCTCATATGTTTAAGCTGATCTTAATTTCAAACCAGATTAACGATCCTTAAATCAACCCAAATCTAAATCTAAAATTATACGGATTTGGACTAATCCACGCCCTACGGGGGACGACATAAATTAGTCTTCGTATACAATCCATGGGCAACCAAAACCAAAACAAAACATACGACACGAAATGAACTTCCGGAGCAGGAGAAAGTGGTTATCACGATGCGGTAACGTAATTAACTGCAGGGGCTTTCTCTTGCAGGGAAGAGTGTCCCCATAATCAAAAACCCCTCATAAAACGAGGTGGAATCTGACGAAGTCCGCTACAACGGCTGCATCCGTCCAAACCTCCGATATACGGTGCCATGAATCAACTTGGCATCTTCGAAGAGGTGGAAGGATAAATCCAAATAGCATCTGCCGCTGGGATTCAGGCCCGACGTCCCGATCCGTCTTCTGGCGATGAACAGATTCTGGCACGTCTGGTGGGACCTTTTCCTCTTTTCACTCCACACTTCGTGTGTCGTGTTTCGCGAACAAAATTGCGGTTCGCTATGGTTGCCATTGGATTCGAGGTACTAAGATTTGGTGTCTTGTTCCTATGCAGAAGAAGAAAATAATTGATGGTTTCCAGCTGTACAACCTGCAACAGCAACTCCCGCTCCGCCCCAATTGGAGGAGTGACTTATGGGCCCAATACAGCCTCCATCTTTTCAATACCGGTGGTGTAAGTAATTCATGCTACTACTGGATTGTTCTTCGAGACCATGCTCCTACCAACGAGTTTCAGCACCCCAACGCCGCAAAACGAAGCTCCCAAGAAGTCGGTCTTCGATCGAATTGCAACCACAACAACCCTTCGCAACGGGCCGTCCAAATCCGATGTCTCAGTCTTTAATAGGCTGATCCAAAGATCAAGCGGGTCCACAAAAAAGCCCATGATTCCCGAAGGGGCTACCCCAAAAAGATAGCCCTCCCAATTCTTGCTGCAAATGAAGCCATCAAAAGTACTTCACCAGTCAGGCGATCGGTCTTCGAGAGGCTGACCGTCTCCAATCAAATCTTGCCAAGGACATCGGTCTTTAACAGGCTGGCAACTGCTGGAGCTCCTCAACAAAACCAGGGGCAAGCTGCAACCTCTTCCAAAACTGAGGCGGTCCCTTCAGCAAGGAACGCTCGACGTCTTCCCTGGCGCCGAGTAAGAAAAGTCGGGGGAAACCCCCATTCTGGACTTACCCCACCAGCTCTAATGGTGGATGTCGATACCGCTGAAGAGGGTGCGCAAAAACTCCCCCACAGCAGTACTGAAGGAATCACCTCCACCTGTTGAGGTCCCTGTGCAGGAAAAGCAGGAGCAGCCCCATCAGCGGCTCTCCTCCCAAATTCACAAAGCATGGAGAAAAGTCCAGGAATCTGTGATCGATGAAAACTATACCCGCCAACTGAAGAAATCGAAGGCTCGGAAAAAGAAAGATCATCCCTCCTTCATACAGCAAGGGGCTTCTTCTACAGAGGTGCCTGTTATAACGGCTCCATCAATTTCGACCTCCTACAAAAGGAGGAGGCCGAAGAAAATCCCACCGCCTGTGGCAAATTCCAAAGGCAATGAACCCAAATGCCCCAAGTCTGGGGGCATAATCATACACACGGTTTACATGGCTTCCAGAAAAGATGAAAGACGTTCTTTCGTGGCTCATCAACCGCAAACTTGGTCGTTAACAAAAGCTCAGAAGCAACAACAAAAGCTCTAGGAAATACTAACCAAAATGACAGCACTCACAGGATAGAAAGAAAGTCCGGAACCAGCATCTGAACAGAGCCAAGAGAAGGAGACCGATACAGAGTTCCTGCGAAGGGTGCTTGAAAGAAAGGACAAAGAAGCTGCTGAGCAAGCTGCCAACATAAAGCAGATGGTGATCTTATTCCAGGATATGGTTGGAATGATAATTCAGCCAGAACCCCCAGCTGAGCATCCACCGATAATTATCGAGGATGACAGAGGGGAAACATCAAACCCTCTTCCGGCCCTATCAATTGCTAAGGAGGAAATGATCTCCAAGGCTACTCTTGTTGACTATAGCTCAACAAATATAAGCTCATTAAGCTAGTGAAGTGGCCAGCCAAACTGTCAGAACTGGACGACCGTATCCAGGCTGGTATGACCAAATCAAGTACCCGTTGGGATATACAATCCCTGAGTTCATTATGTGCAAGGGGACAGGCAACCTACACCATCACGTCACTCGGTTCAGAGCTCTGTGCGGCAATACGGGAGGCGACAATGAACTGTTGCTTCGCCGGTTCGTTGGCAGCCTGTTAGAGACAGCCTTTGAATGGTACTCAGAGCTCCCAAATGACTCCGTATGTGAGGACATTCATATAGATGGAGCTACTGTTCACACAATGGTTCACCAGCGCAAGCGAGCGCACACCGATTATGGATTTAATCAATGCCAAGGTAAAGCCGGGAGAGACCTGGGTCCAATATGCGATCCGGCGGCGGAACCTGTGGTCAAAGTGCGAACAACGCATCGAAGAATCCTTCTCCATAGACATGTTCATAGGGACCCTAGATCCGCAAACGACTGTGTCCCAGTTTATGATGTTCTTCAATTCGATGACCTTTCAGGATTTGATCGATAAACTGGCCCAAATGGACCAGATAGGCCACGGGCCTTCTTCCTTAAATAAGGATCCTCAAAATGCCAAGGGTAAAGGGAAAGCGGCCTTCGTCGCTACACTTAACAATAACCGAGTGACCCAAAACCGGCGGCTCGCCAAAACAATGCATGTCCATGCCTATCTGTGGAAGAAAGGCTAGGACGCGCTTACTCGTTTCCCCGTGATAAGACGAGGAGGCTATTTGAGTTGGCAATGCGTAACAAACTCATCACATTGCCAGACCCATAGCGTCCACCGCAACCCGGCAATGTCAACAACCCCAACTAATACTCCTATCACAGAATAGTGAGCCACCCAATTGAGGATTGCTACGTCTTTAAGAACTGGGTCGAGGACCGGTGATCAGTCGAAAATATAGCATTCTTAACACATCAATTTCCCTACTCTTTCTAATCATCTAGAGGTGTTTGGTATAAATATAGCACATATTAGAAATTCGTCTGTAAAATATCAAATAACATGTGTTATACATTATAACTGGCATTATGAGGGAAATTTTGTGTGATCTTTGTATATTTAAACACTTGTCTCAAGATTGTGTGCAAGAAATTCTCCAGGTTAAAAAGCCGGAATCAAAAAAGTGCTAATAAAACGCATCAAGTCCAAGATTTGAGATCTGGCAGTAAACTAGAAAGAACTATAAGATTCCAGACATCAGGAAACACTCCTAAAGCCAACACCAGAATACCCTGAAGATTTGAAGCACTGAGTCTACTATATGGCCGAGGATCCACAGCCGAGTCAGGCCGATCCGCCGCGGATCCGTGGCCAATCTGACTCGTCGGCGGTTGGAACTTTTTGCAGGGCTCTTCTTTTAACGGCCAAACTTCTCCAAGATGCTTCGAATTATATAGATTTCTCCAGAAGCTTCCCTTCTAACAGCCAAGCTTCTTGTGCAAGTTTGATACCTACCAAGCTTCTCATGCAAGCCTTATAACAACCAAGCTTCTAAGAGACGATAGAGGAAAACTATAAAAAGGAGATCTAGGGCTTCATTACAAGGGTTGTTGAGTGGTCGCTGAGTTGTTGTTCGGAGTTGTTCATTAGATTAGTTGTTGAATATTAAGCCAAATTTGCATAAGTTGAGTGACACAACTTGTGATCCAAAACCCTAGCCAAATCCAATTCCAAAACCAAATCAAGATCCATCGAGAAGCGGCTCAAGCAAGCCTTCAACGAGCCTTGAAGCAACGCCGATCTTCATCCGAGCAATAGATCCACGAAGATCCGTGACTCAAGAATATCGATGCAAGCTAATTTCGGCGGATCTAGTTACCTCCTCAAATCTTGTAATCTTTGAGTGAATTGTACCTAATCGTCGATTAATAAAGGTGAAAAATTATAAATCTTGCTTTCCTTTACATTCTTGCATTATGAAAAGTTACGATTTTTTATTCTTTCCTTTTTCATGATGTTTGAGAGAAATCTCCGCTTGTAGCGGAATCGAGAGAATAGGTAGATGATGATAATTAAATTCTAAAATGATTCTTAAGTCTTATGAGTTTTGTAAACTTTAGAGAATTGAATCATCGAAGACCTAATTTGAGCGAGATCGCTTTCTTGAATGTTTTCGCTCCAAATTAGAGATCAACGATTGGTGATTTAATTTGCTAGAGGCTAGAATTTGAATGATAATCAATGAAAGAACAAGGGATGATGAAGGAGAAACCCTAGTTTCTTCAATAGATCCCTAAACCTCATTGATCGTCATCGATCTAGCAACAAATTCTCAATAGATAAGAATTTGTAATCATTAGTATTCATCATCACTATCAATTTGATCGATTCCTACAAGCTACTTTACAAATCTTGAGAATTCAATTGGTTTGGACATTTTCTTGATCTTTATTAATTGTTGATTTTAGATCTATTTCTTTATGTTCTTGAAACTAAAATCTTACAAATTTTGAATCATTTTCTTTGATCTTTTATTTTCAACTCAACTAAAACGATTTCGAACAAATTCACACTCTCTCAGTGGACGATCCACTCTCGCTAACGAAACTACAATAGACACCGTTATTGATTGCGGTATAAATTTCTTTGGTTGTGAAACATTTCCAAATACACATGAAGATGATCAATCAAATAGCGCCGTTGCTGGGGATCGTGTGCTAATTTGTTCGTTTTTGTTAATTGAGTTGAAATTTTTATTATTCCATCAGAATTTTTAGATCAAAATTCGCATCAAGTGCTTAACGATTTGTTGTAAATTGTTGCAAGGAGATCTGGAATCTCTGGAGCAAAGGGAAAAATTTTCAGGTCATCTTAGAGAGCTCAGTGAAGGTACAGGAGCATCTGCACCAATTTCTGTGCAGGGATCACATTAAGCTGCGTTGGAACCGCGGTATTTATGTGCTTCTTGCGGCGGAAAAGTGGTTCATTGAGAGCTTCACTACTTCAAACTTCTCAGGTATACTTCTGTCCTTCTTATCGTCTCCCTGCTTTTCTCCATTAACCAATTTCTGCAGGTTTCTTTGCAAAAATTCACGGCGCCACAAAAATAAAAATTGTTGCGTGTTTGATCTTGGTTGTTTGCATTTTTAATACGGAAATTAAGGGGCAAAGACAAAATTCAGATTAGGTGGGGATTTCATTACCCTTCCCAAGACCTAAAAATCATAAACTTGCATCCGCATCACCCTCATTAACTAAAAAATATCTAAACATTACTCTAAAGACCGTCACGCTCAACTAGGACAGACGAAGGTCGTGGGTAATCTATTGCTTATCTGCGTTTCTTTTGTGGTGTCTAAGGCAAGTGGTTACTTAATTAGGCCCACTACTTTCGTAGTCGAGAACCTCCTACTTACCTGGCACTTACCTGACCACAAAAGGGGCAAAGAGGCAGTAGAGGATCTATCTTGCGACTTGTCTTCTGGAAGTCTAGGAGCGGTCTAGAGACTTGACCTAGGTGACCATTAGATCTAGGGTTGTGTGTGCATATTTTGTGATTTGATTTTTCAAAAATCCATCTTTTTCAAAACAAACACTAAATCCATTTTTTCTCTAATTTACCAACGCTGCCACTTATGTTAAAACATTCAGTGCATGCTCGGCTGGATACGGGATTCTAGTACCTGTCTTGTCCGCGTTCCTCCTATCGACTCCGAAGTCGGTATTTCTACATCTACATTTTCTTCACCCACTACCACACCCAATTCGATGGACGGCTCTCCATCGAACTTCTTTAACACTACTCTGCCACCGTCCGTAGGTGCGCAGAATCCGTCCCGCATCTCTCTCCAAGAGAGATGCTACCCTATGCGAGGTCCTCTTTCGACCTGTCTCACCATTCCACCAGCCAATGAGAATAATTTCGAAATCAAATCTCAATACATCAATCTTTTACCCAAATTTCACGATCTCAAATCTGAAGACGCATACGTCTTTATTACCAAATTTGAAAATGTATGCGCTATGATGGGTACTTCACACCTTTCTGTGGATTCTATAAGATTACGTCATCTCCCATTCACTTTGTGCGATATAGCCGAGAAATGGCTTTGTAACATAGCCATACATTCTATTTCGAACTGGGGAGAATTCGTAACAGTTTTCCTAAAGAAATTCTACCCCAATCATAAAACAGCCGAATCTGTAACGAGATAAATCAATTTACCCAGCTTCCAAATAAACTATTCTCGAAGTGTTTTGAATGCTTCAAGGATCTGTTAGTTCAATGTCCTCATCACGGAATCCCTAGATGGGATCTATGCAGAATCATATATAAGGGCATTAATCCTACAACAAAACAAACCCTTGAATTCATGTGTCAAGGCACCTTCATGTCTAAAGATGATGGTGAAGCCTGGAGATTTTTAAAAGATTTCGCTGAGAAAACTTTACAGTAGGAGGGTGTAAACCAGTCATCGTTAAGGGATGGTATTCATCAACTTGATGTTTCCATAGGAGTTAGAGCTGAAATGGCAGCAATGCAAAAGAAACTCGAAGCTATGGAACATAAATTTTTAGCAACCTCTCTAAATCAGATGTCACTCTCAAAAACTGTATGTGGATGCTGTTCTGATCCATCACATCTTACGGAAGAATGTCCATTGAATTCTCCGTTTCAAGGTCAATAGCACACAAATGCTGCTTTTCAGCAAAAACCTAGAAACAATCATTATTCTTCCACTTATAATCAGGGTTGGAGGAATCACCCTAACTTTGCTTGGAACCAATCACAAACTCAAAACACGGTTCCAAACCAAAACAATTTCCAAAGAGGCCCTCCACCACAACAGCAACCACTTCAAATAAGTCAGCACCCCTATCAATCACAAAATTTCAAAATATGGTCAACACTTCTGTACCGCACAACAATTCTTTGCAATTGACCAGTACTGATAACTCCTCTTCACTCGAACAAACCATGAATTTGCTTCTGACAAATTTCATTAAAGTTTCGGCTGAGATGAAGTCTTCCGTCGATAAAATCCAGAAAAACTCTGACTTCCAAAGTGAGAGTATTAAATTGATAGAAGTACAAATTGCCCGAATAAATGCTGAATTGAGTGCTAGAGAGAAAGGGAAACTTCCAGCTCAACCCCTACCAAATCCTGGCTATTCACATCATGTGAACGCTATCACCACGTTGAGATCTGGAAGAGTGCTTGACAACCATGTCGGTGAAGAGATTGATACTGATAATGATGAATCAATCAATGATACCCTGGCTGAGACTTTTCCTTCCACTTCCACTTCCACTTCTACTTCTGACCCCAGTTCGTCAACCCCACCGCTTTCTTCTGAGCCTATTCTCCATTTTCCCCAAGACTCGAACCCTCAGCACACTTCTTGTAGTTCACCAAAGACGATCCCCACTCCTATTCTAGGATCTTTCCTACCCACACGATCTTCTCCAATGTTGGACCCCGCTATTATACCTAAAGCTCCTTATCCGAATCGGTTAAGGGGAAACAGACCAAGTCCGCAAATGAAGAAAATCACTGAAATCTTTAAACAGGTTAACATCAATATCCCTCTCCTAGATACTATACAACAAGTCCCGGCTTATGCGAAAATTCTCAAGGACTTGTACACTAGGAAGAGGAAGACTCATCAAGTGCCAAAAAAAGTGTTCATGTCGAGTACTGTAGACACAGCTTTTTCCCAACAATTACCTAGAAAACGTAAGGACGCTGGCTGTCCTACAATTTCTATTTCTATTGGGGGTAAACATATTAACCGTGCTCTACTTGACCTTGGCGCAAGTGTTAATCTGCTTCCTTATTCAGTCTATGAGCAATTAGGTATCGGAGAGTTGAAACCAGCTCACTGCACTCTCCAGATGGCTGACCGATCAATCACCAAACCTAGGGAAGAACTGGAGGATGTGTTAATAAAGTCGGGGAATTTGTATTCCCTGTGGACTTTATTGTTCTCGATACACAGCCTGTAGTGAACCCACAGAACCAAATTCCGGTGATCCTTGGTCGCCCCTTTTTGGCCACTTCCAATGCTATAATCAACTGTCGTAATGGCTCTATGACCCTATCCTTCGGGAAGATGTCAATAGAGCTTAACATTTATAAGTTGGGAAGTGTACCCTCCAAACCTACTGCTCATGAATGTTCTGTCGAATTAATGGATGTCGACGGCAGCGAATTTGATCGGCCTCATGATACTGATCTAGACTCTTTTTATATGTCGTTGTTTGACCCAACTATGTATCATACACATACGGACTCTTCCACCGAGTTGTCCGGGTCAACATCTAGCACTAAGTATGAACCGTTTGTGGAATCTGATGATCACCCCATTCTTTCGGATGAAATTATTCTTCGGGGTATCGATGAAAGCTTTGAGGACATTTTCGCTGATGAACTCTCATTTTTAGCAAATACGGGTGTTGAGATGAATCATCTCCGAAACGAAGAAATTGAACCTCCACCCCTTCTTCTGGACTATAATGAGAATGTGAGTAATCCATCACAATCACTGTGTCGTTTCTCCAAAACGAGTCACAAACGCATTCTATTCCACCACTTATCTTTTCCTCACTTCTTCCTGGCTCCTTATAACATGTTCTTCCACCAACCGATGCACTACACTGATAAAATCTTCGAATGGTTGGTGTTGACGTTCGGTCTTTGCAAAGCTTGGCATTGACCAATAACCTGTACCCCCTCTTATGATTTTAAAAAGATTAACATTGTTTAACTCAAGTTTGGGGGGGGGGGGGTATAATCTGGCTCTTGAAAATAAAAGTTGTCCTCAAAATTCTGAGCTAAAAATAAGTTTGGGGGAGGATTTTCATGATCTTATTATTGCCCCCGCTAATAAATTTTCCTCCCAAGCTTACAGGCTTCTGAGCGTTAGCAAATAGCAATAGTGAGGACACTGTTAAAAACAAGTAATGGGGAGGTTTGTGATTATTTGCTCATCACTTTGCATCATACTTTGCATAAGCACAAAACATATAAAAAATATATATATAAAAATATCTAATATTTAATAAGTTAATAAAAGATTAGAAAGTGAAAAATTACATCCAAAAGATTAGAAAAATTTAAGAAACCTAAAAAATTAGAAGTTTTCTTAAACGGAACTAGTAATAAGTAGTTATGAGCCGTTGTCCCAAGGGTTAGTAAGATGAAAGAAGTCACTAATTTACGGATAAAAATAAGTCTGAAAAGTAGTTCCTATTCAGGAAGCCAAACATTTGAATGTTGATATCCTACTATACACACTTACACACGTCTTGAAACTCGGGATAGTAGAGAATATCTTGAAATGCTCTTGTCTAAAAGCCAAAGTATGAAGAAAATAATGAATGAAAAATAAAAATATAAAACGGTGAAGAAAAATAAATATCGGTTTTGTTATCACCAAGGCAGCATAAAAAAATATAGCGAGGGTGCTTCATCACCTAGTGCCTTAGACCAACTAGTTTGGGAGTCACTGCTAAGCCTTAGGTGTTGCAAGACGAGAAAAATCCTACTTACGCCTAATCAGCGAGCACATGAGTAATCGGTCGGTTAGTACCTCAAGAAGTATTAACGGTCCCATGAAAAATGTGTGAGCAAATCCATCTAAATATTCATTAATTAAAAAAGTACTGAGGTCGATGGATAAGAGTATGATAGCTTGAATTGAATTCTCCGAGTGTAGGGATGTTCTTTTACACACACGAAGAGTATGATCGGTGTTTGGAAGAAAGATAGGAATGAAGAATAAAGACGATGTTTTATTGAGAGATGATGTGATTTTAACCTCTTTTCATGACTATTATGATAAGGCTCATGACAACCGAAAAGCTAGTGTAGTTGGAAACTCTAATTTTCAAAGTCTTTCTTTTACAATTCTTATCTTTATATATAACTTTCACTGTCTTCCTTTTATTATTGGATTTTGTGGGTGCAATCCGCTGAAAACCCTCAGGAGACAACACTCCTCCTACCAGGGACACCTTGAGGTTGAAAGGCTTGTTGCACGTGCTCAGTGCAATCGTGTTGCCTATGAAAGTGTGCTAGTTAGTTTTTTCTTTTTCTTTATTTTCTTCTTCTCTTAAAAATAAAAGATGTTTGCTCGAGACGACCAAAAATAAGTTTGGGGGAATTTGATCAGTCGAAAATATTGCATTCTTAACACATCCATTTCACTTCTCTTTCTAATCATCTAGAGGTGTTTGGTATAAATATAGTACATATTAGTAATTCGTCTGCAAAATATCAAATAACATGTGTTATACATTATAACCGGTATTATGAGGGAAATTGTGTGTGATCTTTGTATATTTAAACACTTGTCTCAAGATTGTGTGCAGGAAATTCTCCAGGTTAAAGAGCCGGAATCACAAAAGTGCTGATAAAACGCATCAAGTCCAAGACTTGAGATCTGGCAGTAAACTAGAAATAACTGTAAGATTCCAGACATCAGGAAATACCCCTAAAGCCAACACCAGAATACCCTGAAGATTTGAAGCACTGAGTCTACTATATGGCCGCGGATCCGCGACCAAGTCAGGCCGATCCGCCGCGGATCCGCAACCGATCTGACTCGTCGGCAGTTGGAACTTTTTGCAGGGCTTTTCTTTTAACGGCCAAACTTCTCCAAGATGCTTCGAATTTTGTAGATTTCTCCAGAAGCTTCCTTTCTAACAACCAAGCTTCTTGTGCAGGTTTGATACCTACCAAGCTTCTCATGCAAGCCTCATAACAACCAAGCTTCTAAGAGAAGATAAAGGAAAACTATAAAAAGAGATCTAGGGCTTCATTACAAGGGTTGTTGATTGGTCGTTGTGTTGTTGTTCGATAGTTGTTCATTAGATTAGTTGTTGAATATTGAGCCAAATTTGCACATGTTGAGTGACACGACTTGTGATCCAAAACCCTAGCCAAATCCAATTCCAAAGCCAAATCAAGATCCATCGAGAAGCGACTCAAGTAAGCCTTCAAAGATTCTTTGAAGCAACGCCGATCTTCATCCGAGCAAGAGATCCACGAAGATCCGCGACTCAAGAAGATCGAAGCAAGCTAATTTCGGCGGATCTAGTTACCTCCTCAAATCTTGTAATCTGTGAGTGAATTGTACATAATCGTCGATTAATAAAGGTGAAAAATTATAAATCTTGCTTTTCTTTACATTCTTGCATTATGAAAAGTTACCGATTCTTGATTCTTTCCTTTTTCCTGATGTTTGAGTGAAATCTCCGCTTGTAGCGGAATCGAGAGAATAGGTAGATGATGATGGTTAAATTCTAGAATGATTCTTAAGTCTTATGAGTTTTGTAAATTTTAGGGAATTGAATCATCGAAGACTTAATTCGAGCGAGATCGCTTTCTTGAATGTTTTCGCTCCAAATTAGAGATCAACGATCGGTGATTTAATTTGCTAGAATTAGAATTTGAATGATAATCAATGAAAGGACAAGGGATAATGAAAGAGAAACCCTATTTTCTTCAATAGATCCCTCATTGATCGTCATCGATCTAGCAACAAATTCTCAATAGATAAGAATTTGTAATCATTAGTACTCATCATCACTATCAATTTGATCGATTCCTACAAGCTACTTTACAAATCTTGAGAATTCAATTGGTTTGGACATTTTCTTGATATTTATTAATTCTTGATTTTAGATCTATTTCTTTATGTTCTTGAAACTAAAATCTTACAAATATTGAATCATTTTCTTTTATCTTTTATTTTCAACTCAACCAAAACGATTTCGAAGAAATTCACACTTTCTCAGTGGACGATCCGCTCTCGCTAACGAAACTACAATAGACACCGTTATTGATTACGGTATAAATTTCTTTGGTTGTGAAACATTTCGAAATACACACGAAGATGATCAATCAACCAGTATCAATAGGGGATCACGCTGTCTGAGAACTGGAGGGTGAACCCACCACAGAAGCACACTTCCAAAAAGGTGGATGCGCCGGGGCATCATGCTCGCTCGTGGAAGAAACTCCATTGGAAGTTGTTCTTTCAGCTAAAACCAAAAGAATGCTGAAGGATCTACAGTTATGTCCGGCAGTCAGGTGGAAAAGTCCACTTGAGCCCGAAATCATCGAAGGGAAGCTGAAACCGTGTCCCGTACCGAAAACAGTTGACAAAGGGCAAAATCCTAAAGTCATGTCTTCAAAGTCTTCTAAGAAAAAGAAGAAGATCATGAAGCCTTTGCAGCCTGCCGAGTATGACGACAAGCGCACAAACATACAAAAGTACATCGATGCATTAGAGGAGTACAACCAAAAAGCGCGGATACCGGTCACTCTCCAAGGGTTGCTCAAGCATATTCTTGAGAACGAAGATAGTGACAACAATGAGAAAAATGGCTCATCAGAAGAAACCGAAGACTATGTAGTAAGTTGCCACTCGGTCTTCCATTCTTTATTAAATGATGAAGAAACTCCCTCAGCATCAGAAAACAATGCAGAGGAACTGGGGGCAGATACAGCGCTAAAATCTCCGGAACTGCCAGAAGAAGACCCGATCGATAGGCTGTTAAACGAAGCCTTTCGGAAAAGCAAAGCCGACCGAGAACGCGAAACAACCATATACGAAAAGGCTAAGCGTCAACGTCAGGATAAAGAAGCTGCAGCGATAATGAGTCGTAAAGTACTCCAACCAAACCGAAGCACATCTGCCACAAATAAGAGAAGGATCAATGCAAAGAAGTGGTTGGCCAAAGCCCTATCAGTAGGAATGAAGCTGCAACCTCTCGTAAGAAACACTTCCGGGGTCATATGCCTCGACAGAGAAGATTTATATCCAAACTACTGCCTATATCATTGGAGGGTTACCCATCTCACCGAAGAATGCAGTACCTTCAAGAAGTGGTGGCAAGGATATATTGCCCATCAAAAACACTTCAAGAGGATGAAGCGCGAAGCTCGTCGACAGCACAAGAGTGCGACAGATGCGCGTGAAAAAACGACTGGCAACTGTCATATGGTTGATACCATTCTGGAAAGGGAAAAGCCCCAAGTTCTTACTTTCGGGAGCGATTATGAGGATGAAATAACCTTCAGCCCTCTCTTCAACGACTCCACCTCCGAAAAAGAAGAGGAGGAGAAGAACTGCGAGAATATTCAGCTGTGGAGCCGCACGCTACCTGAAAAAAATCTCGGACCTACAAATAAGGGTTCGAGCAAAAAATACAAAGGGGGTTGTCAAAGAACTCGCAGCGAGGGACCCGCCTAAAAAAACAAGGTGGACTACAATGTCCTAGCATATCTGAGAAAAATACCCTCACAGTTGAGCATATTGGATGCTCTCCTCCTATCCAAAGAGGTACGAGAGTCTCTGATCAAGACATTACAAGAGCACGATCAGTTCTAAGCTTTTCTTGCAGAAGAGGAGATGAAGAATGAGCTGGTAGAGGTTCACACAGCTGACAATGAATTACAAGAGACTTTATTAACTCTCACCGAAGAAGAGAAAATATGTAGGGGAGGACTTAGAAGTGTAGAGAGACTTGGATTTAATTCCTACATCAAATAGGAGTTCAAACAAAACTCGTAACCTGCAACCCGCTTTCCTTTTTCGTGCTCGCCCATGGGCCCATACGTCTAGGCTCGCCATATGGGCACGCGTGCTTGCCCAGGTCCTGTTACGCTCGGCTTGCTCACTTCACGCATCGAGTGGGCTAGCGCCCGCGCCTGCTGCATTGATGGGTTTGGGCCCGGACCCGAATTCCTAAGCTTGAAATTTGAATCATTTTCAACAATCTCTACCTTCATGCAAAATTTTCCAAACTCTCACCACTTTCTCAAACACCATGGAAATCCATTCTCTTTGCCTTTGTGTCCTTAGGCACCGCCTCAACAATCAACTAGACAAATTAAGTCTAAGAAATGCTTGAACATGAAAACTAGAACTACCTCAGTGGACGCATATGCTGGATTATCAAGCGTACTAATCTTCGTAAGATCTACAACCTTCTTCTCATCGTCCAAGAAGAAATCTCTCATCTTGATGTACTTTGTCCTTGTACTAGAAGCCTGATACTTCACTAAGTGAATCGTAATCTGCCTATCACAAAATATTTTCGTGTTATCTTAAGAAACACCCAAATCATCCAGCAATCTCCAAAGATAAATGGCATCATTAACTGTCTCTATAGCGGTTATTAACTCTTCCTCCATTATCGATAAAGTGATAATAGACTGAAGCGTCGATCTCCATAGCACTGTGTCCGTGCCCAATATAAGCACATAACCTATAGTCGACCTCCATCTTTCCCTATCACCAACTGTCCCTGATGATAATGTCGCCAAAAATATGAAGTGCATCACAAAAGAGTAGCCACGAGATTTGCTTTTCTATCCCATATCGAGTGAGAATCTTCTCGATATATTGTTTCTGCAATGCACGCAACTCACCACACTTTCTATCCTTAACAGTCTTATTCCAAAAATCTTCTTTGCAACTCCTAAATCCATCACGTCGAACTCTAGACTTAATTTTTGTTTCAACATTGACCTCCAAAACGCTAGTTGCCTATATAAATCGAACAAATCGTTGCCTTAGAGACACATCTAAGTTTATCCATAACTGAATTATTCCTCATGCTCAATAGACAATTCATATGATGCTATGTCAAAAACTAAGTATGATCATATCCTTTAATTCGTATCTCTTCGAAGGGCATATAACTCTCGTAAACCTCCACTCCAATAGCTGTATTGGATAATCTGTCAAAATCGTTTTACGAACCATCTTATTTCTACTAGTAATCTAGACTAATACATTGAAATCCACCCCACTCAATGGCACACATGTTCTCTTTTCACTATCCATCTGAGTCTGTGTCACGCCCCGCTTCCCAGTAGACGGAAACGGTGACGTGGTAAGGCCGCGACGTATTTATTTCGAGAAGATCATTACCCGGAATAAATACACTAAGCGTAAAACAAGCAATATAAAATGACAAGAGAATAAACATGAGATTTAAAATTCAACAATTTTATTTACATTCAACTTGATTCATTTACAATATATAATTTTAACTGAAAGAAAATACAAGGATGGAAATTCCTAAACAGGTGGCATACATAAACTGAGAAAAGATAACTGGTTTAATCCTGGGTCTCGGTCTGATCCTCTGAGATGACTACCTCTTCAGTCTCCACAGTATCTCATGAACATTACAAGAAAAAAGAGAAGGGCAGAATGCCCGTCAGCGAACTTTCGCTCGGTAAGTCCCCAAGAATTGAAATGAAGTATAAAGTGTAATGATGAAGGAAATTGTATATCATGAACAATTAATTATGAAGTATGGTGTGTTAGCATGTCATTTAATGTAATCATGGGAAGTTTATTTAGCATGCAGTTCTATCATAATATTTATGAACAAATATGGTAATATATAACAAGTAAATAAGCATGACAGCATAGTATAGGCATGGCAAACAAATATAACCTAGCCACGTGGTGTAATTATAGTGAACATGCATTGAAGGTAAATGCCTTAACAGGTCTCTACTTGGGTACACTAATTTATCGTAAGTTCAAGGGTGAATGTCAACCAATCTCAAGAGTGTTCTTGAACCCAACAGGCTGTAATCTTGGGGTAAGGAACCACGTACCCAAATCAAGTGTTAGTAACGAGACTTCGACCTAGTATTGAAGTATTCCAAACTCAACAGGCTGTAATCCAGGAGTTAGAAAACACGGGCCCTCATAATAGCCTTCTTGTGTTATTAGACATAGATTCATGATCTAGTGGCACTCCTGAGATTTCGTTGGATTCATGCATGAACTACCCCGACATCCCATATAGGCTAAGTTACAGCTAAAATTACCAGCCTTGCTTGAATCCATGAATACATCAAGTTACAAGATTGAGTTCATGTCTATATCAAGTATTCATGTCAAGTATTCTTGTATTCATTTCAATTCGTATTCATAGTTCGAGTCAAGTCAAGTCATGTATTCAATTTTGATATATGTGTTTGAATGCAGGTATTCTGGTTTGTGTTCAAGTATGCTTGCTAGACTTTGAGTTCACATTTGAATTGGATTCTGACTTGAGTTTGGATTCAAGTTCATGATAAAGTATTCATGTTTGGTTTTAGATTCAGCTTTGAGTTTGGATTGAGACATGAGTTAGACTCAGACTTGAGTCAGACACTTTAAACTGATTTAGATCTTGAATTAGTTTCAGGAGTTATCGGTAACTACTGCACATGGACGACAGGATATGTGTTTTTCCAAAGACAATTACCATTGACAAAATCGTTAAGTTTTCTACTTTAAATAGGCAAGCACTCACTTTCTCCGGCTCCCTGGGGCTCAAAAGAATTGATTCCGCTTAAACCTATATTTACTAAAGTCCTTAAATGTAATTTTATATAACTCGATGGGGTTTTATGAAAAATATTTTTAATATATAGTTTCAAAATAAGCTTGAGAAGTTATTTATATTATTTAGGGTTTCCATGAATATGAATTTTAAGAATTTTAAGTATTTTAGTGATAATAGCTTAGCTTGGAAAGTTCATGGTATTTTACTGTAAAGCTTGACTTTTCCTGGTATTTTGATGAAACTTGTAATTCTTTCATTATACGAAATGTAAGTTTATTATATTTGAAAATATATGGATTTTATAATATTTATATAATTATTAAAAATTAATTTTATTATTAAGTAGAAATTGCGTTTTTTTAAAAATCGTATTAAAACCCTTTCGAGTCCGAATGCTCCATGAGGAAGTCTATATCTTGCTCTACTAGCCCAAGGATGTGCGATAATCCGCACCATCCAATAGCAGGTCACCTAAAAAAGGCTGTAGAGGCTTATTTGTAAAAGAATTTTAAAATACAATTCCAAAGAAAAACGTTTTTCTAAAGTAAATGGTATTTTAATGAAATATTGTGTTCGTAACTAAAAATACGCTCGAAGAGTATCGTGCTATGGAAACCATGTGTGTTTGTGAGAGGTAGGTCATTACCCCGTGAGGTTTTATATTGGTATAATTAAGCAAAACAATTAAATATGGTAGATACAAAGTTCATGGTATTTTAATGTAAATGTTGATTTAAAATTATGTTTCTTGATATTTTTGAATGAAAGTTGGTTCTAAACATTATTTTTTTTCTTAACAAACAAGGTATAGAAATATGAATGAGCAATACTTAACAAAAAGTGTAATTTCTAAGGTTTAGAATAAAATGTTGGTACTAACTCCACTTACCGACATATTTTGAAAAAAAGATTTTTAAAGAGGAAGAAGAAAGATTGGAAGGGACTTACCGTTTGATTTTGTTAAGAAGGGGGGGAAAGCTTTGGGATGTCACGGGAGCTCCAGAATCAACTTCGAACTTCGCCAGAAGTTACTTGTTTGCTAAATCCACTAGTACTCTTCTTGTACTTAGCAAATTTTGAGAATTTTGGTTATAATTTTCAGAATGAGAAAGAGCTAGGGTATGGGGTAGTATTTATAGTGTGGAATTAGGATTTTGGAATTAAAAAGATAAATTAAAATGCATTGAAAAGGTGAAAAATGGTGAAATGAAAGGTTTCTGTTTGATTGCAGGGAAATCAAACAGTGCAGAGGAGTTAAGGGTAGGGAAAAAGACTTGTGTGCAAAGCCCGGGGAAAAATAGCCACTGTTCACCCGTCGGTGTCGGCTATATGGGGCATCTCACCGGTCGAATTTGTAGGGTTACTAGGCACTCTAATAAGGTTCTACAAGGTATTAACCATTCCCGATTTAAATTTTAGCCGTGCCGAACAACCCTAACCAAAATCTTTAAACTAGAGATTAGGCGAAACAAAGCATGTTAAACACTTTAACACTAAGAGTTTGGGATTACAACCTTTGTAATCCGGTCCTTCACTTCTAAAGCTCCGTGTTGAGGTCCCTTCGCTGCGATCATCATGTACCCGGACTCTAGAGAGGCTCCACGAAGAGAATGATGCAAACTTGCTTCCGATCTTCGATAACTAAGATGATCTACCTTGAAGTTTCTTTAACACAAGCTCTCACTCACAAATGAAGTGAACACCCTAATCTAAATGGCTAGGATAGATTAGGATGATGAAGTAGGAATTTAGCTCTCATTTATTTTCTTAATCTCACTCTAATCCATCACAAAACCCAAAACTAGAAAGGTTTGCAAGGAGAAAGAAGAAGAAGATGAATGAATAATCCTTTTGTGATGAATAATAAATTGTTATTATCATTACCAATGCAACCATGGTTAAGTCAAGAAAGACTTAACCATTGTAGAGATCTAACCATAGTAAAGGATGTGGGTTGGGTTAAGTAAATATCTTGCAAAATATCCAAACTAAATATCTTTGCAAGAAACAAAATAAAAGATTCTAGAAGCTTCTAGAAAACTTTAACCCAAATCAAACCCTAACCTCGTTTAATCTCCACTAAACATGTTGCATTAGTAATTATAACATGTTACAATATTATATATCACATATATAATATATATTTGTAACAAAAGAAAATAATACAATTAACATATATCGCATATATATATCAATGTATTACCCGAGTGAGAAAAAGAATCTTTTAGTGAGCTTATATCAGTTAATGTAATTCAATATATCAAATATATAATTATACATTAAATTATTGAATCAACACTTGATCCTATAATCTGGCTATTTCTTAAATAACCGACTAATATAATCTGTATCAGTTCATCGAATCAACACTTGATCCGATGACCCAGCTATATCACATATACCCGGCCGATATCTCATATCGTGAGAATCTAATACGGTATCACATACACGTATTGTTCTCAGTCCCGCACATATCACATATATGCCCCTACTCCGTTTTGCCCGAGTCAAGAAACCTCTGTGTAGGACTCTAAAGAATCGTCAATACGCCGGCAGTAGGTGATGATCATATCAAACACCCACAAGCTGCAAGCGGTCAGCTAAACGTAACAGCCACCCAGGTATTGAGCGATCAGAAGATCAACAAGCAAGCCTGTACTTTCTCCCGCGAATCCAATCAGTAACACTCCCGTACAGTCAGGTCTTTTCGTCTTATATGTCGCATATCTCGCCTAGGGGTGGTAAACGTCTGACCCCAGTAGCTTGATAAGTCGTGTCGATATGAGGTCTATAACATTTCGAGAAACTACTGATAACACTTACCAGTAAATCTCAGCAACCCTGGCCAGGGATTTCCAGTTATAGCCAATCGAACACAGCATAACATCAACTCCCTATACCGGGAGAGACGAATCCCCTCTTATTGCTCATTTCCTCCATGTGATTCGGGAATTTACCCAAAAGCCACCTTTTTGCACGCCCTCTTGGACGTGGTATGATGGAAATCAAAGCACAGTGGGAATCACACAAGACTCTATGACGATCTCGGGTCAACAGACTACTCTGTACCAGTGTCACCAGAGAACTGCCTTCTGACGTGAGGTATAATACCATCTGGGAGTTCTCGGCGAGTCCGTCCAGTGTACCCAGTCTCTACTGAGCACCCGTACACCATCCTTGATATCAAACACCGATGGATATGGGATCATCCATCGCCCATCATATGGGTCAAGATGCGTATACGCTAGTCTACTCTGGTGTATCGATGCCCAGTCTCGATACACCCTCGACTTGGAACAGTTATAGGATGTACTCGTCGACTACCGTGGCCCCACTAATATGCTCTCATCATAGTCCCAGTAGTCGAGTACATATCCTAAGGGCTTTATCAACATGTAACATAGAGACAATCAGAGTACATGTTAAGATAAAGTACAACCAGATAACATACTATCATGTCGAGCAAGAAAGTCCTTCCTATATATGTCCAAGCATCCACTACAATATACATCGTATGTACAGTAATGGCCTCTAGGGCATACATATAACTAACAATCTCCCACTTGCACTAGGGCCATCTGTTGTGGTATCACATACCCAACAATTAGCTGTGGTTGAAGTATCTCTTACTCAACCATCCCATAAAAATCTCTACTGGGAAATAGGCCTTTGTGAGTGGATCCGCGCTGTTGTCCTCTGTGTCTACTCTCCTAACCTCGATCTCCCTGGAGATCAACCATCTCCATGATCAGGTGATACTGCCTAAGAATTATATCTGGATTTCTGATGGGACGGGGGTTCCTAGGCCGAAACCATAATTCTATTGTCACACAATGGCAGGAACGTAGTTCATCTTATGAACTCATATATATCCAGACTTTCTCTTTGGTAGCATCCTTGGTAACGATGTATCTTGCCTTTAATCGTCTAGTAAGTCACGGTATCTAGCTTGGAACTCTTCCAACATACCGTCCCTCCACTGAGGGTAAAGACAATGGCTGCGACTGACATTCAGTCGTCCTTATCACCCTGGAACCTTTCCAGTGATTCTCCCCAGGATCGATTGATACCATCTCACTACAACTAGTGAGAATCCTAACATCCAATTAGATCTATCTCATAGATCCATAACCCAGGATTTAGGAGGTATCACTTTGATCCTATAGAGAATCTTTGTGATAAGAGGAGATTGAACGAGCGTAGCATTGGAAACTCCTTCCCTATCAAGAGTATGTCATCCACGTACTCTACGAGGATCACCACCATACTCTCTACTACCTTTTTGTATATACAAGGTTCATCTACCATTTTGATGAAGTCAAACTCTTTGACTACCACATCAAAATAGATGTTCCAACTCCATGATGCCTGATTTATCACATTAAACATCTTGCTTACATTTCCGCTGCTCCCACTGTCTACGAAGCCCTCTGGCTGTGTACTTATAGACGCTCTCTTCCAAATCATCATTTAGAAAAGTAGTCATGACACCCAACCGTCAGATATCATAGTCATGGTATATAGCCGTGGCAAGTAGGATCTGGATGGACTTAAGCATAGCTTTGAAAGTCTCAACTTTTCCATGTACACCAAGTAATCTTCTCAAGATATACTTGCTCCTGATGGGGATTTAACCCTTCAGATAAAGAAACCAATGTCCATACTTTGTTGGTGTATAAGGATTCCATCTCAGATCGTTAAGCATCCAGCCATTCTTACAGAGTCCCACTCCTGATGGCCAGCTCGAATCTAGTTGGGTCATCATCTCATGATGCAATCCTCGCTCCTACTGTCATAGAGAAAAACCGAAGTATCTCTCAGGTGGGTGAGGAACCTTACTAGACCGGCAGAGAGGCTGAGGTTCGTTGAAAACTATTGAATCCTTTGGTTCTACCAAATCATCAGCTGCAGTTTGTATAGCTGGAGCTCTTTCTAGTTCTACCTCATGACCAATAATTTCTTCACAAGAAATTCCCTTTCACAAAGGTGTCATTCTGAGAAACAAAATATCTTTTGTTCCTCAGTTTGGTAGAAGATATTCCCTTGCAAATGCTTGGGATATCCAACAAACTTCCACAGAAATGACTTTGTCTCGAGCTTGTCCAGATTTTGCTTTTAGGCATAGGCCGGACAACCCCAAATCTTAACTTACTTAAGATATGGGCTCTTCCCATTCCATATCACATATGAAGTTGTAGGCAATTGATTTGATTGGAACCCTATTCAATAGGTGTGCAACTTCTCAAGTGCATAACCCCAAAAGAAAATAGGCAACTCAGTAGTACTCATCATTGAGCACACCATATCACATAGGGTGCGATTGCTCCGCCCCGATACACTGACGTGCTGTGGTGTATAGGGAGGAGTAATGCTGAGAGAGAATCTCATTCTCCTTTAGAATAGTCCAGGAATCCCGTGCTCAAGTATTCTCCTCCTTGATCTCATCAAAGGACATAATACTTATACCCGTTTTTGGTTCTCTACTTCTAACTTATATTCTGTGATTATCTCAAAAGTTTCGGACTTGTGTTTCAACAGGAACATATGTCTGAATCTTGAGAGATCATCAGTGAATGTAATGAAGTACAAAGAACCGGTCCTGGCATGTGTAGACAGAGGACCTTCATACATCAGCATGTATCAATCCCAAGAGTTCACTAACTCTTTCTCTATTTCCAATAAATGGAGCTGTGGTCATTTTATCTCTGTGACATAACCGGCAAGTTTCACAAGATGTAAATTCAAACTATTTTAAATATGCATCTTTATGTAACTTCAGCTAGTCGGGTCGCATTGATATGACCTAGTCTACAATGCCTCAAGAAGAATTCGTTCATTTCTGAACTTTTCCTCTTGTGTGTGTTCTGTACGTTAAGAACTGTAGTTTAATTTAGAACGTCTATGCTTTTCGATAACGTCCCTAAACCGATCAACTCTTGATATAGGAAATGTTCAAAACATTATCCAACAATACAAAATTATATCCTTCTTTACTAATAAAGACACTGATATGATGTTTGGACATCGGGTTCGGTATCTAATAACATTCGTTCAGAATCAATGTATTCTGGTAATACAGGATGATAACTACCAACAGACTTGGCTGCAACACTTGCACCGTTTCTATCTCATGAAACTTATCACCCATTCTCAATTCTCTACCTATCTGTAGCCCATATAACAAATTACATATATGGGATCCTGATCCGGTATCAAATACCCAAGACGTAAAGGATATTAAGAAACAGTTCTGTGTAATGAACACACCCGAAGATGATGCATCAGCATGCATTTTCTTCGTTTGGGCGGCACGGGAATTCTTCTAATCCCCAATTTCCTGCTCTGTCTTATAACAATTATAAGTTGGAGTAGGACCAACGTTCCCTGGCTCAGTATAACAAGCGGGTTCGGTCAATACATCCGTATTATTATCTTTATTAAGGCATGACATGGTCGCTACCTGGAGAGAGAGAGAAGAAAACATTCAGCGTGCGCTTTTACAAGATTAGATTGGTTATCAATTTATCTAATCAGGATGTCTCCCACTATTTTAGTCAAATCTTCCTTCAAACCCAAAAAGGAAAGACTAGCCGGGATTAATTACACTATACAATTTTGCCAATCTTTCAGCCAAGCCAGTGCCGGTACTTTGAGGGAGGTTCCCCGTGCTTTCGCACGGACCTAATTAAAATAAATCTCGTTTTTCCAGGGGCGTAACCCCGTTAACACCTTTCTAGACACCTACTTGATCGGCTAATTGTAATGTGTAAAACTCTCCTACGAGTAACTCTTACTCGCAGCGGGTATCGGGATCCAACTATCTAATAGAAGGTATGCAATCTCATTGCAAATTTCAACACTTGAAATTCCCAATAATATTTTACCCTAAGCCTCCTATGACCTTGACAAAGGCCAACAAACCATAGGCTGCTAGTAAAGTTCAACCCGTCATTTCCTGATTGAATTAAACCCACCGGCACGACCCTTGACAAAAGCCAACAAGGTTGCACGACTACCCTAACTCAATCACATCATATGTTTATACAGATAAGCAGTAATCAGCTCCCGCACACTATACCTTGACAAAGGCCAACAAACACAGCACGAATACTAAATACTAGTTATCTGAAATGACGGAGGGCTACGACAGGTTTTTAAGAAAAATCCTTTGCGTAATGAACTTGATATCGTTGTAGAATCGAGTGATTTTAAAAGGAATGTTTTTGAGGCCTTTTCTAGTTTTGCTAAAGAGGTCACTCCTGGTGAAGGGTTCGTCGGCTCTTTCCTCATCGAATAAGGTGCAGGATATTTCACAAATATCACTATGCAAAGCAAAAACTATAAAAACAATCAAAAGACAAACCGAGTTTGTATTATCTGCTAGTTTCGCTAAAGAGGTCACTACCGGTGAAGGGATCTCGGCTCTTTCCTTATCGAATAAGGTGCTGGATGTTCTATAAGGAACACTGCTATACAAAGCAAGAACTAGAGCTACATGTTTTTAAGACAAGTTTCTACAACATCTTTAGGTTTCTTTTATTTCATTAATCTCATTAATGAAGTCCCATTTTAATATGCTTCACAAGCATCACATTTGAAACGAAAACAATAATATATAATATATATCTCATATATATAATATAAACATTCGTTTCAGGCAGTAATATGATCTCATCACGGAACATTGCAGCAAAAGAACATATATGAAATATTAGATATACTAGGATGTCCGTGTTTTAATACGAGCCTGTATAAAATACGGATTCCACGGTCGTGATGAATAGCCAAACCCATATCCCTAGACCCCTACGAGAGCGGCAAGCAACACTACCAATTTTAGGGTTAGGAGACCCGGTCTCGACTCGTCGAGATGGTCTCCTACTGGACCTTAGAACCCGGTTACTTGTGCTTCCTGCCTTGGGTCTAACCTAATGCGGAAAAGTAAATAATATACAATGGTGACATCATCCTCAGCCCGAAAGTGCTCCAATAAAAGAATATTACATACAAATGAATTTTACATGAATGAAAAGGAAAACTCTCATCTCACATAAAACCCCTGGCTATTCAAACACGACGATCCAATATAACATATCACAGCAACACATAATATCTCATATCATCAACGTAAGTAAGTATGCATACACCGATTGTCGTTGATGTATACCAACGAAAACCGGTGGTACAACTACATACTTCACTTATGGTCACAGAAAAGAAAGTGTAAAACTACAACAGTTGGAATCCGCAACCTCCTTAGATATCGCATGCCTAACCAAATGAATTCCTTCGACATCGCATGCCTAACAATTATAAACCCCGTATTTTAGTCTCTTTATCGAAAACTCTTTTCAATATCAAGTCGGGCAATTCAACAAGATTCCCGACATTCTGATCGAATGTTTGTCGCAAACTTTAGTAGACGGCCGCACCCCGGATGCCGTCGACGAAGTGCACTAAGGTGGAACACCGCTGCCGCGAGCACCCGAACGGATGCTTTCGGCGACGAGATTCTCCTACAGTCACTTGGTCGGGGCTATGGGGCGTGGCTATCTATTAAGTTTACCCGGCGAGTATCCGCGTACGTTACGTGATTGCGACGGACTTTTAATCACATCAAAATCCCGTGGCAACCGATCAAATGAGACTAAACTGCTAGATTTATAACATTCAAATTAGTTATCTCATAACTACTTGTGGATTCCAAATATTGTATCACATTCCAGATAATAGACAATGTTAAACTTTCCGATCGAATAAACAAACACTCAAGATTTCCCAAATAGCTCAACACTTGAGCGGAGTTCAAAAAGTATCCATCGCATGCCACAGTACCAATGGTCCAGCCGTAGAAGGGTCAAGCCAACACCTCACATGTGGCAACGCCGTACTGCCCCAAACCCTAAGGTTCAGAGGCGGTTCAGACGGTCACATAATCGAGTTAAGGATTGTGTTCTTCTAGAGGGTCCACCGCGTTACTTGCATGATTTTCCGGAAGTTTCAAACTCGAGAAAAAAAAATCCAACTTTTGAAAAAATTTCCGACAGGGGAAAAAGTGAGTTATTGATATTTGTTCGAACTTTTTAACATGTTCTAAAATTATCCGGAAAAACTTAAACGAAGTTAAACTTTCCGATCGAATCAACGAGTTCCCAATACAACCTAGAAAACTCAACACTTAAGTATAATTAAAAATTTTCAGAAGCATCAGGAAGTGCCTACGGATGTTACTGTGCCAAAAGAAAACCGTACTCATACTGTTTGGCCGCGGAACCGCCGTGCAAGCCATGGTACGGCCGCAGTTCCGCGGCGCTTTAATGGTGTCAGAGTCTCATTTTTCACAGTAATTCCTAAAATACCATGCTGATTTTTCTGAGTATTTTTAACATGAAAAAATCAACATTTTTGAAAAATTTCGAGAAACTAGGGTTTTACGGGTATTCGGAGTTCGATCGGACTTTAAACTTCACCTAGACTTCGCCAAAAGCTCTAGCTTGGCTCTGATACCACTGTAGGGTTACTAGGCACTCTAATAAGGTTCCACAAGGCATCAACCATACCCGATTTAAATTTTAACCGTGCCGAACAATCCTAACCAAGATCTTTAAACTAGAGATTAGGCGAAACAAAGCATGTTAAACATTTTAACACTAAGAGTTTGGTATTACAACATTTGTAGTCCGGTCCTTCACTTCTAAAGCTCCGTGTTAAGGTCCCTTCACTGCGATTATCATGTACCCGGACTCTAGAGAGGCTCCATGAAAAGAATGATGCAAACTTGCTTTCGATCTTCGATAACTAAGATGATGTACCTTGAAGTTTCTTTAACACAAGCTCTCACTCACAAATGAAGTGAACACCCTAATCTAAATGGCTAGGATAGATTAGGATGATGAAGAAGGAATTTAGCTCTCATTTTTTTTTCTTAATCTCACTCTAATCCATCACAAAACCCAAAACTAGAAAGCTTTGCAAGGAGGAAGAAGAAGAAGATGAATGAATAATCCTTTTATGATGAATAATGAATTGTTATTATCATTACCAATGCAACCATGGTTAAGTCAAGAAAGACTTAACCATTGTAGAGATCTAACTATAGTAAAGGGTGTGGGTTGGGTTAAGTAAATATCTTGCAAAATATCCAAACTAAATATCTTTGCAAGAAACAAAATAAAAGCTTCTAGAAGTTTCTAGAAAAGTTTAACCCAAATCAAACCCTAACCTCGTTTAATCTCCACTAAACATGTTGCATTAGTAATTATAACATGTTACAATATTATATATCATATATATAATATATATTTGTAACAAAAGAAAATAATACAATTAACATATATAGTATATATATCAATGTATTGCCCGAGTGAGAAAAAAATCTTTTAGTGAGCTTATATCAGTTAATGTAATTCAATATATCAAATATATAATTATACATTAAATTATCGAATCAACACTTGATCCGATAATCCGGCTATTTCTCAAATAACCAACTAATATAATATGTATCGGTTCATCGAATCAACACTTGATCCGATGACCCGGCTATATCACATATACCCGGCCGATATCTCATATCGCGAGAATCTAATACGGTATCACATACACGTATTGTTCTCGGTCCCGCACATATCACATATGTGCCCCTACTCCGTTTTGCCTGAGTCAAGAAACCTCTGTGTAGGACTCTAAAGAATCGTCAATACGCCGGCAGTAGGTGATGATCATATCAAACACCCACAAACTGCAAGCGGTCAGCTAAACGTAACAGCCACCCAAGTATTGAGCGATCAGAAGATCAACAAGCAAGCCTGTACTTTCTCCCGCGAATCCAATCAGTAACACTCCCGTACAGTCCGGTCTTTTCGTCTGATATGTCGCATATCTCGCCTAGGGGTGGTAAACGTGGACCCCAGTAGCTTGATAAGTCGTGTCGATATGAGGTCTATAACATTTCGAGAAACTACTGATAACACTTACCAGTAAATCTCAGCAACCCTGGCCAGGGATTTCCAGTTATAGCCAATCGAACACAGCACAACATCAACTCCCTATACCGGGAGAGACGAATCCCCTCCTATCGCTCATTGCCTCCATGTGATTCGGGACTGTACCCAAAAGCCACCTTTTTGCACGCCCACTTAGACGTGGTATGATGGAAATCAAAGCACAGTGGGAATCACACAAGACTCTATGACGATCTCGGATCAACAGACTACTCTGTACCAGTGTCACCAGAGAACTGCCATCTGACGTGAGGTATAATACCATCTGGGAGTTCTCGGCGAGTTCGTCCAGTGTACCCAGTCTCTACTGAGCACCTGTACACCATCCTTGATGTCAAACACCGATGGATATGGCATCATCCATCGCCCATCATATGGGTCAATATGCGTATACGCTAGTCTACTCTGGTGTATCGATGCCCTGTCTCGATACACCCTCGACTAGAAACAGTTATAGGATGTACTCGTCAACTACCGTGGCCCCACTAGTATGATCTCATCATAGTCTCAATAGTCGAGTACATATCCTAAGGGCTTTATCAACATGTAACATAGAGACAATCTTAAGATAAAGTACAACCAGATAGCATACTATCATGTCGAGAAAGAAAGTCCTCCCTATATATGTCCAAGCATCCACTACAATATACATCGTATGTACAGTAATGGTCTCTAGGGCATACATATAACTAACAGAATTTGTGAGGGGGGCCAGTGAATTGAAGCCATGTGTCCATCTCTCTGTTTAGACCATAGTGCACATGTTTGTTTTCTCTATCTTTCCATTTTTATGTGCATTGCACGTGTAAACTTTTGGGCTTCCAAAAATTTTAAAAGAAAAATCAGAAAAATATAATGTGCCTGATGGAGTTCGAACACAGGGGCTACGTCACAGCAGTGCAAGGTTTTACCAGTGAGCTATAAGTTGTTTCTTGCTGTTCTTAAACAAGATATACTTATTACTTGTACTCAGACTTGTAAACTCCTTTCTGTACATTAAAAAGGAAAATCTTGTATAGAAAATTCAGAGTCGTTACATTCTACCCTTCTTATAAAAATTTCGTCCTCGAAATTTATTGAAAGAAGTTGTAAAATCTTCAAGAAAATTTGATTACAGCAATGGTGAAAGAACTACTGATATTGTACCGAAAGTGTATGAAAATGTTTAGGTAGATGTAAGACCAACACGATGCAAGAATTTGAAAGGCTGAAAAAGCTGGCAAGGGATTTTTACTAGGGTTACCTTGACCCATAGCTTCGGCTTCCGTGGCTGCCAAGGTGAAAGCCTGACGTCACTACACATTTCTCTGTGCATGCTGATACATCGATGGCTGACGAGGTAAAGGTGGTCTACATGGAGGAGGTGCAAGAAGAGCTAAATGGGTAGGTAGAGCTTGGATAGCTGGTCTAGCTGCGAGAATTTGGCCAGTTCGGTTATGTGGGCAAGTGCCTATAGTGTGTGAGGATGATCCACATATTAGACAAAGACTATTCACTCGACGACAATCCTTGACTTGGTGTCCGGTCCTCTTACAATAGATGCAGATGTTCGGTTCAGTCTCGGAAAATAATCCTCCTGGCCTCATAGCTGGCGCTAAAAGAGTTGGCCTAAAAGAGGCTCCTCCAACAATCTGATTTGCGCAACGTTTCATACCGACCGACTTTAACCTTCCCTTCTTCTTAATGACAGCTTCATAGCGACGGGCTAACTTCGAACCTGCTTCATATGTTAGATATTCCCTTGTTACTAAGGCAGCCTGGATCTCCGGGTCTAATACTTGCTGGAAGCTCCTGGCTCTGATTTCTATAGTAGGAATTAGATGGGCGGTGAATCTACTGAGCATGGTGAATTCAGCATCGTACTCATCCACTAACTTATCCCATATGGATCCTTATTGCAGGTGGATGAATTTTTGTTTCTGGAAAATACTTGGCATCAAAGAGATCATGAAAAGTCTTCCACTCGATTGGCTGCTCAAGGTGGCTCTCCTTGGCCTTCCACCAGATTCTGGCATTGTCAGTAAGCTAGAGTTTTGCTATTTTGACTCAAGCAACTTCTAGAACTTGAGCTGTGGCTAGGTCGTCTTCAATGCTCTGTCCCTATTCCTCTGTCTCAATTGGTTTCTCTTTCCCTGAGAAGTTCTTTGGGTGTAACGCCCGAAATTATTTTACTCCCGGTGCTTTTGCTTCAGAGAAGGTGAAACTCTGTTGAAGGAGAGCAGTCTGTTCCTGCAAAATCGTGCTTTGATCCTCCTGACCCTCAAGTAAGATTTTGATAGCCTCCAGAAGTATCGTCTATTCTGTGAGCGGAGCGGTTACGGTAGGTGGAGGTGGTAGAAGGGTAAGGATAGGTGGCGGTGGTGTACTTCCATCGTTGGTACTAGGGTTGCTGGGAGAATCCATCACCTTAGATAGAGAAGAAAGATTAGGATAGATTCAACGGAAATTGAATTGTAAGGAATGTAAAGTTGTTGAATCTCATATTTCTTATTATATATTGCTTATGACTTCATGCAGAACTGACATGTATGGGCCACCAACAAAACCTGTCACGCCCCACTTCCCAATAGACGGAAACGGTGATATGGCAAGGTCGCGACGTATTTATTTCGAATAGGTCATTTCCCGAAATAAATATGCTAAGCCAAAAATAAGCAATATAAAATGATAAGAGAATAAACATGAGATTTAAAATTTAACAACTTTATTTACATTCAACTTGATTCATTTACAATACATGATTTTAACTGAAAGAAAATACAAGGATGGAAATGCCTAAACAGGTGGCATACATAAACTGAGAAAAGGTAAATGTTCTATGCCTGGGTCTGATCGTGCTCTTCCTATGAGATGTCTATCTTTTCAGTCTCCACAGTATCTGATGAACATTCCAAAAAAACAGAGAAGGGTGGAATGCCCGTCAGCGAACTTACGCTCGGTAAGTCCCCAAGAATTGAAATGAAGTATAAAGTGTAACGATAAAGGAAAATGTATATCATGAACAATTGATTATGAAGTATGGTGTATCAACATGTCGTTTAATGTAATCATGGCAAGTTTATTTAGCATAAATTTCCATCGTAATATATGTGAACAAGTATGGTAATATATAACAAGTAGATAAGCATGACAGTATTGCATGAGCATGGCAAACAAATGTAACCTGGCAGTGTGGTGTAAGTATTGTGAACATGCAGTGAAGGTATGTGTCTTAACAGGTCTCTACTTGGGTACACTAATTTAACGTAAGTTCAAGGGTTAATGTTAACCAATCTCAAGAGTGTTCTTGAACCCAACGGGCTGTAATCCAGGGATAAGGAACCATCGGTCCGAACCAAGTGTTAGTAACGAGACATCAATTTAGTGTTGAAGTTTTCCAAACTCAACAGGCTGTAATCCAGGACTAAGAAAACACGGGACCTCATGATAGCCTGCTTGTGTTAGAAGACATGAATTCATGATCTAGTGGGACTCCTAAGATTTCGTTGGATTCACGCATGAACTACCCCGGCACCCTGTATAGGCTAACTTACAGCTAAAATTACCAGCCTTGCTCGAATCCATGAATACATCAAGTTGCAAAGAGTTCATGTATATATCAAGTATTCATGTCAAGTATTATTGTATTCATGTCAAGTTGTATTCATGGTTCGAGTCAAGTCAGTTCATGTATTCAGGTTTGATATATGTGTTTGAATGCAGATATTGAGGTTTGTATTCAAGTATGCATGCTAGAGTTTGGGTTCATATTTGAATTGGATTCTGACTTAAGTTTGGATTCAAGTTCATGATCAAATATTCATGTTTGGTTTTAGATTCAGGTTTGAGTTTGGATTTAGACATGAGTTAGACTCAGGCATGGGCCAGACACTTTAAACTGATTTAGATCTTGAATTAGGTTCAGGAGTTATCGGTAACTGCTGCACATGGACGACAGGACTTGTGTATTTTTCCAAAACAATTACCATTGATAGCACCATTAAGTTTTCTACCTTAAATAGGCAAGCACTCACTTTCTCTGGCTCCCTAGGGCTCAAGAGAATTGATCCCGTTTAACTATATTTACTGAAGTCCTTAAATGTAATTTTATATAACTCGAGGGGGTTTCATGAAAAATATTTTTAATATATAGTTTCAAAATAACCTCGAGAAATTATTTATATTATTTAGGGTTTCCATGAATGTGAATTTTAAGAATTTGAAGTATTTTAGTGATAATAGCTTAGCTTGGAAAGTTCATGGTATTTTACTGTAATGCTTGACTTTTGCTGGCATCTTGATAGTATTTTGATGACACTTGTAATTCTTTCATTGTACAAAACGTAAGTTTATTGTAGTTGAAAATATATGGATTTTATAATATTTATATAATTATTAAAAAATAATTTTATTATTACGTAGAAAATTGCGTTTTTCTTAAAAATCGTATTAAAAACCTTTCGAGACCAAATGCTCCGTGAGGAGGTTTGCATCTCACTTTACTAGCCCAAGGATGTGCGATAATCCGCATCATCCAATAGCGGGTCCGCTAAAATGGGTTGTAGAGACTTATTTATAAAGGAATTTTAAAATACAATTCCAAAGAAAACCGTTTTTATAGTAAATGCTATTTTAATGAAATATTGTGTTCGTAACTAAAAATACGCTTGAAAAGTATCGTGCTATGGAAACCATATGTATTTGTGAGAGGTAGGTCATTACCCCGTGAGGTTTTTTAAAGGTATAATTAAGCAAAACAATTAAATATGGTAGATACAAAGTTCATGTTATTTTAATGTAAAAGTTGATTTAAACTTATGTTTCATGATATTTTTGAGTGAAAGTTGGTTCTAAACATTATTTTTATGTTTACAAGTAAGGTGTAGAAATATAAAAGAGCGATGCTTAAGAAAAAGTGTAATTTTTAGGGTTTAGAATAAAATGACAGTATTAACTCCACTTACTGACATGTTTGGAAAAAGAGATTTTTAAAGAGGAAGAAGAGAGATTGGATGGGATTTACCTTTTGATTTTGTTACGAAGAGGAAGAAGAAGAGGTGGAAAGATTTGGGATGCCACGGGAGCTCCGGAATCGGCTTCGATCTTCGCCGGAAGTTGCTTGTTTTCTAATTCCACTTGTACTCTTCTTGTACTTAGAAAACTTTATGAATTTTGGTTATAATTTTCAGAATGAGGAAGGGCTAGGGTATGGGGTAGTATTTACAGTGTGGAATTAGGGTTTTGGAATTAAAAAGATGAATTAAAATGCATTAAAAAGGTGATAAATGGCGAAACGAAGGCTCTCTGTTTGATTGCATGGAAATCAAACAGTGCAGGGGAGTTAGGGATAGGGGAAAAGACTTGTCTGGAAAGCCCGGGGACAAATAGCTATTGTTCACCCATCGGTGCCGGCCATATGGGGCTTCTCGCCGGTCGAATTTGTGAAGGGGGCCGGTGGATTGAATCCATGTGTCCATCTCTCTGTTTAGACCATTGTGCACATATTTGTTTTCTCTGTCTTTTCATCTTTATGTGCATTGCACGTGTAAATTTTTGGGCTTCCAAAAACTTTAAAAGAAAAATCAGAAAAATATAATGTGTTTGATGGGGTTCGAACAAAAGGGCTACGTCACAGCAGTGCAATGATTTACCGGTGAGTTACAAGTTGTTTCTTACTGTTCTTAGACAAGATAGACTTATAACTTGTACCCAGGCTTGTAAACTCCTTTCTGTATATTAAAAAGAAAAATCTTTTATAGAAAATTCAGTGTCGTTATAGTCTGGTTTCTTAAAAGCATCGCTGATTCATCGAATGTCACATGCCAACTGATTACTCATCTCTTAATCTCATGACATCACAACCTGTACCCCTTAGCTCCATTTGTATAGCTGACAAGAATACACTTTATTGCCCTCTGCTCAAACTTATCGTTACTCTCTTGAACATAAGCGGTGAACTCAAAACATCAAAACCTTGAATCTCCAACCTTTTCAATCAATACCTCCACATGAATTTTTATATCTATTGTCGTTGATGGTGATCTGTTTATGAGGTATGCAGTTGTCATGCCTCTCTTCCTAAAAGAGTGGTAATGGCACGTGACAAGCCCACGATGTATTTATTTCGAGAAAGTCTTTTCTCGAAACAAATACGCTAAGCGTATATAAGCAATATAAAAATGGCGTGATAATGAAAATCCAAATTTATAAATTTACATTCCAAACTTTACAGAGTTGAAACTGATACATGATGTCTGAAATAAGAAACAGACAATGAAATTGCCTAAACAAGTGACATAGAGAAAAGAAAAGCTTAAGTAATTAAAGAACTAGTAATCGGTCTGCTCCGTAAGCTGAGAGTAATTCTTCTGTCTCGGCTCGATCTCCTCGGTCTCTAATTCATCTCACGAACATTCCAAGGAAACAAAGAAATGAGTGGAATGCACGTCAGCGAACTTACGCTCGGTAAGTCCCCAAAATGGTAGGATTATAAAAATTGTGGTGATGTGTTAACAATTATAAGATGGGTATGATATGTCAAGTGAATATGGAAACTATTTAAGCATGACAAACTGAGTAAACATAGCAGTTCAGGTCAAGTATAGAGTTGGTTAATCTAAGCATGCGATACGTGTGTAATGGTGAATATGAAGTGTATGTCAGTTTACAAGGTAATCTATCCTAGCGCCAGTTCAAGTGTAAATATCAACAAAATCTCAAGAGTGTTCTAGAACCTAACAAGCTATCGTCCAGGGGTAAGGAACCACAGACCTAAATCAATAGAGTAACTTCGGGACCCTAAGCTGTGGAGGAGTTGACCCGAATCAAGCATCTAGTATCGAGACCATAAGCTGTGAAGGAGCCGACCCGATCAAGAGTGCGGCATCTGGACCCCAAGCTGCGGAGGAGTCGACCAGATCTAAGAGTTCATATACTAGTGGGACTCCTGAGATTTAGTTGGATTCATACTTAAACTACTCCAACATCCCACGTAATCTAATTTACAATTATGGTTACAAGTCTTGCCCGAATTAATGAATACATAAGAAGTGTACCATTTCAAGATTCAAGTCGATTTCATGTATTCATTTCAAGTTCAAGTATTCATGTCAAGTGTTCATGTTAAGTCATTATGTATTCATGATTCGGGTCAAGCCCGGTCAAGCATGTAATAAGTTCCATCGAGTAAGTCATATAGATGCAATTGAGTTCACGTCAAGACCAAGTAGTCATGTCAAGTGCAAGTGTAAAAGTTAAGTTTTATTCATGTGTTGCGTTATGTCTGATTCAGTATTAAAGTAATATGATTTTTGTGAATATATGAATTTTAAATCGAGAGATAAGCAAGTGATAACACTGATTGTCTCCGGCTCCCCGAGGCTCAAGAGATAATATGCCACCTAGATCCATCAGCTACCTAAATACTAACTGGCTACTGGTTGCATAGTTCTAGATATTTATGTGAAAATATATCATTTGATAATTTTAAGGTATTTATGTAAAATAGTCCATTAAAACTTTGAGGGGGTTTTATGTAAAATTACTTTATTTAAAGAAAATAAACCTTAAGGGTGTTTTGGAAAAAAAATATATTAATTAAAATATTGAGAGTGTTTTTTAAAAGTATACTTTAGATTTTATGCAATTTTAATGACAAAATCCTAACCTGTAGAAGTTCAGGGTGCTTTAGTAAAATCTAACCTTTTAAAAGCTAAGGGTATTTTTCTTGAAAACTATAATTTAAAACTTTTTTTTCCTTTAAAACTATTTATAATGATAGGTACTAAACAATTTAATATAATATATCGTCTTTTATTGTCACGATCCGAAATTTGGCACGTGACGGCCCTTAAACCACGTAACGTTTACAGACGTAACGCAATTTAAGTAAGCCGAAAACCCAGCAATTTAAAACATCAAAAGTAGTAAGTGATAAGAACATTATTAAAACTTTTGAAATCTCAATCAAAATTCTTTAAACTCCAAATTTACTTTTTTTAAAATTTGGCAGCGCCTCCTTTGTAAAAACTAGCCCCATAAGGGTACAACAAAAGATATAAGTAAAGCATCCCCAAACGGGACCAAATCCATGCCCAAGGGAGGAAAACAACCACCATAACAGATATACGACACCGTAGCGAAGAAAAAGATGATATAATTAAAACTGCATAAAAGACCTCCAGAGTCATCAAATAATATATAATATCGTCCTCACAAGCCGTCTCTAAGTCAATACATGAAAATGATAGATGGAGAGTACTGGATACAACCAATATACAATGAGCAATATCGGATAACCGCAAAACCCACCTATAGCAAAACTGCACCCAGTCAGCCGTAGCGGTATCCGCTGCAAAAGATGATACAATAGGAAGAAGAAAGCCCTGACTCTGACTGCTCTGAAGGACAACCTATACAACCCTGTGGCACAACGGGGGTGAGTTGCCAATTCATGAATAGTAAATAACATACGCAGGTAATCGCAAGTATGCATGTACTGCGCTAATCTATCACATGCAAGCTGATAGCAATAAATAGCAATATGTATATGCAACAGTCATGGAAGGTACTCTATCAGGTACTACTAATACATGAAGCAATACATATCAAATAAATGCGGAGTATGGGATAAAACATGTCATCCTCATGGAATCCTCATCGTGGCAGGACCAGTGTCCATCAAGACAATCTAAATCCCAAATTGCTCAAATCGGCCCTCAGATCGGCCCTCAAAGCCTGTAAGTCTCATGGAACCTGAGTGTCAAACGTCGACACCCGAAAACATCATGAAAACTAGTGTCCAGTATCGACACATAAATACTCATATATATATAGGGCTCCATCAGTCCAGATCAGCCCTTGGGCTCCGTCAGTCCGGATCGGCCCAGATGATATATATATATGTATATATATATATATGTATATATATATATATGTGTGTGTGTGTGTGTGTATATATATATAGACACACACATATATATAGGGCTTCGTCAGTCCGGATCGGCCCTTATAACCTGTAAGTCTCATGGAATATGAGTGTTAAACACCGATACCTGAAAACATCATGAAAACTAGTGTCCAGCATCGACACATAAATACTCATATATATAGGGCTCCGTCAGTCCGGATCGGCCCCTGGGCTCCGTCAGTCCGGATCGGCTCAGATGATATATATATATATATATATATATATATATATATATAGAGAGAGAGAGAGAGCGCTCCGTCCGGATCGGCCCTCAGTTCTCAAATCCATAAATCACATGAAGTAAAGAATAAGAATACTTGCATAGATCATTATGATGATATATATTATATATATGTACATATATAACAGCGTCCCATACCACTGATATATATATACATATATAACAACGTCCCATACCACTGATATATATCATCAGGAGTGACACATCCAGAAAACATCATGTGAAATCTATATCTCAATGCGTAAATCCATGAAATATAATATATGGAACATAAAACAATAATATGAGCATATAAAAGAAAAACCGCTATTTAATTGCACCAAGTTATTAAATATATCATGCGGTTCCTAATTTCTCCAAAATCCATACAACAACGTATAAAGGTGAACATGGAGCTATAACCAGGTATGCGTACCCATGTCGGCATAGCAAGATATGCGTATATATATGTAAGCATGTATGTATAATGCATCTCATATGCGCAATAGCATAAGAATCAATGTCTCCATGTCGGTGATAATACAATACCACATAGGGGTATATGTAGTTCTAGATAGGTAAATGGGTGTACATGTATGTATGTGTGCATGATGTACATGTAGCTGTAGCAAGGTATGTGTCTCTACCTGTCAATAATGATATAATACCTTCCAGGTATATGTGTAATCATGTAGGCATAGCAAGGCATATGTGTAAGCATGTGGGTGTACAGGTATGCTATATCACATATGCACAAAGAAATAAGAGTCGCTATCTCCATTATCCTTATCCAATACAATATCACGTATGTATAGGTGTTGTGCGTGTCATGGCTGTGTGTGGCATACAATCAGTGCTCGTGCAACATGAACCATCAATAATAGTGCAGTGTTCAAAGGGTACAAGTCCTAGCACAGCAAGTAATAATATGTAATGAAGTTTTATGCCTATATGTGCAATATAAACATGAGGCTAATATCATATCATCTCTAGCCCTGACGCATAACGCCATGCGGACGATTCCCTTGTAGATGTTAAATCTACTCACAGATGATCTTGGCTAAGTAAAGCCAACCACTCGCTTTCCCTTCTTTGCAGCGTATGAAGTTCTCGCCTGCGTCCATAAGATCATAAACAATAATAATAAGTGTATATTAGCAATCGACCAATAACACGTACAAAGTACGTTTGGCTGACGCACCAACTCTAAACATACCCTCAATTGTTCGTCTAGTGGCTAACGTGCATAGCGACACTACGAAACCAACCCAAGAGCAAAACTGCACAAAGTACATGTACCGTGTCGGATAACGTAACGCGCGTAGTTGTAACACTAGAAACAAGCCAAGTGATCCCAGATTTTGTATACAGACACAATATAAAAATCAAGCAGGACCAAACACACCAAGACCAAAGCAGACAGCTACCCTGAAAACCCAAACCCAAACTCCACAAAAAATCCGAGGTCGCCGGATTTTCCTACTGTGTCACCGACCAAATCCGAGGCGATGGGGTTCATACTTCAGGAGAAAACTTAGGGTCTCTAGTACAACACCACTACACTGCTAGATTTTCTAGTACACACACTGGGTCACAACAGATCACAGATATCACAATATGACACTAAAAATACGATATGTGCACGAAACATTACTTTTAGTGTTCTAAACTGAAACGAATAAGCTACGCAACACTAAAAGGACCTACTTAACAGATAGAGATCATTACCTAACCACAAAAACTCAAAGATCCTAGCTTTCCAAGCTCCAATGGATCCTAGAGGAAAAATAAGACTTGAAAAGTGATTTTGGTGAGATTTGATGAAGTTTTTATGAAGGATTGGTGATGAAAAGGTTAAGTGTTCAGTTGAGGGAAAGGAGATGGAGAAAAAAAGAAAGTGAGAGAGAATGAGAGTGAATGAGTGAGTTAGAGAGATAGAGGTGAGTGTAATGGTGAGAGGGTAAGTGAGCCACTTGCATTAACTCACTTCCTCTCCTTCATTAAAGCTAGCAATGACTCCCACCATGAGTCATCTTGCCACCTCCCCACCAATCCAAAACAAGAAGAAAAAATATCTCCTCCCACAACAAATATCTAAGGAAAGGTTAAGGTTAAACAAGTAAGGATTAACTTAAGGCATGGATTAGATTAAAGTGTCATGTCCACTAAGCAAGGTTAACACTGAGCAACCCCTTCCATGTAAACATGCACAAGTGTGTGTGACCCAAAAGAAATAAGAATTAAATATTGATTAATCTAACTAAAATGCGAGAAAGCTATTTTGGTAAACCTTTTTACCAAAAACCCGCAATATCGCATAATTAACACTAATCGCATTCTAAGATGTTACAATCTCCCCCTATAGAAAATTCGTTCCCGAATTTAAAATTCTTACTATGCATACGTTCAAAGAAATGAGTGCAAAACTTCCACATCTCACTCGCAGCCTCCTAAGTGAACTCCTCACTATACGGCTATGCCAAAGAAACCCTCCACAGATGGTAAGACCCATGACCGAAGTTTCTCCACCTGCCGATCTACTATCACTATCGGCTGCTGGTGAACAAAAAATCGCGTCACAATCGAATAGTCTGATGCTGAATCATGGGAGAAAGATCATGAAGGTATTTGCTAAGTATCGACACAAGGAATACGGGATGAATACTCAAAAATCTGGGCGGAAGTGCCAAATTAAAGGCAACGATACTAACTCGCTAAAGGATTTCAAAAGGACCTACAATCTGGGACTAAACTTCCTAAAACTCAACACGCCATTCATCGGAAAAATCCGTACGAATACATGATCTCCCACTGCAAACTCAAGTCTGCGACAACTACGGTCGTCATAAGACTTATGTCTGCACTGGGCTGCTCTCATCCTGACCTGAATCAACTGGATCTTTTCCGAAGTCTCTGGACTAGCTGGGGTCCAAAAATCCTGCTCTCACGGAGTCAATAAAATAGATGGGCGATCGACACAACCTACCACATAAGGCCTGAAAGTTGACATCTGAAACGTCTCCTGATAACCGTTATCGTAGGCGAACTCCATCAATGGAAAGTGACGATCCTAACTGCTAACAAACAATTAGTACGTACGCACAAGCATATCCTCCAGAGTCTGTATAGTCCACTCTGTCTGACCATCAGCCTACGGACACAAAGCGGAGCTAAAGCTCAACCAGTACCTAAGGCTTCCTGAAGTTTCTGCCAAAGACGGCTAGCAAACTGGGTGTCTCTATCGGATACAACGCATGAAGGAACTCCGTGCAAACGCACAAACTTACCGAAGAACAACTGAGCAAATTGAGAATAACCGGACAACAATCACCCAAATGGAGTCACACCCTGTCTAATCCTGGGTAGACACCACGACGAAAATCATGAAGATCTGCTCCTATTCCTACTCTGGAACGGTTAAAGATTGCAACTCTCCTGCCGGTCTCAAATGCTTAACCTTATCTCGCCGACAAGCCAAGCACTTCAAAACGAAATCCGAAACTTCACTCTTCACCCCTGCCCACCAGTAACCAACTCTCAAGTCACGTTACATCTCGGTGGCACTTGGATGAATATAGAAAGCTGACTGATGTTCCTGCTCTAGGACCTCGTGTCTCTACCCATCAATATTAGGTACGCACAAATGCGTCCCTAAACGTAGCACGCCCTGGTCATAAATCAAGAACTCCGAATCTTTACCCTGCCGAACATACTCGGAATCTCTACCCTGCCGAACATGCTCAGAATCTCAAACAAACAAGCATCGGCGAGCTGTGCCTCATGAAAACGATTAAGTAAAAGTGGACGGGCACGGACATGAGCAAGCTGTCCCCTCAGTAGAGGCGAACTTAAGCTGTACTCAACGGTCGCACAAGAATTGCAAATCTGCAGAAGACTGTCTCTGAACTGCGCACAACTGGAACAAGTTAACCCCGGGCCTACGACTCAAACCATCAGCTACTACAATCGCCTTGCCACGGGTAATAAAGGATCTCACAAACACAATCCTTCACAAGCTCCATCCAACGGCACTGTCTCGATAATCAAAAACCGCTGCAGGAAGATGTACACAAAGCTCTGGTGGTCCGTGAAAATCTGATACGACTCTCCGTATAAGTAGTGTCCCCAAATCTCCAGCGCAAAACCACCGTGGCCATCTCCAAATCATGAGTAGGATAAATCCTGCTCGTACTTCCTCCAACTGTCGGGAAGCATAAGCGATAACTCTATCATGCTATATCAGTACACAATCGAGCCCCACTCGTGAAACATCACAATAAACAACAAAGTCTCCTGATCCAGAAACAAGGATAGAACTGGTGCAGTCATCTACCAAGTCTTTAGCCTTGAAAACTCAGAATGCATGCCTCGGTCTAAAGAAAATGAACCCCCTTCCTGGTTAATCCGGTCAGCGGTGCGGCGATACTCAAGAAATCCTGCACGAAACGGCGGTAAAACCCCGCTAAGCCCAAAAATCTGCGGACCTTTGTCCCTGATACAAGTCTAGGCCAAAGTCGTACGGCCTTGATCTCCCTCGGGTCCATACGAATACCGTCTCCCATAACTACATGACCTAGAAAGTCAACACTATCAAGCCTGAAGGAAACATTTTGAGAATTTAGCAAAGAGCTATTACTCTCTCGACGTCTGCAAAGAAATCCTCAAGTACTGCTCATGTTCCTCTCGACTCTTGGAAAAGACCAGAATGTCATATATAACACAACAATACACTGGTCGAGGAACGGCATGAAGAATCTGGTTCATCACATCCATGAATGCTGCTAGGACACTGGTGAGTCCAACGACACCACCAAAACTCATAAAACCCATAGCGCGCACAAAAGCAGTCTTCGGAATGTCATCACTCCGAACCCGCAACTGATGATGACCTCATCCCAAAACAAACTTAGAAAAATGTCTCGCACCCTAGAGCTGATCAAAGAACTCGTTAAGCGAGGTAAAGGATGCCTAATCCGCACCGTAACTCGGTTCAATTGAAGAAAATCAATACACAACCTCAAACTTCCGTCCTTGTTTTTGACAAACAGAAATGGAGCTCCCCAAAGAGAAACACTTAGACGTACCAGTCTCCCTATCTAGCAACTCTGCAGCTAATTCTTAAGCTCCCTAAGCTCCGCCGGCTCACCTTAAACAACGTCGGAAACTCTCGCATGATAGGAACCCAGTCCAACGAATCCACTGTGGCTCCAGTATCACAAATGAAAGCCGAGAATCCTCGACATTCTCTTTTCAATGCCCGACTAGCGAAAAGGCTGAAATCAAGCTGAGAAGGGCGGCACCACAGCCCCCCTGCACAATAAGAACTGACTCATCGGAAAAACAAAACCTGACTGTTTTCTCGCGGCAGTCCACAGACGCATAGCATGTAGCTAAACAGTCCATGCCCAGGAGAATGTCAAAGTCCAACATCTCTAGAAGGATCAAACCGATGGACGAATCTCTATCTCCTACCCAATTGGCACATGACCGAAACACGTGTCGCGCAACCAAAGGATCGCTAACAGGAGTAAACACAACAAACGGCTGATCTAGCATACACGACTCTCGGCCCAATCTCGGCACGAAGTGTGTAGAACAAACGAGTGCATAGATTCCGAATTAAACAACATGCGCAACGAAAGAACATACGAATAAGATTACCTGAAAACTCAGCATTGGACCCCCGCACGTCCCGATGAGTAGAAGCAAACGCTCGTGCCTGCCCTCTACCCGCAACTGGCTGTCCTCCTCCTCTACCATCCTGTACTTTCGGAACAAACCCTCCGCGACCACGACCTTTCTGAACATAAGTCTGACGTGGTGCGACAACAGGCGCAAGGGGCAACGCTCCCTGAGGTGTAGGTGGTAAGGTATAATATGGTACTGCTGCCTTCTTCCAGCGTACCAAGGTACAATCTCTGACGAGGTGATGGAAACTCCCGCACCAAAAACATCCATACGATGGCTGCTGATCCTCCTGGGGATAAGAGCTAAACGACTGTCCTCGTCTAAAACCAATGCTACTCCCGAGACGTAACCGAAATCTGTCTCGGCGAGTAAGCCTTTGTCTCTGGGTTGATACACCTGTACGAGCCCTCCTCGGTTCCGGAACTTCCAAAGTCTCGGAAAGACACTCATCAACTAGCAGGGCTGCGTCCACTGCGGCTGTATACGTGACACAATGTTGTTTGCTGATAGCAAGGAATAACTGGATAACAGGGGTGGCAATCTCCTGTCGCTACACTCGACTGGTCTCAACCAACAACTTCATCATCTGGCATAAGTCCTGCATATCTGCCTCATGCCTAGCGATATGATCTATCGAAGGTGGATCAATCTGCTCCTGTACAACGAGCGTACCGTCCTGGTCAGTCCTCGTCCCAAACGAGTCAACTCTAACCTCGGCTCTCGCTGCCTCTCTCTGAGCCCTAAAAGTCATCGGCGGCAAAAGACTATAAATGGAAATAGGATTCGATATGAACACGAAAATTGAATCACAAGGATATGTATCATCAAGGAAGGAATTTCAAGTAATTAGTACTTAGGTTACTTAGGCGGAGTACCGTATCGTAAGTATGCCGCGATTATACACACGCTACATCATTCTGCTTAAGCTACCTACTCCATCATACCAAGGTCATCCTACACTCCGAAAGGTAAAACCTAGCGCTCTGATACCAATTTTGTCACGACCCGAAATTTGGCACGTGACAACCCTTAAACCACGTAACGTCTATAGGCGTAACGCAATTTAAGTAAGCCGAAAACCCAGTAATCTAAACCATCAAAAGTAATAAGTGATAAGAACATTATTAAAACTTTTTGAATCTTAATCAAAATTCTTTAAAGTCCAAATATACTTTCTTTAAAATTTGGCAGCACCTCCTTTGTAAAAACTAGCCCCAAAAAGGGTACAACAAAAAATATAAGTAAAGCATCCCCAAACAGGAGCAAATCCACGCTCAAGGGCGGAAAAAAACCACCACAACAGATATACGACGCCATAGCAAAGAAAAAGACGATATAATTAAAACTGCATAAAAGACCTCCAGAGTCATCAAATAATATACAATATCGTCCTCACAACCCGTCTCTAAGTCAATATATGAAAATGGTAGATGGAGAGTACTAGATATAAAGAATATACAATGATCAATATCGGATAACCGCAAAACCCACCTATAGCAAAACTGCACCCAGTCAGCCATAACGGTATCCGTTGCAAAAGATGATACGATAGGAAGAAGAAAGCCCTGCCTCTGACTGCTCTGAGGGACAACCTGTACAACCCTGTGGCACAACGGGGGTGAGTTTCCAACTCATGAATAGTAAATAACATATGCAGGTAATCGCAAGTATGTACGTACTGCACTAATCTATCACATGCAAGCTGATAGCAATAAATAGCAATATGTATATGCAACGGTCATGGAAGGTACTCTATCAGGTACTACTAATACATGAAGTAATGTATATCAAATAAATGCGGAGTATGGGATAAAGCATGTCATTCTCACGGAATCCTCATCGTGGCAGGACCAGTGTCCATCAAGACAATCTAAATCCCAAATTCCTCAAAACGGCCCTCATAACCTGTAAGTCTCATGGAACCTGAGTTTCAAATATCGACACCCGAAAACATCATGAAAACTAGTGTCCAGCATCAACACATAAACACTCATATATATATATATATATATATATATATATATATATATAGGGATCCGTCAGTCCGGATCGACCCCTAGGCTCCGTCAGTCCGGATCGGCCTAAATGATATATATATATATATATATATATATATATATATATATATATAGGGCTCCGTCGGTCCGGATCGGCCCTCATAACCTGTAAGTCTCATGGAACCTAAGTGTCAAATATCGACACCCGAAAATATCATGAAAACTAGTGTCCAGTATCGACACATAAATACTCATATATATATAGGGATCCGTCAGTCCGGATCGGCCTCTTGGCTCCGTCAGTCCGGATCGGCCCTCAATTCTCAAATCCATAAATCACATGAAGTAAAGAATAAGAATACTTGCATAGATCATTATGATATATATATTATATATATATATATATATATGTACATATATAACAGCGTCCCATACCACTGATATATATATATATATATATATATATATAAAACAGCGTCCCATACTACTAATATATATCATCAGGAGTAAAACATCCAGAAAACATAATGTGAAATCCATATCTCAATACGTAAATCCATGAAATATAATATATGCAACATAAAATAGTAATATGAGCATATAAAGGAAAAACCGCTATTTAACTGCAACAAGTTATTAAATATATCATGCGGTTCCTAATTTCTCCAAAACCCATACAACATCGTATAAAGGTGAACATATAACTATAACCAGGTATGCGTACCTATGTCGGCATAGCAAGATATGCGTATATATATGCAAGCATGTATATATAATGCACCTTATATGCGCAATAGCATAAGAATCAATTTCTCCATGTCGGTGACAATACAATACCACATAGGGGTATATGTAGCCCTAGTCAGGTAAATGGGTGTACATATAGGTATGTGTGCATGGTGTACATGTAGCTGTAGTAAGGTATGTGTCTATACCTGTCAATAATGATATAATATCCTCCAGGTATATGTGTAATCATGTAGGCATAGTAAGGCATATGTGTAAGCATGTGGGTGTACAAATATGCTATATCTTATATGTACAAAGAAATAAGAATCGCTATCTCCATTATCCCTATCCAATACAATATCACGTATGTATAGGTGTTGTGCGTGTCATGATAACTATCGACGGTGTATGTGTCATACAATCAGTGCTCATGCAATATGAACCATCAATAATAGTGCAGTGTCCAAAGGGTACAAGTCCTAGCACAACAGGTAATAATATGCAATGAAGTTTTATGCCTATATGTGCAATATAAACATGCAGCTAATATCATATCATATTTAGACCTGACGCATAACGCCATGCGGGCGATTCCACTGTAGATGCTAAATCTACTCAAAGATGATCTTGGCTAAGTAAAGCCAACCGCTCGCTTTCCCTTCTTCAAACCGTCCGAAGTCCTCGCCTACGTCCCTACGATCATAAACAACAATAACAGGTGTATATTAGCAACCGACCAATAACACGTACAAACTACGTTTGACCGACGCACCAACTCCAAATATACCCTCAAGTGTTCGTCTAGTGGCAAACGTGCATAGCGACACTATGAAACCAACCCAAGAGCAAAACTATACAAAGTACACATACCGTGTCAGATAACGTAACGCGCGTAGTCGTAACACTAGAAACATGCCAAGTGATCCCAGATTTTGTATACAGACACAACATAAAAATCAAGCAGGACCAAACACACCAAAACCAAAGTAGACAACTACCCAAAAAAACCCAAACCCAAACTCCACAAAAAATCCGAGGTCGCTGGATTTTCCGACTGTGTCGCCAGCCAAATCCGAGAGGATGGGGTTCGTACTTCAAGTGAAAGCTTAGGGTCTCTAGTACAACACCATTACACTGGTAGATTTTCAAGTACACATACTGGGTCACAGCAGATCACAGATATCACAATATGACACTAAAAATACGATATGTGCACGAAACATTACTTTTAGTGTTCTAAACTGAAATGAATAAGCTATGCAACACTAAAAGGACCTACTTAACAGATAGAGATCATTACCTAACCATAAAATCTCAAAGATCCTATCTTTCCAAGCTCCAATGGATCCTAGAGGTAAAACAAGACTTGAAAAGTGATTTTAGTGAGATTTGATGAAGTTTTTGTGAAGGATTGGTGATGAAAAGGTTAAGTGTTCAGTTGAGGGAAAGGAAATGGAGAAAAAAAGAAAGTGAGAGAGAATGAGAGTGAATGAGTGAGTTGGAGAGAGAGAGAGGTGAGTGTAATGGTGAGAGAGTAAGTGCACCACTTGCATTAACTCACTCCCTCTCCTTCATTAAAGCTAGCAATGACTCCCACCATGAGTCATCTTACCACCTCCCCACCAATCCAAAAAAAGAAGAAAAATATCTCCACTCACAATAAATATCTAGGGAAAGGTTAAGGTTAAACAAGTAAGGATTAACTTAAGGCATGGATTAGATTAAAGTGTCATGTCCACTAAGCAAGGTTAATACTGAGCAACCCCCTCCATGTAAACTTGCACAAGTGTGTGTGACCCAAAACAAATAAGAATTAAATATTGATTAATCTAACTAAAATGCGAGAAAGCTATTTTGGTAAACCTTTTTACTAAAAACCAGCAATATCGCATAATTAACACTAATCGCATTCTAAGGTGTTACATTTATTTTAATATTTATTGTTTTATTTCCTTTAAAACCGTATTTTATTTCCTTTCGAGACCGCACTCCGTGAAGAGCTCTGCATCTCACTCTACAAGACCCAAGACGTGTTATAATCTGCACCATCCGCAACAGGTTTTTCCTTATAACGGTTGTAGTGGCGAAATTGCAAAGGAAGGGCTTAAGTAAGGGTATTTTAGACTCAAGGGTATTTTAATGAAAATCTAAACTTTAATCAATATTACAACAATATATGAGTGTGCTATGATTCAAAAGTGTGCGTGTGGAATAGGTCATTACCCCGTGCACTATCACTAAAAATGTGTATAAAAACTTCTAGAATTTCATATTAAAACATATAGGATAGAAGTTACATGAAACGATTATATACAAAAGCTTTTCATGAAAATTATATAAAAAGAGTAAGTGACATGTTATAGAAATGTTTGCCATGATACAATTAGAATTAGAGGCGATTATTTTCTTATCAATATCCTTGTTCAATTGTCAAGTATAATTTTTTTGTGAGTGATGGCATAAAGAAATTATCGATGGAAGAGATTTAATTTAAACATGGATTTTAGTTATATAGATTGATTCGGCATATGGAAATGGATGGATTCAAGAGGGAGAAGGGAGAGAGTGAAGGGAGACTTACTTGTTACGCACGTATTAAAGGTGAAGAAGAGAAGAAGAAGAATGCTCGAGACCGACGGTGCACGGAACGAGTTGAGGGAACTTAATTTCTCTTGAGAGACTTAGCTTCACTTTGGACTTGGGAGAAAAGTTCAAAGAGGAATTATTTCAGTATAGTTCAGAGGGGAAAACTAGAGAATAGGCTTGGGTATTTATAGAAGGAAATAAATGGGGTAGGTTGAATCAAAACAATAGAGTTAAAGGCATTAAAATTGGTTTTTAATGGAAAAAAGACTGATGGGACAGTTCACTAGATTGAATGAGAGGTTTCGAGATATGGAAATGAAGAGACGGGAGGTAAAGGGACGTACGTGCACAAAAGGGGAACAAAATTTGAAGGTGGGGGCGACCAAACCCGGATTTGGACCAACCTGGGCAGGTCCAACTTGGTCTCTGGGCTTGGATCTCGTGTCGTTGGCTCGGGCCAGTTTAACTAGTCTAAAAACATATGTATTTTCTTCTGAAATGTTTTGTAACTCCGTCAATCACCCGTGAAACTTTCAGGACTCAAAAAATGACAAAAGAAAAGTAGAATAAAATAATTGGGATGTAAGGATTCGAGCACGCGGGCTATGGAATAGCAGCATAGTGACTTAACCAATGAGCTACAATTTGTTTCTTACACTTATTTAACAAGGATTACTTATAACTCCTAACCAGAACAGAGATACAAAGGTATTGAAAATTTGGGGTCGTTACAGCAGCGGTAGGCATCTGCTCAAAACATCTTTGGAAGTCTAGTCGTAAGTCATAAACATATGATCTTTTTTAGCAATGTTCAACTCATCCACTTTGCAAAGCCATTAGACTGAGAAACTTCTAGAATGGTGTAATGAGTCACAATCCCCTCTGACTTGTAGAATCTAATAAACTTATGCAAAATTTACTCGCCACTCTTATCATACTACAGAACCTTTACACGTCTACCAGTCTACTTTTGACCATAGCCTTCCATATTTTGAACTTCTCAAAAGTCGTAGCCTTAAATTTAGAATATATACCTGAAAGTATGTCTTAGCTCCTCTACTATATTTCTATGAGTATCAAGTATGCAATTTTCTAAAATCTAGAGGGCTGAGTATACTAAATAAGAATCAAACTAGAAAATTAGGATTTCAATGTAAGCAAATAAGTTTCTAACCTAAGTGAAGAGAGCCTACAACCTTTGCAGTCTATTCCTTCACTTTAAAAGCTCCGAGTGGTATTCCTAGAACTCTTCTTGACTCCAATTGAATGTTGGAACGAGCTTGCTGGAAGTCTTCATTGTCGAAGATGATCCACCTTGAAGCAACTCACACTCAAGCTCACACTTCACTAATCAAGCTATTAGTGAAGAAAACAACCTATACTAATTTGCTAGAGTAGTGTAGGTTGATGAAGTAGGAATTTTGATCACAAAAAATCTTGCTTTTTTTTCGTTTTCTCAACCTTAGAAAATAACTAGAGAGGAGATGAAGATGAACTTAGAAGTGAAAGGAACCCGTGAGCTAAGATGAGATGATGAAAAATTGATGAATATGTGTGAATAGAACAAAGAAAAGAGGTGAGTCATGGCTTCTCAATGTTTCTAAAAGCACCTAAAGAAATTATGACTCATTCATCTTTTCTTTAATTCATATATATTGATCATTATCTTCTTATCTTTACCTCTTGTGAGATTCTCATACATCCATATTCAATGTATCATCAATCATGATACAATATATATATATATATATATATATATATATATATATATATAAAGAGAAAAAGAAAATCTTAAGTGAGCTTAATATTAGTTCATATATATATATATATATATATATATATCAAATTATTAAAATCAACACTTGATTCAATAATCCGGTTATATCATATATAACCCGGCTAATATCATATATATATATATATATATATCAAATTATTAAATCAACACTTGATTCAATAATCCAGTTATATTCAATAATCCAGTTATATTATATATAATTCGGCTAATATCAAATATATAAACATATATATATATATATAAATCAAATCATATATAACCCGGCTGATATCAAAAATGCTAGATACGGTATCATATACTCGTATTTAATCAAGCGCCCGCACATATCTCCATACGTGCCCTATTTCGTTTCGCTTGAACTAGGAAATCTCTATGTGGAACTCTAAAAACTCGTCAATATGCCAGCAGTAGGTAATGATCACATCAGATACCCATAAGCCGTCAGCGGTACTAGCTGGATGTAACGGCTACTCAGGTATTGAACGAGTAGAAAATCAACAAGAAAAGTTGTCCAAACTCCCGTAGAGCCTATAAGAAACACTTACCGTACAATCTGGTCTCTTCGTCTGATATGTCGTGTATCGAGTCTGGGGGTGGAATCGCCAGATCCCAATAATTCGATAAGTCATGCCGATGTGTGGCCTATAATCTTTCGAGAAACTACTGATAACACTTATCAGTAAATCTCATCAGCCCTGGCTAGAGACTTACTGTTATAACCAATCGAGTATACCGCAACATCAACTCCCAATACCGGGAGAGACGAAACCCCTGCTATTGCTCACTACCTTCATGTGACTCGGGACTATACCCAAAAACCACCAGTTTGCATGACTCATTTGAGCCGTGTTAGATAGGAAATCAAAGCACATTGGGAATCATATAAGATACTATAATGATCTCGGGTCTACAGACTAACCTGTGTAAGTGTCACCAGAGAACTGCTATCTGACGATAGGTATGGTACCATCTAGGACTAAAGAGATATTCTTGGTGTATAATAACGGAGAACTCCAAGTGGAGTCCTTTACCAATTCGAGCTTCCAGAGTGATAAAGATGACAGCTCTACCTCAATACCATTAATTTTTTTTTACAAGAAATTCCTTTTCTAAAAAGGTGGCATGTTGAGCAACAGACACCTTTTGTTCCTTGGTGTGGTAGAAGATATGCCTTCGCGGATGTTTAAAATATCTAACAAACTTATATAAAACCGACATTTTTTCGAGTTTGTCCGGATTTTGCTTTTTAACATAAGCCAGAAAAACCCATATCTTAATGAAATTAAGACATGGTCTCTTCCCCTCCCATATCTCATATGGAGTGGTAGGCACAGACTTAGTAGGAACCCTATTCAATATATAAGAAGCTGTTTCAAGCGCAAATCCCCAAAAGGAAATAAGTAACTCAGCAATACTCATCATAGAACGTACCATATCTAATAGGGTGCGATTCCTCTGCTCCAAAACACCATTGTGCTGTGGTGTATACGGAGTATTAAGCTGAGAGAGAATCCCATTCTCTTTTAGATAATCTCGGAATTCCGTGCTTAAGTATTCACCTCCTCGATCAGATCGAAGGATTTTAATACTTTTACCCGTATGGTTCTCTACTTCGCTCTTATATTCATTGAATTTCTCAAAAACTTCAGATTTGTGTTTCAACAGGAACACATGTCCAAATCTTGAAAGATCATTAGAGAATGTAATGAAGTACGAAGAACCATTTCTGGTATGTGTAGACATAAGACCGCATACATCACTATGTATCAGTCTCAAAAGTTCAGTAGCTCTTTCTTTGTATCTCGTAAACGGAGTTTTGGTCATCTTATCTTTGAGACATGACTGACAAGTTTCATAAGATATAAATTCGAATGGATTCAAATATCCATCTTTATGCAACTTAGCTAATCTGGTCGTATTGATATGACCAAATCTACAATACCACAAGATGGCTTCGTTTATTTCTGAGCTTTTCATCTTCTATGTATTCTGTATGTTTAGAATTGTATTTGATTTTGAATATATAAACCATTACACAACGTACCAAACCCAATCAACATTTGATTTAGGACAATGTTCATAACATTTTTCTCTAATGCAAAGTTATGGATATTATATTGTATATCATCGACAGTACGAAATAACAGTCATTCAAAATCAATGCATTACCATTTGGCAATACGAGGTGATATTCACCAACAGCTTCGGCAGCAACAATTGCTCCATTCACTACTCTGAGAGACATATCATCCTTTCTAAGTTCTCTACTTTTCTTTAACCCTTATAATATATTACAAATGCGGGATCCTGATCCGGTATCCAGTATCCAGGACATAAATCAAACTAAAAAATAGTTCTCCATAACTAGCACGCCTGAAGAAAATGCATCAGAATGCTCTTTCTTCATCGGGTCGCATAGAAATACTTGCATTCTGTTCAATCGAAAATATTGCATATTTGATTGAAAATTTTCATTATTTTTGTTAAATACTTAAAGGTAATTATGGTACATATGTGGGTTTATCTGCAAAATATTCTTTATCATATGTTTATACACTATACTTAACATTATGAAGGAAAATATATGCATATAATATTTATATAATATTTTAGTAATTTAAATATGTATGTCATATTAAATATCCCTAATCAATATTCTTACAATATCATATCATATAAAATGGTTAGGATAATATCTCAAAATAAATAACAAATATTACTAATATTATGAATTGAGATATTGTGTAGATTTAGCTCAGGTCTGGAGATCGAGATATCCAAGATGTCGGGAATGAAATCTGCCGATAAAGTTGAATCAAATCGTAAAATCATGAATGACAGAGACTCAGAGAAGATTTAAACATTCCAGACATCACAAAGATCTCCACGTGTCAACACCAGAAGCCACAAGAAATACCAACTTTTGATCCCACCATGCCGCCGCGGTTTAGCGGCCAAACCCCCATTTATGCGGCGGATCCGCGGCCCATCTGTGGCCGTTGGATGTGGATTTTTTCAATATGATTGTATCAACAAATCCTAACACATGAGATCTAGGGTTTTCTATTTCTATAACTATAAATAGGACCGAGAGCTTCACATGAAAAATTATCTATCCGAAGCGATCAAGAGGTCCACAGTGATCCATAAATCAAGGAGATCAATCGACGCATCATCTACTTTCTACGAGACAGAGATCGGGAGCATAAACTAAGATTCTTGTACTTTAAATTTGACGGATTTGTAAATGGTAGTTGATTAATAAAAAGATAAATCTTTAGTTTAATTCTTTACATTTTAATTTCTGCATTAGTTTCTGCATTTACATCATGATCTCTTTCATCTTCTCTTCTATCTCAACCATGCGTGAGTAATTCTCCCCTTGATAGGGTTCGTAGGATTAGGGTAAATCAATAGATGATAAAATCTCTTAACTTCTTTTACATCTTTTAAAATTTATAAACTTTAGCAAAATAAATGTTAACATCCTAATCAGACGCGCTACCAATTTATTGATAGTCTCGACCGCGATTTGAGATTATATTAACAATTGTTTTGGTAAAGGCTATACATGAATAGAGGTCAATGAAAAGATAAGGGTTAAGAGTGGGAACCATATAAAAACCCTAATCGGTATTTATCATTATCGATCTAGTTTTAAATTTATTAAAAGATAAAAGGAGTCATCTTTAATTAATCACCCATTACTACTAAATTCTATGAACCCTACAAGCCTTTTCTTTATAGATTCTACATCTGTATATCGTAGATCTACACCCAATCACCCCTTATTTCAATCAACTTGTCTAAAGCAAGATAAAAGATTCGACGTTTCCCTGAGGATGACCCGTATTCATCTCGGGTAGGTACTCGCGACACCGTTATTGATTGCTATTATTACTTTATTTACGACAAACTTCTTTCTAAATACAGAATCAATCAAAGGGCGCCGTTGCCCGGGATACATGCGTAATTTTTTTTCTTACTATTCGTGTTGAATTATTATAAAATCCAGTAAACATATTATAAAAGAGAACAAAAAGCGCAACTTGCATATTTAACAATTATTGTGCGAATTTTGCAAGGGTATCTGGAGTCACTGGAACGAGGAATTAGAGATTCAGAAATTTTCATCGAAGGCCAGTGAAGTATTGGAGGCTACTGAAGAAAAATCGGCAAAAGAACCTACCATTGAGCCGCGGAACCGCGGCAATAGTAAAGACTTGGCCGCGGAACCGCGGCGGCTCTGTCGAATTGGGCTTCCAAAATCTTCCGGTAATATCCACATCCCATTCTCTCACCTCTAAAATTCAATAATTTGAATTTTCTGCATGATTCTTCGCAAAAATCGCCGCTCAAAAATCTTTTTGCGTGTTTTGATATTGGTTTGTTTTTGCATATTTCTAAAATGGACTTTAAGGTGAAAGACCAAAATTCAGATTAGGTGGGGATTTCATCACCCTTCATAGGCCCCACAAATCACAAAACGAGTATCCGCATAACCTTACATTAATTAAAAAATATCTAGACCAATACTCTAAGGACCGTCGCGATCAATTAAGACAGAGGAAGGTCGTTGGTAATCTATCGCTTATTCGCATCTCTCTTGTGGTGTCTAGGCAAGTGTGACTAAGAAAAGTGGTTACTTAATTATGCCCGATATTTTTGGTGATTCGTATAGCGGATACCTTCCACTTACCTGGCCACAGGAGCGATAAAGAGGTGGTAGAGGATTGATCCTGCGACTTGTCCTTTGGAAGTCTAGGAGCGGTCTAGTGCTTGACCTAGGTGACCTTAGTTCTAAGGTTGATTGTGCATTTTGTGATTTGTCGAGTCAAGCCTCACGTCCTACACTTTTTCAAAACAAACCAGTTTTAAAATCGTTCTCACACACGCTGCCACGTGCGCTAAACCCACTTGGTGCATGATCGGCTGGACACGGGATTCTAGTACCTGTCTTGTCCGTGTTTCTGCTGTCAACTCCAAAGTCGGTACTTCGTCATCTTCTTTTCCCCCTCCACCCACCACATCGACCAAGATGGACGGTTCTCCATCAGATTTTACCAACACACCCCTGCCACCACCCGTAGGTGCGCAGAATCCACCGTGCATCTTTCTCCAAGAAAAATGCTACTCGATACGCGGTCCCCTTCCTACTTGCCTATCTATTCCACCAGCCAATGGGGATAATTTCGAAATTAAACCCCACTTCATCAACTTGTTGCCCAAATTTCACGGGCTTGAATCCGAAGACGCATACGTTTTTATAACCAAATTCGAAAACGTATGCATAATGATGGGCACTACACAACTTTCTGTGGATGCTATGCGATTACGGCTTCTCCCTTTTACCTAGTGCGAACTAGCAGAAAAATGGCTTTATAGCACTGCCGCATATTTTATCGCCAAATGGGACGAATTCGTTATAGCATTACTGAAGAAATTTTATCCCAATCATAAAACCGCCCGTTTTCGAAGCGAGATTAACCAGTTTACCCAACTTCCTAATGAACCATTTTGGAAATGCGTTGAACGGTTCAAGGATCTTTTTCTACAATGCCCCCATCACGGAATTGATAAATAGCAACTTTGCCGAATTATATATGAGTGTGTTAATCCTGCCACAAATCAGATGCTTGAAACCATTTGTTAATGCCATTTCATGTTTAAAGACGATGGTGAAGCTTGGCAATTTCTGGAAGATCTCGCCGAACAAACCTTACAGTGGGAAAGAGTTAAACCAATATTTTCTAAGAGAGGTATCCATCAGCTCGACATTTCCATCGCAGTGAAAGCCGAAATGGCCGCGATGCAAAAGAAACTTAATGCTATCGAAAACAAATTCTCATAAGCCTCCCTAAACCAAGTTACGCTTCCCAAAACCGTGTGTGGTTGCTGTTCTAACCCATCACATTTGACGGAAGAATGTCCTTTGAGTCCACTGTTTCAAGGTCAAGAACAAATTAATGCTACTTTTCAGCAACGACCTAGAAACGATTCTTATTTTTCCAAATACAATCAGGGATGGAGGAATCATCCTAATTTTGCTTGGAATAAAAACCAAAGCAATTATCAAAGACCTTCTCCGCAGCAACAGCAACCACCACAACAAAATCAGCACCCTTTCAACCACAAAATTTTTAAAATCCGGCCAACAATTTTGCACTTTATAATAATTCATTCCAAATGGCCGGTACTAATAAAACCTCTGCACTCGAACGAAACTTAGAAACGTTCGTTAACCAATCTACACAAACGACGGCTAATTTAAGTCTTCTATCCAAACGTTAGTGCAACACACAACTTCCCACGGTGAAAGCATAAAATCGATAGAAGCACAACTTGCATAGTTAAATGTCGCGATGACTGAGAGAGATAAAGGGAAACTTCCATCTCAACCTCTACCGAATCCTGGCCACTCACAAAATCATAATGTGTGTGCCGTAACCATGTTGAGATCGGGAAGAGTGCTGAATAACTAAGTGGGTGAACATGTTGATATTGATGATATTCCTGATACCCCGGCTTCTACTTCTAATCCTAATTCGTTTAGTCCACCACCTTTTTCCGAGCCTATTCTTTGTTTTCCACTAGGCTCGAACCTATAGCCCACTTCCTCGAGTCAACCTCAAACGATCCTAACTCCAATTTTGGGACCTATTCCATCTCCACAAACTTCTCCACAAATGATGGACCAAACCCTTATTGATAAAGCTCCTTATCCATATTGGTTAAGAGGCAACAGACCAAGTCTATAAATGGAGAAAATTGTGAAAATTTTTAAGCAAGTTAACATAAACATTCTTCTCCTAGGTGCTATCCAACAAGTTCCATCCTTTGCGAAAATTCTAAAGGAATTGTGCACTAGGAAAAGAAAAATTCAAGTGCCTAAAAAAGTTTTCCTAGCGAGTAGTGTGAGCACTATTTTTACCCAACAAATACCCAAGAAATGAAAGGATCCCAGGAGTCCTACACTATCTATTGCTATTGGTGATAAATATATCAATCGTGCTCTACTCGATTTAGGTGCTAGTATTAACTTACTTTCGTATTCTGTCTATGAGCAATTAAGCATCAGAGAGTTAAAACAGGCGCACCGCACTCTTCGGATGGCCGATTGATCTATCATCCAACCTAGGGGTGAGCTAGATGACGTGTTAATCAAAGTCGGGGAATTTATAACCGTTGATTTCGATTGTGATATTCGATATCTGTTTTCATGCACCTTGTGCATTTGATTTGGATTCTTGCGCATACTTGAGGCGCTTGATGCGATTTTGGTGCACACCAGATGCCCTAAATCGGGATTCTTCGTGTATATCAGATGCACCTGATATTGTTGTCAGGCACACTCGTTGCCTTTGACGGGTGTTTCGTGCACACCCGTTTCACTTAGATTTTTTTTTCTGTACACAGGTATGGCACATTCATTGATTTCGATTTCTGTGCGCACCAGACGCACGTTGCATTATTTACATATGCCATTGAGTGCGATTTTTTTTGGATCAGTACGTTTTTATGATATTTACTATTTGGTTTAGTAACTGAGCATGACTAGTCATAGGACAATACCTGAATATGTTTTTGCATGCATCGATAGTTATCAAAGGGATTTCCAAAAAGGAGCTACAGTCTCAGTATTTTTCTTACGTGTCCGAGATGACACGAAATATTTTATAAAGGAAACCCTTCTAAATTATTTTCAACACGGTGGGACATGTATGTTAAACAAAGGATATATATATATATATATATATATATATATGTAGTTATTTTCTTATAATAAGTGTCCACTGCTTGTGCTGTGATACGCGCATCGCGTAGCGACTTGAAAAAGGTTTGTCATACTTTTCTTTCAACTATTTTGAAAAGTTTACAACGATGCATACTATGTACATATTAGTTTTGAGTATATCATGTTGGTTTTCGTATTGGACCTTGACATTAGTATCTTTCCCATAACTCCGATGATTGCGTGATACTTGATGTCGTTTTGATTTTGAGCTATATACTCATTTTTCATGCGCAGGCGTTACGCTACGATATATTTTATGTATTTTGATTTCGGAGCCCCGACAACTTGATCATGTTACTGAAATGTTTTAGTATTTGAGGGGTTTAAATTTAAATTCGAGGACCGAATTTATTTAAGGGGGGAAGACTGTAACATTTCAGAAAAATAAACTATTATTTTTAGAAATTTATATTATTGAATAATAAATATTATGAATATTTTAATGTGTGGAGATTAGTTTTAAATGATATGGTATAATTAAGTACCGATAAATTGGGAATATTACAAAAATACATTTGAATGATGATTTTGAAAGAATATTATATGACTTAGACACTTTATAAATTTTATACAATTGATTATATACAAGGTTATGCTTAAACTTGATTAATTATCACTAGTCGTGCATTAAGCTTGATTTTTGATGTGACATGCGCTATGTCATATTGTTAACACTTGTTACATTTCTCTTTCTTGTTTGAAAACTATGCACCATTTCATTGTTATTTGGTTTTTATTTGTTTTTATTGGAGTTAAAAAGAAAAAGGAAAAAAGAAAAGGAATAAAGAATTGTGGCATGGTGAGGGGTATGGGCAAGAAAGAAAGAGAGAAAGAGAGAGAGAGTGAGGGGCCAACCTTGGACATGGCTCATTGTCACCATCTTCATCATTTCTTTTTCCCTCATCACCCATGGCTGCCCTCCTCTCTCCACCATCTACACCACCTCATTTCACCTCTAAAAACACCTCAAAACAGCTCATTCCTTTCATTAAAAATGTGCAAAAGCTCACTACAAGCATGGGGAACCAAGAAAAATTGGATTTTGATGCTCTAGGGTATTCTTGAGTCCCAAATAAGATAATTCTTTCACTTTAAGTGTAGGGTTTCATTTCCTTTAGCTCCGAGTTTAGTTTAGAATTGGTTTAGCAAGATTTTGTGACTTTTGAAAAATTCTAGATGAGGATTAGGGTTTTTCCTTGAGTTGTGATGGTGCAAGTGAGTGCATTTGGTGACTACAAACCCTCCTTAATGATTGAAACCAGTGACTAAACCCAAAATACAAGTTAGATATTTGAAATGTCGGTTTTGTGTATTAATTGGGGACTACATGGAATCTGGAGTGACCCGGAAGTTTTACAAGAAAAATAAGCAACACCACTAATCTAGATGGACCACCAGGAGGACACCCTGCAAAGACGAACCCATTCCAAGCCATCCAAACCGAGCTGGCCAGATTTTAGAGTATAGTGGCCGGCCAAATTGTGGAGTTTAGGGTCAAGGTTGCTTTTGTAGCATATATACCCCCTATATAACACCCCAGTACTGTTTGTTTATCCCTATTTCACCTGAACCAAAATCTGGGACCATTTTCTTGGGTTGCTGTTTTGAATTGTGGGTTTTAAACGACTTGAACTTTTGATATTTGTGTTTTCTATCGGTCACTTGACGTTTGTACGTCGATATCGGGCGTCGTTTGTTTTTTTTGGATGCGTAGGCTATAGGTTCTAACCTATAAGCATATCACGTGTCGTTTTGATTGCGAATCGGATTTTAATACGATACGATGTGTTATGACATGTAGGTACCTTCGCGTGGACTTCGGGACGACACGCAAAGGCAAGGAGGTATCGACTTCGGCAAGCAAGGATCAAGATGAGTAGATATATATCTACGGAAGAAGTCGGGTGGATGGCGTATAGCACCCCGCAGTTTCGTAGTGCAGCATATGAATATGTTATATCTATATACTTATGTGTTATTATGAGATGTGTATTTTTAGCAAGAAATGTTTTAGGTGATTTTGGGTTAGTGTTAGCGTATTTAGAAGTTAGCGTTTTTAGTTTAATTCTTAGTTACGAAACCCTAGTGTAAAGGTATACACATACACACATGCACACACGTGATATGTTTTGGTGTATTTGTTATATGTATGTGTGTGTGTGTGTGTGTGTGTGTGTGTGTGTGTGATGAGGATAGTATATGATACTCGGAGGAGAGTCGATATGATCGGGCATGATGCCGCGAGATCGGATATGTAACGTAGGTCGTATTATGGATACGACATGATATTATAGCGGATCGTTGGGCGATGTGTTTTCATACACATGTGAATATATATGTTGATGGTATCGGAATATACTAGACTTTAGATCAGTACCTCTAATTCAGAATATGATGATAATGATACCAGATAAGTAATGTGTTATATGTAATAATTGACCCGTACCCCGATTTGGGATGCCGTACGATGGATTTTTCCGTACGATATATAAATATGATGATTGATCTGCACTCTCGACTCGAGGATGTGGTATTATATATTTTATCGTACGTGACGCTATTGAGGCGGGATCACCGACTATTGGATATATCAACTCGGATTTTATGTGGAATTCCTTACCTTTTCGACTAGTCTCTTAGTTTAGTCATGTTGTTATATGGTAGATATTAGACTGGACTCGAGTCATACTTATTTTCAAAACTAACGAATCGTGAGTATTTTTAAGACAACCCGATGGAGATTACGGATTTTTCAAAGGATGTAACTTTCTTAAAAATACCGTAGCCCTATTTTCTAAAAACCATGATTCGCGCTATTTCAAATTCCAAGACCGTATGACTCGTTTATATAAACGTATATCCTTAAATGTTGCGTTTACTAATCATCCTCCGTTTAATTCATGTTATATTCATCGCATTGTATGCTTATACCAGCGTTTCTGTAGTTATTATAAACCAATGTTGTCAGGACACCAACACCATTACCGATGATGTGTATGTCTACGAACACTTTCTTGCCGGCTCACACATATCATCATCGGTAATTGCCATGACACGTACACTTTAGAAGTATTACTTCATTGACATAACTTGCAAGCTGATAGTTCCAATATGTTATTGCTTTTATATGTTAGTTTAATTATTACATTCCTTGCCCGATATCAGATACATTCATATATTCATTTGTCATGCAATATTATGGAGCTTTATGCCGGTAATTCACTGTTATTTACTCTTGAGATTGGGATTTCGGATTTCTATGAGATTTCTGGATTTGGAGAAACCGCAAGGACTTTATAAACTTATTATCATTTTAAAGATAGAAAATTATGGTTTCCTCGTGACATGATTTGAGAGGTGCCCACCATGAATTTTCTCGGCTCTTGAGCAGTATCATACACCCGATTCGAAGAGGAGGAGGAACCGTCTGCGGGTGCATGGTGGACCCGGTGCGGTACATCGGGGCAAGATGGTCGCAGATGATGGCGTTGAGCCTGACAGGGGAGCACTACCAACCGGTTATTATGACGCGGCAGATATCCGGAGGATACCGACGTAGTCTTGAGATTTGATGATATAGGCCAGTCCGGATTGCCGGAGCCTGAGGTATTGAGATTTGATGATATGGGCCAGTCCGGATTGCGGAGTCCGAGATATTGAGATATCGAGATATATATTTTGTGTCGATACTTGACACTGATTCTCTGTTGATTTCATTGATGATACTTCGATTTTTATACAGAAATCTCACTGAGATATGAAAACAGTTTTCTCATTCAGTTGTATTCTGTTTTCATGCATTCATACATCATATATGTATTATATTGCTACCTGAGGCACTGATACGAGCACTTGCTATTACACTTATGTATAGATGTTTACCCTTGCCATTATTTAGATGCTTCAGGTTATATATTGAGGATATATTATTGTATGATCTAGGATAGAGTCATACATGCGATTTCTTCTCGGTGATATTTTCTACTCACGAGTTGGCAACTCACCCCCGTTTTGCTATAGTTTCTTGCAGGTTTTGCCGTACAGGTTTCATTGCAGGTTGCTGGCACACTGCTTCCTTCCTGGTGATTGCTTGGTAGGTGTGTTCACTTGCATCGTGACCACCATTGTACTTTATTATCATTCTGTTGTATCTAGTAAACTCCATCAACCAGAATTGTATTATTTGATAGACTTAGAAAATCAGTATGTATATTCTTTCAACCTTAGAGTCGCGCACTGTATTATCATGGTTTTCCTCTGGTTTTCTTTCTGAGTTTTGATCTCGTCTTTCGGCGTTGTATATTATATTGCTTGCGTGGTTGTGTCCGCCAATTGGTAAAGAGCTAGCTCCCATTTAGGGATGCATTTATTTTTCGTTTATATATATTTCATGTGTTGTACCCGTTTAGGACCAGTATTTACAAAGTAGACTCTGCCTATGTTTTCGGGAAAATATGACGTTGCTTTTAAATATTTAATGCCACTTATTTATTAAAACCACTTGCTCTAAAACAAGTTTTCTTCACTTCTTCTTAAAAATGGTTTAGATTTCTGGGATTTTTGGCTTATTTGAATTAGGTGGGGTCTTATAGACTTCACATGATTCAGGTGCCAGTCACGTGCTATTTCGGGTTGTGATATTTTAAGCTACACGAAATTCCATAAAGAGCATAAGCCTATGAGAAGCGAAATTTGTGTAACAAAATACTCGGAGAAGGTCAAATGAACGCAACAAAACAACCAGAGAAATCTCGGATCATTTGACCCAAATAAAACCGTTAAACCACAACCCATACTCGCTAAGTGATGACCGTATTCAAGAGTGGCTCCCGAGATTTTTCTTGTTTTTCAATTTTACCGAAATATATATTTTTTATCTAATTGTAAACCGACATTTATAAAAAGGGTGGTAATTCTAGGGTTTTATCTCTCTCTCTCTCTCTCTCGTCTCTCGTCTCTTTTCGATGTCTAGCAATTATGGTTTTATAAGTTTACAATTAAGTTTTTATTTTAATTTAATTTTTCGCAATCATTTCTTTAATTTTCTGCAATTATATTTGTGTTCTTTTATTATGAGTAGTTAAATTTTTATATACCTATGGTGATGTGTAGGTTACATTGTGTGTTGTTTATTTTCGTGCAATGTTTCTCTTGGATTAAACATATATAAATCTAGATTAATATAATATAACCCATAACCTTGCAGAAAAACTTTGATAGGTTATGATGCGACGCAAAGCATATAATCTATGCTAGGGAAGCAAAAGTTAGGATTGATGTTATATTAATCTAGTAATAATTAAAACTAGATGAATATAGAACAAATCTAAACTTGCCTGATAAACTTTGATAGATTATTGTTACATATAGCCTATGTTTAAAGTAAGAAAAATTTGTTTTTGATGACATATTGATTTAGATATACCTTTTAATAATTATTGAATTAAGATGATCGATAGGTTATGTTGAGTTAAACATGGTCTATGCTTTTATATATAATTCCTAAGTATTAAAGAGAGGAAAATAACATGAGAAAGATTTAATGGAGTAATTAGCACACATATTGATCTAGAGGATTTAAACCCCATGCATGTATAAATTATTCCATTAAATTTCTTTGCAAGTAAATAGTTATTAGTAATTTCTCTCGAAATCATTTTTTAGTTCGTCCCGGGTATAATTAAGATTAAAACACTTTCTTTGTATATCAATTCATACTTGCATACGCACTAAATAGTACGCGATTACATAATTAAGCCCTCAACGCTCTACATCTCTAAATAACTGACTCCAAACCTTTCTTTCCAATGTGATACAACTGTAGAGGTTTTAACCAGATCGAGTTTGAATCACCAGAATTGGTAGAAGCTATATCAACATCTCCTAAGACTGTCTGTCCCTATAAAAAATATTGGTTTCTCACCTTTTTCCTTTTCATTACAATAAGAGCATCCGTGGAAATATTCATGTCACTTCTATTGGTCACATACTTGCAACCGATCCCATCCAAAACTCTTAATGAAACCAAGCTCTTCCTACGAACTCACAAGAGTCTGATATCAGCCAAACTCCGAACCATGGCATCATGGATGCGATACGAACCATATCAATCCCAACTGCTTAACACGATGCATTATTCTCCATAAAGATCTAGCCTCCATCAAGAAAACTACATGTAGCAACCTATCTCCTATATGGAGTTATATGGAACAAACTATATGAATCCAATATTTATGAATCCTTTGAGTCTTCTACCCCACATACTGATAACACCTAACTATTACTGGCGCACTCTGAATTCTCCACCACAAACGCAACAATGGAAGAATCCTGCTTGTCTTTCTCCTTTCGGTTCAGACAATCCTTCCTCCAATGCCTTTTCTCCTTACAAAAATAGCATTTGTCATTATCACGTGTTCTCAATTTTGATCCTGCTTTGCCTTTGGAACTATTATCCGATTGCTTTTCTGAACGGCCTCTAGCGAACTTATATCATCTTGACTATCTCTTTACCCCATCACATTTTCCCTCAACACCTCGTTAGATAATACCGTCTTGACATCTTCTAAAAAATCTTGTCGCAGCCGTACACAATCGATTTGAGGAATTGTTCATACTTGGAGGTCAACAAACAATAGAGTGGAATCATTGTCCGATCCTCATCTTCACAAATCCATCACGATCTGGTTGAGTTTATATATATAGTCTTTGACGGATGTTCCTTCCTTCATCTTCATATATATAAAGATAAAGCCGGTTGGTGAGAGATTTCTACATATAAATAGACTTTAACTTATTCTACAATCCTACCGCCATCGTCTCTTGCGTCACTTCACAAAGAACATAATCGTCCAATAAAAGTTAGATCGCACCGTGAGCCTTTTTCTCCATCTCTTCTATCTCCATTGTCACCGGGATCTTATCTTTCGCAAAGATAACCTTCATTGTCTTGATCAAAGCCATTAGATTTTGTATCTGCCTTTTCAAAAGCTTCATTAATAATTGGTTTATTGTCGGTCATCGTTGGTAGCTACACCACTTTATGCGGTGCAGGTCGATGATGGGTAGGTTGACGCCACCGGAACAAACACTAATATGATAAAGGGCTGCTCGAATCCACGAGTGACTCGAATCCACATTCCTTGAATCCGCGAGGTTACCTCGAATCCACCAGCTTGTTCGAATCCATGAAAAATGATATTTCTTTATTTTGAAAGATGTATCCTGGTTGATCTTTAATTCAATCCAAACACGCATTAAGATATTCGTGGTAAAACATATATATTCCAGATCTGCCTAATTTTTCTACCAATGCTTTGATTTTTCACTTGGTCAAGCCAGCTTTCTTAAAACCTTTTTTTTTTTTATATTTGGTAATTGATATTTATACATTAGCTGTAAGAAATTAAATATATATGTGCAACTTTATTTGATTTCTAAGCTGCACCAAAATAAAAGTTACATGTTGACAATTCAACATAATAGCCCCCCCATGGCCCATGATGAGAATCACAAGAATGGTGTAATATATGTAGCTAGCACCATGCATGCATGCACGTGAGGTTCTTGTGATCTCCATAAAGGCCACACATGCTGTGTTTGCTCTCTGTATTATTTCTCTGATTGACCTTTCAAACAGTAATAGATACGGGGCTCATGCTGCATTGACATCTCCTTTCTTCTAAGTCTTTGAGAGAGAGAGAGAGAGAGAGAGAGAGAGACTCCAATTCCATGCATGTTATAGGGGCTAGATCCTAAGCATGGAGGTGAGATTTGATATCATGGGATGAGCCAGTACTAGTAAATTTGATTTGGAGTTGATGGAGAATTGTTTCCATGCATTTTTATGAATAAGTTGGTTTATGTGTTTTGAGAGCATGCATATGCATGATTGATAACACATTTGCATGAGTTTTGAATTGAATTGGAGGAGATGGGAAACGGTGCATCTTCCAGTCCAAGTTATACAACACATACATTGACCAACTTTGTTAGGTAAATCACAGCCACAAGTAACTTCGTCACCAATTGCTTTATTGATTATAACTACTACAGGGATTCGTTCACGGTTTAAACCGTGAACAAAAGTCATTTTGTTCACGGTTTAAACCGTGAGAGAACCGTGACCCAAACCTGTGTAAGCAAAAATTGGGTCACAGTTCTCACCGTGAACCAAGTAAGATACGTTCATGGTTGTAAGCGTGCGGTTCTTAGCGTTAAAAGTAAAAAAAAACCAGTTAGTTGGTGGGTCCCAGGTTTTTGTTTACGACCGCAACCGTGAACAAAACCTGTTATGGGTCACGGTTACAACCGTGAACAAAACCTTTAACCATTACCTATAACACAGACCTACTCCAGATATCAGTATATGGAGCAGCTTTTTGTTCATGATCAGAACCATGACCAACTGTATTTGGTTACGGGTACAACCGTGACCAAGCTATTTTTTTTATAACAAATTAATTTTCCACGCCCCACGCGTGTTAATTTCAATCACAACCAGCAATATATAATTTCTATTCACAAGCATCAATATATAATTATCTTTCACTCAAAATATTCAAATATCTCGCAATATATTCAAATCTCACGCAATATACGATAATCAAAGTAATAATCTCCGAATCGAATACAAACATAAACAAAAAATATATATACAATCAATATGATCAATACTCCACTAATCAACAAATCAAAAAATATATGTGTCAAAAAATCATCCAATATGATCAATACTCCACTAAAGCTATGCGTCAACAAATCAAAAAATAGAACTAACGCCATTTTAACGGCGACCTACCTCTATCGTCCCGTAGCTTAAAAAATTTGCTCAACTCATTCCGTATGGCATGCTGGACGAAATCGGCGTGAGACTGCTGTCTCGGATCTCCACCCTAAGCACCTACAGCTTGTACCGCGTATCGTGAAGCTCCTGCCGCGTCTCTTGCTGCATGAGATGCTGCTGCTCCACTTGTTCGCCGATAGATCTCCTCCTGCGATGCAGCCGCCGCATCCGCCCGTGTCTGGGTCACAGCGTACTCATGCACGATTGAACGTCTATCAAAAAATCGATGGGCCCCAGGACCAACCCCGCGGTCATACCCACCGTGATGCCCGCCAGATATCGAATCCAGGATAAGGACAATGGTGGTGATTGAGTCTTCGGGGCCAAGTCCCAAGACGCCCGTCTGCTTCTGGAACTGGGTCTGTATACACACACAGGTGCTAACTTAAAATACGTAATTAACTTGATTATATGAAACTTACCATGTATGTGCCCGTGCCCTTATGTTGTTAGTGTTATATGCCCTAGAGATTATTATTGTATCATACTGGTTTGTATATTACTTAATGGAAGTTTAGGATATACACGGATATAGTAACAGTCTTGCTCGAAATGGTAGTATGCTACTTTGTTTGTTTCTACCTCAATATGTGCATGTGTTTCTTTTAGCATATCGCTTATACATATTGGTAGAGCCCTTATGATCTTTTTCTTGATTACCAGCGTTGTGATGGCAATCGCACTAGTGGCGGCTTGATAGTCTATAAGCATATCCTATACAGGTACCTAGTCGTAGGATTATTGAGACGGGGCATCGATACTCCAGAGTAGACTAGTGCATACGCTTCTGATCCCAGCAGGGAAGATAGTCTGTCCCATAGCCATTAGTACGTCGTACTGGAGATAGTATGCAGGTGCTCATTAGGTTATGAGTACACTGGACAGGACTCGTCGGGAACTGTTGGTGGGTAATATACCTATCGTCGGGTAGCAGTTCCTAGGTGACATGAGTACAGCTTAGTCTGTCGACTTAACACTGCTACTTCGCCTCGAGTGTGTTCCCACTGTACTTTGATTACTGCCCTACCACGGCTGAAAGGAGTCGTGGAAACAGGTAGTAGCTGGGTGCAGTCCCGAAGCACTTGGAGGTAGTGGCGATTAGATAGGATTCGTCTCTCCCGGTATTGGGGCTTGATATCGCGCTGTGTTCGGAAGGCCATCACACAAAGTCCTTAGCAAAGGCAAGCGAGATCTACTGGTAGGTACTCCAGTAGTTTCTCGGGATGTTTTGGGCTATACTCCGACACGACTTATTGCGCTATTAGGGGTCTGACGATTACCGTCCCCCTAAGCTCGATATGCTATACTCTTAGATGAACAGACCGGACTGTATGGAGATTGTCACAGATAGGCTCAGTAGGAGTTCAGATGAGTTAGCTCATCGTCCTTCTTGTCAACACATACCTGGGTAGCCGTTATGTGCAGCTAGTACCGCTTGGGGCTTGTGGTTAAACCCACTTCCAGCATAGTATCGAGTTTTTAAAGTCCCACACAGAGGGTTTTCCTGCATCGGGCAAAAGGTTAGATGCCGTATGTGTAGGGTTAATAGGCACTGTCACAAGGTTCTACAAGGCATCAACCATGCCCGATTTAAAATTTAGACGTGCCGAACAACCCTAACCAAGATCTTAGACTAGAGATTAGGAGAAACAAAGCAAGTAAACAACTTTACTTCTAAAAGTTTGGGATTACAACCTTTGTAGTCCGGTCCTTCACTTCTAAAGCTCCGTGTTGAGGTCCCCTTCGCTGCGATCATCGAGTATCCGGACTCTAGAGAGGCTCTACGAAGAGAAAGATACAAGCTTACTTCCGATCTTCGATAACAAAGATGATCTACCTTGAAAAAACTCAAGCCCAAGTTTTTTCTTCACTAATCAACTATTAGCAAAGCAAACGCCCTAATCTAAGTGGCTAGAATAGATTAGGATGATAAAGTAGGAATTTAGCTCTCATTTGTTTTCTTAATCTCACTCATTTTTATCACTTCATAAAAAGCTAGAAAGCTTTTTTATGCAAAGAAGAAGAAGGAAGAAGATGATCTATTTCTTTTGTGATGAATAATGAATCCATGTGTGGTTAGAAATGCAACCATGAGTTAAGTATGATAACTTACCCCATGTAGAGACTTAACCATGGTGAAGGGTTAGGTTGGGTTAACAAATATCTATAGAAAATATCTTTAACAAATATCTTTGCTTAAAACAAAAGCAAAGCTTCTAGAAGCTACTAGAAAAATTAACCCAAATCAAACCCTAACCATGTTTAATCTCTACTAATCATATTGCATTTATAATCATAACATGTTACAATATTATATATCACATATACAATATTTATTGTAACAAAATAAAATAATACAATTAACATATATCGCATATATATCAATGTATTACTCGAGTGAGAAAAAGAATCTTTTAGTGAGCTTATATTAGTTAATGTAATTTAATATATCAAATATATAATTATACATTAAATTATCGAATCAACACTTGATCCGATAATCCGGCTATTTCACAAATAACCGACTAATATAATCTGTATCAGTTCATCGAATCAACACTTGATTCGATGACCCGGCTATATCACATATACCCGGCCGATATCTCATATCACGAGAATCTAATACGGTATCACATACACGTATTGTTCTCGGTCCCGCACATATCATATATGTGCTCCTACTCCGTTTTGCCCGAGCCAGGAAACCTCTGTGTAGGACTCTTAAGAATCGTCAATACGCCGGCAGTAGGTGATGATCATATCAAACACCCACAAGCTGCAAGCGGTCAGCTAAACGTAACAGCCACCCAGGTATTGAGCGATCAGAAGATAAACAAGCAAGCCTGTACATTCTCCTGCGAATTCAATCAGTAACACTCCCGTACAGTCCGGTCTCTTCGTCTGATATGTCGCATATCTCGCCTAGGGGTGGTAAACGTCAAACCCCAGTAGCTTGATAAGCCGTGTCGATATGACATCTATAACAGTTCGAGAAACTACTGATAACACTTACCAGTAAATCTCAGCAACCCTGGCCAGGGATTTCTAGTTATAGCTAATCGAACACAACACAACATCAACTCCCTATACCGGGAGAGACGAATCCCCTCCTATCGCTCATTGCCTCCATGTGATTCGGGACTGTACCCAAAAGCCACCTTTTTGCACGCCCTCTTGGACGTGGTATGATGGAAATCAAAGCACAGTGTGAATCACACAAGACTCTATGACGATCTTGAGTCTACAAACTAACATGTACCAGTGTCACCAGAGAACTGCCAACTGACGTGAGGTATAATACCATCTGGGAGTTCTCGGCGAGTCCGTCCAGTGTACTCGATCTCCGCTGAGCACTCGTATACCTTCTCTGATGTCAAACACCAATGGATATGGGATCATCCATCGCCCATCATATGGGTCAAGAAGCGCATACGCTAGTCTACTCTGGAGTATCGATACCCTGTCTCGGTACTCCCACGACTAGGAACATTTGAAGGATGTACTTGGCGACTACACTGTCCCCACTAGTATGATCCGCATCATAGTCCTGGTAGTCAAGTACTCATCCTAAGGGCTTTATCAATATGTAACATAGAGACAATTAGAGTACATGTTAAGATAAAGAGCAACCAGATAGCGTACTATCATGTTGAGCAAGAAAGTCCTCCCTATATATGTCCAAGCATCCACTACAATATACATCGTATGTACAGTAATGGCCTCCAGGGCATACATATAACTAACAATCTCCCACTTGTACTAGGGCCATCTGTTGTGGTATCGCATACCCAACAATTAGCTGTGGTTGAAGTATCCCATACTCAACCTGTTAGTTGTATGTATGCCCTAGAGGCCAGTATTGTACAGATGATGTATATTATTGGATGCTTGGACATATATAGAGATGACTTTCTTGCTCGACATGATAGTATGCTATCTGGTTGCCATTTATCTTAACATGTACACTAGTCTCTTTATACTGTCTTATAGTTACATGTTGGTAAAGCCCTTAGGATTTGTACTTGACTACCTAGACTATGATGCAGATCATACTAGTGGGAACATGGTAGTCCATAAGTACATCCTTCAAGGTCCCTAGTCGTGGGTATCTCGAGACGGGGCATCGACATACCAGAGTAGACTAGCGTATACGCTTCTCGACCCATGTGATGGGCGATGGATGATCCCATATCCATTGGTGTTTGACATCAGAGATGGTATACGGGTGCTCAGTGGAAACTGGGTACACTGGACGGACTCGCCGAGAACTCCCAGATGGTATTATACCTCACGTCAGATGGCAGTTCTCAGGTGACACTTGTACAGGTTAGTCTGTAGACCCGAGATCGTCATAGAGTCTTGTGTGATTCCCACTGTGCTTTGATCTCCACCTTACCACGTCCATGAGGGCGTGCAAAACGGTGGTCTTTGGGTACAGTCCCGAGTCACATGGAGGCAATGAGCGATAGGAGGGGTTTCGTCTCTCCCGGTATTGGGAGTTGATGTTGCGCTGTGCTCGATTGGCCGTAACAGGTAAGTCCCTGGCCAGGGCTGATCAGAGATTTGCTGGTAAGTGTTACCAGTAGTTTCTCGACCCGTTACGAGCCTCATATCAGCATGACTTATCGGGTTATTGGGGTCTGACGTATACCACCCCTAGACTTGATATGCGACGTATCTGACGAAGAGACTTGACTGTATGGTAAGTGTTACTGGTCGGATTCGCAGGAGTGTGAGCGGGCTAGCTCGTCGATCTTCTGATCGCTCAATACCCGGGTGGCCGTTACGTTTAGCAGACCGCTTGCGGCTTGTGGGTGCTTGATATGATCATCATCTGCTACCGGCGTATTGACGAGTCTTTAGAGTCCTACACAGAGGTTTCCTGGCTCAAGCGAAACGAAATAGGAGCGCATATGAGATATGTGCAGGACCGAGAATAATGCGTGTATGTGATACGGCATTTCATTCTCGCGATATATGTTTCGATTGGTTATATTCGATATGACCTAGTTATTGAATCATTGATTCGATAAATCGATGCATTGAATACTAGTTGGTTATGTGCGACATGACCGGATCATTGAATCAAGTGTTGATTTAATGATTTAATGTATAATTATATATTTGATATATTACTTTGCATTAACTAGTATTGGTTCACTTTAAACGGATTTTTCTCACTTGGATTGCACATTGTATATGTGATATACTTTCGTGCACTTTTCTGTATCATGTTTGATGATACTTGATCATTTAGTTAAGTGTATAAAATTAATCCATGGTTAATATGATAATTAGGGTTTTGCATTTTCATTTATTTACTTATTTATTTATTTATTTATTTGGAAAACAATAAGATGAGAATGGTGGCTTTCTTTGTCATTTTATTGAAGCTTCATGAAACTTTGACTATGCTAACCATCCTTATCTTCATGCTTAACCCTAACCCATCAAAGTGACCATGGTTAATTCTCTACACTTAACCCTAGTTTAAGTTATGATAAGTATTTGTTTTATATTTATTTTTAAGTATATACTTATCATAATTTTTTCTAGAGCTCATCTTCTTCTTCTTCTTCAAGCTTGCTACTCCAATGGCAACTTGAGCTTTAGTGAGTTAAATCCAAATCCAAAGTGAACCCACCTCCTATTTCTTCACCCTCTACCTCTTGCCAAGTTGTTTTGGGTGTTTACTTCACAAGTTTCACAAGTTTGTGAAGTCGGAGCTTGAGTTTGTGCAACCTCGACGTAGATCGTCTTTGACACAAAGCCGACGAGCTATTCCGCTTGCTTTCCCGATGAAGCCGATGATCGAGTCGAGGATTCATGATGGACAGCGAGGACATGACGTTGCGGAGCCGTGGAGGTGGAAATCCGGATCTACAAAGGTTGTATATCCGTATCATAGTAGTTAACTGTTAACTAGCTTTCTATTTCGCCTAAACATCTAGTTAAAGATCCGTAGTCTAGGGTTTCTCGGCACTAAAAATTTTAATTTGGCATGTTCGATGCCTTGTGAGAACCCACTAGGGTGCCTAGGAACCTTTCACTGGTATCAGAGCCTAGCTAGAGCCTTAGGCGAAGTCCCGACGACGTTTGAAACCCGATCGAACCGAAATCCAAAACCTAAAAATGCTCTCTGGACTTTTTCTAAAAATTCGGATTTTTGTCAATTAAAAATATGTAGAAAATCAAGCAGGGTGTTATATGAATTACTGTGAAATACGAGGACTTGATTCAAATTTTCCACCGCGGAAGCGCGGCACATGCTAGGCATGTGCGGCCCTTCCGCGGCGGTACTGTTCCTTTATGCAATTTTTTCTTCACAGTAACTCATATAATTAAATGCTGTGTTTTCTGGGATATTTTTATTGTGACTTTACAGAAGAGTATTCTGGGGTACTATTGGGAATCTGTATTTCGATCGGATTATCAAATTTCGTCTTTTAGAGTTTTTCCAGATAATTGTAGAATATGTTAAAGAGTTCGACCGGATATAAATACCCAGGTTTTCCCCTGCCGGAATATCCAAGTGTTGGATTATTGTGTGGTTAAAAGACGTTCTGAGTAGTGCAAGTAACGCGATGGTCCCTCTAGAAGACACAAACCTTAACTCGATTATGTGACCGTCTTGAACTGCCCTTTGAACCTTCGGGTTTGGGGCAGTACGGCGTGCCACATGTGAGGCGTTGGCTTGACCCTTCTACGGCTGGACCGTCGGTACTGAGGTATGAAGTGAATGTCTTTGAGCCTATTTCATGTGTTGATCGGTGTCGGGAAAACTTGGGTGTTCGAATGTTCGATCGGAAAGTTTGATATATTCTATTTATCCGGAATTGGATACAATAATTGGAATTCACAAACAGTTATGTGATAACTGAATGAATGTTATAGATCTAGCAGTTTAGTTTCACAAGATATCGAAAAGAGTTTTCGATGATGGGACTAAAATGCGGGGTTTATAACTGTTAGGCATGTGATGTCTAAAGAGGTTGCGGATTCCAATTGTTGTAGTTTTACACTTTCTTTTCTGTGACCGTAAGTGTAGTATGTTCATATCGCCGGTTTCGTTGCTATACGTCAACGATAATTGGGGTATGCATACTTACTTACGTTGATGACATGTGATGTTATGTGTTGCTGGATATGTTATATTGGATCGTCGTGTTTGAATAGCCGGGGGTTTTTATGTGAGATGAGTGTTTTTCATTTTCATTCATGTAAAAACTTGTATGTAATATTCTTTTATTCGGGGCACTTCCAGGATGCGGGAGTTGTCACCCTTTGTATATTATTTACTTTTCTGCACTAGGATAGACCCAAGGAGGGGAGCACAAGTAACCGGGTTCTGGGGTCCAGTGGGAGACCAACTCGAGGTGTCGAGTCCGGGTCTCCTAACCCTAGAATTGGCAGGGTTGCTTGCCGCTCTCGTAGGGGTCTAGGGGTGTGGGATTGGCTATTCATCACGACCGTGGAATCCGTGTTTTATACTGGCTCGTATTAAAAACACGGACGTCCTAGTATATCCAATATTTCATATGTTTATTCTGCTGCGATATCTGTGATGTGATTCTGTGAAGGATATAGTATATAGTATATATGATATATTATATAGACGTTACTTATGTTTTACACCCGCGCTAGCCCTGCCCTGCTCTGTCGTTAGTTACCTAACCTAACGGTGCACGAGGGGACATCGAGGCGAATGCGGATGGCATAAGTGTACGTCATATCTATCTGTGATGTTTAGGTATTTAAATGATGGGACTTCATTAATGTGATTAATGAAAGATAAGAAACCTAAGATGTTGTGGAATCAGATTTTAAATAAAACAGGTAGCTACAGTTCTTGCTTTGCATAGCGGTATATGTGATATGCCCTGCACCTTATTCGATGAGGAAAGGACCGAGATCCCTTCACCGGGAGTGACTCCTTTAGCAATAACTGGCAGATGCTACACACTCGGCTTGCTTTTGATTGCTTTTGAGTTTTTGCTTTGCACAGCGATATATATGATATATCCCGCACCTCATTCGACGAGGAAAGGACCGAGATCCCTTCACCGGGAGTGACTCCTTTAGCAAAACTAGAAAAGCCTCAAAATCACTCCATTTCAAAACTTCATTTGATTCTACAACGATATCAAGTTCATTACGCTCATGGTTTTTATGAAAAACCTGCGAAGCCCTCCGTCATTTCAGATAAAGACTATTTAGTATTCGTGCTGCGTTTGTTGACCTCTGTCAAGGCGTAGTGTGCGGTAGCTAACTAGTATTTGTCTGTTTATGCATATGATGCAGATTGGATTAGGGTAGTCGTACGACCTTGTTGACCTCTGTCAAGGGTCGTGCGGGTGGGTTTGATTCAATCAAGAAATGACGGGTTGAACTTGACTAGTGCACTATGATTTGTTGACCTCTGTCAAGGTCATGGTACACTAGGGGCAAAATATTATCGGGAATTTCAAGTGTTGAAATTTGCAATGAGATTGCATACCTTCTATGAGATAGTTGGATCCCGATACCCGCTGCGAGTAAGAGTTACTCCTGGGAGAGTTTTATACATTACAATTAGCCGATCAAGTAGGTGTCTAGAAAGGTGTCAACGGGGTTACGCCTCTGGGAAAACGAGGTTTACAGTAATTAGGTTCGTGCGAAAGCACGGGGGACCTCCCTCAAAGTACCGACACTGGCCTGGCTGAAAGATTGGCGAACTTGTAGTGTGTAATTAATCCCGGCTAGTCTTTCCTTTTAGGGTTTGGAGGAAGATTTGATAAAAAGCAGTGGGAGCCATCCTGATTAGATAAGATAATAACCAATCTGATCTTGCACGAGCATACGCTAAAGTGTTTTCTTCTCTCTCTCTCCAGGTAGCGACCATTTCATGCCTTAATAAAGATAATAAAATGGATGTATTGACCGAACCCGCATGTTATACTGTGCTGGGGAACGTTGGTTCCGTTCTTTCCTATAAGAGTTATAGGAATGAACAGGATATAGGGGAATACCAGGATTCCCATGCCACCCGAATGAAGAAAGTACATATTGATGCATTTTCTTCGGGTATGTTCGTTACTGAGAACTGTTTCTCCATTTGCTCTACGTCCTGGGTATTGGATACCGGGTCAGGATCCCATATATGTAATCAGTTACATGGGCTTAGGAAAGGTAGAGAACTTGGAGAAGGTGATAAAGACATTAGAGTTGGAAATGGTGCAATTGTTGCAGCCAAGACTGTCGGGGAATATCACCTTGTATTACCAACTGGTAATACATTGGTTCTGAACGAATGCTATTACATGCCGAACCTGATATGCAACATTATATCGGTTTCTTTATTAAGTAAAGAGGGATATAATTTTGTATTACAGGACAATGTTATGAACATTTTCCGTAACCAAAAGTTGGTTGGATCAGGCACGTTGTGCAATGGCATTTACGTTCTAAACCAATCAACAGTCCTGAGCATAACAAACACACACAAGAGGAAGAGTTCTGAACTCAACGAATCCTTCTTGTGGCATTGTAGACTGGGTCACATCAATGTGACACGACTGGCTAAGTTGCATAAAGATGGATATTTGAAACCTTTCGAATTTTCATCTTATGACACTTGTCAGTCATGTCTCAAAGGCAAGATGACCAAGACTCCGTTTACGGGACACGGAGAAAGAGTTACCGAACTCTTAGGACTGATACATAGTGATGTATGCGGTCCCATGTCTACACATGCCAGGGATGGTTCTTCGTACTTCATTACATTCACTGACGATCTCTCTAGATTCGGATATGTGTTCCTGATAAAACACAAATCAGAAGCTTTTGAGAAATTTAGAGAATATAAACAAGAAGTCGAGAACCAAACCGGAAAAAGTATTAAAATCCTTCGATCAGATCGGGGAGGTGAATACTTGAGCAATGAATTCCTGGACTTCCTAAAAGAGAATGGGATTCTCTCTCAGCTTACTCCTCCTTATACACCACAGCACAACGGTGTATCGGAGCGGAGGAATCGCACCCTATTAGATATGGTGCGCTCTATGATGAGTACAGCTGAATTACCTATTTCCTTCTGGGGGTATGCGCTTGAAGCAGCGGCATACCTATTGAATCAAGTTCCAACTAAATCTGTACCTACCACACCATATGAGATATGGAGTGGGAAGAGACCATGTCTTAAACGAGTTAAGATATGGGGTTGTCTGGCCTATGTCAAAAGGCAAAATCCAGATAAACTCGAGGCACGGTCAGTTCTATGCAAGTTTGTGGGATATCCTAAACATTCAAATGGATATCTCTTCTACCACAGTGAACAACAAAAAGTGTTTATTGCTCAACATGCCACCTTTTTAGAAAAGGAATTTCTTGCAAAAGAGATTAGTGGCTCTGAGGTAGAACTGGAAGAAGTTCCAGAAACACAAACTATAACTGAAGATTTAGTGGAACAAGAAGATTCGGTAGTACCCGATAAACCTCAGCCTCTCCGCCGATCTAGTAGGGTTCCTCGCCAACCTGAGAGATACTACGGTTTTCTCATGGACGGTGGGAGCGAGGATTGCATCATGGAGGATGATGACCCAACTAGCTTCGAGCAGGCCATCACGAGTGGGGACTCAGTAAAATGGCTGGATGCTATGCGGTCCGAGATGGATTCCATGTACACCAACAAAGTATGGACTTTGGAAGTTGCTCCTGAAGGGGTAAAACCCATTGGGAGCAAGTGGATCTTCAAGAAGAAACTTGGTGTAGATGGGAAAGTGGAGACTTTCAAAGCTAGACTTGTAGCAAAGGGTTTTCGTCAAAGACCAGGTGTGGACTATGACGAGACCTTTTCTCCAGTGGCTATGCTTAAATCCATCCGAATCATGCTTGCCATTGCTGCTTTTCATGACTACGAAATCTGGCAAATGGATGTTAAGACCGCCTTTCTAAATGGTGATTTAGAAGAGTGCGTGTACATGACTCAGCCAGAGGGCTTCGTAGACAGTGGGAGCAGCGGGAAGGTGTGCAAGCTGCTTAAATCCATTTATGGATTAAAGCAAGCATCGCGGAGTTGGAACATCTGCTTTGACGTCGTAATCAAAGAGTTTGATTTCGTCAAAAATCCAGATGAACCTTGTATCTACAAGAAGGTGGCAGAGAGTAAGGTTGTCTTCCTCGTATTGTACGTGGACGACATACTCTTGATAGGAAATGATATTCCTATGCTGCAATCGGTCAAGCTCTTCTTATCACAAAGATTCTCAATGAAAGATCTTGGTGATGCCTCATGCATATTGGGAATCAGGATCTATAGAGATAGATCCAAACGGATTTTGGGATTGTCCCAATCCAGGTACATTGACACCGTACTAAAGAGGTTTAGTATGGAAGAGTCCAAGCGTGGGAACTTACCCACGATCTCTGGAGTCACTCTCTCCAAAGAGATGTCTCCCAAGACTGATTTGGAAAGAGCTCGCATGCAAGGGATACCCTATGCTTCGGCGGTAGGCTCTATCATGTATGCGATGCTATGTACTAGACCCGATGTAGCATACTCACTAAGTGTAGTGAGCAGGTATCAAGCTGATCCTGGAGAGAGTCACTGGACAGCTGTGAAGAGCATTCTCAAGTACTTGCGAAGGACTAGAGATATGTTCTTGGTGTATGGTAACGGAGAACTCCAAGTGGAGTCCTTTACCGATTCGAGCTTCCAGAGTGATAAGGACGACTCTAAGTCACAGTCGGGTTTTGTCTTTACCCTTTACGGAGGGGCGGTTAGCTGGAAGAGTTCTAAGCAGGAAACCGTGGCAGACTCGACGATGGAGGCTGAATACATCGCTGCCAACGATGCTGCCAAAGAGGCTGTCTGGATCAAGAAGTTCATTACTGAACTTGGAGTGGTTCCATCCATTGAGCATCCAATACCTTTGTATTGCGATAACAATGGAGCGGTGGCTTTGGCCAAGGAACCCAGGTCCCATCAACGGTCCAGGCATATTCTGAGGCGGTATCACCTGATCCGGGAGATAGTTGATCGCCGGGAGATCGAGGTCAGGAGAGTTGACACGAAGAACAACACGGCGGATCCACTCACGAAGGCCATTCCCCAGATACAGTTTGAGAGACTCTTCGGGATGCTCGGTATGAGATACTACAGCAGCTGGCCCTAGTGCAAGTGGGAGATTGTTAGTTGTATGTATGCCCTAGAGGCCAGTATTGTACAGATGATGTATATTATTGGATGCTTGGACATATATAGAGATGACTTTCTTGCTCGACATGATAGTATGCTATCTGGTTGCCATTTATCTTAACATGTACACTAGTCTCTTTATACTGTCTTATAGTTACATGTTGGTAAAGCCCTTAGGATTTGTACTTGACTACCTAGACTATGATGCAGATCATACTAGTGGGAACATGGTAGTCCATAAGTACATCCTTCAAGGTCCCTAGTCGTGGGTATCTCGAGACGGGGCATCGACATACCAGAGTAGACTAGCGTATACGCTTCTCGACCCATGTGATGGGCGATGGATGATCCCATATCCATTGGTGTTTGACATCAGAGATGGTATACGGGTGCTCAGTGGAAACTGGGTACACTGGACGGACTCGCCGAGAACTCCCAGATGGTATTATACCTCACGTCAGATGGCAGTTCTCAGGTGACACTTGTACAGGTTAGTCTGTAGACCCGAGATCGTCATAGAGTCTTGTGTGATTCCCACTGTGCTTTGATCTCCACCTTACCACGTCCATGAGGGCGTGCAAAACGGTGGTCTTTGGGTACAGTCCCGAGTCACATGGAGGCAATGAGCGATAGGAGGGGTTTCGTCTCTCCCGGTATTGGGAGTTGATGTTGCGCTGTGCTCGATTGGCCGTAACAGGTAAGTCCCTGGCCAGGGCTGATCAGAGATTTGCTGGTAAGTGTTACCAGTAGTTTCTCGACCCGTTACGAGCCTCATATCAGCATGACTTATCGGGTTATTGGGGTCTGACGTATACCACCCCTAGACTTGATATGCGACGTATCTGACGAAGAGACTTGACTGTATGGTAAGTGTTACTGGTCGGATTCGCAGGAGTGTGAGCGGGCTAGCTCGTCGATCTTCTGATCGCTCAATACCCGGGTGGCCGTTACGTTTAGCAGACCGCTTGCGGCTTGTGGGTGCTTGATATGATCATCATCTGCTACCGGCGTATTGACGAGTCTTTAGAGTCCTACACAGAGGTTTCCTGGCTCAAGCGAAACGAAATAGGAGCGCATATGAGATATGTGCAGGACCGAGAATAATGCGTGTATGTGATACGGCATTTCATTCTCGCGATATATGTTTCGATTGGTTATATTCGATATGACCTAGTTATTGAATCATTGATTCGATAAATCGATGCATTGAATACTAGTTGGTTATGTGCGACATGACCGGATCATTGAATCAAGTGTTGATTTAATGATTTAATGTATAATTATATATTTGATATATTACTTTGCATTAACTAGTATTGGTTCACTTTAAACGGATTTTTCTCACTTGGATTGCACATTGTATATGTGATATACTTTCGTGCACTTTTCTGTATCATGTTTGATGATACTTGATCATTTAGTTAAGTGTATAAAATTAATCCATGGTTAATATGATAATTAGGGTTTTGCATTTTCATTTATTTACTTATTTATTTATTTATTTATTTGGAAAACAATAAGATGAGAATGGTGGCTTTCTTTGTCATTTTATTGAAGCTTCATGAAACTTTGACTATGCTAACCATCCTTATCTTCATGCTTAACCCTAACCCATCAAAGTGACCATGGTTAATTCTCTACACTTAACCCTAGTTTAAGTTATGATAAGTATTTGTTTTATATTTATTTTTAAGTATATACTTATCATAATTTTTTCTAGAGCTCATCTTCTTCTTCTTCTTCAAGCTTGCTACTCCAATGGCAACTTGAGCTTTAGTGAGTTAAATCCAAATCCAAAGTGAACCCACCTCCTATTTCTTCACCCTCTACCTCTTGCCAAGTTGTTTTGGGTGTTTACTTCACAAGTTTCACAAGTTTGTGAAGTCGGAGCTTGAGTTTGTGCAACCTCGACGTAGATCGTCTTTGACACAAAGCCGACGAGCTATTCCGCTTGCTTTCCCGATGAAGCCGATGATCGAGTCGAGGATTCATGATGGACAGCGAGGACATGACGTTGCGGAGCCGTGGAGGTGGAAATCCGGATCTACAAAGGTTGTATATCCGTATCATAGTAGTTAACTGTTAACTAGCTTTCTATTTCGCCTAAACATCTAGTTAAAGATCCGTAGTCTAGGGTTTCTCGGCACTAAAAATTTTAATTTGGCATGTTCGATGCCTTGTGAGAACCCACTAGGGTGCCTAGGAACCTTTCACAACCTTCCCATAAAAGTCTCTACTGGGAAAATGGCCTTTGTAAGTGGATCCGCGTTGTTGTCCTCTATGTCTACTCTCCTAACCTCGATCTCCCTGGAGATCAACCATCTCCATGATCAGGTGATACTGTCTAAGAATTATATCTGGATTTCTGATGGGACGGGGGTTCCTAGGCTAAATCCATAACTCCATTGTCACACAATGGTTGGAACGAAGTTCATCTTATGAACTAAATATATCCAGACTGCCTCTTTGGTAGCATCATTGGTAACGATGTATCTTGCCTTTAATCGTCTAGAATGTCACGATATCTACCTTGGAACTCTTCCAACATACCGTCCCTCCACTGAGGGTAAAGACAATGCCTGCGACTGACATTCAGTCGTCCTTATCACCCTGGAACCTTTCCAGTGATTCTCCCCAGGATCGATTGATACCGTCTCACTACAACTAGTGATAATCCCAACATCCATTTAGATCTATCTCATAGATATAAAACCTCGGATTTAGGAGGTATCACTTTGATCCTATATGGAGAATCCTTGTGATAAGCGGAGATTGACCGAGCGTAGCATAGGAAACTCCTTCCCTATCAATAGTATGTCATCCATGTACTATACGAGGATCACCACCATACTCCCTACTACCTTTTTTTTTGTATATACAAGGTTCATCTATCATTTTGATGAAGTCAAACTCTTTGACTACCACATCAAAACAGATGTTCCAACTCCGCGATGCCTGATTTATATCATAAAACAACTTGCACACGTTTCCGCTGCTCTCTCTGGCTGTGTACATATAGATGCTCTCTTCCAAAACATCATTTAGAAAAGCAGTCATGACACCCAACCACCAGATATCGTAGTCATGGTATGTAGCCGTGGCAAGTAGGATCTGGATGGGTTTAAGCATAGCTTTGAAAGTCTCAACTTTTCCATGTACACCAAGTAATCTTCTCAAGACATACTTGCTCCTGATGGGGATTTAACCCTTCAGATAAAGCAACCAAAGTCCATACTTTGTTGGTGTATAAGGATTCCATCTCAGATCGCTAAACATCCAGCCATTCTTACAGAGTCCCACTCCTGATGGCCTGCTCGAAACTGGTTGGGTCATCATCTCATGATGCAATCCTCGCTCCCACTGTCATAGAGAAAACCGAAATATCTCTCAGGTGGGTGAGGAACCCTACTAGATCGGCGGAGAGGCTGAGGTTCATTGGAAACTATTGAATCCTTTGGTTCTACCAAATCATCAGCTGCAGTTTGTATAGCTGGAACTCTTTCCAGTTCTACCTCATGACCACTAATTTCTTCACAAGAAATTCCCTTTCACAAAAGTGGCATGCTGAGAAACAAAACATCTTTTGTTCCTCGATGTGGTAAAAGATATTCCCTTGTGAATGCTTGGGATATCCAACAAACTTCCACAGAACTGATTTTGCCTCGAGCTTGTCCGGATTTTTCTTTTTAGACATAGGCCGGACAACCCCAAATCTCAATACACTTAAGAGATGGGCTCTTCCCATACCATATCATATATGGAGAGGTAGGCATCTGATTTGATTGGAACCCTATTCAATAGGTATGCAGCTTCTCAAGTGCATAACTCCTAAAAGGAAATAGGCAACTCAGTAGTACTCATCATAGAGCACACCATATCATATAGGGTGCAATTGCTCCGTCCCGATATACCATCGTGCTATGGTGTATACGAAGGAGTAATGCTGAGAGAGAATCTCATTCTCTTTTAGAATAGTCCAGGATTTCCGTGCTCAAGTACTCTCCTCCTTGATCTCATCAAAGGACATAATACTTATACTCGTTTTTGGTTCTCTACTTATAACTTATATTCATTGAATTTCTCAAAAGTTCCAGACTTGTGTTTCAACAGGAACATATGTCTGGATCTTGAGAGATAATCAGTGAATGTAATGAAGTACAATGAACTGGTCTTGGCATGTGTAGACATGAGACCTTCATACACCAACATGTATCAATCCCAAGAGTTCACTAACTCTTTCTCTGTTTCCAATAAACAGAGCTATGGTCATCTTATCTTTGTGACATGACCGGCAAGTTTCATAAGATGTAAATTCAAACTAATTTAAATATGCATCTAAATGTAACTTCAGCTAGTCGGGTCACATTGATATGACCTAGTCTATAATACCTCAAGAAGGATCCGTTCATTTCTGAACTTTTCCTCTTGTGTGTGTTCTGTACGTTACGAACTGTGGATTGATTTAGAACGTCTATGCTTTTAGATAACGTGCCTGAACCGATCAACTCTTGATATAGGAAATGTTCAAAATATTATCCAACAATACAAAATTATATCCTTCTTTACTAATAAAGAGACTGATATGATGTTGTATATCGGGTTCGGTATCTAATAACATTCGTTCAGAATCAATGTATTCTGGTAATACAGGGTGATAATTGCCAACAGGCTTGGCTGCAACACTTGCATCATTTCCAACTCTTGAAACTTATCACCCGTTCTCAGTTCTCTACCTTTCTGTAGCCCATGTAACAAATTACATTTGCGGGGATCCTGATCCGGCATCTCATACCCAGGACGTAAAGGATATTGAGAAACAGTTCTCGGTAATGAACACACCCGAAGAAGATGCATCAGCATGCACTTCCTTCGTTTGGGTGGCACGGGAATTCTGGTAATCCCCTATTTCCTGTTCTGTCTTATAACAATTATAAGTTGGAGCGGGACCAACGTTCCTTAGCGCAGTATAACAAACGGGTTCAGTCAATACATCCGTATTATTATCTTGATTAAGGCGTGATATAGTCGCAACCAGGAGAGAGAGAGAAGAAAACACTCAGCGTATGCTCTTGCAAGATTAGATTGGTTATTACTATATCTAATCAGGATGTCTCCCACTGTTTTAGTCAAATCTTCCTTCAAACCCTAAAAGGAAAGACTAGACGGGATTAATTACACCCTACAATTTCACCAATCTTTCAGCTAGGCCAGTGCCGGTACTTTGAGGAAGGTTCCTGTTCACACCATAATATTGTATTATTATATTCCCCATTCTTATTCGTTTTATAAATAAACATGTGCTTTTGACGCATGTCTGCTACATATTACAGGTTACAGGTTCGTGGACAGAAAACAGTGAAAACGATGAAAAGATGATGCAAAAGTGGACTTTGACCAACAAACAGAAGACTCTCGATCAAGCCTACATCAAAAATAAAATTCACAAAGTACAAGGCAATGCAAGGTCCAAGATTACAAAGCGAACGGTTAAAAGTCCACCGCAATTATTCACTGGAGATCTGGAAGAAACATAGAAGCTATTTTTAATAAAAGAACCAAATAATAAGGAAGCCCAAAGACAGAAGAGCCAACAAAAGAAAATTTTAAGGCCCAATACTTCCTTTTAAAGAGACAGAGACATAAAATTTTACCAAAGCTTGGAATCTACTTTGACTAGGTCTTCCTAATGATATTTTGGTAAATGTAGACGTGCGAATCAATTGTAACCTAGGGTTTCCTATCCTTTATAAATAGGAACTCTAAATCATTATAAAGGCTATGCCTCACTATGCCTCCCTTCATTAATAAAATTCAGATTTCTTTTGGAGAGCATCAATTTGTAAGTTCTTTATTTTTTGTCCTAGGTTAAATTTCTATTCTTGCCCTAGTTAAATTTAATTTCTTGCCCTAATTAGATCTTTTATTCTCTGCCCTAGATAAATGTTCTTCAATTCCCTAATGAGCGAGTAGTCTCCTCGCTTGTTAGGGTTAGATTTGGAGAAGGTTTGAGAGATGAAGATCTCTCACCCCTTTCTTGCCCATCATATATAATTAATAGGATTCTATGCATACATGCACATACCGCTCCCTACGGCACCCTATCCCTCGAGGTAGCGGTGATAGCGTAGTATAAATGCCTGGTTGTGATTGTTTTCCATGGAGGTTAGGGTAAGGATTGATAAAGGAAGGACAAGAACCTAGAGGAAGAAACATCTTTCCAAATGATTCTAATCCCCTTTATTAATAATTACCATAACTCTTAATCAGATCTTAATATGGGTATAGAAAGCAGTGAAATTTATAGACTTTCCAAACTTAACATAGACCTAACCCTAGCAATATTTAGATCTAGATTAATTCAGTTTTTAGATTTAATCAATAAGATCCGACACCCATCTGAATTAACTCGTAAGAGCGATTAGGAAATTCACAAAATCCCTGTGGACCGACTCGTACTCACCGGCTAGCTACCAAGCGACGCCGTTCTTGATTGCGGTTACTTGATATTTTTGAGATCAATCAAATGGCGCCGTTGCCTGGGATGGCGTGCTATTTTCTTTTTGCAATTTCGGGTTAATGTAAATTAAAAAATCATAAAAACTGAAAAATCAAAAAAATATAAAAATTTATCATTTTGTTATTTTGTGAAGGGTATCTTTGTTTGAATTTTGCATGATATACAATTAAGTTCGGATCTGGAAATCTCCAGAGATCAAAACAGCAAATATCAAATCCGAACAACCAGAGGAATATCACAACAGATAACAGAAGAAATTTGGAGGACCGAGTCAATAAGAAGAACTGTGGAGATCTGGTGACAAGAAAAAAAAACCCTATCGAAGCGACCAACAGGCGGCGGATCCGCGGTCGGAGGGGCTATTCGCGGTGGTTCCGAGGTGGAGGTGACGGATCGATTCCCCAAAAAAGGCTGAAGCGCGGTTAGAAAAAAAAACAAACCTGTAAGTCTTCTGATCTTCTCCTCTGCAAATCTCTAATATATCTTCTGAAAAATCTCCTGCAGGATTCTTTGCGCTTTAAAAATCTTCCCCCTTCTCAATAACAAATCTTGTGCAGGATTCTTTGCGCCGCGCATAAAATAAAAAGATTTGATTGCAAGTAATTTACTGTTTTCCATATCGTTAATCGGACTTTAAGGGGATTTTGACCAATTCAGATTGGGTGGGGATTTCATCACCCTTCCCAGGACCCCAGAAATCACATAAGGCATTTGCATTGACCAATCTTTAATTAAAAAATACTAGACTCAGCCCCAAGGACTTCGAGCTCAATAGGACAGAGAGCTAGTTATAGGCATCGACCGTTTATCCTAACCTGACTTTGTGGTGTCTAGGTAAGTGTGTCAAAGGCTAGTGGTTATTAATTAGGCCCACTACTGTGGTTCCTTCCCACTTACTTGGCACTTACCTGACCGCAATTGGCGGTGAAGAGGCGGTTTGAGGTCCTATCTCTAGCCCTTTGGAACAGTTAGGAGCTGTCTAGCTGACCTAGGTGACCCTAGATCTAGGCCTGATTGTGCATTTTTGGTTGATCGAAAGTGTGTCTTAGCCCTTTATCAATTTTTTTTTCAAACAGTTCTAAATAAAGAGAAAAAGGAAAAAGGAATTTTTTTAAAAAAAAAGACTTACAACTTTTGTCGCTAAGAAATCCTTGTACCACCTACCTTCTTTCTCTTCTCTTTCTTCTATCATGGGTACCCCACATCATAAATCTCTTGCCGAACTTTGGTATCCCGAACCTAATTTTGCCTCGTACGTCAATTGCTTCGGTCGATTTAAGGAAAATCCCTCCATGCCCAAAATTTCTTTGAAAGATCAAATAGAAGCGTCTAGGAGAAACAGTTCGACTTTGCAACCCACTTTGTGTCAACTATGTCAACCTTCACCACCTTTATATGTTGATACCACTTTTTCAAGTCCTGCTGTAACTCCTAAACCGATGTCCATTGCTGAGCATATTGCTCAATCTCGTAGCCGATCTTTCATCCCTCTCCATTCATCTAGTTCTAGGGATCTACAAGACTATTCACCTTTTTATCCACATGTTGACCCTACCCCTGTCCAACCACCCACTTCCTACCAGTCCTACCCAACTTTCCCACCGTCACTAGACACTGTTTCTACACAGCCTTTTGGGAGTTTCACATATCCAAACAATTTCGAATCTTTTACCGAAACCCCCTTACCATCCAAGTCTAGTTTGGAAGAGTCGTTTGAGGCTTATATCTTAGCAACAAATAAAATGATTAGGAATGTGGATGCGTCTGTAGCCGCCCTTATACAACCAGTGAACCGGTAGCTAGTTTTCCATTAGTTTCAAATTTTTCAATGTATGAGGAGGCGGTTGGACAGAGGGAGAATTTGAGAGGAGTGAGTGAGTTCTACACATTCCCAAATCAAACCTATCCATACCCACTTGAAGCCCACAACTCCGGTTTTTCATCGATTGTCCCAAATGCTTCACAAGTTACAAACAAAACATCTAACAAGTTGTGTGACTATATAGTACTTGATTTGCCAGATTGTGAAGAACCCCTTTCGAGTGAAACCATACTTAATCCTTTCGATCTTTACACCTCCACTATAGAACCTAAATCGATAAATATCCATGCTTTTGATGAGGTGTCAGAAAAAATTGATTTTCGCTTGATTGAGGATATAGATGCCGGGAATATTTTAGATGATGAACCTGCCGATTTGATTGAAATTTTATGTCCAATTCATCATCCCGAGTCATTAATTATTTCTCCCGAACTTCATATGCGTCTTGATTTTGATGATAATGGCATGGATGAGTTAAATATTGAGGAGAATTATGAAGATAGTATTGAGGAGAGTATTGAGGATAATATTGAGATTGAACCATTTTTGTTTGATATGTCGGATTTTCAAATTCATCCTCCCGAACCTTTAACTGTTATATCACCCTCCCTCCTTTCCATCGTTCCGACCACGCACAAGATCACGCTTGAAGACTGTGAGCTTGAAAAATTTTCCTTTGAAGCTGACACAGTTCTCACAGCCGATAACACTTACGAGTGTTTCACTTTTTCGGACGATGTTGAAGACTCACCGCCTGAGTTTGAGCCCTTTGAATTTTCAGATGAGTTAGTTGAACCATCAGACTCGGTTACTTACAGTCGTTTCGAACCATTGATGGAATCTTTCAAGTTCGAGACAGTTTATTACGGTGAGAATGAGACTATCCCTAATTCACTCCCTTTCGTCCTTCCTATCGTTCCGACCGTACAAGAGACCGTTACGCTTTCATCTCCAATACCAGGTTCGGCGTACCCATGCTTTCTTGCGATTCTTGAGGGATTTGACCCCATTTCTCGACGGGTTGATAGGTTAGCACAATCGCTTTTAACACATCGGTCATCACAAATTGCGCTAATTTATTCACTCGATTTACACCCTCAAGATCGTACTCCACTTCTTTCTCTTTTCCGCCATTCTTCTCCCTCACCGAGACCGTATCCCGTTTCTACCTCCACACGGTCTCGTGTGCTTCTCATCTCTTTTCTTTCCACTCCATTCTTTCACCAACTCGACCATTACTATGATAAGATTTTTAAATGGTTGGTGCTAACCTTTGGCTTGTGTAAGGCCAAGCTTAAGTTTGGGGGGAACCTTATTGTATATATGTATATATATTTTTTGTTTTCTTTTTCTATAAAAACTATAAAAAATCCAAAACAATAAAAATTCAATTTTTTTTTATATAAATAAATAAACAGGGGAGTGCCGACATTTTGACCCTCTTGGTGTGGCATGACAGTGAGGACACTGTCAAGTTTATGTTTGGGGGTATGCTCAGTACGTTTTCTTCCTTCGCATTCATGTGTATATTTTTGCATTTGCATACTTATTTTAAAACCGTTGAAAAATTATAAAAATTTATGTATTCAATTTTGGCCTTATTTGACTTGAGTTTGACAAATAGGTTAAATGGCTAGAAATAACTAGATCTTAGATTTAGTAAATTAAAAACCCTAAAAATAACCTTCCTTAAAGTTTAACGGTAGAAAGTATATGTCTTTGTAGTTTATTTAGAAATGGGAAAATTTTGAGTTCACTTCTTGGGCTAAGTCGAAACAAAGGAAAAGTATTGATATTTTTATTAGAGTATAAGTTTGAAAAATAATTCCTAGGTTAAGTCTAGATTCTGAAAATGTATACCCTACAAATTGCACAATCATGCACCTTGAAACTTGGAATAGTAGAAGAGACCTTGAAATGCTCTTGTCTAAAGTCCTTAGTACAATGAAAATAAAAGGAAAAAAAGTGAATAAAGAATAAAAAAATGAACACTGGTTTTTGTGATTACTTAAGGCTAAAAAAATAGAAAAATATTTAGCGAGGGTGCTTCATCACCTAGGGCCTTAGACCAACTGGTTTGGGAGTCACTGCTAAAAAGCCTTGGGTGTTCCAAGACTAGGAAGTACGCTTTAAAGTGCAAACGCATTTTGTAATCAGTCGTTGATACCTCAAAAAGTATTAACGGTCGCATGAAGGATGTGTAAGCAAAAATTCATTAAAATTCACCAATTAAGAAGTGCTTTGGACAACGGACAAGAGTACGATTGCTTGATTTGAATTTCTAAGTGTAGGGGTGATTTACACACACACGTAGGGGTATGTGATTGGAGTTTAGATGAGAGAAATGAGTGAAGAATAGAACTTGTATCTTTAATAGAGTTGATAAAAATTCCTAAGTGGAGATGGATCCCTCGAAGGAAAACTTAAGAGATGCCGAAAGCTAAGTAGGTCTGCAGAACATATATAATCTTAAGTTAAATGATGAGGAAGTGTGAAGAATATGGGTGGATAATTTACAAGCAGAAGATAATAGAATTCCTTGTTAAAAAACCTAATTGGAGAATTAAAGTCGAAAAAGCCAAATTGATAGGATTTTGTGTGTAGTATCCGCTGAAAACCCTCAGGAGACAACACTCCTCCTACTAGGGACACCTAGAGGTTTAACGGCTTGTTGCACGTGCTCAGTGCAATCGTGTTTCCCTGCGAAAGTGCGGTTAGGATTTTTGTCGAGAATAAAAAAATAAGTTTGCTCGAGGACGAGCAAAAGATAAGTTTGGGGGTATTTGTTCACACCATAATATTGTATTATTATATTCCCCATTCTTATTCGTTTTATAAATAAACATGTGCTTTTGACGCATGTCTGCTACATATTACAGGTTACAGGTTCGTGGACAGAAAACAGTGAAAACGATGAAAAGACGATGCAAAAGTGGATTTTGACCAACAAACAAAAGACTCTTGATCAAGCCTACATCAAAGATAAAATTCACAAAGTACAAGGCAATGCAAGGTCTAAGATTACAAAGCGAACGGTTAAAAGTCCACCGCAATTATTCACTGGAGATCTGGAAGAAACATAGAAGCTATTTTTAATAAAAGAACCAAATAATAAGGAAGCCCAAAGACAGAAGAGCCAACAAAAGAAAATTTCAAGGCCCAATACTTCCTTTTAAAGAGACAGAGATATAAAATTTTACCAAAGCTTGGAGTCTACTTTGACTAGGTCTTCCTAAGGATATTTTGGTAAATGTAGACATGCGAATCAATTGTAACCTAGGGTTTCTTATCCTCTATAAATAGGAACTCTAAATCATTGTAAAGGCCATGCCTCCCTATGCCTCCCTTCATTAATAAAATTCAGATTTCTTTTGGAGAGCATCAATTTGTAAGTTCTTTATTTTCTGTCCTAGGTTAAATTTCTATTCTTGCCCTAGTTAAATTTAATTCCTTGCCCTAATTAGATCTTTTATTCTCTGCCCTAGATAAATGTTCTTCAATTCCCTAATAAGCGAGTAGTCTCCTCGCTTGTTAGGGTTAGATTTGGGGAAGGTTTGAGAGATGAAGATCTCTCACCCCTTTCTTTCCCATCATATATAATTAATAGGACTCTATGCATACATGCACATACCGCTGCTTACGTCACCCTATCCCTCGAGGTAGCGGTGATACCGTAGTATAAAGGCCCGGTTGTGATTGTTTTCCATGGAGGTTAGGGTAAGGATTGATAAAGGAAGGACAAGAACCTAGAGGAAGAAATATCTTTCCAAATGATTCTAATCCCCTTTATTAATAATTACCATAACTCCTAATCAGATCTTAATATGGATATAGAAAGCGGTGAGATTTATAGTTTTTCCAAACTTAACCTAGATCTAACCCTAGCAAGATTTAGATCTAGATTAATTCAGTTTTTAGATTTAATCAATAATATCCGACACCAATCGGAATTAACTCGTAAGAGCGATTAGGAAATTCACAAAATTCCTGTGGACCGACCCGTACTCACCGGCTAGCTACAAAGCGACGCCGTTCTTGATTGTGGTTACTAGATATTTTTGAGATCAATCAGTTCCCCGTACTTTCGCACGGACCTAATTAAAGTAAACCTCGTTTTCCCATGGGCGTAACCCCGTTAACACTTTTCTAGACACCTACTTGATCGGCTAATTGTAATGTGTAAAACTCTCCCAGGGGTAACTCTTACTCGCGGCGGGTATCGGGATCCAACTATCTCATAGAAGGTATGCAATCTCATTGTAAATTTCAACTCTTGAAATTCCCAATAATCTTTTACCCCAGCGTCCTATGACCTTGACGCAGGACAACAAACCATAGTCCGCTAGTCAAGTTCAACCCGTACATTTCCTGATTGAATTAAACCCACCCGCACGACCCTTGACGCAGGCCAACAAAGTCGCACGACTACCCTAATCCAATCGCATCGTATGCTGCAGATAAGCACTAGTTAGCTACCGCACACTACGCCTTGACACATGCCAACAAACGTAGCACGAATACTAAGTAGTACTTATCTGAAATGACGGAGGGCTACGACAGGTTTAAGAAAACCCTTTGAGTAATGAACTTGATATCGTTGTAGAATCGAGTAATTTTGAATGGAATGTTTTTGAGGCCTTTTCTAGTTTTGCTAAAGAGGTCACTCCCGGTGAAGGGATCTCGGCTCTTTCCTCATTGAATAACGTGCAGGATATTTCATAAATATCACTATGCAAAGCAAAAACTATAAAAACAATCAAAAGACAAACCGAGTTTGTAGCATCTGCCAGTTATTGCTAAAGAGGTCACTCCCGGTGAAGGGATCTCGGCTTTTTCCTTATCGAATAAGGTGCTAAATGTTCTTCAAGGAACACCACTATGCAAAGCAAGAACTAGAGCTACCTGTTTTTAAGACAAGTTTCTACAACATCTTTAGGTTTTTTTTTAGTTTCATTAATCTCATTAATGAAGTCCCATTTTATTATGCTTCACAAGCATCACATTTGAAACGAAATCAACAATATAACATATATCTCATATATATAATATAAACATTCGTCTCAGGAATTAATATGATCTCATCACAGAACATTGCAGTAGAAGAACATATATAAAATATTGGATATACTATGTGGTCCGTGTTCTAATACGAGCCTGTATAAAATACGGATTCCACGGTCGCGATGAATAGCCAAACCCACATCCCTAGACCCCTACGAGAGCGGCAAGCAACACTGCCAATTCTAGGGTTAGGAGACCCGGTCTCGACTCCTCAAGATGGTCTCCCACTGGACCCTAGAACCCGGTTACTTATGCTCCCCGCCTTGGGTCTACCTAATACGGAAAAGTAAATAATATACAACGGTGACATCATCCTCATCCCGGAAGTGCCCCAATAAAAGAATATTACATACAATGAATTTTACATGAATGAAAATAAAAATCCTCATCTTACATAAAACCCCCCGGCTATTCAAAACACGACGATCCAATATAACATATCACAGCAACACATAATTTCACATATCATCAACGTAAGTAAATATGCGTATCCCAGTTGTCGTTGATGTATAGCAATGAAACCGGCGATACACCACATATTACACTTACGGTCGCAGAAAAGAAAGTGTAAAACTACAACAGTTGGAATCCGCAATCTTCTTAGACATCGCATGCCTAACCAAATGAAATCCTTAGACATCGCATTCCTAACAATTATAAACCCCGCATTTTAGTCTCGATCTCGAAAACACTTTTCAATATCAAGTCGGGCAATTCAACAAGATTCCCGACATCCTTATCGAATGCTCGTCGCAATCTTTAGTAGACGGCCGCACCCCCGGATGCCGTCGACGAAGTGCACTAAGGCGGAACACCGCCGCCGCGAGCACCCGAACGGATGCTTTTGGCGATGGGGTTCTCCTACAGTCACTTGGTCGGGGCTATGTGGCGTGGCTGTCTATTAAGTTTACCTGGAGAGTATCCGCGTACGCTACGTGATTGCGACGGAATTTTGATCGCATCAAAATCCCATGGCAACCGATCACCTGAGACTAAACTGCTAGATTTATAACATTCAATTTAGTTATCTCATAACTACTTGTGGATTCCAAATATTGTATCACATTCCAGATAAATAGACAATGTTAAATTTTCTGATCGAATAAACAAACACCCAAGATTTTCCAAATAGCTCAACACTTGAGCGGAGTTCAAAAAGTATCCATCACATTCCACAGTACCAATGGTCCAGCCGTAGATGGGTCAAACCAATGCCTCACATGTGGCAACGCCGTACTGCCCCAAACCCTAAGCTTTAGAGGCGGTTCAGACGGTCACATAATCGAGTTAAGGTTTGTGTTCTTCTAGAGGGTCCACCGCGTTACCTGCACGACTTAGAACGTTCTTAAACTACGGAAAAATCCAACACATGGAAATTTTCCGGCAGGGGAAAAAGTGAGTTATTGATATCTGTTCGAACTTTTTAACACGTTCTAAAATTACCCGGAAAAAACTTAAACGAAGTTAAACTTTCCGATCGAATCAACGAGTTCCCAATACATCCCAGAAAACTCAACACTTGAGTAGAATTACAAATTCCCAGAACTATGAAAAAGGACCCAAGAATTAATACCTGAAGTATCAGGGACCAACTCCAAATTTTGGCCGCGGAACCGCCGCCAAACGCATGGTTTGGTCGCGGTTCTGCTCTCACGTAATCGAGTTGGTGGTCCGTACTTCACAGTAATTTTTAGATTTACCTGCTTTATTTTCTGAGTATTTTTAATATGAAAAATGTCAACTTTTGAAAATTTTTCCAGAAACTAGGATTTTACGGGTATTTGGTGTTCGATCGGACTTTAAACTTTGCCTAGACATCGCCTAAAACTCTAGCTTGGCTCTGATACCACTGTAGGGTTACTAGGCACTGTCACAAGGTTCTACAAGGCATCAACCATGCCCGATTTAAAATTTAGACGTGCCGAACAAGCCTAACCAAGATCTTAGACTAGAGATTAGGCGAAACAAAGCAAGTAGACAACTTTACTTCTAAGAGTTTGGGATAACAACCTTTGTAGTCCAGTCCTTCAGTTCTAAAGCTCCGTGTTGAGGTCCCTTCGCTGCGATCATCGAGTATCCAGAATCTAGAGAGGCTCCACGAAGAGAAAGATGCAAGCTTGCTTCCAATCTTCGATAACAAAGATGATCTACCTTGAAGAAACTCAAGCCCAAGCTTTTGCATCACTAATCAAGTATTAGCAAAGAAAACACCCTAATCTAAGTGTCTAGAATAGATTAGGATGATGAAGTAGGAATTTAGATCTCATTTGTTTTCTTAATCTCACTCATTTTCATCACTTCATAAAAAGCTAGAAAGCTTTTTCATGCAAAGAAGAAGAAGGAAGAAGATGATCTATTTCTTTTGTGACGAATAATGAATCCATGTGTGGTTAGAAATGCAACCATGTGTTAAGTATGATAATTTAACCCATGTAGAGACTTAACCATGGTGCAGGGTTGGGTTGGGTTAACAAATATCTATAGAAAATATCTTTAATAAAAATCTTTGCTTAAAACAAAAGCAAAGATTCTAGAAGCTACTAGAAAAATTAACCCAAATCAAACCCTAACCATATTTAATCTCCACTAATCATGTTGCATTTATAACCATAACATGTTACAATATTATATATCACATATACAATATTTATTGTAACAAAATAAAACAATACAATTAACATATATCGCATATATATCAATGTATTACCCGAGTGAGAAAAAGAATCTTTTAGTGAGCTTATATTAGTTAATGTAATTTAATATATCAAATATATAATTATACATTAAATTATCGAATCAACACTTGATCCGATAATCCGGCTATTTCATAAATAACCGACTAATATAATCTGTATCAGTTCATCGAATCAACACTTGATCCGATGACCGGGCTATATCACATATACCCGGCCGATATCTCATATCACGATAATCTAATACGGTATCACATACACGTATTGTTCTTGGTCCCGCACATATCATATATATACTCCTACTCCGTTTTTCCCGAACCGGGAAACCTCTGTGTAGGACTCTAAAGAATCGTCAATACGCCGGCAGTAGGTGATGATCATATCAAACACCCACAAGCTGCAAGCGGTCAGATAAACGTAACAGCCACCCAGGTATTGAGCGATCAGAAGATCAACAAGCAAGCCTGTACATTCTCCTGCGAATCTAATCAGTAACACTCCCGTACAGTCCGGTCTCTTCGTCTGATATGTCGCATATCTCGCCTAGGGGTGGTAAACGTCAGACCCCAGTAGCTTGATAAGTCGTATCGATATGAGGTTTATAACAGTCCGAGAAACTACTGATAACACTTACCAGTAAATCTCAGCAACCCTGGCCAGGGATTTCCAGTTATAGCCAATCGAACACAGCATAACATCAACTCCCTATACCGGGAGAGACGAATCCCCTCCTATCGCTCATTGCCTCCATGTTATTCGGGACTGTACCCAAAATCCACCTTTTTGCATGCCCTCTTGGATGTGGTATGATGGAATTCAAATCACAGTGGGAATCACACAAGACTTTATGACGATCTCGGGTCTACAAACTAACATGTACCAGTGTCACCAGAGAACTGCCATCTGATGTGAGGTATAATACCATCTGGGAGTTCTCGGCGAGTCCATCCAGTGTACCCAGTCTCCACTGAGCACCCGTATATCTTCTCTGATGTCAAACACCAATGGATATGGGATCATCCATCGCCCATCATATGGGTCAAGAAGCACATACGCTAGTCTACTCTGGAGTATCGATGCTCTGTCTCGGTACTCCCACGACTAGGAACATTTGAAGGATGTACTTGGAGACTACACTGTCCACACTAGTATGATCCGCATCATAGTCCTGGTAGTCAAGTACTCATCCTAATGGCTTTATCAATATGTAACATAGAGACAATTAGAGTACATGTTAAGATAAAGAGCAACCAGATAGCATACTATCATGTCGAGCAAGAAAGTCCTGCCTATATATGTCCAAGCATCCATTACAATATACATCGTATGTACAGTAATGGCCTTTCGGGCATACATATAACTAACAATATGCTTTTACGGCAGGGCTTCGATCATTTACGTGTACTTATGCACGTATGATGATCGGGCGGATAATTCTAGTGGGCTTTGGTTTAAGCCGGATCCTAGTATTATATTGATGGATTATTTTCGTCTCTTTGTATTCGTGTTCTTCGGAATATGGATGCGGGTATGTATATACGGATGAGGGGCATTCTCGTAATTCCTCGGGAAAGCTTCTAGAAGAGACACCTCATTAGGGTTTTTCTTTTTGGATTAAACAAAATGTGGTGGAGGAAATGAGGTGGAGGCTTGACAAAAGATTAGTCATGACTCATGGTATGACTCATTGCATTACTCATCTTGTGATCATTATGCAAACTAGATATTTTATCAAGCATGCTAGATATTTTATCTTGGATGCTAGATATTTTATAAGGATGCATTATTCATCACAAATGAGCCAAGCCCGTTCTTTTGTTCATGCTTCTCCACTCTCATTTCCTCAAGTGATCTTCTTCTTCATAAAACCGTAAAAGCTCTCATGTGTTGAGAATCCTAGGGTTCCAAGAGACAAATCATTCCATCTTCCCACTCTACACCACGTAGGACTTCTAGTTTAGCAAACTAGAAGCCGTGGTTACCTCAAATTCGAGGTAGGAGATCGGACTATAGACTCTCGGGTGGATCATCTTTGACTCGAGGAGGCCGTCGAGGTTGCCTGATCCATTTCGATCCTTGGAGATGATGACGAAGTGGAGGACAACGAAGAAGGCCCAAAGTACTTGGTATCGTGAGGTATAACATTTCTTTCCGAGTAGTTAACCTCTTATAGGTTAGCTAGTTAGGGTTTAGTATCGATCCTGGAGTTCAAGTCGGTGTTGCGAGCTTTGAAAAATTGTTTTTTTGAATATTCCGCCTCCCCACGAACCCGCGGGATGCGCGACATCCACTTACAGTGGTATCAGAGCCTAACTAAACCTTTACTAGCTTGTTACCAAGTTATTAGAAGTTCGATCGTCGGAAAACTCGGAAACAATGCACCCGATCCCTCAAGTTTCTGTTGATTTTTAAAACCGTGCTTAAAATTATTTCAGAGGCATGAAAATTCACTGCAGGGAATTATAAGATCATGTTGAAAAATGATTCACTGACTCGCTAAGAAGACCGCGGAAGCGCGGCGAAACAGTTTGTTTCACCGCGGTTCTGCGGCCGATTCAAGGCCGGGTCGTTGTTGCACAGTGTTTCTTATTCTGGGTATGTTGTTTTCTTGTATATTTGGTTTCTGCCCATGATGATCTAAGTACTGGTTTGCATTTGAGGTATACACGGAAAATAGTTTTCGATCGAAATTCTAAGTTATTTGCTAATCGGGTTTTATCTGTGTTGTGATATATGTGCTGAACGTCCGCTAATTGCTATACGTCGATTAGTAGGGGTTGTACATATCTGTGATCTGTGATATTGGTTTGTGTATATGAACTTATTGGATCGTCGTGGATGAATAGCCGAGGGATGTGAGATGAGGTTTTTTTTATTTTTCATTCGATACAAATTGTAAAGTGATATAATATTCTTTTGCGGGGCACATCCGGGTTGAGGTTGTACCCACTGTTGTATTATTATCTTTTACTGTTTTCTGCTCCTAGGATAGACCCAAGGTAGGGTGCACAAACTATCGGGTACTTTGAAGTGCCGAGTGGTCTACTCATTTTACTGAGGGAGGTTGCTTCACTTCGGGTATTTGGCGGGTAGTTTTCCGCACCTGTAGGGGTCTGGGGTAGGGTTTAGTTATTCATCACGACCGTGGAATCCGTCTTTCGTTACAGACTTAAACGGAACGCGGAATTCCTAGTATATCCAATATGTTCATTTGTGATCTGGAATGCTTATTATTGCGTGAGATGAATGGTTATTATATATATGCTATATATTAGACGTTGCTTATGTTTTTCACCCGCGCTAGTCTAGCCCCCGCTCTGGCGTTAGTTAAGTAACCTAACGGTGTTATACGGGGCCCAGTGGCAAATGCGGATGGCATAAGTGGACGTGGTATTTTCGTTTCTTTCTGTGATGATAGGTGTAATTGATGGGATTGCATTATTAATGCAAAGCAAACAAACCAAAGCTGAATCGTTGGAACAAATTTTAAAACCACTCGGTTTTCCAAAATAGAAGACTTTTAAATGCGGAGCCTAAATCACTCCTTTTAAAAGCTACCAGGTTCCTTCGATTATATCAAGTTCAGTACGTTCACGGTTTCTCCAAAACCATTCATAGCCCTCCGTCATTTCATATGAATGTTCAGTAGTATTCAAGCTATGTTTGTTGACCTTCGCTAAGGCATAGTGTTTGGTAGCTGCTGGATATTCATATGTAGCATAGATAGATGCGTTGGTTTGGGACAGTCGTATTACTTTGTTGGCCTTCGTCAATGGTATATAAGGGTGGGTTCAAATTAATCTGGACAATGATGGGTAGAACTTAACACGTGACTTATGATTTGTTGTCCATCGTCAAGGTCATAAGAGCATGGGGCAAAAATCCACATCGAGAGTTTCTAAGAAAACTGAAACTTGCTAGTGTTGCATACCATTTGGAGTGTGATAATGTTGGTAGGATTCCTTCAGGATTATCACACAATGATATTTGGATCCTGATCCTACTGTCAGTATCCACTACTCCTCGGGAGATTTTTCACTTAACGATTAATACTATAAACCAAGTAGGTGTCTAGAACAGTGTTAGCGGGGCTACGCCTCCAGGAAAAAGAGGTTATTAATTAAGGAACTTCGCGAAAGCGTCTTAAAGCCTCCCTCGAAGTACTGACACTAGCCTGGCTGAACGGTTAAGCAAGTATTGTACGGTGAGATTAATCCTGACAAATTCTTCTTTTATGGTTTGAGGAAGGATTCGAGAAACAGTGGGAGCCATCCTATTTAGATAAATTAAAAACCAATCTAAACTTGCAAGAGTATCATTCTGAGTGTTTTCTTCTCTCTCTCTCCTAATTGCAGCGACCAAGTGACCAAGATTAGGTTACAGATAGATAATAAAATGACTGAGTTATACTATATTGGCTGGCAAAAGTTAGTCCAGACGTCAATTACCTATGACAAGCTGGACCACTTCATTACTACTCAAGCCCCGCCGTCCCAGGTCCAGTTTCCTCCGTCGCGGATGGTATCAGTAAGACAAGGGAAAAAGACAGTGCGAATGCCCAGTGCCTCGTGTTGGCCTCAGTTGATGGTGTATACCAGAGGCATCACGAGAAGATCGACTTAGTTTCCATCTTCCTCCATAACAAAAATTTAAATGGAGAGCAATCTCGTATCGTAAGATATGAGACTTCGAAGGAATTACTTCAAGAGAGGTTGGCTATCGGGTCATCTGTAGGGGACCACGTCCCTACAATGATTAGATATATTAAAACGCTCACAGGACCTGGAGACCACGTTGGAGAACGAGTCATGTACTGACTTGATTCTACCGTCCCTACTTTCTATTTACGTCCAGGGGTAGAAAGTTATACTTCCAGTTGAGGGCACCCTGAAGGAAACCAGGGTGACACTGGCTCTGCTTATTAGGGAATCTTCCTCTTCTAGATCCAAGGCGAAAGCCAAGGGTGAGTAGAAGAAGACCTCCACAAAGCCGATAGGCGATGTCATTAAGGTAGAAGGAAAGGGTAGGGTAAAAGTTTCAGGGTCAACAGTAGGGAAGGATGGATGTTCTTATTGTAACGGGAAATAGCATTGACAGAAGGGATCTAGGGCTTGGAAAGCCAGAATCCAGGATCCGAAGTATGTTTTGGCTTCGACTTCGGGTGTGTTTGTGATTGAAAATAGTCTGTCAATTAACTCTAATTCCTGGGTACTAGATACCGGAACATGATCTCATATCTGTAATTTATTATAGGCTTTGAGAAACCGTAGAGTTATCAGGGCAGGTGATATGACTCTCAGGGTTGCTAACAGAATGAGTGTGGATGCTGTATCCGTAAGGAATATCACCTAGGATTGACAAGTAGGCAGATATTGATTCTACGTGACTGTTTGTGTGTACCTAGTCTAGTTTGTAAGCGATGTAGTCCACATCCACCTAAATCAAAGTTTGATTGGGTCAGCTACACTAGAGGAAAATATATACGTGTTAAATCAAGATCAGGTTTTCAACGTCCAGAACACACCTAAAAGAAAGTCTCCAGAATTAAATAAGGCTTTCTTATGGCATTGTAGACTGGGTCACATCAATGAAACACGGTTTACGAAGTAACATGGAGAGGGATATTTGGATCCGTTCGAATATCAGTCTTATGCAACTTGTCAATCTTGTCTCATAGGAAAGATGACAAAGACTCCATTCACTGGACATTGAGCAAGAGCGAGCGAGCTCTTATGACTCATACACAACGACGTGTGTGGTCCAATATCTACAGATGCATGAAATGTTTATTCCTATTTCATTACTTTTACGGATAATTTCTCTAGGTTAGGACATGTCTTCTTGATGAAGCATAAATCCGAGGCCTTTAAGAAATTCCGAGAATATAAGAATGAAGTGGAAAAACAAACAGGTAAATGTATCAAGACACTGAGATCTGATCGATGTAGTGAATACTTAATTGCCGAGTTCCTGGATTACTTAAAAGAAAATGCAATTCTCTCTCAGCTTACTCCTCCATACACACCAAAACACAACGGTGTATCAGAAAGACGGAACAGAACCCTATTGGATATGGTTCATTCGATGATGAGTAATGCTGAGTTACCGCGATCCTTATGAAGTTATGCACTAAAATTAGCTGCATATCTTTTGAATAAGGTTCCTACCAAGATTGTGCCTACCACTCCATATCAGATGTGGAGTGGGAAGAAACCCTATCTTCAGTAATTGAAGATATAGGGAATGTCCAGCTTTTGTCAAAAAGCAGTATGCGGACAAGCTCGAGGCACGCTCAGTACTGTGTAGGTTTGTGCGATACCCAAAGAACTCCAGGGGGTATCTTTTCTATTACGCAGAGGAACAAAATGTTTTTGTTTCTTGTTATGCCCACTTTTTAGAAAATCAATATTTGGAAAAAGAAACTAGTGGGAGAGTACTAGAACTGGAAGAAATTCTAGAACCAAAAACTATTGCTGAAAGTACGGTAGAACCAGAGGTTTCAAAAGAACAGGACATCCCCACGCCATTCTGCAGTACTAGTAGGCAGTCTCATCCGCCCGAGAGATACTACGGTTTTCTCATAGACGGGAATAGAGAGGATTGCATCATTAACAATGATGAGCCAACTAGCTTCCAGCAAGCCATTCAGAGCGGTGACTCGGTAAAATGGCTGGTTGCAATGCGGACCGAGATGCAGTCCATGTACACCAACAAAGTATACACTTTGAAAATTGCTCCAGAAGGGGTAAAACCCGTAAGCTGCAATGGATCTTCAGAAAAAAGATTGGTGTAGATGGATAGGTTGAAACCTATAAGGCTAGACTTGTTGCAAATGGTTTTCGTCAATGACCTGGTTTGGACTATGATGAAACCTTTTCTCCAATGGCTATGCTCAAATCCCTTCGGATCCTTCTTGCCATTGCTGCCTTCCAAGATTATGAGATCCGGCAGATGGACGTAACGACGGATTTTCTAAATGGTTATTTGGAAGAGTGCGTCTATATGGATCAGCCAAAGGGTTTCAATCAGAGTGGGAGCAGCGGGAAAGTGTGCAAATTGCTTAAGACCATTTATGGACTAAAGCAGGCATCGCAGAGTTGGAATATCTGTTTTAATGAGACGGTCGAAAAATTCGACTTTATCAAAAATCCAGATGAACCATGCATTTATAGTAAGATTGTAGGGATAACTGTGGGATTCCTCGTCTAGTACGTGGATCACATTCTCTTGATAAGAAATAACGTTCCTATACTACAATCAGTCAAAATGATTCTTGTCACAGAGGTTCTCCATGAAAGACCTGGGTGATACCAACTACATTCTGGGGATCCAGATCTATCGTGATAGATCAAAGAGGATGGTGGGACTTTCACAGTTAAGGTACATCAACACCATACTGAGAATATTTAGTATGGACGATTCAAAGCGCGGTAGTCTACCGGCTTGTCACGGAATCACCATATCTAAAGAGATGTCTCCTAAGACTGATTTGGAAAGGGCTCGCATCACATTTGTACCCTATGCTTCTGCGGTAGGCTCTATAATGTATGTGATGTTATGTACCAGACCAGATGTTTCTTACGCACTAGCGTGGTAAGACGGTATCAGCTGGACCCAAGGGAGAAGCACTGGATAGCAGTAAAGAACATTCTCAAGTACCTGAGAAAGACTAAGGAGAAGTTCTTGGTGTATGGCGGAAAAGACCACCAGATCGAGGCCTTTGCTGACTCCAGCTTCTAAAGTGATAAGAATGACTCCAAGTCCATGTTAGGTTATGTTTTTACCCTCAATAGAGGGGCTGTCTGTTGGAAGAGCTCCAAGAAGGAAACCGTTGTAGACTCGACGATGGAAACATATTAGTTCGCTGCATGAGACGCCGCAAAAGAGGCAGTCTGGATGAGAAGTTCTTAACTGAACTTCACCCTTCCATTGTTGAACCAATACTTTAGTATTGTGACATCAAACGACGCTACAGCTTTAGGGAAGGAACCCAGGTCTTGTTCAGTCGAAAATACTGCACTTTCAACATGACAATTTCCTTACTCTTTCTAATCATCTATAGGTGTTTGGTGTAAATATAGCACATATTAGCAATTCGTCTGCAAAATATCAAATAACATGTGTTATACTTTATAATCGGCATTATGAAGGAAATTGTGTGTAAATATTTCACGCATAATATTTTGTATCTCAACATTCTTCATTAAGATTGTATGCAGAAGATTATTCAGGTCACATATCGGAATCAAAATTTCGCCGACAAAATACATCAAATCAAAGGCTTAAAATCTGGTAGAGATTCAGAAAGGATAAAAAGATTCCAGAAATCAGAAGAAGACCCAAATGCCAACACCAAACAACCACAGAAATATGATGCATTAAGCTCACTATAAGGCCGCGGAATTGCGGCCGATTCAGCCCTATCCGCCTCGGATCCACGGCCGAGTTAGGTCGTCGGTGGTCCAAAGTTTTCCAGAGGCTTCCTCGTAACCTCCTAGCTTCTTCAAGACACTTCGAACTTCCTAGCTTACTCCAGAAGCTTCCCTACAACATCCAAGCTTGCTGTTTCCCCAATTAGAGCAAGGCTCTGTTTGAATTTTGAAAATTCAAATTTTTGAAGCAACGCTTCAGATCCCGTGCGCTGCGCGCAACGCGCCAGGTGTCAGAAGTTGACACGGCAGCACAACGCCCAAGGCACTGCGTCCAATCAGAGTAAGGCTCTTTCAAAAACATAAGCAAACACTCAGTTGCGCAAACACGACTGCGCAAGTGCACCACAGCGCGACACGTGTCTGCGCAGTTGCGCAAAAAGAGCTGCGCAAGCGCACCGCTGCGTGACACGTGTCTGCGCAGTTGCGTAAACACGACTGCGTGAGCGAACCGCTGCGTGACACGTGTCTGCGCAGTTGCGCAAACACGACTGCGCAAGCGCACCGCTGCGTGACACGTGTCTGCGCAATTGCGCAAAAAGAACTGCGCAAGCGCACTGTTGCGCGACACGTGCCTGCACAGTTGCGCAAAAAAGAGCTGCGCAAGCGCACCGCTGCGCGACACGTGTCTGCGCAGTTGCGCACACACGACTGCGCAAGTGCACCGCTGCGTGACACGTGTCTGCGCAGTTGCGCAAGCGCTGTTGCACAAGCGCTTCACTGCGCGACACGTGTCACTCACCGGGAGAGTTGCGCAGAACAGAATAAATCTTGTTAAAACAAGAAGATTTTCTTGCATAAGGCAGGGGCCTTTGGATCAAAGATCCAGCGGTGGGGAAAATTCCCCAAATCACTCAGGAAAAGATTTATGTAACAAATTTAACTAATTTATGAGCACTATAAAAAGAACCCCAGACCTTATTTCAAGATCATCAAGAGCTGGATAAAAAAGAGAGAGAGAAGAGAACTCTGAAGAACCCCTAAAAAAAAAGGTTTTTAAAAAGGTAAAAACCTTTAAAATGAGAGAAAATTCTCTCAGGAATAGATCGTGGATTTAAGAACAAGATCAGTGATCTTCAATAAATAAATTAATAAAAATAACAAAAAAAAAATAGTGCCTTGCACTTGCTATGAACCTTTGGTTCTCTGGAACAAGAAAAAACTTGTTTTATTTTCTTTGATCTAAATTTAGATCAAGAAATTAAAAAAGAGCTCTGCACTTCTGTTCTTGAACCTAAAAGATTCCTAGTGCTTTGCACAAATGCAATGCATTTCTCAAAGGGCCAGGCCCAAGTCAAAAGACCAAGCAGACCTAATTAATTTGATGCTCTGCATCATTTACAAATGGGCAGAGCCCAAACAAAATAATATAAATGCTATGCATTTTAAAAGGGGCAGAGCCCAAACAAAGTAGATGCCTTGCAGAGCCCAGAATAAATTGATACTCTGCATCAATCATGGGCAGAGCCCAAACAAAAAAAAATAAATTGATGCAATGCATTATTTAAAAATGGGCCAAGCCCCAGCATAGGTCTAACAGACCAAAAACAAATAAAAGGCGTTGAATATTTTTCAACTGGACTTAGCCCAATTTTGGCCGTAAGTCCTCAAATTAAATTGACTGAGCAAGATTGCTCTCGTACATCAATTTACTACTGGTTCAAGGGTACATCTCCGAACTCCTCTGACACACGTCGTTGTAATCATTCAACGTCGTCAGAGAGGTGACGGGTCCCAACGACCAGACCTAAATATGGACTGCGGGGTCCTTAAACTCGTGGACCGAAACGTCCTTAAACTAATATCGGACCGAAACGTCCCTAAACTAATATCGGACCGAGACGTCCCTAAACTAATATCGGACCGAGATGTACCTAAACTAATATTGGACCACCACGTCCCTAAACTGGAATAATGGACGGAAACGTCCCTAAACTAATATCGGACCGAGATGTCCCTAAACTAATATCGGACCACCACGTCCCTAAATTGGCTATGGACCGCCACGTCCTTAAACTGGCGATGGACCACCACGTCTTTAAACTGGAACGTGGACCACTACGTCCCTAAACTGGAACAGTAGAGCCTCCAAATGCTCTTTTGCCGAATCTAAACGGTCCCGTTTAAGTCGATCTTAGCCCCAAACATGGCTAACGCATCCTTAGACATTTAAATGAATGATAAAACTCCAAATCAACTTTGGTTCAAGGGTACATCTCTGAACTCCTCTGACACCTGTCGTTGTAATCCTTCAACGACGTCAGAGAGGTGATGAGTCCCGACGACCATATATTAAATGAATCACTACGTTAAGTTGATCTTAGTCTAAAATAGGACTAACGTATCCTTAATGAACGTTTAAGTTGATCTTAGCCGCAACGCGACTAATGCATCCTTAAACTAAAAACAGTAAACCCAAATCTAAGTAAATACGGATTTGGACTAATCCACGTCCTACGGGCGACGGCATTACTCAGTCTCCGTATACAATCCACGGGCAACCACAAATAAAACAAACACACACGACACGAAGTGAAATTCTGGAGAAGGAGAAAGTTGTTAACGCGATGCGGTAGCGTAATTAACTGCAGGGGATTGCGCCTGCAGGGAAGAGCGTCCCCACAATAAAAAACCCCTCACCCTGAGGGGGAATCTGACGAAGTCTGCTACATCGGCCGCATCTGTCTAAACCGCCGATACACGGTGCCATAAATCAACTCGGCACCTCCGGAGAGGTAGACGGATAAAACCATATAGTATCTTCCCCGAATCTCAGGCAAGACGCAAAGTCCAGGACGTCTTTCGGAGGGGAACAGATTCTGGCACGCCCGGTGGGACCTCTTCCTCTTTCCACTCCACACTTCGTGTGTCGTCTTCGCGAACCAATCGCGGTTTGTTAAAAGGTTGCTTTCAGATTTCAAGTTGCTAAGATTTGGTCTTTTGTCTGGCGCAGAACTCAAGCATCCATGGATTCTAACTGCTCCAACTGCGCGAAGTACAACTGTAATGAACACTCCACCTCCTCCGGAGGTGTAGCATATGGGCCCCAAGCGGCTTCCTTCCTCACTCTGCCAGTAGACCAGGTGACCCAAGCCACCACTGGCTTATTCTTCGGGACCATGATCCTACCGACAAGCTTCTCTATGCTGATACCTGCACCAAAAGTGATTAAGAAGTCGGTCTTCGACCGACTCACTGCTACCACGACCGCTGTCAACGGGTCGCCTGCTGCCAAACTAACAGCTTCGGTTTTCGCCAGGCTGGATAAGAATTCTAAACTAGCTATCCCAAGGAAGGCAATGACTGCTGCTCCAGAAGTCGTCAAGGCGGCTTCCCCTGTCAAAGAATCAGTCTTTTCAAGACTGACGATTCCTGCTCCTGTCCCTGCTCGAAGATCTATCTTTGACAGATTGGATATTACCTCGCAAGGAACGACCTCAGTTTTTAAAAGGTTAACACCGGCGACGCCTCATTCAGATGGGGGGCAAAAGGAAGCTATCACAATCTCCGAGCCAGTCCCAGCGGCTCGTCGTGCTCGACGTCGCCATTGGCGACGAGTGAGGAAAGCAGGGGGCAACTCCCACTCAGGGCTAACTCCACCTGCTCCAATGGCGGAGGTCAACGCTGCTGTTCCAACTGGGAACAGCTTCGAACTGCTGAGGAGGGTACGTAAGAATTCTCCAACCGCTACACTGAAAAGATCTCCTCCGCCTGTGGAGAGAGTTCCTGAAACAAAACAAGAACAGCCCCCTCAACGGCTGTCTTCAAGGATTTATAAAGTTTGGCGAAGGGTTCAAGACTCTGTGATTGACTCAGGTTACTTTCGTCGCCAGAAAAAGGCGAAGGTGGAAAAAGACAAGGATTGTCTTATTAGACAGCAGGGGACAGCAGCTGCTAGGGTACCCCCTTCAACGGTTCCCTCAACCTCAACAGCCCACAAAAGAAGGAGGCTAGAAAAGACTCCCGTGTCAACGGCAAAGGTTAAAAATGGTGAAACTAACGCCCCAAGTCAGGGGGCATAACAGTTCATACGGTTTACATGACATCAGGAAAGGAAGACAGCCGTATGTCCACGGGCCATAGACCACTTACACGGTCAGTGACCAAGGCTCAGGAGCAGCAACAGAAGCTCCAGGAGATGATGAGAGCTATGGCTGCACTTACTGGGCCAAACGAAAGCCCTGGGACCTCTTCAGAAGAGCGTCAGGAACAAGAAACGGACGCCGAATTCCTTCGGCGCGTACTAGAAAAGAAAGATAAAGAAGCTGCGGAGCAGGCAGCCAATATAAAGAAAATGGCCCTCCTGTTCCAGGATATGGTGGGTATGATGATTCAACAAGATCCACCTGCTGGAGATCTCCCGATCATTCTTGAAGACGATAGGGGAGAGACATCAAATCCTCCACCGGCTTTATCCGCAGCTAAAGAGGATACCATATCGAAAGCTGATTTAGATGAATACATCGCCCAGCAAATACGGGTGCATCAGGCGACTGAAGCAGCCGGTCAGGTCGTAAAGACAGGGCGGCCATATCCGGGTTGGTATGATCAAATTAAGTACCCGACAGGCTATACAATCCCTAAATTCCATGTCTACAAGGGGACGGGCAATCCTCATCAGCATGTCGCCCAGTTCAGAGTGCTCTGTGGCAACACCGGCGGCAATGACAAGTTGTTGCTTCGCCAGTTTGTTGGAAGCTTATCAGATACGGCGTTCGAATGGTATTCTGAGCTCCCCAATGACTCTATTAAAACCTTTGCGGAGATGGAGCTGCTCTTTACCCAACGTTTTGCAAGTGCCAGTGAGCGTACCCCGATGACGGCACTGATTAATGCTAGGGTAAAACCCGGCGAGACATGGGTTCAGTACGCTATACGGTGGCGTAATCTATGGTCGAAGTGCGAACAGCGCATAGAAGAAGCTCCGGCGGTGGGAATGTTTGTTGGAACCCTTGATCCACAAGCAACCATCTCACAGTTCATGATGTTCTTCAAGCCGACTACCTTCCAGGTTTTGATCGACAAACTAGCACAGATAGACCAGATGGGCCATAAACCCCCTCTCCCAAAGCCGGACTCCCGAAACGACAAATGAAAGGGAAAAGCGATCATTGTCGCTAATGCTCAACAACAACCGAGCGACTCGAAGCCGGTTGCTCGTCCAAACAATACGCGCCCATACGTACCCCTTGAGGACAGGATGGGACGTCCTTACTCCTTCCCCCGCGATAAAACGAGGAGGCTATTCGAGCTGGCGTTGCGCAACAGACTCATAAATCTGCCAGATCCAAAACGTCCGTTGCAACCGAACGACGTCAACGAGCCCAATTACTGCCCTTAACATCGAGTGCTAGGCCATCCCATCGAGGATTGCTACGTTTTCAAAAATTGGCTTGAGAACCAATACCGTCAGGGCAAATTTGCGCTATCTGACAAATAGAAAGTAAATCCCCCACAGCCCCACACCTCTAAGGGGACGAATACGCCGGGGGCAACGTGCTCCGTCATTGAGGAAGCTCCTTGGGAGGTTGTATTATCAGCCAAGACAAAGAGGATGCTAAACGATCTTCAGACATGTCCAGCGGTCAAGTGGAAGAACCCCTTGGAACCGCAGGTTATTGAGGGGATGTTGAAGCCACGTCCGACTCCGAAGAACAATGGTGGTAGTTCAAGCGTTCATAGCCAGCCGTCAAAATCTTCGAAGAAGAAGGGGAAGAAATCAAAGAAGCCCATGGAGTCTTGCGATAAGCGCACGGACTTACAAAAGCAAATCGACGTGCTGGATGAATACAACCAAAAGGCGCGGACTCCCATTACGCTCCAAGATTTCCTTGATCACGTCTTTCAAAAAGAAGATGAGGGAGAAAGTTCATCGGATGAATCCGAGGAATATGTGGCGAGCTGTCATATGATCTCCCATTCGATCACGAACGATGAAGAGACTTCTGGCACTAAAACGCTGGGGGCAGATACCGAGTCAAGAGTTCCGGAGTTATCAATCGAAATGATTGACGCGTTTCTTAGTGAAGCTCGATTGAAAAGTAAAGCTGATCGAGAACGCGAGACGGCTATATTCGAAAAGGCCAAGCGCCAACGACTTGAGGAAAGAGCTGAGATGATCCCGCTGGAGCAAAATGCCTCCACCACCGACAAAAGCCAATTCAAGATAAAGAAGAGGTTTGCTAAGGCCATGTCAATGGGCATGAAGCTACCGTCCTCTGAAGGAAAAATTACTGGTGTAATGGAAATGCACCCCTCCTATTGCTTATATCATCAGAAGGTCTCGCATCCCACCCAAGAGTGCAAAGCTTTCGATAGATGGTGGCAAGGATACGTCGCTAATCGACAACGCTTTAAACGGGAAAAGCGTAAAATTCTTCGGGGGCAAAGAAATACGATCGAAAAGCTTAAAAGAACTGCCGGCAATTGTCACATGGTTAACACTGGCGGGTCGCAGGTGCCTACATTCGGGAGCGATTCTGATGAGGAGCTAGAAATTGCCCCTCTCTTTAAAGAATCAACTTCGGAAAAAAAAGAAGAGCCAATGGTCTGCGAAAATATCCGGCTGCGGAATCGGACGCTGCCTGAAAAGAACCTCGGACCCTTGAATAGAAAAGATAAAGGGAAAGAAAAGGTCTCTGAAGACATCGTCTTAGATGACTAAGTTCTGGAAGAGCTAAACGCCAACAACCCACCGAAGAAGAATAAGGTGGATTACAACGTCTTGGCACATCTGAGAAAGCTGCCCTCACAGCTCAGCATTCTCGACGCCCTTTTGTTATCAAAAGTGGCGAGGGATTCTTTGATTAAGGCGCTACAAGACCCGGACCAGTTCCAAGCCTTCTTAGCTGAAGAAAAGAGGAAGGACGAATTAGAAGAGGTGCACACGGCCGACGTTGCTTTTGGTGATGAAGACCTCCTCCTAGGGACATGCGACCACAATCGTCCCCTTTATGTCTCAGGATACTGCCATGACATAAAGATAGGTAAAATCTTGGTCGATAATGGATCGTCTGTTAATTTGCTCAATGTTAGAGTGTTAAAGGAAATTTGCATGAGTGTCCAACACCTCGCCCGAGACAAAATCACCATCTCCGGATTCGACTCCCAATCATCGAAAACTCTTGGATCTGTGATATTGACGCTACGCTTCGGGTTACTCGTCATAGACATCAAATTCCATGTTATAGACGCCAAGACGTGCTACAACGCTCTGCTTGGCCGACCATGGCTACACGAGTACAATATCATCCCTTCTATACAGCATCAGTGCATGAAGTATTGTAGGGATGGCCTCGAGTACACTGTGGCCGGAGAATTGAATCCGTTTTCCGTGAATGAAGTTCGCAAGTATGAAGATGCCAAGTACTTCTTGCCGAGTTTCGAAGACACGGAGAGGTGTCATAGGCCGGAGAACAAAACTAACGCAACCATCCCTGTCTTCGGCAGTGATACCGAGGAAGAAGAGGATATAATTTATTCGGGTCCGCCCCAATACACCGAGCCGGGACCATCCGCCCCTTCACTGATCTTTGGTAGTGATTCAGAGGACGAAGTCCATGCTGTATTCCCTGCTCGGCTTTTAATACGAGCTTCTGCTGATGAAGAGCGAAGTCTACAGATAGCCATGGTGCCGCTTGAACATTATAAAGAACTAGATGCGCTCGCCAACGATAGTGTGGAAGAATTGCGGACATTTTATATCCCTCCCGGACGAAAAGGCGATAGGGCAATCCTATTCTACCGTTCCGAAGAAAACAAGGTGGAAAAAGAACTTTGGCAAGGTGCGGATCCAACGCTGGACAGACTTCAGCCCATCCGTCTACCCCGATATTATACGGAAGGCTTAAGGAGACTGCTGGAACGCCAGGGGATACCTTTCGAACAGACCGTGAGGAAGGCCAAATTCTATGACAGGGTTTGGAACGTTCCCGGAACTCAGCACAAGCTACCTAATGGGAGGCTAGAGACGATCGGGCTCGGATACATTCGCTCCAAGAAACGAGAACTGCTCCGCGACTGTTACGTCGTGCACAATCCTGATGAAGAAGCAGATGCTCAAGAGAAAAGCGCTAATCCTGAACCAGAAAAAGTTCCTGATGCAAAACCGCCCAGTCCATCATTGGAAGACCAGATGGGCAAACTTATAAGGGAAGCGGGTCAAAAAGCCCGAGATGATCAAAATCGTGAAATGGCAATCTATGAGAAAGCCAAAACACAACGCCTCCTTCAACAGGCAGTAAAAGACGAAGATACTGTCCCATGTCAACCTGATACAAAAAGGGCGCGACGCGGAGGCAAAAACGAGTCGAAAGGCCGAAGAGGCGCTCAACAGCAACAAAGCAGGGCTAAGAAGCCACGCAAACGAGAATCGAGCGTTATTGACCAATCCCTTATGAAGAAAATGGGTCGAGCATACTCGTTTCCTCGAGACAAGACGAAAAAGATACTTGAGCTTGCTCTAAAACATCAAATGCTTACATTGCTGGAGTCCAAGCACCCCGAACAAGCAAGTGAAGTCTCTGACCTAAACTATTGCTCTTACCACCGAGTGATAGGGCATCCTCTTGAAGATTGCTTCACCTTTAAGAATTGGGTCGAAGATCAATACCAGCTCGGCAAGTTCTCTCTGTCTGACAACTGGAGGGTAACGCCACCACAAAAGCACGAGCCCAAGGCCACGAAAGAAAAAACAGTTCCACATTGGGACTGGAAGCGAATTCGCACCTGTCATATGGTCACAATATTAAAAGAAGAGCCCAAGAACGTAAGTGAGCTCCCTTGGTGCTTCGAAAACAGCAGCGATGAGGTAATCTCAGAATTTCCCCCAGCTCCGAAAGAACTGGAGGATGGAATACATACTACTGCAGATAACCTCAAGAAAATCGAGTTGGGGACGGTAAATGATCCGCGACCGACATTCGTCAGCGAGCTGCTGTCTGAAGAGAGGGTGGCTGCGTTAAAAGACGTCCTTGTGCAGCATAAAGATTGCTTCGCATGGAACTATTCCGAGATGCCAGGACTAGATCCAGAAGTCGCTGTACATAGACTAGCAATATCCCCAAATGTCAAACCAGTCAAACAGGCGCCGAGAAGAATGCGACTCGAGCTTGAGATGAGCATAAATACCGAAGTCAAAAAGTTAATCGACTCTGGCTTCATCCAGGAAGTTCAGTACCCTGAATGGATCGCCAACATCGTCCCAGTGATGAAGAAAAATGGGACAGTGCGCATATGCGTAGACTTCCGGGATCTTAATAAAGCTTGCCCGAAGGATGATTTCCCAGTGCCAGTCACTGAACTGATGATAGACAATACATCCACTCATGAGGTTTTCTCCTTCATGGACGGCTCATCGGGGTATAACCAGATAAAGATGCATCCTGAAGACCAGAAACACACCGTCTTCAGGACTCCTCTTGGTATATTCTGTTATAAAGTGATGCCGTTAGGTTTAAAGAACGCCGGTGCTACTTATCAGAGGGCCATGACAAAGATCTTCGACGACCTTATACACGAAATCGTCGAATGCTATATCGACGATCTCGTGGTTAAAAGCAAGTCATACGAAGAACATCTCGAGCATTTGAGGACTGTATTTCAACGCCTTCGGCAATACAATTTGAAGATGAATCCTTTAAAATGTGCGTTCGGGATTTCCTCGGGCATATTCCTAGGATTCATCGTTCGACACCGAGGTATTGAAATAGATCCGTCTAAGATTAAAGCGATCATGGAAATGCCTCCGCCAAGAACTCATAAACAGTTGCGATCTCTCCAAGGAAAGCTTGCATACATTCGGCGGTTTATCGCTAATCTTTCAGGAAAGTGCCGTCCTTACAGTCACCTGATGAAGAAGGGAACCCCATTCATTTGGGATCACAAATGCCAAGGCGCACTGGACGAGATCAAATAGTATCTGCAAAACCCTCCAGTGTTGGCTGCTCCAGTTAAGGGAAAACCTCTCATTCTTTACACGGCCGCCCTTGAAGGTTCTTTAGGCGCATTATGGGCACAAGAGAATGACCAGGGGAAAGAAAAAGCACTCTACTACTTAAGTCGGGTTCTGCTGGGGGCAGAAAGCAATTACTCCCCCATTGAAAAACACTGCCTGGCGTTGATCTTCGCAATAACGAAGCTTAGACATTACGTATTAGCGCATGAAGTCCATCTCATTTCAAAGGTGGACCCTCTTAAATATCTAATGTCAAAGGCCATATTGACGGGACGACTCGCTAAATGGGCTCTGCTCTTAATGGAGTTCTCGATAACGTATCGACCCCTCAAGGCAGTAAAGGGTCAGGCCATTGCCGACTTCCTTGCTGAGCACCCGATACCTGCCGATTCTTCCCTGAATTGCGATTTGCCAGACAAGCATGCGTTTGACGCAATCGACGGTGGTGATACCCGTTGGGAGCTTTATTTCGATGGAGCATCTTCCATGAAAAAGCACAAACAAAATACGTCAATGATCAAATCGGGATTAGGCCTTATCTTCGTGACCCCACAAGGAGGAATAATGCGCTTCGCCTTCTCCTTGACAGAGCCGAGAACGAATAATGAAGCTGAATATGAAGCTTTGATAGTAGGCCTGGAGATCGCCATTTACATGGGAATTGAAAGCCTCCTCATATATGGGGACTCCCAGCTAGTCGTCAGTCAAGTGAACGGCGATTACCAAACATGCAAACCGGAATTGGTAAAATACGGTGAAAAGGTGCAACAAATGCTAACCCAAATTCCCTCCTATACTTTAGAAAGCATACCGTGCACGGAAAACAGCAAAGCGGACGCACTAGCCAAACTTGCTAAAGAATTGGCTGACGAGAACCTCGATGACGTTAGAATCGTGGTACAAAGCCGTCGAGTGCTCGCCCCGGCAGAAATACCTCCGGAATTATATAAAGAAAAGGGAGCGACTGAGCAGACGACCCTACAAATAAAAGACCATGAGAAGGCCGAGGACTGGAGGGAAGTCTTCATAGACTACTTTAAGACCCACCAAATACCTGAAGAAGCGTCCACAAGACATCAGCTTGCCAAACGAGCCCTGTCTTTCGCCTTTGTCAACGATACCCTGTACAAAAGGTCATTTGATTCTTTGTGGCTGAGATGCTTAGGACCTGACGAAGCGAAAAGAGTCATCCAGGAAGTTCACGACGGACTCTGCGGTTCTCATCAAGCAGGCCCTAAGATGAAGTTGAAGATAAAACGGATGGGCTACTACTGGCCCACGATGATTCAGGACTACATCGAATATGCGAAGCAATGCCACTCATGCCAAATTCATGGGGACTTCATCCATCAGCATCCAAATCCGCTACACCCAACAGTGGCTAGCTGGCCATTCGAAATACGGGGAACTGATATAGTTGGCCCCATCGAACCAGCATCGTCTAAGGGACATCGTTTTATCCTAGCAACGACTGACTACTTCTCTAAATGGGCAGAAGCGATACCGTTAAGAGAAGTGAAGATGGAAAATATCCTCCACTTCTTCAAAATGCACGTCATATATCGGTTTGGAACTCCACGACGGATCATCTCCGATAACGGGCCAGCCTACAGAAGCCACAAGATCAGTCGCTTTGCGCAACAGCATAATATAGACTGGAGATATTCCTCAGTTTATAATCCGCGAGCTAACGGTCTGGCTGAGGACTTTAATAAGACCTTGACGAAGATCATGAAGAAAACGGTGTCACGAAATAAGAAAGACTGGCACGAAAGACTGCAAGAGGCTCTTTGGGCGTATCGAACTACATTTAAGACGGCCACAAACACAACGCCGTACGCGTTGGTATTTGGGACGGAAGCAGTACTCCCTCTCGAGATAGAATTACCCTCTCTACGAGTGGCAGTCCACTATGAGCTGACAGACGAAGAAAATGCTCACCTTCGGCTTGAGGAGCTTGACGCCCTTGATGAAATCCGGCTCATAGCACAGCAAAATCTAGAAGCTTATAAAGCAAAGATGACGCGCTCATACGAAAGATTGACCCGACCGAGGACATTCCGTCAAGGCGAACTCGTGCTAGTGGTCAAAAGGCCTATGATCCCTAATCGCGCCAAGCGGGGAAAATTCGAGCCAAACTATGAAGGTCCGTACATCATAGACAAAATCTACCAAGGTGGAGCCTATCTACTCATGGACATGCACGGTGAAAGGCCTTTCAGACCGATAAATGGTCGCTTCCTAAAGAGATACTACGCTTAATAAGCCACAGCCTAGGTCAATGATAGATGACGATGACTATGTCCGCTCGCTATCTTCCTAAGTTCAAGCTTTATAAAAATAGCTAACCTTCTCAACAACGGACCGAAATGTCCTAAAACTAATAGCAGACCGAAACGTCTTTAAACTACTACCGCAGCATCTTTTAGGCTGACGGAATATAAAAAAAACTGACGGAATATAAAAAAAAACATATAAAAATAAAATAATATAAAAACGGTATGTCCATAAGCAAAAAGGGCACGGATGAAAACCCGAAAGGGCTCCGTGAGTAAAAACAGCAGGGCTACCGGCGAGTGTTCGTGAAAACCCGAAAGGGCGCGACCTCGTAAAAAAAAAGAGAGAAAAAGAAAATAAAAATAAAATAAAATAAAAACGGTATGTCCATAAGCAAAAAGGGCACGGATGAAAACCCGAAAGGGGCTCCGTGAGTAAAAAAACAACAGGGCTGCCGGCGAGTGTTTGTGAAAACCTGAAAGGGCGCAACCTCGTTAAAGAACACTTATAGGGTCCTCTCGACCTTGTAAGGAGAAACCACCTGCGTGAGATCCTTACGACTCACAAAGGAGCAACACACTTAGGGATCCCCATGATTCCTAAGGAGAAAATACACTTGCGAGATCCTCACGACTCGTAAGGAGAACTCTTTTATGGGACCCCCACGGCCCGTAAGACTCGAAAGTCTTAAGATACAGAGACCTAAACCTGTGCTTAAGCAAACCCCCACAAACTTCCAATATTGCCCTACAAGTAGTTCAATACTGACCCTTGTATACAATCCACGGGCGCGAATAAACATTTCCCTAACCAAGTCTCATCCGTGACTGGGGATATGTTCGCATGGTAAACAACCCTTGTAAATCCTCTCGATTTATGAGGAGAAAACCCTCATGTAGGACCCTTACGACTTACAGAGGAAACAAACACTTAGGAATCCTCACGAGTCCTAAGGAGAAAATACACCTACAAGATCCTTACGACTTGTAGGGAGAAATAACTTTGTGAGACCCTTACGGCTCATGAAGTCAAAAGCCTTAGTTGACAGGACCTTAACCCTAGTCACTAAGCCTCCTTTGTTCGACAACGACAAAGGCAAATGATGATTCGCTCCGAGTAATATCCCAATTGCAGCGGTGCTGATGCCGAAATCGGTGTCCAATTTTAGGTTTACAGCGAAAAGCCAGTAGGCCGCTCATGCATACGAAATAGCCGAAATAATGGGGCAACTTGCAATAAAAAGCAGCAAGTAAAATGTATGCATGCAAAATAGCCTAAATGATTGGGCAACCCGTAATAAAAAGTAACGAGTAAAAATAAAAAAAAAATAGCCGAAATGATTGGGCACCGCGAAAAATAGCCGAAATGATTGGGCAATCGCGACCTTCGCGATATAAAAGCTGAAATGATAGAGCATCGCGGAAATAAAATAGAATAAAAAGAAGAAATGATAAAACTTTGGCCCTACAGTTAAGATCACATCGATCCCTGTATACAATCCAAGGGCGTAAACAAAGAATGAACCATACTTTCCCAGCGGATTTCGTTAGGCGACGAACCCCGAACCTCAATGGTTCATTTCAACCGAAGAAGCTAATAACTTCAGCAAAATTCCTCGACTCATGGATACAAACACTCCTTGACGAGAGCCTTCTGATCCGCGTCGACCCGCAGAGCCACCAGTGCCTCCGTAGGAATCCTCGACTCGTTTCAAACCCCAAGGAAACAAATAATCCTTGGCGCTTGGGAAACAAATAATCCCTAGCAAAATTCCTCGACTCACGGATACAAACACTCCTTGACGAGAGCCTTCTGATCCGCGTCGACCCGCAGAGCCACCAGTGCCTCCGTAGGAACCCTCGACCCGTTTCAAACCCCAAGGAAACAAATAATCCTTGGCGCTTGGGAAACAAATAATCCCTAGTAAAATTCCTCGACTCACGGATACAAACACTCCTTGACGAGAGCCTTCTGATCCGCGTCGACCCGCAGAGCCACCAGTGCCTCTGTAGGAACCATCAACCCGTTTCAAACCCCAAGGAAACAAATAATTCTTGGCGCTTGGGAAACAAATAATCCCTAGCAAAATTCCTCGACTCACGGATACAAACACTCCTTGACGAGAGCCTTCTGATCCGCGTCGACCCGTAGAGCCACCAGTGCCTCCGTAGAAATCCTCGACTCGTTTCAAACCCCAAGGAAACAAATAATCCTTGGCGCTTGGGAAACAAATAATCCCTAGCAAAATTCCTCGACTCACGGATACAAACACTCCTTGACGAGAGCCTTCTGATCCGCGTCGACCCGCAGAGCCACCAGTGCTTCCGTAGGAACCCTCGACCCGTTTCAAACCCCAAGGAAACAAATAATCCTTGGCGCTTGGGAAACAAATAATCCCTAGCAAACTCCTCGACTCACGAATACAAATACTCCATGACGAGAGCCTCCCAACCCGCGTCAACTCACAGAGCCACCACTGTCTCCGTGAGAGAATTCCCGGTTCGTTCCACCTGGCAAGATAAAGTCCCGGGCATCAAGGATTAAAAAACTTGCTTCCTGAACAATGGGGCCCTGCAAGTCAATCCAAAATGGTCTCTTGCATACTATCCACGGGTCTCACTCTCCAAAGTCGAGTTTCGACGAGGAGGGAAACAACCGCTTACGAATCCTCTCGACTCATAAGAGGGAAAAATTCTCTTATAGGATCCTTACGACTTATAAGAGAAAACCACACTTAGGAATTCTCACGACTCCTAAGGAGAAAATCCACCTATGGGATCCTCTCGACCCGTTGGGAGAAAAGCCTCTATGGGACCCTCACGGCTCATAGAGTTGAAAAGTCTTAGGCAGTAGACCTGAACCTGCGGCCTGAGCCATCGCTATTTCTTAAGGGAGTCAAAATACACGTTTTAGATATCCATCAATCATGGTTATTAAGACAGCCTGCTGACAGTAAAAAGAAGATGGCAGAAAGAATATCTGATCTACATTTGATCCGGCGTTCGTGACGCATTCATTTATGCACAAGCAGAAGACTCAGGACGAGAAATAAGACAAGCTGAAATAAAAAGGGAAGAGAGTTTCCATTCATACTGCTAAAAAAAAATTCCTTTTTTACAATCGTGAGAGCAATAAATAAGAAACATTATTCAAATTATTACAACGGTATAACCTCAGACCCGGGGCACGGATTGAGGAAATCAAAAGTAAGGCCATCCAGAGTTCTTCTGGCCTTTCTAATTATTCTTGTGCGCAGTCTTTCGCGCTCCTCTGTGTCAATATCATCGGCAAGCCCCCCTGGCCTTCGATAAGCGGCAACTATCGTCGTCTGCTGGAAGACTTGGTGTAGGATGTCAATGAGGCTGTTCCGCCGTTTCTTTGAGATCAGCCCTGTCAGGTACACTGAATGCACCTTATCTTCGGCATCATCCAGTGCGTTGAGCGGTAAGGCCTCATGAAAATCCGGAAGTGCTCTCCATATGGCTCCCAACACGACTTTCAAAAGGGCCGAACGACGAGGCAACAGCCAACCACCGCTTGCGTTCAGACGACCCATGACTTCTGCACATTCAGCGTCTGTAAACTCCTAGTTTTGTTGACGACCCTGAGCGCGGATATCGTCGTAAGTAATGAACTCGTGCAAACTGTATAGATGCACCACCGCCATTATACCTGGAGGAAATATTACAGGAAGATCAGCAATAGAAAAGCAATAAAATACATAAAGGACTAAATTCCTAGAGAGCAAGACTATGTTCAAGGATAAAATCCCCTGGATGAAAGCTCTGCTGGTTAATCGATTCTACCTAAAGAAGTTTTTTTTTCTAAAAAACTTTAAAAAAAAAGGAACAAGGCACCAGAGTTCTTGAAGGCAAGAATGAAGCTCTGAAGTTTTTGAAAATAAAAATCTGAAAGATGATAAGTATCTGTGGGGGACCAAAGGTCCTATTTATAGGCATCAAGTGCCTCTTCGACTTCCAAAAGTTGTCACGGCGGTTCACCCTAATCAGAGCGAGGCTCTGTTCAAATTCCGAGGCGGGAGATGAAGCAACGCTTCGTTTTCCCCCAATCAGAGCAAAGCTCTGTCTTGAAAATTAATTTGAATGAAGCGACGCTTCAGATTGTTTGCGCTGCGCAACGTGCCACGTGTCTGACGCAGACGCATCAGCGCAGCGCCCAAAGCAGCGCACCCAATCAGAGCAAAGCTCCTTTTCAAAATTAAAGGAAGCAACGCTTCAACTGCGCTGTGCCGTGCGCTACACGACACGTGTCAGCGCAGATGCGGTAGCATAGTTACGCTGCGCCGTGCACTACACGACACGCGTCAGCGCAGAGGCGCTAACACAGTTGCGCTGCACTGTGCGCTGTGCGACACGTGTCATACCCTGAAGCATTTGCGCTAAACAAAATTAAAAGTTCTGAAGAAATCGTTTCTGCTCTTGTTAAAATAAAAAGGTTTTCTTCTGTAAAACAGAAGCCCTTGGATCAAAGATCCGACGGTGAGCGGAAATTCCCCCAAATCATTCAGAAAAGGGATTTCTTTAATAAATCGAATTTGCTTCTCAATTTGCAAGATGAGGCCTCAAGCAGCAGAAGCGGGAGAACTTGTTTCCTGAACAATGGGACCCTACAAGTCGATCTAAAATGGTCTCTCGCATACTATACACGGGTCTCACTCTCTAAAATCGAGTTTCGGTAAGGAGGGAAACAACCGCTTACGGGTCCTCCCGACTCGTGAGAGGGAAAAACTCTCTTGCAGGATCCTTACGACTTGTAAGAGAAAACCACACTTAGGAATCCTCACGATTCCTAAGGAGAAAAGCCCACCTACGAGATCCTCTCGATCCGCAGGGAGAAAAGTCTCTATGAGATCCTCCCGGCTCATAGAGTTGAAAAAGTCTTAGGCAGCGGATCTGAACCCGCAGTCTAAGCCATCGTTATCTCTAAAAAAAATAATAAAGTGGTCTGCCAATAAGGTGCATTAAAGACATCATGCTGAAAAGAATGAAAAAGGCGAAGAAATGACACAGGAAATTATAAAAATGTGTATCTTTTATTCATAAATATCGACCGAGTACAGGATACATTGTACTAAAGAATAAAAAAATATATACATATATTTTACAAATACAAATGATACAAGGAGAATTATTGGGAAGGAAGCGTCTTGCATAGATTTAGCAATTGCTCGCATATGTCCTTCCATGCCTTCTCTTGATCGGCTACCACCGCCAGCTCTGCCTCCACTTGGGCTCGTTGCTGCAAGACCGACGCAAGCTGCTCCCTGACGACCTGATAGGCAGCTTCCCGACTTGGGATATTGCGCTCAGCTACGTCAAGCTTCCGTTTCAAGTTTAGCCCATGGGAGATGCGCTCCAAGAGACCCTCAAAGATAGTCTTCACTTGGGCAGCATTTGCCTCAACCTCAGCGCGCAGATGGGCCGTTTCGTTCGAGGTCTTTTGGCATTCCCTTAGTCTTAAATCTGCTTCTTGCTCCAAGTGGCGGAAGTGCGAAGTGCTTTGCTCGAGCCAAGTTGTGCGTTGGGTGCTCAGGGCTAAAACTTCGGGAGAAGGGCGCGTCGACTCCAGCCGATATAGACAGGCCTCGATCTCCCTGCAGTGATTAACCCAAGATCCGACGACGCCTTCGTTATGAAAATTTACGAGCGCCGCCAACATTGGATTAACCTCCACAGCGAAATCTACGGCAGAAGGGAGAGCGTCCATGTTGAGCTCTTCGATGTACCCGCTCAGCATGCCCAAACTCATCACAGCACCCTTTGAAGACGGGCGTTTCAAGAAAGGGCCTGCCGGTGGAAGGACGCGAGACTCAAAAGGGACCGGAGCCGGAACAATAGCTGCAAAATAAAACATGGTCAAACGATGGTTTGAGAGATGTTGAAGGGTTACCAAAAAGGAAATTTACTATACCAGCTGCAACGGACGGCAAAGCCGGAAGGGCCGGTAGCACGGCAGGTCTTGCATCCCCTCCTTCGATTTGTGGCACTGCAATAAGGAAAATGAAAAATCAGGAATCATCCCATTGCTAAAAAAAGGGGGGGGGGGGTAAATAAAGACTTTGTAGTGAATGTATACTCACCAGCGCCACTAGAGGGAGAAGCAAGTTCGGATGGGAAGGAGAAGTGTGGGAGCAACACTTGATATAGATGATCAAAGAGCACTCCTGAAAAGACGCGGTGGTATGGCGTTAGTCCATGAACTACACATTTAAAAGATTAACTTGTGAGTCGCAAATCCATACCTTCCAACATCCGCGACGGCACGAGGGAAGACGGGGAAGTGACCACCGCCAAAGCAGTAGTTGACGGTGCTCCTTCAAGTAATGGAGCGTCGGCACCGGCCGCACCTGCAAAGACAAACCTGTTAGAGAAGATTGCAAGATAAAAAAAAAGGAAGAGAGAAAACGATAGTAACTCGAAATTTACCCGACGAACTGCCAGCTGAGACTGAGGCAATTCCTTCCTCCATTAACATCAGGCCACCGCCCGTAGCCTCGTCACCCGACTCAATAGGGACCGTTGTTACACTTGCAGGCCGTGGAGAAGGCGGGGGAATATAGGCGGAGAGGGCCATGATTGGAGCATTGCCAGATTCCTGAGAAAGAGCAGCTGGCTCGTCCTCAGGAATCGTGGCAACCTCAGCCGCTACTCCTCCGGGTCCTGCGGTCACGGTTGTCTCGTCCGCCGTCACCGTGAGGTCTCCATCTTCGGGCGCTTCGCCCTCTACCGCCTTCGCCTCGGTTAAGACAATCATCTCATCTACCGCCACGTCAGGAGCGGTATCAATGACCCTCTCGGCGGCGGATTCCTCAACCTCTGTTTCAGGTCCCGTGGCCCCAATGACGCGCCTCACCGTCGGCTCAGGTTCGGCAGGCGCCGCTTTCGCCGTTTCCTGGGGTCCAACGGTCTCCGCCTCCCCCTCAGTCGGACTAGGCCCTGCAAGATGAAACACATATGAGCTAATGGCTTTATAATTCTTACAACAAGGCTCTGAAAGAAATACTACCTGAAGAGGATTTATCGTTTGCACTTCGGGCCGCGCGCGCCACTCGCCTATAAGCAGTAGATAGGGCGACAGGGGCCTCTTCAGAAGGAGTGTCAGCGAGAGAAATAGTGCTGGGACCCGCTCCCGCGGCCAAAGCAGCTCTACGCGCCTTTGCTTCCCGTCTCAACCGCTTCCGCTCCTCCCGAGCCGTTGAGACGGATGCCACTAGAGCTTCTCTAATTGAGGTGTCCTCGTCCGTGAATAGGGAGGCCTCTAGATTTTTCAGGGCATCCCTCGTCGTTTTGTCAAGCCGAGGCTCTTGCGGCAACTTCGACGAAGCCGGGACTTCGGTAACGGGCTCGGGAAGGATCCCCGTGTCAACTGATATAACCTCTGCAAAGAAACAAAAGAAGGTTAGGTTGACCATCAGAGAAGATGATAAACTTTCCTTATGAAAGGGAAAAGGGTGGGACATACCAACGCCTGCTGGGACACGCTTCTTCTCCTCCTCCTGGAAGGTCTTCAAAGAGGCAGCAATGGTCTCTTCAGTAGAAACACCTATTGAGAATGAAGCAAATATTAGCTAAAGATAATAATAAAAATGCAGTAAAATGAAAAATAAAGCGGCTGATGATTACCTGACTCAGCGAGTCTGCTTAACATCGCTTCGAGCCTTGCCGATCGCTCCGAAGCTGCAATGGCGGCAGCCAAATTGGTGTTCGCAGGGTCTACCAAGAAGCCCTCGTTGCTTCCATATTCACATATGTCTTCGGTGGGAGGAGCCGCAGGCTTTAAGCCGAGGATCGCATCGAGAGAAAGGGCGGACTTCTTCTTCTTCTGCTGTCCACCAGCTTTAGATACACCCGGAGCAGATTTGCGTTTGGCAGTCACTTTAGGACGGCGGGTCCCGATCTCTGCTCCTACGCCGGACCCTGGTGATACCACATTAACCGTCTTCGTGGGAGCACGGGGCACCGGCGGTGCATCCACCGTAGTGGGCAGTGGCAATCCCCGCGGGGGGCTCAACATGCGTGGTCGATCGACTCCAGGGTCTTTTAGCGGAGGGACGACCGGGAGCCTTGGCTGCAAAGGGGCCTTGCGATCGCCACCAGGAGGCGCACCCCTACGGTCAACCAGCATGCGCTTCTCCGTTAAGATAATCGGGCCCATCGCGTGCGCATACCAGGCCACATATGAATTAAGCATCTTAGGGGTACAGCTGGGTTCACTAATGAAGAAATAGGAACCTGTGTTAAGCCGTGTAAAATGATGCATCGCATTCTTTATCCCCTCTGGGCCGACCACGGGCGTTTCCAAGAAAGCTTCCAGCGGGACCCCTTGGTTGTAGCTTGACTGCCGGGCAAATCGGTGTGGGTTATATCTCATAAACAAGGCTGTCTTATTCTGCCTAAACACTAGATAGCCCGGCCGGATGGAGTAGAGATGGAGGATTTCCCGAGCTTTCAATACAGAAGCACCATCTTTGAAGTCATCACGCAGGGGCACCACTGACTTGGTGGTCTCTGAGCCTATGGTTATGACCTTATCAACAAAGGAAACCTTCGCTCCGACCAGATGTGGACGAAGGAGCAACCCTCTAGACTCCCGCGGGGCTGGAACCACAATTGAAGCCCCGACCAACCGCATGACTCTCGGGAGTCTGTATCTCTCGAAGAGCGGAGGAGTCTTGTGGGCACCAAACACTCCTCACACATGCATCTCCATCCAAGAAGTAAAATAGTGCGTCGGGAAGTTGGCAGGCTGTACCCCAGGCTCACTAGCGTCCGCCGCTACGTTGAGTCCATTGTAAAGGTAAGCCAATCCGGCGATCCCTACCGATAACTGCAAACCGGCCACCATTCGATGCGCCGGGTAAAAGACGAATGGCCGCATGAGGCGTGGGTGCATGGGGAGCGCGAAGCTACATAACCATAAACCCAAAAACCCTATGAAAAAGGTTTCCTCATCCATGCCAGGAACGGCGATCTCTGAGAAAGGGACGCTGGCAGTGCTGGGGAGATAAAAATTCCGCTGTTCGTTTTCCGATATAGGTCGGCCGTCCAAGCCGAAACCAAAAGGGTCAGCAAGCTGAGCGAACTTCTCGCCCTGCTCTGATAGGAACTCCGGGCGGATAAAGCGAGCAATGAAATCCGCAAAACTGACGCCCCGGTCGCCCGATTCCAAATGGAGTTCCTCATAAATCTCCAGCACCTTCACCAAGCCCGGGTGCTGATGCTGAATGGCATTCTCTGGAGTTAAGTCAAGTACTAGCTTCTTGGTGGCGAAGACATACTCGTCAGGAGGAAGCAGCTCCTCGTAGTGTTCTCCCCTCATTGGCAGACCTGAAATCTCAGCAAATTCCTCCAAAGAAATGGAGACTTCCCTATCCGCTATCAGGAAGGTATGGGTGGGGATATTCCATTGTTCAATAAAGGCCTTTATCCACCATGTCGGAGGAGAGGGATACTCGAAAAGAGAAACGTAGACAGCCGAGTATAAACCAATCGTCGTCAGGTGAGCCCTCTTCGCCCCAAAATGTAACGGGCCCATTGCAAATATCCGGCAAGCGGTCGCGGGATCAATCCAATATTATAAGCCTGTCCCCAAGGGCGTGCTTCATCCTGACAGATTCGCCTCTCCAAGATGTCTATCGCCGGCGGCGGCTGCACCGGGATGGCACCGATTGCAGGCTGAAGGAGGTCGTCGGAGTTCCAATTTTTGACCTCCACGGCATACTCCACCGGAGGCTTGTCCGCATAAGGGATCGTAACTATGGGCTCAGAGGGTGAGGCGGAGCTGAAGCTGCGACGGCCTTGGATGATTTGGCTGTACCACCTTCCCCATAGGTGAAGTTTCTTGCACTCGGGATCATAATCTTTAATCAGAGCAAACACCACCCGGTCCACTGGCGAATGGGGGAACCTTCCTTCCGAGCGAACAAAAGGGAAAGAAAAATCTTCAGACATGTTTCCTGTAGAAAAAGAAAAAAAATATAACCGTTAGTGTTCCAATGCTTCACATTTCAAAGTCCTACATCACACTACAATGCAGTGGGTAGGGGACCAAAGGGGGACCCACAAAATCAAGATGACGGCGCATCATTTGATAAGACAGTCCCATCATTGGATGAGACTGTCAGTTAATGAAAAAGACCCCCAAAAGAATATCCTTATTGGGGGGAAATCCCTAAAGACAAGGAGAAAATCTCCTCTTTTAGAGCAAAGCTCTGTCACAGAGTGACATTTGTCAAACTCTGGTCTTAGGGGAATAAAACTTCCTAAAAAAGAAAGAGCCTACCTCTGTAATAGTAATGAAAACCATAACTCCTAAGGAATAAAAAAAATTTTGGGATCTTAAAAATTCATGAAAACTTTTGGGAGTTCTCCATTTTTATATATAAAAAAAAGAGGGGAGATCTACATTTGATCTATGAGCAGGGCTCTGTTCATGGGTTAAAACCCAGGAACAAGATCTCTGTAAAATTTTGATAGCAAGGCTTTGTTGATGAAACCCCAAAGGGGTTTTCTTTAGATCAAAGATCTATAAGAGCAAGGCTCTGTTAATTAAATTTAATTTAAATTAATTTTTTACCTAGAGTGATTCTAAGTTCAGAACTTTAAAGTTCTTGAGAAGAAGCAAGAGCAAGGCTCTGAGAGTTCTTAAGCAAGAGCAAGGCTCTGAATCAAAGTTCTTGAAACGGTAAAGAAATTAAAGGACCAAGGGTCCTATTTATAGGCGCCTGCGCCTCTTCACCTGACCTCCATGATCCAACGGCCAGGATCTTGTCACCGCTGCACTCACGTGCGCGCCTCGTGAGCGCAACGGTGGGGGGGCATTTGTTTTCCCAATTAGAGCAAGGCTCTGTTTGAATTTTGAAAATTCAAATTTTTGAAGCAACGCTTCAGATCCCGTGCGCTGCGCGCAACGTGCCACGTGTCAGAAGTTGACACGGCAGCACAACGCCCAAGGCACTGCGTCCAATCAGAGCAAGGCTCTTTCAAAAACATAAGCAAACACTCAGTTGCGCAAACACGACTGCGCAAGTGCACCACAGCGCGACACGTGTCTGCGCAGTTGCGCAAAAAAAGCTGCGCAAGCGCACCGCTGCGTGACACGTGTCTGCGCAGTTGCGCACACACGACTGCGCAAGTGCACCGCTGCATGACACGTGTCTGCGCAATTGCGCAAAAAGAACTGCGCAAGCGCACCGTTGCGCGACACGTGCCTGCACAGTTGCGCAAAAAAGAGCTGCGCAAGCGCACCGCTGCGCGACACGTGTCTGCGCAGTTGCGCAAACACGACTGCGCAAGCGCACCGCTGCGCGACACGTGTCTGCGCAGTTGCGCAAGCGCTTCACTGCGCGACACGTGTCACTCACCGGGGGAGTTGCGCAGAACAGAATAAATCTTGTTAAAACAAGAAGATTTTCTTGCATAAGGCAGGGGCCTTTGGATCAAAGATCCAGTGGTAGGGAAAATTCCCCAAATCACTCAGGAAAAGATTTATGTAACAAATTTAACTAATTTATGAGCACTATAAAAAGAACCCCAGACCTCATTTCAAGATCATCAAGAGCTGGATAAAAAAAAAGAGAGAGAAGAGAACTCTGAAGAACCCCGAAAAAAAAAGGTAAAAACCTTTAAAATGAGAGAAAATTCTCTCAGGAATAGATCATGGATCTAAGAACAAGATCAGTGATCTTCAATAAATAAATGAATAAAAATAACAAAAAAAATAGTGCCTTGCACTTGCTATGAACCTTTGGTTCTCTGGAACAAGAAAAAACTTGTTTTATTTTCTTTGATCTAAATTTAGATCAAGAAATTAAAAAAGAGCTCTGCACTTCTGTTCTTGAACCTAAAAGATTCCTAGTGCTTTGCACAAATGCAATGCATTTCTCAAAGGGCTAGGCCCAAGTCAAAAAACCAAGCAGACCTAATTAAATTGATGCTCTGCATCATTTACAAATGGGCAGAGCCCAAACAAAATAATATAAATGCTATGCATTTTAAAAGGGGCAGAGCCCAAACAAAGTAGATGCCTTGCAGAGCCCAGAATAAATTGATACTCTGCATCAATCATGGGCAGAGCCCAAACAAAAAAAATAAATTGATGCAATACATTATTTAAAAATGGGCCAAGCCCCAGCATAGGTCTAACAGACCAAAAACAAATAAAAGGCGTTGAATATTTTTCAACTGGACTTAGCCCAATTTTGGCCGTAAGTCCTCAAATTAAATTGACTGAGCAAGATTGCTCTCGTACATCAATTTACTACTGGTTCGAGGGTACATCTCCGAACTCCTCTGACACACGTCGTTGTAATCATTCAACGTCGTCAGAGAGGTGACGGGTCCCAACGACCACACCTAAATATGGACTGCGGGGTCCTTAAACTCGTGGACCGAAACGTCCGTATACTAATATCGGACCGAAACGTCCCTAAACTAATATCGGACCGAGACGTCCCTAAACTAATATCGGACCGAGACGTCCCTAAACTAATATCGGACCGAGACTTCCTTAAACTGGAATAATGGACCGAAACGTCCCTAAACTAATATCGGACCGAGATGTCCCTAAACTAATATCGGACCACCACGTCCTTAAACTGGCGATGGACCGCCACGTCCTTAAACTGGCGATGGACCACCACGTCTTTAAACTGGAACGTGGACCACTACGTCCCTAAACTGGAACAGTTGAGCCTCCAAATGCTCTTTTACCGAATCTAAACGGTCCCGTTTAAGTCGATCTTAGCCCCAAACATGGCTAACGCATCCTTAGACATTTAAATGAATGATAAAACTCCAAATCAACTTTGGTTCAAGGGTACATCTCTGAACTCCTCTGACGCCTGTCGTTGTAATCCTTCAACGACGTCAGAGAGGTGATGAGTCCCGACGACCATATATTAAATGAATCACTACGTTAAGTTGATCTTAGTCTAAAATAGGACTAACGTATCCTTAACGAACGTTTAAGTTGATCTTAGCCGCAACACGACTAATGCATCCGTAAACTAAAAACACTAAACCCAAATCTAAGTAAATACGGATTTGGACTAATCCACGTCCTACGGGCGACGGCATTACTCAGTCTCCGTATACAATCCACGGGCAACCACAAATAAAACAAACACACACGACACGAAGTGAAATTCTGGAGAAGGAGAAAGTTGTTACCGCGATACGGTAGCGTAATTAACTGCAGGGGCTTGCGCCTGCAGGGAAGAGCGTCCCCACAATCAAAAACCCCTCACCCTGAGGGGGAATCTGACGAAGTCTACTACATCGGCCGCATCCGTCTAATCCTCCGATACACGGTGCCATAAATCAACTCGGCACCTCCGGAGAGGTAGACGGATAAAACCATGTAGTATCTGCCCCGAATCTCAGGCAAGACGCAAAGTCCAAGCCGTCTTTCGGTGGGGAACACTTGCTCACTACCTTACTCTAGAAGCTTCCCTACAACTATCTAGCTTCTTTGAGAAGGTTAACCTAGCTTCTAGTGGAAGATTGAGGAGGAATATAAAAAGGGACCTAGGTCTTTATTGAAAAGGTGGTTCGGTATTCATTAAAGTACAAAAACCAAAACCAAATCCAATTCAATTTCCAATCAAAGATCCAAATCAAGATTCTTTGAGAACAACATCAAGCGAAGACATTGAAGATCCTTTACACGAAGCCGATCATCATCAAGAGCACGAGATCCCACGAAGATCGAGCAACGCGAATTTCGATGGAATTAGTTGCCTCTTCAAGGGAGCGATCGAGAGCAAATCTTGTAACATCGAATTGAGGGAAAGTGTAATTAGACGTCGATTTAATAAAGGTGATCATTTGTTAACTATAGCTTTCTTTCAATTCTCATATTATGAAATCCCTAATTCTTGATTCTTTTATTTTCATGATGTGTGAGTGGAATCTCCGCTTGGTAAGGATTCGAAGGAATTCGGAAGATCAAATGGTGATGAAATCCTACACTAATCTTAAGTCTTATGAGAATTATGAATTTTAGGAAAAAGAATCGTCAATGACCAAATTTGTAGCGAGATCACCGTTCTTGATAATTTTGTTGCAATTTGGGATTAAATTATTGATGATTCTCATTGCTAAAGACTAGATTTGAATGATGATCAATGAAAAGACAAGGGATAGTTAAGGAGAAACCCTAGTTTCTTCAATAGATCCCTAATCTTCATTCATCGCCATCGTTCTAGCTATAATTCATCAATAGATAAGATTAGTCATTTTTAGTATTCATCATTGCTACGATTTCCTATCGAATCCTACAAGCTATTCTACATTTTCTTGATAATTCAAATTGATATTGGACAGTTTCTTGATTTCTAATTCTTGAACATATTCTTGATTTTCTTGAAATGACAACTCAATTAAATCTTAGAATACTTCTTGAATTTTATTTTATATTTTCTTTCGACCCATCTAAAGAAAGATTGAATAAATACACGAATCTCAGTGGACGATCCGTTCTCATTAACGCGCTATAATTGACACCGTTATTGATTGCGGTTATAAATTCTTTGGTTGTGATTATATTCTTCAAAACACAATCTATACGAAATTTTCAAAACCCGGCCAACAACTTTGATCTTTTTTCTGCCGGTACTAATAATTCCTCTGCACTCGACATGTTCATTGCACATTCCATGCGAACGAATGATATTTTAACGTCTTCTATCCAAACATTAGTGCAAAACACTGCCTCCCACGGTGAGAGTATAAAATCGATAGAAGCACAAATTGCACAACTGACTGCAGTAATGAGTATTAGAGAGAAAGGGAAACTTCCAGCTCAACCTTTACATGATCCTGGCCCCTTGCATTATAATAATGTGAATTCTATTACCACGTTGCGATCTGGAAGAGTGCTGAATAACCATGTGGGTGAACATATTGAGACTGATAATGAAATGATCATTGAAACCCTGGCTTCCATTTCTACTTCTTGCCATATTTCGTCTAGTCCTTCTTCTTCCAAGCCTATTCTTCATTTTCCCCAAGGCTCGAACCCTTAGCCCACTTCTTCTAGTCCACAAAAGACGATCCCACTCCAATTCTGTGATCGATTCCACCCCCACAAACTTCTCCACAAACATTGGACCAAACACTTATTGATAAAGCTCCATTTCTAAATAGGCTGAGGCCCAACAAACCTAACACACAAATGGAGAAGATTGTGGATATGTTCAAGCAGGTTAACGTAAACATCCCTCTCCTAGATGCTATACAACAAGTTCCGTCCTATGCGAAAATTCTTAAGAACTTGTGCACTGGGAAGAAGAAGACTCAAGTGCCGAAAAAAGTATTCATGTCAAGTAATGTAAGCACAACTTTTACACATAACTTACCCAAGAAACGTAAGGACCCTGGATGTACTACAATATCTATTTCTATTGGGGGTAAAAATATCAACTGTGCTTTACTCGATCTAGGCGCTAGTGTTAACTTGCTTCCTTATTCTGTCTATGAGCAATTAGGTATCGGAGAGTTAAAGCCCGCACACACAACTCTCTAGATGGCCGATAGATCTATCACCCATCCTAAGGGTGAGCTTGAGGATGTGTTGATAAAAGTCGGGGAATTTATATTCCCTGTGGACTTTATTGTTATAGATACACTGCCTATAGCGAACCCACGGAACCAAATTCCGGTGATTCTCGGTCGACCTTTTCTTTCGACTTCCAACGCTATAATCAATTGTCGAAACGGTTCTATAAACCTATCCTTCGTGAATAGGTCAATTGAGCTTAACATTTACAAGTTGGGGAGTCAACCCTCCGAACCTCATGCTCGAGTATGTTCTGTCGAATTAATGGATGTCGACAGCAGCGAATTTGAACAGCTTCACGATACTGATCTAGACTCTTTTCATACGTTGTTGTTTGGCCCAACTATGTATTATACACATACTGACCCTTCTTTTGAGCTGTCCGGGTCAACATCTAACGCTGATTATGAACCTGTTATGGAGTCTGAGTATCATCCCGTCCTTTCAAATGAGAATATTCTTTAGGATATCGATGAAAACTTTGAGGAAATTTTCGCTGATGAACTCGCATTTTTAGAAAACACGGGAGTTGTGATGAATAAACCCTAAAATAAAGAAGATGAATCACCTCCCCTTCTTCTGCAAAATCATAAGAATACGAGTAATCCATCATCATTGTCACTATTTCGTCTCTCCAAATCGAGATGCAAACCCTTTCTATCATACCACTTATCTTTTCCCCACTTTTCCTGCCTCTATATAACATGTTCTTCCACCAACCGGTGCATTACATTGATAAAATCATTGAATGATTGGTATTAACTTTTGGTCTTTGCAAAGCTTGGCATTGACCAATACTTTACCCCCTCTTAAAATGCTTAACATTGTTTAACTCAAGTTTTGGGGGGGGGTATATTTTTGGCTCTTGAAAATAACATTTGTCCTTAATTGTGAGCCAAAAATAAGTTTGAAGGAGATTTTCACTTTCACTTATTCTTTCCCTCATTAATAAATTTACCTCCCAAGCCTACAAGTTTTTCAGATTTAACAGATGACAACAGTGAGGACACTGTTATAAACAGGTTTGGGGGAATTAGGCTTGTGCTTATTTACGCATCACTTTGCATCATACTTTGCATAAGCACAAAACATATAAAAAAATAAAAATATTTTTTTATAATGAAAAGTTAGAATGTGAAAAATTACATTTAAAATATTGGAAAAATTTAAGAAAAATAAGAAAGTTAGATGTTTTCTTAAACGAAACTAGTAATAAGTAGTTATGAGCCGTTGTCTCAAGGGTTAGTAAGATGAAAGAAGTCACTAATCTAAGGATAAAAATAAGACTGAAAAATAGTTCCTATTCTGTAAGCCAAACATTTGAACGTTGATACCCTACTATACGCACTTACACACGTCTTGAAACTCGGAATAGTAGAGGATACCTTGAAATGCTCTTGTCTAAATGCCAAAGTACGAAGATTATAAATGAAGCATAAAAGATAAATGGTGGAGAAAAATGAACACTGGTTTTATAATCACCAAGGCAGCATAAAAAAAATTTAGCGAGGGTGCTTCATCACCTAGTGCCTTAGACCAACTGGTTTGGGAGTCACCGCTAAGCCTTAGGTGTTTCAAGACGAGGAAATTGCTAATTATGCCTAATATGTGAGCACATGTAGTAATCGGTCGGTTAGTACCTCAAGAAGTATTAACGGTCGCATGAAGAATGTGTGAGCATTTCCATCTAAAATATTCACCGACTTAAAAGTACCGAGGTAGATGGACAAGAGTATGATAGCTTGAATTGAATTTTCCGAGTTTAGGGATGTCTTTTACACACACGTAGGGGTATATGATCGATGTTTAGAGGAAAGCTAGGGATGAAGAATAAAGGCAATGTTTTATTGAGGGATGATGTGATTTCTAACATCTTTTCATGACTATTAAGATAGGGCTCATGACAACCGAAAAGCTAGTGTAGTTGAAAACTCTGATGTTCGAGTTCTTTCTTTTACAATTCTTATCTTTATATATAACTTTCATTGTCTTCCTTTTATTATGGGATTTTGTGGGTGCAATCTGCTGAAAACCCTCAGGAGACAACACTCCTCCTACCAGGGACACCTAGAGATTTAAAGGCTTGTTGCACGTGCTCAGTGCAATCGTGTTGCCCACGAAAGTGTGCTAGTTAGTTTTTGTTTTCCTTTCTATTTTCTCCTTCATCTGAATAAAAGAAGTTTGCTCGAGACGATCAAAATTAAGTTTGGGGGAATTTGTTCAGTCGAAAATACTGCACTTTCAACATGATAATTTCCTTACTCTTTCTAATCATCTAAAGGTGTTTGGTATAAATATAGCACATATTAGCAATTCGTCTGCAAAATATCAAATAACATGTGTTATACTTTATAACCGGCATTATGAAGGAAATTGTGTGTAAATATTTCACGCATAATATTTTGTATCTCAACATTCTTCATTGAGATTGTGTGCAGAAGATTATTCAGGTCAGATATCGGAATCGAAATTTCGTCGACAAAATACAGCAAATCAAAGGCTTAAAATCTGGCAGAGATTCAGAAGGGATAAAAAGATTCCAGAAATCAGAAGAAGACCCAAATACCAACACCAAACAACCAAAGAAATATGATGCATCAAGCTCACTATAAGGCCGCGGAACCGCGGCCGATTCAGCCTGATCCGCCACGGATCCGCGGCCGAGTTAGGTCGTCGGCTGTCAAAAGTTCTCCGGAGGCTTCCTCGTAACCTCCTAGTTTCTTCAAGGCGCTTTGAACTTCCTATCTTACTCCAGAAGCTTCCCTACAACAGCCAAGCTTCTTATGCAAGCTTGCTAACTATTTTAGTCTAGAAGCTTCCCTACAACTACCTAGCTTCTTTGAGAAGATTAACCTAGCTTCTAGTGGAAGATTGAGGAGGACTATAAAAAGGGACCTAGGTCTTCATTGAAAAGTTGGTTCGGTATTCATCAAATTACAAAATCCAAAACCAAATCCAATTCAATTTCCAATTAAAGATCCAAATCAAGATTCGTTAAGAACAATATCAAGCGAAGACATCGAAGATCCTTTACGCGAAGCTGATCATTATCAAGAGCACGAGATCCGGGACAGGTCCAAGTCTCACGAAAATCGAGCAACGCAAATTTCGACGGAATTAGTTACGTCTTCAAGGGAGCGATCGAGAGCAAATCTTGTAACCTCGAATTGAGGGAAAGTGTAATTAGATGTCGATTTAATAAAGGTGGTCATTTTTTAATTCTAGCTTTCTTTAAATTCTCCTATTATGAAATTCCTAATTCTTGATTCTTTTATTTTCAAGATGCGTGAGTGAAATCTCCGCTTGTTAAGGATTCGAAGGAATTCGGAAGATCAATTGGTGATGAAATCCCAAACTAAGCTTAAGTCTTATGAGAATTATGAACTTTAGGAAAAAAAATCGTCAATGACCAAATTTGTAGCGAGATCACCGTTCTTGATAATTTCGTTGCAATTTGGGATTAAATGATTGATGATTCTCTTTGCTAAAGGCTAGATTTGAATGATGATCAATGAAAAGACAAGGGATAGTGAAGGAGAAACCCTAGTTTCTTTAATAGATCCCTAATCTTCATTCATCTCCATCGTTCTAGCTATAATTCATCAATAGATAAGATTAGTCAATTTCAGTATTCATCATTGCTACGATTTTTTATCGAATCCTACAAGCTATTCTACATTTTTCTTGATAATTCAAATTGATATTGGACAGTTTCTTGATTTCTAATTCTTGAACATATTCTTGATTTTCTTGAAATGACAACTCAATTAACTCTTAGAATACTTTCTTGAATTTTCTTTTATATTTTCTTTCGACTCATCTAAAAAAAGATTGAATAAATACACGAATCTCAGTGGACGATCCGTTCTCATTAACGCGCAAGAATCGACACCGTTATTGATTGCGGTTATAAATTATTTGGTTGTGATTATATTCTTCAAAACACAATCCATACAATCAATCAGATCCCATCAGAGATCCAGACATATCTTGAGGCGGTACCGCCTGATCCGGGAGATCGTTGATTTCCGGGAGATCGAGGTGAGGAGAGTAGATTAGAAGAACAACACTGCAGATTCACTCACCAAGGCCATCCCTCAGACACAGTTCGAGAGGCTATTTGAGATCTTAGGTTTGCGATATGCCAATATATGGCCTTAGTGCAAGTGGGAGATTGGTAGTGTTATATGCCCTAGAGGCCATACTGGTTTGTATATTACTTAACGGAAGATTGGGATATACACGGATATAGTAACAGTCTTGCTCGAAATTGTAGTATGCTACCTGGTTTGTTTCTACCTCAATATATGCATGTGTTTCTTTTAGCATATCTCTTATACATATTGGTAGAGCCCTTAGGATCTTTTGGTTGATTACCAGCGTTGTGATGGCAGTCACACTAGTAGGGGTTGGGTAGTGTATAAGCACATCCTATACAGGTCCCTGATCGTAGGATTATTGAGACGGGGCATCGATACTCCAGAGTAGACTAGTGTATACGCTTCTCATCCTAGCAGGGGAGATGGTCTGTCCCACAGCCATTAGTATGTCGTACTAGAGATAGTATGCATGTGCTCATTAGGTTATGAGTACACTGGAAAGGACTCATCGGGAACTATTGGTGGATATTATACCTATCGTCGGGTAGCAGTTCCCAGGTGACATGAGTAAAGCTTAGTCCATCGACTTGACACTACTACATCGCCTTGAGTGTGTTCCTACTGTACTTTGATTACCACCCTACCATGGCTCAATGGAGTCGTTCAAACAGGTAGTAGTTGGGTGCAGTCCCGAAGCACTTGGAGGCAGTGGCGGTTAGATAGGATTCGTCTCTCCCAGTATTTGGGCTTGATATCGTGCTGTGTTTGGAAGGCCATTACACAAAGTCCTTGACCAAGGCAAGCGAGATTTACTGGAAGGTACTCTAGTAGTTTCTCAGGGTGTTTTAGGATACACTCCGGCACGACTTATTGCGCTATTAGGGGTCTATCGATTACCGCCCCTAGGCCCGATATGCGATACTCTTAGACAAACAGGCCGGACCGTACGGAGATTGTCATAGATATGCTCAGTAGGAGTTCGGATGTGTTAGCTCATCGGCCTTCTTATCGACACATACCTGGGTAGCCGTTACGTACAACTAGTACCGCTTGCGGCTTATGGTTAAACTCACTGCCAGCGTAGTGTCTAGTCTTTAGAGTTCCACACATAGGGTTTCCCTACACCGGGCAAAAGGTATAAAGGCCGTATGGTTTTAAGGCAGGGCTTCGATCACTTATGTGTACTTGTGCACGTATGATGATCGGGTGGATAATACTAGTGGGCTTTGGTTTAAGTCGGATTCTAGTATTATATTGATAGATTATTTTCGTCTCTTTATATTCGTGTTCTTCGGAATACGGATGCGGGTATGTATATATGATTGATGTGAAAAAGTGTCTAGTAATTAACCGCAATCACAACGGTGTCACGCGTAGCTAGACCGAGATGAGTACGGGTCGTCCTCAGGGAAACGTTGAACCTTTTACTCTTACTTTAGATGTGTTGAAAGAGAGGAGGGATAAAGAATTTTGAAGAATGGTTTCTAGATCTACGTTAAACAAGAATGCATAAAATATAGATCTAGATTATTTTAAAGATTTAGATAATATAATAAGAAGGCATGTAGGGTTCGTTAGGATTTAGTAGTCATAGACGATTAATTAAAAGTTACCATTTTTATCCATTAATAGATTTAAAACTAGAACGACGGTGATGCGTGTAGATTAGGGTTTCTGGAAGGAAAAGGAATCCCACTCTTAACCCTTATCTCTATACGGAACTCTATTCATTATCTAGCCTTTACCAAAATAATCATTAATCTAATCTCTAATCGCGGTCGGAACTAGCAAAGAATTGCTAGCGCGCCCGATTAGGATGTTAATGATTTTTTTGATAAAGTTCATAAACTTTATAGGACTTAAAAAGGGTTTAGGGATGTTCATCATCCATTAGCCTACCCTAATCCTACGAACCCTAACAAGCGGAGAATTACTCGCGCATATTGGGAGAAGAAGATGAAAAGACAGAGAGGGAAAACATAATGTAAAATGCAAAAGAATTAAATAAAATAACTACCTTTATTAATCAACTTGAACAATCTACACTTTATTCCTTAGAAAATGATTACAAAACTAGTTGCTTCTCGATCTCTTCCAAGGAGGTAGATGAACGGTTGATGATCAGCCTGGATGCGTGAGCGTCTGGGGCTTCGTGATCGCGTCGGCTTGATCCTTCTAACTTTAGCCCTTGGTCCTTTATATAGCCCTCAAAGAAGAAAAACTAGTTACCATATATGGTGACTTCCTAATATGGTAACTTTCCATGCCTGGATTTTGAGTCCCTGTCAGTATTGATTTTATGATTTTGGCAGATTTTTGATCCTGACATCTTGAACATCTTGATCTCTTGACCTGAGCTAAATCTTGCACAATATCTCTATGAAAAATGTTAGTTTATTTATTAAATTAGAGAGAGTGTCTTAATCACTATATATGGTAATAAATCTTTAAGAAACTTTATTAAGAATATTTAATATGCTATGCATTTTATATGGTAATAGATCTTTAACAAACATGATTAAGAATATTTGATATGCTATGCATCTTTTAATTAATAAAATATTATGCATATATTTTGAAATATTATTCTAACCATTTGTATGATATTATATCTTTTAAGAATTGTGATTAGAATATTTGATATGATATGCATATTTTCAATTACCAAAATATTATATAAATATAAAATGCCTATATTTTCCTTCATAATATTAATTATAATATATAAACATATGGAAAATAGTATTTTGCAGATAAATCCAAATATGTTTAATATTAATAATAAACACCTTTTATTATTTAAGAAATGTAAGGAAAATACTTATACCAAAGTGCAATATTTTCAACTGAACAATATACGAATGAGGAACATTCTCGTCATTCATCGGGAAAGCTTCTAGAAGAGACACCTCATTAGGGTTTATTTCTTTTTGGATTAAACAAAATGAGGTGGAGGAAATAAGGTGGAGGCTTGACAAAAGATTAGCCATGACTTATGGTATGACTCATTGCATGACTCATTTTGTGATCATTATGCAAACTAGGTATTTTATCAAGCATGCTAGATATTTTATCTTGGATGCTAGATATTTTATAAGGATGCATTATTCATCACAAATGAACAAAGCCCATTCTTTTGTTCATGCTTCTCCACTCTCATTTCCTCAAGTGATTTTCTTCTTCATAAAATCCTAAAAGCTCTCATGTGTTGAGAATCATAGGGTTCCAAGAGACAAATCATTCCATCTTCTCACTCTACACCACCTAGGACTTCTAGTTTAGTGAACTAGAAGCCGTAGTTACCTCAGATTCGAGGTAGGAGCTTGGACTATAGACTCTCAGGTGGATCATCTTTGACTCGAGAAGGCTGTCGAGGTTGCCCGATCCGTTTCGATCCTTGGAGCCGATGACGACGTAGAGGACAACGAAGAAGACCCGAAGGACTTGGTATCGTGAGGTATAACAATTCTTTCCAAGTAGTTAACCTCTTACAAGTTAGCTAGTTAGGGTTTAGTATCGATCGTGGAGTTCATGTCGGTGTTGCGAGCTTTGAAAAATTATTTTTTGAATATTCCGCCTCCCCGCGAACCCATGGGGTACGCGACATCGACTTACATGTGTAACGTGGCCCACCCCTTGGCTTCATTGTAGTTGGCGGGGTCTTTTTTTCTTTTCGGTGAAATTAGGATTTAGTTTAATAATTAATTAATGATATAGAAAATATATAGAATTAAGCGTCGAAATACTCACCAAGTGCCACCGAGTATTGGCCCACGAGCACTTCTTTTGGATCGAGTAACGCGTTCTCGTAAGCCGTTGTTTCGGTTCTGCTTATTTCGAACCGACATCGTCTTGCAAAAATAAAAATTATAATATATTTTAGAATATGATTTCATGTTATATTGTTAAAATCTTAAAATTTAAATCGATACCTGCACATCATCGCGCTCAAAATAGGCGACAAGAAGCGGCCAATCCTCTCTTGGGATCTCCAACGTTATGACCTCCATCAAGTGCATCTGCTGATCCTCGGTTGCCGCGGCCCAGGAAAGATAATGTTAACTCTTCACTTTCCATCAGCGATGTCGCTTGATCACTTGACAATGGCCTAGGAAGTGAGCTAGGGTGCGATCTATACCAAATGTCCTGTACACGCCATCCTCTCCGGGCTCGCTAACAAATATGTAATTCTTCCTAGTGTGAAATTGAAATATATTAAACAAATACTTATATGTATATGTATATGTATATATATATATATATATGTATATAACGACGATTGAAATTTAAATGTGTGAAAGGGTATGTCATACCTCCTCCGACCTAAAAAACCGCGTAGCACGCTCGGTCTGGACCTTGTTCCATCGAATATGGAGCGAGTACTTGTAATAAGTATGGACCTCATGTCCAACATAATCCCCACACTTGGTCGTGTGCTCTTCAACAGGCACACCTGTCGCGTCAAAGATCAGATCCCATGATCCAGCAGCCGTCCGGGGCCTGCAGTAGTCGGGCCTAATAGGACCCCTTGTCTTAACACTGCTCGAGCCTGCGAAAAAATAGATATGCATAAATAATATTATAATATTTAGAATATGAATATAGAATTTGACAAATTTAAATTACAATCATTATTTAAAATCTTTAGAAAATAACGATTATACCTATCGTCCCCGGCGTGGCGCTGGAACCGGTGCCAGACGCCATACCGCGAGTAGAATGCGGATCTGCAAACAGTAAACTGTTAGATGATTCAATATCGACTTATATTGTAATGACGTGTCAAATTTTAAATAAGTAAACTACGCACCATGCAAAGGAGTGACAGGGGTATAAGGACCTGCTAATGTACTAGTAGGGGTAAGGGGAGGCTGCGATACTGTGGGTGATCTGGAGGTAGTAAGGGGAGCGCTAGTAAGGATAGGAGGGACAGTCGGGGATGATACGGTGTGAGTAGGGGGGCCATGGGGGATGATGTGGCGGTAATAGGAGGAGCACTATAAAGGATAGGAGGATAGCCGGGGGCGATGCGGTGTGATTAGGGGGCCATGGGGGGTGATGTGGCGGTAATAGGGGTGCGCCGCTGCTATAGTTCCAGTGCCTGCTGAGGGTCCTGAGAATGTCCTGTAGAAGCTGTCTCTTATGGCGTTTAGTGCCTTTTCCTGTGTCCATGATCAAATCCTACATACACACACACACACACACATATATATATATATATATATATATAAACTTTATTTCATTATTTATAATCATTATACAATTTAGAACATTTAATTTAACTTCATTACCTAATACGTTTATGTGGTACATTATCTGAAGATTCGTTGGGTGGATTATCAAAATCTTGATCCGTGACAATCAATTGGCCGATGTCACTTTTTACAAACGTATGGATGGATGACACAGAATAGTTTTGACCCCTGGTATGTTCAATAGATAGACTGAGACGTGTTATCGCAAGATCTCCATCGTGGCTCTCATCTTCAGAGCCATTCAACGTCGGCACGTTATAATAATCTCTCGGTTTCCAACGACAAACAATATTCCAGTCAACCTTCTGCAAGTTCCGAGAATAATATATTTGTGTTGCCATTATGGGAAATATAAAGCTGTCGTATTTTGATAACATCCGTTTGGTGTTTACCAAAGTCAGACCGTATTGATCGACCTTCATACCCCGGTCAGTCTTAATATCGTACCATTTGCATTGGAATATATGAAATGGGATGGTCGTATGTTAGTATGAGACTGCTATAACTTTCTCAAGACCGCTGTTGTAGGGATTTCCATCCTCGTCGACGGTTGCGATACCGCTATTTTATGTAACCCTAATACGTCTCGTACTTTCTACATCAAATTTATATCAGGATACCCCGTACCTATTGTAAAACCTAGCTGCAATCATTGGACCATTTAAAAGGTCGTGGAATTCTCTATTAACGTGCTCTCCACGATTCAATTGTTCGTTCACTTCTTTTATAGACCAAGCGGCGAAAGTGCTCCTCTGTTCTTCTTCGATCCTATCATTCAACCACGTCCTAGGATTAGATCTCGTGAGTATATCTTTGTGCACTCTGTTTGTTAATATACAGTTATATTAATTAGATTAAATTTAATTTCGAACGTTTAAAACGATGAAATAATAAACACTTATGTTGGATATAGTGCTCTCAAAGAAATTATTGTAATTGCAAGTAGGCGATTATGATAATTGAACGAGAACCTATACAGGTAGAACAATCTTACTCAAGATGATAATATGCTATCTGGTTTGTCTTTATCAATATATATATACATTTTGATAAAACCCGTAGGATTATTGCTTGACTACTAGCATTATGATGGTGATCATATACGTGGGAGCTGGGTGGTCCATAAGAACATCTTTAAATGTCTATAGTCGAGAGAGTATCGAGACTGGGCATCGATACTCCGGAGTAGACTAGTGTATAATTTTCAAGACCCTAACGAGGGGCGGTGGCCGGTCGCACAAGCCATTGGTGTTGAATCACCTAAGATAGTATACAGGTGCTTACTGGAGGTGAGTACACCAGACGGACTCGCCGAGAACTTCTAGATGGTATTATACCTATCGTCAGATAGAAGTTCTCTTATAGCATGAGTATATGTTAGTCTTTTGACTTGAGATTTTCATTTGTCTCGTGTAAGTTCCTATTGTACTTAGATTACTACCCTATCACGGCTCAAAGGATTCATGCAAGCAGGTTTTAGTTGGGTACAGTCCCGAACCACATGGAGGCATTGAACAATCATCAGGGATTCATTCTCCCGGTATTGGGAGTCGATGTCTTCTTATGTTGCCATCACCAGAAATTCTTGGCTAAGGTGGATGAGATTTACTGATGTGATATCAGTAGTTTCTCAGTGGGTGATGATCTTTAGACCGACATGACTTATGGGGTCAGTAGGGGTCTGACGTTATCCACATTCTAGACCTGGTATGCGATTATCTTAAACGAACAGATCGGACTGTATGGAGATTGTCACAGACAGGCTCAGTAGGGGTACATATGAGTTTATTCGTCGGCCTTCCTTTCACTCAATATCCGGGTAGCCATTACGTACAGCTAGTGCCGCTGACGTGCATGTGGTTAAACCCACTATCAGCTTATTGACGAGTTTTTAGAGTCCCACACAGAGGATTTTCCCGGTTCAGGAGATAAGATGTGGATGATGTATGTTGGTACATACAGGTGTCCGATTAAATATATGTACAGGCTACACGGACTTTAATCGGACGGTTGATAATACTAGCAGTTTAGGATTAAGCTAGATTATTAAATCAAGTTTTGATTTAATAATTTATATATATATTTTTAATATATGTATTCTAGTATTATTATTCACTATTCATTTTCTCTCTTGGCTGTTCGTATTTTTATACGAATATGCGTATATGTATTTCGATACGTATACCGGATAGTATTCCGTATTTATACGGAATTTTTTCTAGAAGATGGAAACCTCATTTGTGAATATTCATTTATGAATATTCATGGAATGAGGTGGAGGGTGAGGTGCCATTGAGCATGGTTGAAGACATGTAAAAGGAATGGTCTTCATTATTATATTACAAATTGTTATGAGATTTTATTTGTATGGTTGTAAAATTTTTGAAGCTATTATACTTCTTTTCTCATTCATTCTCTTATGCCTTCAAAAGTTTTTCATCGCTATTTTCCTCACCTCCTCCTCCTTCTATACTTGCTCCCTTGAGCTTAGATTTGAGAGAAAAAGATAGTAGAAAATTCCTACATCCCAACTCTCCATTTCTAATGAGCTTGGAGCATCGGTTGCTTCACTAGGTGAAGCCGGAGCTTGGATTAGTTCTCTCGGATGGATCATTTTTGGCGAAAGAGGACCGGCTTGTAAACGCGACCTGGAACTCTTAAGAGCATGCTAGAGTCCAACCCAATTGGAGCAAATGAAAACTCTACAAAGGTCGTGATTTCTATATTATTATGGTTCTAGTTTAGGTGTTTGGTTCGATTCTTAAGTTTTAGTTTCTAGTGCTACGAAATTTTTTGTTTTTGAATTTCGTATTGGCCGCGGGTTAGCAGCGAGGGAACTAGAAACCAACTAATGGTATCAGAGCCACCCAAACACCCTAAACTAGATAGATACGACTTCCGAATCCCACTGATTTTTGCTCCGCAAAAACTGCCGAAAAACAGTAAGGAATTTCAAGCTATATTTAAGTTTTGACTCCCTACGACCTCTCGGTTTGATCCAAGAAGCCGCAGGGAGGTCCACGGGAACCCCGGAGACGTCCTGGGGAGACCTAAGGAGGCCCCACACCACAAGACCAGCCAAATGGTTGCCTTAGGGGTGGGGACCCAAAACCACCTCAAAAGGAAGTTTCGGGTCTGCCTACCCCTTGGGCCACCCTTAGGGTGGCCTAAGGGGTGGGTACCCCTAGATAACTCTTGGTTGACGTTAATTTCATGCCAGGGTCCTTCACGAAATTCGTCTCAATCCAAACTCATTTCGGATTCCTGGTGTGGGTTTTAGCATAGAATTTCTTGTCGGTTTTTAGCACACTTGATTTTCGGTGTTTTAGAAAATTGAAGTGTTGGCTATTTGTGTGCGGTATACGATTTTCGTAGGATTTCTGATGGTTGCGTGTATCATAACATTTGGTAAAACTTCATCTAATTGCTAAATTTATCAATTAGACGGGGTTACGGAATTGATACTCGCAAATTTTCATATTCTATGATGGATATTTCTTGTTGGTTATGGTTATGTTGGATTTCTCACGATGGATAGCCCGGAGTGTGTATTATTAGATGTAATTCTCTGTGATGTAATGTATATTCATATTGCGTAGCGAGCGTCCGATATGTGGACTGCCGTCACTGTGGCTTGTATTATTCTTTGGGGCGGGTCCAGGTTGCGGACATAGTCACCGTTGTATATTCAGTTTTTCCATTATATGCACTAGGATTACCCCGCGGTGGAGTGCTCAAGTAGCCGGGTTCTAGAGGGCAATGTGCATCCATCTCATGGCGTTGAGACCGGGATGCCTTACTCTAGAATTGGTGGGCTATTCGCCACACAGTAGGGAGTATAGGATTGACCCGCGGAGAGGTGCTCAAGTCACCGGATTTTGGAAGTACTGGATGGCCCATTCACTTCGTTGATTGAGGTTGCCTCCCTTCTGGGATTGGCGGGTGGCATGCCACACTTGTAGGGGTCTTGGATCTGATACTACGGGCTATCCACACGACCGGAAAATTACATTTCATATTTTGCTCCAGTGAAATGTATTTTTCCTAGTTTATCCGTATTTCCATATTGTGTTTACATCTGCTGTGATGCTTCTGTGATGTTGCTTGATATCATGCGTGAGACGAATGTTGCTATATATGTATTATTTATTTAGTAGACGCTATATATGTTTTTTTAGTAATATGTATTCCGTAGAGGCCATTATTGTATGATATAGTGGATGCTTGGACATATTTATAGAGGAATTTCTTGCTCGACATGATAGTATGTTATCTGGTTGCCTTTATCTTAACATGTTCACTGGTATTATTATACTATCTCTCATATACATGTTGATAAAGCCCTTAGGATGTAGGCTTGACTACCAGGACTATGATGCGGATCATACTACTAGGACCTGGGTAGTCTACAAGCACATCCTTCAATTGTTCCTAGTCGAGAGAATATCGAGACAGGGCATCGATATTCCAGAATAGACTAGTGTGTACATTTCTTGACCCTGTATGGGGCGATGGTTGATCCCATAACCATTGGTGTTTGACATTAAAGATTGTACACAGGAGCTCATTAGCGAATGGTACACTGAACAGGACTCATTGGGAACTTCTAGATGGTACTATACCTATCGTCAGATAGCAGTTCTCTGGTGACACTGGTACACGTTAGTTTGTATACCCGAGATCGTCATAGAGTCTTGTGTGGTTCCCATTGTGCTTTGATTTCCTCCCTACCACGGCTCAAAGGAGTCTTGCAAACATGTGGATTTTGGGTACAATCCCGAGTCACATGGATGCAATGAGTGATAGGAAGGGTTTTGTCTCTTCCGGTATAGGGAGTTGATGTTGCGCTATGCTCGATTGGCTATAACAGAAAGTACCTGGCCAGGGCTGTTGATGAGATTTACTGGTAAGTGTTATTAGTAGCTTCTCGTACTGTTATAGGCCACACATCGGCATGACTTATCAAGTTATTGGGGTCTGACAATTCCACCCCCTGACTCGATATGCGACATATCAGATGAAAAGGCCGGACTGTACGGTAAGTGTTACTTATAGGCTTAATGGGAGTTTGGACAAGCTTTCTTGTTGATCTTCTATTCGCTCAATACCTGGGTAGCCGTTACGTTCTGCTAGTACCGCTGACGGCTTGTGGGTAACTGATGTGATCATTACCTACTGCTGGCGTATTAACGAGTCTTTAGAGTCCTATACAGAAGTTTTCTGGTTCAAGCGATATGAAGTAAGGCATATATGCTGATATGTGCGGGGGACTGATTAAATATGAGTATGTGATACCGTATTCTAATCTGGCGGTTATTTGATATCAGTTAAGTTATATGTGATATAACCGGATTATTGAATCAAGTGTTGATTTGATAATGTGATATTCAGATAAACGATATTAGTCGGTTATTTGTGATATAACCGGATTATTAAATCAAGTGTTGATTTAATAATATGATATATATTTATATTTGATATAAATATATATTAACTAATATTATTGCTCACTAATTATTTTCTTATCTTCATAATATATATATATATATATATATATATATATATATACTATGAAGCATGGTTTGATTTTCTATTTTGTGAAAATAGAAAATGAGGTGGAAAATGGGGAGACTTTTGTAGAATGGGCAAGCATGGCTTTGTCATTTATTTTATTCATTTGCTTGCACTATTGAAGTATGGTTACAATTTTTAATTATCGAAAATTGTATGCTTTAATAATGGGTGAGCTAAGAGCCATTCTTTACTTGATTCTACACATGTGTTATTATCCTCACATGAGCTCATTTTGCTCTCTATCTCTCTCCATCTTCTTCACCTCCACTTCTAAGCTCAATCCCTTACATGAGTTGTGAACCCTTGAGCTTGTGAGAACCCTAGTGAGCAAACAACACCTCTACTTCACCATCCTACACTAGATTAGCACTTTGGTGTAGTGTGTTTACTTCATTAATGAGTTTACTGAAGAGGTAGCTTGGATTAGCGGAGCTTCGGGTGAATCATCTTCGGCATGAAGATCGCAAAGGAAGCTAGCTCCAACTTCAAGTGGAGCAAAGTGGGGTCGCGTGGACTACTACACGGATCTTGAGAAGAGAAGAACACGGTCTACTAAGGTTGTAGCCTCTTTCCTTTAGTATAGTTTTCTTGATATCATGCTTAAAACCCTAATCATCTAATTTAAGATCTTGTTTAGTGTTAATTAGCAGCCCGAATATTTTTAAATTGGCTTGCTTGGTATTAGTAAAACCCAGTGGTGGTGATAACAAACACTTTCATGGTATCGGAGCCAAAACTAGAAGATTAGACGATATTTATAAAACTACGGAAATGAAACAACTCCGAAACCAAAACCCAAAACATCAAATTTCTGTAAATTTTAAAATGATCACTAAAAATTATTTAAACAACTGCAGAATGTTGTATGAGATGTAACAAGAACCCTTAGAAATTCGAGACCAAAATGACAATGGACCCGGCGAGATTGCCAATATGGCCGGCCTCGCAGGTCCCCCATCATTGTTTTGGCCTCAATTTTGTTTGGTGTTCTAATGTGTTGGGTGTAGGGTTTCATGTTTATGTTTGATTGGCCCAGTTCGCATGTGATGTTGACAATTCTTTCGGGGCTATTCGAAGTTCTTCGTAGTCGTAATTTTTATATCGTTTAGGGTTTAAGTTTGATATGTGATACAGCAGTTGGAATCCACATTAAATTAGTTTTGTGAAAACTAGTTTGTTTGTAAATCTAGCATGTTAGTCTCTATTGATCGATTGCCACGAAGTTTCGATTCAGATCGAAACTCCCTCGCAATCATGTATCGTACGTGAATACTCGCCAGATAACTTTACTAGGTAGCCACGCGCCATAGCCCCGACCAAGTGACTTTAGGAGAACTCTGTTGCCAAAAGCATCCACTCGGGTGCTCGTGGTCATGGTGTTCCGCTTAAGTGCACTTGGTCGACGCTATCGGAGGTGCGGCCATCTACTAAAGTTCCTGAAGAGTATTTGATTAGGTAGTCGGGAATCTTGCTGAATTACCCGACTAAGTTATTGAAGAGTATTTGAAGAGTATTTTCGATATGAGACTAAAATGCAAGGTTTATAGGGTTAGGCATGAAATTCGGAATATGAGATATTCCATGTTTATGATGTCTAAGGAAATGCGGATTCTAATTATTGTAGTTTTTCATTTCTTTTCTGCGACCGTAAGTGTAATATATGGTGTATCCCAAATCTCGTTGCTATATATCAACGGAATTTAGGATACACATATTTACTTACGTTGATGACATATGATATTATGTGTTGCTGTGATATGTTATATTGGATCGTCGTGAATGAATAGCTGGGTTTCTTTTGCGTGAGATGAAAGTTTTTCAATTTTCATTCATATAAAAATTTGTATGTAATATTCTTTTATTAGGATACTTCCGTGTTGAGGATGGTGTCACCATTGATATATATTATTTATTTTTCCATATTAGGATAGACCCAAGGCGGGGAGCACAAGTAACCGGGTTCTGGAGTCCAGTGGGAGACCATCTCGAGGGGTCGAGACCGGGTCTCCTAACTCTAGAATTGGCAGGGTTGGTTGCCGCTCTCGTAGGGGTCTAGGGATGTGGGTTTGGCTATTCATCACAACCGTAGAGTCCTTGTTTTTCATTATTGTCTTAATTTAAAACATGGACCTCCTAATATATCTAATATTTCATATATTGACTTCTGCTGCTTGGTTCTATGATGTGATTATATAACCGCATGAGACAAATGTTGGTTGTATGTATGCCCTAGAGGCCAGTATTGTACAGATGATGTATATTATATTGGATGCTTGGACATATATAGAGATGACTTTCTTGCTCGATATGATAGTATGCTATCTGGTTACTCTTTATCTTAACATGTACACTAGTCTCTTTAAACTGTCTTATGGTTACATGTTGGTAAAGCCCTTAGGATGTGTACTTGACTACCTGGACTATGATGCAGATCATACTAGTGGGGACATGGTAGTCCATAAGTACATCCTTCAAGGTCCCTAGTCGTGGGTGTATCGAGACGGGGCATCGATATACCAGAGTAGACTAGCGTATACGCTTCTCGACCTATGAGATGGGCGATGGATGATCCCATATCCATTGGTGTTTGACATCAGAGATGGTATACGGGTGCTCAGTGGAGACTGGGTACACTGGACGGACTCGCCGAGAACTCCCAGATGGTATTATACCTCACGTCAGATGGCAGTTCTCAGGTGACACTTGTGCAGGTTAGTCTGTAGACCCGAGATCGTCATAGAGTCTTGTGTGATTCCCACTGTGCTTTGATCTCCATCTTACCACGTCCATGAGGGCGTGCAAAACGGTGGTCTTTGGGTACAGTCCCGAGTCACATGGAGGCAATGAGCGATAGGAGGGGTTTTCGTCTCTCTCGGTATTGGGGGTTGATATTGCGCTGTGCTCGATTGGCCGTAACAGGGAAGTCCCTGGCCAGGGCTGATCAGAGATTTGCTGGTAAGTGTTACCAGTAGTTTCTCGACCCGTTATGAGCCTTACATCGGCACGACTTATCGAGTATTGGGGTCTGACGTTTACCACCCCTAAACTTGATATGCGACGTATCAGACGAACAGACCGGACTGTACGGTAAGTGTTACTGGTTGAATTCACAGGAGTGTGAGCGGGCTAGCTCGTCGATCTTCTGATCGCTCAATACCCGGATGGCCGTTACGTTTAGCAGACCGCTTGCGGCTTGTGGGTGCTTGATATGATCATCATCTGCTACCGGCGTATTGACGAGTCTTTAGAGTCCTACACAGAGGTTTCCTGGCTCAAGCGAAACGAAATAGGAGCGCATATGAGATATATGCAGGACCGAGAATAATGCGTGTATGTGATACCGCATTTCATTCTCGCGATATATGTTTCGATTGGTTATATTCGATATGACCTAGCTATCGAATCATTGATTCGATAAATCGATACATTGAATACTAGTCGGTTATGTGCGACATGACCGGATCATTGAATCAAATGTTGATTTAATGATTTGATGTATAATTATATATTTGATATATTACTTTGCATTAACTAGTATTGGTTCACTTTATATGGATTTTCTCACTTGATGTGCAAATTGTTTATGTGATATACTTTTGTGCACATAGATGTATCATGTTTGATGATACTTGATTATTTAGTTAAGTATATAGAATTAAACCATGGTTAATTTGATAATTAGGGTTTTGCATATTCATTTATTTATTTATTTCTTCATTTATTTATTTGAAAAAGGTTGAGATAAGAATGGTGGAGAAGTTTGTCTTTAGTCGAAGCTTCATGAAGCTTTGACTTCTTAACCATCCTTGTCTTCATGCTTAACCCTAACCTATCCAACTAACCATGGTCTATTCTCTACACTAAACTATGGTTTGTAAATGATAAGTATTGATTTATTTTATCATTTACAATAAGACTTATCATATTCTTTTCTTCATCTTCATCTTCTTCTTCAAGAAAAGCGCAAGGTCCATCAATGGCAACTTGAGCTAAAGTGAGATAAATCCAATTCTAAAGTGAACCCACCTCCTATTTCTTCACCCTCTACCTCTTGCCAAGTTGTTTTGGGTGTTCTCTTCACAAGTTTCACAACTTTGTGAAGTCGGAGCTTGAACTTGTGATGCCTCGACGTAGATCGTCTTTGACACGAAGCCGACGACCAATTCCGCTCGTTTCTCCGATGAAGCCGTCGCGAGAGTCCAAGATTCACGATGGACAGCGAGAGGACGCCCATGTGGAGCTTAGGAAGTGGATATCCGGATCTACAAAGGTTGTAGCATCCTAACTTTTAGTTAAGTAGTTAACTAGTTTATCTATTCGCTTAGACATCTAGCCGACGATCCGTAGTTTAGGGTTTCTCGGCACCATTTTTTTTTTGAAATTGGCATGTTTGATGCCTTGTGAGACCTCACTAGAGTGCCTAGGAACCTTTCACTGGTATCAGAGCCTAACTAGAGCCTTAGGCGAAGTCTAGAAGCAATTTGAAGCCCGAACGAACCCGAAACCCTAAACTAAACATGCTCTCTGTACATTTTCTAAAATCTGGGATTTTTCAATATTAAAAATGCTTAAAAAATTCAGCAGGGAATTCTAAGAATTACGATGCAAATTTCATCCAATGAACAGTAATAAGCGCGGCGGAACCGCGGCCTAAGCCAGCTTAGGCGGCGGTTCCGCGGCGGCTTGATGACGTCATCCCTCCTTCAATGCACAGTAATTCATAGTTTCTGCAGCTGAGCTTTATGAGTATTTTTTAATAATTATTCCAGAGTTTAATTTTCTGGGCTGTTTTAGAGCTTCGGTGTTTCGAACGGATTATCAAATTTCGTCTTTTATGTATTTCCGGATAATTTTTTGAATATGTTAAAAAGTCCGACCGGATATAAATACCCAATTTTTCCCCTGTCGGGAAATTTCCAAGTGTTGGATTTTTCCGTAGTTTAACGACGTTCTAAGTAGTGCAAGTAACGCGATGGACCCTCCAGAAGACAACAAACCTTAACTCGATTATGTGACCGTCTTGAACTACCCTTTGAACCTTCGGGTTTGGGGCAGTACGGCGTGCCACATGTGAGGCGTTGGCTTGACCCTTCTACGGCTGGACCGTCGGTACTGAGGCACGAACTGAATGTTGTTAGACTTATTTCATGTGTTGAGCTGTATCGGGAAAACTTGGGTATTCGACTGTTCGATCGAAAAGTTTAACATTTTCTGTTTATCTGGAATGTGATACAATAATTGGAATTCACAAACAATTATGTGATAACTGAATGAATGTTATAAATCTAGCGGTTTAGTTTCACTTTATATTGAAAAGTGTTTTCGATAATGAGACTAAAATACGGGATTTATAACTGTTAGGCATGTGATGTCTAAGTATTTCATTTGATTAGGCATGTGATGTCTAAAGAAGTTGCGGATTCCAATCGTTGTAGTTTTACACTTTCTTTTCTGTGACCGTAAGTGTAGTATGTTCATATCGCTGGTTTCGTTGCTATACGTCAACGACAATTGGGGTATGCATACTTACTTACGTTGATGACATGTGATGTTATGTGTTGCTGGATATGTTATATTGGATCGTCGTGTTTGAATAGCCGGGGTTTTTTATGTGAGATGAGTGTTTTTCATTTTCATTCATGTAAAAACTTGTATGTAATATTCTTTTATTTGGGGCACTTCCAGGTAGCGGAAGTTGTCACCCTTTGTATATTATTTACTTTTCCGCATTAGGATAGACCCAAGGAGGGGAGCACAAGTAACCGGGTTCTGGGGTCCAGTGGGAGACCAACTCGAGGAGTCGAGTCCGGGTCTCCTAACCCTAGAATTGGCAGGGTTGCTTGCCGCTCTCGTAGGGGTCTAGGGGTGTGGGATTGGCTATTCATCACGACCGTGGAATCCGTGTTTTATACTGGCTCGTATTGAAAACACGGACGTCCTAGTATATCCAATATTTCTTATGTTTATTCTGCTGCGATATCTGTGATGTGTTTCTGTGATGGATATAGTATATAGTATATATGATATATTATATAGAAGTTACTTATGTTTTACACCCGCGCTAGCCCTGCCCTGCTCTGTCGTTAGTTACCTAACCTAACGGTGCACGAGGGGACATCGAGGGGAATGCGGATGGCATAAGTGTACGTCATATCTATCTGTGATGTTTAGGTATTTAAATGATGGGACTTCATTAATGTGATTAATGAAAGATAAGAAACCTAAGATATTGTGGAATCGAATTTTAAAATAAAACAGGTAGCTACAGTTCTTGCTTTGCACAGCGGTATATATGATATACCCTGCACCTTATTCGATGAGGAAAGGACCGAGATCCCTTCACCGGGAGTGACTCCTTTAGCAATAACTGGTAGATGCTACACACTCGGTTTGCTTTTGACTGCTTTTGGGTTTTTGCTTTGCACAGCGATATATATGATATATCCCGCACCTCATTCGATGAGGAAAGGGCCGACGATCCCTTCATCGGGAGTGACCCCTTTAGCAAAACTAGAAAAGCCTCAAAATCACTCCATTTCAAAACTTCATTTGATTCTACAACGATATCAAGTTCATTACGCTCATGGTTTTTATGAAAAACCTGCGTAGCCCTCCATCATTTCAGATAAGTATTAGTTAGTATTCGTGCTGCGGTAGTTTGGCCTCCGTCAAGGCGGAGTGTACGGTAGCTAACTAGTGCTTATCTGCTTGCATATGATGCGATTGGATTAGGGTATTCGTACGGCGTTGTTTGGCCTCCGTCAAGGGTCGTGCGGGTGGGTTTAATTCAATCAGGAGATGACGGGTTGAACTTGACTAGCGGACTATGGGTTGTTTGGCCTCCGTCAAGGTCATAGGATGCTAGGGGCAAAATATTATCGGGAATTTCAAGTGTTGAAATTTGCAATGAGATTGCATACCTTCTATGAGATAGTTGGATCCCGATACCCACTGCGAGTAAGAGTTACTCCTGAGAGAGTTTTACACATTGCAATTAGCCGATCAAGTAGGTGTCTAGAAAGGTGTCAACGGGGTTATGCCTCTGGGAAAACGAGGTTTACATTAATTAGGTTCGTGCGAAAGCACGGGGGACCTCCCTCAAAGTACCGACACTGGCCTGGCTGAAAGATTGGCGAACCTGTAGTGTGTAATTAATCCGGCTAGTCTTTCCTTTTAGGGTTTGAAGGAAGATTTGATAAAAAGCAGTGGGAGCCATCCTGATTAGATAAGATAATAACCAATCTGATCTTGCACGAGCATACGCTAAAGTGTTTTCTCTCTCTCCAGGTAGCGACCATTTCAAGCCCTAATGAAGATAATAATATGGATGTATTGACCGAACCCGCATGTTATACTGTGCTGGGGAACGTTGGTTCCTTTTTTTCCTATAAGAGTTATAGGAATGAACAGGATATAGGGGAATACCAGGATTCCCATGCCACCCGATTGAAGAAAGTACATGTTGATGCATTTTCTTCGGGTGTGTTCGTTACTGAGAACTGTTTCTCCATTTGCTCTACGTCCTGGGTATTGGATACCGGGTCAGGATCCCATATATGTAATCAGTTACATGGGCTTAAGAAAGGTAGAGAACTTGGAGAAGGTGATAAAGACATAAGAGTAGGAAATGGTGCAATTGTTGCAGCCAAGACTGTCGGGGAATATCACCTTGTATTACCAACTGGTAATACATTGGTTCTGAACGAATGCTATTACATGCCGAACCCGATATGCAACATTATATCGGTTTCTTTATTAAGTAAAGAGGGATATAATTTTGTATTACAGGACAATGTTATGAACATTTTCCGTAACCAAAAGTTGGTTGGATCAGGCACGTTATGCAATGGCATTTATGTTCTAAATCAATCAACAGTTCTGAGCATAACAAACACACACAAGAGGAAGAGTTCTGAACTCAACGAATCCTTCTTGTGGCATTGTAGACTGGGCCACATCAATGCGACACGACTAGCTAAGTTGCATAAAGATGGATATTTAAATCCGTTTGAATTTTCATCTTATGACACTTGCCAGTCATGTCTCAAAGGCAAGATGACCAAAACTCCGTTTACGGGACACGGAGAAAGAGTTACCGAACTCTTGGGACTGATACATAGTGATGTATGCGGTCCCATGTCTACACATGCCAGGGATGGTTCTTCGTACTTCGTTACATTCACTGACGATCTCTCTAGATTCGGATATGTGTTCCTGATGAAACACAAATCAGAAGCTTTTGAGAAATTTAGGGAATATAAACAAGAAGTTGAGAACCAAACCGGAAAATGTATTAAAATCCTACGATCTAATCGAGGAGGTGAATACTTGAGCAATGAATTCCGGGACTTCCTAAAAGAGAATGGGATTCTCTCTCAGCTGACTCCTCCATATACACCACAGCACAACGGTGTATCGGAGCGGAGAAATCGCACCCTATAAGATATGGTGCGCTCTATGATGAGTACAGCTGAGTTACCTATTTCCTTCTGGGGATATGCACTGGAGACTGCTGCATACCTACTTAATAGAGTTCCGACCAAATCAGTGCCTACCACTCCATATGAGATATGGAATGGCAAGAGACCATGTCTTAATTTTATTCAGATATGGGGTTGTCCGGCCTATGTTAAAACACAAAATCCGGACAAGCTCGAGGCAAGGTCTGTTCTATGTAAGTTTGTTGGATATCCCAAACATTCGCGAGGGTATATCTTCTACCACTCCGAGGAACAAAAAGTGTTTGTTTCTCGACATGCCACTTTCTTAGAAAAAAGTTTTCTTATGAAACAAATAAGTGGCATTGAGGTAGAACTGGAAGAGGTTCCAGCAATACAGACTACAACAGAAGATTTGGTTGAACCAGAGGATTCCGTAGTTCCCGATGAACCCCAGCCTCTCCGCCGATCTAGTAGGGTTTCTCGCCCACCTGAGAGATACTATGGTTTTCTCATGGATGGTGGGAGCGAGGATTGCATCATGGAGGATGATGACCCAACTAGCTTCGAGCAGGCCATCACGAGTGGGGACTCAGTGAAATGGCTGGATGCTATGCGGTCCGAGATGGAATCCATGTACACCAACAAAGTATGGACTTTGGACGTTGCTCCTAAAGGGGTAAAACCCATTGGGAGCAAGTGGATCTTCAAGAAGAAACTTGGTGTAGATGGGAAAGTGGAGACTTTCAAAGCTAGACTTGTAGCAAAAGGTTTTCGTCAAAGACCAGGTGTGGACTATGACGAGACCTTTTCTCCTGTGGCTATGCTTAAATCCATCCGGATCATGCTTGCCATCGCTGCATATCATGATTACGAAATCTGGCAAATGGATGTTAAGACCGCCTTTCTAAATGGTGATTTAGAAGAGTGCGTGTACATGACTCAGCCAGAGGGCTTCGTAGAAAGTGGGAGCAGCGGGAAGGTGTGCAAGCTGCTTAAATCCATTTATGGATTAAAGCAAGCATCGCGGAGTTGGAACATCTGCTTTGACGTCGTTATCAAAGAGTTTGATTTCGTCAAAAATCCAGATGAACCTTGTATCTACAAGAAGGTGGCAGAGAGTAAGGTTGTCTTCCTCGTATTGTACGTGGACGACATACTCTTGATAGGAAATGATATTCCTATGCTGCAATCGGTCAAGCTCTTCTTATCACAAAGATTCTCAATGAAAGATCTTGGTGATGCCTCCTGCATATTGGGAATAAGGATCTATAGAGATAGATCCAAACGGATTTTGGGATTGTCCCAATCCAGGTACATTGACACCATACTAAAGAGGTTTAGTATGGAAGAGTCCAAGCGTGGGAACTTACCCACGATCTCTGGAGTCACTCTCTCCAAAGAGATGTCTCCTAAGACTGATTTGGAGAGAGCTCGCATGCAAGGGATACCCTATGCTTCGGCAGTAGGCTCTATCATGTATGCGATGCTATGTACCAGACCCGATGTAGCATACTCACTAAGTATAGTGAGCAGGTATCAAGCTGATCCTGGAGAGAGTCACTGGACAGCTGTGAAGAGCATTCTCAAGTACTTGCGAAGGACTAGAGATATGTTCTTGGTGTATGGTAACGGAGAGCTCCAAGTGGAGTCCTTTACCGATTCGAGCTTCCAGAGTGATAAGGACGACTCTAAGTCGTAGTCGGGCTTTGTCTTTCCCTTTACGGAGGGGCGGTTAGCTGGAAGAGTTCCAAGCAGGAAACCGTGGCAGACTCAACGATGGAGGCTGAATACATCGCTGCCAACGATGCTGCCAAAGAGGCTGTCTGGATCAAGAAGTTCATTACTGATCTTGGAGTGGTTCCATCCATTGAGCGTCCAATACCTTTGTATTGCGATAACAATGGAGCGGTGGCTTTGGCCAAGGAACCCAGGTCCCATCAGCGGTCCAGGCATATTCTGAGGCGGTATCACCTGATCCGGGAGATAGTTGATCGCCGGGAGATCGAGGTTAGGAGGGTTGACACGAAGAACAACACGGCGGATCCACTCACGAAGGCCATTCCCCAGATACAGTTTGAGAGACTCTTCGGGATGCTCGGTATGCGATACTACAGCAGCTGGCCCTAGTGCAAGTGGGAGATTGTTGGTTGTATGTATGCCCTAGAGGCCAGTATTGTACAGATGATGTATATTATATTGGATGCTTGGACATATATAGAGATGACTTTCTTGCTCGATATGATAGTATGCTATCTGGTTACTCTTTATCTTAACATGTACACTAGTCTCTTTAAACTGTCTTATGGTTACATGTTGGTAAAGCCCTTAGGATGTGTACTTGACTACCTGGACTATGATGCAGATCATACTAGTGGGGACATGGTAGTTCATAAGTACATCCTTCAAGGTCCCTAGTCGTGGGTGTATCGAGACGGGGCATCGATATACAAGAGTAGACTAGCGTATACGCTTCTTGACCCATGAGATGGGCGATGGATGATCCCATATCCATTGGTGTTTGACATCAGAGATGGTATACGGGTGCTCAGTGGAGACTGGGTACACTGGACGGACTCGCCGAGAACTCCCAGATGGTATTATACCTCACGTCAGATGGCAGTTCTCAGGTGACACTTGTGCAGGTTAGTCTGTAGACCCGAGATCGTCATAGAGTCTTGTGTGATTCCCACTTTGCTTTGATCTCCACCTTACCACGTCCATGAGGGCGTGCAAAACGGTGGTCTTTGGGTACAGTCCCGAGTCACATGGAGGCAATGAGCGATAGGAGGGGTTTTCGTCTCTCCCGGTATTGGGGGTTGATGTTGCGCTGTGCTCGATTGGCCGTAATAGGGAAGTCCCTGGCCAGGACTGATCAGAGATTTGCTGGTAAATGTTACCAGTAGTTTCTCGACCCGTTATGAGCCTTACATCGGCACGACTTATCGAGTATTGGGGTCTGACGTTTACCACCCCTAGACTTGATATGCGACGTATCAGACGAACAGACCGGACTGTACGGTAAGTGTTACTGGTTGAATTCACAGGAGTGTGAGCGGGCTAGCTCGTCGATCTTCTGATCGCTCAATACCCGGATGGCCGTTACGTTTAGCAGACCGCTTGCGTCTTGTGGATGCTTGATATGATCATCATCTGCTACCGGCGTATTGACGAGTCTTTAGAGTCGTACACAGAGGTTTCCTGGCTCAAGCGAAACGAAATAGGAGCGCATATGAGATATGTGCAGGACCGAGAATAATGCGTGTATGTGATACCGCATTTCATTCTCGCGATATATGTTTCGATTGGTTATATTCGATATGACCTAGTTATCGAATCATTGATTCGATAAATCGATACATTGAATACTAGTCGGTTATGTGCGACATGACCGGATCATTGAATCAAATGTTGATTTAATGATTTGATGTATAATTATATATTTGATATATTACTTTGCATTAACTAGTATTGGTTCACTTTATATGGATTTTCTCACTTGATGTGCAAATTGTATATGTGATATACTTTTGTGTACATAGATGTATCATGTTTGATGATACTTGATTATTTAGTTAAGTATATAGAATTAAACCATGGTTAATTTGATAATTAGGGTTTTGCATATTCATTTATTTATTTATTTCTTCATTTATTTATTTGAAAAAGGTTGAGATAAGAATGGTGGAGAAGTTTGTCTTTAGTTGAAGCTTCATGAAGCTTTGACTTCTTAACCATCCTTGTCTTCATGCTTAACCCTAACCTATCCAACTAACCATGGTCTATTCTCTACACTAAACTATGGTTTGTAAATGATAAGTATTGATTTATTTTATCATTTACAATAAGACTTTTCATATTCTTTTCTTCATCTTCATCTTCTTCTTCAAGAAAAGCTCAAGGTCCATCAATGGCAACTTGAGCTAAAGTGAGATAAATCCAATTCTAAAGTGAACCCACCTCCTATTTCTTCACCCTCTACCTCTTGACAAGTTGTTTTGGGTGTTCTCTTCACAAGCTTCACAACTTTGTGAAGTCGGAGCTTGAACTTGTGATGCCTCGACGTAGATCGTCTTTGACACGAAGCCGACGACCAATTCCGCTCGTTTCTCCGATGAAGCCGTCGGAAGAGTCCAAGATTCACGATGGACAGCCAGAGGACGCCCACGTAGAGCTTAGGAAGTGGATATCCGGATCTACAAAGGTTGTAGCATCCTAACTTTTAGTTAAGTAGTTAACTAGTTTATCTTTTCGCTTAGACATCTAGCCGACGATCCGTAGTCTAGGGTTTCTCGGCACCATTTTTTTTTTGAAATTGGCATGTTTGATGCCTTGTGAGACCTCACTAGAGTGCCTAGGAACCTTTCAACAAATGCTATATATATATGATATATATAATAAACGTTGCTTATGTTTTGCACCCGCGCTAGTCCAGATCCCGCTCTACCGTTAGTTAAGTAACCTAACGGTGCATGACGGGGTACCGTGGCGAATGCGGATAGCATAAGCGTACGTTCTATTTTCTTTTTTTCCTGTGATGTTTAGGGAAACATAAATGATGGGAATTCATTAATGAGATTAATGAAAAGAAAAAAAAACAAAAAATGTTGTAGAATCGAAATTTTAAAAAGGTAGCTCTAGTTCTTGCTTTGCATAGTGGTATTCCTTAATGAATATCCAGCACCTAATTCGATAAGGAAAGAGCCGAGATCCCTTCACCGGATGTGACCTCTTTAGCAAAACTAGCAAATGCTACAACCCACTCGGTTTTGTTTTTATAGCTTCTCTAGTTCTTGCTTTACATAGTGGTATTTCTTGATGAATATCCAGCACCTCATTCGATGAGGAAAGAGCCGAGATCCCTTCACCGGGAGTGACCTCTTTAGCAAAACTAGCAAAAGCTACAAAAACACTCCTTTTCAAATCACTAGATTCTACAACGATATCATGTTCATTACGTTAAAGGTTTTCTTCAAAACCAGTCGTAGCTTTCCATCATTTCAGATAAGCAATATTTAGTATTCGTGCTATGTTTGTTGGCCTTCGTCAAGGCGTAGTGTGCCGTAGCTGATTAGTGCTTATCTGCCACATATGAAGCGATTGGATTAGGGCAGTCGTGCGACTTTATTGGCCTTCATCAAGGGTCATGCTGGTGGGTTTAATTCAATCAAGAAATAAATGGGTTGAACTTGACTAGCGGCCTATGGTTTGTTGGCCTTCGTCAAGGCCATAAGACGTTAGGGGTAAAAACAATTATTGGGAATTTCAAGTGTTGAAATTTGCAATGAGATTGCATACCTTCTATATGATAGTTGGATCCCGATACCCACTGCAAGTAAGAGTTACTCCTGGGAGAGTTTTGCACTTTACAATTAGCCGATCCATTAGGTGTCTAAGAAAGATGTTAATGGGGTTATGCCCCTGCAGAAACGAGGTTATTTAATTAATTCTATGCGAAAGCATAGGGAGATTCTCTCGGAGTACCAATACCTGCCTGGCCGAACGATTGGAGAACTTGTAGGGTGTAATTAATCCCGACTAATCTTACCTTTTAAGGTTTGAAGGAAGATTTGATAAAAACAGTGGGAGCCATCCTGATTAGATAAAATAATAACCAATCTAATCTTGCAAAGAGCACACGCAAAAGTGATTATCTTTCTCCCTCTTCTGGTAGCGACCAATGACACGCCTTAATCAAGATAATAATTTGGATGTATTGAGCGAACCCACTTATTATACCGGGCTAGGTTCCGCTCTATCTTATGACTGTCATAAGTCTGAGCAAGGAATAGTAGAATACCCGGATTCCCACGCCATCCAAAACGAAGAAGGAGCATGCTGATGTATCTTCTTCGGGTGTGTTCGTTACTGAAAACTATTTCTCAATTTACTCTACGTCCTAGGTATTGGATACCGAATTAGGATCCCACGTATGTAATTTGTTACATGGGTTAAGTAGAGATAGAGAACTGGCAAAATGTGATATGTCCCTCAGAGAAATGAATGGTACAATTGTTGCAGCCAAAGTAATTGGCAAATATCACCTTGTCTTACCAAGTGGTAATACAATGATTCTGAACGACTGTTATTTTGTACCAAAAATATTATGAATATTTTCCTAAATCAAGTGTTGATTGGGTATAGTACGTTGTATAACAGTATATACGTTCTAAATCAAAAAGTATACAGAACACATACACAAGAGGAACAGTTAAGAAATGAACGAAGCCTTCTTGTGGCATTGTAGACTAGGTCATATCAATGCGACAAGACTGGTCAAGTTGCATAAAGATGGATATTTGAATCCGTTTGAATTTACATCTTATGAAACTTTCCAGTCATGTCTCAAAGGCAAGGTGACCAAAACTCCGTTTACTGGATACGGAGAAAGAGCTACTGAACTCTTAGGACTGATACATAGTGATGTATGCGGTCCTATGTCTACACATGCTGGGAATGGTTTCTCGTACTTTATTACATTCACCGATGATCTCTCAAGATTTGGACAAGTTTTCCTGTTGAAACATAAGTCTGAAGCTTTTGAGAAATTCAAGGAATATAAGAACGAAGTAGAGAACCAGACGGGTAAAAATATTAAAATCCTTCGATCTGATCGGGGAGGAGAATAGCTGAGCATAGAATTCAGAGACTACTTAAAAGAGAATGAGATTCTCTCTCAGCTTACTCCTCCATATACACCACAGCACAATGGAGTTTCGGAGCGGGGGAATCGCACCCAATTAGATATAGTGCGCTCTATGATGAGTAATGCTGAGTTGCTTATTTCCTTTTGGGGTTATGCACTTGAGATAGCTGCATACCTATTGAATAGAGTTCTGACCAAATCCGTTGCCGACCACTCCATATGAGATATGGAATGGGAAGATATCATCTCTTATACGAGTTAAGATATGGGGTTTTATGGCCTATGATAATAAGCAAAAACCGGACAAGCTCGAGGCAAGGTCTGTTTTGTGTAAGTTTGTGGGATATCAAAAGGATTCATATGGATATATCTTCTACCATTCCAAGGAAAAAAAATTGTTTGTTTCTTAACATTCCACCTTTTTTGAAAAGGAATTTCTTGTGAAACAAATTATTGGTAATGAGGTACAACTGGAAGAAGTTCCAGCAACACAAACTATAACTGACGATTTGGTAGAACTGGAGGATTCAATAGTCCCTGATGAATCTCAGCCACTCCGCAGATCTAGTAGGGTTTCTCATCCACCTGAAAGATACTACGGTTTTCTCATAGACGGTGGGAGCGAGGATTGCATCATGGAAGATGATGACCCAACTGGTTTGGAGCAGGCCATCATGAGTGGAGACTCTGTGAAATGGCTGGATGCTATACGATCTGAGATGGAATCCATCTGCACCAACAATGTATGGACTTTGAAAGTTTCTCTTGAAGGGGTAAAACTCATCGGGAGCAAGTTGATCTTTAAGAAGAAAATTATTATAGATGGAAAAGTTGAGACTTTCAAAGCTAGACTTGTAGCAAAAGGTTTTTCGTCAACGACCTGGTGTCGACTATGATGAAACATTTTCTCCTGTCGCTATGCTTAAGTCCATCAGGATCCTACTTTCCATTGCTGCATACCATGACTACGAAATCTGGCAGTTAGACGTCAAGACCGCTTTTCTAAATAGCGATTTAGAAGAGAGCGTGTACATGACACAGCCAGAGGGCTTCGTAGACAGTGGGAGCAGCGGAAGCATATGCAAGCTGCTTAAATCAATCTACGGATTAAAGCAGGCATCGCGGAGCTGGAACATCTGTTTTGATGAAGCTATCAAAGAGTTTGATTTCATCAAAAACGTAGATGAACCATGTATATACAAGAAGGTTGTAGAGAGTAGGTTTTTCTCTCTCGTATTGTACGTGGATGACATACTGTTGATAAGAAATGATGTTCCTATGCTACACTCGGTCAAGCTCTTCTTATCACAAAAGTTCTCCATGAAAGATCTAGGTGATTCCTCCTACATCCTGGGGATAAAGATCTATAGAGATAGATCTAGACGGATGTTGGGATTGTTTCAATCCAGGTACATAGACACCTTACTAAAGAGGTTTATTATGGAAGATTCTAAGCGTGGTAATTTACCCGCTTGTTCAAGAATCACTCTCTCAAAAGAGATGTCTCCTAAGACTGATTTAGAGAGGGCTCGCATGCAAGGGATACCCTATGCTTAGGCAGTCGGGTCAATCATGTATGCGATGTTGTGTACCAGACTGGATGTAGCTTACTCACTAGGTGTAGTGAGTAGGTATCAATCAGATCCTGGGTAAAAACACTGGACAGCTGTGAAGAACATTCTTAAGTACTTGAGAAGGACTAAAGAAATGTTCTTGGTGTATGGTAACTGTGAACTCCAGGTGGAGTCCTTTACCGATTCGAGCTTTCAGAGTGATAAGAAAGACAGTAAGTCGGTCTCGGGTTTATTCTTCACCCACAATGGAGGGGCGGTATGCTGTAAGAGTTCTAATCAAGATACCGTAGCAGACTCGACGATGGAGGCTGAATAAATCGCTGCTAACGATACTGCCAAAAAGGCTGTTTGGATGAAGAAGTTCATAGCTGAACTTGGTGTGGTTCCATCCATTGAGAATCCAATACCTGTGTATTGTGATAAAAATAGAGCTGTGGCTTTGGCTAAGGAACCCCGGTCCCATCAGTGATCCAGACATATTCTTAGGCGATATCACATGATCAAGGAAATAGTAGATCGCCGCGAGATCGAGATCTGGAGAGTTAACACGAAGGATAAAAAAGAGGATACACTCACGGAGGCCCTCCTCCAGATGCAATTTGAGAGACTTTTTAGGATGTTGGGTATGAGATACTACAACAATTGGCCTTAGTGCAAGTGGGAGATTGTTAGTAATATGTATACCCTAGAGGCTATTAGTATATGATATAGTGGATGCTTGGACATATATATAGAGGAATTTCATGCTCGACATGATAGTATGCTATCTAGTTTCCTTTATCTTAACATGTTCACTGGTATTATTATACTGTCTCTCATATACATATTGATAAAGCCCTTAGGATGTAGGCTTGACTACCAGGACTATGATGCAGATCATACTACTAGGACCTGGGTAGTCAACAAGTACATCCTTTAATTGTTCCTAATTGAGAGAATATCGAGACTGGGCATCGATATTCCATAGTAGACTAGTGTGTACATTTCTTGACCCTGTATGGGACGATGGTTGATCCCATAACCATTGGTGTTTGACATCAAAGATTGTACATAGATGCTTATTAGAGAATGGGTATACTAAACAGGACTTGCCGAGAACTCCTAGATGGTACTATACCTACCGTCAGATAGCAGTTCTCTGGTGACACTGGTACAGGTTAGTCTCTTTACTCTAGATCGTCATAGAGTCTTGTGTGGTTCCCACTGTACTTTGATTTCCTCCCTACCACGGCTCAAATGAGTCGTACAAATAGGTGGATTTTGGGTACAGCCCTGAGTCACATGGAGGTAATGAGCGATAGGAGGGGTTTCGTCTCTCCTGCTATATGGAGTTGATGTTGCACTATGCTCGATTGGCTATAACAGAAAGTCCCTGGCCAGGGCTGTTGATGAGATTTACTGGTAAGTGTTATCAGTAGTTTCTCGTACCGCTATAGGCCACACATCGGCATGACTTATTAAGTTATTGGGGTCTGACGATTCCACCCCCAGACTCGATATGCGAAATATCATACGAAGGGACTGTACTGTACGGAAAGTGATACTTATAGGCTTCGTGGCAGTTTGGACAAGCTTGCTTGTTGATCTTTTATTCGCTCAATACCTGGGTAGCCGTTACGTCCAGTTAGGACCGCTGACGGCTTGTAGGTAACTGATGTGATCATTACCTACTGCTGGCGTATTGATGGGTCTTTAGAGTCCCACATAGAAGTTTCCTGGTACAAGTGAAATGAAGTAGGGCACATATGCTGATATGTGCGGGGGACTGATTAAATACGAGTATGTGATACCGTATTCTAATCTGGCGGTTATTTGATATCAGTTAAGTTATATGTGATATAACCAGATTATTGAATCAAGTGTTGATTTGATAATGTGATATACAGATAAATGATATTAGTCGGTTATATGTGATATAACCAGATGATTAAATCAATTGTTAATCCAACTGGCACCGAGTGAGGAAAGCTTGGGGAAAATCCCCTCTGGAGTTACTCCACCAGCTCCAATGGTGGAAATTGACGCTGCTAATCCAACTAAGAACATCTTCGATCCACTCTGGAGGGTGCGAAAGAACTCCCCAAACGCTGTATTGAAGAATTCTCCCCCGCCTGCTAAAAACATGATGCAGGCAATGCCGGAGCAACCCCCTCAGCGGTTGTCCTCCAAAATCCACAGAGTCTGGCTGATGGTCGAAGACTCTGTGATCGATAAAGACTACTCTCGCCGACTGAAGAAAACGAAGGCTCGGCAAGAGGAGGAGTGATTGAATACGATTTCGGATTGTGTATTATGACGAAAAGTGTAAAGAAATCACAACCAAAAATATTTTGACCGCAATCAATAACGGTGTCGAATGTAGCGCGTTAGTAAGTGCGGATCGTCCACAGAGAAAGTGTAATCGTTCGTGTTTCGATTTAGACGAGTCAAAAATTTAAAGAAAAGAAAAAAAACAACAATTCATGATTTAAAGATTTGAAGTTCAAGAATTAGAAAAATCTAGTCTAAATCAAGAAACGATAAAATCAAGAATTGAGAATTTGTGATGATTTCCAAACCAACAATCAAGATTCGAAATGAGGCTTGTAGGAATCGATCGGATCTATAGATGTGATGAAATCTAGCGATTATGTATTCTTATCCATCGATGAATTGATACTAGATCGATGATGATCGACGAGAATTAGGGATTTCTTATGAAACTAGGGTTTCATCTTCTATCTCTTGTTCTTTCGTCGATATCATTCATATTCTAGCCTCTAGTAAATTCAAGAATCGATCGTGGATCCCTAATTTCGAGCGATCACAATCAAGAAAGCATCGCAACGAAACTAGGTCGCCGATTCTTCAATTTGCTAGGGTTTACAAAACTCGTAGGACTTAAGAATCGTTTTAAGATTTGTTACATCATCATTCTATTGATCGTCTCGACTCCTTTACGAGCAGATTTTTACTCAAACATCACAACAAGAACCACAATCACAAATTGAGATCGAATCATGATGCAAGAATTTAAAGAAAGCAAGATTAAAGAATTTCACCTTTTATTTATCAACAATTCTGTTACAAATCGCTCAAGAACTACAAGAGGAATGAACTCGATCGTCGATTTGGCTTCGCTCGTCTCCTCGAGTCGCGGATCGGCTTGGATCACTTGCTCGATTGAAGATCGGCTCCGCTCCTAAAAAGTTGAAGGCTTCTCTCTTGAATGGTACTCGGGATCTTGAATTTGGCTTTGGATTTTGGGTTAGGGTTTTGAGGCACAAGTTGTGTCACTCAACTTGTGTTAGAAATGGGGGAGAGAATGAACTAATGAACAACCCTTAACCTTAGATCTAGGCTCCCTTTTATAAGCTTTCATAACCCTAGATCTAGAATTCAAATTTCAAATTTCTCTCCAAAACGAATAACTTTTCCCTCCAAAATGAACCGCCTCATTTGAATTTTCCCTCCAAAATGAACCACCTCATTTGAATTTTCCCTCCAAAATGAGGTTGTTAGAAAGAATCTTCTAGAAGAAGTTTGTTGGAGGGAATATTCTAGAATGAGGTTGTTACAAGGAGGCTTCTAGAAGAAGGTTGTTATAAGGAGGCTTCTAGAAGAAAGTTGTTGGAGAGAGCTTTCTAGAAGAACGTTGTTATAAGGAGACTTCTAGAAGAAGTTAGTTGGAGGGAGGCTTCTAGAACTAGGTTGTTAGGCCGAGCCTTCTAGATGAAGCCACGTGGAGTTTCTGGAGAGTTTTGGAAGCTTTGCCGTTAGAAATAAGCACATGGGGAAAATCTGCTTCTCTGCTGACGTCATCATGCCGCGGATCCGCGGCGGGAAGCGCCCATTGGCCTTGAGTAAATTTTTGGAATAGTTTTACACCTTATTGTTTACTGCCAGATCACCAGACTTAGACTTGGTGTAATTTTGATCAGCATTTTTGATAATTTGGCTCGGTTTCTGGAATTTCCTGCACAGACTTCCAAACAAGTGTTGCACTACAAGAATGATGTGATGCCATGATAAACAGTCAATTTCCCTAAAAATGCCGATTTTAGAGTACAAAACAGGTAATTCGGTATTTTACTATTGTTTTGCTAATATGTGAAATATGCAAACCGAACACCTCTAGATGAATGCAAAAGATAGGGAAATTGATGTGTTAAAAATACATTATTTTCGACTGATCAAATTCCCCCAAACTTATTTTCGGTCGTCTCGAGTGAATTGTTTTATTAAAAAGAGAAGGAGAAAATAAAGAAAGAGAAAAACTAACTAGCACACTTTCGTAGGCAACACGATTGCACTGAGCACGTGCAACAAGCCTTTAAACCTCTAGGTGTCCATAGTAGGAGGAGTGTTGTCTCCTGAGGGTTTTCAGCGGATTGCACCAACAAAATCCAATAATAAAAGAAAGATCATGAATATTACATTTAAAGACAAGAATTGTAAAAGAAAAGCCTTGAAAGTTAGGGTTTCCAACTAAGCTAACTTTTCGGTTGTCATGAGCCCTATCTTAATAGTCATGAAAAGATGTCAGAAATCACATCATCCCTCAATAAAACATCGTCTTTATTCTTCATTCCTATCTTTCTTCCAAACATTGATCGTATAACCCTACGTGTGTGTAAAGGACATCCCTACACTTTGAGAATTCAATTCAAGCTATCATACTCTTGTCCATCCACCTCAATACTTTTTTAATTAATGAATATTTAGATGAATTTGCTCACACACTTTCATGTGACCGTTAATAATTCTTGAGGTACTAACCGACCGATTACTCATGTGCTTGCTTATACGGTGTTTTTTCTCGTCTTGCACCACCTAAGGCTTAGCAGTGACTCCCAGACCAGTTGGCCTTAGGGCACTAGGTGAAGAGGTACCCTCGCTATATTTTTTTATTGCTGCCTTGGCGATAACAAAACCAGTGTTCATTTTTCTCACCATTTTATATTTTATTCATTTTTTTTATTTCCTTCATACATCGGCTTTTAGACAAGAGCATTTCAAGGTATCCTCTACTATCCCGAGTTTCAAGACGTGTGTAAGTGCGAATAGTAGGGTATCAACGTTCAAAATGTTTGGCTTCCAGAATAGAAACTATTTTTCAGACTTATTTTTATCCTCAGATTAGTGACTTCCTTCATCTTACTAACCCTTGGGACAATGGCTCATAACTACTTATTACTAGTTCGTATAAGAAAACTTCTATTTTTTTGGTTTTCTTAAATTTTTCTAATCTTTTGGATGTAATTTTTCACTATCTAATCTTTTATTATCTTATTTATGTACAAAAATATTTTTTATTTTTATAATTTTCTATAAATTTTTATAGATGTTTTGTGCTTATGCAAAGTATGATGCAAATGATGCGAAAATAAGCACAAATCTCCCCCAAACTTGTTTTCAACAGTGTCCTTACTGTTGCTTTCTGCTAAATCTCGAAAAACCTGTAAGCTTGGGAGGAAATTTATTAATGGGGGCAAAATATTTAAGTGAAGATCCACCCCCAAACTTATTTTTGGCTCATCATTTTGTAAAAATTTTCTTTTCAAGAGCCAGAAAAAATGCCCCCCCAAACTTGAGTTATGCAATGTTAATCTTTTGAAAATCACATGAGGGGGTCAAGAATCATTGGTCGATGCCAACCTTTGCAAAGACCGAAAGTTAACACCAACCATTCAAAATTTTTATCAATGTAGTGCTCTGGTTGGTGGAAGAAGAAGTGGGGAAAGGTTAAGTGGTGGAATAGAATGTGTGTGCGTCTCATTTTGGAGAGACGATGAAGTGAATGTGATGGATTGCTCGCATTCTTTTTACAGTTCAGAAGAAGGGGTGGAGGTTCAATTTCATTGATTGGGACATGATTCATCTCAATACCCGTGTCATTCAAAAATGCGAGTTCATCAGCGAAGATCTCCTCAAAAGTTCCATCAATACCCCAATGAATAATGTCATCACAAAGTGCGGGGTGATCTTCAGACTCTAAAAGTAGTTCATCATCTGTGTTAGTTGTCGACCCGGACAACTCGGTGGAAGAGTCCGTATGTGTATGATACATAATTGGGTCAAACAACAACATATGAAAAGAGTCAAGATCAGTATCGTAAGGATCATCAAATTCGCTGTTGTCGACATCCATTAAGTCGACAGAACATACCTGAGCAGTAGGTTCGGAGGGTACACTTCCCAACTTGTAAATGTTCAACTCAATTGACCTATTCCCGAAGGATAGGGTCATAGAACCATTACGATAGTTGATGATAGAATTGGAAGTGGCTAAAAAGGGGCGACCTAAAATCACCGGAATTTGATTCCGTGGGTTCGCTACAGGCTATGTATCAATTACAATAAAGTCCACAGGGAATACAAATTCCCCGATTTTTATTAACACATCCTCCAGTTCACCCCTAGGTTTGGTGATTGATCGGTCAGCCATCTGGAGAGTTATGCTCGAGGGCTTTAACACTCCGATACCTAGTGGCTCATAAACCGAGTATGGAAGCAAGTTAACACTAGCGCCAAGGTCTAGTAGAGCACGGTTGATGTGTTTTCCCCCAATAGAAATAGAAATAGAAATAGTAGGACAGCCAGGGTCCTTATGTTTCCTCGGTACTTGTTGGGGGAAAGCCGTGTCTACAGTCTTTGCCATGAATATCTTCTTGGGCACTTGAGTCTTCCTCTTCCTAGTGCATAAGTTCTTAAGAGTTTTCGCATAGGATGGAACATATTGGATAGCATCTAGGAGAGGGATGTTGATGTTAACTTGCTTAAACATGTCCATAATCTTCTCCATATGTGGACTCGATTTGTTAGCCCTTAACCGATTAGGATAATGTGCTTTAGCAATAAGCCCTGGGTCCATCATAGGAGAAGGAAGTGTGTGTGGACCCGATCCCAGAATAGAAGTGGGGATCGTCCGTGGAGAACTAGAAGAGGTGGGCTGAGGTGGTGAACCTTGTGGGAAACGAAGAATAGGCTCGTGAGAAAATGGTGGGGTAGAAGAACTGGGGTCAGAATTAGAAGTAGAAGTGGAAGGAAAGGTCTCAGCCGGCGTATCATCGATAGATTTTTCAGTATCATCAATCTCTTCCCTAACATGATTGTCATGCACTCTTCCAGATCTCAACATGATTGCATTCACATGATGTGAATAGCCAGGATTGGTCAAAGGTTGAGCTGGAAATTTCCCTTTCTCTCTTGCACTCATTTCGGCTTTTAGTTGTGCAATTTGTGCTTCCATCGATTTGATATTCTCATTTTGAGAGATAATGATCTTCATCACATTCTCGACAGAAGATTGCAAACTTGCCGTCCCTTGGATGGATTGTTTCATGAAAGTATCCAATGTTTGTGCTAGTGCAGAGGTATTATCAGTACCGGTCAATTGCAAACAGTTTTCATGTGGTGCAAAAGTGTTGGCCGGATTTTGGAAGTTTTGTGATTGGTAGGGGTGCTGACTCAATCGAAGTGGTGGTTGCTGTTGTGGTGGAGGGACTCTTTGGAAATTGTTTTGGATTGGAACCGTGTCTTGAGATTGTGATTGGTTCCAAGCAAAGTTAGGGTGATTCCTCCAACCCTGAATATATGTGGAAGAAAATGGATCGTTCCTAGGTCTTTGAAATGTGGCATTGGTATGCTCGTGACCTTGAAACGAAGAATTTAGTGGACATTCTTCCGTCAAATGAGAAGGATCAGAACAACATCCACATACAGTTTTGGAGAGTGACATTTGATTTAGGGCGGCGGCTAAAAACTTGTTTTCCATATTGTCGAATTTCTTGTGTAAAGCTGAAATTTCAGCTCTAACTCCTATGGAAATATCATTGCCATCCCTAGACGATTGACTCACACCCTCCCACTGTAATGATTTTTCAATGAAATCTTCTAGAAATTTCCAGGCTTTCCCATCATCTTTGGTCATGAAGTTGCCTTGACACATGGATTCAAGGTTCTGTCTTGTGTTAGGATTAATGCCCTCATATATGATTCGGCACAGTTCCCATCTAGGGATTCCGTGATGTGGACATTGGACTAACAGATCCTTGAAGTGCTCAAGACAGTTTGAAAATGGTTCATTTGGAAGCTGGGTGAATTGATTTATTTCGCTACGGACTCGAGCTGTTTTATGATGTGGGTAGAATTTCTTAAGGAATGCTTTGACGAATTCTTTCCAATTTGAAATGGAATGTGCGGTTGTGTTGTAAAGCCACTTCTCGGCTATATCGCACAAGGTGAATCGGAGAAGACGTAGACGCATAGCATCCATAGAAAGCTTTGAGGTACCCATCATTGCGCATACATTTTCAAATTTGGTGATAAAGGCATATGCGTCTTTAGACTCGAGACCGTGAAATTTTGGTAGAAGGTTGATGTGTTGGGGTTTTATTTCAAAATTTTCCCCGTTGGCTGGTGGAATGGAAAGACAGGTGGAAAGGGGACCTCGTGTAAGATAGCACCTCTCTTGGAGAGAGATGCGGGGTGGATTCTGCGCACCAACGGACGGCGGCAGAGTAGTGGTAAAGAAGTTCGATGGAGACGGATACATCGATGTGGGTATGGTGGTGGGTAAAGAAAAGGTAAATGTAGAAATACCGACTTTTGGGTCGATCGAGGGAACGCGGACTAAACGGGCACTAGAATCCCGTGTCCAGTTTATCTTGCACTAAAAAGGGTTAGTACAAGTGGCAGCGTGACTTATAATTAGGGGAAATGAATGAAGTGTTGGTGTTTGTTTTGAAAAAATGATACGGATTTTTGAAAAAATGATGCGATCACAATAAATGCAACAAGCAACCCTAAAATTTAGTGGTCACCTAGGTCAAAGCTCTAGACCGCTCCTAACTACCAAAAGACAAGTCGCAGGATAAATCCTCCACTGCCTCTTTGTCTCTCCTGTGGCCAGGTAAGTGCCAGGTAAGTGGGAGGTTCTCCACTACGTATGTAGTGGGCCTAATTAAGTAACCACTAGCCTTCGACACACTTGCCTTAGACACCACAAAAGAAATGTGGATAAGCAATGAATTACCCACGGCCTTTTTCTGTCCTAAGTGAGCGTGACGGTCCTTAGAGTCGTCTCTAGATATATTTTAGTTAATGAGGGTAAATGCGGATGCAAGTTTGTGATTTTTGGGGCTTAGGAAGGGTAATGAATTCCCCACCTAATCTGGATTTGGTCGTGCCCCTTAATTTCCGTATTAATATGTAAACAACCATAATTCAAAACACGCACAATTTTTATTGCTTTTTGTGGCGCTGCGATTTATTTGCAAAGAAACATGCAGAAAATTGTTATTGGAGCAGATGAGGAAGGAGATAAGAAAGTCTAGAAGTATACCTGCAATTTTGGTACAGTGAAGCAGTAAGGCCGCCGTGGAACCACCGCAGGAGGTGGGTATATGCCGCGGAATCGCGGTCCTGTGAAGAGATCACTGCACACGATTTTCTACAAAGGCTTCTGTTCACTTACACAGCTCTCTGGAATGCTCTGAAAATTTTTTCCACAACTCCACAAATTCCAGATTTCCTCGCAACAAATCACAACAACACGTTTAGGGTTTGTGCGAATTTAGATCTAAAAATATGGATGTAATAAACTTTTCAACTCAAATTTCAAAATACGAACAATTAGCGCACTATCCCCGGCAACGGCACCATTTGATTGAAACGATTTCGGATGAATAGTAATTCGTAATATGAATCTCCGATGAAGTCCGGCTTCGCTTCTAAAGGATGGTTGAAGGCTTGCTTTGCTAGAACTCAAAGGATCTTGAATTTGGTTTCTTGATTGGATTAGGGTTAGGGCTACAAGATGTGTCACTCAACTTGTAGGAGGATTTTTAGGGAAGATGAAGAACTAATGAACAACCCTTAACCTTAGATCTAGGCTCCCTTTTATAAGCTTTCATAACCTTAGATCTAGAATTCAAATTTCAAATTTCCCTCCAAAATGAACAACTTTTCCCTCCAAAATGAACCACCTCATTTGAATTTTCCTTCCAAAATGAACCCACTCATTTGAATTTTCCCTCCAAAATGAGGTTGTTAGAAAGAATCTTCTTGAAGAAGTTTGTTGGAGGGAATATTCTAGAATGAGATTGTTACAAGGAGGCTTCTAGAAGAAGGTTGTTATAAGGAGGCTTCTAGAAGAAGGTTGTTGGAGAGAGATTTCTAGAAGAAGGTTGTTATAAGGAGGCTTCAAGAAGAAGTTAGTTGGAGGGAGGCTTCTAGAACTAGGTTGTTAGGCCGAGCCTTCTAGATGAAGCCACATGGAGTTTCTGGAGAGTTCTGGAAGCTTTGCCGTTAGAAATAAGCACATGGGGAAAATCTGCTTCTCTGCTGACGTCATCATGCCGTGGATCCGCGGCGGGAAGCGCCCATTGGCCTTGAATAAATTTTTGGAATAGTTTTACACCTTATTGTTTACTGCTAGATCACCAGACTTAGACTTGGTGTAATTTTGATCAGCACTTTTGATAATTTGGCTCGGTTTCTGGAATTTCCTGTACAGACTTCGAAACAAGTGTTGCTCTACAAGAATGATGTGATGCCATGATAAACAGTCAATTTCCCTAAAAATGCCGGTTTTAGAGTACAACACAGGTAATTCGGTATTTTACTATTGTTTTTCTAATATGTGAAATATGCAAACTGAACACCTCTAGATGAATGCAAAAGATAGGGAAATTGACGTGTTAAAAATACATTATTTTCGACTGATCAAGGAGCATCCCTCCGTCGTACCACGGAAGACATCGTCTACATGGATTCCTGTTACAACGGCCCCTCCGACTTCAACCTCCCACAAAAGAAGAAGGCCGGAGAAAACCCCACTGCCTTCGGCGAATTCCAAAGGCACTGGACCCAAGTGCCCCAAGTCTGGGGGCATGATCATGCACACGGTGTACATGGCTTCTGGGAAAGAGGAATGCCGTACTTACATGGGTCATCGACCACAAACTCAGTCGTTGATGAAAGCTCAGGAGCAGCAACAAAAGCTCCAGGAGATGCTGACGAAAATGGCAGCACTCACTGGGAAAAAAAGAATGCCCGGAATTTACATCTGAACAACGCCAGGAGCAAGAGACTAATATAGAATTTCTGCGATGGGTGCTCAAAAAGAAGGATAAGGAGGCCGCGGAACAGGCTGCTAATATAAAGCAGATGGCGCTTTTGTTCCAAGATATGGTTGGGATGATGGTTTAGCCGGAACCTCCAACCGAAGACCCTCCGATAATCATCGAAGACGACAGGGGGAAACGTCAAACCCTCCACCGTCTTTCTCAGCAGCCAAGGAAGAAACGATCTCCAAGGCTTCCATTGATGACTACATAGCTCAACAAATACGAGTTCATCAAGCGAGTGAAGCGGCTGACCAAGCCGTCAGAACTGGGCGACCTTATCCAGGCTGGTACAATCAAATCAAGTACCCTCCAGGATATACGATCCCTAAATTCCATGTGTATCAGGGGACGAGCAATCCACACCAGCACATTGCTTAATTCAGAGCTCTGTGCAGTAATACTAGAGGCGACGAAAAACTGCTGCTTCGCCAGTTTGTTGGCAGCTTGTCGGAAACGATATTTGAATGGTACTCTGAGCTCCCAAATGACTCCGTCAAGACGTTTACGAAAATGGAACTGTTATTCACACAGCGGTTCGCAAGCGCAGGCGAGCGCACCCCTATCACGGCATTAATCAATGCCAGGGTGAAGCCAGGAGAGACCTGGGTTCAATATGCAATTTGGTGGTGGAACCTATGGTCAAAAATGCGAACGACGCATAGAAGAAGCTCCTGCCGTGGGCATGTTCGTAGGGACCCTTGATCCTCAGGCGACTATATCCCAATTTATGATGTTCTTCAAGCTGACCACCTTCCAGGCCTTGATCGACAAGCTGGCCCAAATGGACCAGATGGGCCATAGGCCGTCCTCTTCAAAAATGGATCCTCAGAATGAAAAGGACAAAGGGAAAGCGACCTTCGTTGCCAACGCTCAACAGTAACCAATTGACCCGAAACCGGTTGCTCGCAAAAGCGACACATGCCCACGCTGATCCTTCGAAGAGAAGATAGGACGCCCTTACTCATTTTCCTGAGATAAAACGAGGAGACTGTTCGAACTGGCAGTGCGCAACAGACTTATCACTCTGTCGGATCCGAGACATCCACTGCAGCCTGGTGACGTCAATAGTCCCAACTACTGCTCGTACAACAGAGTATTGGGCTACCCAATTGAGGATTGCTACATCTTCAAAAATTGGGTCGAGGACCATTACCAACAAGGCAAGTTTGCGCTGTCCGAAAACTAGAGGGTGAACCCGCCACAGAAGCACGCTATTAAAAAGGTGGACACGCAAGGGGCATCATGCTCGTTTGTAGAAGAAGCTCCATGGGAAGTTGTCCTTTCAGGTAAAACTAAAAGAATGCTGAAGGACCTTTAAGCATGTCCGGCGATCAAGTGGAAAAGCCCGCTGGAGCCCGAGATCATAGAGGGGATGCTTAAACTGCGCCCAACACCGAAAGCTGGTAACGATTGGCAAAACACCCAGGTCAAGCCTTCAAAGTCTTCGATGAAAAAGAGGAAGACCAAAAAGCCCGTATAGCCTAATAACAAGCGCACGGATTTGCAAAAATATATCGACGCACTGGAGGAGTACAACCAGAAGGTGCGGACCCCAGTCACTCTCGAAGAGTTTCTCATCCATATCCTTGAGAACGGTGACAGTGACAATGATGAGGGGAACGACTCGTCAGAAGAACCCGAGGATTATGTAGCGTGTTGCCACATGGTCTCTCACTCGTCGTTAAAATCCGTAGAGATCCCCTCGGAGTCAGAAAACGATGCAGAAAAATTGGGTGGAAGACCGGTGCAAAAATCCCTGGAGCCGTCAAACGACTTGATTGTCAGGTTGCTAAACGAAGCCCTTCAAAGAGCAAAGCTAACCGAGAGCATGAAACGGCCATATACGAAAAGGCCAAGCATCGGTGTCAGGATGAAGAAACTGCGGCGAGGAAGAGTCACAAAGTACTCCAACTAGATCGAAGCACACCCGCGGCAGACAAAAGAATGTTTAAGACAGGGAAACGGTTCGCCAAAGCCCTGTCAATGGGAATGAAGCTGCCACCTTTCAAAGGATATACTCCAGAGAGTACCTGCCTCGACGAAGCGAATGTACATCCAAACTACTGCTTATACCATCGGAGGGTCACACACCCTACCGAAGAGTGCAATGCCTTAATGAAGTGGTGGCAAGGATACGTTGCTCACCGGCAACACTTCAAGCGGACAAAGCACAAAACCCGTCGACAACAAAGAAGCGCGATAGATGAGCGTGAAGGGACGGCTGGCAACTGTCATATGGTTGATACCAGTTCAACAAGTGCAAAATCTCGAGTTCTTACATTCGGGAGCGATTCTAAGGAACAAATAACCCTCGGCCCTCTTTTCAAAGAATCCACCTCCGGAAAATAAGAAGTTCAGAGGATTCAATGGAGCTATCTGAAGGAAAAGAAACGACCAAACAAGTGGTCCTCCGAATATAAAGACGAAGAAAAGGTCAAGGACTGGAAGGAAGTCTTCATAGACTACTTCAAGTCCCATCGAACGCCCGAAAATGCGTCGTCAAGACATCAGCTCATGAAACGGGCTCTATCATTCGCTTTCGTCAATGATACTCTATATAAGAGATCGTTCGACAGTTTGTGGCTAAGATTCTTTGGACCGGAGGAAGCAAGGAGGGTCATCCAAGAAACTCACGACGGACTCTACGGTTCTCATCAAGCCGGACCAAATATGAAGTTGAAGATCAAGAGAATGGGTTACTATTGGACTACGACGATTCAGGGATGCCTCAAATATGCGAAGCAGTGTCACTCATGCCAAATTCATGGGGGCTTCATCCACTAGCATCCAAATTCGTTACACCCAACATTGGCTAGCTGGCCGTTCAAAATGTGGAGAACCGATATAATCGGGCTCATCGAGCCAGCATCGTCCAAGGGACATTGGTTCATATTGGCAACAACCGATTACTTCTCTAAGTGGGCAGAAGCAGTGCCGCTAAGGGATGTGTAGACGGAGAACATCCTCCATTTCTTCAGGACACATGTCATCTACCGGTTCGGAACTCCGCGACGGATCATCTCGGATAATGGGCCAGTATACAGGAGCCATAAGATCAGCCGTTTCGCACATCAGCATAATATAGATTGGAGATGCTCTTCAGTCTATAATCTTCGAGCTAATGGTCTATCTGAGGCTTTGAACAAGACCCTGACAAAGATCATAAACAAAACGGTGTCCAGAAATAAAAGGGACCGGCACGAGAGACTGACTGAAGCTCTCTGGGCATATCGAACCACATTCAAAACGGCCACGAATACAATGCCATTCGCGTTGGTATTTGGCACAGAAGAGGTACTTCCCTTGGAGATAGAGCTACCCTCTCTATGAGTAGCAGTTCGATACGAGCTGACGGATGAAGAAAATGCCCATCTTCAGCTTGAGGAGCTCGATGCCCTCGATGAAACTCGTCTCATGGCGCAGCAAAACTTGGAAGCTTACAAAGCGAGGATGACATGCTCATACGAAAGACTAACCAGACCTAGAACATTCCGCCAAGGCAAACTCGTGTTAGTTGTAAAAAGACCTATGATCCCCAACCGTGCAAATCGGGGGAAATTCGAGCCAAACTACGAGGATCCGTACATCATAGACAAGGTCTACTAAGATGGGGACTACTTCCTCATGGATATGCATGGCGAAAGACCCTTCCGGCCAATAAATGGCCGGTTCCTTAAGAAATACTATGCGTGACAAGTCATGGCTCAGGTTAATGATAGATGACGACGCTCGTGTCCGCTCGCTGTCTTCCTGAGTCAAGACTCTATAGGTAGTATCCGACAAAACTTCGCCTCGAAGCTTTCCCTGGATCGAGATGTCTGTAAACTAACAATGGACCGAGATGTCCCTAAACTAACAATGGACCGAGGCGTCATTAAGCTAATACGTTGCCTCAAGCACGGCAATAATGGAATTCAATTCCACAAGTCCAAATGGCAAGGACTGCAACTCAAATCCAGCTTTCTATACAGCTACCCCGGTGGGGAAGTCTTCCCTAAGTGCCATTGGCAAACAGAGGGGTAAAAAAAGGTACGTCCACAAGCGAAATGGAAACGGATGAAAACCCGGAAGGGCGCCGTGAGTAAAAATAGCAGGATTACCGGCGAGCTTATGAAAACCCGAAAGGGCGCAATCTCATGGTAAAAAAAATAAAAAATAAAAATAATAACACGGTACGTCCACAAGTGAAATGGGCATGGATGAAAACCCGAAAGGGCGCCGTGAGTAAAAACAGCAGGGCTACCAGCGAGCTTGTGAAAATCTGAAAGAGCACAATCTAGAAAAATTTTCACTTACGAGATCCTCTCGACTCGTAAGAGAAGTCCCCCTGTGAGACCCTCACGACTCATAGGATTGAAAGTCTTAAGTTACAGGGATCCAAACCTATCCTTAATCCGTCATACTCCCCAAGTTGCCCTACAGGCGGTCCGATACCGGCCCTTGTATATAATCCATGGGCGCAAATAAACGTTTCCCCCACCAAGTTCCACCAATCACGAGGAATGTCCTCATATGGTGAACGACACTTGTAAGTCCTCTCGACTTATAAGGAGAAAATACTCTTATGAGATCCTTACGACTTATTAGAGAAAACACTACTTAGAAGTCTTCACGATTTCTAATGAGAACATACACCTACAAGATCCTCACGACTTATAAAGAGAAAATACACCTGCGGGATCCTCTCGACTCGTAGGGAGAAAACCCTTTATAGGACCTCCACAGCTCATAATATTGAAAAGTCTTAGGCGACAGATCCAAACTTGTTTTCTAAGCCATCGCTGCCCTACAAGAAGGACCAAACTGACTCTTGTACAGTATCCACGGGCCACATTCGCCAATGAAATGAAGAAGCTACTTACGGGTCCTCAAGATTCGTAAGGAAAAATATCCGAGTGAGATCATTACGACTCACGGAGGCGATGAACACTTGGAAATCCTCACAATTTCTAGGGAGAATATGCACCTATGAGATCCTCTCGACTTGTAGGGAGAAAAAACCCTCTTAAGACCCTTACGGCCCATGAAGATAAAAAAAAATTCTTAGGCTACAAGGACCCTAAACTTTTCTCCTAAGCCATCAATTCTATAGCCATGCATGACTCTGCAGTACTTCACCCAAGTACATACTTACATGGGCAAAGTAGTGGGTGGCATTTGTTCCCGCCAAATTTTTTGGCTAAAAGTTACTTGTTCCCTTATAAAAAAGGGAGGGAGAGTCCTCAAAATTAGGCCTCACGTGTAAAACACATGAACGCTCATATGCAAAGCATATGAACGCTGAACATAAATAACTAATGGCCAAACAGGCCTCACGTGCTAGACACGTAAGCGCTCATATGTAAAGCATATGAGCTCTGAAAATAAACTAAATAAAACAATTAATGGCCAAACATGCCTCACGTGTAAAACACGTGAGCGCTCATATGCAAAGCATATGAGCGCTGAACATAAACAGGCTAAAACCCATAGCAGGGGGCATGTGTTAAACATGTGAGTTCTCTTGCCTCTCACATGCAAAGCATGTGAGCGCCCCAATCTAAAATGTTCCCATTATATTCTATGTGATAAAATTAAATCCTATTTGGGAAATATTTTCCCTGATCTTTCTAATATGGAAAGATATTTCTCTAACAGAGAATCCTGGATTTAAAATCCGATGGTGATAAAATATCACCAATTAAATCATCTGATAGAATTAAATTCTATTTGGGAAATATTTTCCTGATCTTCCTCAAACTAGAAAAATCTTCTCTGTTAAACAGAGGACCTTTGGATCAAAAGATCCAACGGTGATCATATGGTAGAATAAAATTCTATCATAGGAAAATATTTTCCTAATCTTGTTAAACTAACAAGATATTCATATGATAAGAATAAAATTCTATGTTAAACTAACAAGATATCCATATGATATAATTAAATTCTATAATAAGAAAATATATTTCTGATCTTGTTAAAATAAAAAGATATGATAGAATAAAATTCTAATCTTGTTAAAACTAACAAGATATTCATAATCTTGTTAAACAAACAAGAAATCTTCTCTGTTACACAGAGAGCCTTTGGATTAAAAATCCAACGGTGAATAAAATTGACCGATTGATCTAAATGATCATGGAATCAATCATGAACTCTCAATGAGGGAGTTTCTTAACAAATTGATTTTTTTTCGTCTTATATAAATAGGAGCAAGGAGAGGAGAAAAGAGATACAAACAGAGAGAGGGGAAGAAAAATACAGAGAGAATTTAATTCTCTATAAGGAGGAGACCATCCCATAAGCTTTCCAAAAAGCTCCAACAAAACAAAAGAGAATTTAATTCTCAAACAAAGGATTTAACCCTTCAAAAAAAGAACTTAGTTTTTCCTCTGGTTGAGGTTTGCGGAAGCAGATCTCCCTACAAGTTGAGAATTTAATTCTCATCGGAGAGATTCTGTTATGCAAATTCAAAACTTAGGGGAAAAAACTAAGTTCAAAGAATTTAATTCTTACAAAAGTATATAGGAATTTAATTCCTCTGATAAAACTAGGGTTTAACTATGTAAAAAGAATTTAATTCTTATAAAACAAGAGACTTGAAATTCTCTAAACTCAGATCCCAACATCGTTAATATGAGATCAAAATCTTCATGCACATAGAAGGAAAGACTGGTGATTCATTAGTGTTCAACACTATAACGAAACCTCACGTGTTTCACCACGTGAGCACCTCTAATGAACAAAAAGAATGGCTGAGACCGATTCACGTGTTTCACACGTGAGTATTTAAAAATAACAAGAAGTGCCTCCTAGGGTAGTCACGTATTTCCCACGCGAGCGTCTAAAAGAAGAAGAAGAAGTACCTCCTATGGCAGCCACGTGTTTTCCACGCGACACCCGATTAAGTGCTTAGTACTTATATGAAAAAGGGAATAAACCCAAAAAAAAGCGCTCACATTTTGAGGGCTCCTCACGTGTTCGTACGTGAGCACCACAGAAACCAAGCGTTTAGCACTTATATGAAAAAGAGAATAAAACCCAGAAAACAGCTCCCACTTTAGAGCGCCTCACGTGTTCACACGTGAGCACTTCCAAAGCTCAGTGTTTAACACCGATCTAGCGCCTCATGTGTGGTACATATGAGTGATGCATATACAAGTGCTTAGCACTGGGGGGTGACTATGGAAACCCCGACCTAACCCAAATTAGCCAAGTTTACTGAGGCCAAAACCTCTTTGATCTCCAATCAATCGAGCCCCCCGTGCTCATGTCTTCCTAAGCTGATCTTAGTCCCAAACACAACTAATGATCTTCCGACGGATATTCATCCCACATCTCCTCTCAATCTGGAAATTGGTTCAAGAATACATCTCTCCATATCTCTGATACATGTCGTTGTAATTCTTCAACGTCTTCAGAGAGGTGGCGGATCCTGACAACCAACAACTCTTTGGTGCACTCCTAAACCGATGGGCACATCCCAATACGGACCGCAACGTTCTTAAATTACAACGGGCCGCAACGTTCTTAAACTAGCTACGGACCGTAATGTCCTTAAACTAACAACGGATCAAAACTTCCTTAAACTAAAACAATAGAGCCAAAATGCTCTTTTGTAGGGTCTGAATGATCCCAAAATCCGGTTGAGTAGATCTTAATCTCAAATTGGACTAACGTATCCTTAACAAAATTTTAAGTTGATCTTAATCTCAAACTAGATTAACGATCCTTAAATAAAATCCCAAATTTAAGATATGCGGATTTGGACTAATCCATGCCCTACAGGCGACGGCACAAATTAGTCTCCGTATACAATCCACGGGCAACCAAAAACAAACAAAAATACACACGACACGAAGTGAACTTCTGGAACAGGAGAAAGTGGTCATCGCGATGCGGTAACGTAATTAACTGCAGGGGCTTCCTCCTGAAAGGAAGAGCGTCTCTACAATCAAAACCCCTAACAAACGAGGGGGAATCTGACGAAGTATGCTACAATGGCCGCATCCATCCAAACCTCCGATATACGGTGCCATAAATCAACTTGGCATCTTCGAAGAGGTGGATGGATAAACCCAAATAGCATCTGGCCCCAAATTCAGGCAAGACGACCCATCCCGTTTTCGTCTCCGTTTTCGGCGGTGAAACGAATATTTTTAAATTGGCATGCTTGATACTAGTAAAACCCAGTGGTGATGCTAACAAACACTTTCAGTTTTGCATCCGCGCTACTCTGTCCCCGCCCTGCCGTAAGTTAAGTAACCTTACGGTGAAGACCTGGGACCTGCGGCGAATGCGGATGGCAAATATGTGCGTGGGTTTATTTCGTTTCTTTTCTTGGATGATATGATTAATTGATGAGACTGCATTAATTCTGATTAATGCAAGGAAAACAAACCTATATAATGTTGTCAGAACCAAATTTGTAAACTATAGGCATTTAATTTTGCTTTGCGTCAAGGTATTCAGTTAGGAATATCCTGCACCTCATTCGATGAGGAAAGAGCTAGATCCCTTCATAGGGAGTGACCTCTTTAGCAAAAGTTTACATGACTATAAACTACTCGGTTTTCTTCAAAACCATCAGTTTTCTACAAAACCACTTGTTTAAAAATGCGGAGCCTAAACCACTCCTTTTCAAAACTGCTTGAGTTCCTACAACGATATCAAGTTCATTACGTTAAAGGTTTTTCGCCAAAAACCAGCCGTAGCCCTCCGTCGTTTTGGATAAGTAGCACATAGTATTCATGTGGTGTTTGTTGGCTAAAGTCAAGGTATCGTGAATGGTAGATGTGTGTTTCTTATCCGTAGCATAGATAGATGCCTTAGTTCAGGACAGTCGTACCATCTTGTTGGCCAAAATCAAGGGTGTGTACGGGGTGGGTTTAAATTAATCTGGATAATGACGAGTAGAACTTGACTTGCGTGTTATAATTTGTTGGCCAAAGTCAAGGTTATAAGCGCTTGGGGAAAAAAACCCATATTATGAGTTTCAAATATAAAGGAAACATGCCAAGTTTGCGCATACCTTCTGGAGTATGGTAATTTTGGTCGGCTTTCGTCAATGTTATCATGCAATGATAGTTAGGTCCCGATTCCTACTGATGAGTAGGTGTTACTCCTCGGGTGATTTTATGATGATCCCGGCTAATTCTTCTTTTAGGTTTTGAAGGAGAATTCAAGGAAACAGTGGGCGCCATCTTGATTAGATAAAGTGATTAACCAATCTAATATTAGTTAGAGTGCACGCTGAGTATTTCTTTTCTCTCTCTCTCTCTCTCTCTCTCTCTTTGGCAGTGACCATGACCTGACCTCAAACTAAAAATCATGAACCAACTTAACCGAACCTTCTTACAAACTTTGGTTTTGGATTGTCATGATTCCCGACAAACCCGTATATATCCCTGATACTCCTACTTCCCCTTTGCATTTCTCCAGAACACTCTATATCACTATGAGGATCCAAATTGCTTGGGTATGTCATCGTATAGTTACATACGAACTCAAAGAAATTTGTTTCTTTTCGAGGATGGATTCTTGTTCTGGAGAAATTTGAATAGGATTATTCGGTTGTCTTTTCTCTTTACCTTCTCTCAGGTTGTAAGGGCTCCTGGTATTATGAGAGTACACCTATTACGCTTATTGAATAGTCTTCTTCCAAACCTTAGGCAGGTGTCAAATGGTAGAGAAGAAGAAAACCAATTAGCCTAATTATGGTGTACAGAAGGTAAGAAGTAAAGACATATAAAGGGATTGGAGTGAGGGCAAGGAAAATTGCGACTATTTTCATGAATCTGGATAGTAGAAGAGACATTACAAAGAATACCTGTCCATCCCATGAAACATTTTCATATTTTAGTTTTACTGTGTGGTGTTAATTGAAAACTGCTTTCCCAATTAGATTCAGACTCCAGGGTATGTATTTACCGGACTTGATTTTCACATCTGTATGGCATTATAGATGCTTAGTAGGAGTAGAATATTGGGAATTGAGTGATTAGATCCTCAATATCAGAATTCTTTGTAATTGGTGATATTTGAGGAAATCACCTGGGTTTTACCTAACGGCAAATATTTGGTTTGAATATCCATTGTTATGCACCAATTTCGAATTGATATATGTGTACGTTTATTTTATATTGTGAGATATAACTTTTGAAATTATGTTTAGGACATTTACCATTATCAGTTGATGATTAGGTAAGGTGCATTTAATAACTGTGTAATTCTTCTTAACCATAATACAGTTTTCAACCTATGGAGCACAGGGTTCGGGGACTTATACAAATAATTTTATGTCGTCCGATTTCCATTAGGACAAGAAGCTTGCACTCGTACTATTTCTGTTTACTTATGACTTCTCTGGTTTTAGACACGTATTTCGTTGAAAGACAAGGTCCAAATTTTAAGAAATTATAGGTATAAGAATAAAGTAGAGAACCATGAGTTGGAAATATCGGGATTTTTCGAGATGATCAAAGATGTAGATATTTATGCTAGGTATTCCGTTGTAAGTAATATATTTGAGAACTTGCTTCTCTCTCAGATTACTCATCCGTGGGTGTGCTCCTTGATGAGTAATGCTGCATGGCCTTCTTTCGTTTAGATGATATGCACTGGAAACTATTGAATGATTTTTGAATCTGGTTCCAATTAAATTAGTGCCTTTGTTTATATATTGGATATAGAATAGATTCATATCTTAATGATATTAAAGCATATAGAGTAGTTCGGCTTATGCTTAAAACCAGAATCCGGATACACTCAAGACACGTTTCAGTAATAGCAGTTTGTGGGTTATCCCGGGTTTGGACGAGGGTTAACATTCTACCATTCGGAGGATCAATAGTTATAATGTTCTTTACTCGCCACCCGTTTTAGCAAACTGAATTCTTTTCAGAAAAGATTAGTAGGAGTAATGTAGAACTGGAAGCGATTCCAGAACTATAAATGGTTACTGAAAATTTAATAGAACCTAAAAATTCAATTGGATTCGACAATCCATTAGCCACTCCGCAGATTTAGTGGGTAAGCTCTGCCACCCGAGATGTACTTCAGTCTCCTCAAAGATGATGAAAGGGAGATTTTGATGACCCAAGCTTGCCACTACAGTTGTCCTAGACTATGAGATCTAGCAGATGAATGACTATAACGTCGTTTTAAATTATCTTTAGAAGTGCACGTGTTTATGACTCTGCCAGAGAGTTGTTGTAGTCAGTAAGAGCAGCGAAAGCGTGGTGGGCCAGTAGACTAAAGCATGTAAAGCGGAGATAGATCATCTATTTTTGATGTGATAGTCATAAAGTTTGACTTCATCAGAACAATAGATGGACTTGGTAAGAAGGTGGTAGGGAGTGATGTCCTGGTATTTGGATAACGTACTACTTATAGGAAGTGATATTGCTATACTACGATCGGTTATACCGTGCTACTCACAAGGTGTTTCTTAACATAGGATCTAGACAAAATATTATGAATTCTGTTAACTAGATCTATGGTTTTAGATCTAGATTTGAGAAGTGTCCCAATTTGGGTACTTTGACACTATTCTAAAGTGTTTTATGTTAGTTATATGTGTGCCCTAGAGGCCATTACTGTATATTGGATGTATATTGTACTGGATGCTGGGACATATATAGGTAGGACTTTCTTGCTCGACATGATAGTATGCTATCTGGTTGCTCTTTATCTTAACGTGTATACTTTCTGTCTCTCTGATTACATGTTGATAAAGCCCTTAGGATGTGTACCCGACTTCCAGGACTATGATGCAGATCATACTAGTGGGGCCTGGGGAGTCAATGAGTACATCCTTCATTGTTCCTAGTCGTGGGAATATCGAGACGGGGCATCGATATTCCAGAGTAGACTAGCGTATATCTTCTCGACCCATATGATGGGCGATGGATGATCCCATATCCATTGGTGTTTGACATCAGAGATGGTATGCGGGTGCTCAGTGGAGACTGGGTACACTGAACGGACTCGCCGAGAACTCCCAGATAGTATTATACCTCACGTCAGATGGCAGTTCTCTGGTGACACTGGTACAGCTTAGTCTGTTGACCCGAGATCATCATAGAGTCTTGTGTGTCTCCCACTGTGCTTTGATTTCCACCCTACCACGGCTCTACTGATTCGTGCAAACAGGTGGTTTTTGGGTACAGTCCCGATTCACATGGAGGCAATGAGCGATAGGAGGGGATTCGTCTCTCCCGGTATTGGGGGTTGCTGTTGCGCAATGCACGACTGGCCATAACAGGAAATCCCTGGCCAGGGTTGCTGTGATATACTGGTAAGAGTTATCAGTAGTTTCACGAAAGTTATGGACCCTACGTCGGCATGACTTATCAAGCTATTGGGGTCTGACGTTTACCACCCCTAGGCGAGATATGCGACATATCAGACGAACAGACCGGACTGTACGGTAAATGTTACTGGTTGGATTCACAGGAGTGTGAGCGGGCTTGCTCGTCGATCTTCTGATCGCTCAATACCCGGGTGGCCGTTACGTTTAGCAGACCGCTTGCGGCTTGTGGTTGTTTGATATGATCATCATCTGCTGCCGGCGTATTGACGAGTCTTTAGAGTCCTACACAGAGGTTTCCGGGCTCAAGCGAAACGAAATAGGAGCGCATATGAGATATGTGCGGGATCGAGAATAATGCGTGTATGTGATACCGTATCCTATTCTCGCGATGAATGTATCGAATGGTTATATGCGATATAACCTAGTTATCGAATCAAGGATTGACTCGATAAGCCGATACATTGGATACTAGCCGGTTATATGCGACATGACCGGATCGTTAAATCAAGTGTTGATTTAATGATTTAATGTAGAATTATATATTTGATATATTACTTTGCATTAACTAGTATTGGTTCACTTTAAAAGGATTTTCTCACTTGAAATGCACAAGTTGTATATGTGATATACTTTTGTGCATAAGATTGTATCATGTTTGATGATACATGCAAGATAGGGTTAGTGTAAAGAATGTACCATGGTTAAACTAATGGTTAGGGTTTTGTTTTTTGATTTACTTATTTATCTATTTATTTATCTTATTCATTTTGGAAAAGAGAAAGATGAATGGTGGCTTTATTTGTTTTTAGTTGAACATTCATGAAACTTTGACTAAGTCACCATTCTTGTCTCATGCTTAACCCTAACCATATGAACTAACCATAGTACATTCTCTACACTTAACCAAGGGTTAGTAAATGATAAGTATTGATTTATTTATCTAATTTACATAACTTATGATATCTTCTTCTTCTTCTTCATCTTCTTCTTTTATGAGAAGAAAGCTTGCTACATCAATGGTGATTGATGAAAAAGTGTGAGAAATCCAAAACTAAAGTCTACCCACTTCCTATTTCTTCATCCTCTACCTCTTGCCAAGTAGTATAGGGTGTTTCCTTCACAAGTTTTCTTGACTTGGTGAAGTTGGAGCTTGATCTAGCGATGCCTCGACGTAGATCATCTTCGGCATCGTCGTCGATGACCTAGCCCGCTTTTTCTCCGATGAAGCCGACGCTAGAGCCCAAGATCCGATTTGTGCAGAGAGGATACTTCATCGCGGAGCCTAGGAGGTGGAGGACCGGATCTACAAAGGTTGTAGCCCCTTCCCTTTAGCTATATTTCCGTTTACTTGCTTGCATCGCCTTGATTTCTAGTTAACGATCCGTATTAGGGTTTGTAGGCACAAGGAATTTTTTGATTTGTGCATGTTTGATCACTTGTGAGGCTCCATTAGAGTGCCTAGGAACCCTACAGTGGTATCAGAGCTACTAGGCATTGGATGTCGACCTATGTGGGGTTCTCACTGTGTGGCAGTGTGGCGAAGCATAGGCTCTTACCCCCAGGGTGTCCCGAGACCGGAAGGTGTTCCGGCGGGTTGTAGTCCTCGTGAGGGGGCATGCGTAAAAGGTAGCGGCTGAGGGACCCATTGGTGCCACGGCGACCCCATTGGATGGGGTGGCTGCCTAACCCTACAGTGGTATCAGAGCCTAGCTAGAGCCTTAGGCGATACATAGAAGGAGTTAGAAGTCCGATCGACCCAAAACCCCGACTTTAACATGCTCTCTGGACTTTTTTCAAAAACATGGATTTTTTTGAATTAAAAATTCTCAGAAAATAGAGCAGGGCATTCTAAGAGTTACTGTAGAAAACAAGCCCCTAACTCCACTAAAGCGCCGCGGAACCGCGGCAATAGCCTCCTATTGCGGCGGTTCCGCGGCCGTTTGTAAAGATTAGGGTGTCGTTTTGAAACAGTAATGCCCGTATCTGTTTCCTATGTTCTCTGGGAAGTTTTAATCTGTACTCAACAGTTGAGTTTTCTGGGGTTGTATTGGGGCTTCGGTGATTCGATCGGATTGTCTAATCTTGTCTGTGTTTTTCCGGATAAATTTTAGAATATGTTAAAAAGTTCGACCGGATATAAATACCCAATTTTTCCCCTGTCGGGAAATTTCCAAGTGTTGGATTTTTCCGTAGTTTAACGACGTTCTAAGTAGTGCAAGTAACGCGATGGACCTCTAGAAGACAACAAACCTTAACTCGATTATGTGACCGTCTTGAACTGCCCTTTGAACCTTCGGGTTTGGGACAGTACGGCGTGCCACATGTGAGGCGTTGGCTTGACCCATCTACGGCTGGACCGTTGGTACTGAGGCACGAACTGAATGCTGTTAGACTTATTTCATGTGTTGAGCTGTATCGGGAAAACTTGGGTGTTCGAATGTTCGATCGGAAAGTTTAACATTTTCTATTTATCCGGAATGTGATACAATAATTGGAATTCACAAGTAGTTATGAGATAACTGAATGAATGTTATAAACATAGCAGTTTAGTCTCACTTGATCGGTTGCCACGGAATTTTGATGAGATCAAAAGTCCGTCGCAATCATGTAGCGTACGTGGATACTCGCCGGGTAAACTTAATAGACAGCCTCACCCCATAGCCCCGACCAAGTGACTGTAGGAGAACCCCGTCGCCGAAAGCATCCGTTCGGGTGCTCGCGGTAGCGGTGTTCCGCCTTGGTGCACTTGGTCGACGGCGTCGGGGGTGCAGCCGCCTACTAAAGTTTGCGACGAGCATTCGATCAGAATGTCGGGAATCTTGTTGAATTACCCGACTTTATATTGAAAAGTGTTTTCGATTTTGAGACTAAAATGCGGGGTTTATAATTGTTAGGCATGCGATGTCTAAGGAATTCATTTGGTCAGGCATGCGATGTCTGAGGTGGTTGCGGATTCCAACTGTTGTAGTTTTACACTTTCTTTTCTGTGACCGTAAGTGTAATATGTGATATCGCCGATTTCGTTGCTATATGTCAACGACAATTGGGATGCGCATATTTACTTACGTTGATGACATGTGATGTTATGTGTTGCTGGATATATTATATTGGATCGTCGTGTTTGAATAGCCGGGGTTTTTTATGTGAGATGAGTGTTTTTCATTTTCATTCATGTAAAAACTTGTATGTAATATTCTTTTATTGGGGCACTTCCAGGTTGCGCAAGTTGTCACCGTTGATGTATATTATTTACTTTTCTGCACTAGGATAGACCCAAGGAGGGGAGCACAAGTAACCGGGTTCTGGGGTCCAGTGGGAGACCAACTCGAGGAGTCGAGTCCGGGTCTCCTAACCCTAGAATTGGTAGGGTTTCTTGCCGCTCTCGTAGGGGTCTAAGGGTGTGGGATTGGCTATTCATCACGACCGTGGAATCCGTGTTTTATACTGGCTCGTATTGAAAACACGGATTTCCTAGTATATCCAATATTTCATATGATTCTTTCTGCTGCGTTATCTGTGATGTGATCATGCGATGTTCTGTGCTCTGTTCAGATAGATATAGTATATAGTATATATGATATATTATATAGACATTGCTTATGTTTTACACCCGCGCTAGCCCTGCCTCGCTCTGCCGTTAGTTACCTAACCTAACGGTGCAGACGGGATATCGAGGCGAATGCGGATGGCATAAGCGTATGTTATATTTATCTGTGATGATTAGGTGGACTTAAATGATGGGATATTCATTAATGAGATTAATGAAAGAAAATAAACCTAATTGATGTTGTGGAATCGAATTTCAAAATAAAAACAGGTAGCTACAGTTCTTGCTTTGCATCGCGGTGTTCATTGTAGAACATCCTGCACCTTATTCGATGAGGAAAGGACCGAGATCCCTTCACCGGGAGTGACTCCTTTAGCAATAACTGGCAGATGCTACAACCCTCGGTTTGTCTTTTGATCGCTTCTATAGTTTCTGCTTTGCACAGTGATATATATGATATATCCCGCACCTCATTCGACGAGGAAAGGGCCGACGATCCCTTCACCGGGAGTGACCCCTTAAGCAAAACTAGAAAAGCCTAAAAAACATTCCATTTAAAAACCATTTGATTCCGCAACGAGATCAAGTTCAAAGCATTAAAGGTTTTCAAAAAAACCATTCGCAACCCTCCGTCATTTTAGGAAGTAGAGTACTTAGTATTCGTGCTGTGTTTGTTGACTATAGTCAAGGCACAGTGTACGGTAGCTAAGTGATGTCTTCTTACACCGCATATGATGCGATTAGTTAGGACAGTCGCGTGACTTTATTGACCTTAGTTAAGGGTAATGTGGGTGGGTCTAATTAATCACGAAATGACGGGTAGAACTTGACTAGTGCTTATGATTTGTTGACCATAGTTAAGGTCATAAGTGCTAGGGGTAAAAACCTTTATCGGGAGTTTCAAGTGTTGAGATTTGCAATGAGATTGCATACCTTCTATATGATAGTTGGATCCCGATACCCACTGCGAGTAATTGTTACTCCTGGGAGAGTTTTGCACTTTGCAATTAGCCGATCAAGTAGGTGTCTAGAAAGGTGTCAACGGGGTTACGCCTTTGGGAAAGCGAGGTTTACAGTAATTAGGTCCGTGCGAAAGCTCGGGAAACCTCCCTCAAAGTACCGACACTGGCCTGGCTGAAAGATTGGCGAACTTGTAGAGTGTAATTAATCCCGGCTAGTCTTTCCTTTTAAGGTTTGAAGGAAGATTTGATAAAAACAGTGGGAGCCATCCTGATTAGATAAAATAATAACCAATCTAATCTTGCAAGAGCGCACGCCGAGTGTTTTCTTCTCTCTCTCTCCAGGTAGCGACCATATCACGCCTTAATCAAGATAATAATATGGATGTATTGACCGAACCCGCTTGTTGTACTGAGCTGAGGAACGTTGGTCCCGCTCCAACTTATAATTGTTATAAGACAGAGCAGGAAATTGGGGAATACCAGAATTCCTATGCCGCCCAAACGAAGAAAATGCATATGATGCATCTCCTTCGGGTGTGTTCATTACAAAGAACTGTTTCTCAGTATCCTCTGCATCCTGGGTATATGATACCGGATCAGGATCCCAGATATGTAATCTATTACATAGGGCTACAAAAAGGTAGAAAAACTGAGAACGGGTGATAAGTTTCATGAGGCAGAAAACGGGGCAAGTGTTGCAGCCAAGTCTTTTGGTCACTGTCACCCTGTATTACCAATACATTGATTCTGAACAAATACTAGTAGATACCGAACCTGATATACAAAATCATATCAGTCTCTTTATTAGTAAAGAAATGATATAATTTTGTATTGTTGGATAATGTTTTGAACATTTCCTATATCAAAAGTTGATCGGTTCAGGCACGTTATCTAAAAGCATTGACGTTCTAAATCAAACTACAGTTCCTTGTATACTGAACACACACAAGAGGAAGAGTTCAGAAATGAACAAATTCTTCTTGAGGTATTGTAGACTAGGTCATATCAATGCGACCCGACTAGCTGAAGTTACATTTAGATGCATATTTAAAATTAGTTTGAATTTACATCTTGTGAAACTTGCCAGTCATGTCACAAAGATTAGATGACCATAGCTCCGTTTACTGAAAACTGAGAAAGAGTTAGTAAACTCTTGGGACTGATGCATGATGATGTATGTAAGGTCTTCTGTCTACACATGCCAGGACTGGTTCTTTATACTTCATTATATTCTCTGATAATCTCTCAAGATTCAGTCATATATTCCTGTTGAAATATAAGTCCGAACCTTTTGAGGTATTCACAGAATATAAGTAGGAAGTAGAGAACCAATATACGGGTATAAGTATTATGTCCTATGATGAGATCAGGGAGGAGAATACTTGTGCATGGAATCCTTGGACTATTCTAAAGGAAAATGAGATTCTCTCTCAGTATTACTCCTCTGAATACACCACAGCACAACGGTGTATCGGGGCGGAGCAATCACACAATATTAGATATCGTGTGCTCTATGATGAGTATTACTGAGTTACCTATTTCCTTTTGGATGTTATGCGCTTGAGAAGATGCATACCTATTGAATTAGGTTCGAATCAAATCACTGCCTACCACTTCATATGTGATATGGAAAGGGAAGAGCCCATATCTTAAGTTAGTTAAGATTTGGGATTGTCCGGCCTATGTCAAAAGCAAAATCCGGAAAAGATCGAGGCGAGGTCAGTTCTGTAGAACTGGAAAGGTTCCAGCTATTCGAAACTACAGCTGAAGATTTGACAGAACCAAAGGATTCTATAGTCCCCGACGATCCTCAGCCTCTCCGCCGATCTGGTAGGGTTCCTTGCCTGCCTGAGAGATACCTCGGTTTCTCGATGACAGTGGGAGCGAGGATTGCATCATGAGATGTTGACCCAACCAGTTTCGAGCAGGCCATCGAGAGTAGGGACTCTGTAAGAATAGCTGGATGCTTAGTGATCTGAGATGGAATCCTTATACACCAACAAAGTATGGACTTTGGTTGCTATATCTGAAGGGTAAAATCCCCATCAGGAGCAAGTATATCTTGAGAAGATTACTTGGTATACCTGGAAAAGTTGAGACTTTCAAAGCTAGACTTGTTAAAGGTTTTCGTCATCAACCAGGCACGGATAATGATGAAACCTTTTCCAGGGACTATGTTTAAATCCATCCAGATCCTACTTGCCACGGCTACATACCATGACTACGATATCTGGTGGTTGGGTGCCATGACTACTTTTCTAAATATTGATTTAGAAGAGAACGTCTATAAGAACACAGCCAGAGGGCCTCGTAGACAGTGGGAGCAGCGGAAACGTGTGCAGGATGCTTTATAGGATAAAGCAGGCATCGCGGAGTTGGAACATCTGTTTTGATGGATTAGTCAAAGAAGTTGACATCATCAAAATGGTAGATGAACCTTGTATAAACAAAAAGGTAGTAGGTTGTATGGTGACGTTCCTCGTAGAGTACGTGGATGACATACTCCTGTTAGGGAAGGAGTTTCCTATGCTACGCTCGATCAATCTCCGCTTATCACAATGATTTTCCATATAGGATCAAAGTGATACCTAGTAAATCCTAAGCTTTGGATCTATGAGATAGATCTAATTGGATGTTAGGTTACTCACTAGTTGTAGTGAGATGGTATCAATCGATCCTGGGGAGAATCACTGGAAGGGTTCCAGAGTGATAAAGACGACTGAATGTCAGTCACAGGCATTTTCTTTACCCTTAGTAAAGGGACGGTATGTTGGAAGATTTCCAAGCTAGATACCGTGACAAACTAGACGATAAAGGCTGGTAACATCGCTATTAAAGATACTACCAAAGAGGAAGTTTGGGTGTATATTGGTTCATAAGATGAACTAGGTTCCTGCCATTGGAAGTGTGGCTTCGGCCCTGGAACCTGGTCCCATCAGTGACCCAGACATATTCTGAGGCAGCATCACCTGATCATGGAGATAATTGATCTCCAGGGTGATCGAGGTTAGGAGAGTAGACTCAGAGGAGAACACGGCGGATCCACTCACGAAGGCCTTTTCCCAAAGAGAGACTTTTAAGGGATGGTTGAGTATTAGATATTACAACTACTGTTACAGATGGCCCTAGTGCAAGTAGGAGATTGTTAGTTATATGTGTGTCCTAGAGGCCATTACTGTACATTGGATGTATATTGTAGTGGATGCTGGGACATATATAGGCAGGACTTTCTTGCTCGACATGATAGTATGCTATCTGGTTGCTCTTTATCTTAACGTGTATACTTTCTGTCTCTCTGATTACATGTTGATAAAGCCCTTAGGATGTATACCCGACTTCCAGGACTATGATACAGATCATACTAGTGGGGCCTGGGTAGTCAATGAGTACATCTTTCATTGTTCCTAGTCGTGGGAATATCGAGACGGGGCATCGATATTCCAGAGTAGACTAGCGTATATCTTCTCGACCCATGTGATGGGCGATGGATGATCCCATATCCATTGGTGTTTGACATTAGAGATGGTATGCGGGTGCTCAGTGGAGACTGGGTACACTGAACGGATTCGCCGAGAACTCCCAGATGGTATTATACCTCACATCAGATGGCAGTTCTCTGGTGACACTGGTACAGCTTAGTCTGTTGACCCGAGATCGTCATAGAGTCTTGTGTGTCTCCCACTGTGCTTTGATTTCCACCCTACCACGGCTCTACTGAGTCGTGCAAACAGGTGGTTTTTGGGTATAGTCCCGATTCACATGGAGGAAATGAGCGATAGGAGGGGATTCGTCTCTCCCGGTATTGGGGGTTGATGTTGCGCAATGCACGACTGGCCATAACAGGAAATCCCTGGCCAGGGTTGCTGTGATATACTGGTAAGAGTTATCAGTAGTTTCACGAAAGTTATGGACCCTACGTCGGCATGACTTATCAAGCTATTGGGGTCTGACGTTTACCACCTCTAGGCGAGATATGCGACATATCAGATGAACAGACCGGACTGTATGGTAAGTATTACTGGTTGGATTCACAGGAGTGTGAGCGGGCTTGCTCGTCGATCTTCTGATCGCTCAATACCCTGGTGGCCGTTACGTTTAGCAGACCGCTTGCGGCTTGTGGGTGTTTGATATGATCATCATCTGCTGCCGGCGTATTGACGAGTCTTTAGAGTCCTACACAGAGGTTTCCGGGCTCAAGGGAAACGAAATAGGAGCGCATATGAGATATGTGCGGGACCGAGAATAATGCGTGTATGTGATACCATATCCTATTCTTGCGATAAATGTATCGAATGGTTATATGCGATATAACTTAGTTATCGAATCAAGGATTGACTCGATAAGCCGATACATTGGATACTAGCCGGTTATATGCGACAAGACCGGATCGTTAAATCAAGTGTTGATTTAATGATTTAATGTAGAATTATATATTTGATATATTACTTTGCATTAACTAGTATTGGTTCACTTTAAAAGGATTTTCTCACTTGAAATGCACAAGTTGTATATGTGATATACTTTTGTGCACAAGATTGTATCATGTTTGATGATACATGCAAGCTAGGGTTAGTGTAAAGAATGTACCATGGTTAAACTAATGGTTAGGGTTTTGTTTTTTGATTTACTTATTTATCTATTTATTTATCTTATTCATTTTGGAAAAGAGAAAGATGAATGGTGGCTTTATTTGTTTTTAGTTGAACATTCATGAAACTTTGACTAAGTCACCATTCTTGTCTCATGCTTAACCCTAACCATATGAACTAACCATAGTACATTCTCTACACTTAACCAAGGGTTAGTAAATGATAAGTATTGATTTATTTATCTAATTTACATAACTTATGATATCTTCTTCTTCTTCTTCATCTTCTTCTTTCATGAGAAGAAAGCTTGCTACATCAATGGTGATTGATGAAAAAGTGTGAGAAATCCAAAACTAAAGACTACCCACTTCCTATTTCTTCATCCTCTACCTCTTGCCAAGTAGTATAGGGTGTTTCCTTCACAAGTTTTCTTGACTTGGTGAAGTTGGAGCTTGATCTAGCGATGCCTCGACGTAGATCATCTTCGGCATCGTCGTCGATGACCTAGCCCGATTTTTCTCCGATGAAGCCGACGCTAGAGCCCAAGATCCGATTTGTGCAGCGAGGATACTTCATCGCGGAGCCTAGGAGGTGGAGGACCGGATCTACAAAGGTTGTAGCCCCTTCCCTTTAGCTATATTTCCGTTTACTTGCTTGCATCGCCTAGATTTCTAGTTAACGATCCGTATTAGGGTTTGTAGGCACAAGGAATTTTTTGATTTGTGCATGTTTGATCACTTGTGAGACTCCATTAGAGTGTCTAGGAACCCTACATTTTAGAATTGACAACTCCTGGCATGGTGGTGTACCCGCAGGTGATGGAGTCACCATCTCTAAAGAGATGTCTTCTAGACTATTGAGAAGAGCGATTTGCATGATTGAAATATCACTTGTTTAGGCAATTGAATCAATCATGAGATGTCAATTACTACACCAGATGTTGCTTTTGCACTAGCTGCAATAAGCATATATTAATTCAATCCTGGAGAAATATTGGGAAGCAGTTATGAACATAAGAGGATGTTCTTGGTATATGATAACGACAGCCTCCTTAAGGTGGCGGTTATCATTACAGGCTTCCAAGGTGACATGGATGACAGAGTGATTGTCAGAGTTAAAGTTTACTCTCTTCTAAGTAGCAGTATGGTGGATAGTGATCAAAGCGGATACTGAGAAAGGCATTGTTCCTTGATTAAAATTCAGGAATTATCTCAATAAGGTATCACGTGTTTACACGTGACCAAGGGTCACGTGTGGACACGTGATCTATTTACAGAATTAAATTCTAAGCAAGTATAAGTGTAAACAAGCGGCTGAGGAAAGACCCCAATGGGAGGTCACGTTCTCACACGTGACCAAGGGTCACGTGCTCACACATGATGATCCTTCAGCCCAGATTAGAAGACAGAATTAAAGTTCTGAATAAGGAGGGGTCATGTGCCAACACGTGATAGGCTTTGAAAGCCGTATAACTTGATAGAATTAAATTCTAATTAAGGGAAATCAAAGACCCTAACTGGGAAAGTATTTCTCTAAATCTTTCCAAACAAAAAGGATTACGGGGGACCGTTGGATTAAAAATCCAAGGGTGATTAAAAATCACCAATTTATGGAAAGATGTTAGACAAGGAAAGATTTCCCTAATTTCACCAAAAATAACAAATGGAAGATCTTTTGGATTAAAAATCCAATGGTGAATAAAATTCACCGAGTGATCTAAAAGATCACATTAGTTACGAAAAACAAACAAAAATCTTTCAATAAAAAATTTACTAAACAAATTGATTCTTTTCCTTTTCCTATAAATAGGAGCCAAGAGGAGAAGAAATGGATAATTTTGGGATCCTGAAATTTTCTAAAGGCAAATAGCAGAGAGAAAAGAAAGGAGAATTTAATTCTCAAGAAAAGAAACCCTAGATGAGAAAAGGAAAAAAGACCAAAACTTCAAAAAGAGAATTTAATTCTCAATTTAAGAGTTTAACTCTTCTGCAAAAGAACTTAGTTCTTCCTCTGGTTGAAGATCTACAGAAGCAAATCTCCCCATAGGTCGAGAATTTAATTCTCATCGGGTTGAGATTCTGCCATGCAGATCCAAAACTTAGAGGGAGAATTGGGTTTAGAGAATTTAGTTCTCCCAAATTCACAGGAATTTAATTCCTCCAAGATAAAACTAGGGTTTAACCCTATATGAGAACTTAATTCTCCAAAGCTTACAAGAATTCAATTCCTTCAAGATAAAACTAGGGTTTAACCCTATATGAGAATTTAATTCTCCTAAATTTATAGGGATTTAATTCCTTCAAGATAGAAAAAACAAGGGTTTGACCCTACTTAAGAATTTAATTCTCTCAAATTCACAGGAATTTAATTCCTCCTAAATGAAATTAAGGTTTCACCCTACATAAGAATTTAATTCTTTCACATACATATGAATTTAATTTCTCAAAAACCATAATTAGGGTTTAACCCTACAGAGAATTTAATTCTTAAAAAATAAAGAGGCTTGAAAGATCTCCATGCATGCAAAGAACTAAGGTCACGTGGCCCCACGTGACCCCTAAACAGATCCCCCAAAAATGAGAAGGAAACAGCCCAGAGGCAATGCCTCACGTGCTCACACGCGACCTTCAAAATAAAGAGAATAAAAGCAAAGGCAATGTTGGCGTTGGGCGCTCTCACGTGCTACCACGTGACCCCTTAATAAATGCTTTAATAATCAACGCACAAATCTCCATCACGTGCCAACACGTGATGGTCAGAAAATTAAAAGTGTTTAACACTTATTTGCAAAACAAAGTAAAGGAGATCTGGCCCCACCTTTGGGTACCCTCACGTGTCCCCACTTGACCCCTTCCTCTCTATTGTTTAACACTAATTTGAAAATTTTATTTCCAGTGTTTAACACTATTGCCTTCTAGTGTTTAACACTAATTTGAGAGTTTTATTTTCAGTGTTTAACACTATTTTTGGCCAAATTAGCTAATTTTCCAGAGGCAAATGCCTCCCATTCACTGAATCTCAAAATTGAGTAAAATTCAGAGCTATAATGTTTGATGCCCAGTCAAAGATTAAAATGTTATTAGAGCCCTCAAACTCTTGTTTGGCATTGCTAAGTGGTGAGGGGCTGAACCCAGACAAATATCTAATGGTCCAGCAAAGGGCCAATATTTCAAACTTAATTGGACTTAGCCCAAGTTGGCCATAAGTCCTCAATTCAGACTTAACTGAGCCAATGTGCTCATAATATAATTAATTGATCTTAGTTCCAAATTGGACTTCAAATCACTTAATCCACATTGGTTGGTACATCTCTTCACTCCTTTGAAATTTGTCGTTGTAATCCTTCAACTTCTTCAGAGAGGTGACGGGTCCCAACAACCCCACATTTCACGGACTATGATGTGCTTAACCTTCACTGTGAGGTCTTTAAACTCACGGACTATGATGTCCTTAACCTCGACCGTGATGTCTTTAAACTAACATTGGACTGTGGGGTCCTTAAACCTACGGACAATGATGTCCTTAACCTCGACCGTGATGTCTTTAAACTAATATTGGACTGTGGGGTCCTTAAACCCACGGACTATGATGTCCTTAACCTCGAACGTGATGTATTTAAACTAATATTGGACCGTGGGGTCCTTAAACCCATGGACTATGATGTCCTTAACCTCGACCGTGATGTCTTTAAACTAACATTGGACTGTGGGGTCCTTAAACTCACGGACTATGATGTCCTTAACCTCGACCGTGATGTCTTTAAACTAACAATGGACCGAGATGTCCTTAAACTAACAATGGACCGTAATGTCCTTAAACTAATCGACAGAAATGTCACTAAAGTAAACAAGAGAGCCCAATTACTCTCTTGTTGGATCTAAACGACCCTGTTAAGTTGATTTTTGTCTAAAATTGGACTAACGTATCCTTAACTAACGTTTAAGTTGATCTTAGTATCAAATGAGGCAAACGTATTCTTCAATCCAACCCCCAAACCCATATCTAAGAAGATACGGATTTGGACTAGTCTACGCCCTACGGGCGACAACATAAATTAGTCTTCGTATACAATCTACGGGCCACCACAAACAAAACAAACACACACGACACGAAGTGACCATCTGGAGAAGGAGAAAGTTGTTACCGCCATGTGGTAGCGTAATTAACTGCAGGGGCTTGCGCCTGCAGGGAAGAGCGTCCTCACAATCAAAAACCCCTCAAACGAGGGGGAATTTGACAAAGTCTGCTACATCGGCTGCATCCCTTTAAATCTTCGATACATGGTGCCATAAATCAACTTGGCATATTCGGAGAGGTGGACAGATAGCACCAATTAGCATCTGCCCCGAAATTCAGGCAAGGCGTTTATCGCGTCTTATCGCATCTTTTGGTGGGGAACAGACCCTGGCACGCCCGGTGGGACCTTTTCCTCTTTCCACTCCACACTTCGTGTGTTGTGTTTGCGAACGAATCGCGGTTTGCTAATGGTTGCCTTTGGGTTCGAGGTACTGAGATTAGGCGTTTTGCTTGGTGCAGAAAGCGGAGGATCAATGGCGTCCACTTGCGCAAAGTGTTCCAACTGCAACTGCAACCCAGGTTCCGCCTCATCTGGAGGCATAGTTTATGGGCCTCAAGCGGCTTCCCAGTTCACGATGCCGGTAGAACAGGTCACTCAGGCCACTACTGAATTGTTTTTCGGGACCTTGCTCTCACCAACGTGCTTCAGCGCTCCTATACTAACACCAGAAGCTCCCAAAAAGTCGGTCTTTGATCGACTTACAACTACTGCGGCCCCTCTCAACGGGTCATCCAGCTCCAGCGCTTCGGTCTTCGCCAGATTGGGCCAAAGTTCCTTTGGGCCCATGATAAAGCCTGCAATTCAAGAAAAGGTTATTCCGAAGAGAGTAACCATCCCTGCTCCCAAAGTCTTCAACACGGCTTCTCCTGCCAAAGGGTCGGTCTTCACAAGAATGACTGTTCCGGCTCCCACTCCGGCTCCCGTTCCTGCTCAAAAGTCTGTCTTTGATAGATTAGACACTGCTGCTCAACGGACGTCGGTCTTCAAGAGGCTGGTACCAGCAGCGCCTCACCAGAACAGGGGGCATGACGAAGTCATCCCTCAAGCTGAAACAATCCCAACAGCTCGACACGCTCGACGTCGCCACTAGTGCCGAGTAAGGAAAGCTGGGGGCAACTCCCCCTCTGGGCTAACTCCACCAGCCCCAACGGTGGAAGTCAATGCTGCTGTTCCAACCGGAAACAACTTTGAACTGCTGAACAAGGTGCGCAGGAACTCTCCTACCACCGTATTGAAAAGATCTCCTCCACCCGCGGTGAATGTTACAGAAATAAAGCTAGATCAGCCCCCTCAATGGTTGTCCTCCAAAGTTTACAAAGTCTGGCGACGGGTCCAAGAGTCGGTGATTGATTAAGACTATCCCAGTTGACAGAAGAAGCTGAAGGTCCAGCAGGAAGAGAACCGTCCTGGCAAGCCACGAAGGATGACAACCACCTGGATGCCCGCTGTAACGGCCCCCTCAACGTCAACTGCTCAAAAGAGAAGGGAGCCAGAAAAAGCCCCTGTGACTACGGCAGATCGCAAAGACGCTGAGCCCAAACGCCCCAAGTCTGGGGTCATAACGGTGCATACTGTTTACATGGCTTCCAGAAAAGAGGAAAGCCGCACTTCGACGAGCCATCGACCGCTCACTCGATCAATAACAAGGGCTCAGGAACAAAAACAGCAGAAGCTTCAGGAGATGCTGACTGCAATGGCCGCACTCACCGGACCAAAAGAAAGCCCGGAGGCATCATCAGAGCAGCGTCACGAACAAGAAACCGATGCTGACTTTCTACACAGATTCCTCGAAAAAAAGGACAGAGAAGCTGCAGAACAAGCTGCCAATATAAAACGAATGACGCTTCTTTTCCAAGAAATGGTCGGGATGATGTTACAGCCGGATCCCCCAGCTGAAGACCCTCCGATCGTATTGAAGACGACAGATGGGAGAAATCGAATCCTCCCCCGGCTCTTTCAGCAGCCAAAGAGGAAACTATTTCCAAGGCCGCTCTGGATGACTATATTGCTCAACAAATACGAGCTCACCAGGCAAATGAAGCGGCTGGCCAAGTCGTTAAAACTGGGCGACCATATCCAGGCTGGTATGTCCAAATAAAGTACCCGCCGGGATACACAATCTCCAAATTCCATGTGTACAAGGGGACATGCAATCCCCATCAACATGTCGCTCAGTTCAGGGCTCTTTACGGCAACACCGGGGGTGATGATAAGGTTTTGCTCCGCCAATTCGTCGGCAGCTTGTCGGAGACGACTTTTGAATGGTACTCCGAACTACTAAACGACTCTGTCAAGACTTTCACAGAAATGGAGTTGTTATTCACCCAGCGATTCCCGAGTGCTAGTGAACGCATCCCAATAACGACATTGATTAATGCCAAGGTGAAGCCAGGCGAGACGTGGGTTCAATACGCAATTCGATGGAGGAATCTGTGGTCGAAATGCGAACAGTGCATCGAAGAAGCACCAGCAGTGGGCATGTTCGTGGGTACCCTAGACCCTCATGCAACTATTTCACAATTCATGATTTTCTTCAAACTGACCACGTTCCAAGCTTTAATCGACAAGCTAGCTCGGATGGACCAGATGGGTCATAGACCGTCTCCTCCGAAGCCGGAGCCACGGAACGAAAAGGGTAAAGGGAAGGCGACCTTCGTTGCGAATACCCAACAACAGCCCAGTGCCCCAAAAATAGCGGATCAGCTGGAAGAGAGGAGGCGATACTACAATGAGAAAATGAAGCGTCCTTATTCGTTCCCTCGAGACAAAACGAAGAGACTATTAGAACTGGCGATGCGCAACAGGCTCATCAATCTGCCAAATCCTAAGCGACCACTGCAACCCGGCGAGGCTAATAGTCCCAATTATTGCCCTTACCACCAAACGGTAAGCCATCCAATCGAAGATTGCTTCGACTTTAAGGGATGGATCAAGGATCAGTACCAACAAGGCAAGTTTGAGCTGTCTGAGAAGTGGAAAGTAAGCCCACAACAACCACACACTCCTAAGAAGACGGACACACCGGGGGCATCGTGCTCTTTTGTTGAAGAAGCTCCATGGGAGGTCGCTCTTTCAGCCAAAACTAAAAGAATGCTGAATGATCTCCAGACATGCCCGGCGATCAGGTGGAAGAATCCATTGAAACCTGAGATCATCGAAGGGATGCTGAGGCCGCGTCCAACTCCAAAGATTGGTGGTGATAGCCAAAGCGTTCGCACCCAGCCGTCGAAGTCTTCGAAGAAGAAGAAGAAGACCAAAAAGCCTATGAAGCCTGGTGACAAGCGCACGGACCTACAAAAGCAGATTGACGCGCTGGAGGAGTATAACCAGAAAGCACGGACTCTAATCACACTCCAAGAATTTCTCAGTCACGTCCTTGAAGACGGAGATGATGGAGAAGACTCGTCGGATGAATCTGAGGATTACGTAGCAAGTTGCCATGTGATCTCTCACTCGTCGATAAACGATGAAGAAGCTCCTTACACAGAGAAACTGGGGGTAGGTCCTAAGCCAAAACTTCTAGAGCCATCAGACGAAATGATTGATTCATTCCTGAATGAAGCTCTTCTTAAAAGCAAGGCTGCTCGAGAGCGTGAGACGACCATATTTGTAAAGGCCAAACACCAGAGGCTGGACGAAAGGGTTGCAACACTCCCGCCAAATCAGAGCACATCCGCCGCGAATAAAAGCAGGTTCAAGACGAGAAAGAGGTTCGCCAAAGCCACATCAATGGGAATAAAGCTGCCACCCTCCGAAGGAAACATTCTTGGTGAAGCAGAAATGCATCCTAGCTACTGCTTATATCATCAAAAGATTGTGCACCCTACCGAAGAGTGCAACGCTTTTAAAAGATGGCGGCAGGGATATGTTGCTCACCGACAACATTTTAAGCGGATGAAACGCAAAGCTCGTCAGGAGCGAAGAAGTAAGACTAAGGAGCTTAGAAGAACTACCGGCAACTGACGCATGGTTAACGCCGGAGGATCACAGGTTCTCACCTTCGGGAGCGACTCTGACGAAGAAATGACTCTTGGCCCTCTCTTCAAAGAATCCACCTCGGGAAGAGAGGAAGAACCGAAGACCTGTGAAAATATTTAGCCGCGCAATCGTACGCTGCCCGAAAAGAATCTCGGACCCATGAATAGAAAAGATAAGGGAAAAGAAAAAGTCCCTGAGGATATCGCCTTAGATGACCAAGTCGTCAAAGAGCTGACCGCCAAGCACCCGCCAAAGAAAAGTAAGGTGGACTAAAACATTCTGGAATACTTAAGAAAGTTACCCTCACAGCTCAGCATTCTCGACGCCCTTCTGCTATCAGAAGAAGCAAGTGAGTCTTTGATCAAGGTGCTGCAGGAGCCCGAGCAATTCCATGCTTTCCTCGCCGAAGAAAAGATGAAGGACGAGCTGGAAGAAGTGCACACAGCCGATATCACCTTCGGCGATGAAGATCTCCTACTCGGGACGTGCGAGCACAACCGTCCCCTTTATGTCTCCGGGTACTGTCATAATATCAAGATAGGAAAAATCCTGATTGACAATGGGTCTTCCGTTAATCTCCTCAACGTGCGAGTGTTGAAGGAAATCTGCATGAGCGTTCGGCACCTCGCTCGTGATAAAATCACCATCTCCGGTTTTGACTCCCAGTCATCACGAACTCTCGGGTCTGTGATACTGACGCTGCGCTTCGGGCTACTTGTCATGGATATTAAATTTCACGTCATTGACGTTAAGATATGCTACAATGCTTTGCTCGGCAGGCCTTGGTTACACGAGTACAAGATTATCCCTTCTACACAACATCAGTGTATGAAGTATTTCAAGGATGGTCTCAAGTACACCGTAACGGGAGAGTTGAACCCATTCTCCGTGAACGAAGTCCGAAAGTTTGAAAATGCGAAATACTTCATACCAGGTTTTGAGGATACGGAAAGATTTCACAAACCGAAGAACAAAGCCATCACTACTATTCCGGTCTTTGGGAGTGATACCGAGGAGGGAGAAGAGATAGTTTATTCAGGGCCGTCCCAATACAACAAGCCGGGACCGTCCTCCCCCATGTTGATCTTCTGCAGTGACTCAGAAGATGAGGTTAACGCTATATTCTCCGCTCGGCCGTTAATACAAGCCTTTGCTGGCGATAATCAGAGTTTGCAAATCACCATAGTTCCACAAGAGCATTACAAAGAGCTCGATGTACTTAAAACCTATAGTGTGCAAGAATTGTAGACATTCTACGTCCCTCCCAGGAGAAAAGGTGAAAAGGCGATCCTATTCTACCGATCCGGGGAAACCAAAGTGGAAAAAGAAATTTGGCATGACGCCGATTCTACGCTCGACAGGTTCCAACCCATTCGTCTACCTAGATACTACAAGGAAGGCTTAAAAAGGCTATTGAAGCGTCAAGGGGTATCCTTCAGACAAACTACTCGACAAGCTCGATTCTACAACAGGATTTGGGATGTCCCTGGAACTCAGCGCAAGTTGAGCAACGGGAGAATGGAAATGATCGGGCTTGGATATGTTCAATCCAGAAAACGGGATCGAGTCCATGGTAGCTACGTCATACATGACTTCGATGAAGAAGGAGACGTTCTATTAAAAGACGCCGATCCTGAACCAAAACGAGATCCAACTATCAAAATACTGAGCCCGTCATTTGAAGAACGGATAGACAAGCTAGTAAGGGAAGCGGGTCAGAAGATCCGGGATGAACATAACCACGAGATGGCCATTTACGAAAAAGCCAGGACACAGCGCCTCCTTCAACAGGCCGCGGAGGATGACAATGCTCTTCCATATCCACCCGTCATATAAAAGGCCCGACGCAGAGGCAAAAATAAATCAACGAGCGGGAAAGGTGTCCGACAGCGACAAAGTGGGACCAAGAAGCAACGCGATCGGGAATCGAGCAACCCGGATTCGTCTCTTATAAAGAAGATGGATCGAGCATACTCTTTTCCTCAGAACAAAACACGGAAGATACTTGATCTCGCCAAAAGACATCGATTGATTACCCTCCCGGAGTCCAAACACCCCGATCAAGCAGGCAAAATTAATCACCCAGATTATTGCTCCTACCACTGAGCAATAGGAAATCCTCTCGAAGACTGCTTCACCTTCAAGAACTGGGTCGAAGACCAATATCAGCTCGACAAGTTCGCTTTATCCATCAGTTGGAGGATAAATCCGCCGCAGAAGCACGAACCAAAAGCCGCGCATACAGCGAGAGTAGAACCAGATCAACATCGGTCTTAGAAGCGAGCTCGTACTTATCATATGACGCTATCAGAAGAAGAGCCCGAGAATATGGATGACCTCCCCTGGTGATTCGAAAATAATGATGACGTGGTGATCTCAGTGTTTCCACCGGCGCCAAAAGAGCTGGAAGATGGAATACACATTAGTGCAGATAACCTCAAGAAAATTGATTTGGGGACGGCAAGTGACCCGCGATAGACATTCGTCAGTGAGTTGCTGTCTGAAGAAAGGGTGGCTATACTAAAGGACGTGCTCATGCAGCATAAAGATTGCTTCGCATGGAACTATTCCGAGATGCCAGGGCTAGATCCAGAGATTGCTGTCCACAAATTGGCAATATCTCCGGACGCCAAGACAATCAAACAAGCACCGAGAAGAATGCAGCTCGAGCTTGAGATGAGCGTCAATGCCGAAGTCAAAAAGCTAATCGACTCTGGCTTCATCCAAGAGGTTCAGTACTCTGACTGTATCGCTAACATCGTCCTAGTGATGAATAAGAATGGGACGGTGCACATATGTGTGGACTTTTGAGATCTCAATAAAGCCTGCCCGAAGGACGACTTCCCAGTACCGGTCACCGAGCTGATGATAGACAATACGTCCACTCATGAAGTTTTCTCCTTCATGGACGGCTCGTCAGGATACAATCAGATAAAGATGCATCCCGAGGACCAGAAGCACACCGCTTTTCGGACCCCTTTGGGCATATTTTGCTACAAGGTGATGCCTTTCGGTCTAAAGAATGCCGGCGCCACCTATCAGAGGGCCATGACGAAGATTTTCGATGACCTCATACATGAAATCGTCGAATGTTATATCGATGATCTCGTAGTTAAAAGCAAATCATACGAGAAACATTTAGAGTATCTGAAGATCGTATTTCAACGCCTTCGACAATACAACTTGAAGATGAACCCTCTCAAATGCGCATTCGGAGTTTCCTCGGGCAAATTCCTAGGATTCATTGTCCGACACCGAGGCATCGAGATAGATCCGTCAAAAATCAAGGCGATCATAGAAATGCCTCCGCCAAGGACTCTTATGCAATTACGGTCTCTCTAAGGGAAGCTCGCGTATATCCGGCGATTTATAGCCAATCTCTCAGGCATGTGTCGTCCTTATAGTCACCTGATGAAGAAGGGAACCCCTTTCGTTTGGGACCATAAATTCCAAAGCGCACTGGATGAAATTAAGCGATATCTACAGAATCCGCCAATACTGGCCTCTCCCGTTAAAGGAAAACCTCTCGTCCTGTACACAATAGCCCTTGAAGGTTCGCTAGGCGCATTATGGGCACAAGAGAATGACCAAAGGAAAGGGAGAGCCCTTTATTATCTGAGTTGAGTTCTCCTAGGGGCAGAAAGTAATTATTCTCCCATCGAAAAACACTGCCTGGCATTGTTCTTCGTGATAACGAAGCTCAGGAACTATGCGTTGGCGCATGAAGTCCATCTCATATCAAAGGTGGATCCCCTCAAATATTTGATGTCAAAAGCCATATTAATAGGACGAATCGCTATGTGGGCCTTGCTCTTGATGGAGTTCTCGATAACTTATCGGCCTCTGAAGGCAGTGAATGGTCAGGCCATCGCCGACTTCCTCGCTGAGCATCCGATACCAGCCGATTCTCCTTTGAATTGCAAACTGCCAGACGAACATGCGTTTGACATGATCGACGGTAGTGATACCCGGTGGGAACTTTATTTCGATGGAGCATCTTCCATAAAGAAGCGCAAACAAAGCACCCCCATATTCAAATCAGGGGTAGGCCTTATCTTCGTGACTCCACAAGGAGGGATAATGCGCTTTGCCTTCTCCTTAATAGAGCCGAGGACAAACAACGAAGCCGAATATGAAGCTTTGATAGTAGGTCTTGAGATCGCTATCGACATGGGAATTGAAAACCTCCTCATATACGGAGACTCCCAACTGGTCGTTAGTCAAATAAACGGCGACTACCAAACGTGCAAGCCAGAGTTGGTGAAGTACGGTGAGAGAGTACAGCAACTACTGACTCAAATTCCTTCCTACACCTTGGAAAGTATACCACGTGCGGAAAATAGCAAAGCGGATGCATTGGCCAAGCTCGCTAAGGAACTGGCTGACAAGAACCTCGATGACGTAAGGATCGTTGCGCAAAGCCGTCGGGTTTTTACACCGGTAGAAATAACTCCGGAGTCATCCGAAGAAAAGGGAGCGACCGAGCAAACGGCTCTGCAAGTAAAAGACCAGGAAAAGGTTGAGGATTGGGGAGAAGTCTTTATAGACTACTTCAAATCCCATCGAACACCTAAAGATGCGTCCTCAAAACATCAGCTCATGAAGCGAGCTCTATCTTTTGCCTTCGTCAACGATACTCTGTACAAGAGGTCATTTGATTATCTGTGGTTAAGAAGCCTGGGACCTGAAGAAGTAAAAAGAGTCGTCCAAGAAACTCACGACGGACTCTGCGGTTCTCACCAAGCCGGCCCGAAGATGAAGTTGATGATTAAAAGGATGGGCTACTATTGGCCCACGATGATTCAGGACTACCTCGAGTATGCGAAGTATTACCACTCATGCCAGATCCATGGGGACTTTATCCACCAGCATCCGAATCCGCTGCATCCAACGGTGGCTAGCTGGCCGTTCGAAATGTGGGGAACCGACATAATCGGCCCCATCGAACCAGCATCGTCCAGAGGACATCGATTCATTTTGGGGACAACTGATTACTTCTCCAAATGGGCAGAAGCAGTACCGCTGGGAGAAGTGAAGATGGAGAATATCCTCCATTTCTTCAAGACACACGTCATTTATCGGTTTGGCACTCCACGACGGATTATCTCAGATAACGGGCCAGCCTACAGAAGCCACAAGATCAGCTGCTTCACACAATAGCACAACATAGACTGGAGATACTCCTCAGTCTATAATCCCCAAGCTAACGGTTTAGCTGAGGCTTTCAACAAGACCTTGACAAAGATCGTGAAAAAATTGGTGTCCCGAAATAAGAAGGACTGGCACGAGAGACTCCATGAATCTCTCTGGGCGTATCGAACTACGTTCAAAACGGCCACGAACACAACGCCGTACGCATTGGTATTTGGTACAGAGGCGGTGCTCCCCCTCAAGATAGAGCTACCCTCTATACGAGTGGAGGTTCACTACGAGCTAACAGACGAAGAAAATGCTCACCTTCGGCTTGAGGAGCTCGATGCCCTTGATGAAACCCGGCTCATAGCGCAACAAAATCTGGAGGCTTATAAAGCAAAGATGACGCGCTCATATGAGAGATTGACTAGGCCGAGAACGTTCCGCCAAGGCGAACTCGTGCTAGTGGTCAAAAGACCCATGATCCCCAATCGTGCCAAACGAGGGAAATTCAAGCCGAACTATGAAAGCCTGTATATTATAGACAAGGTCTACCAGGGTGGGGCCTATCTACTCATGGACATGCATGGTGAAAGACTTTTCAGGCCAATAATCGGTCGATTCCTAAAGAAATACTATGCCTGACGAGTCACGGCCTAGGTCAACGATAGATGACGACGCCAATGTCCGCTCGCTATCTTCCTATGCCCAAACTCTATAAGTAGTAGCCGGTTTACAGACTGAAATGTCCTAAAACTAACAATGGACCGAAATGTCCTTAAACTAACAACGGACCGAAATGTCCTAAAACTAACCACGGACCGAAACGTCCTTAAACTAACAACGGACCGAAATGTCCTTATACTAACAACGGACTGAAACGTCCTTAAACTAACAACGGACTACTACATCCTAAAACTAGCCGTTGACCGAGATGTCGATAAACTACGGTGGATTGCAGCATCCTAAAACTGATACAAAAAAAAGAATAAAAAAAAAGAAAAAAGAAAACGGTATGTCCATAAGCAAAATAGGCACGGATGAAAACCCGAAAGGGCTCCATGAGTAAAAACAGCAGGGCTACCGGCGAGTTTTTTGAAAACCCGAAAGGGCGCAACCTCGTTAGAATAAAAGAAAAAAGAAAAAAAAAATGAAAACGGTATGTCCATAAGCAAAATGGGCATGGATGAAAACCCGAAAGGGTTCCATGAGTCGAAACAGCAGGGCTACCAGCGAGTTTTGTGAAAACCCGAAAGGGCGCAATCTCGTTAAAAGACACTTGCAAGGTCCTCTCGACTTTGTAAGGAGAAACCACCTGCGTGAGATCCTTATGACTCACAAGGGAACAACATACTTAGGGATCCCCAGGATCCCTAAGGAGAAATTACACTTACGAGATCCTCACGACACGTAAGGAGAACCCTCTTATAAGACCCTCACGGCTCATAAGATTCAAAAGTCTTAAGTTACAGGGATCTGAACCTATTCTTAAGCGGCCCCCACAACCTCTAATACATCCTTACAAGCGGCTCAATGCTGACCCTTGTATACAATCCACGGGCGTGATAAAACATTTCCCTAACAAAGTCCCATCCGTGACTAGGGATATGTCTACACGGTGAACAGCTCTTGTAAGTACTCTCGACTTAGAAGGAGAAAATACTCTTGTAAGATCCTTACGACTTATAAGAGACCATACACTTAGGAGTCCTCATGATTCCTAAGGAGAAAACGCACCTACGAGATCCTCACGACTCATAGGGAGAAATACTTTTATGAGACCCTTACGGCTCATGAAGTCAAAAGCCTTAGTCGATAGGATCTTAACCATGTTTACTAAGCCACTTTTGTTCGTCATCGACAGAGGCAAATGATGATTCGCTCCTGGAAATATCCCAGTTGTAGCAGTGCTGATGCTGAAATCGGTGTCTAATTCCAAGCTTGCAGCAAGAAGCTAGCGAGCCACACATGCATACAAAATAGCCGAAATGATGGGGCAACTTGCGACAACATCAGCAAGTAAAAATGTATGCATGCAAGATAGCCGAAATGATTGGGCAACTCGCAATAAAAAGCAACGAGTAAAAATAAAATAAATAGCCGAAATGATTGGGAACCGCGAAAAAATAACCGAAATGATTGGGCAATAGCGACCTTCGCGATATAAAAGATGAAATGATAGAGCATCGCGGAAAGAAATAAAGAAAAGTGAAATTTATGCTCTACAGGTGATATCACAGCAATCTCCGTATACAATCCAGGGGCGCAAAAAAAAGAAGGAATCACACTTTTCCTCCCCAGGTTTTATCAGAAGAAGAAGCCAAATCTCAAAGGTTCACATATAGCCTGGAGATCATCTCAACATTCGTCTCATTACAACAGACACAACATCAAGCAAAGCGGAACAGCAGCAACTCCTGGTTCTATGACTCGGCGGTGCACAGATGACCGAGAGTCAAAGCCTGTCTCCGTGAAATTCGGATAAAGTCAAAAATTCCTGGTTACATGGAACGCGGCATATGTCAATCCTGACCCCGTGGGAAACGTCCAGAGCGGATCCTGGTCCTCGCAGAGCACGGCAATGACATCGTGTGAAGGATCCAGAGCGGAGCCTGGTCCTCACAGAATACGGCAGTGAACCCATGGGAAGCATACAGAGCAAATTCCTGGTTAAATGGAACGCGGCTTATGTCAATCCTGACCCTGTGGGAAACGTCCAGAGTTGAGCCTCCTCCTCGCAGAACACGGCAGAGAACCCATGGGAAGCATCCAGAGCAAATTCCTGGTTACATGGAACGCGGCTTATGTCAATCCTGACCCCGTAGGAAATGTCAAGAGCAGATCCTGGTCTTCGCAGAGCACGGCAATGACCCCATGTGAAGCATCCAGAGTGGAGCCTGGTCCTCGCAGAACATGGTAGTGAACCCGTGGGAAGCATCCAGAGCAAATTCCTGGTTACGTGGAACGCGGCTTATGTCAATCCTGATCCCGTGGAAAACGTCCAGAGCGGATCTTGGTCCTCGCAGAGCATGGCAATGACCCTGTTGAAGCATCCAGAGCGGAGCCTGGTCCTCGCAGAACACGGCAGTGAACCCGTGGGAAGCATCCAGAGCAAATTCCTGGTTACGTGGAACGCGGCTTATGTCAATCCTGACCCCGTGGGAAATGTCCGGAGCGGATCCTGGTCCTCGCAGAGCACGGCAATGACCCCGTGTGAAGCATACAGAGCAGAGCCTGGTCCTCGCAGAACACGGTAGTGAACCCGTGGGAAGCATCCAGAGCAAATTCCTGGTTACGTGGAACGCGGCTTATGTCAATCCTGACCCCGTGGGAAATGTCCAGAGCGGAGCCTGGTCCTCGCAGAACACTGCAGTGAACCCGTGGGAAGCATCCAGAGAAAATTCCTGGTTACGTGAAACGCGGCTTATGTCAATCCTGACCCCGTGGGAAATGTCCAGAGCGGATCCTGGTCCTCGCAGAGCACGGCAATGACCCCGTGTGAAGCATCCAGAGCGGAGCCTGGTCCTCGCAGAACACGGTAATGAACCTGTGGGAAGCATCCAGAGAAAATTCCTGGTTACGTGGAACGAGGCTTATATCAATCCTGACCCCGTGGGAAACGTCCAGAGCGGATCCTGGTCCTCACAGAGCACGACAATGACCCCGTGTGAAGCATCCAGAGCTGAGCCTGGTCCTCGCAGAACACGGAAGTGAACCCGTGGGAAGCATCCAGAGCAAATTCCTGGTTATGTGGAACGCGGCTTATGTCAATCCTGACCCCATGGGAAACGTCTAGAGCGGATCCTGGTCCTCGCAGAGCACGGTAATGACCCCGTGTGAAGCATCCAGAGTGGTGCATTGTCCTCGCAGAATACGGAAGTGAGCCCATGGGAAGTATCCAGAGCAAAATTCCTGGTCACATGGAGCGCGGATAATGTCAATTCTGACCCCGTGGGAAACGTCCAGAGCGGAACCTGGTTCTCGCAGAACAAGGCAGTGAACTCGTGGGAAGCATACAGAGCAACTCCTGATTCCATGAAATGCGGATGATGATAACCTCACCCATCACTTACGGGTCCTCACGACTCGTAAGGGAGCAAACTCTCTTGTGAGATCCTTACGACTTTCAAGAGAAAACACATTTAGGAAACTTCACGATTCCTAAGGAGAAAATAAACCTACGGTATCCTCTCGACCGGTAGGGAGAAAATTATTTATGAGACCCTCACGGCTCATAAAAGTTGAAAAGTCTTAGGAGGCAGATCCTAACCCTGATTCCTAAGCCATCGTTGTCCTGCAAAGAAATCGAGATAGACTACCCACAGAATACATTTACTAAAAGGGACACACCATCGTGAAGAAAAATATGTCTTTTATTCATGAATCAAAATGAATACAAAGTACAATTCGTGAAAGAACAAAAAAAATATACTCTCATTCAGGAGTATGTACAAAGGAAGAATAAAAAAATATATATCCAATTCTTCAAGTCGGCAGGCGATTTAGCAGATTTGCCAGTTCATCCCTTTTTCGCTGAGCCTGGCCTTCATGATTTAGTATCGTCAAAATACGGGCCTCCGCCAGAGCTTGCTGGGCCTGATATGAGGCAAGACGGCCTTCAAGCTCTTTCTCAGTAGCCTTATGAGCCTCAACCATTTCACGAGTGAATACGGCGGCCTTATCAATGGCTACCACCTCCTTGATGGCCTCTTGAAGTACTCGCCAAAGTTCATACGCTTTATTGGCCTTGGCCGTGAGGTTGGCTTGAAGCTCCCTTAGCGCTTTAGAAGCCAGCTCCCTCTCTGAAAACGTGCGGCCGAGCCTCTTCTCCCATGATATCATATTCGCCGCACACCGCTCAATCAGCCCCCGTAAGCTCGCCTTTGCGGCCACAACCTATGAAGGAAGGCGCATACACTCAAGACTATATATAAACAAGCCTCTCTTCGACAACAATACTCGATCTAAAACCCGCACAAACCACCCGATATGGGAAATAATGAGGAAAGTTTCTGATCTACATCCTATCAAGCACGCATTTGCAACTGTACGGACGTTTAAAAGGAAATGTTACCCGAGGCATTGAGGTGCATGCAACATAACGATGGTGCTCTCAGTTAAAGAAAATTCCCATGAGAAAAAATATGTAACTCATTTACGCAAACAAGACGCACGTACGAGTATCCGACAAACATGAAAATTCAACTGAAAGCATGTAAACCGCCAATGATAAAAGGAGTACATTGATTTAAACATACTACACTACCGGGAAAAGATCACTAAACAAGGGATCGGAAATACAAGGGTTAACAAAGAAAAATACAAAATTTTCCAGCTCCCTCTCCGCCTTCTCTAGCACGTCAAAACGACGGTTTTCGCGAGGAGTCGCTCCCCATCGGTTGGAGCCGTGCTCATCAGCGAAAGCAGACATGATGGACCGTCGAGCCTTTATCTGACTCAGTATATAAACTGAATGATCAGCTTGAGAGATTAGACAATCCTCGTGAAAGCATTCAAGCTTGTCCTCCGCCGCGTCAAGGATCGCCGAAGTCATCTCCGGTGGGTGAGGAGGGATGTCAGCGAGCACGGCAGGAAGAATCATCCGGAGCCAAATGGATCCCGTTGGAAGAGGGGACTCCTTACGGATCAGAAGTTCATGCATCACCGTGTCACACTCGGCATCGGTGAGCAGGGGATCCATTAGTCGTGCAGCAAAGCTAGGAATCATCTCCTCAACAGGTACCTCCCACGGTTGTCGACGAGCATGGGGACGGTTGCAAGCCATAACACTTAATTGTTTCTTCAAGATAAATCACCCTAAGTTGTAAATGGATTTCTCTGTGAAGAAAGAAATAAAACTATGGCTTCAGGTTATAAAGGGGAGCATTTAATGCTGTGCACAAAAGATGTTGTGCATGGTGGAACTACTCTCAAAACCCAAAAAAAAGGGAGTGCATTAGAAATGAAAAGCAATGACGCATTGAAATCAGATCAGGGAAATGAAACGTCCCCATCAAACAGAGCCCCGCATGCACAACACGTGAGCACAAGCCTTGATTGGAAGATAAAACAGCACTGCACATACATAACAGAGAACTACGCTATGAGAAGAGAGAATTAAATTCTCAACGGGAAAAATTTAGCAAGGAAGAAGATGAAAGAGTGGAGGCGCTTCTGAAGAGATCCATGCATTTATAGGATGTGATGGAAAACGTTTCATCTCCTCTATTCCCTAGACAGATCCAACGGTCACAAAGGTGACAGCGTTGCACTCACGTGCAGACACGTGAGAGCAACGCTGTGGGGGCATTTGTTCCCTGATTAAAAATCAGGAATTACCTCAATAAGGTTTCATGTTTTTACATGTGACCAAGGGTCATGTATGGACACGTGACCAAGGGTCACGTGTGGACACGTGATCTATTTACAAAATTAAATTCTAAGCGAGCATAAGTGTAAACAAGCGGCTGAGGAAAGACCCCAATAGGAGGTCACGTGCTCACACGTGACCAGGGGTCACGTGCTCACACGTGATGATCCTTCAGCCCAGATTAGAAGACAGAATTAAAGTTCTGAATGAGGAGGGGTCACATGCCAATACGTGATAGGCTTTGAAAGCCTTATAACTTGATAGAATTAAATTCTAATTAAGGGAAATCAAAGACCCTAACTGGGAAAGTATTTCTTTAAATCTTTCCTAACAAAAAGGATTACGAGGGACCGTTGGATAAAAAATCCAAGGGTGATTAAAAATCACCAATTTATGGAAAGATATTAGACAACGAAAGATTTCCCTAAATTTCACCAAAAATAACAAACGAAATATCTTTTGGATTAAAAATCCAATGGTGAATAAAATTCACCGAGTGATCTAAAAGATCACATTAGTTACGAAAAACAAACAAAAATCTTTCAATAAAAGATTTACTAAACAAATTGATTCTTTTCCTTCTTCTATAAATAGGAGCCAAGAGGAGAAGAAATGGAGAATTTTGGGATCTTGAAATTTTTTAAAGGCAAATAGCAGAGAGAAAAGAAAGGAGAATTTAATTCTCAAGAAAAGAAACCCTAGGTGAGAAAAAGAAAAAAGACCAAAACTTCAAAAAGAGAATTTAATTCTCAATTTAAGAGTTTAACTCTTCTGCAAAAGAACTTAGTTCTTCCTCTGGTTGAAGATCTGCAGAAGCAAATCTCCCCATAGGTTGAGAATTTAATTCTAATCGGGTTGAGATTCTGCTATGCAGATCCAAAACTTAGAGGGAGAATTGAGTTTAGAGAATTTAATTCTCCCAAATTCACAGGAATTTAATTCCTCCAAGATAAAACTAAGGTTTAACCCTATATGAGAACTTAATTCTCCCAAGCTTACAGGAATTCAATTCCTTCAAGATAAAACTAGGGTTTAACTGTATATGAGAATTTAATTCTCCTAAATTTATAGGAATTTAATTCCTTCAAGATAGACAAAACTTGGGTTTAACCCTACTTAAGAATTTAATTCTCTCAAATTCACAGGAATTAAATTCCTCCTAAATGAAATTAGGGTTTCACCCTACATAAGAATTTAATTCTTTCACATACATAGGAATTTAATTCCTCTAAAACCATAATTAGGGTTTAACCCTACAGAGAATTTAATTCTTAAAAAATAAAGAGACTTGAAAGATTTTCATGCATGCAAAGAACTAAGGTCGCGTGGCCCCACATGACCCCTAAACAGATCCCCCAAAAATGAGAAGGAAACTGCCCAGAGGCAATGCCTCACGTGCTCCCACGTGACCTTCAAAATAAAGAGAATAAAAGCAAATGCAATGTTAGCGTTGGGTGCTCTCACGTGTTACCACGTGACCCCTTAATAAATGCTTTAATAATAAACGTACAAATCTCTATCACGTGCCAACACGTGATGGTCATAAAATTAGAAGTGTTTAACACTTATTTACAAAACAAAGTAAATGAGATCCGGCCCCACCTTTGGGTAACCTCACGTGACCCCTTCCTCTCTATTGTTTAACACTAATTTGAGAATTTTATTTCCAGTGTTTAACAGTGCCGTCTTCTAGTGTTTAACACTAATTTGAGAGTTTTATTTCCAGTGTTTAACACTATTTTTAGCTAAATTGGCTAATTTTCCAGAGGCAAAAGTCTCCCTTTCAACTGAATATCAAAATTGAGTAAAATTCAGAGCTATAATGTTTGATGCCCAGTCAAAGATAAAAATGTTAGTAGAGCCCTCAAACTCTTATTTGGCAATGCTAAGTGGTGAGGGGCTGAACCCAGACAAAAGTCTAATGGTCCAGCAAAGGGCCAATATTTCAAACTTAATTGGACGTAGCCCAAGTTGGCCATAAGTCCTCAATTCAGATTTAACTGAGCCAATGTGCTCATAATATAATTAATTGATCTTAGTTACAAATTGGACTACAGATCACTTAATCCACTTTGGTTCGAGGGTACATCTCTTCACTCCTTTGATATTTGTCGTTGTAATCCTTCAACGTCTTCAGAGAGGTGACGGGTCCCAACAACCCCACATTTCACGGACTATGATGTCCTTAACCTTGACTGTGAGGTCTTTAAACTCACGGACTATGATGTCCTTAAACTCGACCGTGATGTGTTTAAACTAACATTGGACTGTGGGGTCCTTAAACCTATGGACTATGATGTCCTTAACCTCGATCGCGATGTCTTTAAACTAACATTATACTGTGGGGTCCTTAAACCCATGGATTATGATGTCCTTAACCTCGACCGTGATGAATTAAACTAACATTGGACTGTGGGGTCCTTAAACTCACGGACTATGATGTCCTTAACCTCGACCGTGATGTCTTTAAACTAACAATAGACCGAGATGTCCTTAAACTAACAAAGGACCGTAATGTCCTTAAACTAATCGACCGCAGTGTCACTAAACTAAACAATAGAGCCCAATTACTCTCTTGTAGGATCTAAACGATCCAGTTAAGTTTATTTTAGTCTAAAATAGGACTAACGTATCCTTAACTAACGTTTAAGTTGATCTTAGTCTCAAATGAGGCTAACGTATCCTTAAACCCAACCCCCAAACCCAAATCTAAGAAGATACGGATTTGGACTAGTCTACGCCCTACGGGCGAGAACATAAATTAGTCTCCGTATACAATCCACGGACAACCACAAACAAAACAAACGCACACGACACGAAGTGACCATCTAGAGAAGGAGAAAGTTGTTGGAGATAGTGCCCTCAGAGTCAATTATTGGATCACAGGCACGTGATTGCAATGATTGAGGGGAGGACCTGTCCCAGTAGGACAGTCTTACTCGAGATGATAGTATGCTATCTGGTTTATCTTTATCATCGTGTACTGCTTTAGGTGACCTTACGAGTCGCTATTACACGTTGATAGAACCCTTAGGATTCTTGCTTGACTACCAGCAGTATGAGGGCGATCATATACGTGAGAGCTGGAGTCTATAAGCACATCCTTAAATGGTCCCTAGTCGTGGGAGTTTCGAGACAGGGCATCGATACTCCGGAGTAGACTAGTGTATACAGTCGAGACCCCGACGAGGGGCGGTGGCCGGTCTTACAAGCCACTGGTGTCAGTTGGTTCACCTAAGATGTATACAGGTGCTCATTGGGTTATGAGTACACCGGACAGGACTCGCCGGGAACCTGCTAGTTGGGATTATACCTCATGTCAGATAGCAGTTCCCTGGTGACATGTGTACAGGTTAGTTCATCGACCTGAGATCGTCATTTGTCTCGTGTGAGTTCCCACTGTGCTTTGATTACTACCCTACCACGGCTCAAAGGAGTCGTGCAAAAAGGTTTTAGTTGGGTACAGTCCCGAGCCACATGGAGGCAGTGAGCGGATCTGCAGGGGTTCGTCTCTCCCGGTATTGGGGGTGAGGTCGTGCCGTGTCTAGGAGAGCCAGAACATGAAAAGTCCTTGGCCAAGGCAGGAGATTTGCTGGTAGGTATTCCAGTAGTATCTCAGGGTGTTCTGGGCTGCACTCCGACACGACTTGTACCGCTATTGGGGGTCTGACTTTTACCAACCCCCTAGGCCCGCCATGTGATGCTCATAGACGAACGGACCGGACTGTATGGATATTGTCACCGACAGGCTCAGTAGGGTGTCAGGATGAGTGCGCTCATCGACGTCCCATTTGGTCAATACCTGGTAGCCCGTCACGTATTGGCTTATATCTCTGACGTGCTAGTGGTTAAATCCACAGCCAAAGTATTGACGAGTCTTTAGAGTCCACCACACACACAGTTACTCAAGTTTCGGGCGAAACGCTGTAGAGGCCGTATGGAGATATGGCAGGGTTCGATCAGATACGTGCGGTATTGCACGGATCGTGATCGGACGGGTTTTTACTAGCCGGCTTTGGCTTAAGCCGGATCCTAGTATTAAATAGTGTAGATTTTGTCTCTTTGCATTTGTATTCAGTGGGAATACAAATGCGGGCATGTATATGCAGTAGTGGGGTTTTCCTGTAATTTATTACGGGATCAGTTTTCTGAAGTTGCTAGTTTGCATTCCGTTCCGGCCGGTTTTCTTTTATTCCTTCACGGCCGGACTTTTCATTGGAGGGGGTTAATTGCATGTTTGCAATTAACTTACTTGTGAGAGGCTTTCTTGCATATATGTGGCTTCATAATCATGAGATTCTATTATGGTCATTTCCATTGCTTTTCATTTGATGGTGCTTTGATTTGATGAGTTTGGAAAATGGTTGTGAAAGATATTCCTTTTTATATACACACCATTTTTTCTTCACATTTTTTTTTTTGCTTTTGCCTTTTTCTCTCTCCAATCTCCACCATGAAAAGAGGGCCGGCCACATCTTGGAGGGAGAGTGAGAGGGTTCATTTTTTTGGATGAGGAATTCTTCATTTCATTTCATTCTCCTTGCTACAAGATTCCACATATTATTCCAAAGTTCTTTTGACCTCCATCAAGGCAACTTCAAACCCTCAAAGAGACATGGTTACTACACTATTCTAGAGCAAGCCTTGGACGCGTCAGCTAGCCAACTTCGCGCCCGAGTTGCCTCGGTCAAGAGGTGGGAGCCCGTAAAAGATTCCGGCTACGTGGTGTCTTTCCGACGAGCGAGGAGGTGACGAATATTCCGCAGGAGATCGGAGTGGAGATGAAGACCGAAGGACACGGATCACTTGGTATACTTCTCTACCCACCTTTTACTTTGCTAGTTGCTAGGTTAATGGCCCGATCCGGGTGAAAAGTGCGCGGTGGTGCCGGTTTGCTAGTTTGCAAAATTTTTGTTTCCGCGTTTCCGGCGTCGGATCGACGGCCGGGGCACCCCCGCGGGCTTACATTGGTATCAGAGCCACGCCGTTAACCTAGCCTAGCTTGCTCTAGTATGTTTAAAGCTCGATCGAACGGATTTTTCCGAAAACCTGATTTCAATTATACAAGTTTCTGTCGAAATTTTTTAAGCTCCAAAAATTTTTCAGGATGTTGCAGAAACATGTGTAGGAGATTCTAAGAATTCTGGTAAAATTTGGTACAGTGATCGCCTAGTACGGCTGCGGAAACACGGCCAAATCCCTGGTTTTGCCGCGGTTCCGCGGTGGTAAGGTGTCTTCACTGCACCAAAATTTCCCAGTAGGCTTTAGACTTGGAAATGGGGTTTTTGGAACATTCTTTTTGGGCCCAGATTTTCTGTAAGTGCTACAGTAATGCTTGGGGCCCACTTTGATAAATTTGTTCGATCGGATATTTTAAACATGCCAGTTCACAGTATTTACATTATATCTGCGACCGTGAATGTCACTGTATAGGTAAATCCTATCTGACTGCTATAGCCCGGTTAGACGGATTTGCGAACGTGACATTCACGTTGATCTTCTGTGTTTTGCTGTGATGTTGCGGATCGGTCGTGGGGGATAGCCTGGTTGCAATGTTAGTACAGTTCTGTTTTATATGTACATTTGATATTGCGGGGCGAGCGTCCGGCATGTGGACTGCCGTCACGGCCTGTTTGTATTATTCTTTTGGGGCACGGCCAGGTTGCGGGTGATGTACCCGTTGTATGTATATTTTACTTTCTGTACTAGGATTACCTCGCGGAGGGGTGCACGGATAGCCGGGTTCTAGAGGGCAACAAGCCCGCATCTCATGGCATTGAGACGGAGGGGGCTTCACTCTAGGATTGGCGGGCTGTTCGCCGCACTCGTAGGGGGTACAGGTTGACCCAGGAGGGGTGCCCAAGTTACCGGATTCCGTGAAGTTCTGGGTGGTCCATTCACGTCGCTGAAAGGGGCTGCCTCGCTTCAGGTTTTGGCGGGTAACATGCCACGCCCGTAGGGGTCTAGGATTTTCATTGCACAGGCTATCCACACGACCAGGGGAACGTCGGGTTTCAGCGGCTCTGTGAAACCCGGGGATCCCAGATATCTGTATTATTCTGTGATGTTGTACATTTCTGTGATGTTGCATTTTATCACGCCTTGAGCGAAATATAATATATTGGTATATATATTAGTAGATGTTGTATATGTTTTGCATCCGCACTAGTCCAGTCCCCGCTCTGCCGTTAGTTAGCTAACCTAACGGGTAATGACGGGACCCAGTGGCGAATGCGGATGGCATATACATACGTCAGTATATTTTCGTTCTTTGTGGTGTGATCAATTGATAGGACTGCATTGATATGGATCAATGCAAGAAAAACAAACCTATTCTAATGCTGTTGGAACACTTTTTCAAAAAGCTGTTATTGCAAGGGCGTTCTCTTTTGTTTTGCACAGTGGTATTCAGTTGGAATATCCTGCTCCTCAGTCGACGAGGCAAGGGCCGAGATCCCTTCACCGGGAGTGACCCCTTGGACAGAAGTTTGCGTTAGGTCAATAACTTCACTATAGCCTTTGCTTTTGCTTTGCATCGTGGTATTCAGTTGGAATATCCTGCACCTCATTCTACGGGGAAAGAGCCGAGATCCCTTCACCGGGAGTGACCTCTTTAGCAAAGGTTTTCGTCACTATATTTTTATAAAGCTATCAGTTCCTTCAACGATATCAAGTTCATTACGTTAAAGGTTTTCGCCAGAAACCATTCGTAGCCCTCCGTCGTTTCATATGGATAGTCAATAGTATTCAAGCTGTGTATGTTGGCCAAAGTCAAGGCACAGTGTTTGGTAGCTGTTGGGTATTCATATGCAGCATAGATAGATGCGTTGGTTTGGGACAGTCGTACTGCCATTTTGGCCAAAGTCAAGGGTAGGTACGGGTGGGTTCAAATTAACCAGGAGAATGACGGGTAGAACTTGATATGTGACTTATGATATGTTGGCCAAAGTCAAGGTCATAAGAGCATGAGGCATAAATCCACATCGGGAGTTTCAAAAGTACTGAAACTTGCCAGATATGCGGATACCTTCTGGAGTGTGATAGCGTGAGCGAATTCCGTTACGTTATCATGCGATGATGGTTGGATCCCGATTCCCACTGATGAGTTGGTTTACTCCTCGGGTGATCCCGGCTAATTCTTCTTTCAGGTTTGGGGAAGAATTTGACGTTACAGTGGTAGGTTTCCAGATTAGATAAAGTGATAACCATTCTGATCTAGGTTAGAGTGCACGCTGAGTGTTTCTTTTCTCTCTCTCTTTGGCAGCGACCATTGACCCGACCCTAGACTATGACTCAGTGACCAAGTTGACCGAACCTTCTTAACACAGGCTTTTGGATTGTCAGAGTTGCAAACCTCATTGCCACTCCTACTTTTACCCTTTTCTCCGGGACACCCCGTATTACTACGAACGTCCACTTCCATTGGACAAAACCATCGTATGGTTATATACGAACTCGATGGACTTCAAGGATGGTTTCTGGTTCTGAGAAAACGAATAGGACTATTCAGTTGTCTTTTCCTTTTACCTTCTCTCAGGTTGCGAGTACTCCTTGGTTTAGGAGATAGTACACCTATTACGCAAATTGGATAGTCTTCTTCCAGACCTTAGGCTGGTGCCGACCGGTAGGGAATAAAGAAAACCAATTAGCCTAAACGGTGTACAGAAGGTATTAAGTTCAGACAAAGCAAGGGATTAGTAAAAGGGCAATGTAAATTGCGACTGCTATTCACGACCAAATCAAGTATTTCTTCGCCAATCCTAAATCACCTTTGTATTTCTCCAGGACACTCCGTATCACTACGAAGATCCCAAGTTTATTGGATAATCCATCGTATGGTTATATAAGAACTCGAAAGGAACTTGTTCCAGTTCGGGGATGGATCCTGGTTCAGGAGAAATAGGAATAAAGTACATTCAGGTGTCTTTTATCTTCACCTTCTCTCGCGTTGCGAGTGCTCTTAGAACTAGGACAGTACACCCATTATGCTTATTGGATAGTCTTCTTCCAAACCATAGGCTGTGCCGAACGGTAGGGAAAGAAGAAAACCAGTTGGCCTAAAGGGGTGTACAGAAGGTAATGACTAAAGACATATAAAGGGATTTGGACAGGTGGCAAAGAATTATAAGGTTACAGTTGTGAATCTGGATAATGGATGAGGCATTACTAGGGATACCAGGATACCCCATCGAAACATTTCAATGTTTCAGTTTCACCGTGTACTGTTAAATGAAAACTGATTTCCCGATTAGATACTTACTCCAGGGTATGTATTTACCAGGTATGAGTCTCACATCTGTATGGTTTTACAGATGATGAGTTGGAGTAAGTTATTGGGAATTGGGTGATCATCCTCATTATATCGGGATTCGTTGTAATCGGTGATATTTGAGGAAGTCACTTGGGTTGTTTGCCGGTCGGCAAATATTTGGTTTTGAATATCCGTTGTTATGCACCAATTTCAAATTGATATATCTGTACGTCTATTTTTATAGAGTGAGACATACCTTTTTGAAATTATGTCTATGACATTTACCTATATCAGTGGATGGTTAGGTAAGGAGCATTGAACAGCGGTGTAATTCTTCATAACCATAGTACAGTTTTCAACCTACGACACACAGTGAATGAGTTAGCTGACTCAAGGGACTTATACAGAGTATTGTATGTTGTCCAGTATCCATTAGGACAGAGGGGTTGGTCCTCATACTATATTCTGTTTACTTTTAGCTTCTCTAGTTCTTAGACATGTGTTTCGTGGAAACACAAGGTCGAAGTTTTGAGAAGTTATAGGTATAAAAGTAAAGTAGAGAACCAGGTATTGCAAGTATCGAGATTCTTCAAAGTGATCGAAGATGTAGATACTTATGAATGGTATTCAGTTGTTAGTAATGATTAAGAGAACTTGCTTCTTTTTCAGGTTACTCATAATTGGAAGTAATCCTAAGTTGAGTAACGCTGATCGGCCTCACTTCCATTTAGTTGACATGCACTGGTGACAGCTGCATGATTTGAATCTGGTTCAATTAAATCAGTGCCTCTGTTTCTATATTGGATATAGAACAGTTCATATCTTGACGTTGTTAAGATACGGGGAGTTGTCCGGCTTATGCTTAAAACCAGACTCCGGATAACTCAAGGCACGTTTCTGTAATGGCTGTTTGTGGGTTGACCCGGGCTATGACGAGGGTTGACTTTCTACCATCTGGAAGATCAATAGTGATATTGTTCTTGACTCACCACAGTTTTAATAAAAATGGACTTTTTTTTCAGAAAACAGCAGTGGGAGTATGGTAGAGCTGGAAGTGATTCCAGAACCGCAAACGATTACTGAAGATTTGATAAGAACCTAAAGATTCAATCTGGTTTGACATTCCACTAGGCCACTCCGCAGATATAGTGGGTAACCTCAGGCACCCGAGAGGTACTTCGGTATGCTCAAGGACGGTGGCAGGGAGGTTCTTGTTTACCCAGACTTACCATTGCTGTTGTTCCAGACTGTGAGACCCGGCAGGAGGATGAGTATAGTGTCGTTCTGAACTAGTTTTAGAAGTGTACGCCTATATGACTCTGCCAGAGGGTTGTCGTAGTCAGTGGGAGCAGCGGAAGCATTGGTGGACATCAGCCTTATGTCTATTTATAGACTAAAGCAGATATAGCGGAGATAGATCATCTATTTCTGATGTGAAGTCATAGGTTTGACTTCATCAGAATAGGGGATGGATCTGTTAAGAGGGTAGTAGGGTGTGATGTCCTGGTATTTGATGACATACACAGAGTAGGAAGTGATATTCCTATACTATGATCGGTTATACTTTGGTCGTCACACAGTAGTTTCTCCATATAGGAAATTGGATCTTATATCGTACATTCTGGCTACTAGATCTATGGTTTTAGATCTAGATTTGGGTGGTTTCCCAATCTGGGTACTTAGACAGCATTCTATGAGTATTTAGAATGGACGACTCCTGGCACGGTAGTATACCTGCAGGTGATGGAGTCACCCTCTCTAAAGGTGTCTCACAGACTAAAGGGGAGAGGGATACACATGATTGACAGATCACTTGCTTAGGCAATTGAGTCAATCATGAGATGTCAAGTACCACACCAGATGTTGTTCTTGCAGTAGGTGCAATAAGTTGATATTGATCCAATCCTGGAGAAACAGTCAGAAGCAGTTTTAGAACATAAGTAGATGTTCTAAGGATATGATGACGGCAGTCTTCTTCGGGAGACAGTTATCATTCCAGGCTTCCAAGGTGACCTGGATGGCAGAGTGGCTGTCAGAGTTATAGTTTTCCCTCTGACGAGGGGCAGTATTTTGGACAGATGGTCTAAGTGGATACTGAGGGAAGGCATGGCGCAGGACACTGATTAAGTGCAGTTGTCGATACAGTCTAAGAAGTTTGGATTTGGAGTTCATTTATGAGCTAGGTCCCATCAGATATCCAGACATATTCTAAGACAGGTATTGCTCATTTTGGGAGATGGCTTTCTCCGCGAACTTGAGATATAGAGATACATAGAAAGAAACATCAGAGCGGATCCACTCACTGAGGCTATTCCTCGAACGCAATAGTTTCGCAAACGAGCTTTGTGAGACTGACTAGCAGAGGAGTTGGGTGTTCGGTATCACACGGCTGTAAGTATGCAACATCGCAATAATTAGCCTTGAGTGCAAGTGGGAGATTGTTGGAGATAGTGCCCTCAGAGTCAATTATTGGATCACAGGTGATTGCAATGATTGAGGGGAGGACCTGTCCCAGTAGGACAGTCTTACTCGAGATGATAGTATGCTATCTGGTTTATCTTTATCATCGTGTACTACTTTAGGTGACCTTACGAGTCGCTATTACACATTGATAGAGCCCCTAGGATTCTTGCTTGACTACCAGCAGTATGAGGGCGATCATATACGTGAGAGCTGGAGTCTATAAGCACATCCTTAAATGGTCCCTAGTCGTGGGAGTTTCGAGGTAGGGCATCATACTCCGGAGTAGACTAGTGTATACAGTCGAGATCCCGACGAGGGGCGGTGGCCGGTCTCACAAGACACTGGTGTCAGTTGGTTCACCTAAGATGTATACAGGTGCTCATTGGGTTATGAGTACACCGGACAGGACTCGCCGGGAACCTGCTAGTTGGGATTATACCTCATGTCAGATAGCAGTTCCCTGGTGACATGTGTACAGGTTAGTTCATCGACCTGAGATCGTCATTTGTCTCGTGTGAGTTCCCACTGTGCTTTGATTACTACCCTACCACGGCTCAAAGGAGTCGTGCAAACAGGTTTTAGTTGGGTACAGTCCCGAGCCACATGGAGGCAGTGAGCGGATCTGCAGGGGTTCGTCTCTCCCGGTATTGGGGGTGAGGTCGTGTCGTGTCTAGGAGAGCCAGAACATGAAAAGTCCTTGGCCAAGGCAGGAGATTTGCTGGTAGGTATGCCAGTAGTATCTCAAGGTGTTCTGGGCTGCACTCCGACACGACTTGTACCGCTATTGGGGGTCTGACTTTTACCAACCCCCTAGGCCCGCCATGCGATGCTCATAGACGAACGGACCGGACTGTACGGATATTGTCACTGACAGGCTCAGTAGGGTGTCAGGATGAGTGCGCTCATCGACGTCCCTTTTGGTCAATACCTGGTAGCCCTTCACGTATTGGCTTATACCTCTGACGTGCTAGTGGTTAAATCCACAGCCAAAGTATTGACGAGTCTTTAGAGTCCACCACACACACAGTTACTCAAGTTTCGGGCGAAACGCTGTAGAGGTCGTATGGAGATATGGCAGGGTTCGATCAGATACGTGCGGTATTGCACGGATCGTGATCGGACGGGTTTTTACTAGCCGGCTTTGGTTTAAGCCGGATCCTAGTATTAGATAGTGTAGATTTTGTCTCTTTACATTTGTATTCAGTGGGAATACAAATGCGGGCATGTATATGCAGTAGTGGGGTTTTCCTGTAATTTATTACGGGATCAGTTTTCTGAAATTGCTAGTTTGCATTCCGTTCCGGCCGGTTTTCTTTTATTCCTTCACGGCCGGACTTTTCATTGGAGGGGGTTAATTGCATGTTTGCAATTAACTTACTTGTGAGGGGCTTTCTTGCACATATGTGGCTTCATAATCATGAGATTCTATTATGGTCATTTCCATTGCTTTTCATTTGATGGTGCTTTGATTTGATGAGTTTGGAAAATGGTTGTGAAAGATATTCCTTTTTATATACACACCATTTTTTCTTCACATTTTTTTTGCTTTTGCCTTTTTCTCTCTCCAATCTCCACCATGAAAAGAAGGCCGGCCACATCTTGGAGGGAGAGTGAGAGGGTTCATTTTTTTGGATGAGGAATTCTTCATTTCATTTCATTCTCCTTGCTACAAGATTCCACATATTATTCCAAAGTTCTTTGGACCTCCATCAAGGCAACTTCAAACCCTCAAAGAGACATGGTTACTACACTATTCTATAGCAAGCCTTGGACGCGTCGGCTAGCCAACTTCGCGCCCGAGTTGCCTCTGTCAAGAGGTGGGAGCCCGTAAAAGATTCCAGCTACGTGGTGTCTTTCCGACGAGCGAGGAGGTGACGAACATTCCGCAGGAGATCGGAGTGGAGATGAAGACCGAAGGACACGGATCACTTGGTATACTTCTCTACCCACCTTTTACTTTGCTAGTTGCTAGGTTAATGGCCCGATCCGGGTGAAAAGTGCGCGGTGGTGCCGGTTTGCTAGTTTGCAAAATTTTTTTTTCCGCGTTTCCGGCGTCGGATCAACGGCCGGAGCACCCCCGCGGGCTTACAAAAGTTGTTACCACGATGCGGTAGCGTAATTAACTGTAGGGGCTTGCGCCTGCAGGGAAGAGCATCCCCACAATCAAAAACCCCTCAAACGAGGGAAAATCTGACAAAGTCTGCTACATCGGCCGCATCCGTTTAAACCTTCGATACATGGTGCCATAAATCAACTTGGCATCTTCGGAGAGGTGGATGGATAGCACCAATTAGCATCTGCCCCGAAATTCAGGCAAGGCGTTTATCGCGTCTTTCGGCGGGGAACAGGCATGATGCAGGATACTGATTAAATTCAGTAGAAGATATAGTCTAAGAATTTTTGATGGATTTGGAGTTCATTTACGAACTTGGTCCCATCAGCCATCTAGACAAATTTTAAGGCAAGTATCGCTTATTTCGAAAGACAGTCGTTCTTCCCGAAGTTGAGATATAGAGAGATAAAGATAGAAACATTAGAGCGGATCCACTAACTGATACTATTTCTTAAACACGCAAGTTTCTCAAAATGGGTTTTAAGAATTTTATAATTAGAGAAGTTGGGTATTCGGTAGCACACGAGCTGTGAGTATGAAATACCGCAATTATTAGCCTTAAGTGCAAGTAGGAGATTGTTGGATATAATGCCCTCAAGGCAATTATTGTGATTGCAAGTAGGCGATTATGATAATTGAACAAGGACATATACAGGTAGAACGGTTTTACTCGAGATGATAGTATGCTATCTGGTTTGTCTTTATCCTTATATGTATACATTTTGATAAAGCTCGTAAGATTATTGCTTGACTACCAGTATTATGATGGCGATCATATACGTGGGAGTTGGGTGGTCCATAAGAACATCCTTAAATGTCCTTAGTCGAGGGAGTATCGAGACTGGGCATCGATACTATGGAGTAGAATAGTGTATACTTTTCAAGACCCCGACGAGAGGCGGTGGCCGGTTCCACAAGCCATGTTGTTGAGTCACCTAAGATAGTATATAGGTGCTCACTGGAGGTGAGTACACCTGACGGACTCGGTAATAACTTCTAGATGGTATTATACCTATCGTCAGATGAAAGTTCTCTTGTGGCATGAGTATAGGTTAGTCCTTTGACTTGAGATTTTTATTTGTCTCGTGTGAGTTCCCACTGTACTTAGATTACTACCCTACCATAGCTCAAAGGAGTCGTGCAAACATGTTTTACTTGGGTACAGTCCTGAGCTATATAGAGGCAGTGAACAATCATCATGGATTTGTCTATCCCATTATTGGGAGTCGATGTTGCGCTGTGTTGGGTCAGCCATCACCAGAAATCTTGAGCCAAGGTTGATGAGATTTACTGATGTGATATCAGTAGTTTCTCAGTGGGTGATGAGCTTTAGACCGGCACGACTTATCGAGTTAGTAGGGTCTGACGTTATTCACCCCTAAACCCGGTATGCGATTATCTTAAACGAACAGACCGGAATGCATGGAGATTGTTACAGACAGGCTCAGTAGAAGTACAAATGAGTTTGCTCGTCGACTTTCCTTTCGTTCAATACCCGGGCAGCTGTTATGTACGGCTAGTATCGCTGATGTGCTTATGGTTAAACCCACTGCCAGCGTATTGACGAGTCTTTAAAGTCCCACATAAAGGGTTCTCCCGACTCAGGCGATATGATCTGGATGACGTATGTTTGTATATACAGGTGTTCGATTAAATATGTGTACAAACTACACGAATTTTAATCGGATGATTGATAATATTAGCGGCTTAGGATTATTCCGGATTATTAAATTAAGTTTTGAATTAATAATTTATATATATATATTTAATATATGTGTTCTTGTATTATTTTTCACTATTCATTTTCTCTCTTAGCTGTTCGTATTTTTATACAAATACGCGTATATGTATTTCGATACGTATACCGGGTAGTATTCCGTATTTATACGGAATTTGTTCTAGAAGATGAACATCTCATTTGTGAATATTCATTTATGAATATTCATGAAATGAGGTGGAGGATGAATATTCATGAAATGTGGTGGAGGATGGGGTGGCATTGAGCATGGTTGAAGACATATAGAAAGGAATGGGCTTCATTACATATTTAGCAAAACAATCGTTGTTTATCAAGATGTACATATGTACACTGGCCGCGTGATTGTAAGACATATTTTTTAGCCTTCCTGCTCCAATTGGACCGTCAGGAACACTCTGCTGTTTATTCAGTTTCATCATAACATCGTCGTTCAGGAAACGAGCACATAAAGATGTGACTTCTTCTAGGAGATAACCTTGAGCAATCGAACCTTTAGGATGATGCTTGTTGTGGATATAGTTTTTTAAAGTTAATAGATATCTATTGAAAATAAAATAAATTAATAATTCATGATAATTCTTTCCAATTTAAATGATGAATAATAAACTTTAATAATACCTCTCGATTGGATACATCCAACGGTAATGGATCTGACCGCCAATCCTGACATCGGTTGCCAGATGGCCGGACAAGTGAACAATAATGTCGAAAAAGGAAGGTGGAAAGATAGTTTCGAGCTTGCAGAGGATCAAAGGAATGTCTTTTTTGAGCTCTGCTATCTTATTGACGTCCACGTTTTTAGAACACAATTGGTGGAAACACATGCAAAAGTCGTTAAGCACGAGGCCAAGTTATGGTTTTATCGATACTCTGAGGCACAAAGAAAGATGATGTTGCATCAATATGTGGTAATCATGGCTCTTGAGTCCTACGATTTTTCCGTTTTCTACCTGTACCTATTTGGAAATGTTTGATGAGAAACCGTCGGACACTTTCAATTTTTTCGACAAACACAAGAACCGTCGCTTCTCCTCTTTTTTCATATTGTAGATTGCTGGTGGGATCCTGTAATAACCCATTTTATCGGTCACAGGCCGAGGTTGCAATTATTTTCTAATGGAAAAGCCATCCAAATACGTCAAATCACGATGGACATTGAGATTGTCCTTCGTTTTTCCATCCTAACATAGCATAAGATTGATGATGTGCTCAGAGACGCCCTTCTCGATTTGCATGGCATCTAAATTTTGGCGCAGCAGTAGATCGGACCAGTACGAAAGCTGAAATAAACCACTAAGTTTCTTCTAGCCAGATGGGCATGATATTGCATTTTTGTTCTGTTTCTTTCCGAATGTGATATTCTGATAACCTCTCCATTGTTGCAGTATGTCAATACCGGACAATGATTTAGGCAGCATATCAGTCTCCGTCTTGCCATTGAACATTTCTTTATTCCTTCTGAATCTATAAGTTATAGGCAAGAATCGTCAGTGACCCATAAACGACTCTTTCCTGCTAAACTTCAAGCGTATGCTACTCGTATAGATATGACAACCAGGGCAGGCAAGCTTACCTTGAGTTGTCCACCCCGACAGCATGCCGTAGGCCGGAAAATCATTAATCGTCCATAACAAATCAGCACGTATCTGAAAAAATTGTTTACCATCTATGTCATAGGTTCTCACACTATGTTCCCACAGCAATTTTAACTCATTGATTAAGGGTTGAAGGTACATGTCGATGTTTTCCTAGGAGATGAGGGACCATGATTAAAAGCACCAACGTAAAATAAGATTGCGTCATAGCCCTCCATGGCGACAAGTTGTATATATTCACTATAACGGGACAAGTACTGTGAGTACACCCGCCGTGAACCATTCCATATGGACTGAAACCGTCGCTCGCAATCCCCAGCCCCACGTTATGAGGGTCTGTGCTAAACGAAGGACGTTTTTTATCTAAAACTTTCCACGATATCGAATCTCTAGGATGACTCATTTTTCCCTCTTCACGAGGCGCTTTATGGCTCCACTGCATTTCGGACCCCATCTCCTCACACATAAATAACTGTTGCGGCTTGGTATTAATGAAAAATGATGAAGAATCTTCACGGGCACATCATTCGAACGGGATTCTTTCTTAGGCCTGAATCGGCTTTTCCCACACACTTGACAGCTTTTGAGTGCGGCGTGTTCTTTCCGGAACAAGACGTGGTCATTCTTGCATGCGTATATCTTCTCACACTTTAGGCCAATGTTTGTGATTATCTTTTGCGCCTCGTACCAGCTCGGTGCCACTTCTTTTCCATCGGGAAAAGTTCCCTTCAACAATGGTAGGAGATCGGTGAAAGATTTATTACTCCATCCGTTCTTGTACTTGATCTGAAAGAGACGTACGAAAAAGGATAGTATCGAAAACCCTTTGCAATTTGGATATATAGGGATTCTCGAGGAAGCCTTATACTTCTTCAATAACGCGGGTCTAGTGCTTTCCGTATCGTAAGGAAGTCCAGCGGCATTTATAGGCCCGTCCATGTTATCAACTGACACGAACGAAGCATCATCGTCTTCGAAGGCTTCGTCTTCTTCAAACTGCCATTCCTCCTCTTCCTCTTATCTTTCTACTATCCCTTGCCACTCTTTGGTTTCCGCTTCAATGAATTCGTTTTCCGTCTCTTGCACTAGCCCTCCATCGTCCTTTTCTCCGTGAATATCCCACTTAGTGTAATCTCTAACGAAATCGTTTTTCATGAAGTGTAACTCAACATCCGACTTCTTCTGGAATCGCATGTTCATAAACTTATAGCAAGGACATAAGATTTCGTGCTCTTTCGGTATCCCAAGACGTGCGTAGGCAAAATCGGTGAAAAAGTAAACATCGACATACATCCAACTCTTATCGTGGAGGTACGGGAATGGCATACTAGAAGAAAATAGAACGTAACAAGGTTCCTATAGATAAGAGTCGTGGAATTATGATTTCGTGACAACTACGAGATAGATGGATAATAAGAAGCGTTAGTGTTAGATTTAATTGACGACTTCGTTAAGTTTGGTTTCAATTGTTATTAGATTGGGCTTTCCTCAAACTCCTATTGAGAACTTTCTCCTTCTAATCTCAAATCTCGAGAATTGGATTCTTCTTCCAAGAAAGATGATGATAATATTTAATGTTCTTTATTGGATGTCGAAGGTAATGGTTGAAAGTGTGTCTTAGCACTTCTACTGGCTTTCCATATGCATCAAGTATGCAATTTAAAAAAATCTAGAGGTCTAAACTACACTAACCTAGAATCTAACTAGAGAATTAAGGTTTATAAGAATGTAAACAAGTTCTAAGCTAAGTGAAGAAGGTTACAACCTTTGTAGACCAAGTCCATCACTTCAATAGCTCCAAGTAGTAGTCTCTGAGCACCAAGTAGTAGTTCCTAGAACTCTTCTTAGGCTCCACTTGGTGAAAGGAACGAGCTTACTTCGTCGTCTTCGAGGCCGAAGATGATCCGCCTTTAAGTCTCTCTAACTCAAGCTAATACTTCACTAATCAAGTATTGGTGAAGCCAACAACCTAAACTAATAGGCTACATGAGTGTAGGTTGATGAAGTAAGAATTTTACTCACTTTAGAAATCTCTTTCTCTTTTTCTTTCTTCAACTCAAGCAAACCTAGAGAGGAAGAAGATGTTCATGTGAGAGAGTAAACTATGAGTTAAAGATAAGGGTTGGGTGATAAAAATATCTAGAGTAAAAACAAAATAAGTGGGATGAGTCATGGCTTCTACATGCTTCCACAAGCATCCAAGCCATTCTCATTTCCACTCATTTTTATTTTCCTCTTTAATAAATAATCATCCAATAATCTTTAGGTCATGGTGTGAGTCTCATACATCCATGTTCAATGTATCATCCACCATGACACAATAGTATTTTATATATAAATAAATATATACATACATCATATATATATATATATATATCATTATATATATAACAAGAGAATAAAATCTTTAGTGAGCACAATATTAGTTAGTATATAAATATATCAAATATAAATATATATTAAATTATTAAATCAACACTTGATTCAATAATCCGGTTATATCATATATAAACGATTAATATCATTTATATGTATATCAAATTATCAAATCAACAATTGATTCAATAACCCGGTCATATCACATATAACTGACAATATTCAATATACTATATCAAATCAATACTTGATTCAATAATCTGGTCATATCATATACAACCGGCAAATATCAAATATATACATATAATATATCATTGAATCAACACTTGATTCAACAATCCGGTTGTATCACATATAACCTAACCGATATCAAATATTGCAAGATCAGAATACGGTATCACATACTCGTATTTAATCAAGCTCCCGCACGTATCACCATATGTGCCCTGCTTTGTTTCGCTTGAGCTAGGAAAACTCTGTATGGGAATCTACAGACTCGTCAATACGCCAGCAGTAGGTAATGATCACATTAGTCACTCATAAGCTATCAGCGGTACTAGCTGGACGTAACGGCTACCCAGGTATTGAGCGAATAGAAGATCACCAAGCAACCTTGTCCAAACTCCCACAAATCCTATAAGCAACACTTACCGTACAGTCCGGTCTCTTCGTCTGATACGTCGCATATTGAGTCTAGGGGTGGAATCGTCAGACCCCAGTAACTTGATAAGTCATGCCAATGTGTGGCCTATAACTATTCGAGAAACTACCGATAACACTTACCAGTAAATCTTATTAGCCTTGGCCAGGGACTTGCTGTTATAGCCAATCGAGCATAGCGCAACATCAAATCCCTATACCGGGAGAGACAAAATCCCTCCTATCGCCCATTGCCTCTATGTGACTCGGGAATGTACCCAAAATCCACCTGTTTGCACAACTCCTTTCAGCCGTGGTAGGGAGGAATTCAAAGCACAGTGGGAACCAAACAAGACTCTATGACGATCTCAGGTCTACAGACTAACCTATACAAGTGTCACCATGAACTTCTATCTGACGATAGGTATGGTACCATCCAGGAGTTCTCGGCGAGTCCTGTTCGGTGTACCCATTCTCTAATGAGCACCTATGTACAATCTTTGATGTCAAACACCAATGGATGTGGGATCAACCATCGCCCCATACAGGGTCAAGAAACGTACACATTAGTCTACTCTGGAATATCGATGCCCTGTCTCGATACTCCCTCGACTAGAACTGTTAAAGGATGTGCTTGCGGACTACACAAGCCCTACTAGTATGATTTGCATCATAGTCCTGGTAATCAAGCTAACATCCTAAGGGCTTTATCAACATGTATCATAGAGACAGTATAACAATACTAGTGTACATGTTATGATAAAGAGCAACCGGATAACATATTATCATGTTGAGGAAGAAAGTTCTCTCTCTATATATATATATCCAAGCATCCACTATATCATACAATAATGGCCACCTGGGCATACATATTCTTAACAATCTCCCATTTGCACTAAGGCCAGTTGTTGTAGTATCTCATACCCAATATCCCAAAAAGTCTCTTAAATTGCATCTTGGGGAGGGCCTTCGTGAGTGGATCCTCTCTGTTATCCTTCGTATCAACTCTTCTGACCTCGATCTCCCGGCGATCAACTATCTCTCGGATCAGGTGATAGCGCCTAAGAATATGTCTGGATCGCTGATGGGACCGGGGTTCCTTGGACAAAGCCACAACTCCATTGTTATCACAATACAAAGGTATTGGATACTCAATGGATGGAACCACACAAAGTTCAGTAAAGAACTTCTTTATCCAGACAGCTTCTTTAGCAGCATCGTTAGCAGCGATGTATTCATCCTCCATAGTCGAGTCTGCTACAGTATCTTACTTGGAACTCTTCCAACTTACCGCCTCTCCATTGAGGGTGAAGACAAAACCCAAGACCTACTTACCGTCGTCCTTGTCACTCTGGAAGCTTGAATCGGTAAAGGACTCCACCCGGAGTTCTCCATTACCATACACCAAGAACATCTCTTTAGTCCTTCTCAAGTACTTAAAAATGTTCTTCACGGCTGTCCAGTGCTTCTCCCCAGGATCTGATTGATACCTACTTACCACACTAAGTGTGTAAGCTACATCTGGTCTGGTGCATAATATCGCGTACATGATTGACCCAACTACAGAAGCATAGGGTATCCCTTGCATGTTGGCCCTCTCCAAATCAGTCTTGGGAGACATCTCTTTAGAGATAGTGATTCCTGAGGAAGCGGGTAAATTACCACGCTTAGAATTTTCCATACTAAATCCCTTTAATATGGTGTCTATGTAGCTGAATTGGGACAATTCCAACATCCTCTTAGATCTATCTCTATAGATCTTAATCCCCAGGATGTAGGAGGCATCTCCTAGATCGTTCATAGAGAACTTTTGTGATAAGAAGAGCTAGACCGAGTATAGCATAGGAACATCATTTCCTATCAAGAGTTTGTCATCCACGTACAATACGAGGAAGCCAACCTTACTTTCGACAACCTTCTAGTATATACAAGGTTCATCTAAGTTTTTGATGAAGTCAAACTCTTTGACTGCTACATCAAAACAGAAGTTCCAGCTCCGTGATTCCTGTTTTAATTCGTAGATTGATTTAAGCAGGTTGCACACCTTTCCGCTGCTCCCACTGTCTACGAAGCCCTCTGGCTGAGTCATGTACACACTCTCTTCTAAATCACCATTTAGAAAAACGGTCTTGACGTCCATCTGCCAGATTTCATAGTCATGGTATGCAGCAATGGAAAGTAGGATCCTGATGGGCTTAAGCATAGCCACTGGAGAAAAAGTTTCATCATAATTGACACCTGGTCGTTGCCGAAAACTTTTTGCAACAAGTCTAACTTTGAAGGTCTCAATCATTCCATCTACACCAATTTTCTTCTTAAAGATCCACTTGCTCCCAATGGGTTTTACCCCTTCAGAAGCAATTTCCAAAGTCCATACTTTGTTAGTGTACATGGATTGCATATCAGATTGCATAGCATCCAGCCATTTCACAGAGTCCCCACTTGTGATGGCCTGCTCGAAATTAGTTGGGTCATCATCTTCCATGATACACTCCTCACTCGCACCGCCTATGATAAAACCGTAGTATCTTTCAGGTGGATGAGGAACCCTACTAGATCTGCGGAGTGGCTGAGGTTCTTCGGTGACTATTGAATTCTCCGGTTCTACCAAATCATCAGTTATAATTTGTGCAGCTGGAACTTTTTCCAGTTCTATCTCATTACCACTAATTTCTTTTATAATAAATTTCTTTTTTAAAAAGGTGGCATGTTGAGAAACAAACACCTTTTTTCCTCACTATGGTAGAAGATATATCTATATGAATCCTTTGGATATCCCACAAACTTACATAAAACAGACCTTGCCTCGAGCTTGTTTGGATTTTACTTTTTAACATAGGCCGGACAACCCCATATCTTAACTCGTTTAAGAGATAGTCTCTTCCTATTCCATATCTCATATGGAGTGGTAAGTACGGATTTGGTCCGAACCTTATTCAATAGGTATGCAGCTGTCTGAAGTGCATAACCCTAAAAGGAAATAGGTAACTCAGCAATACTCATCATAGAGCGCACCATATCTAATAGGGTGCGATTCCTCCGCTTTGATACTCCATTGTGTTGTGGTGTATACGGAGGAGTAAGCTGAGAGAGAATCCCATTCTCTTTTAAGTGGTCTCGGAATTCCGTGCTTAAGTGTTCTCCTCCTCGATCAGATCGAAGGACTTTAATAATTTTACCCGTTTGGTTCTCTACTTCATACTTATATTCTTTGAATTTCTCAAAAGCTTCAGATTTGTGTTTCGTCAAGAACACATGTCCGAATCCTTAGAGATCATCGGTGAATGTAATAAAGTATGAGGAACCATTCCTAGCATGTGTAGACATAGGACCGCATACATCACTATGTATCAGTCCCTAGAGTTCAGTAGCTCTTTCTCCGTGTCCAGTAAACGGATTTTTGGACATTTTACCTTTGAGACATGACTGGAAAGTTTCATAAGATGTAAATTCGAACGAATTCAAATATCCATATTTGTGCAACTTCGCTAGTCTTGTCGCATTGATATGACCAAGTCTATAATGCCACAAGAAGGATTCGTTCATTTCTGAACTTTTCCTTTTGTGTGTGTTCTGTATATTTAAAACTGTAGTTTGATATAGAATGTATATACCGTTATACAACGTACCAAACCCAATCAACATTTGATTTAAGAAAATGTTCATAACATTTTTCTGTAATACAATGTTATATCCTTCTTTATCTAATAAAGAAATTGATATTATATTGCACATCATATTTGGTACGAAATAATAGTCATTCCGAATCAATGTATTACCATTTGGTAATACAAGATGATATTCGCTAACTGCTTTGGCTGCAACAATTGCACCATTCCCTACTGTGAAAGACTTATCACCCTTTCTCAATTCTCTACTTCTTCTTAACCCATGTAAAAAATTACAAAAGTTGGATCCTGATCCGATAACCAATACCCAGGACGTAGAGCATACTGAGAAACAGTTCTCGGTATTGAACACATCCGAAAAAGATGCATCATCATGCTCTTTCATCGTTTGGGTTGCGTGGGAATCCTGATATTCCCCTATTCCTTATTCAGACTTATGACAATCGTAAGATAGAGCCGAACCAACGTTCTCCAGCTCAGTATAATAAGCGGGTTTGGTTAATACATCCATATTATTACCTTGATTAAGGCGTGTCATGGTCGCTACCTGGAGAGAGAGAGAGAGAAGAAAACACTTTAGCATGCGCTCTTACAAGATTAGATTGGTTATTATCTTATCTAATCAGGATGTCTCCCACTGTTTTTATCAAATCTTCCTTCAAACCCTAAAAGTTAAGATTAGCCGGGATTAATTATACCCTACAAATTCGCCAATCGGTCATCCAGGCAGGTATTGGTACTTCGAGGGAGTCTCCTCTTGCTTTCGCATGAACTAATTAAATAACCTCGTTTCCGCAGGGGCATAACCCCGTTAACACCTTTCTTAGACACCACTTGATCAGCTAATTGTAAAGTGGAAAACTTTCGCAGGAGTAACTATTACTCGCAGTGGGTATCGAGATCCAACTATCTCATAGAAGGTATGAAATCTCATTGCAAATTTCGACAGTTGAAATTCCTAATATCCGTTTTTACCCCTAGTGACTTATGACCTCGGCTATGGTCAACAAATCATAAACGCTATCTAAGTTCAATCCGTCATTTCGTGATTGAATTAAAACCACCTGTACGACCTTTGGCTATGGTCAACAAAGCCGTACGACTACCCTAATCCAATCGCATCATATGCTGCAGATAAGCACTAATCAGCTACCGTACACTACGACTTGGCTATGTCAAAAAACACAGCACGAATACTAAATAGCACTTATCTGAAATGACAGAGGGCTACGTCTGGTTTCAAAGAAAACCTTTTTCGTAATGAACTTGATATCATTGTAGAATCCAGTGATTTGAAAATGAGTGGTTTAAGCTCCGCTTTTAAAATCGAGTAGTTTTCAAAACAAACCGAGTTGGTTGTAGCATTTGCTAGTTTTGCTAAAGAGGTCACTCCTAGTGAAAGAATATAGGCTTTTCCTCATCGAATGAGGTGCTGGATATTCATAAAGGAATACCGCTTTGCAAAGCAATAACTAGAGCTATATTTTTGAAAAATTTGACTCTATAACATCTTTAGGTTTCTTATCTTTTCATTAATATCATTAATAACGTCCCTTTATTTATGTTTCCTAAACATAACAGAAGAAACGAAAATAGAATGTATGCTTATGCCATCCGCATTTCCCACGGGGCCCGTCATGCACCGTTATGTTACTTAACTAAGGACAGAGTGGGGGCTGGACTAGCACGGGTGCAAAACATAAGCAATATTTATTATATATATATATGTGTGTGTGTGTGTGTGTGTGTGTGTAGAGAGAGAGAGAATTCGTCTCACGCAGTTATATGATCACATCACAAAACTCAGGTAGCAGAAACAAACATATGAAATATAGGATATACTAGGAGGTCCGTTTTTAAATTAAGCCATTAATGAAAAACAAGGATTCCACGGTCATGATGAATAGCCAAATCCACATCCCTAGACCCCTACGAGAGCGGCAAGTGACCCTGCCAATTCTAGAGTTAGGAGACCCGGTCTCGACTCCTCAAAATGGTCTCCCACAGGACTCTAGAACTCGATTACTTGTGCTCCTAACCTTGGGTCTATCCTAATGCAGAAAAGTAAATAATATACATCAATGGTGGCATCATCCTCAACCCGGAAGTGTCCTAATAAAAGAATATTACATACAACTTTTTACATGAATGAAAATAGAAAAACCCTCATCTCTAGTAAAAAACCACGGCTATTCAATCACGATGATCCAATATAACATATCATAGCAACACATAACATCACATATTATCAACGTAAGTAAATATGTGTATCCAGAATGTCGTTGACGTATAGCAACGAGATCTGGGATACCCCACATATTACATTTACGGTCGCATAAAAAAATGAAAACTACAATAATTAGAATCCTCATAATTCTTAGACATCATACACCTGGAATATCTCATATTTCGGATTTCATGCCTAACCCTATAAACCTTGCATTTATGTATCGAATTGAAAAAACTTTTCAATATCAGTCGGGTAATTCAACAAGATTCCCGATATAATGATCGAATGCTCATCGGGAACTTTAGTAGATTGCCTTACCCCCGATGTCGTTAATGAAGTGCACTTGGGCGGAACACCGCGGCCGCGAGCACCTGAGTGGATGCTTTTGGCTACGGTGCTCTCCTATAGTCACTTGGTCGGGGCTATAGGACGTGGCTATCTAGTAGTGTTTCCCGGCGACTATTTGCATAAAATACGAGATTGCGATGGAGTTTTGATCCGAATCGAAACTCCATGGTAATCGATAAAAAAAAGACTAAAACGCGACATTTACAAAACATAAACTAGTTTTCACAAAACTGATTAATGTGGATTCCAAATATTGTATCACATATCATAAATATCTTGCGATATTAAACATTTCGATCGATATATCAAACACCAACAAATCACAGAGGCCTCAACAACTTGAGCCACACTAAAAATACCCAGAATGTGCCAAATATCATAATGGAGCAGCACAAGAAGCACGATCCCTCAATCCCATAAAATTGCAGCAGAACCGCGGCCAAACAAGGGTTTAGGCCATGGTTACGCAGCGTTTTGAGCGAATTGGGGCCTCGCACTTCTTGGGGCTCTATAAAATACCTTGCATAATTTTCTGCATATTTATAATTTGAAAAATAACAAATTTTGAAAAATGGACAGAAACTTATTAAAAACCGGGTTTCGAAACTCGATCGAACACATTAACGTTGTACATACTCCCCCTAATGCTCTAGCTTGGCTCTGATACCATGAAAGTGTGTCTTAACACCTCTACTAGGCTTCCATATGCATCAAGTATGCAATTTAAAAAAATCTAGAAGTCTAAGCTACACTAACCTAGAATCTAAGTACAGAATTAGGGGTTATAAGCATGTAAAAAAGTTCTAACCTAAGTAAAGAAGGTTACAACATTTATAGACCAAGCCCTTCACTTCAATAGCTCCAAGTAGTAGTCCCTAAGCTCCAAGTAGCAGTCTCTAGAACTCTTCTTAGGCTCCACTTGGTGAAAGGAACGAGCTTGCTTCGTCATCTTCGAGGCCGAAGATGATCCACCTTGAAGTCTCTCTAACTCAAGCTAATACTTCACTAATCAAGTATTAGTGAAGCCAAAAACCTAAATTAATAGGCTAGATGAGTGTAGGTTGATGAAGTAGGAATTTTTCTCACTTTAGAAATCTCTTTTTTTTTCGTTCTTCAACTCAAGAAAACCTAGAGAGGAAGAACATGAACTTGGGTGAAGAAAATATTTTATGATCATGTGAGAGAGTAAACCATGAGTTAAAGATAAGGGTAAGGTGATAAAAATATCTAGTGTAAAAGAAAAATAAGTTGGACGAGTCATGGCTTCTACATGTTTCCATAAGCATCTAAGCCATGCTCATTTCCACTCATTCTTATTTTCCTCTTTAATAAATAATCATCCAATAATCTTTAGGTCATGGTGTGATTCTCATACACCCATGTTCAATGTATCATCCACCATGACACAATAGTACTTTATATATAAATAAATATATACATACATCATATATATATATATATATATATCATTATATATATATAACAAAAGAATAAAATCTTTAGTGAGCATAATATTAGTTAATATATAAATATATGAAATATAAATATATATTAAATTATTAAATCAACACCTGATTCAATAATCCGGCTATATCATATATAACCGACTAATATCATTTATATGTATATCAAATTATCAAATCAACATTTGATTTAATAACCCGGTCATATCACATATAACTAACATTCAATATACTATATCAAATCAACACATGATTCAATAATCCGGTCATATCATATATAACCGGCCAATATAAAATATATACATAAAACATATCATTAAATCAACACTTGCTTCAACAATCCGGTTATATCACATATAACCTAACTGATATCAAATATCGTGAGATTAGAATACGGTATCACATACTCGTATTTAATCAAGCTCCCGCACATATCACCATATATGCCCTATTTCATTTCGCTTGAACTAGGAAACCTCTGTATGAGACTCTAAAGACTCGTCAATATGCCAACAGTAGGTAATGATCGCATTAGTCACCCACAAGCCGTCAGCGGTACTAGATGGACGTAACGGCTACCCAGGTATTGAGCGAATAGAAGATCAACAAGCAAGCTTGTCCAAACTCCCATAAAGCCTATAAGTAACACTTACTCTACAGTCCGGTCTTTTCGTCTGATATGTCGCATATCGAGTCTAGAGATGGAATCGTCAGACCTCAGTAACTTGATAATTCATGCCGATGTGTGGCCTATAGCTGTTCGAGAAACTACTGATTACACTTACCAGTAAATCTCATCAGCCCTATTCAGGGACTTGCTTTTATAACCAATCGAGCATAGCGCAAGATTAACTCCCTATACCGGGAGAGACGAAACCCCTCCTATCGCTCATTGCCTCCATGTGACTCGGGACTGTACCCAAAATCCACCCGTTTGCACGGCTCCTTAGAGCCCTGGTAGGGAGGAAATAAATGCATAGTGGGAACCACACAAGACTCTATGATGATCTCGGGTCTACAAAATAACCTGTACAAGTGTCCCCAGAGAACTGCTATCTGAAAATAGGTATGGTACCACCTAGGAGTTCACGGTGAGTCCTGTTCGATGTACCCATTCTCTAATGAGTACCTGTGTACAATCTTTGATGTCAAACACCAATGGATGTGGGATCAACTATCGCCCCATACAGGGTCAAGAAACGTACACACTAGTCTACTCTGGAATATCGATGCCCTGTCTCGATACTCCCTCGACTAGGAACTGTTAAAGGATGTGCTTGCGGATTACACAAGACCCATTTATATGATCTGCATTATAGTCCTGATAGTCAAGCTAACAACTTAAGGGCTTTATCAACATGTATCAGAGAGACAGTATAACAATACTAGTGTACATGTTAAGATAAAGAGCAACCAGATAGCATATGTCACGCCACGCTTCCCAGAGTACGCTAAATTGGGCACGTGATATAGCCAACCATGCTACCTGTGGGTAGGAAGTATCCATCTACAGTGGCATTACGGTTGTAGAGATATCAAGAACAAAAATATAACATTCTAAAACATGTCCATAAGCCAAGATAACATGAGTCAAGAATAATAAAAGTGTGGAAGCAAAAGATCCAATACAAAATAACTGGAATGTATGTCCCATAATACGGGCTCACAGTAGGAATAAAATGCAGGAAATAAAAGAACTAACTACTGTTGACACCTCACAGCTCAGCCTGCTGGCTGAAATACTCCTGCTCGGACTGCAGCAATGGTACAGAATCGGGGCCATGCAAAACCCAGATGTCAGTGCGTCATGTCATCAAGTAAATAAGGGTAACAGGGTAACAAGCAATGCAAATATAATCATGAGTTATAAAGCATGTGTAACAGTGATATAAATCAGGCAGTGAAGGGTAGTGTGCAGTGAGTAAACTAAACCGGTCTATTGGGTTATCTATTCTAAAGTCTTTGAAATCAATTTGATGAATCATCGATGTAACTCAATAGTATCCCGTGCATACACGGGACCACGGTTAAGATTCTCGGGCTGAATCCGAGACATGCAGCTAGGCACTAAAACAGGAAATATGTACAGATGAATGATGTCAGCAACATCATCCCAAGGCTGGCCTAGCCTCTAAAACTGATCAGTAAAGGTAGTACACTGTCGATTTACATGTCAGGTTTCATCATTGATTTCCCCATACCCCAAATTGTATGTGTATGTCAAGTCAGGTATTCAGTAATCAACAACTAATGCCAACACAGGATCAGGTAAGCAAGTTTGTCTGGATAGACAACAGGAACGGTCCGTGAGGACTACATGTCAGGTTTGTTGGCATTAGATACAAGATCAGGTAACGGGTCAATCCATGGTACAACAGGTCAAGTCAAGTAGTGTACGGTACCATGTCGGGTCAATCGATATGTGTGTAGCAAGTCAGGCCAGGGTGTAAAAGATAACATGTGGGTGCTCATAAACAGCTAGCATAATCATGGTTATAAATAATCAAGCATGGTTATCAACAACATAATCTAAGCAATGAATTAAGCAATAAAGCAGATTCAATTAATTAGCAGTACAGTTAATAGTTGTGGTTCAGAGACGGTTTCAACATTATATGAATACAGGGTGACATTCATGGCCGTTAAATTATGTTAACCAATATTAAGAATTTCTAGGGATGCAATAATCAATAAATAAGTTCACTGGATGAAGTTACAGCTAAAACTGGTTTAAATGCGCACAAGTGTCCGATGTATTAAATTATAGAAAGAGATCATAGACTATGTCAAAAATGTGATTAAACATATGATTGTGGTCATGAGATTTAACATTTAAATGTGATCATGTATGCAATGGGTACCTTCCACGTTCTAGATCTAAAATAATATAAACCGATGCAAACGGAACATCGAAATGATAAAAAACGATGCATGGGGTACTATATTCAAACTACGGGTATGTTATATATATAGAATAAGTATAAACAGATTTAAATAGCATGTTGCAAGATTAAGTTGCCTCGACGGGTCGCGAAACGGAAAACGGAACGTTACGCGACGGCGGGGAAAAGTCGCGACGCGCGCACGGTTCACGGAATGAACCCAAACAGCGAACAGTGGAGTCACACGGGCCGCAGGTCCTCGCTGGGTCGTCGGAAAACGTCGTCGGCACCGTCGGATTCTGGCGAACAGTGACAAAAGAAAAGAACAAATCTTTATCAAGAAAAGAAAGAAAACAAGGAAAATTACCTGGGAAAGTGAGGGTACAAAAGCATACAGGGTTGCAGAGGGGTGCTGCGGTGGCGGCGAGACCAGTCGTAGCGAGATCGACGGGCTCCGGCGAATAACTGTAGAGAACATCGGCCATGGTAAGACTGAAGAACAGAGAAGCAAGAAGGAGGGAAAGAAGAAGGGAGGAAGTAAGGGTGCAGGCTTACAGGGTTGTCGGGGATCTGGGCGCAGGACGAGGTCACCGACGGCGATTCCCGGCGGTGCAGATGCGTGCAGGGGTGCATGGCTGCTTGTGCAGGTGTTCGGGGTGCAGGGATTACTCCGTGGAGCGGAGGTAGGTGGAAGCGGAGGAGGTAGTGTTGGAGATGGCCAGGTCGAGGGCTTCGTCGTCGGCTGCGCGACGAGGAGGGAGGCGGAGGCTGGGTTTTCTGAGGTGGGTTGGTTCTGTTTGAAGACAACGAGGAAGAAGAGAAAAAAATATAAAGAGAAGAGAGAGAGAGATACTCGGGGAGGAGAGAGAGAGGAAGATTGAGAGAGATAGAGAGACGAGAGAGAGAGAGACGCGGTAGAGAGAGAGAGAGAGATCGAGAGGAGAGAGATAGAGAGGAAGAGAGAGATCGAGAGGAGAGAGAAAATCAGGAGGAGAAAGAAGAGAGATAGAGAGGAAGAGAGAGATCGAGAGGAGAGAGAAAATCAGGAGGAGAAAGAAATTCGTCCTCTAGCGCCCGCGAGAGAGAGGGAGAGAGAAAGAGAAGGGGAAAGGAGAGAGGGAGACTGCCGTGTGGGGCCCAGGGAGGTTAAAGTGAAGCGCTGCGATTGGTTTAGAGGAAGAATTGTGAAATATTTAAGGGGTGATAATAATTAAAGCGTTGGCTAAAGATTTTAATAGGTTGGAAAAATATTCTGGCAAGTAAAAAAAATAGGTTTAAGTAAAATGAATTATTAAATAATTATAAATTGGCGAGATACAAAAATATTTCAGAATTGCGGTCGGGTCGGGTCCAAAAATTTGAATTCGAAAAATGAAAATTATTGGCGGGTTCCAAAAATTAAAATGAAGGATTTTATAATTAAAAAGCATACCCCCAAGAACGGACGCACGTACGTGCGCGTAGCCCTCCAAACACGTCCGTTTCACTGAACGGGACGAGAACACGATTCAAGGACGCTACCACAGGGTTAGGGGTGTCAAGAAGGCCATGTCGAATATTTTTAATTTATTTTAAATGACTTAAACTGTTATATGCAGAATTTGAATTGTCGGGGTAAATTTATAACTAAGCAACAGTCAAGCAAGATAAATGAATTAGATACCACACACTACACATACGGTAACTGAAATTTGTAGAACTGGACTCGGTTGTTATATTATACACAACTATAAAAGAATTTCGTCCTCGAAATTCCAAGAACACAAAAGATTGACGACCGACAACTAGAAGAAGAGATGAGGAAAGTTCTGCCGGATTTCATCTTCTCGTTCCCAAGTGGACTCTCCATGCTAGCGATTATCCCAAGAAACAAGTATAAGAGGGATAACCTTGTTCTTAAGAACTTTTTCCCTTCGATCCACAATTTCAACCGGTCGCTCCTCAAAAGTCAAGTCTTCTCGTACCGTCAGCTCCGAATGATCCAAAACATGTGTTTCATCTCGAACATACTTACGGAGTTGAGATACGTGAAACACATCGTGCACATTCGCCAAGGACTGCGGTAACGCCAAACGGTACGCTACCTCACCAACATGCTCCAAGATCTCAAAGGGTCCAACGAATCGAGGACTGAGCTTTCTTCGACTTCCAAAACGAATCACCCCTCTGGTCGGTGATATCTTCAAGAAAACCAAATCACCCATGGCGAACTCTAGAGGTCTTCTCGACGTATCTGCCCAACTCTTCTGTCTGTCCTGAGCTGCTTTCATATGATTCCGAATAGCGTTAACTTTCTCAACTGTCTGTACAACCAAATCTGGTCCCAACAATCTTCGTTCACCGACGTCGTCCCAACAAACAGGTGAACGGCATTTGCGACCATACAAAGCTTCAAACAGAGTCATCTGAATAGTTGCCTGGAAACTGTTGTTGTAAGAAAACTCCACCAAATGTAGATGATCCTCCCAAGAACCCTTAAAGTCCAACATGCATGATCTCAACGTATCTTCAAGAGTTTGGATCGTTCTCTCCGACTGACCATCAGTTTGAGGATGATAAGCTGTGCTAAACTTCAATCGAGTCCCCAAACTTTCCTGTAAACTCCGCCAAAAGTGTGATAAAAACCGAGTGTCACGATTGGACACGATGCTTACTGGTACTCCATGCAGCTTTACAATCTCCTGCATGCACCGTTCTGCCAAAGTTTCTGTTGATTGACCAACCCGAAAAGGAATAAAATGAGCTGCCTTGGTCAATTGATCAACAATCACCCATACAGCTTGTTGCCCTTTGGATTTCGCGGTAGAGCTGTCACGAAATCCATGGTTATATGTTCCCACTTCCACTGAGGAATCGGAAGTGGTTGCAATAAACCAGCAACCTTTTGATGTTCAGTCTTAACTTGCTGACACACCAAGCACTTTTCCACAAAGCGAGCAATCTCTTGTTTCATGCCTTCCCACTATAAATGCTGTCGTAAGTCTCGGTACATCTTCGTGCCTCCTGGATGTACGGAATAAGCTGAACTGTGTGCCTCCTTCATAAGCTCTTCGTGAATGTCTCCCTTTGGCACACACAAACGGTTACCATACCTCAACGAACCATCTTCGTGGATCATTAAATATGTTCGTAGTCCGGTTTCAACTTGCTCTCGAAACTTTTGCAATCTAGGATCCCGCGATTACACTGCTTTAATATTCTCGATCAACGATGAATGCAATTGCAGCTGCATCAACTGTCCCGAAGAATGCAGTAGCACAACCTCCAAATCAAATCTTCGAAAGTCTTCAACGAGTTCTTTCTGCGTAGTCAACATCTGAATTGCCGGTAACCGACTGAGCGCATCTGGCACAACATTAACCTTCCCCGGATGGTACTTTAGATCAAGATTGTAGTCAGCCATCAGCTCTAGCCATCTGCGCTGCCTCATATTAAGCTCCTTCTGTTTGAACACATACTTCAAACTCTTATGATCCGTGAAAACTTCGACCCTTTCGCCCAAAAGGTAGTGTCTCCAAATCTTCAAAGCGAAAATCACAGCCGCAAGCTCCAAGTCGTGAGTTAGGTAATTCTTCTCATGGGTCTTCAACTGTCTTGATGCGTACGCTACAACCTTCCCATGCTGCATCAAAACGCATCCCAATCCTTTCCCATATGCGTCACTGTGAATCACCAATCCTCCGGAATTGTCTGGCACGGTTAGAATAGGGGCGGTTATCAATCTCTGCTTCAACGTCTCAAAAGCCGACGCACAACTATCCGTCCATACAAAAGGTACCTCCTTACGCGTAAGCTTGGTCAACGGCTCCGCCAGATGAGCAAAGTTCTCCACAAATCTTTTGTAATATCCGGCTAGTCCAAGAAAACTTCTTATCTCCGTAACATTCTTTGGAATCGGCCAATCTCAAACTGCTGCAATCTTTTCTGGATCGATGGTGATTCCATCGCCAGACACAACATGCCCCAAAAACTTTACTTCCTCCAGCCAAAACTCGCACTTGATCATCTTCGCATACAACTTCTCCCGTCTCAACGTCTGCAGTGCAATCTTCAAATGTTCTGCATGCTCTTCAAAACTCTTTGAATAGACCAGAATATCATCAATGAACACCACAATAAACTGGTCCAAGAATGGTGAAAAGATTCGGTTCATCAAGTCCATGAATATCGCCGGTGCATTCGTTACTCCGAAGGGCATCATTAAGTACTCGTAATGTCCATACCGATTTCGGAACGCCGTCTTGCAAATATCTTCTGCTTTCACTCGGACCTGATGATATCCGGATCGCAAATCCAGCTTCGAGAATACCCTCACGCCACTAAGCTGCTCAAAAAGTTCGCCAATGCGAGGGATAGGGTACTTGTTCTTAATAGTCACCCGGTTTAATTCTCGATAGTCGATGCACATCCTTCTCGTACCATATTTCTTCTTAACTAAAAGAACTAGAGCTCCCCAAGGCGAGTTACTGCTTCGAATCCAACCCTTCTCAAGCAATTCAGCAACATGTTTCTTGACTTCTTCCAACTCCACTGGTGCCATTGGATAATACGCTTTAGATACTGGCGCTGCACCAGGAATAAGATCAATTGCGAACTCCACGTCTCGCTTCGGCGGTAATCCCGATATATCTTCAAACACGTCCATAAAATCACGAACAACAGCTGGCTTTTCACTTCCGTCAACCTCCATTGATGCAAGAATATTATTTGTCGGCCTAGCCCTAAACTCGACCGGCCCGACAGAACTGCTTCCTCCAGCGAAGGTAAACTCGGGATGTCCGGGAATCTGGAAAATTACTTTCTTTGCCCTACAATCAATGTGATCGTAGAACGTGCCAAGAAAATCCATTCCCAAGACAACTTCGTAGCTACCCGTATCAATCACCAAGAAATCTGCAAAAAGTTCCCGTCCGCAAATAACAACTGCACAATCTTTACATTCCCTACTAGATATGATTTTCCCATTCCCATTGTGTATGTCCCAGAAACTAGACAGTGTCGTGCAAACAATCGAGTGTGTAGCTATAAACTTGGATGACATAAAATAATGGGATGCATCAGAATCAAATAACGCTAATGCGGGAAAACCATGAATGAGTAGAATACCTGAAACAACTTCTCCCGAAGCCTTAGCTTCCTCAGCCGTCAAGGTAAAAGCTCGAGCCTGATCAGGTACTTGAGTCAACTGCTTCTGTCCCTGGAACGGTCTCTGCGGAGGCTTCTAAAAATCATCCCTCGTACGAAGCTTCGACGGACATAAGTTAACGGTGTGATCTGCCGCTCCACAAACCAAACAGAGTACTTGCCTCCTTCGACAATCCTTTTGCACGTGGCCAGGTAAATGGCATTAGTTGCAAGTCATGCTCTTTCTCTGGTCAACTACAGCAGTCTTCTTCATCGGTGTTACGCCACGACAGTCCACTGGAATACCTCTGCGACCATGAGCTCGGTTTGGTACAAATGCCGTCTTCCTTACCGTAACTGCTGTCTGCTGTGAACTCGCAGTCTTCCCCGATAGGCTCTGCTGTTCTCGGGCTGCCGTAAGTAACTGTGAGAAAGTGGTCAAACCCAGGGAGACAATCTGCCTCTGGATGTCCACATCCAAGCTGCGCATAAACCTCCTTGCCCTGTCTGCATCGTTGGCAACTAAAGGTCCAGCGAATCTACTGAGCCGTGTCCACTCAGCTGCATGTACATCTACGGGTGCACCATTCTGCTTCAGACTGATGAACTTCTCTTCCATTTCCTCCCGTGCAGTCCGCAGGAAGAACTTCTCCAGGAAACTCTTCGAAAAATCCGCCCACTTGATCATCTTGGGCAAGCGGGTCTCCTCCACAAGCCACCATTCACGGGCGTAGTCCACTAACTGAATGCGCACCACATCCACTCTCTTATCATCTAGAATTTGTGCCACAATAAGTAAGTTCTCCATGTCAACTAGCCACTACTCTGCTGGCAAAGGCTCCTCCAAACCGGTAAAGACAGACGGACCCAAACGTCTGAAATCTGCTACGGCCCCAACACGATCAACTGGCTTAGCTCCAACACTGTTCATGGACTGCTGAACAGTCTGCAAACCTTCCTGAAACGATTCAGCTTGCTGCTAGATCAGCTTGGTCTTCCTCTTTTGATTCTCCAGCATTCCCCGTATCACTCCAAGCATGGCGGCTTCTTCAACACGCCTTTGGTACGTCTTTAGATTCTTGCCTGCCATACTCCTGAAATCAAAACACCCAAGATTAGCATGATAACAAATTTACAATATAGATCAAGGCTAGAACTCCAAGTTACTTAAATAGAGTACCGCATTGTAACTATGCTGCGGTATCATAGCTATAATTACATAACTCCACCGAAGTCGCTTAAGCTCTAGAGATAACAAGGAATTAGGTTTCGAGTCGATATGCAAAGGAAGTTTGCACATCGTAAAAGATATAATCAGGAAGAAGTTGATTCAAGAACGGTAAACGGCAAGGTGGCAGGACATGTTTCCTAAACACGGGTATTCTGATTCGTGTATTGGGTACAATACCCGACTACAAAAAGAATCAACCCGACTATCTTATTGGCTCTGATACCAAAAGAACCATGTCACGCCCCGCTTCCCAGAGTACGCTAAATTGGGCACATGACATAGCCAACCATGCTACCTGTGGGTAGGAAGTATCCATCCACAGTCGTATTACGGTTGTAGAGATATCAAGAACAAAAATATAACAATCTAAAACATGTCCATAAGCCAAGATAACATGAGTCAAGAATAATAAAAGTGCGGAAGCAAAAGATCCAATACAAAATAACTGGAATGTATGTCCCATAATACGGGCTCACATCAGGAATAAAATGCAGGAAATAAAAGAACTAACTACTGTTGACACCTCACAGCTCAGCCTGCTGGCTGAAATACTCCTGCTCGGACTGCAGCAACGGTACAGAATCTGGGCCATGCAAAACCCAGACGTCAGCACGTCACGTTATCAAGTAAATAAGGGTAACATGGTAACAAGCAATGCAAATATAATCATGAGTTATAAAGCATTTGTAACAGTGATATAAACAGGCAGTGAAGGGTAGTGTGCAGTGAGTAAACTAAACTGGTCTATTGGGTTATCTATTCTAAAGTCTTTGAAATCAATTTGATGAATCATCGATGTAACTCAATAGTATCCCGTGAATACCCGGGACCACGGCTAAGATTCTCGGGCTGAATCCGAGACATGCCGCTAGGCACTAAAATATGAAATATGTACAGATGAATGATGTCAGCAGCATCATTCCAAGGCTGGCCTAGCCTCTAAAACTGATCAGTAAAGGTAGTACACTGTCGAGTTACAAGTCAGGTTTCATCATTCATTTCCCCATACCCCAAATTGTATGTGTATGTCAAGTCAGGTATTCAGTAATCAAGAACTAATGCCAACACAGGATCAGGTAAGCAGGTTTGTCTGGATAGACAACAGGAACGGTCTGTGAGGACTACATGTCAGGTTTGTTGGCATTAGACACAAGATCCGGTAATGGGTCAATCCATGGTACAACAGGTCAAGTCAAGTAGTGTACGGTACCATGTCGGGTCAATCGATATATGTGTAGCAAGTCAGGCGAGGGTGTAAAAGATAACATGTGGGTGCTCATAAACAGCTAGCATAATCATGGTTATAAATAATCAAGTATGGTTATCAACAACATAATCTAAGCAATGAATTAAGCAATAAAGCAGATTCAATTAATTAGCAGTACAATTAATAGTTTTGGTTCAGAGACGGTTTCAACATTATATGAATACAGGGTGACCTTCATGGCCGTTAAATTATGTTAACCAATATTAAGAATTTCTAGCGATGCAATAATCAATAAATAGGTTCACTGGATGAAGTTACAGCTAAAACTGGTTTAAATGCGCACAAGTGTCCGATGGATTAAACTATAGAAAGAGATCATAGACTATGTCAAAAATGTGATTAAACATATGATCGTGGTCATGAGATTTAACATTTAAATGTGATCTTGTATGCAATGGGTACCTTCCACATTCTAGATCTAAAATAATATAAATCGATGCAAACGGAACATCGAAATGATATAAAACGATGCATGGTGTACTATATTCAAACTACAGGTATGTTATATATATAGAATAGGTATAAACGGATTTAAATAGCATGTAGCAAGATTAACTTGCCTCGACGGGTCGCGAAACGGAAAACGGAACGTTACGCGTCGGCGGGGAAAAGTCACGACGCGCGCACGGTTCACGGAATGAACCCAAACAACGAACAGTGGAGTCACACGGGTCGCAGGTCCTTGCTGGGTTGTCGGAAAACGTCGTCGGCACCGTCGGATTCCGGCGAACGGTGACAACAGAAAAGAACAAATCTTTATCAAGAAAAGAAAGAAAACAAGGAAAAGAACCGGGAAAGTGAGGGTATAAAGGAATACAGGGTTGCAGAGGGGTGCTGCGGTGGCGGCGAGACCAGTCGTGGCGAGATCGACGGGCTCCAGCGAACAACTGCAGAGAACATCGGCCATGGTAAGACTGAAGAACAGAGAAGCAAGAAGGAAGGAAAGAAGAAGGGAGGAAGTAAGGGTGCAGGCTTACAGGGTTGTTGGGGATCTGGGGCGTAGGACGACGTCACCGACGACGATTCCCGACGATGCAGATGCGTGCAGGGGTGCACGGCTGCTCGTGCAGGTGTTCGGCGTTGCAGGGATTACTCCGTGGAGCGGGGGTAGGTGGAAGCGGAGGAGGTAGTGGTGGAGATGGCGAGGTTGAGGGCTTCGTTGTCGGCTGCGCGACGAGGAGAGAGACGGTGGCTGGGTTTTCTAAGGTGGGTCGGTTCTGTTTGAAGACAACGAGGAAGAAGAGAAAAAAATATAATGAGAAGAGAGAGAGAGAGATACTCGGGGAGGAGATAGAGAGGAAGATTGAGAGAGTTAGAGAGACGAGAGAGAGAGACGCGGTAGAGAGAGAGAGATCGAGAGGAGAGAGATAGAGAGGAAGAGAGAGATCGAGAGGAGAGAGAAAATCAGGAGGAGAAAGAAATTCGTCCTCTAGCGCCCGCGAGAGAGAGAAAGAAGAGAGAGAAAGAGAAGGGAAAAGGAGAGAGGGAGATGCCGTGTGGGGCCCAGGGAGGTTAAAGTGAAGCGCTGCGATTGGTTTAGAGGAAGAATTGTGAAAGATTTAAGGGGTGATAATAATTAAAGCGTTGGCTAAAGATTTTAATAGGTTGGAAAAATATTCTGGCCAGTAAAAAAAATAGGTTTAAGTAAAATGAATTATTAAATAATCATAAATTGGCGAGATACAAAAATATTTCATAATTGCGCCCGGGTCGGGTCCAAAAATTTGAATTCAAAAAATGAAAATTATTGGCGGGTTCCAAAAATTAAAATGAAGGATTTTATAATTAAAAAGCATACCCCCAAGAACAGACACACGTACTTGCGCGTAGCTATCTAAACACGTCCGTTTCACTGAACGGGACGAGAACACGATGCAAGGACGCTACCACAGGGTTAGGGGTGTCAAGCAGGCCATGTCGAATATTTTTAATTTAGTTTAAATGACTTAAACTGTTATATGCAGAATTTGAATTGTCGGGGTAAATTTATAACTAAGCAAGAGTCAAGCAAGATAAATGAATTAGATACCATACACTACACATACGGTAACTGAAATTTGTTGAACTGGACTCTGTTGTTACAGCATACTATCATGTCGAGCAAGAAAGTCCTCTATATATATATCCAAGCATCCACTATATCATACAATAATGACCTCTAGGGAATACATATTCCTAACAATGGTTGTACGGGTAAGGCACCTATCCCATTAAGAATGTATAAAGCATAAATCCATTCACTTGTGCTATCATCTGTTTCGAGAAATTTTCGGCAGCACCTCCCCGTTGTTCTTCGAGTACACTGTAATAGAACATATAATCGTTTCAATGCTGTGAAACACCATTGAAATGAACATCTAGTTTATCGTTGTACATGGAGAACCAGCGGAAAAGTACCGATGAAATATCCCGAAACGAATGAAAAACACAAGTGAATGCAGGTGTCTGCTTTATACATTCCTAACTTTTCCACACAAGACAAATCTATCGGTTATCATACGATTGAATATTAATTCTCGTCACATAGACTACGTGGCGGTTGTTAAAAACTAAACGATAACGTCCGGTGTTTAACAACTTTCGTGTAGTTTTATTTCACGACGAACACCGAACGTATGTTAAATGATAGACGAGAACTAAGTCATGTTTTCATTTTCACATATGATTAATTATCGATAAGAATATAAAAATTTCATATTATCATCGAAAATCATACACTTTGTTTAGGATTTGATTTCAATAAGTTTTATATTTACAATTTAAATACAATGTTTTGAAGTTCTAAGTTTAGGGATTTTTTTCTAAAGATGAGGATTTTCTTAATCGAGTTTAAAATTTTGGATTTAGGGTTGATGGGATTTGAAAAGAGTTCAATGTAGAGAAGAATGATGATGAATCCAACTTTGTGTATGTTTGTATTTTTGTGTGTGTCTTTGTGTGTGTATGTGTATGTGTGCGTGTGAGTGTGCATGTATGCTTGTGTGCGTGTCTATGTCTGTGAGTATGTGTGTGTGTGTATGCTTGTGTGTGTATGAACATACACTCACACACACACACATACAGAATATGTATTTGGTAACGGTTATAACTCTAACCCTAATTAACCTTAACCCTAACCATTTACCCGAACCTTAAACATTAATCTTAATCATAACCCTAACCCTAATTATCCTTAACCCCCTAAACAATTCATCTTCTTAAATTAACTAAATTATTATAAATTTCACTAAAATATCCTTAGCTATTAATGACTTTCCACTAAACTACCTTAAAATTTTACTAAAAAACCCAGTTTGCTCAATTTTACCTTTTTTACACTAAAATACCCTTAACTATTGTTGAAATTTCACTAAAATACCCTTAATTACTATTGTTGCAATTTTACTTTAAAATATCTTAACCCCTAATCGTATCTCTAATCCTAATCCTAAACCCTAATCTTAGCCATAACCCTAACCCCCTTGGCTCTAACCCTCAACCTAAACCCTAACTCTCCCGGCCCCAATAGCTACAACACCAATACCAACATCAACAACTACAGAAGCAGCACCAACAACATCACCACCAACACCAACACCAACAACATCAAAACCGACACTAAGGAAGAACATTGAAAACAGAAGCAGCAACAACAATTCAACAACGGAAATTTTAATTTAATTTTGTGAAAAGTATAATTAAACCAAAAAAAAATAAATTCATACCTACCTCTTTACAATCGGTGGCGAGACCTTCGACGGGGGTTCGACGACGGAGGTTATGACCTTCAGCGATGACGACGACCTCACTCCAGCGAGCTCCAGTGATGACAACGACCTCATTCTAGCGAGCTCCAGCGACGACGATGACGATGGAGGCTTCTATTGCGGCTTATCGCTTTGATCCAAGGCTGGGTTTCACGACTGAGGAAAGGAAGCGAAGGCTTTGAAGGGGACGGCTACGGCGGAGAGGGCAGGCAGCTCCGACGACGGCGAGCGATTGAGGAGAGGAGCGACGCGAGAGGTTTTTTTATAGGAGGGAAAAATTAGGGATAGGGGAAAAAAGAGGGAAGATTTGGGATTTATCACGAGTGGGGAGTGGACCCGACCACTTTTAGGATTGTGTCATGGTTATAACCGTGACGATAGGAAAAAAACGTGACTAAATATAAGTCACGGTTTAAACCATGACCAATTCCTCGTTACTTTAGCCCCCTTTTGTAGTAGTGTATATAGCTGATCCTATGAGCACCGGCTTCATTTCTTATTTTGAAGCCGATTGTTCACCGCCGAAAGACCGGACCAAGACGTTGGGACGTCTGGCCTGAATTCTGGGGGCAGATGCTATTTGGATTTATTCGTCCACCTCTCCGAAGATACCATGTTGATTTATGGCGCCATATATCGGAGGTTTGGACAGACGCGACCGTTGTAGCAGACTTTATCAGATTCCCCGTCATTTTATGAAGGGTTTTTGATTGTTGGGACACTCTTCCTTACAGACGTAACCCCCTGCAGTTAATTACGTTACCGCATTGCGATAGCCAGTTTCTCCTGCTCCTGAAGTTCACTTTGTGTCGTGTTTTTTTCTTTGGTTCCCCATGGATTGTATACGAAGACTAGTTTATGTCGTCGTCCGTAGGGCGCGGATTTGTCCAAATTCGTATATTTTAGATTTGGGCTTGAGTCAAGGATTTACTTGACGGGGTTTTGAACTTAGGTTGTATATTCCTTTGGTTCAAAAATATTTTATTTTATTTAAGGACCGTTAATCTAATTTGAGATTAAGATCAACTTAAATATATAAGTGAGCATTTGGGCTTAGTTTATTATACTAAGGACACATTAGTCTTGTTTGAGACTAAGATCAACTTAACAATATTTTTAGGATCATTTTTACTTAAGATCATGCAAAAGAGCATTTGGGCTCAGCTGCAAAAAAAACTTCAGAAACTTAGCCAATTTGGGTTTAGTCTACCTATTCTTTTTCTTTTTTTATTTAAAAATGCTAAGCACTTATTCGGGGTTTGTTTGTTCAGCCCTTTTCTTTTTATGTAAAAGTTCTAAGCACTTATTTGAACTCTGATGCTCACATATATGTCATGTGAAGCATTCAGTCATGGTCACTGCCCAATGAATGTTGAACACTATAGTCGTTTGACTAGTCATGAAGTGCTAAGCACATCCTATGGTGTCCACATGAGGTGCACTTGCACCTTTGGGCATTGCCCAATTAGTGCTAAGCACTCAGCCGTTTTAGCTGCATATAGAGTGCTAAGCACTTTATTCAGCGCCCACGTGTGTTTCACGTGAGGCACTGGCCTTCTGTTTTGGGCGTCTACGTGTCTTTCACGTGAGGCACTAGGCGCTGTTAAAGAGGGACGCCCACGTGGGATGCACGTGAGGTGCTAGTTTTTTGTATGGAGATTTAATCTCCGTTGATGTTTTCAGGGAGGTTAAATCTCTAGTTTTTTGTGTGGAGATTTAATCTCTGTTGATGTTTTCAGGGAGGTTAAATCTCTATCAATGGTTCTTTAACCATTAACGCTCGCCAAAATCACTATATTTTTAGGATTTCAGGTTGAGTTTTATAGAAATAAGTTCTTGATTTGAAGGAACTGAGTTCTTGGAGTATTATGGACTCCATTTTTTTTCTTTTTGAATTTGTTCTTCTCTGAATGTTAGATTCTCAAGAACAAGCTCTTCCCGATGAAAATTAAATTCTCAACTTATGCAAGACTTGTCTTGTGGATCTTAGATCCAGAGAAAGAACTAAGTTCTTTTAAAAGAGTTAAACACTTATATGTGATAGAGATATTTTGGTCTCTTTTCTTTACTTAGGGTTTCGAGATAGGAGGTTTTCTTCTTTGAGAATTGAATTCTCTGTTCTCTCGAGAGCTCACTATATTTTTGCATAAGCTTATAAGGGTTTTTTTCTCTCTGTTTCTCTCCCTGTGTTATCTGTGTGTTGGTGTGTGAGACTTGAAGTCTTGAGTCCTTTATATAGTGGATGCAGATTGCTAATTAGTTTTGAGAAAATCTCTTATTGAGAGATTCCAATTGATTTAGTTGGTCTCAAAATTGATTTGGGGAATTTTACACACCGTTGGATTTTTGATCCAAGGACTTCTATTTTAAAGAATATGTTGTTCTTGTTTTTAATAAGATCAGGAAAATATTCTCCCATATACAGAATTTATTCTGTGAAGTGGTGATTAAAAATCACCATTGGATTTTTAATCCAAGGATTCTCTGTTTTACAGGGAGCAATCTTTTTATTTGGAAAGATTGAGGGATTATATATTCCAAAAATAGAATTTTATTCTATTATTGGATCATTGATCCAACCGAGAGTTTCTTTCTTATTTAGAAAGATATGGGAGATATTTTCTCCTAATAGAATTTGATTCTATATTTTGATAATTTATCATCTCCGTTGGCTCTTTGATCCAATGGCTCTGTTTGACAGAGAGTATCATAGAATTAAATTCTACTTGGGCGCCGGCGCTCACGTGTTGTGCATGTGGGCGTTACTTAAGAATTTAATTCTTAAGATGGGTATTCCCGTGCTTTGCTCATTAGCCCCCGCGTGAGGAATACGTGCGGCGCCATATAAGAGTCTAACTCTTATTTAATAAATTCTCTTATGTTTTGCACATTGACGCCTGCTTGAGGAGCATGTGCAGTACCGTATAAGAATTTAATTCTTACCCAGAAGCTTTTCTGTGCTTTGCACATTGGCGCTGGCGCCCTCGTGAGAACCACATGGGGCGCTGCCCAATTAATGAAGGTTTCTTTTCACCTTCTTTCTTTGCTTTTCGTGAGTCAAACTTTCTTTTCCAATGCCTTCTTTTGTCAGATCTTGGAAATTGTTCCACTATGCACAACATTTTCTATGCTGAGACTTAAATGCCTGCCTTTATAATCTAAGCAATGCTCCTCTTCTCTCTCACTTTCAGAGAATCATTTTAACAGAGAAGAGTCATGGATTGCAATCGTCCGCATGCTAATCGGCATCCATGGGAGGTGCCTATCGAGGAAATTGTTCCTCATTTTGTTGCACGCTTGGTGAATCCCGCTCTCACGGATGACCAATGTGATATGGTGCTGCACGAGCTCTTGACTTGTAGAGGATCTCCTCTCCCCATCGGCTCCATTTGGCTCCGGATGATCTTCTTGTCCGTGCTCGATGACATTCCCCCTCATCCAGCGGAGATGAATCTGGCGATGTTCGATGCAGCGGAGGACAAGATCGAGTGTTTTTATGAGGCACTTTTGATTACAAAGCCTCTGAGAGATCGCTCTGTCCAGTTGTTATGCCAGATACGGGCTCAGTGGGACATCATGGCTGCTTTCGCCGATGAACACGGCAATGATCGATGGGGAGCGACTCCTCGCGAAGATCGCCGCTTCAACATGATGGACAAGGCTGAGAGGTCTTTAGAAACTTTATTCATAGTTTTGTAAACCCTTGTACTTTTGATCCAGTATTTGGCGATCTATTTCTTGTAGAATAAAATGTCTATTTGAATGCTTTCCTTTTATCGTTGGCCACCTAGAGCTTCATTTCTAACACCTGTTTTTCCTCTGATTGTATTGTTTAAATATACATGCAACATATATGTGCGCATGTGCACTTCACCCTTAGGGATTTTTGCTAAGCGCAAACTCCACTGATGTGCTCATGTCATGCACTAACCCTCCACACACGTATATGAATGAGCCTGCTTTCACACATATCTGTAAACAAAATTTAAACTGGTGTAAACAAATTCCCCCACTACTTTACTTACGGAGGTATACACGTGAGTGAAGTAGTATAGAGTAATATATAGCATACGTCCGGTTTAGGGCTTGTGTATCGTACATAAATTTTAGAATCTCGATATGAGAAGATAGAGAGCGGACACAAGCGTCGTCATCTATCATTAACTCAAAAACTCTTAAAGGATATAGTTCTAAACCCTGAAGCCTGATTGATCTGTTTTAAAGAAGTGTTTGTAGAATAACCGCAATCAATAACGGTATCGCGTGTAGCTAGACCGAGATGAGTAAAGGTCGTGCTCAGGGATATGTGGATTTTTTCAATCTTACTTTAGACGTGTTGAAAAGGAGGAAGAATAGAGAAATAAAAAATAGTGGAGAATAGTTTCTAGATCTACGTAAAAATACGGATATAGAATACAGATCTAGTTTGAATACGGATGTAGATTTTATAAGAAGAATGCTTATATGGTTCGTTTGGATTTAGTAGTCATGGATGAATAATAAAGATTACTCATTTTATCTATTGATAAATTTAACACTAGATAGATAGTGATGAATGAGGATTAGGTTCCTTGGAAGAAACTAAGGTTTCCCCACTATTGATCCTTATCCTTTCATTGATCTCTATTCATGTCTAGCCCTTAACAAAACAATTGTTAATATTATCTCAAATCGCGGTCGAGAATAGCAACAAATTGGTAGCGCACCCGATAAGGATGTTAACATTTATTTTGCTAAAGTTTATAAACTTCATAAGACTTAAAAGAAGTTAAAACATTTTCGCATCCATTGTTCTACCCTAATCCTACGAACCCTATCAAGCGGAGAATTACTCGCGCATGATGGAGATAGAAGAACGAATAGAGAAGAAATTCATAATATAACTAAATAATTAAACTAATTAAACTAAAGATCTACCTTTATTAATCAACTTCACAAGTACAAACTTCAAGTTTAGATTACAAGAGGAAGAAGAAGTTTCTCTTGATCTCTGCCTTGTCGGATGTAGATATTCCGTCGAATCTCACGTCGCTTTATCACGTCGAATCTTGGACCTGTCTTGGATCACTTGTTTTTTAATGGTGATTAGCATGTGTAAAAGATTGATGATTTCTAAGTTTAGCCCTCGGTCCTTTATATAGCCCCAAAACCAGAAACCAAAGATTCCCAGAATTAGGGTTTGTTGTTGCAAATCACAACTAAAAATCCTAAATCCTGACTCAGTGAATCGACCACGGATCCGCCGCATATTGCATGGTTTGGCCGTGGATCCGCGGTTTGTTGGTGAGATCTTGACTTGAGAATTCTGGAGCTGCTTTGTTGTGACACATGGAGATTTATTTGATGTCTGGAATCTTCATATCTTTTCTGAGTCTCTGCCAGTATTGATTCTTCGATTTTATTTAATTTTATCGGCAGATTTTTGATTCCCGACATCTCAACATCTCGATCTCCTGACCTGAACTAAACCTTGTATAATATTTCAATGAATAATGTTAGTAATATTTGGTATTTTTGAGATATTATTCTAACCAATTTGATATGATATTATATTTTAAGAAAATTGACTAAGGATATTTGATATGATATGCATATTTAAAGTATCAAAATATTATATAAATATTATGTGCATATATTTCATAATGTTAATTATAATATATAAACATATGATAAATAGTATTTTCATAGATAAACCCAAATATGTGTCATATTTATAATAAACACTTTTAGATATTTAAGAAAAGTAAGAAAAATGTAATATCAAAAGTGAGATATTTTCGACTGAACAAGGCCCATGAGCTACACCCTTCTGTTTCTTTATGTTTTAATCTGGCGTGAAGTAGTTTATGTACTCATTTCGGAGTTTCTAGTTTATTTACTCGTTTCGGAGTTTCTAGTTTATGTACTCGTTTCGGGGTTTGTAGTTTAGTCACTCATTTTAGAGTTTCTAGTTTATGTACTCGTTTCGGAGTTTGTAGTTTATTCACTCGTTTCGGAGTTTCTAGTTTATGTACTCGTTTCGGATTTTGTTGTTTATTCACTCGTTTCGGAGTTTCTACTTTATGTACTCATTTCAGAGTTTGTAGTTTATTCACTCGTTTCGGAGTTTCTAGTTTATGTACTCATTTCGGAGTTTGTAATTTATTCACTCATTTCAGAGTTTCTAGTTTATTCACTCGTTTTGGAGTTTGTAGTTTATTCACTCGTTTCGGAGTCTCTAATTTATTCACTCATTTCGGAGTTTCTAGTTTATTCACTCGTTTCGGAGTTTCTAGTTTATGTACTCATTTCGGAGTTTGTAGTTTATTCACTCGTTTCGGAGATTGTAGTTTATTCAGTTGTTTCTAGTTTATGTACTCATTTCGGACTTTGTAGTTTATTCACTCATTTCGGAGTTTCTAGTTTATGTACCCATTTCGGAGTTTGTAGTTTATTCACTCGTTTCGGAGTTTGTAGTTTATTCACTCGTTCCGGAGTCTCTAGTTTATTCACTCGTTTCTGAGTTTCTAGTTTATGCACTCATTTCGGAGTTTGTAGTTTATTCACCCGTTTCGGAGTTTGTAGTTTATTCAGTCGTTTCGGAGTTTCTAGTTTATGTACTCATTTCGGAGTTTGTAGTTTATGTACTCATTTCGGAGTTTTTTTAGTTTACCTCCCTTGGGTTTACAGGCAAACTTGTCCTAACGTTGTATGTAGATAACCCCTATTCTTTACGACAGAGGTCCGTTAGGTTTGTTGCACTAGGGTTTTAGTACATGGTACCGTCGTGTTGGCTGATGTATTCCTCGATATGCAGTGTTTAAGCTGTTGTTCGAGTAGCCCCGCGACTGTCGTGTCTCTGATCCCATCGGAGGCTGGACAAGACGTCTTCAAGTAATCTCCTTAGGTCATATTACCGTCGGATGAGTAAATGTTAGGAATTTGCCATGACGCTTTTTACTTGAGGTTAGGCTCAGTTTAGAGCCCCGATGAGTCATAACCACTCCGCTCTGGTGTGGGATGATCTCCGATAGTCTTTAAGGGTTTATATGAGTTGCCGTCGAGACCCGAAGCCGGGAATATGCCGTCATTTCATTTTTATTTTAACGATGCCGTGCCGTTCCTTTGCTGAAGTAGGGTAGACATCTGTACGACTTCTATGCTGTATGTATTGCAATTGAAGTCCGAAACTAGGAATATGCCATTGCTCCAATTTCATTTGATAGTCGCGTCCGCATCCTGCTGAGATGGGAGTGAACGCTGTGATAGTCTCTAGGTTGTATACGTACCGTTGAGACTTGGAGTTAGGATTTTGCCATTACTCAACTTTTTCTTTGACCCTTGGGCCTTTGTTGATGTTGCGTCTGCATCCTGTTGGTATGAGAAGTATGCCAAGTTGATCTCTAGGCTGTAGATGTTTCCATTAAGATCTGAAGCTAGGATTTTGCCGTCAGTTCACTTTAATTTGATCGTTGTGTCTTCCTCTGCTGGAATGAGGAGGGAGGGAACACAGGGATAGTTTGTAGGTTGTATATGTATCGTCAAGACTTGGAGCTAGGATTTTGCCGTCACTCGTTTTTGATTTGTCTCCTTGAAGCCTTTGTTGATGTCGCATCTGCACTGAGAAGGAATGTCGAGCGGGAGCTGGGATTTTTCCATTACTCCTTTTTTGTTTGACCATTGGGACTTTGATGACATTGCATCTACATCCTGTTGGCATGAGAAGCGCGTCGAGTTGGAGCCAGGATTTTACCATTGCTCTGTTTTGATTTGGCTCCTTGCAGCTTCGTTAACGTCATGTCTGCACCCTGTTGGAATGAGAAGAACGTCGAGCTGATCTCTAGGCTGTAGATGTTGCCGTCAAGATCTGGCTCTCCCTTTGATGGAGCCTAGTGGGAAAATATGGTTCCCTTTTCATTTGTACCCATGGATTGTATACATGGGTTAGTGTAGACTCACCTGCAGGGCAGAGGAAATTTTATTTTTTTTTATTTCCGCAATGCTCTATTTTTTCAGCTTTTTTTTATTGCGAGAGTCGCGATTGCCCAATCATTTCGGCTATTTATCGCGGTGCCTAATCATTTCGGCTGTTTTTGTTTTTACTCTCTACTTTTTATCGCGAGTTGCCCGATCATTTCGGCTATGTATTTCTTTATTTTTTACTCACCTCTTTTTATTGCGAGGTTCCCAAACATTTCGGCTTTTTCATACGCATTTCTTTTTTCGACTCGCTGAGTTTTCTTACGAGTTAGGAACTTGAGATCTAATACCAATCTTTGCATCAGCATCACTGCAATTGGAATATTGCCAGAAAAGAATCATCATTTTTCTTTATTAATTTGGACAAAGGTGGCTTAGCAAACTGGGTTAAGATCCTGTCGGCTAAGGCTTTTAACTTTATGAGCCATAAAGGTCTCATGAAGGTATTTCTCCCTACGAGTCGAGAGGATCTCGTATGTGTTTTTTCTCCTTAAGAATCGTGGGGATTCCTAAGTGATATTTTCTCTTGTATGTCGTAAGGATCTTCCAAGAGCATTTTCTCCTTATAAGTCGAGAGGACTTACAAGTGTCATTCACCATATGGGACATTTCTCTCCATTAGTAGAACATGGTAATGGAATATTTATTCGTGGCTGTGGATTGTATACAAGGGTCAATATTGGACCGCCTGTATGGAAACTTGGGGGATATGATGGATTAAGAATAGGTTCAGATCCCTGTAACTTAAGGCTTTTGAATCTTATGAGCCGTGAGGGTCCCATAGGGGGAATTTTCCTTACGAGTCGTGAGGATCCCGTAACTGTAATTTCTCCTTAAGGATCATGAGGATTCCTATGTGTGTTACTCCTTTGTGAGTCGTAAGGATCTTACGCAGTTATTTTCTCCTCACAAGGTCGAGAAGACCTTGCAAGTGCACATGAATTTTTTATTTTATGAGTTTGCGCCCTATTCAGGTTTTCACAAACTCGCAGGTAGTTCTGCTGTTTTTACTCACGGCTCCCTTTCTGGTTTTTCATCCGTGTCTATTTCGCTTATGGACATACCCTTTTTTAACGAGATTGCGCCCTTCCGAGTTTTCGTAAGCTCGCCGGTAGCCCTGCTGTTTTTACTCACGGTGCCCTTTCGGGTTTTCTTCCATGCCCATTTCTCTTATGGACATACTTTTTTTAAATTTATTTTTTTAATGGTGAAAGTCTCGAAAGTAGCTTCGTCGCAGGTGACCCACCTGTTTGCCGGTAGGTTTTGGGGTGGCTTCATCGCTGGAGTAGCTATGTAGCCTATGGGACTTGAGTTGAAACCTTTCCTGCTAAGACTTCGATTGCAATATAGATCTCAAGGGATTATATCGCCATATTTGGGGTGATGCACTAGTTTAGGGACGTTCTGATCCATTATCGCCATGTTTGTGGCAAAATTTTAGTGTAGGGACTTTTCGGTCCAATAATGCCATATTTGAGGCGAGGTTCTAGTTTAGGGACATCTCGGTCCGTTGTTAGTTTAGGGACTTCTCGGTCCATTGTTAGTTTAGGGACTTCTCGGTCCGTTATCACCATATTTGTGGCGGATAATTAGTTTAAGGACTTCTCGGTCCTATATCGCCATATTTGAGGCGGATAATTAGTTTAAGGACTTCTCGGTCCTATTTCGCCATATTTGGGGCGACGAGCTTTTTTGTATATTATTCTCAGAGTCCTGATTCAGGAAGATAGAGAGCGGACACGAGCGTCGTCATCTATCATAGATCTAAGTCGTGACTCGTCAAGCATAGTATTTTTTGAGGAATCATCCGTTTATTTGCCTGAAGGGTCTTTCTCCATGCATATCCATGAGCAGGTAGGCTCCACCTTGGTAGACTTTGTCTATGATGTACGGGCCTTCATAGTTCGTCTCGAACTCTTTTGACGACTAGCATGAGTTCGCCTTGGCAGAATATTCTCGGTCTGGTCAGTTTTTCATATGACCGTGTCATCCTTGCCTTATAAGCCTCCAGATTTTGCTGTGCTATATGGCGAGTTTCGTCGTGGGCATTGAGCTCCTCAAGCCGAAGATGAGCATTTTCTTCATCTGTCAGCTCGTATCGAACCGCTACTCGTAGAGAAAGGAGTTCTATTTCCAGGGAAAGCACTGCTTCCGTGCCGAATATCAACGCATATGGTGTTGTATTCGTGGACGTTTTCAACGTTGTTCGGTATGCCCAGAGAGCTTCATGCGGCCTTTCATGCCAGTTCTTTTGTTTTTGGGCACTGTTTTCTTTATAATCATTGTCAAGGTCTTGTTGAAAGATTCAGCTAGACCGTTGGCCTAAGGGTTATAGACTGAAGAGTATCTCCAATCTATTATATGCTGTTGAGCGATGTGGCTGATTTGATGACTTCTATAAGCCGGCCCATTATCCGAGATAATTCTTCGCGGAGTGTCGAACCGATAGATGACATGTGTCTTGAAGAAATGGAGGATATTCTCCGTCTTCACCTTCCTTAGTGGTACTGCTTCTTCCCACTTAGAGAAGTAGTTGGTCATTGACAATATAAACCGATGTCCTTTGGACGACGCCAGTTCAATGGGGCCAATTATATCGGTTCCCCACATTTGGAACGGCCAGCTAGCCACTTTTGGGTGTAGCGGATTTGGATGTTGGTGGATGAAGTCCCCATGGATTTGGCATGAGTAGCACTGCTTCGCATATTCGAGGCAGTCCTGAATCATTGTGGGCCAATAGTAACCTATTCTTTTTATCTTCAGCTTCATCTTTGGACCAGCTTGGTGAGAACCGCAGAGTCCGTCGTGAATTTGTTGAACGACTTTCTTTGCTTCCTCTTGCCCCAGGCATCTTAGCCATAGACAGTCGAACGATCTCTTATATAGAGTATCATTGACGAAGGCGAAAGACAAAGCTTGTTTCATGAGCTGATGTCTAAACGATGCATTTTCGGGCGTTCGTCGGGACTTGAAGTAGTCTATGAAGACTTCCCTCGAGTCCTTGACCTTTTCTTCGTCCTCTATTTGAAGGGCTGCTTGTTCTGTCGTTTCTTTTCTTTTGGATGACTCTATCAGTTCTTCCAAAGATATATCTGTTGGTGTGAGAACCATGCGGCTTTGCACAATGATCTTTACATCATCGAGGTCTTCATCGGCCAGTTACTTAGCCAATTTGGCCAACGCATCTGCTTTACTATTTTCTGCACGCGGTATACTTTCCAGGATATAGGAAGGAATTTGTGTCAGCAGTTGCTGCACTCTTTCGCCATACTTTATCAGCTCTGGCTTGCATGTCTGATAGTCGCCATTTACCTGGCTAATGATTAGCTGAGAATCTCCATATATAAGGAGGTCTATGATTCCCATGTCGATTGCGATCTCTAGACCTGCTATCAAAGCTTCATATTCAGCCTCGTTATTAGTCCTCGGCTCTATTAAAGAGAGGGCGTAACATAATATCCCTCCTTTCGCCTCTTCATGGAAGATGCTCCATCAAAGTAGAGTTCCCATTAGGAATCATTTTCTCCCCTCTCTTCTTCGATTGTGTCAAACGCATGTTCATCCGGAAACTTGCAATTTAAGGGGGATTCAGCTGGTATCGGATGCTCCACGAGAAAGTCGGCAATGGCCTGGCCTTTCACTGCTTTGAGGGGTCGATGCGTTATTGAGAACACCATGAGGGGGAGGGCCCATTTAGCAAGCCTTCCTATTAGTTTGGCTCTTGACATCAGATATTTGAGAGGATCTACCTTTGATATGAGATGGACCTCATGTGCCAAGGCGTAATGTCTGAGCTTTGTTATCATGAATCAGTGCCAGGCAATGATTTTCGAAGGGGGAGTAGTTGTATTTTTCTCCCAGGAGAACTCGACTCAAATAGTATAGAGCGCTCTCCTTTCCATGTCGTATATAGGATAAGGGTTTTTTCCATAACCGGAGCGGTCAATACCGGCGGATTTTGCAGGTATTTCTTGATTTTGTTTAGTGCATTTTGGCACTTTTAAGCCTAAATGAACGGGGTCCCCTTCTTCGTTAAATGACTGTAGGGACGGAATTTTCCGGAGAGGTTGGCTATGAATCGTCGGATATATGTGATCTTTCCTTAAAGAGATCGTAATTGTTTGAGAGTTCTTGACGTGGGTATTTCCATAATCGCCTTGATCTTTGAGGGATCGATTTAGATACCCCGGTGCCGTATGATGAATCCCAAGAATTTGCCTGAGGAGACTCCAAACACACATTTTAGAAGATTCATCTTCAGATTATACTTCCGAAGACGTCGGAACACTATTTTTAGCTGTTACCAATGCTCCCCATGAGACCTGCTCTTTACCACAAGGTCATCGATGTAGCATTCGACAATCTCATGGATGAGGTCATCGAAGATCTTTGTCATAGCCCTGTGGTAGGTAGCGTCAGTGTTCTCTAAAACGAAGGGCATTACCTTATAGCAGAATTTGCCCAGCGGAGTCCGGAAGGCGGTATGTTTTTGGTCTTCGGGATGCATTTTTATTTGATTGTATCCTGAAGATCCATCCATGAAGGAGAAGGCCTCATGGGTAGACGTGTTATCGATCATCATCTCAGTAACAGGTACTGGGAATTCATCCTTCGGGCAAGCTTTGTTGAGGTCCCGAAAGTCCATGCAGATGCGCATCGTACCATTTTTCTTCATCACTGGAACGATGTTAGCGATCCATTCGGGATATTGAACTTCATTGATGAAGCCGGAGTCAATTAGTTTCTTGACTTCAGCGTTGATACTCATCTCAATTTCGAGCCGCATTCTTCTTGGCACCTGTTCGACTGGCTTTATGTCTAGCGATATAGCCAGTTTATGTAAACCTGGTATTTCAGAATAGTTCCACGTGAAGCAATTTTTATACTGCATAAGCACATCTTTTAACGTGGCCATCTATTTTTCAGATAGCAGCTCACTGACGAACGTTGGCCTCGGATCATTTTCCGTCCCTCAGTCAATTTTTCTTAGGTTGTCCGCCGTGGTGTGTATCCCATCTTCCAGCTCTTTTGGTGCTGGTGGAAACTCAGAGATCACATCGTCCTCATCTTCATTTTCAAAGTACATGTGGAGGTCATCCATATTCTCATGCCCTCCCTCTTTTGAGAGCGTTATCATATGGCACGTATGAGTCCGCTTCCCTTTTTGTGGATGAGATCATCCTATCCTCATGGTATATATCCTTTTTGGCTCATGCTTTTGCGGTGGGGTTACCCTTCAGCTGTCGGATAAAACGAACCTGCCTTGCTGATATTGTTCTTCTACCTAGTCATTGAATGTGAGGCAGTCTTCAAGGGGATGAACTATTGCTCGATGGTAGGAGCAATAATCCGGATGATGGACCTCGTTTATTTTTTCGGGATGCCGAGACTCCGGGAGCGTCACCATTTGATGCTTCATGACAAGGTTGAATATTTTCCTTGTCTTGTCTTGGGGGAAAGAGTATTCCCGACCCATCTTCTTTATAAACGATAGGTTCCAATCAACCTTTTCTTGGTAGCATGGCTTCTTGGATCCACTTTTTTGTTTCGGACGATGTTTCCTTTGCCCTGTTTTTGCCTTAATTTTGAGATTTTCTCTTTTCGTGAGGACGTACAACCGGTTGGGGATGAATAGAATTATAGTCTTCCTTCTCCACGGATTGCTGATTGAGGCGCTGCGTCCTGGCCTTTTCATAAATGGCCATTTCGCGGCTGTGATCGTCTCGGCTCCTGTGGCAATCTTCTTTTATCATCTTATCTATTTGTTCTTTGAGCGACAGACTTAACTTGATTAGAGCGGAATTTCGCTCTGTTTCAACGTCATGGCCATTCGAAAGAGCGTTTTTCCCTTCGCTGGAGTTCTTTATGACTCGGCAGCTGTGGAATTGCTCCCGTTTCTTGGACTTAACGTATCCGAGCCCGGTTGTCTCCATCATCCTGTTGGGCATATTTCGCCGAGTCCCGGGAATATCCCAAATATTTTTATACAGTTGGGCTTATTAAACAGTTTGTTCGAGGGGTACACTTTGGCGTCTTAATAGTCTTTTCAATCTCTCCGCTTAGTATCTTGGCTGACGGATTGGTTGAAGTCTGTCGAGTGCAAAATCGGCACCATGCCAGACATCTTTTTCTACTTCGGTCACCGTAGATTGGTAGAAGAGGATCACCTTTTCTCCTCTTCGCATGGGAAGGATATAGAAAGTCTGTAGTTCTTGTACGCTGTATGTATTGAGCGCATCAAGTTTCTTATAATGCCGAGGCGGAGCCATTGTGATTTTCAGAATCTGATCTATTCCGGGTAGGGTTTGTGCCAATGGGCGGATGGAGAACACTGCGTTGGCCTCGTCCTCAGAGTCACTGTCAAAGACCAGAGTAGGAGTAGATGGTCCAGGCCTGTTGTTTTCTTTTTTGGGTTGCCCCGAGTAGACTATTTCTTCATCTTCCACAAAATTGCTCCAAAAGATCGGGATATTGGCGACGGAATACTATTTATCTTTCGACTTATGACACCTTTCCGTATCATCGAAGTCTAGTAGGAAGTACTTTGCGTCTTGATATTTTTGGATCTCCTTTACGGAGAACGGATTTAGCTCCCCTGTGGCGATGTTCCAAGCCGTCTTTGAAATACTTCATACAATGATGTTGTGTAGAAGGGATGGCGTTGTACTCAGGTAACCAAGGCCTGCTGAGAAAAGAATTATAGCAAGTCTTAGCGTCAATGACATGGAATTTGATGTCAGTGACGAGCAACCCAAAACGTATCGTTAATATTACGGCACCAAGCGTCCGTGACGACTGTGAGTCAAACCCGGAGATGGTAATTTTGTCTTGGGCCAGGTGCTGAACGTTCATGCAAATCTCCTTTAGCACTCTCATATTGAGTAGGTTGACGGAAGATCCGTTGTCGAGTAGGATTTTCCTTATTATGATGTCGTGGCAGTACCCGGTGACGTATAACGGGCGGTTATGAAATCACGTACAGAAGAAGAGATTTTCATCCCTGAATGTAATGTCAACAGTGTGAATTTCTGCCAGTTCGTCCTTCATCTTCTCTTCTGCAAGGAAAGCTTGGAACTGATCGGGCTCGTGTAATGCCTTGATCGGAGAATCTCGTGCCTCTTTGGAAAGGGGAAGAGCATCCAATATTCTCAGTTGTGAGGGTATTTTTCTCAAATGTGCTAGGATATTGTAATCCACCTTGTTTTTCCAAGGCGGGTCCCTTACTGTGAGCTCTTTGACAACTCCACTGTCGAGGGTGTTTCCCCCAAACAGAGCAAAACTCTGTTCAAAATTCAAAATTTGAACTGAGGCAGCTCTTCACGTGTAAAGCACGAGGCGCATGCGCCAAGAGCGCCAGCGCTAAGAGTCAAAGACTCTGAGGCAGCGCCTCATGTGCAAAGCACAACAACGCCAGCACTAGAACTAAATGTTCTCCACCCTTGAATCAAAGATCTAACGAAGATGAATAAATCATCAAATTACAGAATTAAATTCTGTTGAGGAAATACCCCTCAAATCATTCCAAAAAAGAAAGATTGTGCTTTGCAAATTAGAACACTGTTGGATCAAAGATCCAATGGTGATTAAAAATCACCAAGATACAGATTAAGTTCTGTATGGGCAAATATTTTCCCAATCTTGTTAAAAATAAGAAAGATCTCTTCTGTAAACAGAAGTCCTTGGATCAAAGATCCAACGGTGGAAAAAATCCCCAAATCAATCAGAGATCTCTCAATGAGAGATTTCTTTAACTGATTCAACAAATCAGCCTCCTCTATATAAAGGACCCAAGACTTCAAGTCTTGCATAGAGGAACCCCCCCATAAACTTCAAAAAAAACATCAAAAAAGAGAGCAAGCTCTAAGAAGAAGAACCTTCTTCAAGGGAAATACCAAGAAGAGAGATCATATCATCTCCTCCATATTTGAGAGTTTAACTCCCACATCAAATAAACTTAGTTCTTTTTCAGATCATAGATCTATAAGACAAAGTTTTTCACAAAAAACAAAAGTGAGCGTAGCATCTCTTCAAAGAGAAGAACTTAGTTCTTAAACCCATGAGACAAAGTCTCTTGTAAAGAAAAAAAAGAGAGATCACAGAAGAACTTAGTTCTTAGATCCATGATACAAAGTCTCTTATAAACCGAGAATTTAATTCTCAGAGCACAGGACTAATCAAAGCTGCCAATTTTATAAGAAGCGCCTTAGCGCTCCAAAGCTGGCGCTCAGCGCCAAGCGCATCACGTGCTCTTCACGTGGGCGCTATTTTATAAAAAGCGCCTTAGCGCTCCAAATCTGGCGCTCGGCACCAAGCGCTCCATGTGCTCCTCACGTGGGTGCTATTTTATAAGAAGCGCCTTAGCGCTCCAAATCTGGCGCTTAGCGCCAAACGCTCCATGTGCTCCTCACGTGGGCTATTTTATAAGAAGCGCCTTAGCGCTCCAAATCTAGCGATCAGCACCAAGCGCTCCACGTGCTCCTCACGTGGGCGCTATTTTATAAGAAGCGCCTTAGCACTCCAAGTTTGGCGCTCCACGTGCTCCTTACGTGGGTGCTAAGGAATTACAAAGTGACTTGTAAATAAAGCCCCGGTGCCATCAAAAGAGTGTTCAACACTTAGTAAAAGACAAAAAGGAAAAGGAGTGTCAGAACCCAAATCAATGCTCAACATTGTTGGATAGAAAGGGACTGAGCCTAAATAAATTTTCAACATTTTATTCAAGATTCAATAGGCTGAGCCCAAGTTGGCCAAAAGCCCTAATCAACCGAGCCCATGTGCTCTTTGTTTTCCAAACTTATCTTAGTCCCAAAAAAGAATACCAATCTTTGATGAACACCCATTGGTTCAAGGGTACATCTCTCCGCACCACTGATACATGTCGTTGTAATTCTTCAATGTTTTCAGAGAGGTGGAGGGTCCCAATAATCAATAACTCTTGGTGCATCCCCAAACGGATTAAACCAAAACTCTATAGACTATGATGTCTTTAAACCCCATAGACTACGATGACATCAAACCATGGACTATGAGGTCCTTAAACTCATGGACTGCGATGTCCTTAAACCCAATGGACCGCAATGTCCCTAAAATAAACTCTATAGACTACGATGTCTTTAAACCATGGACTATGAGGTCCTTAAACTCATGGAATACGATGTCCTTAAACCCAATGGACTGTAATGTCCCTAAACTAAAACCCAGTTAAGTAGATCTTAGTCTAGAACTTAAACTAACGTATCCTTAACAAGCATTTAAGTTGATCCTAATCTAAAACAAGATTAACGATCCTTAAACCAACCCAAACCCAAATCTAAGAAAATACGGATCTGGACTAATCCACGCCCTACGGGTGACAACATAAATTAGTCTTCGTATACAATCCATGGGCAACCAAAAACAAAACAAACACACACGACAAGAAATGACCATCTGGAGAAGGAGAAAGTGGTTACCGCGATGCCGTGGCGTAATTAACTACAGGGGCTTGCGCCTGCAGGTAAGAGCATCCCCACAATCAATAACCCTACGTAAACGAGGGGAATCTGACGAAGTCTTATACAACGGTCGCATCCGTCCAAACCTCCAATACACGGTGCCATAAATCAACTTGGCGTCTTCAGAGAGGTGGACAGATAAAACCTAAATAGCATCTGCCCCCAAAATTCAGGCCGGACGTCCCAATGTCCCGGTCGCGTCTTTCGGCGGAGAACAGATTCCGGCACGCCCGGTGGGACTCTTTCATCTTTCCACTCCACACTTCGTGTGTCATATTCACAAACGAATCACGGTTTAATGTGGTTGCCCCTGGATTCGAGGTACTAAGATTTGGTATCTTGCTCCCGTGTAGAGAAAATGGCTTCCATCTGCACCAGCTGCAACAACAACTCCCACTCCGTCCTCGCCGGAGGAGTGACCTATGGGCCCTAAGCGGCCTCCATCTATGCAATGCCGGTGGAACATGTGACTCAGGCCTCTATTGGACTGTTCTTTGGGACCATGATCCTACTGGCAGGCTTCAGCGTCCCAATGCCATCACAGGAAGCTCCGAAGAAGTTGGTCTTCGATCAGCTTACAACTACCACAACCACTCTCAACGGGCCGTCCAATTCTAAGTCTACTGCATCAGTCTTCGACAGGCTGGGCCACAGCTCTAGTGGGCCCGTAAAGTAGCCTGCAATACCTGAAGGAGTTATCCTGAAGCGGATAGCCATTCCAACTCCGACGGAAGAAATCGTAAATGGGGCTTCTCCTGCTGAAGGATCGGTCTTCACAAGATTGTTCGTTCCAACTCCCGCTTCAGGCGAAGTCACCAAAGTTGCTTCCCCTGCCTAAGGGTCAGTCTTCGACAGGTTGGATGTTTCTTCTCAGCGGACGTCTGTCTTCGATAGGCTGGTACCAACAACAACCCTTCACCAGAACAGGGGGCATGATGAAGCCACCCCTGTAATTGAGCTATTACCATCTGCAAGACATGCTCGACGTCGCCACTGGCGCCGAGTGAGGAAAGCTGGGGGCTGTTCCCCTTCCGGGCTTACCCCACCAGCTCCAACGGTGGAAGTTGATGCTGCTATTCCAACTGAGAACAGATTTGAGTAGCTCAGGAGGGTGCACAAGAACTCTCCAACCGCCATGTTGAAAAATTCTCCTCTACCCGCTAAAAATGTTTCTAAAGAGAAACCAGAGCAGCCCCCTTAGTGGCTGTCTTCCAAAATTCATAGGGTCTGACGAAGAGTCTAGGACTCTGTAGTTGACCAAAACTACCCCAGCCGATCGAAGAAAATGAAAGTTCGGCAAGAGGAGGACTATCCCGCTGCCATGCCATGGAATGTATCGTCTGCACGGGTGCCTATTGCAGCCCCTTCAATTTCGACCGCCCATAACAGGAGAAGGCCGGAGAAGATCCCCGTGTCTGTGATAAATCTCAAGGGCACTGAATCCAAACGCCCCAATTCTGGGGGAATGGTGGTACACACTATTTATATGGCTTCCGAGAAAGAGGATAGCCGTATCTCCACGGGCCATCGACCACTCACCCGATCTGTGACAAAGGCTCAGGAGCAACAGCAAAAGCTCCAGGAAATGCTAACGAAAATGGCCGCACTCACTGGGCTAAAAGAAAGCCCGGAGACATCGTCAGAGCAGCGTCAGGAGCAGGAAACCGATGCCGAATTCCTTCGAAGAATGCTCGAGAAGAAAGACAAAGAGGTCGCGGAACAAGCGGCTAACATAAAGCAAGTGGCGCTTCTATTTTAAGATATGGTCAGGATGATGATACAGCCGGATCCTCCAGCTGAAAACCCTCCAATAATCTTTGAAGACGACAGAGGGGAGACATCAAACCTTCTTCCGGATCTATCAGCAGCCAAGGAAGAGACCATCTCCAAAGCTGCCCTTGACGACTATATAGCTCAACAGATACAAGCTCATCAGGCGAGCGAAGCGGCCGGCCAAATCGTCAAGACTGGACGACCTTATTCTGGTTGGTACGATCAAATAAAGTACCCGCCAAGATATACGATCCCTAAATTTCATGTGTATAAGGGGACGGGTAATCCACACCAGCACTTTGCTCAATTTTGGGCTCTGCGCGGTAATACTGGGGGTGATGACAAACTACTGCTTCGCCAGTTTGTTGGTAACTTGTTGGAGACAGCATTCGAATGGTATTCCGAGCTCCTTAACGACTCCATCAAGACATTTGATGAAATGGAGCTACTGTTTACACAAAGGTTCACAAGCGCCAGCGAACGTACCCCGATCACCGCACTGATCAACGCCAGAGTGAAGCCGGGAGAAACCTGGGTTCAATACGCTATTCGATGGAGGAACTTGTGGTAAAAGTAAGAACCATGCATAGAGGAAGCTCTTGTCGCAGGCATGTTCGTGGGGACCCTCGACCCTCAGGCGACCATATCTCAATTTTGGATGTTCTTCAAGCCGACCAACTTCCAGGCCTTGATCGACAAGCTGGCCCCGATGGATCAGATGGGCCATAGGCCATCCTCCTCGAAAATGGAGCTCCGAAATGAAAAAGGTAAAGGGAAAGCTACTTAGTCGCCAACGCTCAACAACAGCCGAGTGATCCAAAGCCAGCTGCTCGCCAAGGAAACAAATTATGATTCCTCGACGAGAAGTTATAACGTCCTTACTCGTTTCCCTGGGATAAAACGAGGAGACTGTTCGAACTAGCAGTGCGCAACAGGCTCATCACCCTACCGGATCCGAAGCTCCCACTGCAGCTCGGTGACATCAATAATCCCAACTACTGCCCATACCACCGAATGTTGGGCCATCCGATCGAAGATTGCTTTGTCTTCAAAAGCCAGATTGAGGACTAGTATCAGCAAGGCAAATTCGCGCTGTCCGAAAACTGGAGGGTGGACCCGCCACAACCACACGCTCCGAAAAAGATGGACATGCCGGGGGCATCATGCTCATTTATAGAGGAAGCTCCATGGGAAGTTGTTCTCTCGGCGAAGACTAAGAGAATGCTAAAGGATATTCAAGCATGTCCGGCGATTAGGTGGAAGAGCCCGCTGGAGCCCGAGATTATTGAGGGGATGCTGAAGCCGTGCCTAACGCTTAAAGTTGGTGAGGGTGAACAAAACATTCAGGCCAAGCCTTCGAAGTCTTTAAAGAAAAAGAAGAAGGCCAAGAAGCTCGCGCAGCCTGACAACAACCGCACAGACCTGCAAAAGCATATTGATGCGCTGGAGGAATACAACCAAAGGGTGCGAACCCTGGTCACACTCCAAGAGTTTCTAACCATATCCTTGAAAGTGGAGATAACGATAATGATGAGGGAGACGACTCGTCAGAGGAACCTGAAGATTATGTGGCAAGTTGCCACATGATCTCTCTTTCGTCGCTAAATAATGAAGAAGCTCACTCGGCATTAGAAGATAACATAAAGGAGCTGGGGGCAGGAGCAGTGCCAAAATCCTTGGATTATGTGACAAAGTCTACTAAGGTGGGGCTTACTTGCTCATAGATATGCATGGCGAAAGTCCCTTCAGGCCAATAAACGTCCGGTTCCTAAAAAAATACTACGCCTAACAAGTCACAACCCGGGTCAATGATAGATGACGGCGCCTATGTCCGCTCGCTATCTCCCCGAGCCCAAACTCTATAAGTAGTATCCAGCGAAACTGTTGTCTCCAAAATGGAAAAAATGAACCGAAACGTCCCTAAACTAACAATGGACCGTAATGTCCTAAAACTAACAATGGACCGAAACGTCCCTATAACTAACAATGGATCGTAATGTCCTAAAACTAGTTATGGACCGCAATTTCCTAAAACTAGAGACTGACCAAAACTTCTCTAAAACTACTACAAACCGCTGCATCCTAGAGCGGACGTTAAAAAAAACGGTACGTCCATAAGAGAAATGGGCACGGATGAAAACTCGAAAGGGCTCCGTGAGTAAAAACAGCAGGGCTGCCAGCGAGTTTGCGAAGACCCGAAAGGGCGCAATCTCGTTAAAAAGACACTTGCAAGGTCCTTTCGACCTTGTAAGGAGAAAATATCTGCATGAGATCCTTACGACTCACAAAGGAGCAACATATTTAGGGATCCCCACGACTCCTAAAGAGAAATTACACTTACGAGATCCTCACGACTCGTAAGGAGAACCCCCTTATGAGACCCTCACGGCTCATAGAATTCAAAAGCCTTAAGCTACAGGGATTTGAACCTTTTCTTTAGCCATCACATTCCCGAGTTTGCCCTACAAGCGGTTCAATACTGACCCTTGTATACAATCCACGGGCGCAAATAAACGTCTTCCCTACCAAATTCCATCAATGGTGTGAAATTTCCCTGTCTGGTGAACAACAATTGTAAGTCTTCTCGACTTATAAGGAGAAAACACTCTTATAAGAGGACACACACTTAAGAATCCTCATGATTCCTAAGGAGAAAACGCAATTACGGAATCCTTACGACTCGTAGGGAGAAATACCTTTATGAGACCCTTACGGCTTATGAAGTCAAAAGCCTTAGTCGACAGGATCTTAACCCTGTTTGCTAAGCCACCTTTGTTCAAACCGACAAAGGAAAATGATGATTCGCTCCTGGAAATATTCCAGTTGCAGTGATGCTGATGTTAGGATCGGCACCAGATCCCAAATGCCATACTCGCAGCAAAAGTCAGTGAGCCACAAATGCATATAAAATAGCCGAAATGATAGGGCAACTTGAAACAAAATCAGCGAGTAAGATATATGCAAACAAAACTAGCCGAAATGATTGTGCAACCCGCAATAAAAAACATCGAGTTAAAAAGAAAAATAACCGAAATGATTGGGCACCACGAAACATAGCCGAAATGATTGGGCAATCGGGAACTTCGCGATATAAAAAGATGAAATGATAGAGCATCGCGGAAAGAAAACAAAAATACATACACACAGACACACACACACACACATACACACACATATATAATGAGACTTATGCCTTACAGGTAAGTCCATACTGACCCCTGGATACAATCCATGGGCATAAACGAAAAGGAAACCACATGTCCCAACAAACTCTATCAAAGGGAAAGTCAGATCTCGACAGCAATATCTACGTCCTAGAAGACCAACAACGGCATTCTTCCTCATGTCAGCAGGGCACGGACGCGACACCACCAAGCGGAGCCATGGCAAAGCCCCTAGATCCAAATCTCAATGGCCACATCTACCGCCTAGAGATCACCAACGGCATTCCTCCTCATTCCAACAGGATACGGACGTGTCATCACCAATCGGGGACACGACAAAGTCCCTAGTTCTAAGACTTTACGGTTCACAGACAACCTAAAGTCAACCTTGACAATGCAGCAAGCGGAGCACGTCAACCTAGATACCGCAGAAAGTGGAGTATGTCATCCAATGACCCCGTCTCGGAAACACATCAGCAAACGACCCCGTCGCAGAAATATGTCAGCAAATGACCCCGTCTCGGAAACACGTCAGCAAATGACCCCGTCTCGGAAATACGTCATCCAATGACACCGTCTCGAAAACACGTCAGCAAATGACCCCGTCTCGGAAACACGTCATCCAATGACCCCATCTCAGAAACACGTCATCAAATGACCCCATATCGGAAATACGTCATCCAGTGACCCCGTCTCGGAAATACGTCAGCAAATGACCCCATCCTGGAAATACGTCAGCAAATGACCCCGTCTCGGAAATACGTCATCCAATGACGCCGTCTCAGAAATACGTCGGCAAATGACCCCATCTATGATCCCGTCTCGGAAATACGTCATCCAATGACCTCGTCTCGGAAACACGTCAGCAAATGACCCCGTCTCGGAAATACGTCATCCAATGACCCCGTCTCGGAAGCACGTCAGCAAATGACCCCGTCTCGGAAAGACGTCATCCAATGACCCCGTCTTGGAAACACGTCAGCAATCGACCCCGTCTTAAAAATACTTCATCCAATGACCCCGTCTTGGAAATACGTCAGCAAATGACCCCATCTCGGAAATACGTCATCCAATGACCCCGTCTCGGAAATACGTCAGCAAATTATCCCGTCTCGGAAATACGACAGCAAATGATCCCGTCTCGAAAATACGTCATCCAATGACCCCGTCTCGGAAATATGTCAGCAAACGACCCCATCTTGGAAATACGTCAGCAAATGACCCTGTCTCGGAAATACGTCATCAAATGACCCCGTCTCGGAAACATGTCGGCTAATGACCTCCGTCTCGGAAACACTTCATCCCTTAAACTCCCCATCGGAGCAATGCTTCGATTCAAAAAAAAATCAAGTCACCAATCACCTGCGAGTCCTCTCGACTTGTAAGGGAGAAAATTCTCTTGTGAGATCCTTACGACTCTTAAGAAAAAACGCACTTAGGAATCCTTACGACTCCTAAGGAGAAAATACACCTACGAGATCCTCACGACTCGTAGGGAGAAAAGTCTTTGTGAGACCCTCACGGCTCATAAAGTTGAAAAGTCTTAGGCAGCAGACCTGAACCTGTTTCCTAAGCCATCGCTACCTTACAAAGAGTTCAAGATGAACCGTCATTTATCATCTACAGGATACACTTGCTAGAGTAACATGACAACAACACAACACAGAAGAGAAAGCGATAGTCGGAGATAAAAAAAATGTGTCTTTTATTCATGAAATCAATTGAATACAAGATACATCATATAAAAAAATGAAATGAATAGAGGTTATTCATAGATTACAAATTTTCGATTGATACAAAGACGATTATTGAGAAGGAGGTATTTTCAACAAATCAGCAAGCCGCTCACGCACCCCTCTCAACTCTTTTTCATGGTTAGCCACCGCGGTCAGCTCCGTTATGACTCGAGCCCCTTGCTGCAAGCAAGATGAAAGTTTCTCATCGATTTCCCGCTGAGCAGCTTCACGACTCTGCATAACCCGCTCAATGGAGTCGAGCTTTTTCCTCAGTATCATCCCGTCAGAAATACATCGTTGGAGGCCCTCGAAGATAGCTTTCAGCTGCGTAGCATTCGCTTCAACATGGGCGCGCCGCCGGGAAGATTCGCTTGATGCCGCCTCACGTTCCTTTCGCCTCTAGGTCGCCTTTTGTTCAAAATGAAGAAGAAAAGGAACACTCTGCTTAACCCATGCAGCCCGCTGAGAGTTCAAAGCTAATACTTTGGGAGTAGGACGCTTGAGCTCAATCTCATGCAGACAGGCCTCGATCTTCCTACTGTAATTAACCCAAGACTCGACGACGCCTTCGCTATGGATGTTCACGAGCGTCGCCAACATGGGATTAACCTTAGCAGCAAAATCTGCAGCGAATGCGAGGGCATCGGCGTCAAAGTCCTCGATAAACTCGCTCAACATTCGCAGGCTAGTCGCAGCACCCCTGGAAGATGAGCGTTTCGCAAAGGGCCCTGCCGGCATTGGGATTCGAGACTCAAAGGGAGCTAGAGTCGGTGCGATTGCTACAAAAAAAATCATGGTCAGGTATCGAATCGGGAGGTAAAGAGAAATACACGAACAGTGGAGTCTACTATACCGGCTGCGGCGGATGGAAAAATTAGGAGTATCAGAGGTGCGACTATCCCCTCGGCTCCTCCTCCGATCCGTGATTCTGCGACCAATATAAAGAAGGCTTAGCAATAGTACGGATATTTATAAAAGACAGAAAGAAACAGTAGCTGAAGGAAATACTTACCAATACCAGCGGGCGGAGCAACCTCCGACTAGAAGGAGAAATGTGGGTTCAGCACTTGATATAGATGGTAAAAATGGACTCCTGCAAGGTTGTAGCAATACAATGTTAGTACAAAGAGTATATTACCCACAATGAAACCGATACATTGCAAACATATACCTTCTAGCATTCCAGACGACAAGGGAGAAGGCAACGGAACAACAACCGTCACGGCGGCGACCAGAGGCGCTTCAGATGGCACAATCTCCGCGTTCACTGCACCTACACTCAAAACAAACAAAATGTCGACAGAGGGGGCTGAACAGGATCGAAAGGTAAAAAGAAAACATTGGCCCAAGATCTACCTGATAGGTCGCCAACCGAAACCGCGATGGGAGCATCACTAGGCGCATCGGCTTCTTTGCTCTCCTTCACTGGAATAGTTTCTGCGCCCGTGGCCTCATCCCCTGATTCGACAAGGGCCGCCGTGATGCTTGTGACACCTGCCGCTAGCGCTTCCACAGGAACACGAGGTAGAGGTTTATCAGGAAAGCCGCACGAGACCACAACCACAGCAGCTTCTCTTAAGAAAGGACGAACGGTGGTCCGTCGCTTCAAGGGAACGGTTGGATTACCAGCTGGGACAGCACCCTTGCGATCAAGCAGCAACCGCCATTCTTCTTTAATGACATGTCATGACCCGAAATGGCACGTGACTGGCACATGAATCATGTGAAGTGTATAGGACCACACCTAATTCAAGTAAGCCAAAAGCCCAGAAATCTAAACCATTTTAAAGAGAAATGAAGGAAAACTTATTTTAAAGCTAGTGGTTTTAATAAAATATGTGGCATTAAATATTTTAAAGCAACATCATATTTTCCCAAAAAATTCGGCAGAGTCTCCTTTGTAAATACTGGCCCCAAACGGGTACAAACATGCATAATATACATAATGAATAAAAGAATCCCCAAGCGGGAGCTAGCTCTTCGCCAATTGGCGGACACAACCACACAAGCAATATAATATACAACGCCGAAGGGTGAGGATCAAAACTCAAAAAGAAAACCAGAGGAAAACCATGATAATAGAGCACGCGACTCTAAGGTCGAAAGAATATACAAACTGGTTTTCTAGGTCTATCAAATTTACATGTCTGGTTGATGGAGTTTACTAGATACAACTGAATGTAAATAAAGTACGATGGTGGTCACGATGCAAGTGAACCCACCCACCAAAGCAATCACCCAGAAGGAAACAGTGTGCCAGCAAACCGCGACGAAACCTGTACGGCAAAACCTGCAAAAAACTATGGCACAACGGGGGTGAGTTGCCAACTCGTAAGTAGAAAACATCACCGAGCAGAAATCGCATGTATGACTCTATCCTAAGTCATACCATAATATTCTCATAATATATATCCTGAAACATCTAATAGCGGTAAGGGTAATTATCTAAACATGAGTATGATACCAAGTGCTCTTGTCAGTGCTTCAGGTAGCAACGTATCACATATATGATGTATGAATGCATGAAAATGTAATACATTTTGAATAAGTAAACTGTAAGGCTACGCCAGCGCCCCGGACGTCAATCCGAGGCCAAATGCGGAACAAAATTTTTTCAAAATGGCGCTAACGTAACCCTAAAACCCGGATCATGCTATTAACCGTAAACTAGTAAATTGTAAAGTGGTTTAAAGAGATTATACCGATCGATCTGTGTCCTTCGGTATTCAATCTCTTCCTAAGCTCTTCGCGGTTGTCCCGATGTAGTTTGCTCTCCGGTCTCTCTCGTCGAAGAAGATCTACGTCGTGGGTTCTTTATACGGGCTCCCGCTTCAAACCGAAGCAACTCGAACAACTAGTTTGCTAACCTAGGTGCTCAAAATGAAGTAGAGAGAGTGTGTGATTATTTTGTCTCAAGACATCCATGGATTCTCAACACATGAGAGGGTATGGATGGAGGTGAAGAAGGAGCCATTGGTGGTGAAGAATGTGAGCTCAAGACTTAGCTTGCAAAAGAAAAAAAATGTGCAAGCAATAATAATGTTGTGGCATCACCCTTATTGTGTTGTGATGATATATAAGGTATTTTGTTGAAAAACCAAAGAAATAATATCACAAAATATCTACTAAAAAACCCTCATAAATATCTCACAAAACAATAAACAATAAATCATGGTCCATGCTTCATTAAACGCCACAAGCCAAAAAACTTAACCTCACACTTTACACATAATTAATATTAAACATTTATTAAAACCCTAAATGTTTAATACAATAAAAAGAAATGGCATCTCCAAAGTAATCTTGTAACGGATTACAAGAATACCTCTCAACTGTATATACATACCTGCATCTGTATTCCGACTGAATACGAATACAATGAGACGAAAATAATCCAACTATCTAATACTAGGATCCGGCTTTAAACCAAAGCCCACTAGTATGATCCGTTCGATCATAATCCGTGCATGAGTGCATGTATATGATCGAACCTTGCCATAAAACCATACGGCCTCTACAACGTTTTGCCCGAACTAGGGAAACCCTCTGTGTGGGACTCTAAAGACTCGTCAATACGCTGGAAGTGGGTTTAACCACAAGCACGTCAGTGGCACTAGCTGTACGTAACGGCTACTCAAGTATTGAGTGAAAGGGAGGCCGACGAGCGAACTCATCCTGAAACCCTACTGAGCTTATCTGTGACAATCTCCGTACAGTCCGGTCTGTTCGTTTATGAGTATCGCATATCGGGCCTAGGCGGATGGTAAACGTCAGACCCCCAATAACGGTATATGTCGTGTCGGAGTGTAGCCCAGAATACCTTGAGAAACTACTGGAATACCTACCAGTAAATCTCACTTGCCTTGGCCAAGGACTTTGTGTAATGGCTCTCTAGACACAACGCGATATCAACCCCTAATACCGGGAGAGACGAATACTATCTAACCGCCACTGCCTCCAAGTGCTTCGGGACTGCACCCAACACGATTCCTTTGAACCGTGGTACGGTAGCAATCAAAGAACAGTGGGAACACACTTGAGGCAAAATAGCAGTGTCAAGTCAACGGACTAAGCTGTACTCATGTCACCTGGGAACTGTTCCTGACGATAGGTACAGTACCAATCAGCAGTGCCCCTGCAAGTCCGTCCGGTGTACTCATAACTCAATGAGCACCTGTATACTATCTTAGGTGAACCAACTGACACCAATGGCTTGTGAGACCAGCCACCGCCCCTCGTCAGGGTCTCGATCCGTATGAACAAGTCTACTCATGGAGTATCAATGCCCAGTCTCGAAACTCCCACGACTAGGGACACTTTAAGGATGAGCTTAAAGATTAACCAACTCTCACGTATATGATCGTCATCATACTGCTAGTAGTCAAGCAAGAATCCTATGGGTTCTATCAACGTCTAATAGTGATATGTAATGTCACCTGAAGTATGTACACGATGATAAAGTCAAACCAGATAGCATACCATCATCTCGAGTAAGACTGTTCTACCGGTATAGATCCTCCCTCAATCATTGCAATCACGTAAATGTGATCCAATAATTGACTTGAGGGCACTATAACCAACAAAAACTGTTTTCATATCTCAGTGATATTTCTGTATAAAAATCGAAGTATCATCAATGAAATCAACAGAGAATCCGTGTCAAGCATCGACACAAAATAAATATTCCATTATCTCAATATCTCGGGCTCCGGCAATCCAGATTAGCCCATATCATAAAATATCAGCATCTCAATGTCTCAATATCTTGGGTTTCGGCAATCCGGACTGGCCCCGGACTCCGACAATCCGGACTGGCCCATATAATCAAATCTCACGACTACGTCGATATCCTCTGGATATCCGTCGTGTCACAAATAACCGGTCGATAGTGCTCCCCTTCCAGGCTCAACGCCATCATCTGCGACCATCTTGCCCCAGGATACCATACCGGGTCCACTATGAACCCGCAGACAGTTCCTACTCCTTTTCGAATCGGGGGTTTGATACCACTCAAGAGCCGAGAAAACTCATGGTGGACACCTCTCCAATCATATCATGAGAAAACCGCAACTTTTATATTTTAAAATGAAAATGAGCTTATAAAATCCTTGCGGTTTCTCCAAATCCAGAAATCTCATGGAAAATTCAAATCCCAAACTCCAAAGTAAATAGCAGTGAAATACCAGCATAAAGCCCCATAATATTTCATAACAATGAATATACATATGCATGCACAAAGTGTCTAAGTAAGAAATGCGATGTCAAACTAGCATATGAAAGCAATGAACTAGTTGTAAGTGCACGGCGGCGCCCCGGCCGTCAATCCGACGGCCAAATGCGGAAGCGGTGATAAACTTTAATTTTGCGAACTTAGCAAACCGGCACCACAGCGCACTAAACCCCGGATCGGGCCATTAAACTTGATCTAGCTAACTACAAGACGGGTTAGAGATATACCGAGTGATCCGAGTCCTCCGATCTTCTCGTCGTCGTCCCGATCTCCCGCGGAAAGTCCTGTCTCTATATCGTCGCCTCCTCGTCGGAAGGGCACCACGTCGCCTGCATCTTTTACGGGCTCCCACCTCAATACCGAGGCAACTCGGGTGCGAAGTTGGCTGGCCGACGCGTCCAAGATTTGCTGTAGAAAGTTTAGTGTAGAGGCTATGTCTCATTTGGGGTTTTGTTGTCATTTGAAGATGATGGAGGAAACAAGATACGGAAAAATGGTGCTTGCATTTTTCCTAGCATGAAATGAGATCAAGAAAAATCCCACAAGCTCAAAATGAAACTCTCTCATATTTTTCTCACAAGTGTAGCCCCTCTCTCATCAAGTGAGAATGGTGGAGGAATGATATATCAATCCATAACAAGAAGGGAGGTGAGTGTAGGAAAAGGTGGAGGGTGACCCCTTCCTTCAAGGTAAACCTCAAATCAAACCCTTAATCAACCCATATCCTATCAAATCTCATTAATGCAAAAACCATCATGAAAAAGCAAGGATGCTTATCCTATCATAATGAATACATTTGCAAGAAAACCCTTCCACAAATGTTATTTGCACAATTGCAAATAACCCCCTCCATCGGAAAAGTCCGGCCGGGAAAGAACAAAAGAAAACCGGCCCGAACGGAATGCAAACTGGCAACTCCAGAAAACTGGTCCCGTAATAAATTACAGGAAAAACCCCGCTACTGCATATACATGCCCGCATTTGTATTCTGACCGGATACAAATACAATGAGACAAAATCTACACTGTACTATACTAGGATCCGGCTTAAACCAAAGCCGGCTAGTAATATCCGTCCGATCCTGATCCGTGCAATACCGCACGTATGTGATCGAACCCTGCCATATATCTATACGGCCTCTAGTACAAACCGTCCGATCCTGATCCGTGCAATACCGCACGTATCTGATCGGACCCTGCCATATCTCCATACGGCCTCTACAGCGTTTCGCCCGAAAGCTGAGTAACTGAATGTGTGGTGGACTCTAAAGACTCGTCAATACTATGGTTGTGGATTTAACCACTAGCACGTCAGAGGTATAAGCCAATACGTAACGGGCCACCAGCTATTGACCAAAAGGGACGTCGATGAGCGAACTCATCCTGACACCCTACTGAGCCTGTCAGTGACAATATCCGTACAGTCCGGTCCGTTCGTCTATGAGCATCGCATGTCGGGCCTAGGGGGTTGGTAAAAGTCAGACCCCCAAAAGCGGTACAAGTCATGTCGGAGTGTAGCCCAGAACACCCTGAGATACTACTGGAATACCTACCAGTAAATCTCCTGCCTTGGCCAAGGACTTTGTGTAATAGCTCTCCTAGACACAGCGCGACCTCACCCCCAATACCGGGAGAGACGAACCTCTGAAGATCCGCTCACTGCCTCCATGTGGCTCGGGACTGTACCCAACTAAAACCTGTTTGCACGACTCCTTTGAGCCGTGGTAGGGTAGTAATCAAAGTACAGTGGGAACTCACACGAGACAAATGACGATCCCCAGGTCGATGAACTAATCTGTACACATGTCACCAGGGAACTGCTATCTGACGTCAAGTATAATCCCAACTAGCAGGTTCCCGGCGAGTCCTGTCCGGTGTACTCATAACCCAATGAGCACCTGTATACATCTTAGGTGAACCAACTGACACCAGTGGCTTGTGAGACCGGCCACCGCCCCTCGTCGGGGTCTCGACTGTATACACTAGTCTACTCTGGAGAATCGATGCCCTGTCTCGAAACTCCTACGACTAGGGACCTTTTAAGGATGTGCTTATAGACCCCAGCTCTCACGTATATGATCGCCCTCATACTGCTGGTCGTCAAGCAAGAATCCTAGGGGCTCTATCAACGTGTAATAGCGACCTGTAAGGTCACCTAAAGCAGTACACGATGATAAAGGTAAACCAGATAGGAAACTATCATCTCGAGTAAGACTGTCGTACCGGGATAGGTCCTCCCTCAATCATTACAATCACGTGCCTGTGATCCAATAATTGACTCTGAGGGCACTATCTCCTACAATCTCCAACTTGCCCTCAAGGCTAATTATTGCGATGTCGCATACTCACAGCCCGTGTGATACCGAACACCCAACTCCTCTACTAGTCAGTCTCACAAAGCCTGTTTGGGAGACTATTGCTTTCGAGGAATAGCTTCAGTGAGTGGATCCGCCTTGAAGTTTCTTTCTATGTCTCTCTAAATCTCAAGTTCGCGGAGAATGCCATCTCCCGAAATGAGCAATACCTGTCTTAGAATGTCTGGATGTCTGATGGGACTTAGCTCATAAATGAACTCCAAATCCAAACTTCTTAGACTGAATCGTCAACTGAACTTAATCAGTATCCTGCGCCATGCCTCCCTCAGTATTGCCTTGGATCACCTGTCCAAAATACTGCCCCTCGTCAGAGGGAAAACTATGACTCTGATAATCTCCTTGTCATCCAGGTCACCTTGGAAGCCTAGAATGATAACTGTCTCCCGAACGAGGCTGCCGTTATCATTTCCCTAGAACATCCACTTATGTTCTAAAACTTCTTCCGAATGTTTCTCCAGGATTGGATCAATAACAATTTATTGCATCTATGTCACGCCCCGCTTCCCAGTGTACGGCGAAGTGGACGCGACGAGGTCCGCTACGTATGTACTCAGAAGTACATACGCTAAGCGTAGCTAAGCAATATAAAATAAATACACAAGAGACAAGAGTATAAAAAGAACAGCAACTTTTATTAATAACATTCTTTGTACAATACATGAAAAGGAAAATACAACTGAAATGAAAAGCGATGCCTAAACAGTGGCATAACATGAAAATGAAAAATACTGGAAAGAACAAGATACAATATCTAGAGCTCGAGGTCTTCGTGGAACCGCTACAAGTCTTCACTGGTAGGCTCGATCTCAGCTTGGTCCGACGCACCTGACGACATTCAAAGAAGAAGGAAATAGAATGTCGTCAGCGAACAGGTCGCTCGGTAAGTCCCAAAGATAATGGAGAAATAGACAGAGAGTAAAAGAGAGAGAGAGTAGCTTTTAATGTTGTATTGTATTGTCATATTATAGTAGTATGGTGCTAACGCTGTTGTTGTAGCTTGGTACAGAAGGATGCCAGTGTATACGAGAGGGGTCTCTATATGCTAGAGATCAGGGCAAATGGAAGTACAAGGCTCCGTTATACAACCCGGAACAACGGCAATTGGATTCAGGTTAGGTGTCTTAATCTTACCATCTCGTGCCACCTTTAACACCTTCCGTACCAATCTACCCCTTAAACCCCGCGATGTCTTGTTTGTATTGTTATCTTGTAAAACTTGTAATGATTGCATGATTGACTTGATTGACTGACCGAAATCATGATATCAGGAAACGGTTATAACCGTAGAGTCATGTAAATGGAATACTGGGAAACATGTAAAAGGAATATCTATGGTTCGGTTCAGTCAAGTAGATTGTTAACTGGATTCTGGGATTCATGTATTCATCTTGAGTTGAAATATAAAAGAATAAGATTGACTTGAATCATATTCAAGTCAGAAATAGTCAGACTCTAACCCGAGTCAGACTAAAGAAGGTAAGTTGAAGTTCAATATTTGTTAGGGGCCTTATTGTAATTTATAAAACTTGAGGGGGTTTATTGTAAAATGTAATATTGTATAGTTTTCAAAATACACCTCAAGTAATTAATTATCGTCTTTATGTATATACAACAATTTAATGATCAAGATAAATATGTATACATGTTCGAATAGTATGAAATGAGTCAAGTATATTATACGAGTAACTACCAAAAACAATGCTGTAAAGAAATATTATGTACGACTAATTAATCAAGTGAAACGAATGCGAGAACATAAACAAAAATATGGATCTAAGTGTTTTGCATGCGTGAGTTCCAGTTTCGCCTAAATACGACTACCGGTTTGAGAGATATATATGTTTTCGTATCGTCGCGCAAAACAGATCAGAATCTATTCGGCACCGTCACATATTTTTTAAAATGCAGTTTGAGTTAATTTCCATCAGTTTTCAGGTTATGAAAAGTATTAGAAAATTTTAGGTATTTCGATGAACTTATCGAAAACACCAAGATTCACATGATTTGGATTTCTGAAGCTCTAGTTATGATCATTTTAATATCAGCGTTTAAAACAGACATTCAGATTTCTGGACAGCAACTATATATTCTATTGCAAAGCCTATATCAGATTGTTTCATGCATTCCTAAGTAATATAATATATAGAAAATTATAGTTCTATAAATGGTGCATCTACACATCTAAAGTTTGTCACAAACGGACATCGGGTGTTCGAGTTATGTCCAATTTAAAAACAGTGTGCGAATCGGAACAGATTCTGTCCAGATCCGTCACTTAATATTGTAACGCAGTTTTCTTTATCTTAGATGGGTTTTCAGTAAAACTATAAAACAAAGAAAATCTAGATAATTCGATGTAGATATCAAAAACACCTGAGTTTACTCAATTTGGATACCGGTATACCAAGTTATGTGTCCTAGAAATCGACCGATAGCTGCAGTTTTCTGTTTTGCGATCAGTGAATAAATACGATATAATTCCTAAACCGTTATGCAGATCGATCTAAAATTTTTACAGCATGAAAAAAATAATATATTCTATCATATGTAAATTTCATGAAATTTCCAGAAGTAAAAATTAATTTCTACAAATTATTTTAAAGGTAAAGATATTGATATGTATACTAAAATCGGCAAAAAGATTAACTAGAATTTTTACGCAAGCTTCATCTTTTCTTTTAATAACCAAACCGATTCCATGAGATATCGTAAATATATTGTGGCATGAAATCTATGTTCTCACTACTCATAATAAACATTTATAGTCATGAACAAAGAATTGAAAACACTTTAATTTGAACAAGAGGTAATAAGATATTATTAAACCATATATAACCATATGTATCTAGACTTATATATATGTATACGTTTATGTTTATTTTTCTCTTAAGGATTACGATATGGATAAAAACGGGTTCACGAGATATGAAAAGAGAAGAATAAAGAGATGGAGGGAGGGAGAGAGAAGGGACTTACATGCACAAGCCGGTATTGTCACCGGGCTTGTCTATCCGCCGATAGCCTCGCGTTAGTAGCGAGACCTTCTTGAAGACTTCTTCATGTTCTTCTTCTTGGACTCTAGGTGAAGAGGAAGAAGTGAGAGATAGAAAAATATGAGGAAGGAAAAGATGGAGGAGAACAATAAAGATGGTGTAATGGTGAATTATAATATATGCATTTAACATGAGAATTAAAAGAGAAATGAAAGGCCACCATTCATTTTGGAAATGAAAGGTCTCATTTGTAGGTTATGAGAAGAATAAAAAAAATGATAGAAAAAAACAATTGCAAGAATGAGGATTTGAACATGTGACTTATGGAATAACAATGCAAAGACTTAACCAATGAGCTATAAGGTTGTTCATGCATATATTTAATTAGAATTAAATATATGATGTTGCTTAAAAAGAAAATGGGCTTTTTAGATGGGCTGTAGAGAATAAGAATAATGGATTTGGGTTAAATATTTATGAAAGGAAAAATAAGAATGAGAAGTTAAAAACTTAAATATAAGAAAATGAAATTGTACCTAGAAAAAAAATACATGATAGATTGAGAAATAAAATAATAATAAATTTAATAGAAAAGGGAAAATACCAAGTACAAATAAATACGGTATATTATTGAAGAGGGATAATACAAATGTATAAAGATTTTGGGGTCATTACAATCTACTGCAAAAACAACATCTGGTGTAGTACTTGACACCTCATGATTGACTCAATTGCCTAAGCAAGTGATCTGCCAATCATGCACGTCCTCTCCTCTTTAGTCTGTAAGACACCTTTAGAGAGGGTGACTCCATCACATGCAGGTACACTACCGTGCCAGGAGTCGACCATTCTAAATACTCATAGAATGCTGTCTAAGTACCCTGATTGGAAAACCACCCAAATCTAGATCTAAAACCATAGATCTAGTAACCAGTATGTCTGATATGATGTCTAACTCCTTTGTGGAGAAACCACTGTGTGACGGCCAAAGTATAACCGATCGTAGTATAGGAGTTTCTTTTCCTACTTTGTGTGTGTCATCCAAAACCCGGATATCACACCCTACTACCTTCTTAACAGATCCATCCCCTAATCTGATGACGTCAAACCTATGACTGTCACATCAGAAATAGATGATCTATCTCCGCTAGATCTGCTTTAGTCTATAAATAGACATAAGCCTGATGTCCACCAATGCTTCCGCTGCTCCCACTGACTACGACAACCCTCTGGCAGAGTCATATAGATGTGCACTTCTAGAGCTAGTTTAGAACGACGCTATACTCATCCTCATGCCGGGTCTCGCAGCCTGGAACAACAACAATGGCAAGTGTGGGTAAACAAGAACTTCCCTGTCACCGTCCTTGAGGCTACCGGAGTACCTCTCGGGTGCCTGAAGTTACCCACCGTATCTGCGGAGTGGCCAATGGAATGTCAAAACAGATTGAATCTTTAGGTTCCTTATCAAATCTTCAGTAATCGTTTGCGGTTCTGGAATCACTTCCAGTTCTACCATACTCCCACTACTGCTTTTGAAAAGAAAAAAAGCATTTTTATTAAAACTGTGGCGAGTCCAGAACAATATTACTATTGATCTTTCAGATGGTAGAAGTCAACCCTCGTCATAGCCTGGGTCAACCCACAAACAGCCATTACAGAAACGCGCCTTTGAGTTATCCAGAGTCTGGTTTTAAGCATAAGCCGGACAACTCCCCGTACCTTAATATCGTTAAGATACGAACTGTTCTATATCCAATATAGAAACACAGGCACTAATTTAATTGAACCAGATTCAAATCATGCAACTGTCTCCAATGCATGTCTACTAAATGGAGAGAGGCCTATCAGCGTTACGCAACTTAGGAATGCTTCCAATTATGAGTAACCTGAAAAAGAAGCAAGTTCTCTTAATCATTACTATCAATTGAATACCATACACAAGTATCTACATCTTCGATCACTTTGAAGAATCCCGATACTTGCTACACCTGGTTCTCTACTCTATTCAAATACCTATAACTCCTCAAAACTTAGACCCTGTGTTTCTACGAAACATATGTCTAAGAACTAGAGAAGTTAAAAGTAAACAGAATATAGTAAGAAGACCAACCCCTCTGTCCTAATGGACACTGGACAACATACAATACTCTGTATAAGTCCGCTGAGTCTGATAACTCTTTCACTGTGTGTCGTAGGTTGAAAACTGTACTTATGGTTAAGAAGAATTACACCGCTGTTCAATACTCCTTACCTAACCATCTACTGGTATAGGTAAACGTCATAGACATAATTTCAAAAAGGCATGTCTCACTCTATAAAAATAGACGTACAGATATATCAATTTGAAATTGGTGCATAACAACGGATATTCAAAACCATATATTTGCCGACCGGCAAACAACCCAGGTGACTTCCTCAAATATCACCAATTCCAACGAATCCCGATATAATAAGGATGGTCACCTAATTCCCAATAACTTACTCCCCTTCATCATCTGTAAAACCATACAGATGTGAGACACATACCTGGTAAATACATACCCTGGAGTAAATATCTAATCGGGAAATCAGTTTTCTATTAACAGTACACAGTGAAACTGAAACATTGAGATGTTTCGATGGGGTATCCTGGTATTTCTAGTAATGTCTTTACCATTATCCAGATTCATAACTATAACCGTATAATTCTTTGCCACCTCTCCAAATCCCTTTATATGTCTTTAGTCGTTACCTTCTGCACACCCCTTAGGCCAAATGGTTTTCTTCCTTCCCTACCGTTCGGCACCAGCCTATGGTTTGGAAGAAGACTATCCAATAAGCATAATGGGTGTACTGTCCTAGTCCTAGGAGCACTCGCAATGCGAGAGAAGGTGAAGATAAAAGACAACCGAATAAACCTTATTCCTATTTCTCCTGGACCAGAATCCATCCCCGAACTGGAACAAGTTCCTTTCGAGTTCGTATATAACCATACGATGGAGTATCCAATAAACTGTGGATCTTCGTAGTGATACGGAGTGTCCTGGAGAAATACAAAGGTGATTTAGGATTGGCGAAGAAATACTTGGTTTGGTCGTGAATATCAGTCGCAATTTACTTTGCCTTCTTACTAATCCCTTACTTTGTCTTAATCTTAATACCTTCTGCACACCATCGTTATGCTAATTGGTTTTCTTCATTCCCCACTGTTCGGCACCAGCCTAAAGTTTGGAAGAAGACTATCCAATTTGCGTAATAGGTGTACTATCTCATAAACTAAGGAGTACTCGCAACTTGAGAGAAGGCAAAAAGGAAAAGACAACTGAATAAATCTTATCCGTTTTCTCCAGAACCGGAAACCATCCTCGAATTCCTTCGAGTTCGTATATAACCATACGATGGTTTTGTCCAATGGAAGTGGACGTTCGCAGTAATACGGGGTGTCCTGGAGAAAAGGGTAAAAGTAGGAGTGGCAATGAGGTCTGCAACTCTGACAATCCAAAAGCCAGTGTTTTAAGAAAGTTCGGTCAACTTGGTCACTGAGTCATAGTCTTAGGGTCGGGTCAATGGTCGCTGCCAGAGAGAGAGAAAAGAAACACTCAGCGTGCACTCTAACCTAGATCAGAATGGTTATCACTTTATCTAATCTGGAAACCTCCCACTGTACCTTAAATTCTCCTCCAAACCTGAAAGAAGAATTAGTCGGGGTCACCCGAGGAGTAAACTAACTCATCAGTGGGAATCGGGATCCAACTATCATCACATGATAACGTGACGGAATCCGCTCACCCTATCACACTCCAGAAGGTATGCGCATATCTGGCAAGTTTCAGTTCTTTTGAAACTCCCGATGTGGATTTTTGCCCCATGCTCTTATGACCTTGACGAAGGTCAACAAATCATAAGTCACATGTCAAGTTCCACCCGTCATTGTCCAGGTTAATTTGAACCCACCCGTACAAGCCCTTGACGAAGGTCAACAAGGCTATACGACTGTCCCAAACCAACACATCTATCTATACAGCAGAAAGGCAACAAGCAGCTACCATGCACTATGCCTTGACGAAGGTCAACAAACATAGCATGAATACTACGTGCTACCTGTCTGAAACGACGGAGGGCTATGAATGGTTTCTGGCGAAAACCTTTAACGTAATGAACTTGATATCGTTGAAGGAACGGATAGCTTTTTATAAAAATATAGTAACGAAAACCTTCGCTAAAGAGGTCACTCCCGGTGAAGGGATCTCGGCTCTTTCCCCGTAGAATGGGGTGCAGGATATTCTAAATGAATCCCACAATGAAAAGCAAAAAGTAATCGGCTATAGTGAAGTTAATGCCCTGACGCAAACTTCTGTCCAAGGGGTCACTCCCGGTGAAGGGATCTCGGCCCTTTCCTCGTCGACTGAGGAGCTGGATATTCATAACCGAATATCACTGTGCAAAACAAAAGAGAACGTCCTTGCAATAACAGCTTTTTGAAAAGTGTTCCAACAACATCAGAATAGGTTTATTTTAACTTGCATTGATCCGAATCAATGCAGTCCCATCAATTGATCACACCACAAAGAACGAAAATATACTGATGTACGTATATGCCATCCGCATTCGCCACTGGGTCCTGTCATTACCCGTTAGGTTAGCTAACTAACGACAGAGCGGGGACTGGACTAGCGCAGATGAAAAACATATACAACATCTACTAATATATATACCAATATATTATATTTAGCTCAAGGCGTGTTAAAATGCAACATCACAGAAATGTACAGCATCACAGAACAAAACAGATATCTGGGACCCCCGGGTTTCACAGAGCCACTACTGAAACCCGACGTTCCCCTGGTCGTGTGGATAGCCTGTGCAATGAAATCCTAGACCCCTACGGGCGCGGCAAGTTACCCGCCAAAACCTGAAGCGAGGCAGCCCCCTTCAGCACCGTGAATGGACCACCCAGCACTTCACGGAATCCGGCAACTTGGGCACCCCTCCTGGGTTAACCTGTACCCCCTACGAGTGCGGCGAATAGCCCGCCAATTCTAGAGTGAAGCCCCCTCCGTCTCAATGCCATGAGATGCGGGCCCGTTGCCCTCTAGAACCCGGCTATCCGTGCACCCCTCCGCGGGGTAATCCTAGTACAGAAAGTAAAATAAACATACAACGGGTACATCGACCGCAACCAGGTCGTACCCTAAAAGAATAATACAAACAGGCAGTGACGGCAGTCCACATGTCGGACGCTCGCCCCGCAATATCAAAAGTACATAATACAACAGAACTGTACTAGCATTGCATCCAGGCTATCCCCCACGACCGATCCGCAACATCACAGCAAAAACACAGAACATCAACGTGAAAGTCACGTTCGCAAATCCGTCTAACCGGGCTATAGCAGTTAGACAGGATTTACCGATCAAGTGACATTCACGGTCGCAGATATAATGTAAATACTGTGAAATAATGTGTTTAAAATATCCGATCGATCAAAAATTAACAAGTGGGCCCCCAAGCAATACTGTAGCACTCACAGAAATTCTGGGCCCAATTTTAATATTCCAAAACCCCTATTTCTAGCCCACAAGCCCACTGCAAAAAAAAACGATGACATGATCCCTCATTCCTGCGGCGGAACCGCGGCCAAAGAGGGGTTATGGCCGCGGTTCCGCGGTCGTACGGAGGGATCGTGTTGTCGAATTATTCCAGTGTTCTTAGAACTCCCTGCACATCATTCTGAGACAACCTGAAAAATTTTTGGACTTCAAAAAATTTCGACAGAAAACTGATGTAAAGAAAAACGCGGGTTTTTGGAATTTTGGTCGATTGGAAATTCAAACACATCAAACAAAGCTAGACGAAGTTTAATGGCGAGGCTCTGATACCACTGTAAGTGCACGACGGCGCCCCGGCCGTCAATCCGACGGCCAAATGCGGAAGCGGTGATAAACTTTAATTTTGCGAACTTAGCAAACCGGCACCACCGCGCACTAAACCCCGGATCGGGCCATTAAACTAGATCTTGCTAACTACAAGACGGGTTAGAGATATACCGAGTGATCCGAGTCCTCCGGTCTTCTCGTCGTCGTCCCGATCTCCCGCGGAAAGTCCTGTCTCTATATCGTCGCCTCCTCGTCGGAAGGGCACCACGTCGCCTGCATCTTTTACGGGCTCCCACCTCAATACCGAGGCAACTTGGGCGCGAAGTTGGCTGGCCGACGCGTCCAAGAATTGCTGTAGAAAGTGTAGTGTAGAGGCTATGTCTCATTTGGAGTTTTGTTGCCATTTGAAGATGATGGAGGAAACAAGATACGGAAAAATGGTGCTTGCATTTTTCCTAGCATGAAATGAGATCAAGAAAAATCCCACAAGCTCAAAATGAAACTCTCTCATATTTTTCTCACAAGTGTAGCCCCTCTCTCATCAAGTGAGAATGGTGGAGGAATGATATATCAATCCATAACAAGAAGGGAGGTGAGTGTAGGAAAAGGTGGAGGGTGACCCCTTCCTTCAAGGTAAACCTCAAATCAAACCCTTAATCAACCCATATCCTATCAAATCTCATTAATGCAAAAACTATCATGAAAAAGCAAGGATGCTTATTCTATCATAATGAATACATTTGCAAGAAAACCCTTCCACAAATGTTATTTGCACAATTGCAAATAACCCCCTCCATCGGAAAAGTCCGGCCGGGAAAGAACAAAGGAAAACCGGCCCGAACGGAATGCAAACTGGCAACTCCAGAAAACTGGTCCCGTAATAAATTACAGGAAAAACCCCGCTACTGCATATACATGCCCGCATTTGTATTCCGACCGGATACAAATGCAATGAGACAAAATCTACACTGTACTATACTAGGATCCGGCTTAAACCAAAGCCGGCTAGTAATATCCGTCCGATCCTGATCCGTGCAATACCGCACGTATCTGATCGAACCCTGCCATATATCTATACGGCCTCTAGTACAAACCGTCCGATCCTGATCCGTGCAATACCGCACGTATCTGATCGGACCCTGCCATATCTCCATACGGCCTCTACAGCGTTTCGCCCGAAAGCTGAGTAACTGAATGTGTGGTGGACTCTAAAGACTCGTCAATACTATGGTTGTGGATTTAACCACTAGCACGTCAGAGGTATAAGCCAATACGTAACGGGCCACCAGCTATTGACCAAAAGGGACGTCGATGAGCGAACTCATCCTGACACCCTACTGAGCCTGTCAGTGACAATATCCGTACAGTCCGGTCCGTTCCTCTATAAGCATCGCATGTCGGGCCTAGGGGGTTGGTAAAAGTCAGACCCCTAAAAGCGGTACAAGTCGTGTCGGAGTGTAGCCCAGAACACCCTGAGATACTACTGGAATACCTACCAGTAAATCTCCTGCCTTGGCCAAGGACTTTGTGTAATGGCTCTCCTAGACACAGCGCGACCTCACCCCCAATACCGGGAGAGACAAACTCTGAAGATCCGCTCACTGCCTCCATGTGGCTCGGGACTGTACCCAACTAAAACCTGTTTGCACGACTCCTTTGAGCCGTGGTAGGGTAGTAATCAAAGTACAGTGGGAACTCACACGAGACAAATGACGATCCCCAGGTCGATGAACTAATCTGTACACATGTCACCAGGGAACTGCTATCTGACGTCAAGTATAATCCCAACTAGCAGGTTCCCGGCGAGTCCTGTCCGGTGTACTCATAACCCAATGAGCACCTGTATACATCTTAGGTGAACCAACTGACACCAGTGGCTTGTGAGACCGGCCACCGCCCCTCGTCGGGGTCTCGACTGTATACACTAGTCTACTCTGGAGAATCGATGCCCTGTCTCGAAACTCCCACGACTAGGGACTTTTTAAGGATGTGCTTATAGACCCCAGCTCTCACGTATATGATCGCCCTCATACTGCTGGTCGTCAAGCAAGAATCCTGGGGGCTCTATCAACGTGTAATAGCGACCTGTCAGGTCACCTAAAGCAGTACACGATGATAAAGGTAAACCAGATAGCAAACTATCATCTTGAGTAAGACTGTCGTACCGGGATAGGTCCTCCCTCAATCATTGCAATCACGTGCCTGTGATCCAATAATTGACTCTGAGGGCACTATCTCCTACACTAGTACTATATTGCAACTACCAGCTAGCAATTTATACTTACGAAATAATGTTTTCTAAGGTGTACATGAGATGAAAATTACCGATAATGATGTTTGTAGGCCGACAGATAAGTGTATGTGGAGCATAAGCATCATCGGTAATGGTGCTGGTGTCCTGACAACATGGTTCATATTAACTAATGAAAACACATTTAAGTATACAATGCGATACGAACAGAAAGAATATATGGAAAATGAATAGTAAATCCAACAATAAAAAAATATGCATTCTTATATATGAGTCATATTGTTCCTGGTGTCTGAAATCGCACGAATCGTGGTTTTAGTAAAAATAAGGCTACAGGGTCTTTGAGAAAAGATGCATCCTTTGAAAAAATCCGTAGTATCCCTAGGCATGTCTTTAAAATATTCACGATTCGTTAGTTTTGAAAATAAGTAAGACTCGAGCCCAATCTAACATCTACCAAGTAAACTACAGTACGAAGCTAAGAGACTAGTCAAAAGGTAAGGAAATCCACCTAAGTCCGAGTCGATATATATAGTAGTCGGTGATCCCGCCTCAATAGCGTCACGTACGATAAAATATATAATACAACATCTTCGAGTCAAGAGTGCAGGTCAATCATCATCATTATATATCGTACGGTAAAAATCCATCGTACGGCATCCCAAATCGGGGTACGGTCAAATATCATAAATAACTCACTATTTATCTGGTATCATTATCCACATATCCTGAATTATTGGTACTGATCTATAGTTTAGTACATTCCGATACCACCAAACATATATCCACGTGTGAATAAAATACATCGTCCATCGATCCACTATACTATCATGTAGTATATCATAACATGATCCAATTCACATCACTGATCTCACGGCATCATGCCCAATCATATCGACTCATCTCCAAGTATCATATACTATCCTCAACATACGTGTATACGTATATGTGTGTGTGTGTGTATGTACTATCTCATACGCATATATATAAATACATATAAACATATACACCCAATACCATGTCACGTGTGCGCGCGCGTGTGTGTCCACTTTTACTCCAGGGTTTCGCAACTAGTGAAACTAAACTAAAAACGCTATCTTCCGAATAAGCTAAAACTAACCCTTGATTTCCTAAGCCGTTCTTGCTAGTTATCCACGTATCACAATACACATAATATATATATATATATATATATATATATATATATATATATATATATATATATATAACATATCATATGCTACACTACGAACTGCGGGGGTGCTTTACGCCATCCACCCGACTTCCCCCATAGATATACATCTACTCACCTTGATCCTTACTTACCGAAGTCGATGTCGCCATTCTCCCCCTTATCATCCGAAATCCATGCGAGGGAGCCTAAACATATAAACACATTGTATCGTAAACCGAAATCGCGCACGAAAACCAAAACGGCATACGAATTACACATAGGTTAAAACCTATGGTTTACTCATGCAAATCAACCAAACAACACCCGATATCGACGCGCAAACGTCAAGTGACCGATACAAAACACAAATATCAAAATTTTAACTCATTAGAACCCACAAAACGTAAACAACAACTTAGAAAACTTATTCCAGATTTTGGTTCAGGTAAAATTAGGCTAAACTAGCAATGCGGTGGGGTTGTATATGAAGTAACTGAGCTACAAACCAAATCTAGACACGAATTCTCACAATTTGGTCGGCCACATTCATGCCAAAACCATCCAGATCGGCCATGCAGAGGAGTTGGGGTCTCGTCTCATCAAGATGGCCTCCTAGTGTCTTAATTAGGTTAATGGAGTTGGTAGTTTTTCCCGTAACCATCCCAGGTTTCACCAGATTCCCTATAGTCCCCAATGTCATCACAAAACCGACATAGAAAGTATTAAATTCAAGTCTTGGGTTTCTATGCTAGGTGTTGGTCCAAAAATACACTAACAAGTTCATGGTCACTAATTTCACCTTAACAAACCATAAATCCTCTAAAGCCTCTTCTTGGAAATTTCCAAGATCACTAATCCTTAACTAATCAACTCAAAACTACTATAAGAGTTAAAGGAAACTAGATTCTAAGCTAAGGGTGTAGAGAATACCTCATTTGGCAACTCAAGAAAATTCTTGAGTTGCCCTAAGTGCTCAAAATCATAACTTGATCCCACCATGGCCTATGTGAGGAGCTTGTGCACATTTTTAATGAAGGAAACATGATGTTTTGACGTGGAAATGAGGGTGTAGTGAGGATGTAGAGGTGGTGGAGGGAGAGGGCAGCCATAAGAGGAGAGAGGAGAAGAAAAAAAGATGAAGATGATATGAAGAACAAATGAGCCAAGGTCAATTTGACTCCTTACCCTCTCTCTCTTGCCCATACCTCATTCTTTAATCATTTCCTTTTTCGTTTCTTTTCTTTTCTATTCTATTCTTTATCCTATTCTTTAACAAAATTAAAAAACCATACATAAAAGAAAATGAAGAATTAAATCCATGGTAGAAAAATGAAACAAGTTTTGTTGCATGTCATGATGCAAAAATCAAGCTTAATGCAAGATTAGTGAAAATTAATCGAGTTTAGCACTAACATATAATATAATTGATTATATAAAAATCTATGAATGCTCCATTCTTATAATCCTTTTCAAAATCAACATTCAATTTAATTTTCCAACGTTTCCCAATTTATCGGTATATAATTATACCATATCGTTAAAACCAATCCTTGCATTTAATAATATTCCTGAAATTTATTCTTTTAATTATTTAAATTCTAAAATAATATTTTATTTCCTTAAATGTTACAGTCTTCCCCCCTTAAATAAATTCGGTCCTCGAATTTAAATTTAAACCCCTCAAATAATAAAACATTTCAGTAAAATGATCAAGTCGTCGGGGCTCCGAAATCATAAATACATAAAACATATCGTAGCGCAATGCATGCATATGAAAAACGTGTATATAACTCAAAATCAAAACTCCGTCAAGTATCACGCAATCATCGGAGTTATGGGGAAGATACCAATGTTAAAGTCCAATACGAAAACCAACATGATATACTCAAGACTAAATATGTACATAGTACGCATCGTTGTAAACTTGTCAAAGCATCAGAAAGAAATGCATGCCAAACCCCCCCTTTTTAGTCGCTGTGCGATGCGCGTATCACAACACAAGTAGCGGAAGTTTTTGTTGTAAGAAAATAACAATATTTATATATATATATATGCTTTATTTAACATACACGTCCCGCCATTTTGGAAATAATTTAAGAAGGGTTTCCTTTGTAAAATGTCTCGTGTCATCTCGGACACGTAGGTAAATACTGAGACTATAGCTCTTTTCTGGAAATCCCTTCGATAACTATCAATGCATGCAAAAGCATATTCAGGTACTGTCCTCTGACTGGTCCTGCTGAGCTACTATACACAATAGTAAACATCATAAAACGTACTGCTCCAAACGAAATCAATCCCAAAATGTACATAAGAATGCCGCGTACGTCCGGTGCGAATGGAGATCAAAATCAATGAATGTGACATACATGTGCACAGAAACAAAATCTAAGTGCAACGGGTGTGCACGAAAACACCTGTGAAGGGCAACGCGTGTGCCTGACAACAATATCAGGTGCATCTGATATGCAGGAAAAATCCCGATTTAGTGCATCTGGTGTGCACCAAAACCGCATCAAGCGTGTCAAGTATGCGCAAGAATCCAAATCAAGTGCACAAGTGTTACGACCCGAAAGTACGGAACGCGACCGGAACTTAGATTACGAAATGTCTAGAGGCGCCACGTAACCTAAGTAAGCCGAAGCCCAGAAATCTAAACCATAAAAGAAGAAGAAGAAGAAGAAGAAAACAAGTTTAAAAGCATCAGCAAATTTTCCTAAAAATTTCGGTAGAGTCTCCTCTGTAAAAACTGACCCCAAACGGGTATAACAAGTATAATATACATAAACAGTAAAAAGCATCCCCAAACGGGAGCTAGCTCAACTCCAACAGGCGAAAACAACCACAACAAGCATAATAATATACAACGCCAAAGGGCAAGGCTTAAATCTCAAAAGAAAACAAAACCACTAGATCAGAATAATACATACGCGACTCTAAGGTCGAAATAAAAGACTGGTCCAATAAACTTATCAAGTAATACAAGTATGGTTGATGGAGCTTGCTAGATACAAATGAATGAATAAAAATACAATGGTGGTTCAGATACATGTGAACCAACCTACCGTGCAAATCACCCTAAAAGAAACGATGTGCCAGCAAGCTGCCAGGGAAACCTGTACATCGAACCTGTAAAAAAATTTGGCACAACGGGGTGAGTTGCCAACTCGTCAGTAGAAGACATCTACGAAAAGAAATCGAATGCACGACGCTATCCTAGGTCATAATAATACACTACTTTGTCCCAATCATCTAGTAATAGCAGGGAAATACTACGTGTAAGTGTAGATACTCCGTGCTCATGTCTGTGCCTCATATAATACTATGTCATATGAATGGATATGCATGCACCATGAATGTAAAATAATCAATCCTGAAATCCAGATATGTCTGTATAAGAAATCTTTAGCTGTTATCATTGTAAAATATGTATAGGAATCTGAAATATCAACAATGAAATCCATGAAATCCGTGTCAATCATCGACACAAAACATGTAAATCTCAAGTCTCAATACCTCATAATCTCAATGTCTCATAGTCTCAATATCTCGGGCTCCGTCAGTCCGGATCGGCCCATATCATCAAATCTCACGACAACGGTCGGTATCCTCTGGATATCCGCCGCGCCAGACATCACCGGTAGGTAGCCTTCCCCTGCCAGGCTCATCGTCTACAACTCGATCTTCTTGTCCCGGGGTACCATACCGGGCCCACCATGTACCCAAGACGGTTCATCCACTCCTCGAATCGGGTCTCGAAATCCATCAGAAAACATGAAATCTCATGGTGGATGACGCATACATCACGAGAAAACCGCATCTTATTTTAAAAAGAGAAGAGAAGAGAGAGAGAAGTTTTTATATATTCTTGCGGTTTTCCCCAAAAATCCAGAAATCTCATAAAAATCCAAATCTTAAAATCATGAGTAAGTATATGATAAGTGTCGGCATATGCCCATGATACTGCATGATAACATGAAAATATGAATCCATGAATGTCTAACTAATAAATACCATGTCTACACTAACATCAGAGAGTAATCACAATATTATATCGGTCTAGTTGTTAACTGATTCTATTAATAAAAGATAATATAATCTAAAGTGTACGTGACATAGCAATTACTGATGATGATGTGTGTGAGCCGGCAAATAAGTGTGCGTGGAATATGCGCATCATCGGTAATGGTGCTGGTGTCCTAACAGGTAAGGTTTATACTGATTATAGCAACATATGTATGAACATGAAACATTATAATTACAGTGCGAAAGTAAAGACGGATGTGTGTTATCCACTCATTTGATATACAATTATCACTACCACTATATGACTCGAACCTAACCTAGTGTCCATCTAAACCCCCCTAAGGAAAACTAAACCTAAGAACTGGTCGATAGAAGTACACCTAAAGCCTGAGTCCATATCTCTAATAGTCGGCGATCCTGCCTCAATAGCGTCACGTACATAGTACGACTTTCTCAAATTAAGAGTGCGGATCAATCATCACATTTATGCCTCCTACGGTAAAATCCATCGTACGACATCCCAATATCGGGGTACGGGTCAAATATCACCTACGTGTCTCATCATTCGTATAATATCATCATCAATACATGTCATGATCAAGGTGCTATGATGTAATCGCATACATCAATTATATAACATTGCCATCATAAATATACCTCATTAATTTATCCTCAGAAATATCATGTCATATGTATCATATTGTGATTAAGTCATACTGATATCATATCATCATCAAGTCACACCTATATGATATCGACATCAGGTCACACCTATATGATATCGGAATCAAGTCATACATATATCATATCGTGATCAATCACAAGTTCCAGTCCGGGTACTATTTTAGAGTCCCATGTACCTCAATATCATCACCACCCATTATAATTTATGTATACATGTTCATTATCTCATTCTCTAATGAGCCGCTAACATTTTAATACGACTGTATAGTCAAGAATCACGGCATCATGCCCATTTATACTGTTTCATCATACCTCGGATATCATATCACATCAATGTATCCCATATACGTGTTGTATATATATATATATATACCAATACCTAGTCCTATAAATATATACACATACACGTATACTCCATGTCGAGTTTCAGTGTGGGAGTGTGTGTGTTTCTACCTAAAACCTACGAACCTCTCCCAAGGTTTTCATCCTCTGGTATGGTCTTTCTAAATCAGTCTAGTCCAGCCTAGGGTCATTACTAGGGTCCTACTCATTAAGAATCTAGGGTCACATCTGGCTTCTTAATGTCAATAAGTACTATTCCTATTCTACATTGCGGGGGTGCTAAACGCCATCCACCCGACTTCCCTTCGTAGATATGCATCTACTCACCTGGTCCATGTCTGCCGAAGACGGTGTCGCCATCCTCCTCTTCATCGTCCGCAGTCCACGTGAAGGGTACCTAAACGCAAACATATAAATAGTATCGTAAACTGAATCACATACAAAAGTCAAAACGACGCAATGGAACAAGCATAGGTTAAAACCTATGTCCCGTCCACGCAAAAGAACCAAATATCGCTCGATATTGGCGTACAAACTCCGATGGATCGAGATAACATCAACAAATAACTCATAGTTTTAAAACTCGTTTCTTATAATATATAACATGATTAAATCCGTCGAAACCCTAAAAATCGATCAAACCGTCCAATTTCGTAAAACCCGAAAATGCCAATTTACCGTTTTTCTTCAAAACATGACATTTAAATGAAAACAATGGTCATAAAACTCATTAAATATCATAACTAGACTATACAACCCATTACTATATTTTTATTACACAAATTTATATTAATTTGAAATTTCTAGTTTGCAACCATTAGCAATTTTCAACATTTTACAAGCAAAATGTCACAATTCCACAACAAAACTTGATTTTGCATGAATTAATGTATTAAGCTGCAATTCATGATGATAATGATATAATGAAACCATAATTATATTTTTAATCTCATTTATTTAGGAATTTCCAAAATCTAGTTTACAAAAATAGCATTTTATTAGTATTTTCCAATTACCAAAAGAAACTAGTGATCAAACTAAGTTTTTCTTTCCATTAACATGCTAATATTCTCACTAAAAGTACAATCTAATGATAGCAACCTTAATTAGAATTTTATTTTACCCACAATTACATTTTATAAAAAAACTAGTTAGCTAAATAGCATAATTAAATCAATTTTGGATAACAATTTACAATATATCATCCATACAAGAATTTCCACTTCTAAAATGGTTAAACTAGTAATTATAACCCTAATTAATTAATAAAAATCAGAACTTGATTTTTCAAATCCTAACTTGAATTTTAAAGTTTGCAACTAGAATTAATTAAATAAATCTAATTATGCTTTAAAAGAAACATCTAATAGAAATAAATCAAAAGAGAAAGATTTATACCTCCACAACCTAAAGTCCAAACATGAAAATGAGCCTCCAAAATGCATGCTTTCCCACTCAAAAATCCATGTAAATAAGAGCAAAGAACAAAGGGTAGGAATTTATTAGGATTTTGTGCAATTTTTATTGAATTTTGGAGGATTTTTGATGATTTTTGGAGTTAAAATAAAAATGAAAAATCGGGGGGCTGCCATGGGGGTGTGGCCGGCCATGAGAGGGAGTGAGGGGAGAGAAGGAAAAGAGTGAGGAATTGTGTAGAAGTTTCATCACTTGATATCTCATTTAATGTCTTTTCATGAACATATTCATTTTCTTTTATTTCTTTATTAAAGAAACCCAAGAAAACTCTAGAACTTTGGAAAAATTTGCAAATAAATTTTGCATGATACACACTAAACTCTAATATGCCATAGTTCATTTTTAAAAATTAAAACCATTCAAATTTGTATTTTACACTAATTTAGTGTAAAAATAAAGCTTATGTTAATATTTAAAATAATTAATTTAAGAAAAATATTTAATTAAACTAAAAATTTATAAGTGGCTAAATGAACACTATTTACTAGTAATTACATAATTAAAACAGGTATTTTTGAAATTATAATGAAAAACAATCACGGTTTAGTTTTACGAAAAATACATTTTACTTTACCGAAAATAAAAAATTTCACTTAAACAATTTTATTCATTTAATTATTTATTTAATTATTTTTAAAACGTTACAATCTTCCCCTCTTTTAGAAATTCGGTCCCCGAATTTAAATTAAAACTCCCCCTCCAAATACTAAAATATTTAGCAAAACACTCAAATCGTCGGGGCTCCGAAATCATCAATACATAACAAAAATCAAGTCCATCAAGCATAACGCAATCATCGGAGTTATGGTGAAGATAAAATATCAAAACCCAGTACGCAACCCAACGTAATATATATCAAAACTATAACTCATATATAGTGCGCATCATAGTAAAATCGTCCAAATATTTGGATAAAGAAATATGCAAAATCCCTTTTTGAAAATCGCCGTGTGATGCATGTGTCACCGCATAAGTACCAGACGTTTATTTAAAAAAAATAGCTATATATATATATATATATATATATATCTTTTATTTAACATACACGTCCCGCCTGGTTACTAAATCAAATAGTAATGATTATAAAAACACACTGCTCAAACTGAAATCAATCCCAATCACATTAATAAAATATCATGTGCGTCCGGTGCGCACTGAAATCGAAACCAAATATAGATACCATGAATACACACAACAACAAAACTAAGTGCAACAGGTGTGCACCAAAAACATCTGTCAAGTGCAACGGGCGTGCACGACTCATTATCAGGTGCATCTAATCTGTACAAAACCCCGATTTAGTGCATCTGGTGTGCACAAAATCGCATCAAGTGCGCCAAGTGTGCGCAAGAATCTCAATCAGGTGCACATGGTGCACGAAAACATACATCGAATATCAAAATCAAAATCACAGTACAAAAATGCCTGAAAACTAGGTCGCAACATATGTCAAAATCATGTGTAACCCCTATACACGAAATCAAATCAACATCACAAAAGGTATTAAAACCAAATCAAGTGCACTAGGTGTGTACTAAACAACATCAATATAACTAATATATGAAATACAAATAGAATATAATGAAGGTATACATAAGAAATACCAATCGTAGAACAAAATCCTCAAAATACCAAAATCCAAAAACAGAAATATGAAATTCAAATCACCAAATCACAATCGTAAACACTATCGTCAATGTGCGCCTCTTTCCTATGATATCGATTGCTTCGAACTCGTCTCTTCATAGCTGTGCTGACTGCGCTACAAACGGCAATACTCATATCTAGAGTCTCCCACGTAGTCGATCCCTTCACTTGATATCCGGACTACATTAAACTTTTCGATCGATCCATCAAAATCCCATAATTCCCCGAGAGCTCAACACTCAAGTAGAGTTTAAAAATATCTGGTACATACCCCAGCATCGATGGTCCAGCCGTAGAAGGGCAAACCCAAGCCTCACTAATGGCACCGCGGAACTGCCGTAAACCCTAAGGTTCAAGAGCGTTCTCGTGGTCATTATGTCGAGTTAGGGTTTCATTCTTCTAGAGGGTCCATCGAAATACCTGCATGTTCTTCCGAATTCCTTAAACTTGGGAAAATGGTTTTCTGATAATCGTTCGAACCCTTTAACTTCATCCGGACGGCATGTGAATACCCTTCATCCACACGCTAAACAATGCTTCAATCCTCAAGAATAACCAATACTCTAATGGTTATCGCAATCGAGCCGCAGCTCGCTCTGCCCGTGCGCCCGTGGTAACAGAAACCACCCTCCGACATCGACGAAGATAGATCAAAGGAACGAATGAAATACGGTGCAAAAAAATGTACATCCTAAGGTTCATTAAGCAGAGTAGCGTATCGTAAGTATGCCGCGGATCATACCAACGGTACGTCACTCTACCTAAGTCACCTACTTCATCAACCAAGGGTCACCTAGACTTATACAAGGTTAAACCTAGCGCTCTGATACCAACTTTGTCACGACCCGAAAGTACGGAACGTGACCGGCACTTAGATTACGAAACGTCTAGAGGCGCCACGTAACCTAAGTAAGCCGAAGCCCAGAAATCTAAACCATAAAAGAAGAAGAAGAAGAAGAAGAAACAAGTTTAAAAGAATCAGCAAATTTTCCCAAAAATTTCGGTAGAGTCTCCTTTGTAAAAACTGGCCCCAAACGGGTACAACAAGTATAATATACATAAACAGTAAAAAGCATCCCCAAACGGGAGCTAGCTCAACGCCAACAGGCGGAAACAACCACAACAAGCATAATAATATACAACGCCAAAGGGCGAGGCTCAAAACTCAGAAGAAAACAAAACCACCAGATCAGAATAATACATACGCGACTCTAAGGTCGAAATAAAAGACTGGTCCAATAAACTTATCAAGTAACACAAGGATGGTTGATGGAGCTTGCTAGATACAAATGAATGAATAAAAATATAATGGTGGTACAGATACAAGTGAACCAACCTACCGTGCAAATCACCCTGAAAGAAACGATGTGCCAGCAAGCTGCCAGGGAAACCTGTACATCGAACCTGTAAAAAAATTTGGCACAACGGGGTGAGTTGCCAACTCGTGAGTAGAAGACATCTACGAAAAGAAATCGAATGCACGACACTATTCTAGGTCATAATAATACACTACTTTATCCCAATCATCTAGTAATAGCAGGGAAATACTACGTGTAAGTGCAGATACTCCGTGCTCGCGTCAGTGCCTCATATAATACTATGTCATATGGATGGATATGCATGCACCATGAATGTAAAATAATCAATCCTGAAATCCAGATATATCTGTATAAGAAATCTTTAGCTGTTATCATTGTAAAATGTGTATAGGAATCTGAAATATCAACAATGAAATCCATGAAATCCGTGTCAATCATCGACACAAAACATGTAAATCTCAAGTCTTAATATCTCATAATCTCAATGTCTTATAGTCTCAATATCTCGGGCTCCGTCAGTCCGGATCGGCCCATATCATCAAAACTCAAGACAACGGTCGGTATCCTCCGGATATCCGCCACGCCAGACATCACCGGTAGGTAGCCTTCCCCTGCCAGGCTCATCGTCTACAACTCGATCTTCTTGCCCTGGGGTACCATACCGGGCCCACCATGTACCCGAGACGGTTCATCCACTCCTCGAATCGGGTCTCGAAATCCATCAGAAAACATGAAATCTCATGGTGGACGACGCATACATCACGAGAAAATCGCATCTTATTTTAAAAAGAGAAGAGAAGAGAGAGAGAAGTTTTTATATATTCTTGCGGTTTTCCCCAAAAATCCAGAAATCTCATAAAAATCCAAATCTTAAAATCATGAGTAAGTATATGATAAGTGTCGGCATATGCCCATGATACTGCATGGTAACATGAAAATAAGAATCCATGAATGTCTAACTAATAAATACCATGTCTACACTAACATCAGAGAGTAATCACAATATTATATCGGTCTAGTTGTTAACTGATTCTATTAATGAAAGATAATATAATCTAAAGTGTACGTGACATAGCAATTACTGATGATGATGTGTGTGAGCCGGCAAATAAGTGTGCGTGGAATATGCGCATCATCGGTAATGGTGCTGGTGTCCTAACAGGTAAGATTTATACTGATTATAGCAACATATGTATGAACATGCAACATTATAATTACAGTGCGAAAGTAAAGATGGATGTGTGTTATCTACTCATTTGATATACAATTACCACTACCACTATATGACTCGAACCTAACCTAGTGTCCATCTAAACCCCCGTAAGGAAAACTAAACCTAAGAATTAGTCGATAGAAGTACACCTAAAGCCTGAGTCCATATCTCTAATAGTCGGCGATCCTGCCTCAATAGCGTCACGTACATAGTACGACTTCCTCAAATCAAGAGTGCGGATCAATCATCACATCTATGTCTCGTACGGTAAAATCCATCGTACGGCATCCCAATATCGGGGTACGGGTCAAATATCACCTACGTGTCTCATCATTCGTATAATATCATCATCAACACATGTCATGATCAAGGTGCTATGATGTAATCGCATACATCAATTATATAACATTGCCATCATAAATATACCTCATTAATTTATCCTCAGAAATATCATGTCATATGTATCATATTGTGATTAAGTCATACTGATATCATATCATCATCAAGTCACACCTATAGGATATCGACATCAGGTCACACCTATATGATATCGGAATCAAGTCATACATATATCATATCGTGATCAGTCACAAGTTACAGTCCGGGTACTATTTTAGAGTCCCATGTACCTCAATATCATCACCACCCATTATAATTTATGTATACATGTTCATTATCTCATTCTCTAATGATCCGCTAATACTTTAATACGACTGTATAGTCAAGAATCACGGCATCAAGCCCATTTATACTGTTTCATCATACCTCGGATATCATATCACATCAATGTATCCCATATATGTGTTGTATATATATATATATACCAATACCTAGTCCTATATATATATACACATACACGTATACACCATGTCGAGTTTCAGTGTGTCTGTGTGTGTGTTTCTACCTGAAACCTACGAACCTCTCCCAAGGTTTTCATCCTCTGGTATGGTCTTTCTAAATCAGTCTAGTCCAGCCTAGGGTCATTACTAGGGTCCTACTCATTAAGAATCTAGGGTCACATCTGGCTTCTTAATGTCAATAATTACTATTCATATTCTACGTTGCAGGGGTGCTAAACGCCATCCACCCGACTTCCCTCTGTAGATATGCATCTACTCACCTGGTCCATGCCTGCCGAAGACGGTGTCGCCATCCTCCTCTTCATCGCCCGAAGTCCACGTGAAGGGTACCTAAATGCAAACATATAAATAGTATCGTAAACTGAATCACATACAAAAGTCAAAACGACACAATGGAACAAGCAAAGGTTAAAACATATGTCCCGTCCACGCAAAAGAACCAAATATCGCTCGATATCGGCGTACAAACTCCGATGGATCGAGATAACATCTACAAATAACTCATAGTTTTAAAACTCGTTACTTATAATATATAACATGATTAAATCCATCGAAACCCTAAAAATCGATCAAACCGTCCAATTTCGTAAAACCCGAAAATGCCAATTTACCGTTTTTCTTCAAAACTTGACATTTAAATGAAACCAATGGTCATAAAACTCATTAAATAGCATAACTAGACTATATAACCCATTACTATATTTTTATTACACAAATTTGTATTAATTTGAAATTTCTAGTTTGCAACCATTAGCAAAATTCAACATTTTACAAGCAAAATGTCACAATTCCACAACAAAACTTGATTTTGCATGAATTAATGTATTAAGCTTCAATTCATGATGATAATGATATAATGAAACCATAATTATATTTTTAATCTCATTTATTTAGGAATTTCCAAAATCTAGTTTACAAAAATAGCATTTTATTAGTATTTTCCAATTACCAAAAGAAACTAGTGATCAAACTAAGTTTTTCTTTCCATTAACATATGCTAATATTCTCACTAAAACTACAATCTAATGATAGCAAGCTTAATTAGAATTTTATTTTACCCACAATTACATTTTATAAAAAAACTAGTTAGCTAAATAGCATAATTAAATCAATTTTTGATAACAATTTACAATATATCATCCATACAAGAATTTCCACTTCTAAAATGGTTAAACTAGTTATTATAACCCTAATTAATTAATAAAAATCACAACTTGATTTTTCAAACCCTAACTTGAATTTTAAAGTTTGCAACTAGAATTAATTAAATAAATCTAATTATGCTTTAAAAGAAACATCTAATAGAAATAAATCAAAAGAGAAAGATTTATATCTCCACAACCTAAAGTCCAAACATGAAAATGAGCCTTCAAAATGCATTCTTTCCCACTCCAAAATCCATGTAAAGAAGAGCAAAGAACAAAGGGTAGGAATTTAATAGGATTTTGTGCAATTTTTATTGAATTTTGGAGGATTTTTGATGATTTTTGGAGTTAAAATAAAATTGAAAAATGGGGGGGGGGGGCTGCCATGGGGGTGTGGCTGGCCATGAGAGGGAGTGAGGGGAGAGAAGGAAAAGAGTGAGGAATTGTGTAGAAGTTTCATCACTTGATATCTCATTTAATGTCTTTTCATGAACATATTCATTTTCTTTTATTTCTTTACTAAAACAACCCAAGAAAACTCTAGAACTTTGGAAAAATTTGCAAATAAATTTTGCATGATACACACTAAATTCTAATATGCCATGGTTCATTTTTACAAATTAAAACCATTCAAATTTGTAATTTACACTAATTTAGTGTAAAAATAAAGCTTATGTTAATATTTAAAATAATTAATTTAAGAAAAATATTTAATTAAACTAAAAATTTATAAGTGGGTAAATGAACACTGTTTACTAGTAATTAAATAATTAAAACAGGTATTTTTGAAATTATAATGAAAAACAATCACGGTTTAGTTTTACGAAAAATACATTTTACTTTACCGAAAATCAAAAATTTCACTTAAACAATTTTATTCATTTAATTATTTATTTAATTATTTTTAAAACTTTACAACAAGGTGCCCGAAAACAAATATCGAGTATCACAATCAAAATTGACGGTATACAACACATCTCAATCCAAATCAGGTATACCGTGGTATATAATCTCACAAGCACGTGCATCAGCGTGCACAAAATCGAATCAATGTGCTAAAAGTGCATGAAAACAACACCGAAGGCACAAGTCAAATCACATACATACCATATGCTTGAAATCAAAATCAAACATCTCAAACGATATCAAATCGAAGATGAATGCAGCTGTGGTGCACAAAATCTCAATCATGCAAATAAATCGCCCAAAATACCTAAATCCAAAATAACGGACACGTGATATTCGAATCACCAAATCGCAAATCGTAAACACTGTCGTCGATGTGTCCTTCCTTCAAAGTCGAGAAGGTGTCGGTGCATCCAAAGCTAGCAGAGCGAGATATCTACTTTCCTCCTGTTCATGGCCTGGCGCCTGGTGCCCTTTAGGCTCTCGTCTCTCACTGCGAATTGCTAGTTACATAGCTCCCTGGCTCAACGGCCCAATATGGAACGATAACAAAAATCATTCCGCTTTGTCACATCCTCTAAAGATCTCTGGCCAACTATCATGGTCACTCATAACATGTCTCGTCGATGCTGCCGAACTCTAGCCTACTGGTTGTGCGTAATACGATCGATCCTGGGTCTAAGTCTTCTCGTTTAGTATTTCTAGAAAGATCTTGTCGGGGTCTATCCTAAATATCATTTCTACTGAACTGTTCGGAAGTTATCACCCTTTACTAAATCTATTTCTTGTTCCGAGACGGATGCATACTCATCACGACTCCTTCTAGAAGATATATCCATATTCAACTCCTTTGCATGCGTATCACATCTCTAATGTCAACGGAGTGGAACGTCATCTCATCAAAATCTCGTACGAACCTCTTACTCCACTTTTCTCTAATGTCAACTGATTCGGACTCGTCTCTTCGTAGCTGTATGGATTATGCTATAACGGCTATACTCATACCTAGAGTCTCTCAAGTAATGTATCCCATTACATGATATTAAGACGACGTCGAACTTTTCGATCGATTCGTCAAAGTCCCATAATTCCGCAAGAGCTTAACACTTGAGCACAGTTTAATAATATCCAGTACATGCCACAGTACCTATGGCTAGCCGTAGAGGGCAAACCCAAGCCTCATTAATGGCACCACAGAACTGCTGCAAACCCTAAGGTTCAAAAGCGGTTCCATGGTCATTATGTCGAGTTAGGGTTTCATTCTTCTAGAGGGTCGATAGAATTACTTGCATGTTTTTCCGAATACCTTAAACTTGGAAAAATGGGTTTCTGACATTCGTTTGTTTCTATCGACTCTCAACGTACCTGCGTGAAGTTTTCTCTTGTTGGAATCAATCAATCTTATGACCTCGCATCGGGTTATGCAAACGAACCACATGTCCTACTCATTCATCCATGGGTGACTAGCGATCTTCTATCATATCTCTAAGTACAACTCGTGCTGTAATAGCTTCAACATCTGGGGCGATATCTTGTCATTCGCAGCAACAGCTGGCTCATTCGTCCGCACGATGAACAGTGCCTCAATCCTCAAGAATAGACGATACATTAACGGTGATCATATTCTAGCCGGTCTCTAGCAGTGGCCCAATCCTCTTGTGCTGGTCTGCACGTTCGAGAATATTTAATAAAGCAATCCATCAACGCACATGGTGCGAAAAACACAATAAAACGACACATCTATGCAATCGCGTGTCACCGGAATTACGCCCTGGTCAGTCCTCATCCAAGACGAGCTCATGCTGACCACAACTCTAGCCGCAGCTCTCTCTGTCCATGCAATCGTGGTAACAAAACCACCAACCGATATCGATGATGATAGATCATATGAACGAATAGAATACTGTGCAAAGAAATGTACATCCTAAGGTTTCTTAAGCGAAGTAGCGTATCGTAAGTATACCGTGGAACATACACACAGTACGTCACTCTACTTAAATCACCTACACCATCAACCAAGGTCAACCTACACGACAAAGTTTCGTGTCTAATACCCTCTCGACCAAGTCTAAGTTCCATAAGGTCAAGCCTAGGTTCCGAATATAAATTTACGCCCCAGACTTCGCATAGTCAAACATAGACTCCAACCAAGGTTAAACCTAGTTCTCTGATACCAACTTTTTCACAACTCGAAATGGCACGCGACTGGCACTTGAATCATGTGAAGTCTATAGGACTACACCTAATTCAAGTAAGCCCAAAACCCAGAAATCTAAACCTTTTTAAAGAGAAAGTGAAGGAAAACTTATTTTAAAGAAAGTGGTTTTAATAAAATAAGTGGCATTAAAAATTTTAAAGTAACATCATATTTTCCCGAAAAATTCGGCAGAGTCTCCTTTGTAAATACTGGCCCCAAACAGGTACAAACATGCATAATATACATAATGAATAAAGGCATCCCCAAGCGGGAGCTAGCTCTTCCTCAATTGGTGGACACAACCACACAAGCAATATAATATACAACGCCGAAGGGCGAGGATCAAAACTAGGAATGAAAACCAGAGGAAAACCATGATAATACAGCGCGCGACTCTAAGGTCGAAAGAATATACAAACTGGTTTCCTAGGTCTATCAAATATACAAGTCTGGTTGATGGAGTTTACTAGAAACAACTGAATGTAAATAAAGTACGATGGTGGTCACGATGCAAGTGAACCCACCCACCAAAGCAATCACCCGGAAGGAAACATTGTGCCAGCAAACCGCGACGAAACCTGTACGGCAAAACCTGCAAGAAACTGTGGCACAACGGGGATGGGTTGCCAACTCGTGAGTAGAAAATATCACCGAGCAGAAATCAAATGTATGACTCTATCCTAGGTCATACCATAATATTCTCATAATATATACCCTGAAACATCTAATAGTGGCAAAGGTAATTATCTAAACATGAGTATGATACCAAGTGATCATGTCAATACCTCAGGTAGCAACGTACCACATATATGATGTATGAATGCATGAAAACAGAATACATTTTAAATGAGAAAACCATTTTCATATCTCAGTGAGATTTCTGTATAAAAATCGAAGTATCATCAATGAAATAAACAGAGAATCCGTGTCAAGCATAGACACAAAATATATATCCTATTATCTGAATATCTCGGGCTCCGGCAATCCGGACTGGCCCATATCATAAAATATCAGTATCTCAATGTCTTAATATCTCGGGCTTCGGCAATCCAGACTGGCCCATATAATCAAATCTCACGACTACGTCGGTATCCTCCGGATATCAGTCGTGTCATAAATAACCGGTCGGTAGTGCTCCCCTGCCAGGCTCAACGCCATAATCTGCGACCATCTTGCCCCGGGGTACCGCACCGGGTCCACCATGCACCCGCAGACAGTTCCTCCTCCTCCTCGAATCGGGTGTGTGATACCGTTCAAGAGCCGAGAAAACTCATGATGGACACCTCTCCAATCATATCACGAGAAAACCGCAACTTTTATCATTTGAAATGAAAATGAGCTTATAAAATCCTTGCGGTTTCTCCAAATCCATAAATCACATGGAAAATCCAAATCCCAAACTCCAAAGTAAATAGCAGTGAAATACCGGCATAAAGCCCCATAATATTTCATAACAATGAATATACATATGCATGCACGAAGTGTCTAAGTAAGAAATGCGATGTCAAACTAGCATATGAAAGCAACATACTAGTACTATATTGCAACTACCACCTAGCAATTTATACTTATGAAATAATGTTTTCTAAGGTGTACGTGACATGAAAATTACCAATGATGATGTGTGTGGGCCGACAGATAAGTGTATGTAGAGCATACGCATCATCGGTAATGGTGCTGGTGTCCTGATAACATGGTTCATAATAAGTAATGAAAACACATTTAAGTATACAATGCGATATGAACAGCAAGAATATATGAAAAATGAATAGTAAATGCAACAATAAAGAAATATACATTCCTATATACGAGTCATACTTTTCCTTGTGTCTTAAATCGCATGAATCGTGGTTTTAGTAAAAATAGGGCTACGGGGTCTTTGAGAACAGATGCATCCTTTGAAAAATCCGTAGTATCCCTAGACCTGTCTTTAAAATATTCACGATTCGTTAGTTTTGAAAATAAGCATGACTCAAGCCCAATCTAACATCTACCAAGTAAACTACAGTACGAAGTTAAGAGACTAGTCAAAAGGTAAGGAAATCCACCTATGTCCGAGTCGATATATCTAGTAGTCGGTGATCCCGCCTCAGTAACATCACGTACGATAAAATATATAATACGACATCCTCAAGTCAAGATTGCGGGTCAATCATCATCATTATACATCATACGGTAAAAATCCATCGTACGGCATCCTAAATCTGGGTACGGTCAAATATCACATATAACTCACTATTTTTCTGGTATCATTATCAACATATTCTGAATTAGGGGTACTGATCTACAGTCTAGTACATTCCGATACCACCAAACATATATCCACGTGTGAATAAAACACATCGCCCATCGATCCACTATACTATCATGTAGTATATCACAACACAACCCAATTCACATCACCGATCTCACGGTATCATGCCCAATCACATCGACTCATCTCCAAGTATCATATACTATTCTCAACATATGTGTATACGTATATGTGTGTGTGTGTGTGTGTGTGTATATGTACTAACGCATACACACACATACATATAAACATATACACCCAATACCATGTCACGTGTGCGCGCGTGTGTGTGTCCACTTTTACTCTAGGTTTTCGCAATTAGAGAAACTAAACTAAAAACGCTATCTTCTGAATACGCTAATACTAACCCTTGATTTCCTAAGCCGTTCTTGCTAGTTATCCACGTATCACAATACACATAATATATATATATATATATATATATATATATATATATATATAACATATCATATGCTACACTACGAACTGCGGGGGTGCTATACGCCATTCATCCGACTTCCCCCGTAGATATACATCTACTCACCTTGATCCTTACTTGCCGAAGTCGATGTCGCCATTCTCCTCCTTGTCATCCGAAGTCCACACGAGGGTGCCTACACATATAAACATATAGTATCGTAAACCGAAATCGCACACGAAAACCAAAACGGCATACGTATCACACATAGGTTAAAACCTATGGTCTACTCATGCAAATCAACCAAACAACACCCGATATCGATGCGCAAACGTCAAGTGACCGATACAAAACACAAATATCAAAACTTCAAGTCATTAAAACCTACAAAACATAAACAACAACTTAGAAAACTTATTCCAGATTTTGGTTCAGGTAAAATTAGGCTAAACTAGCAATGCAATAGGGTTGTATATGAAGTAACTAAGCTACAGACCAAACCTAGACACGAATGCTCACAATTGTGCCTGCCACATTCATTCCAAAACCGGCCAGATCGTCCATGCAGAGGAGTTGGGGTCTCGTCTCATCAGGGTGGCCTCCCAGTGTCTTAATTAGGTTAATGGAGTTGCTAGTTTTCCCCGTAACCATCTCAGGTTACACCAGATTCCCTGTATTCCCCAATGTCTTCACAAAACCTACATAGAAAGTATTGAATTCAAGTCTTGGGTTTTCTATGCAAGGTGTTGGTCCAGATATACACTAACAAGTTCGCGGTCACTAATTTCACCTTAACAAACCATAAATCCTCTAAAGGCTCATCTTGGAAAATTCCAAGATCACCAATCCTTAACGAATCAACTCAAAACTACTATAAGAGTGAAAGGAAACTAGATTCTAAGCTAAGGGTGTAGAGAATACCTCATTTGGAAACTCAAGAAAATTTTTGAGTTGCCCCAAGTGCTCAAAATCATAACTTGATCCCACCATGGCCTATGTGAGGAGCTTGTGCACATTTTTAATGAAGGAAACAAGATGTTTTGAGGTGGAAATGAGGGTGTAGTGAGGGGGTAGAGGTGGTGGAGGTAGAGGGCAGCCATGAGAGGAGAGAAGAGAAGAAAAAAAGATGAAGATGATATGAAGAACAAATGAGCTATGGTCAATTTGACCCCTCACCCTCTCTCTAGCCCATACCTCATTCTTTAATCATTTCCTTTTTCTTTTCTTTTCTTTTCTATTCTATATCCTATTCTTTAACAAAACTCAAAAACCATACATAAAAGAAAATGGATAATTAAAGCCATGGTAGAAAAATGAAACAAGTTTTGTTGCATGTCATGATGCAAAAATCAAGCTTAAAGCAAGATTAGTGACAATTAATCGAGTTTAGCACTAACATATAATAAAATTGATTATATAAAAATCTATGAATGCTCCATTCTTATAATCCTTTTCAAAATCAACATTCAATTTAGTTTTCCAACGTTTCCCAATTTATCGGTATATAATTATACCATATCGTTAAAACCAATCCTTGCACTTAATAATATTACTGAAATTTATTCTTTTAGTTATTTAAATTCTAAAATAATATTTTATTTCTTGAAATGTTACATGACAGCACCCGTCACGTGCTGGTACCACGCCACATATGCGTTCAAGGCTTTTGGAACGCAGCTCGGCTCACTGATCAAAAAGTTGGAACCGGTGTTTAGGCGCATGAAATGGTGCAACGCGCTCCGGATACCCTCTTCAGTAGCAACCGGTTCCGCCAGGAAGGCTTCAAGGGGAACACCTTGGTTGAACCCAACTATTAGGCAAAACGATGCGGGTTGTACCTCATGAAAAGCGCAGAGTCGTTTTGCCTAAACACCAAGTAGCCTGGCCTAATCGAATATAAATACAAGATATCCCGAGTCTTCAACGTGGGAGCCCGGTCTTTAAGGTTATCCCGCAACGGTTGCTCCACCTTAGTGGACTCCTTGCCAATAGTCAGGACCTTGTTGACGATGGTCATACCATCCCCGACCATACGCGGGCGAAGGACCATGCCCGGAGCCTCTTGCTGTGATGGCTCTAAAGCGGAAGCGTCAACCAGGGACATAACCCGAGGGAAATTATAACTGTCGTAGAAACGAGGCCGCTTATGGATGCCAAAAGCGCCAAGCACGTGCAGCTCGATCCAGGAAGTAAATTAATGCAGCGGAAAATATACGGGCTGTACCCCCGGTTGAGTCGTGTTTGCCGCTAAGCTCAGGCCATGATACAAAAGAGCCAGCCCAGCAATCCCGACGGCAACCCGCGTCCCTTCGACCATTCGGTGAGCCGGGTAGAAAACAGACGGCCTCATGTAACGAAGGTTCAAGGGAAGCACAAACCAGCTTAACCATAAGCCAAGGAATCCTAAAAAGAACGCCTCTTCGTCGATATCTGGGGCTGTGAGTTCCGCAAAAGAGACGACCGCGGCATTCGGGAGGAAGAAATTCTTTTGATCTGCTTCTGCTGTCGGCTGACTGTCCAAGCCAAAACCGAAAGGATCGTCCAGCTTGGCAATCTTCGCACCTTGTTTCGAAAAGACTTCCGGGCGAAGAAAACGGGCGATGAAATCCGTGAAGCTGACCCCGTGGCTTCCGGATTTGAGAAACAGGATCCCATAAATATTTAACACCTTGATTATGCTTGGAAATCGGTGTTGAATGGCATTCTCTGGGGTCAGACCCATCACTACTGATCGGATGGCAAAAATGTACTCGTCCGGGGGTAATATCTCTTCGTAATGTTCCCCTCTGACAGGTAAGCTGAAGATCTCGGTGAACTCCTCCAAAGAGATTGAAACTTCCCGATCTGATAGAAGAAAGGTATCAGTCGGGACCTTCCACTGTTTTAAAAAAGCTTTGACCCACCATACAGGGGGGCATGGAATACTGGAAGGGAGAAGCATAAATCGCAGGATACAACAAGAGCTTCAGCTGCAGCGATTTCTTGGCCGATAAGATGTATCGAGCCCACTGCAGATATCCGGCTGAATGGAGGGGAGTCAACCCTATCATGTATGGCTGTTCCCAAGGGCGCGACTCGCCTTGACATATACGCCGCGCCAAGATATCCAAAGCCATTGGAGGCTGTACGGGCATTGCAGCCATAGAAGGCTGAAGATGTCCCTCCGAAGTCCAGTTGACCTCCTCTACGGCATAGTTCACTAGGGGTGAATCGGTGTAGTGAATAGCGAAGATCGGCTCTGAAGGCGTCGTACAAGAGAAGCTGCATTGACCCTGAATGGTTTGGTTGTACCACAACCCCCACAAATGAAGAGACTTCTGCTCCGGTTCATGATCTTTGATCAGTGCGAAAACTACCCGGTCTACTGAAGCGTTAGCAAATACGCTCTCCGGACGAACAAAGGGGAACGAAGTGTCAAAAGACATGGTGCCTGCACAAAAAAGAACAAGGGTTAGCTGTCAATGCTACAGTCTAAATTCTAAAACTGGGTACTTAAAATTTGTACCACACTGCAATGCAGTGGAAAAGGACCAAAGGAGACCTACAAAATCATGGTGACGGCTCATCATTGATGAAACAGTCACTTATTAATGAGGGAATCCTACAAGGATTCTCATTTAATGAGAGGCTCATTGGGCCAAGGAGTAAAACTCCCTCGAGAGTAGCGCTCTGCAAACAGAAATGACATCTGTCAACTGTAATCATGAAAGGAATAAAATTCCCCAAAATTTCTGTGTGAACGATGGAGTAAACCCATCAAAATCCTAAAAAAGCAAAGCTTTTTGCAGAGTAAAAACTCCAAGATCTTCAAGATCTGTGAACAAACTCTAAGAGTTCTTCCTGGAAGATGAATAGTGTTCTAATTCAAAGGTTAAAATCAACCTAATTTTTTTATATATCTTGAACATCTATGATCAAAAGATGAGCACGGCTCTGTTAATGGGTAAAACTCTAAAAAAAAATTTAGGATCTATGATCTTAGAAGAGCAAAGCTCTGTTATTAAGTTCAATTCTTACAAAATTTGGGCAGTGTTTTGACTCTAAAAAGAGTTTCTGAAGACATAGAATTTAGCTCTGAAGGAGAATTAAATTCTCAAGAAAGAAGAAAACAAGAACATGAACAGAGGTCATCTCAAATGGCCAAAGGCCCTATTTATAGGCAGGGGAAGCCGATTCAACTTCCAAGTTGATCTAACGGTGGAAAGGCTGCCACCGCTGTACTCACGTGTAAGCCACATGAGCGCAACGGTGGGGGGGGCATTTGTTTCCCCTAAACAGAGCTAATCTTTGTTCAAAATTCAGAATTTGAACTGAGGCAGCGCCTCACGTGTAAAGCACGAGAGCGCTGGCGCAAAAAGCGCCAGCACTAAGAATCAAAGACTCTGAGGCAGCGCCTCATGTGCAAAGCACGAGAGCGCCAGCACTAGAACTAAATATTCTCTACCCTTGGATCAAAGATCCAACGAAGATGAATAAATCATCAAATTACAGAATTAAATTATGTTGAGCAAATACTTCTCAAATCTTTACAAAAAAGAAGGATTGTGCTCTGTATATCAGAGCACCGTTGGATTAAAGATCCAATGGTGATTAAAAATCACCAATATACAGAATAAGTTCTGTATGGGAAAATATTTTCCCAATCTTGTTAAAAACAAGAAAGATCTCTTCTGTAAACAGAAGTCCTTGGATCAAAGATCCAACGGTGGATAAAATCCTTAAATCAATCAGAGATCTCTCAATGAGAGATTTCTTTAACTGATTCAACAAATCAGCCTCCCCTATATAAAGGACGCAAGACTTCAAGTCTTGTATAGAGGAACCCCCCCATAAACTTCAAAAAAACTTCAAAAACGAGAGCAAGCTTTAAGAAGAAGAACCTTCTTCAAGATAAATAGTAAGAAGAGAGATCATGACACCTCCTCCATATTTGAGAGTTTAACTCTCATATCAGAAGAAGTTAGTTCTTTTTCAGATCATAGATCAATAAGACAAAGTGTTTCACAAAAAATAAAAGAGAGCGTAGCATCTCTTCAAAGAGAAGAACTTAGTTCTTAAACCAAGGAGACAAAGTCTCCCGTAAAGAAAAACAAAAAAAAGAGATCACAGAAGAACTTAGTTCTTAGATCCATGAGACAAAGTCTTTTATAAACCGAGAATTTAATTCTCAGACCACAGGACTGATCAAAGCTGCCAATTTTATAAGAAGTGCCTTAGCGCTCCAAAGATGGCGCTCAGCGCCTAGCGCTCCACGTGCTCCTCAAGTGGGCGCTATTTTATAAGAAGCGCCTTAGTGCTCCAAATCTGGCGCTCAGCGCCAAGAGCTCCATGTGCTCCTCATGTGGGCGCTATTTTATAAGAAGCGCCTTAGCGCTCCAAACCCGGCGCTCAGCATCAAGCGCTCTTTGTGCTCCTCACGTGGGCGCTATTTTATAAGAAGCGCCTTAGCGCTCCAAATCTGGCGCTCAGCGCCAAGCGCTCCATGTGCTCCTCACGTAGGCGCTATTTTATAAGAAGCGCCTTAGCGATCCAAATCTGGCGCTCAGCACCAAGCGCTCCACGTGCTCCTCACTTGGGCGTTATTTTATAAGAAACTCCTCAGCGCTGTATGTTTGGCGCTCAGCGCCAGGCGCTCCACATGCTCCTCACGTGGGCGCTAAGGAATTGCAAAATGCTCAATAAATAAAGCCCCAGTGCCATAAAAAGAGTGTTCAACACTCAGTAAAAGACAAAAAGAAAAAGGAGTGTCAGAACCCAAATCAATGCTCGGCATTGCTGGATATAAAGGGACTGAGCCCAAACAAATTTTCAACATTTTATTGAAGATTCAGTGGGTTGAGCCCAAGTTGGCTAAACCCCCTAATCAACCGAGCCCATGTGCTCTTTGTTTTCCAAACTGGTCTTAGTCCCAAACAAGACCACCAATCTTGGATGAACACCCATTGGTTCAAGGGTACATCTCTCCGCACCTCTGATACATGTTGTGGTAATTCTTCAACGTTTTCAGAGAGGTGGAGGGTCTCAATAACCAATAACTCTTGGTGCATCCCCAAACGGATCAAACCAAAACTCTATAGACTACGATGTCTTTAAACCTCATAGACTACGATGTCTTCAAACCATGGACTATGAGGCCCATAAACTCATGGACTATGATGTCCTTAAACCCAATAGACCGCAATGTCCCTAAACTATACTCTATAGACTACGATGTCTTTAAACCATGGACTATGAGGTCTTTAAACTCATGGACTACGATGTCCTTAACCCCAATGGACTGTAACGTCCCTAAACTAAAACCCTGTTAAGTTGATCTTAGCCTAGAACTTGACTAACGTATCATTAACAAGCATTTAAGTTGATCCTAATCAAAAACAAGATTAACGATCCTTAAACCAAACCAAACCCAAATCTAAGAAAATATGGAATTGGACTAATCCACGCCCTACGGGCGACAACGTAAATTAGTCTCCGTATACAATCCACGGGAAACCAAAAACAAAACAAACACACACGACACAAAGTGACCATCTGGAGAAGGAGAAAGTGGTTACTGCGATGCGGTAGCATAATTAACTGCAGGGGTTTGCTCCTGCAGGGAAGAGCGTTCCCACAATCAAAAGCGCCTCGTAAACGAGGGGGAATCTGACGAAGTCTGCTACAACGGCCTCATCCGTCCAAACCTCCGATACACGATGCCATAAATCAAATAGCATCTGCCCCCAAAATTCAGGACGGATGTTCCAACGTCCCGGTCGCGTCTTTCGGCGGAGAACAGAGGGCAATTTCCTCAGGGATTTTTTCTTTCCCTTTGTCCCTTTTGGTCGAACCTTTGTTTGTAGGTCTGAAGTTCTTTTCAGGTAGCGTGCAGTTACGCAGCTGAATATTCTCCCAGTTCTTCTTCTCCTCTTATTTTTTGGAGGTAGAGTCTTTGAAGAGAGCGCTGAGGCGTATTTCGTCCTCAGAATTGCTCTGGAAAGTAAGAACTTGGGGGTTTTCCCATTCTGAACTGGTACCAACCGTATGACAGTTGCCAGTCATTTTTTTACGCACATCTGTTGCACCTTTTAGCTATCGACAAGCTTCGTGCTTCATCCTCTTGAAGTGTTTTTGATGGGCAACGTATCCTTGCCACCACTTCTTGAAGGCACTGCATTCCTCGGTATGGTGGATAACCCTCTAATGATAGAAGCAGTAGTTTGGACTTGAGTCCTCTCCGTCGAGGCATATGACCCCGGGAGTGTTTCCTACGAAAGGTGGCAGCTTCATTCCCACTGACAGGGCTTTGGCGAACCGTTTCTCTACCTTGATCCTGCTCTTATTTGTCGCAGGTATTCCTTGGTTTGGTTGGAGTACTTTACGACTCATCCTTGTCGTGGCTACTTCATCCTGACGCTGACGCTTAGCCTTTTCATATATGGCTGTTTCGCATTCTCGGTCAGCTTTACTTTTTCAGAAGGCTTCGTTTAACTGCCTATCGATCAGGTCTTCCGGAAGTTCCAGGGATTTTAGCGCCGATCCTTCCCCCAGTCCCTCCGCGTTGTTTTCTGACGCTGAGGGAGTTTCTTCGACCTTTAACAGCGAATGGGAGACCATGTGACAACTTACTACACGATCCCCGGTATCTCCTGATGAGTCATTTTCCTCATCTTTGTCACTATCTTCGTTCTCAAGAATATGCTTGAGGAACTCTTCGAGCATGACCGGTTTCCGCGCCTTCTGGTTGTATTCCTTCAGCACGTTAATGTACTTTTGTAGGTCTGTGTGCTTGTCGTAATACTATGCAGGCTGCATAAGCTTCTTGGTCTTCTTCTTTTTCTTCGAAGACTATGAAGGATTGACTTGGGGATTTTTCCCTTTGTCAACAATCTTCGCTACGGGACGTGGTTTCAGCATCCCTTCAATGATTTCAGGTTCAAGTGGGCTTTTCCACCTGACTGCCGGACATGCCTGTAGATCCTTCAGAATTCTTCTGGTTTTAGCTGAAAGAATGACTTCCCATGGAGGTTCTTCCATGAGCGAGCATGATGCCCCCGGCGCATCCACTTTTTTGGGAGTGTGCTTCTGTAGTGGGTTCATCCTCCAATTCTCAGACATCGTGAACTTCCCCTGTTGATATTATTCATCGCCCTAGTTCTTGAAAACAAAGCAATCTTCAATTGGGTGGCTCATCATTCTGTGATAGGAGCAGTAGTTTGGGTTGTTGACGTCGCAGGGTTGCGGTGGACGCCGTGTGTCTGGCAATGTGATGAGTTCGTTACGCACTGCCAATTCGAATAGTCTCCTCGTCTTATCACAGGGAAACGAGTAAGCGCGTCCTATCCTTTCTTTTAGGGATAGGCGTGGATGTGCGATGTTTTGGCGAGCAGCCAATTTTGGGCCACTCGGTTGTTGTTGAGTGTTGGCAACAATGGCCGCTTTCCCTTTACCTTTGGCGTTTCAAGGGTCCTTACTTGAGGAGGAAGCCCGTGGCCCATCTGATCCATTTAGGCCAGCTTATTGATTAGAGCCAGGAAGGATGTTGGTTTGAATAATATCATGAATTGGGACACAGTCGTTTGAGGATCAAGGGTCCCTATGAACATGCCCACGGCGTAGTATTCTTCGATGCGCTGTTCGCATTTTAACCACAGGTTCCACCACCGGATCGCATATTGGACCCAGGTTTCTCATGGCTTTACCCTGGTATTGATTAATACCATGATCGGGGTGCACTCGCTTGCGCTGACGAACCGATGTCTGAATTGCAGATCCATCTCTGTGAATGTTCTTACGGAGTCATTTGGGAGCTCCGAGTACCATTCAAAGGCCGTCTCTGACAGGCTGCCAATGAACTGGCGAAGCAACAGTTTGTCGTCGCTTCCAATGTTGCCCCACAGAGCTCTGAACTATGCGGCGTTCTGATGTGGGTTTCCTGTCCCCTTGTACACATAGAACTTAGGGATCGTATATCCCTGCAGGTATTTAATTTGGTTATACCAGCCTGGATACGGTCATCCAGTTCTGATGATTTGGCCTGCGGCTTAATTAACTTGCTGAGCTCATATTTGTTGAGCGATATAATCATCAAGAGAAGCCTTGGAGATTGTTTCCTCCTTGGCTGCCGATAAGGCCGGAAGAGGATTTGATGTTTCCTCTCTATCATCCTCGATGATTATTGGCGGATCCTCGGCCGGGGCTTCTGGCTGGATCATCATGCCAACCATGTCTTAGAACAAGAGAGCCATCTGATTCATGTTAGCGGCTTGATCAGCAGCTTCTTTGTCTTTTCTCTCAAGCACCCTTCGCAAGAACTCTGTATCGGTCTCCTGCTCTTGACGTTGTTCAACTATTGCCTCTGGGATTTCTTTCTTCTCGGTAAGTGCTGCCATTTTGGTCAGCATTTCCTGGATCTTTTTTTATTGCTCCTGAGCTTTTTTCAGCGACCGAGTTTGCGGTCGCTGACCTACAGAAGCACGGCTTTCTTCTTCCCAGGAGTCATGTGGACCGTATGTACGATCATGCCCCCAGACCTTGGGCGTTTGGGTCCGTCGCCTTTGGAATTTGCCGCCGCCGGCGGAATTTTCTCCGGCCTCATCCTTTTGTAGGAGGTCGAGGTTGAAGGAGCCGTTGTAACAGGCACCTGTGTAGAAGAAGCCCCTCGCTGTATGACGGAGGGATGGTCTTTCTCTTGCTGAGCCTTCGATTTCTTCAGTTGACGAGAGTAATCTTTGTTGATCACAGAGTCCTAGACTTTCTGCCAGACTCTGTGAATTTAGGAGGAGAGCCGTTGTTGTGGGCACTCCGACTTTTTCTGTGCCGTGGCTTTTGCAGGCGGGGGCGATTCCTTTAGCACCGCCGTTGGAGAGTTCTTGCTACCCTCTTGAGCAGATCAAAGTTATTCCTGGTTTGAACAGCTCCGTCAACTTCCACCATCAGAGATGGTAGGGTAAGTCCAGAGGGGGAGTTGCCCCCATCTTTTCTCACTTGGCGCCAGTGGCGACGTCGAGCGTGTCTTGCAGAAGGGACGGCCTCAATTTTGGATGTGGCTTCTTCATGCCTCCGACTTTTCTGAGGGGCTGCTGTTGGCGTCAACCTATTGAAGACCGACATCCTTGGCAGAGTTTGAGGAGAGCTGGCCAATCTTTCAAAGGACGAATTTCTGGTAGAGGAAGCACCTTTGATGTCTTCACCTGCAGGAGGAGTTAGGGGGGCTATCCTTTTTAGGGAAACCCTTTCAGGTTTTACGAGCCTCTTTATGGGCCCATTCGAGCTTTTGCTCAGCCTGTTGAAGACCGAGACACCATATTTGGACGGCCCGTTGAGAGGGACCGTTGTGGTCGCTAGTCGATCGAAGACCGACCTCTTGGGAGCTTCCTCTTGCGGTGCTGAGGCACCGAAACTCACTGGTAGAAGCATGGTCCTGAAGAACAACCCAGTAGTAGCTTGTGTAACTTGCCCCACCGGCATTGAAAAGATAGAGGCCGCGTTGGGCCCGTAGGTCACTCCTCTAGCTGGGGTGGAGTGAGTGTTGCTTTTGCATGTTTTGCAGTTGAGAGCCATCGATTTTCTCGGCACAGGAGCAAGACACCAAGTTTTAGTACCTCGAATCCAAGGGAAACCATAGAGAACCGAGATTTCGTTCGCGAAACACGACACACGAAGTATGGAGTGGAAAGATGAAAAGGTCATACTGGGCATGCCAGAATCTGTTCACCGCCGAAAGACCGGACCAAGACGTTGGGACGTTTGGCTGTTCACCGCCAAAAGACCGGACCAAGACGTTGAGACGTATGGCCTGAATTCTGGGGGCAGATGCTATTTGGATTTATCCGTCCACCTCTCCGAAGATACCAAGTTGATTTATGGCACCATAGTTTTAGACAAACGCGACCGTTGTAGCAGCCTTTTTATCAGATACCCCCTCATTTTATGCGGCTTTTTTTATTGTGAGGAAACTCTTCCTTGCAGGAGCAAGCCCCTGCAGTTAATTACGTTACTGCATTGCGATAATAACTTTCTCCTGCTTCGGAAGTTCACTTCGTGTCCTGTGTGTTTTTGTTTGTTTTGGTTGCCCGTGGATTGTATACGGAGACTAGTTTATCTCGTCGCCCGTAGGGCACAGATTTGACCAAATCCGTATATTTCAGATTTGGGCTTGGGTCAAGGATTTGCTTGACGGGGTTTTGAACTTAGGTTGTATATTCCTTTGGTTCAAAAATATTTTGTTTTATTTAAGGACCGTTAATCTAGTTTGAGATTAAGGTCAACTTAACTATATAAGTGAGCATTTGGGCTTAGTTTGTTTTGCTAAGGATACGTTAGTCTTGTGTGAGACAAAGATCAACTTAACAATGTTTTTAGGATCATTTTTACTTAAGATCCAGCAAAAGAGCATTTGGGCTCAGTTGCAAAAAAACTTCAGAGACTTAGCCAATTTGGGCTTAGTCTACTTATTCTTTTTATTTTTTTATTCAAAAATGCTAAGCACTTATTTAGACTGTGTTTGTTCAGCCTTTTTCTTTTTCTGTAAAAGTGCTAAGCACTTATTTGAACTCTGATGCTCACATATATATATCATGTGAAGCATTCGGTCATGGGCACTACCCAATGAATGTTGAATACTTTAGTCGTTTGACTAGTCATGAAGTGCTAAGCACTTCCTATGTCATTCAAAAGAGGTGCATGTGCAACGTTGTGCGCTGCCTAATTAGTGCTAAACACTCGGCTGTTTTGGCTATATATGGAGTGTTAAGCACTTTTTATGTAGCGCCCACGTGAAGAGCACGTGAGGCGCTAGGCGCTGCCCAATTAGTGCTAAGCACTCAGCCATTTTAACTGTATGTAGAGTGCTAAGCACTTTATTCAGCACCCACGCGTGTTTCACGTGAGGCGCTGGCCTTCTTTTTTGGGCGCCCGCGTATATTTCACGTGAGATGCTAGGCGCTGTTAAAGAGGGGCATCCACATGGGAAGCACGTGAGGCACTAGATTTTTTTGATATGGAGATTTAATCTCTGTTGATGTTTTTAGAGAGGTTAAACCTCTATCAATGGTTCTTTGACCATTAACGCTCGCCAAAATCACTATATTTTGAGGATTTTGGGTTGAGTTTTAGAAAACTAAGTTCTTGATTTGAAAGAACTGAGTTCTTGGATTATTATGAACTTCATTTTTTTCTTTTTGAATTTGTTTTTCTCTGAATGTTAGATTCTCAAGAACAAGATCTTCCCGATGAGAATTAAATTCTCAACTTATGGGAGACTTGTCTTATGGATCTCAGATCCATAGAAAGAACTAAGTTCTTTTAAAAGGGTTAAACCTTTAGATGTGATAGAAATATTTTGGTCTCTTTTCTTTACTTAGGGTTTCGAGAAGGAAGGTTTTCTTCTTTGAGAATTGAATTCTCTGTTCTCTTGAGAGCTCACTGTATATTTGCATAAGCTTATATGGGTTTTTTTTTTCTCTCTGTCTCTCTCCCTGTGTTCTCTATGTGTTGGTGTGTGAAACATGAAGTCTCGGGTCCTTTATATACTGGAGGCAGATAGTTAATTAGTTTTGAGAAAATCTCTCATAGAGAGACTCCAATTGATTTAATTGGTCTCAAAATTGATTTGAGGAATTTTACCCAGCGTTGGATCTTTGAACCAAGGACTTCTGTTTTAGAGAATATGTTGTTCTTATTTTTAACAAGATCGGGGAAATATTCTCCCATATACAGAATGTATTCTTTCAAGTGGTTATTTTTAATCACTATTGGATTTTTAATCCAAGGGTTCTCTGTTTTACAGGGAGCAATCTTTTAGTTTGGAAAGATTGAGAGAATTTATATTCCAAAAATAGAATTTTATTCTATTATTGGATCATTGATCCAACCGAGAGTATTTTTCTTATTTAGAAAGATATGGGATATATTTTCTCCTAATAGAATTTAATTCTATATTTTGATTTAACATCTCCGTTGGATTTTTGATCCAACGGCTCTATTTGACAGAGAGTATCGTAGAATTTAATTCTACCTGGACGCCGGCTCTCACGTGTTGTGCACGTGGATGCCACTTAAGAATTTAATTCTTAAGATGGGTATTCCTGTGTTTTTCTCATTGGCGCCTGCGTGAGGAGCACGTGCGGCGCCATATAAGAGTCTAACTCTTATGTAATAAATTCTCTTGTGCTTTGCACATTGGCGCCGGCGTGAAGAGCACATACAAGAATTTAATTCTTACCCAGAAGCTTTTATGTGCTTTGCACAATTGCGCTGGAACCCTCGTGAGAGCACATAGGGCGCTGTCCCATTAATGAAGGTTTCTTTTCACCTTCTTTCTCTGCTTTTCCTGAGTCAAACTTTCTTTTATAATACCTTCTTTTATCAGAGCTTGGAAATAGTTCCACCATGCACAACATTTTCTATGCCGAGACTTAAATGCCTCTTTTTATAATCTAAGCAATGCTCCTCTTCTCTCTCAATTTTAGAGAATCATTTTAACAGAGAAGAGTCATGCCTTGCAATCATTCGTATGCTAATCGGCAGCCATGGGAGGTGCCAATCGAGGAAATTGTTTCTCGTTTTATTGCACACTTGGTGAATCCCGCTCTCACAGATGGCCAATGTGATACGGTGTTACACGAGCTCTTGACTCGTAGAGGATCTCCTCTCCCCCATCGGCTCCCTTTGGCTCCAGATGATCTTCTTGTCCTTGCTCAATGACATTCCCTCTCATCGATGAAGTGGAGGACAAGATCGAGTGCTTTGATAAGTCACTTTTGATTACCAAGCCTCTGAGGGATCGCTCTGTCCAGTTGCTATGCCAGATATGGGCTCAGCGGACCATCATGGCTGCTTTCACCGATGAACACGACACTGATCGATGGGGAGTAACTCCTCGTGAAGATCGCCGCTTCAACATGGTGGAGAAGGCTGAGAGGGCTTTCAAAAACTTTATTTATAGTTTTGTAAACCCTTGTACTTTTGATCCCGTATTTGGTGATCTATTTCTTGTAGAATAAAATGTCTATTTGAAAGCTATCCTTTTATCGTTGGCCACCGAGTGCCTTATTTCTAACACATGTTTTTCCTTTGATTGTATTGTTTAAATATACGTGCAATATACATGTGCGCACGCGCACTTCACCCTTAGGGATTTTTGCTAAGCGCAAACGCCACCGATGTGCTCATGTCATGCAATAACCCTCCACACGCGTATATGAATGAGCCTGCTTTCACACATATCTATAAACGAAATTTAATTCGGTGTAAACACCCACTTTCCAAAAACCCAACCCCCTATGTTTTATAACGTTCCAAACCGGCCATCTTGATTATCATTAGGAAATAGAGAGGTTGTGTATCCAATTTCATAATATTTCGAGACTTCTAACTCACTCATCAATTGGAGAAAAGATTATCGGTTCTGCGATGCATGAAAAATGTGATCACTTGATGAACATGCAAGAGAACTCCAATCACTTGAAATTTGAATCATAATCTAACTATAACATGTGTTGGCTTACACTAACACCCTGGCCATCATCCGGGGCCGTTTGCGGAACAAAATTTTTTTTATAACGTTTTCAATTGGCGCTAGAATAACCCTAAACCGGATCTACCATAAACCTAACTAGCATGTAAAGGAGTTCTATCTACTATGAAAGAATTTTATACCAAGAGACTTAAGTCCTTCGGGTCTTCACTCCTTTCCTTTAGTATGCTCCTAGTGGCCTCCATGATCGAGCTTGATCGTTTGTCTCCTCGTGTCAAAGATGATCCACCCGAGAGTGTATACTTTTAGATCCTACCTCTAAACCGAGGTAACTAGGTTACTTAGTATGCTAATCTAAGTAGCTTAGATGATATAGAGAAAGATGATGGATTGATTTGTCTCACTAACCCTAGGTTTCTTAACACATGAGACTATTAGGGTTTTGAGGAAGAAGAAGATGAAGCTTGAGGAGAAGAGAGTGTAGTAGAGAGTATGAATGAAGAATGGCTAAGTGTTGTAAATAATCATGCAAACAATAATTTACAACACAAAATATCAAGCATACCCAAATAGTAAACCATAAGCCACCCCATGAGTCATCAAGTAGCCATGCTTCATTTAATGAGAAAACAACACCTTATACCTCCACCTCATTAACCATTTAACCTAAATGGTTAAAACAATAATGAGGTGTCTTCTTCTAGAAGCATCTTTCACAATTACAAGAATACCTCTTACCGTATATACATAACCGTATCCGTTTTCCAAAAAATACGAATACAAAGAGACAAAAAATCCAAGAATATAATACTAGGATCCGGCTTAAACCAAAGCCCGCTAGTATTATCCGCCCGAACATCATATATGCATAAGTACACGTATGTGATCGAACCCTGCCGTAAAACCATACGGCCTTTACATCTTTTCGCCTGAAGCAGAGAAACCCTATGTGTGGGACTCTAAAGACTCGACAGTACGCTGGCAGTGAGTTATTGGATAAATCCATAACCACAAGCACTTCAGCGGAACTAGCTGTACATAACGGCTACCAGGGTACTAGTCGAAATGGAAGGCCGACGTGCAAACTCATCCAGATCTCTACTGAGCCTATCTGTGAAAATATCCGTACAGTCCGGTCTTTTCGTCTAAGAGTATCACATACCGGGTCTAGGGGGTGGTGAACGTCAGACCTTAATAACCCGATATTTCGTGCTGATGTGGCTTAGGACAAATCCAGAAAACTACTGATCAACCTATCAGTAAATCCTAACTTTTTTGGCCAAGGTCTTATGGTCCTGGACAATCGAACACAGTGCGATATCGACTCCCAATACCTGGAGAGATGAATCCCTGACAATCACTCACCGCCTCTATGTGGCTCGAGACTGCACCCAACCAAAACCTGTTTGCACGACTCAGTAGAGCCGTGGTAGGGTAGCGATCAAAGCACAGTGGGAACTCACACGAGAAAGATGACGACCTCAGGTCCAAAGACTAACATGTAGACATGTCACATGAGAACTTCTATCTGAAGATAGGTATAATACCATCTAAAGGTTCTCGGCGAGTCGACCAGTGTACTCACCCCAAGTGAGCACCCGTATACAATCTTAGGTGATCACACCAATGATTGTGGGACCCGCCACCGCCCCTCGTCGGGGTCTAGAAATGTATACGCAAGTATACTCTAGAGTATCGATGCCCGATCTTGATACTCCTGGGACTTGGGACTTTTAAGGATGTGCTTATAGACTACCTAGCTCCCACAAGTATGATTGCCATCTTAATGCTGGTAGTCAAGCAAGATCTTACGGGCTTTATCAACATGTGGTCGACATATATAACATATGCACATGTTAAGATAAAGTCAAACCATAATAGTATACTACTGTATCAAGTCTTTATCAATATGTGCAAGCTGGATAAAACATCAATAGAAATAAATACACATATCTTGATAAAGACAACTCAAATAATAACTATATAACTGAGCAAGATTGTCCTGTACATACATATCCCCAGCATCCACATGTATATATATACAATAATGGCCTCTAGCGAATACATATCCAACAATCTCCCACTTGCACTAAATGCTAGTAATTGGCGTACCGAATACCTAACGTCTGCAGTAATGCCAGCTGCTGGAGTACCGCATACCCAACATCTCAAAAAGTCGCTCGAACTCCGTTTGAGGGACGGCCTTTATAAATGGATCCGCCGTGTTTTCTTTTGTTTCCACTCTCCGGACCACGATCTCCTGGCGATCTATGATCTCCCTGATCACGTGATACCGCCTTAAGATGTGTCTAGATTTCTGATGGGACCGTGGTTTCTTCGGTAAAGCTATAGCCCTATTGTTATCACAATACAGAAGTATTGAATCAACAATGGACAGAACTACCTGAAGTTCAGTAATGAACTTCTTCATCCAGACCGCTTCTTTTGCGGCATCATTCGCAGCAATGTATTCAGCCTCCATCGTTGAGTCTGCGATGGTGTCCTGTTTGGAGCTCCTCCAACACACCACCCCTCTGTTGAGGGTAAACACAAAACCCGAGACAGAATTGCTGTTATCCTTTTCACTCTGGAAGCTTGAATCGGTAAAGGACTCAACCTTCAGGTCTCCATTACCGAAAACCAAGAACATCTCCTCAGTCCTTCTTAAGTACTTGAGAATGTTCTTCACTGCTGTCCAGTGGTTCTCACTTGGGTTCGACTAATACCGGCTCACCACGCTAAGCGTGTAAGCCATATCTGGTCTGGTACATAGCATCGCATACATTATAGATCCTACCACCGAAGCATAGGCTATAGTGCTCAAGCGAACCCTCTCCTCATCAGTCTTGGGAGACATCTTTTTGGAGAGGGTGATTCCGTACAATGCGGGTATACTACCGCTCTTGGAATCTTCCATACTAAATCTCTTTAGTACGGTCTCTCTGTACCTGGACTGTGAAAATCCCAATAATCTCTTAGATCTATCTCTGGAGATCTTAATCCCCAGAATGTACGAGGCATCACTCAGGCCCTTCATGGAGAACCTTTATGACAAGAACAGCTTGACTGATTGTAGCATAGGAATATCGTTTCCTATCAAAAGAATTTCATCCACGTACAAGACTAGGAATACGATCGTTCGTCCTACAATCTTCTTATAAATACATGGCTCATCCTAGTTCTTGAAGAAGTCAAAGTCCTTGACTGTTTCATCAAAACAGATGTTCTAACTCCGCGTTGCCTGCTTTAATCCATAAATGGATTTGAGCAACTTGCACACCTTCCCGCTGCTCCCACTGTCTACAAAACCTTCTGGCTGATCCATATAAACGCACTCCTCCAAACATCCGTTTAGAAAAGCCGTTTTCATGTCCATCTGCCAGATTTCATAATCATGGAAGGAAGCAATGGCAAGTAGGACCCGAATGGATTTGAGCATAGCCACTGGAGAAAAGGTTTCATCATAGTCCACTCCTGGTCTTTGATGAAAGCCCTTTGCAACAAGTCTAGCCTTATAGGTTTCCACCTGCCTATCTACACCAATCTTCCTTTTGTAGATCCATTTGCATCCAACGGGTTTTACCCCAGGTGGAGCAATTTCCAAGGTCCACACTTTATTGGCGTACATAGACTCCATTTTGGACCGCATAGCATCTAACCACTTATCAGAGTCCCTACTGATAGTGGTCTCCCTGAAACTAGTAGGATCATCTTCTTCCAATATGCAATCCTCTCATTCCCCGTCTATGAGAAAACAGTAGTATCTTTCGGGTGAATAAGAAATCCTACTAGATCTGCGGAATTCGTCGAGGGTTATTGAATCTAGGGGTTCTACCAAATCTTCTGTTACAGTTTGTGATTCAAAAATTTCTTCCAGTTCTACCGTACTCTTACTAATTTCTTTTACAAGAAATTTCCATTCTAAAAAGGTGGCATGACGAGCAACAGACACATTTTATTCCTCGGTGTAGTAGAACAGATACCCCCGTGAATGTTTAGGGTATCCTACAAACTTGCACAAAACAGATCTTGCCTCAAGTTTACCTGGGTTCTACTTTTAAAAAAAAGTAGGACACCCCCATATCTTAATGTAATTAAGATATGGTCTCTTTCCACTCCATATTTCATATGGGGTGGTAGGCACTGATTTGTTCGGTTCTCTATTCAATATGAATGCAGCTGATTCAAGAGCAAACCCCCAGAATGAAAGAGGCAACTCATCATTGCTCGTCATGGAGAAAACCATGTCCAATAGAGTATAGTTCCTCCGCTCCGATACACCATTTGCTGTGGTGTATATGGAGGAGTAAGCTGAGAGAGAATTCCATTCTCTTTTAAGTATTCTAGGAATTCCGTGCTTAAGTACTCTACTCCTCTATCGGATCGAAGGATGTTGATACTTTTGTCAGTCTGGTTCTCTACTACCTTTCTGAATTCTTTGAATTTCTCAAAAACTTCAGATTTGTGTTTCATTAGATACACACATCCGAACCTAGAGAGATCGTCAGTGAATGTGATGAAGTACGAGAACCCACCCCGTGCATTTATAGATATTGGACCACATACATCACTGTGTATGAGTCCTAAGGGCTCTGCTGCTCTTTTTCTGTGTTTGGTGAACGGAGATTTGGTCATCTTTCCCTTGAGACAAGACCGACAAGTTTCATAATATGAAAATTCGAACGTATTCAAATACCCATCCTTATGCAATTTACTCAGTCTTTTCTCTCCGATATGACCAAGTCTGCAATGCCACAAGTAGTATTTGTTCTCTTATGAACACTTCCTCTTGCGTGTGTTTTGTATATTGAAAACTATGTTTTGATTTAGAACATAGATACCGTTAAACAGTGTACCTTCTGCAACCAACACCTTATCAAGGTAAATGTTCATGATATTTCTGTCAAGAACAAAGTTATATCTATCTTTATCAAGTAAAGAAATTGATATGATGTTGCATTACATGGAAGGTAAATAGTAGCAATTGTTCAAAATCATAGTATTGCCATTTGGCAACACTAGATGATATTCACCAACGGCAGCAGTATCAACTTATGCTCCGTTCCCTACTCTAAGAGACATATCACCAGGTCTAACCATCCTACTTTTTCTCAGTCCCTGCAATAAATTACAGATATGAGATCCTGATCCGGTATCTAGTACCCAGGAGGCGGGACTGACCGAAAAACAGTTATCAATAACAAGAACACCTGAAGGAGATGCAATAGTATGCTTCTTTTTCGTTGGGGTCATCAAGGAATTCATGCAATCCTCTTTCCTTTGCACATATTCATGACCACCATCATAAGTTAGAGCCAAACCGACGTTCCCCAGCCCCGAATAAGAATTCGTATCGGTCAAGCGATAAATTTTATTATCTTGATTAGGGCGTGAAATGGTTGCTACCCGGAGATAGAGAAAAGAAACACTCAGCGTGCGCTCTTACAAGATCAGATTGGTTATTAATTTATCTAATCAGGATGGCTCCCAATGTTTTCTCGAATTCTTATTGAAACCCTATAAGAAGAATTAGTCAGGATTAATCGCACGTCACAATACTTGCTTAACCTTTCGGACAGGCTAGTATCGGTACTTCGAGGGAGGTTTTCCAATGCTTTCCCGAAGTTCCTTAATTATATAACCTCTTTTCACCGGAGGCGTAGCCCTGCTAACACCGTTCAAGACACCTATTTGGTTTATAGCATTGATTGTTAAGTGAAATAATCTTCCAAGAGTAATCCTACTCATCAGTGGGATCGAGATTCAACTATCATTGTGTGATGACCTATATGGAATTCACTTTAGTCACCACACTCCAGAAGATATGCTAATCCTGCAAGTTTCCTGTAAATATTTGAATCTCCCGATGTGGTTTTTGCCCCTAACACTTATGACCTTGACGTTGGCCAACATATCGTAAGTCGTTAGTCAGGTTCAACCCGTCATTATCCTGGATTAACTTAGACCCACCCGTACAAGTCCTTGACGTAGGCCAAAATAACTATACGACTGTCCTAAATATTGGCATATCCATGTAGCAAACAAGCATTACCCATCTACCATTCACTATGCTTTGACGTAGGCCAACATACATAGCATGATACTAGGTGATAGTTGTAAGAAATGACGGAGGGCTACGGTTGGGTTTTTGGCGAAAATCCCTTTAACGTAATGAACTTGATATCGTTGAAGGAACCGAGTAGTTTTGAAATGGAGTGGTTTAGGCTCCGCTTTTGAAAACTTGTGGTTTTGAAGAAAAACCGAGTAATCTACTGTATAAACTTTTGCTCAAGAGGTCACTCCCCGCGAAGGGATCTCGGCCCTTGCCTCGTGAAATGAGGTGCTGGATATTCACAGCCGAATACGACTATGCAAAGCAAAAGAACATAACTATAGTTTTTCGAAATTTGTTCTAACGACATCTTTTTAGGTTTCTTTTCTTGCATTAATCAAAATTAATGCGGTCCCATCAATTAAACATATCACACCAGAAAAGAACAAAAATAAAATATACGTATATGCCATCCGCATTCACCACGGGGCCCTGATTGATAGAGATTTTTTGTGCTTAGTTTTAATTACCGCAATCAAGACGGTTTCGCTTGGTAGCTAGCCGGATGAGTACGGGTCGGTCCACAGAGAGATATGAATCTTTTTCTTAGTGTTTTAACGAGTTAAGTCCAGTTTGTCCAGGTTTGTTTAAGATTAACTATGTTCTAAAATATGTATAAAGAGAGCTTGTTAGGGTTAGGATTCGGTTAATTTGAGTTAGGAGTCGCTCACATCTTTCGTTGCCACTCTTAATATCGATGTTACGGTAATCGGCAACAACGGGGATAAGCACGACTAGGAAGAAAACTTGCGAGTATAAGCTAGGCTTTCCAACACTTAGTTCCTTCCTATTGGTCCTTGTCCGTCCGTTCTTGGCTCTTAGACTTAACCTATGGTTAATTCAACCACAACCGGTCTTACTAGGGTGTCACCGCTATCATATAGGATAGAATGTCGTAGAGACCGGATTGCGGTTCTTTCAATTAATGGGAGTCTGAATCAAGATGTTGGGCAAAGAAAAGAGTGAAAGGGATTTTCTTCTCTCAAACTTTCCTTATCCTATCCTAACAAGTGAGAAACTACTCACCCATTAAAAAGAAAAAGAAAATAAAACAAAGAAAGAAAGATAGAAAGAAATGAGTTAGAGAATCATAACTAGCTATTTGGGACCTCACTTAGGCAGGGACCTCACTTAGGCAAGGATCACACTTAAGCATCATTGTTGTAAAGATAAAGGAAAAGAGAAGAAGAAAACTAACAAACAAACAAATAACAACAACTACTTTAACAAATAAAATTACAAGCAAATATAAGAACACAATTACAAGACATGCATTAAAAAGAACTCTTTTTTAATCATCATTCACTCATGAAGCTCACTACAATATCAATAGAGAAAGATGAAAAGGAAGAAGAAGATACAAACTATTATTCTAAATCCTAATACAAGAAAAAGCATCCTTTACTTGGCTTGAAACTGGGTTATTTATAGGCAGATACATGAAACCCTAAGGATAAAATCTGAGCCCAAATGAACTTACAAAACTACCCTCAAAAAAACGATCCCTAACTGAGTTGACACGGCCGCGGATCCACGGCATAAGTGCACATTGGCCGCGGATCCGCGACACTTTGGTTGAATTGCAGTGTCGTATTTTCTGGGGTTTTCCATGTTTCTGTTCTTATCTATTTGGTTCACTTGGTTTCTCAAAATATCTTCAAATTTCTCCCAGATTTTCTGCAGTCCAAAAAGATGAAATGATGTGGACTTTTTCTTTGATTTTCTTGAGCTCCACGTTAGAATCTGGGATCTTGTGCTGCCTTTTGTACTTTGTGCATGAAATGACCAATGATTTGCCTTTTTGTCCCTAAAACTGGTAGGCGGCCTCTAACGGATAGTGAGCGGAGACCCGTATTTTATCTGTTGTTGGTCGTAGTCCTGAATTTGTTGCGACTTTTCATGATTTTCACTGTTTAGAGCTGAGAACCTGTAACCTGCAATTATTTAGCAAACACGGATCAAGAATACCTACCTATATGCAATGCGATCAAGAATGGGCGGTATAAAAATGCAAAAATCTGATATGAACAAATACCCACAAACTTATCTTTTGCTTGTCCCGAGCAAAGCCTTTTTATTCACAAAAAGTCCTAACCTCACTTTCGCAGGGAACACGATTGCACTGAGCTCGTGCAACAAGCCGTTAAACCTCTAGGTTTCCCTAGAGGAGGAGTTTTGTTTCTTGAGGGTTTTCAGCGGATACTACCCACAAAATCCGGTCATATTAGCCATTGACTCTAATCCTACAGTTCAGCATTCTAGCAAGAAACTCTATCATCTTTAACTTAGAAATCATCAACCCTTATTCTTCACACTTCATTTTCATTTAACTTATGATCCTATATGTTTTGCCAATTTTTAAAGCTCTCTGCATCTCTTGAGTTTTCCTTCTAAAACGCAATCTCAAATCCGGAATTTTTATCATCCCTATTGAAGATATAAGCCTTATTTTTCATTCCTATCTCTCCTCCAAACTCCGATCATATACCCCTACGTGTGTGTAAATATCACCCCTACACTTAGAAATTCAATTCAAGCTATAATACCCTTTCCTTAATACCTAGCACTACTTCTTCTTTATTAATGGGGGACGGATTTGCTGACACATCCTTCATGCGACTATTACAGCTTCCTAAGGCATTAATCAGTCGATTACTGAATGTGTGAGTATTAAAGCGTAAATAGCAGTTTCCAGGTCTTGTATTTTTCTTCTTCTTCTTCTTCTTCTTCTTTTTTTATTTTTTTATTTCAAGACCGGATATATTTTTCAATGATACTCTTTTGGTGGTTAGCTTTAAATGTCGTTTTTTCATTCATACTAGGGTTTCATGCAAGAGTATTTCTAGGTATCCTTTATTATCCCAAGTTTTAAGGTGCATGTATGTGCGATTTGTAGGGTATATATTTTCAGAATTTGGACTTAAGATTCAGAATTATTTTTCATACTTACTCTTCAAATAGAGCTTTCAATACTCTTCCCTCATTTCAAGTTAGCCCAAGAACTGAACTCAAAATTACTTATTTCTAAATAAACTGCAAGGACGTATATTTTCTACAGTTATACTTCAAGAAAGGTTATTTTTAGGGTTTTTAATTTACTAAGTTTAGGATTTAGTTTGTTCTAACTAGTCAACCGTCATGTCGAACTTGAGTTAAAAATGACCAATATTGAAAAAAAAATTCAATTTTCATTTTAAAAATTTTTTTTTTCATTTTTTTTATAATAATGTAATGCAGAAAAATACGATGCGGAATTTAAACATGCAACGTAAAATAATAAATATTTACATAAAGAAAAAAAACGTGCAGATGCAAGGATTACTATTTACAACCAAACCCCACCCCCAAACTGACTGACAACAGTGCCTTCACTGCTGCCTACGGCGTCTCCTAGATGCGGTATCACTCGTTCCGGCCTCACTTCTGTCCGTTCCATGACCCCTCGATCGTGCTCTTTCCTCTTGTGCCAGTAGGGTTGACATTTCCTGTTCAAGACTTCTTAAACGCTGATCAAAATTTGTCAGCATCCCGAACACTGGTTCTACCCCCCTATGGGTACGTCGTATCAAGCGTGCTTGCGCAGTGGGGGTTTGCTCTTCATCGCTCGCTGTCGAGCTCGTGCTGGGCGTCTTTGCCATCACATCTTCGGCCGGCTCGGCGCGCGACCATAAATCATGAAGTCTTGTGTATGATGTGGAGATACCCTTAAGAAGGGCTCTAATGGTAACCCCACCATGCATGTAAACATCGAATTCCTCAACAGAAAGGAAATAGAGATACAATTATGTCACTAACATCGGCCATGGGTAATTGGCAGCCTCCTTACCCGTGCCAATCGAGTGTAGTAGCACAGTGCACATGTCATAACTAGGGTTCTTTATCATTAATGTGTGCACTATGTATAGGGATGGGGTGAAAAAGGTGGTGTTGTGCGAACTTCCGAAAATGTTGTTTTGTGCCCAACTGCACGCGGTTAAAATGTTCACATATAGATTCGAGCCTGAATGCCCTTCCTAGGCTCCCTAGAACAATCATCACCCATTAATGGCATGTAATCCTCAAAGCGGAGGGGTTGTTCATGTACGGGGATACGAGGTATCAAAATTACTTCATGAATGAAGTCCATATCTATAATAATTTCCCGACCCCCCCACAATAATCATATGAACCCGTGTTTAGCTAAACATCTCTCCTCCATATTTTCAAAGAAACGCGCAACGAGATCCGGAATCGCGAACACGTTTGGATGGTTAAACAACAGAAAATTCCATCCGCGTTTTCGGATCTTGTCGCTAAAATAGCCACCATAAATGTCATGGGCAAATAATTGGGAAAAATCCCGTTCAAATTGAAATGTAGGAGCCATGGAAATAAAATGCAGAAAGCTGTGAATTTATAGAGAGGAAAATTAGAAATGCAAATCTCCTTTGAAAATTTTAGAAGGGGAGGTGACTTAGCGGCGGCGGATCGGCGGCAGAAGAAGCTATCAGCGGCGGAAGCGCGGCGTGTTGGGGAGATCGACGGTGGAAAATCCTGTGGCGGCTAGGGTTTTGTGTGATAGTTAAAATTAGGGCTCGGGAGTTGCAGAAAAAGGTCGATGGTGTATTTATAGGGGCTGTTGGTTATTGAACAAAAGTCCCCCAAAAAGAGGAATTTATTAAAAAAAAATATTTTTATTTTAAAAACTTTTTTATAGATGGAACTGAATATTTACAAAAGCACCCCCCATTTTTTATTTATTTATTTATTTTACAAATTATTACAAGTGGGAATTTCACCAGGCAAGAAATATCCTAACACAAAAAATGGTATATAGATACCCCCAAACTTATTTGAAACAGTGTTTCCACTGTTTATGGCTGGATAACCGAAGTTTGGTGGTATGCGGAGGGAGATTAGTCAATATAAACCGGCTCCTGCAAGATCAGGAGTTCCTCCGAAGGTTCTGCGGTGAGGAACGGTTTTACCCTGTGTCCGTTCATTTTGAATAATGAACCGTCCTCTGTATTCTCTAAATCCACCGAACCGTGCGGGTACACACTCCGCACAAAAAGGGGTCCTTTCCAGCGAGATCGAGGGTTACCGGGATGGAAATGTAGTCGAGTGTCGTAAAGAAGTACACGTTGTCCAGGCGTGAAGGTTTTGCGCCTAAGTTGTTTATCATGAAACACTTTCGTTCGGTTCTTTATGACAACCGCGTTTTCATAAGCTTCATCCTGAAGCCCGTTCTGTTCGTTGAGTTGCAGCTTCCGATAGATGCCCGCATCTTCAAGGGTTAGGTTTAGCTCTTTGATCGCCCAAAATGCGTGATGCTCGATTTCCACAGGAAGGTGGAAAGCCTTTCCCTACACAAGCCGATAGGGAGACATTCCAAGATCAGTCTTGTAAGCAGTGCGGAATGTCCAAAGGTCATCAGTTAGTTTCAAAGACTAATCTTTACGGTTCTTGGAAACCGTTTTCTCCAAAATCTGCTTGATTTGACGAATTGAAACTTCGGCTTGACCACATGTTTGGGGGTGGTAGGGCGTGGATAGCTTATGATTAATAGAGTATTTCCGCATCAAGGTCTCGAAAGTCCTATTACAGAAATGCGTCCTATTGTCGCTAATGATCGTGCAGGGGTGCCCGAACCGGGAAAGATGTTTTCTTTAAGGAATCTAATGACATCTGATTAGTCGAAAATAATGTATTTTTAACACGGCAATTTCCCTATCTTTTGCGCTCATTTAGAAGTGTACGGTATTTATATTTCACATATTAGCAAAACTGTCGCAAAATATCAGTTTGCATGTGTTAGACTTTAAAACCGGCACTTTAAAGGAAATTGACCGCATTTCATGGCATCGCATCATCCCTATATTGCGCAACACTTGTTTTGAGATCTATGCTGGAAAACCCAGAAGCAAAGCCAAAAGAGCTGATCAAACATTACGCCAACTCAATGATTTCAGTTCTGGTATCAATCCAAAGAGACAAATAAAATTCAACATATCAAATAAGCCACAAATAGCAGCCCAAGACGACACCAGAAGTTTAAAGCCCCAAGCCAACAAAGTGGCCGCGGAACCGCGGCCGGAGCCGGCTTGCACCGCGATTCCGCGGCGGTCTTGCCCCTTCATCACCTCAATTTTGGTGCATAATGTCTATCTCAGCTCCCACACTTCAGCAAGACATGTCAGTTTCCAGAAGACTCCAGAGACTTCTGCCAGATCAGCAAGCTTTGGGATCAACACTAAACTAGCCTTGTATTCTAGAAACTTCTCCCTAAACCCTAGCTTAAACCCTAAGCTAAGCCTAACTAACTACTTCTAGAAGTCTTTCAACAAACTTTTGGAGGGAACTTCTCAAGGCCTAGGGTTTGGGTGATCTATAAATAAGACCCTAGGCTCACTTGTAATATTATTGAATCATCTCTTGGAATTCTATTCATTCAATAGATCCATTCACTCTCTTTCTTTATCTTCTTCTTCCACAAGTCTAGTGACAAGGCTTATGTGAAACACTAACCCTAATTCCAATCAAAAGCCAAGATCCCGAGTACCCCATCAAGCAAGAAGCCTTGCAACCTTTTATGAGCCGAGCCGATCTTCAACAGAGCAAGTGGTCCAAGCCGATCCGCGACTCACGGAGCCGAGCGACGCCAATTCGACAATTTAGTTCTTCCACTTGTAGTTCTTGAGCGACTGTAATCAAATTGTTGATATAAATAAAAGGTGATATTCTTTTATCTTATTTTCTTTAAATTCTTGCATCATGATTCAATCTAAATTTCTAGTTGTAATTCTTGTTGTGATGTTTGAGTAATACTCCGCTCTTCGAGGAGTCGAGACGATCAATAGAATGATGATGTAATATATCTTAAATCGATTCTTGAATCCTACGAGTTTTGTAAACCCTAGCAATTTCAAGAATCGACGACCCAATTCGTTGCGATGCTTTCTTGATTGATATCGCTCGAGATTGGGGAGTTACGATCGTTTCTTGAAATTTCTAGAGGATAGAATGTGAATGATATCGACGAAAGAACAAGGGTTAAACGATGAAACCCTAGTTTCACAAGAAAGCCCTAACTCTCGTCGATCATCATCGATCTAGTATCAATTCTTCGAAGGACAAGAACACGATATCTTGAGATTACATCATGTCTATAGATCCGATCGATTCTTACGAGCCTCATTTAGATTCTTGACATTTGGTTGGAAATATCATCGAAACCCGATTCTCGATTGTTTATCAGTTTCTTGATTCTTGATTAGATTAGTGACACCTGAATCAATCGATAAAATCTTGAATCATGTTTTCTTTTCTTTTCGATTAACTTTTCAATTCAAGCAAATTAAATATAAAAACGAATCGCACAATCCCTGTGGACGATCGGCACTCGCTTACGATCTACAACCGACACCGTAATTGATTGCGGTCAAATATAATTCTTTGATTGTGATTCTGTACAATTTTCTAATTACCGACACAAAGAAACTTATTCGCTTTATTCGATTTACACAAACAAGAAATTTTATTACAATCAAATGAAACCGTTATCGGGAATCATTTGAGTTGATTTACTTACACAGTCTCGAATTTTACGATCAATCATGATTTGATACTTTTACATCCAATCAGAAATTTATAATCAATCAAATGGCGCCGTTGCCAGGGACTATTTGATTTGATACTTTTACATCCAATCAAGAAAATATTTCAATCAAATGGCGCCGTTGCCGGGGATTACGCGCTAATTCATTTCATATTATATTTTGAATTGAAAGATTTATTCCATTGTGATTTTTGAGATCAAAATTCGTGCAAACGCTAAACGATTTGTTGTGGTTCATTGCAAGGAAATCTGGAGATGTTTGGCAATTGAAATTTTTTTTTGGAATATACCAGAGAGCTGAGGGAGTATACAGAGACTCTCTGAAAAATATTTGCGCAGAGATCACAATTTCTGACCGCGGAAGGGCGGCAATAGGACCCATATGCGGGGGAACCGCGGTCTACTTGAGGGATCACTGTACCATTTTTTCTCTGTAAGCTTCTTACCTTCTCCTCTCTCCTCTTTTTAGCTCCAACTAACAAATTTCTGCAGGATTCTTTGCAAATAATCGCAACTCGCAAATTGCAAAATTAAATTTGTGCGTGATTTTGTTTCTTGGTTGTTTGCATTCTAAATATGGATATTAAGGGGCACGGCCAAATCCAAATTAGGTGGGGATTTCATTACCCTTCCTAGGCCCCGAAAATCGCAAAACTTGCATCCGCATTGAGCCACATTAACTAAATAATATCTAGAGATGATTTTAAGGACCGTCGTGCTCACTTAGGACAGAAGAAGGCCATGGGTAATTCATTGCTTATCCGCGTTTTCTTGTGGTGCCTAGGCAAGTGTGTCGAAGGCTAGTGTTTATTAATTAGGCCCACTACTTACGTAGTGGAGTACCTTCCCACTTACCTGGCACTTACCTGGCCACAGGGTAACAAAGAGGCAGTGGAGGATTCTATCCTGCAACTTGTCTTTTGGCAGTTAGGAGCGGTCTAGAGCCGGACCTAGGTGACCACTAGATTCTAGGGTTTTGTTGCTGCATTTGTTGTGTCGCATCATTTTTTCAAAAATCCGTCCCTTTTTCAAAGCAAACACCGCATTAATTCATTACCCCTAATTATAAGTCAACGCTGCAACTTGTACTAACCCTTTTTAGTACAAGATAGGCTGGACACGGGTTCTAGTGCCCGTTTAGTCCGTGTACCCTTTATCGACTCCGAAGTCGATATTTCTCCATTTACCTTTCCTTTACCTACTACCACACCCACATCGATGGATCCACCCCCATCGAACTTCTTTAACCCTAATCTGCCGCCGTCCATTGGTGCGCAGAATCCACCCCGCATCTCTCTCCAGGAGAGGTGCTACCCTTTGCGAGGTCCTCTTTCGACCTGCTTATCAACACCACCAGCCAATGGGGATAACTTTGAGATGAAACCCCAGTACATCAACCTTTTAACCAAATTCCACGGACTCGAGACTGAGGACGCTTACGTTTTCATTACAAAATTTGAAAACGTATGCACAATGATGGGTACATCACAACTTTCAGTGGATGCTATGCGTCTACGACTTCTTCCATATACATTGTGCGATATAGCCGAGAAGTGGCTATATAACACTACCGCACATTCTATTACGAATTGGGAAGAATTCGTCGCTGCATTCCTTAAGAAATTTTACTTAATACAAAAGACGGCTCGAATCCGTAGCGAACTGAATCAATTTGCCCAGCTCCCTACAGAACCATTTTCTAAATGCTTTGAACGTTTCAAGGATCTTTTAGTTCAGTGTCCTCATCACGGCATCCCGAGATGGGAATTGTGCCGAATCATTTATGAGGGCATTAACCCAAATACTAAACAGAGCCTTGAAAACATGTGTCAAGGTACTTTTATGATTAAGGATGATGGGGAAGCATGGAAGTATTTAGAAGAGTTCGCTGAAAAATCACTACAGTGGGAGAGTGGAATCCAACCATTGAATAGGGGTGGCGTACGCCAAATAGATGTGTCCATAGGTGTTCGAGCTGAGATGGCAGCAATGCAAAAGAAGCTCGACGCTATGGAACACAAATTTGCAGCAGCCTCCCTAAACCCAGTGTCGCTCCCCAAAACTGTTTGTGGGTGCTGTTCTGATCCGTCTCATTTAACGGAAGGAGGTCCATTAAACTCTGCGTTTCAAGGTCACGAGCATTCTAATGCCGCATTTCAAAGACCTAGAAACGATCCATATTCTTCCACGTACAATCAGGGTTGGAGGAATCACCCGAATTTCGCTTGGAACCAAAACCAATCTCAAAACACGGTTCCAAACACGATTCAATTTCAAAGGACTCTTCCTCCACCACAACAGCAACACCTTCAACTCACTCAGCACCCCTATCAGTCATAAAATTTCCAAAATCAGGTCAACAATCCTGCACAGTCTAATCCGATAACCTGTTCTGACGAATTCTCTCAATTCACTCAAACCATGAAATCACTTTTATCAAATTTCATAGAGGTTTCGACTGAGGTTAGATCTTCCGTCAGTGAGATAAAGAAAAACTCAGCGTCTCAAGCTGAGAGTATCAGATCGATGGAAGATGAAATCGCACGCCTTAAAGCCGAAATGAGTGCGAGAGAAAAAGGGAAACTTTCCTCTCAACCCGTACAGAATCCTGGGCATTACAATGTAAATACCGTCACAACGTTGAGATCGGGAAGAGTGCTGAACAATCATGTCAGGGAAGGTATTAATGATATTGAAAATCATATCAACACCCCGGCTGAGACCTTTCCACACACACACACACTTCTCCTTCTGATCCTTCTTCTTCTACCACACCACCTTCTCGCGAGCCTATTCTCCATTTCCCACTAGGCTCAACACCTGAACCCAACCCTTATTGTTCTCCATAGAAGGTCTCCACACCTCTTTTGGGATCTTGTCTACCCCCTCTTCCTTCTCCTATGATGGACCCTGCGCTTATTGCGAAAGCTCCTTACCCGAATCGGTTAAGGGGTAACAGAACGAGTCCTCATATGGAGAAAATTATGGAAATGTTCAAACAGGCTTACATCAATATCCCTCTCCTAAATGCAATTCAACAAATCCCCGCTTATGCGAAAATTCTTAAGGACTTGTGCACTAGGAAGATGAAGACCCAAGTGCCGAAGAAGGTCTTCATGGCTAATAATATCAGCACTGCTTTTATTCCCCAGCTACCAAAGAAACGAAAGGACCCAGGATGTCCTACAATATCGATTTCTATTGGGGGTAAAAACATAAATCGTGCTCTTTTAGACCTTGGCGCAAGTGTGAACCTACTTCCATATTTTGTATATGAGCAATTAGGGATTGGAGAGCTGAAACCTGCTCACTGCACTCTCCAGATGGCAGACCGATCAATCACCAAACCAAGGGGTGAATTAGAGGATGTGTTGATAAAGGTCGGGGAATTTGTTTTCCCCGTAGACTTCATTGTACTTGACACACATCCTGTAACAAACCCCCGGGGCCAAATTCCGGTGATTCTGGGTCGTCCTTTCCTTGCCACTTCCAACGCTGTTATAAACTGTAGAAACGGTTCAATGAATTTATCATTTGGAAATATGACCATTGAACTAAATATCTACAAAGTTGGAAGTCAGCCATCAGAACCCTCTGCTCATATTTTGGATGTGTGCTCTGTCCATGAGATCGCTCCCGATAGTTGTGGAGCTGAGGAACTTTGGTTTTCTGATCTCGATGACATTACCACATCTCTGTTTGATTTCACAAAAGATCTTAGTGAGGACACTTTTTCTACACTTGAGTCCTGCACTCCTGACTTTTCTCAACCCGAGTCTGTATCTTTCACAGGCTCTGAGCTTCTTTGTAAATTCAAAAATCACTCAATAATCCCTCCTTCTATCATTTCTCCGCCCGAATTAGATCTCAAAATTTTACCGTCTCATATGAAATATGCTTATTTTGGTGAGAAGGAGTCCTTACCGGTTATAATATCCGCTTCTCTAGCATTAGAGCAAGAGAATGCACTTTTATCGGTATTGAGATCTAACAAAGAGGCGTTTGGTTGGAGTATGGCGGACATCAAAGGGATTAGTCCCTTGATAGTTGAACATCATATACATGTGATGGATGATGCCAGACCAACCCGAGAACCACAGAGACGGTTGAATCCCGTCATGAAGGAAGCAGTAATGAAAGAGATCGTCAAATGTATAGATAATGGTATTAGATACCCCATCTTCGATTGCCAATGGGTGAGTCCTATACATGTCGTTCCTAAGAAATCCGGCATCACTGTTATAACCAATGAGGTGAATGAGTTGATTCAGACACGCGCCCAAACTGGGTGGCGTGTATGTATCGATTATAGAAAACTCAATGCTGCCACGAGGAAAGACCACTTTCCTCTACCATTCATTGATCAAATGCTGGAACGCTTAGCGGGACGAGAGTATTATTGTTTTATGGACGGATACTCAGGCTATAATCAGGTCCCCATCGCCAAAAAGGATCAAGATAAAACCACTTTTACTTGTCCTTTTGGTACTTTTGCTTACAGTCGCATGCCCTTTGGGTTATGCAATGCTCCCGCTACCTTTCAGCGGTGTATGATGGGGATATTCTCTGATATGGTAGAGAATTTTCTGGAGATCTTTATGGACGATTTCTCAATTTTTGGAGACTCTTTTTCTGATTGCTTATCGAATCTTGGCGCTTTTCTTACTCGTTGCAAAGAGAAGAACTTGACTTTGAACTGGGAAAAATGCCATTTCATGGTCCAAGAAGGAATTGTTCTTGGACATGTTATTTCCCAGAAAGGCATTGAGGTTGACAGAGCTAAGATAGATGTCATTCAAAACCTCCATCATCCCAAAAGCGTCAAAGATATTCGATCTTTCCTTGGCCATGCGGGCTTTTATAGAAGATTCATTAAGGACTTTAGCAAAATTGCTAGACCTTTAACTCTTCTCCTGGACAAGGATACGACCTTCCATTCTGACTCGGACTGCGAGACAGCATTCGACTCACTTAAACACTCACTCACTTCAGCCCCCGTTTTATCATCACCAAACTGGGACTACCCCTTTGAGCTAATGTGTGACGCATCCGACTTTGCAGTAGGTGCAGTCTTAGGACAGCACATCGAAAAGATGCCACACGTGATATACTATGCAAGTAAGACCCCGAATGATGCGCAAATCAATTATACAACCACAGAAAAAGAACTTTTAGCGGTTGTATTTGCATTAGAAAAATTCAGGCCTTAATTAATTGGCTCACCTATAGTTGTGTATACTGACCGTTCCGCCTTAAAACATCTTCTGGCGAAGAAAGATGCAAAAGGTCGAATAATACGTTGGATCCTTCTATTACAAGAATTCGATCTTGTTATCAAAGATAAGAAAGGATGTGAAAACGTAGTAGCTGACCATCTTTCACGCATCTCTTCTTCCCCTGTGACCCTGCCGATCAATGATTCGTTTCCTGACGAACAACTCTTGAGCTTATCCAATGAACCATGGTTCAGGGATATGGTGAACTATCATGCCACGGGACTGATACCCAGCGATTGGTCAAAACAGGACAAATACCGTTTTCTATCCCAAGTAAAACACTTTTACTGGGACGAGCCATATCTGTTTAAATATTGTCCTGATCAGATCATTCGTCGGTGTGTCCTGAATGAAGAGTTCAAGAGTGTTCTTTCTTTTTTGTTATGATCAGGCCTGTGGGGTTCACTTCGGTCCTAGAAAAATGGCGGAGAAGGTTTTGCAATGTGGATTTTATTGGCCGACCTTATTTAAGGACGCATTTGACCATTGCAAAACCTGTACACAATGTCAGTATACGGGTAGAATCTCCCAGAGGAATGAAATGCCTCAGCAACCCATCTTGGTTGTTGAAATATTCGATGTTTGGGGCATTAATTTTATGGGTCCTTTTCCCAACTCCTTTGGAAATTTGTACATACTGCTGGTGGTTGATTATGTCTCAAAGTGGGTTGAAGCCATTTCATGTCGCACTAATGACAGGAAAGTTGTCATTAAGTTCTTGAAAGAGAATATCTTTTCGCGATTTGGACACCCACGCGCTATCATTAGCGATAATGGGACATATTTCTGCAACAGGTCTTTCGAGACTCTGATGCGGAAATACTCAATCAACCACCGACTTTCTACACCCTATCATCCCCAAACAAGCGGGCAGGCTGAAATCTCAAACGGACAAATCAAACTTATCCTGGAGAAAACTGTTGCTAAAAATAGAAAAGACTGGTCGACCAAACTGACGGATGCTCTTTGGGCATTCCGAACTGCATATAAGACCGACCTAGGGATGTCTCCATATAGGATAGTATTTGGAAAAGCATGTCACTTACCCGTCGAGATTGAGCATAAAGCATTGTGGGCTATTAAAGAAATAAATTTTGACTTAAACCTTGCTTGCAACTTTCGGAAGCTGCAAATAAATGAGCTAAGCGAACTCCGCGATGAAGCTTATGATAATGCTGTAATTGTAAAGAATAGGACTAAGGTTTTTCACGATAAAAACATTTTGAGGAAAATATTTACACAAGGTCAACAAGTCATTCTTTATGATTCACGATTACACCTTCACGCGGGTAAGCTCCGATCTCGGTGGAAGGGACCTTTTGTTGTGCGGTCTGTATATCCACACGGGGCAGTAGAAGTAGAAAATGTTAAAAACGACACATTTTTCCAAAGTGAATGGACATAGACTAAAGCCGTATTTTTCCACTAACCCCACGGAGGAGCTCTTGTTCTTACAAGAGCCAGTTTATTTGAATTAAAATTCCTCCGTCTCACCTTCATATCCTGTATATCACTGCATCATCTTTTTGAATGAAGGTGAGTGAAAAGAATAAGTTTGGGGAAAGTTCTTCACTTATATATTTTGCCCCCACTAATAATTCCCCCCAGATTTACAGGTTTTATAGGTATAGCATTTGGCAACAGTGAGGACACTGTTGAAAACAAGTTTGGGGGAGGTTTGTGCTTATTTTTGCATCATTTGCATATCATTTGCATAAGCACAAAACATTTTTTTTAAAAATCTATAAAAATTTTCAAAACCTATAAAAATTTAAAAATTTTCAAAATTATAAAAATAATTTTTATACATAAATAAAATAATGAAAGTTTAGATAGTGAAAAATTACATCCATGAGATTGGAAAAATTTAAGGAAACTAAGAAAATTAGAAGTTTTCTTATACGAACTAGTAATAAGTAGTTATGAGCCGTTGTCCCAAGGGTTAGTAAGATGAAAGACGTCACTAATCTGAGGATAAAAATAAGTCTGAAAAATAGTTTCTATTCTGGAAGCCAAACATTTTGAACGTTGATACCCTGCTATTCGCACTTACACACGTCTTAAAGCCTGGGATAGTAGAGGATACCTTGAAATGCTCTTGTCTTAAAGCCGATGTATGAAGGAAATAAAAAGAAAAAAGTGAATAAAAAAATAAAGAAAATATAAAGTGGTGAGAAAAATGAACAATGGTTTTGTTATCGCCAAGGGCAACAAAAAAATTTATAGCGAGGGTGCCTCTTCACCTAGTGCCCTAAGGCCAACTGGTCTGGGAGTCACTGCTATGCCTGAGGTGGTGCAAGACGAGGAAAATACACCAAGTAAGCAAGCACAGGAGTAATTGGTCGGTTAGTACCTCAAGCAGTATTAACGGTCGTATGAAAGTGTATGAGCAATCTCATCTAAATATTTATTAAGTAAAAAGTACTGAGGCTGATAGGCAAGAGTATGATAGCTTGAATTGAATTCTCCGGGTGTAGGGATGTCCTTTACACACACGCAGAGTTATATGATCGATGTTTGGAATAAAGATAGGAATGAAGAATAAGACGATGTTTTATTGAGGGAGGACGTGATTTCTAACATCTTTTCATGACCATTAAGATAGGGCTCATGACAACCGAAAAGCTAGCTTAGTTGGAAACCCTAAATTTTCAAAGTCTTTCTTTTACAATTCTTTTCTTTAAATGTAATATTCATGATCTTTCTTTTATTATTGGATTTTGTGGGTGCAATCCGCTGAAAACCCTCAGGAGACAACACTCCTCCTACTAGGGACACCTAGAGGTTTAAAGGCTTGTTGCACGTTCTCAGTGCAATCGTGTTGCCTACGAAAGTGTGCTAGTTAGTTTTTCTCTTTCTTTATTTTCTCCTTCTTTTTAATAAAAAAAAGTTCGCTCGAGACGGTCGAAATTAAGTTTGGGGGAATTTGATTAGTCGAAAATAATGTATTTTTAACACGGCGATTTCCCTATCTTTTGCACTCATTTAGAAGTGTACGGTATTCATATTTCACATATTAGCAAAACTGTCGCAAAATATCAGTTTGCATGTGTTAGACTTTAAAACCGGCACTTTAAAGGAAATTGACCGCATTTCATGGCATCGCATCATCCCTATATTGCGCAACACTTGTTTTGAGATCTATGCAGGAAAACCCAGAAGCAAAGCCAAAAGAGCTGATCAAACATTACGCCAACTCAATGATTTCAGTTCTGGTATCAATCCAAAGCGACAAATAAAATTCAACATATCAGATAAAGCCACAAATAGCAGCCCAAGACCACACCAGAAGTTTAAAGCCCCAAGCCAACAAAGTGGCCGCGGAACCGCGGCCGGAGCCGGCATGCGCCGCGGTTCCACGGCGGTCTTGCCCCTTCATCACCTCAATTTTAGTGCACAATTTCTATCTCGGCTGCCACACTTTAGGAAGACATGTCAGTTTCCAGAAGACTCCAGAGACTTCTGCCAGATCAGCAAGCTTTGGGATCAATGCTAAACTAGCCTTGTATTCTAGAAAATTCTCCCTAAACCCTAGCTTAAACCCTAAGCTAAGCCTAACTAACTACTTCTAGAAGTCTTTCAACAAACTTTTGGAGGGAACTTCTCAAGGCCTAGGGTTTGGGTGATCTATAAATAAGACCCTAGGCTCACTTGTAATATTATCGAATCATCTCTTGGAATTCTATTCATTCATTAGATCCATTCGCTCTCTTTCTTCATCTTCTTCTTCCACAAGTCTAGTGACAAGGCTTGTGTGAAACCCTAACCCAAATTCCAATCAAAAACCAAGATCTCGAGTACCCCATCAAGCAAGAAGCCTTGCAACCTTTTATGAGCCGAGCCGATCTTCAACAGATCCGCGACTCACGGAACCGAGCGACGCCAATTCGACAATTTAGTTCTTCCTCTTGTAGTTCTTGAGCGACTGTAATCAAATTGTTGATATAAATAAAAGGTGATATTCTTTTATCTTGTTTTCTTTAAATTCTTGCATCATGATTCAATCTAAATTTCTAGTTGTAATTCTTGTTCTGATGTTTGAGTAATACTCCGCTCGTCGAGGAGTCAAGACGATCAATAGAATGATGATGTAATATATCTTAAATCGATTCTTGAATCTTACGAGTTTTGTAAACCCTAGCAAGTTCAAGAATTGACGACCCAATTCGTTATGATGCTTTCTTGATTGATATCGCTCGAGATTGGGGAGTTACGATCGTTTCTTGAAATTGCTAGAGGCTAGAATGTGAATGATATCGACAAAAGAATAAGGGTTAAACGATGAAACCCTAGTTTCACGAGAAAGCCCTAACTCTCGTCGATCATCATCGATCTAGTATCAATTCTTCGAAGGACAAGAACACGATATCTTGAGATTACATCACGTCTATAGATCTGATCGATTCCTACGAGCCTCATTTAGATTCTTGACATTTGGTTGGATTTATCATCGAAACCCGATTCTCGATTGTTTATCAGTTTCTTGATTCTTGATTAGATTAGTGACACCTGAATCAATCGATAAAATCTTGAATCATGTTTTCTTTTCTTTTCGATTAACTTTTCAATTCAAGCAAATTAAATATAAAAACGAATCGCATAATCCCTGTGGGCGATCCACACTCGCTTACGATCTACAACCGACACCATAATTGATTGCGGTCAAATATAATTCTTTGATTGTGATTCTATACAATTTTCTAATTACCGACACAAAGAAACTTATTCGCTTTATTCGATTTACACAAACAAGAAATTTTATTACAATCAAATGAAACCGTTATCGGGAATCATTTGAGTTGATTTACTTACACAGTCTCGAATTTTACGATCAATCATGATTTGATACTTTTACATCCAATCGGAAATTTATAATCAATCAAATGGCGCCGTTGCCAGGACTATTTGATTTGATACTTTTACATCCAATCAAGAAAATATTACAATCAACAACCTTGTTGTCGTTCGTCCGGTTTGGCACTGCCTCGACCCATTTAGAGACATAATCAACTGCTGGAAGAATATACAGGTTCCCAAAAAAGCTGGGAAACGGCCCCATGAAATCAATTTCCCAAACATCGAAAATCTCAACAACCAAGATTGGTTGGAGCGGCATCTCGTCTCTCCTGGAAATACGGCCCAAGTGTTGGCACCGGGTGCAAGTCTTGCAATAATCATGGGCATCTTTGAAGAGTTGTGGCCAGTAAAAGCCACATTGCAAGACTTTCTCAGCTGTCTTTCTTGGGCCAAAATGCCCGCCACATGCTCGATCGTGGAAAAACGACAGCACACTCTTGAACTCATTATCAGGAACACACCGACGAATAATCTGGTCTGGATAGTACTTGAACAGGTATGGTTCGTCCCAGTAAAAGTGTTTTACTTGGGATAAAAATCTATGTCTGTCCTGACTGGACCATTCGTTCGGTAGTATTCCTATCGCCAAATAGTTAACAATATCTGCGAACCAGGATTCGGACGATACCGTCAAGAGTTGTTCATCAGGAAAAACATCGTTAATTGGGAGAGCAAGTGTCGGCGAAGAAGGAAGTCGTGAAAGATGGTCGGCCACTACGTTTTCACATCCTCTTTTGTCCTTATTGACAAGGACAAATTCTTGAAGTAAGAGGATGCAACGTATTAACCGAGATTTTTCATCCTTTTACACAAAAAGATGTCGCAGAGCTGAATGATCTATGTAGACAATGACTGGAGAGCCGATAAAATAAGGCCGGAATTTTTCTAAATCAAACACAACAGCCAAGAACTCTTTCTCGGATGTTGTATAATTCATTTAGGCATCATTTAGGGTCCGGCTTGCGTAGTAGATTACGTGCGGCATTTTATCGATGTGTTGTCCCAGGACCGCACCGATAGCAAAGTCGGATGCATCACATATAATCTCATAGGGATACGTCCAGTCAGGTGAAGAAAGAACGGGAGCAGAGGTGAGTGAGCTTTTTAGTGATTCGAAAGTAGTCAAATGGCTCGAGTTGAAGTTGAATGTGGTGTCCTTGGCTAGGAGAAGAGTCAAGGGTCTAGCAATCATGCTAAAGTCCTTGATAAACCGTCTGTAAAAACCAGCGTGGCCAAGAAAAGCTCGGATATCTCTGACGCATCTGGGTGAAGGGAGATTGGAAATGACTTCAATCTTTGCTTTGTCCACCTCAATGCCATTTTGCGAAATGATATGTCCTGGGACAATACCTTCGCGTACCATGAAGTGGCATTTTTCCAAGTTTAACGTGAGGTTTTTATATTTACATCGGGTAAGGACAGCGTCGCGATGTTGCAAATACTCGTCAAAAGAATCGCCAAAGATGGAGAAATCATCCATGAAAATCTCCAAAAATTTCCCAACCATGTCGTAGAAAATTCCCATCATACACCGCTGGAAGGTAGCGGGAGCATTGCATAGCCTAAAGGGCATGCAGCGATATGAGAACGTGCCGAAAGGACAAGTGAACATGGTTTTGTCCTGGTCTTTCTCGGCGATGGGAACCTGGTTGTAGCTTGAGTAGCCGTCCAGAAAACAGTAGTACTCATGTCCAGCTAATCTTTCAAGTATTTGGTCAATGAATGGTAGCGGAAAGTGATCCTTCCGCGTTGCGGCGTTGAGTTTTCTATAATCAATGCACACTCTCCACCCTGTCTGGGTTTGAGTAGGGATCAACTCATTCGCCTCATTTGTGATGACCGTAATGCCCGACTTCTTACGGACAACGTGTATAGGACTGACCCACTGGCTGTCTGAGATAGGGTAAATAATTCCGGACATTTGACGATTTCCTTCTTCACAGCCTCTTTCATGACTGGATTTAACCGCCTCTGTAGATCCCTAGCTGTTTTAGCATCATCCATCAGGTGAATGTGACATTCAACGATCAGGGGACTAATCCCCTTGATGTCAGCCATCGTCCAGCCGAAAGCTTGCCGATTGGATTGCAAGACCGTGAGAAGGGCTTTCTCCTGCTCTGGAGCTAGAGAAGCCGAGATGATGACAGGGAGGGTCTCGTTCTCACCTAAGTAAGCATACTTGAGGTGAGACGATAGAGGCTTGAGTTCGAGTGTTGGAGGTAAAACGACTGAAGGCAAGATTGGCGAAAATGTCTCGAACTCAAAAGATTCCAACATAGGCTCAAAGTGAGTGTTTGCGGCCGAGTTGGATGGTTCAACTAACGCATTCAAAAATTCGAAAGATACAAACTCGGGTGACGACAAGCCAATTTCGTTCAAAAACGTGAAGCACTCATAATTATTGTCGGGAGCGGAAGCAGTAGCAGGTTCAAAGAGGAAAGCACCAGTGGCGTAAAGATTGCTGTGATCGAACAAGAATTCCTCAAATTCACAGTCCTCTGGGCAATCTCCTGGATGGACACACACATCTAGTATATGAGCACTTGGTTCAGATGGCTGATTCCCTAACCTAAAAATGTTGAGTTCAATTGTCATGTTGCCAAAAGATAGGTTCATCGAACCATTTTGACAATTGATCACAGCATTTGAGGTTGCAAGGAATGGGCGACCGAGTATCACCGGAATTTGATTCTGGGGGTTAGCTACAGGTTTTGTTTCTAAAACAATGAATTTAACGGGGAATATGAAGTCCCCAACTTTTAGTAACACATCCTCTAGCTCACCCCTAGGATGGGTGATAGATCGGTCGACCATTTGGAGAGTACAGTGTATGGGTTTCAGCTCTCCTACACCTAATTGCTCATATACAGAATACGGAAGCAGGTTAACACTGGCACCAAGATCCAAGAGAGCGCGGTTGATGTTCTTATCTCTAATGGTTATTGAAATCGTAGGACAGCCAGGGCCCTTCCGTTTTTGAGGTAAAATTTAGGTAAGAGCATCACTCACGGTACTAGCTAAGAAAGCCTTCTTGGGTACCTGAGATTTCCTCTTCGTAGTGCACAAGTCCTTCAAGATTTTTGCGTCGGAAGGGACATTTTGGACTGCATCTAAGAGGGGAATGTTATTGTTAACCTGTTTAAACAACTCCAGAATCTTCTCCATTTGTGGATTTTGATTATTGGACCTCAACCGGTTTGGAAATGGAACGTTTTTGAAATTGGTTGAGTCCAATGTTTATGGAGGAGATTGTGGAGTTGGAAAGGATTCCAGAACTGGAGTTTTAGTGGAGTGAGATGTGGGTCCAATCGGAGCAACAAAAGAAGAGGAAGAGCCTTTTAAAGAATGGAGAATAGGCTCAGAAGACGAAGAAGAAGAAGAATCAGAAGAAACGGCCGGGGTGTCATCATCTACCCGCGTGCCAATGTTTTTGTCCTGCATCTTTCCAGATCTCAACGTAGTCACGGCACTCACATTATGGTTCTATTTTTCAAGAGCAACATGTACATTATATGGATGACCAGGATTTAGGAGTGGTTGAGATGGAAGCTTCCCTTTCTCTCGCTCGCTTAAAGCCGCGTTCAGCTGTGCAATCTCGCCTTCGATGGTCTTGATGCTTTTCCCGTGTGCAGCAGTGTGTTGCACCAAAGACTGAATAGAAGACTGGATGTTTGCAGTGGATTGAGTCGATTGCTTTACAAATGCCTCTAGACTATGTTCTAGCAAGGAAACCTTATCGTTGTTTGATGGAACAAAGTTGTTTTAGGGAAAAGAATTTGTGGGTGCAAAGTTGTTCGTCAGATTTTGAAAAGGTTGGGGTTGGTAGGGCTGCTGATATTTTTGTTGAGTTTGTTGCTGAGCTTGTTGTTGAGGAGGAGGAGGCCTCTGGAAGTTGTTGTGGCCTTGGAACTGATGCTGGTTTTGATTCCAAGCGAAATTGGGGTGGTTCCTCCATCTGGGATTATAAGTGGAAGAGTGTGGATCGTTTCTTGGTCTTTGCTAAAATGCAGCATTAACCTGATCCTGTCCTTGAGAATGTGGGTTGTAAGGACACTCTTCAGTCAAATAGGATCGATCCGAACAACAAGCGCAAATGGTACGAGGGGGAAGAGCAGGGGCAGGAGAAGGAGATGAGAATTTGCTCTCAATTGCTTCCAGTTTTCGCGTAATTGCTTCCATCTCAGCCTTCATTACAATTGAGATGTTGAGTTGATGAACTCCTGCCCTAGAAAGACCGGAAGAAGTAGAAGAAGAAGTGTTCGGTCTGGTGCTTTCCCACTGAAGCGTCTGTTCCGCAAGATCATCGAAGAATTGCCAAGCTTCCTCGTCAGATTTGGATAGGAAATGGCCTTGACAAATGGTTTCCAACAACTGCTTAGTTGCTGGATTCAGGCCCTCATATAAAGTTTGGCAAAGTTGCCATCTCTTAATACCATGATGAGGGAACGGGAAAAGGAGGTCCTTGTACCGGTCAAAGAACTTCCAAAAAGGTTCGGTGGGAAGTTGGGAAAATTGGTTGATTTCGTTTCGGATCCATGCGGTCTTGTGATTTGGGTAAATTTTTTTAAGAAACACTTTTACAAACTCGTCCCAACTGGTTATCGAGTGCGATGCGGTCCTATACAGCCACTTCTCAGAAAGGTCACACAGAGTGAAAGGAATGACTCGTAGCAGTATAATATCATCGAACAGTTGGGTTGTCTTCATCATTATACAAACGTTTTGGAACTTATTGATAAAGATGTAGGCATCTTTGGATTCCAGCCCGTGAAATTTAGGCAACATGTTGATGAAGTGGGGCTTAATTTCGAAATTATCCCCATTGGTCGGTGGAAATGAAAGACAGGTATGGAGTGCGGCGCTGGTAGGATAGAAACGATCCTGGAGCACGATTCGCTGTGGCGCTTCAACAGGATATGGTTGCGGGTTATTCGCACCCAATGGATGTCGAATTATCCCCGGGGCAGGTAGAGGGATGTTAAGAGAAAATCCTCACATCTCGGAAGAAGAATTTAGTGATGGTGATGGTGATGGTGAAGGTGAAGGTGAGGGTGTATGAATAGAATCCCGGTCAACGTCTAAGTTGGCCGGCAAGGTAAGGGTGGAAGAGGCATGGAGGGAGTTTCGACATCGGAGTCGATCGCGTAGTCGGTAGCGGCTAACGTAACGCGGAATAGGCGGGCACTAGTGTCCCGAGTCCAACCAGATATACACTAAACGAGTTTAGTATAGTAAAAGCGTAGAATGTAAGGGTAAGAAAACGTCAATGGAGAAATGTGGATGAAAGTTGGGTGAAATGGAATTCTGGTGACTAAGGGCGAGTTTTTATAAAAGTTTTAGTTTTGTTTTTTTAAATATTTTTTTTAAAGAGTTTTGCAAATTAAATACGGATTTATGGCTCAACTTCAAACAATCGCAGTCAAAACATGCACAATCGTACTTAGTGCTATGGTCTTCAAAATCAACTAGACTGCTCCTAACTGTTCTAAAGTGACAAGTTGTGAGATAACCCTCAAATCGTCTCTTCACTGTCAATTTTGGCCAGGTAACCACAAGTGAGGTAAAGAGGGTTCCGCTCACGAATCACCGTGAGACGGGCCTTTTAAAATTACATTTCTCACTTGTCTAGCCTAGGCACCACAAAATCAAGTTTAGATAAACGACCGAATGCCCATGTTCCTTGATAAAAATCAGGAAAACACCTCAATGAGGTATCACGTATTCACACGTGACCAAGGGTCACGTGCTGACATGTGATCTCTTTATAGAATTAAATTCTAATCAAACAAAAGGGTAAACAAAATGGCTAAAGAAAGACCCCAATGGGGCATCACGTGCTCACACGTGACCAAGGGTCACGTGTTGACATGTGATGGTCCTTAGCCCAGTTAAAAGACAGAATTAAATTTTGAATGAGGGAGGGTCACTTGCCAACATGTGATAGGTTTTGAAAGCCTTATAACTTGATAGAATTAAATTCTAATTAAGGGAAATCAAAGACCCTAAATGGGAAAGTATTTCTTTAAATCTTTCCAAACAAAAGAGGATTATGCTCTGTAAAGTGGAGCACCGTTGGATTAAAAATCCAATGGTGATTAAAAATCATCAATTTATGGAACGATTTTATACAAGAAAAGATTTCCCTAAAATTTACCAAGAATAACAAACAGAATATCTTTTGGATTAAAAATCCAATGGTGAATAAAATCCACTGAGTGATCTAAAAGATCACATTAGTTATGAAAAACAAACAAAATCTTTCAATGAAAGATTCACTAAACAAATTGATTCTTTTCCTTCTCCTATAAATAGGTGCCAAGAAGAGAAGTAAGATATAGAATTTTGGGATCTTGAAATTTTCTAAAGGCAAATAGCAGAGAGAAAAGAAAGGAGAATTTAATTCTCAAGAAAGAAACCCTAGGTGAGAAAGGGGAAAGGGATAAAAATTTCATAAAGCAAAAAAGAGAATTTAATTCTCAGTCTAAGAGTTTAACTATTCTGCAAAAAAACTTAGTTCTTCCTCTGGTTGAAGATCTGCAGAAGCAAATCTCCCCACATGTTGAGAATTTAATTCTCATCGGGGAGATTCTGCCATGCAGATCCAAAACTTAGAGGGAGAATTGAGTTTAAAGAATTTAATTCTCCCAAATTCACGGGAATTTAATTCCTCCAAGATAAAACTAGGGTTTAACCCTATATGAGAATTTAATTCTTCCAAACTCACAGGAATTTAATTCCTTCAAGATAAAACTAAGGTTTAACCCTATATGAGAATTTAATTCTCCCAAAGTTATAGGAATTCAATTCCTCCAAGACAGAAAAAACTAGGGTTTAACCCTATAAGAGAATTCAATTCTTCCAAATTCATAGGAATTTAATTCCTCCTAAATGAAATTAGGGTTTCACCCTATATAAGAAATCAATTCTTCCACATGCGTAGGAATTTAATTCCTTTAAAAATTAAATTAGGGTTTAACCCTACAAAGAATTTAATTCTTAAAAAATAAAGAGACTTGAAAGATCTCCATGCATATAAATGAACTAAGGTCACGTGTCCCCACGTGACCTCTGAAAGGATCCTCCTAAATAAGAAGGAAACAGCCCAGAGGCAATGCTTCACGTGCTCCCACGTGACCTCCAAAACAAAGAGAATAAAAGCAAAGGCAATGTTGGCTTTGGGCGCTCTCACGTGTTACCACGTGACCTCTAATAAATGCTTTAATAATCAACGAACAAATCTCCATCACGTGCCAACACGTGAGGGCAAGTAGATCAAAAGTGTTTAACACTTATTTGCAGAACAAAGTAAAGGGAATCTGGACCCACCATTGGGTGCCCTCACGTGTCCCACGTGACCCCTTCCTCTTTAGTGTTTAACACTAATTTGAGCGCTTCATTTCCAGTGTTTAACACTGTTGTCCTCTAGTGTTTAACACTAATTTGGACATTTCATTTCCAATGTTTAACACTGCAGTCCTCTAGTGTTTAACACTATTTTAAAGTTAATCTTGGCCAAATTAGCTAAGTTTCCAGAGGCAAAAAGCTCTCCTTTAACTAAATCTCAAAATTGAGTAAAACTCAGAGCTATAATGTTTAATGCTCAGTCAAAGACAAAAATGATATCAGAGCCCTCAAACTCTTGTTTAGCATTGCTAAGTGATGAAGGGTTGAACCCAGACAAATGTCTAATGGTCCAATAAAGGGCCAACACTTCAAATCTAATTGGACTTTGTCCAAGTTGGCCATAAGTCCTCAATTCAGATTTAACTGAGCCAATGTGCTCGTAATCTAATTAATTTATCTTAGTTCCAAAATTGGACTATAGATCTCCCAATCAACTTTGGTTTAAGGGTACATCTCTTCACTCCTTTGATATTTGTCGTTGTAATCCTTCAACGTCTTCAGAGAGGTGATGGGTCCCGACAACCACACATTTCACGGAATATGATGTCCTTAACCTTGACTGTGAGGTCTTTAAACTCACGGACTATGTTGTCCTTAACCTTGACTGTGAGGTCTTTAAACTCAAGGACTACGATGTCCTTAACCTTGACTGTGAGGTCTTTAAACTCACGGACTATGATGTCCTTAACCTCGACCATGATGTCTTTAAACTAACAATGGACCGTAATGTTCTTAAAATAACAATCGACCGCAATGTCACTAAACTAAACAATAGAGCCCAATTGCTCTCTTGTCGGATCTAAACGATCCCGTTAAGTTGATCTTAGTCTAAAAAATGAGACTAACGTATCCTTAACAAACGTTTAAGTTGATCTTAGTCTCAAATGAGGCTAACGTATCCTTAAACCCAACCCTCAAATCCAAATCTACGAAAGATACGGATTTGGACTAGTCCACGCCCTACGGGCGACAACATAAATTAGTCTCCGTATACAATCCACGGGCAACCAAACACAAAACAAACACCCACGACACGAAGTGACCATCTGGAGAAGGAGAAAGTTGTTACCGCGATGCGGTAGCGTAATTAACTGCGGGGGCTTGCGCCTGCAGGGAAAAGCATCCACACAATCAAAAACCCCTCATACGAGGGGGAATCCGACGAAGTGTGCTATATCGGCCGCATCCATCTAAACCTTCGATACATGGTGCCATAAATCAACTTGGCATCTTCGGAGAGGTGGACGGATAACACCAATTAGCATCTGCCCCGAAATTCAGGCAAGACGGACCTGCGCGGTCGCGTCTCCGTGTTTCGGCGGGGAACAGATTCTGGCACGCCCGGTGGGACCTTTTCCTCTTTCCACTCCACAGTTCGTGTGTCGTGTTCGCGAACGAATCGGTTTGCCAATGGTTGCCTGTTCAGTTGATAAAACTGCACATTTAATATGACATTTTTCCTACTATTTTTATATAAAGAAAGGTGTTTATTATAATATATGATGCATATGAGGGTTTATCTGTAAAAATACTATTTTCATGTGTTTATATATTATAATTAACATTTTGTACGAAAATGTAAGCATATAATATCCATATAACATTTTGCCCATTTAAATATGCTTACCTTATTAAATACCTTTGACCAATTCTTAATGGTTAAGTTAATATCTCAATAAAACAAACTCTACTAATATTATTTGTTGAGTTGTTGTGCATAATTTTTAGGGCTGAAATCAAGAAAATCAAAGTTGTTAAAACAAACCTGCCTAATAAAGAAAATAAACTAAAGAAGTCAATTCTGGTAGTGACGTAGAAAAGATTTTCAGTTTTCAGAGATTCAAAAGATCACCACATGTCACCAGAAGAAGCCATAAGAAGAATGAGCCCAAGATCTCACCATTAGGCCGCAGATCCACGGCCAAACCCACCTATTGGCCGCGGATCCACCGCGTTTCAGACGATTTGGAGGTTGAGATTTTGCTGTTTGGATCATAACTACTGGCTTTCAAATTAGGAAGCTAGGGTTCTGGCTCTGGGACTATAAATAAGGACCGAGAGCCTCTTGGAAAAATCATCAAGCCGACAAGATCACGAAGTCCAAGATGGCTCTCGTATCCAGGCCGATCATCAACAGTTCATCTACCTCCTTAGAAGAGATCGAGAAGCAAACTAGGGTTTTGTAATCATTTTCTAAGGGAATAAAGTATAATTGATCTTGTTGATTAATAAAGGTAGTTTTATTCTATTGCATTTTATTTTCTTCATGATTTCTATCATTTCTTTTCTCAACATGCGCGGGTAATTCTCCGCTTGTTAGGGTTCATGGGATTAGGGTAGGTTAATGGATGATGAAGATCCTTAAACTCTTTTTAAGTTCTATAAAGTTTATAAACTTTATCAAAAGAATAGTTAACATCCTAATCGGGCGCGCTATCAATTTTGCTAGTCTCGACCGCGATTAGAGATTAGATTAACAATTGTATTGATAAAGGCTAGATATGAACGGAGTTCCATGTCAAGATAGGGGTTAAGAGTGGGAACCCTTTTCCCTCCAGAAACCCTAATATACATGCATCACTGTCGTTCTAGTTTTAAATCTATTAAAAGATAAAAAGAGTAATCTTTAATTAATCATCCATAACTACTAAATCCCAATGAACCCTACAAGCCCTCTTTTAATATTAAACTTACATCCGTAGTTAATCTAGATCTATATTTTGCATCCGTATTTAACGTAGATCGAGATCTTACAATCAATCTTCACCATTCTTTATTCTTCCTCCTTTCGTAATCAACACGCCTAAAGTAAGATTAAAAGATTCCACGTTTCACAGAGGACGACCCGTACTCATCTCGGTCTAGCTACACGCGACACCGTTATTGATTGCGGTTAACTACACATAAAAATAGATCAATCATTGCCCTTGGGTTCGAGATACTAAGATTTGGCATCTTGCTTGGTGCAGAAAGCGAAGGATCAATGGCGTCCACTTGCACGAAGTGTTCCAGCTGCAACTGCAACTCAAGTTCCGCCTCATCTGGAGGTATAGCTTATGGGCCCCATGCGGCCTCCCTATTCACAATGCCGGTGGACCAAGAAACTCAGGCCACCACTGGGCTGTTCTTTAGGACTATGATCCTACCCATGAGCTTCAATGCCCCGGTATTGCCGCTAGAAGCCCCAAGGAAGTCGGTCATCGATCGACTTACCACTACTGTGACCCCTCTCAACTAGTCGTCCAGCTCCGGCGCCTCAGTCTTCGCCAGATTGGGCCAAAGTTCATGTGGGCCCATGATGAAGCATGCAATTCCAGAAAAGATTATTCTAAAGAGGATAGCCATCCCTGCTCCCGAAGTTGTTGCGCCACGACAGCGCCCCGGCCTCGTACACGAGGCCAAAATGCGGAATCAAAAATTTTCCTTACTCGGAAACCGACGCTACCGCGGACAATGAAAACCCGGATCGTTTACCATTAACCTAATGCTAGCAATCAAGAGATAGGGTGAGAAGTATACCAAGTGATCCGAGTCCTCCGGTCTTCTCTTTATCATCCCGATCTCCCGCGGAAAGTCTTGGCTCCACATCGTCGCCTCCTCGCCGGAAGGGCACCACATCGCCTGCGTCTTTTACGGGCTCCCGCCTCAATACCGAGGCAACTCGGCCATGAAGCCGGCAACTCGACATGCTCAAGATATGCTGTAGAATGTGTAGTAGATCATGCTAGTCTCATTTGGGGTTTGTTGTTGCCTTGATGGAGGAATGGGGTTAGGAAAAATGGTGCTTTCATTTTTCCAAAACAAGAAGAAGAAGGAGATGAAGAATTCCTCACATAACCAAGATGAACTCTCTCATTCTTTTCTTTCTCTCAAGTGTTCTTTCTTTTTCAAGTGAGAAGAAGAAATGGTGGAGGAATGAATAAGAAGCATGAAGGGAGGTGAGTGTAGGATCAATCAAGAGGTGACCACATCCTAGACAAGAAAACATCAACCATGCTTTTTCCTCCATACCCTTTCCAATCTCAATAAATGCAAGTGATGGTGTAAGATAAGAATGGTATCATAATCAAACATATGCAAGAAACCCCCTCTACAATGTGTTATTTGCAAACTTGCAAATAACCCCCTCCATCGGAAAAGTCCGGCCGGGAAAGAACAAAGGAAAACCGGCCGGAACGGAATGCAAACAGGCAACTCCAGAAAACTGGTCCCGTAATAAATTACAGGAAAACCCCGATACTGTGCATACACACCCGCATCTGTATTCCGTCCGGATACAAATGCAAAGAGACAAAATCTACACTGTACTAAACTAGGACCGGCTTAAACCAAAGCCGGCTAGCAATGTCCGTCCGATCCTTATCCGTGCAATACCGCACCTATCTGATCGAACCCTGCCATATAACTATACGGCCACTAGTACAAAACTATCCGATCCTGATCCGTGCAATACCGCACGTATCTGATCGGACCCTGCCATATCTCCATACGGCCTCTACAGCGTTTCGCCCGAAAGCTTGAGTAACTGAAAGTGTGGTGGACTCTAAAGACTCGTCAATACTATGGCTGTGGATTTAACCACTAGCACGTCAGAGGTATAAGCCAATACGTGACGGGCCACCAGCTATTGACCAAAAGGGACGTCGATGAGCGAACTCATCCTGATACCCTACTAAGCCTGTCAGTGACAATATCCGTACAGTCCGGTCCGTTCGTCTATGAGCATCGCATGTCGGGCCTAGGGGGTTGGTAAAAGTCAGACCCCCAAAAGTGGTATAAGTCGTGTCGGAGTGTAGCCCAGAACGCCCTGAGATACTACTGGAATACCTACCAGTAAATCTCCTGCCTCGGCCGAGGGCTTTGCGTAATGGCTCTCCTAGACACAGCGCGACCTCACCCCCAATACCGGGAGAGACGAACCCCTGAAGATCCGCTCACTGCCTCCATGTGGCTCGGGACTGTACCCAACTAAAACCTGTTTGCACGACTCCTTTGAGCCGTGGTAGGGTAGTAATCAAAGCACAGTGGGAACTCACACGAGACAAATGACGATCTCAGGTCGATGAACTAGCCTGTACACATGTCACCTGGGAACTGCTATCTGACGTCTGGTATAAGACCAACTAGCAGGTTCCCGGCGAGTCCTGTCCGGTGTACTCATAACCCAATGAGCACCTGTATACATCTTAGGTGAACCAACTAACACCAGTGGCTTGTGAGACCGGCCACCGCCCCTCGTCGGGGTCTCGACTGTATACACTAGTCTACTAATGGAGTATCGATACCCTGTCTCGAAACTCCTACGACTAGGGACCTTTTAAGGATGTGCTTATAGACTACCGGCTCCCACGTATATGATCGCCATCATACTGCTGGTGGTCAAGCAAGAATCCTAGGGGCTCTATCAACGTATAATGGCGACATGTCAGGTCATCTAAAGCAGTACACGATGATAAAGATAAACCAGATAGCATACTATCATCTCGAGTAAGACCGACCTCCTGGGATAGGTCCTCCCTCAATCATTGCAATCACATGCCTGTGATCCAATAATTGACTCTGAGGGCACTATCTCCAACAATCTCCCACTTGCACTCAAGGCTAATTATTGCGATGTCGCATACTCACAGCCCGTGTGATACCGAACACCCAATTCCTCAACTAGTCAGTCTCACAAAGCTCGTTTGCGAAACTATTGCGTTCGAGGAATAGCCTCAGTGAGTGGATCCGCTGTGATGTTTCTTTCTATGTCTCTCTATATCTCAAGTTCGCGGAGAAAGCCATCTCCCGAAATGAGCAATACCTGTCTTAGAATGTCTGGATGTCTGATGGGACCTAGCTCATAAATGAACTCCAAATCCAAACTTCTTAGACTGTATCATCAACTGAACTTAATCAGTATCCTGCGCCATGCCTCCCTCCGTATTGCCTTGGACCACCTGTCCAAAATACAGTCCCTCATCAGAGGGAGAACTATAACTCTGACAACCTCCTTGTCGTCCATGTCACCTTGGAAGCCTGGAGTGATAACCGTCTCCTAAAGGAGGCAGCCGTTATCATATCCCTAGAACATTCACTTATGTTCTAAAACTGCTTCCGACTGTTCCTCCAGGATTGGGTCAATATCAACTTATTGCATCTAGTGCAAGAACAACATCTGGTGTGGTACTTGACATCTCATGATTGACTCAATTGCCTAAGCAAGTGATCTGCCAATCATGCACATCCCTCTCTACTTTAGTCTATAAGACACCTTTAGAGAGGGTGACTCCATCACCTGCAGGTACACTACCGTGCCAGGAGTCGTCCATTCTAAATACTCTTAGAATGCTGTCAAAGTACCCTGATTGGGAAACCACCCAAATCTAGATCTAAAACCATAGATCTAGTAACCAGTATGTCTGATATAATGTCCAAGTCCTATGTGGAGAAAACACTGTGTGACGACCAAAGTATAACCGATCGTAGTATAGGAATATCACTTCCTACTACCTTCTCAACAGATCCATCCCCTATTCTGATGACGTCAAACCCATGACTGTCACATCAGAAACAGATGATCTAACTCCGCTATATCTGCTTTAGTCTATAAATAGACATAAGCATGAAGTCCACCAATGCTTCCGCTGCTCCCACTGACTACGACAACCCTCTGCCAGAGTCATATAGACGTGCACTTCTAAAGCTAGTTTAGAACGACGCTATACTCATCCTCCTGCCGGGTCTCGCCGCCTGGAACAACAACAATGGCAAGTGTGGGTAAACAAGAACTTCCCTGTCACCATCCTTGAGGCTACCGTAGTACCTCTCGGGTGCCTGAAGTTACCCACCGTATCTGCGGAGTGGCCAATGGAATGTCGAGTCAGATTGAATCTTTAGGTTCCTTATCAAATCTTCAGTAATCGTTTGTGGTTCTGGAATCACTTCCAGTTCTACCATACTCCCACTACTGTTTTCTAAAAAATAACCATTTCTTTTTAAAGTGTGGCGAGTCTAGAACAATATTTCTATTGATCTGCCAGATGGTAGAAAGTCAACCCTCGTCATAGCCTGGGTCAACCCGCAAACAGCCATTACAGAAACGTGCCTTGAGTTGTCCAGTGTCTGGTTTTAAGCATAAGCCGGACAACTCCCCGTACCTTAACATCGTTAAGATATGAACTGTTCTATATCCAATATAGAACCAGAGGCACTGATTTAAATGAACCAGATTCAAATCATGCAACTATCTCCAGTGCATGTCAACTAAATGGAAGGAGGCCGATCAGCGTTACTCAACTTAGGAATGCTTCCAATTATGAGTAACCTGAAAGAGAAGCAATTTCTCTTTTTCATTACTATCAACTGAGTACCATACACAAGTATCTACATCTTCGATCACTTTGAAGAATCCCGATACTTGCTACACCTGGTTATCTACTCTATTCAAATACCTATAACTCCTCAAAACTTAGACCATGTGTTCCTTCGAAACACATGTCTAAGAACTAGAGAAGTTAAAAGTAAACAGAATATTGTAGGAGGACCAACCCCTCTGTCCTAATGGACACTAGACAACATACAATACTCTGTATAAGTCCGCTGAGTCTAACAACTCTTTCACTGTGCGTCGCAGGTTGAAAACTGTACTTATGGTTAAGAAGAATTACACCGCTGTTTAATGCTCCTTACCTAACCATCCACTGACATAGGTAAATGTCATCGACATAATATCAAAAGGTATATCTCACTCTATGAAAATAGACGTACAGATATATCAATTTGAAATTGGTGCACAACAGCGGATATTCAGAACCAAATATTTGCCGACCGGCAAACAGCCCAGATGATCTCCTCAAATATCACCAATTACAACGAATCCCGATATGATGAGGATGGTCACCTAATTCCCAATAACTTACTCCCACTCATCATCTGTAAAACCATACAGATGTGAGAATCATACCTGGTAAATACATACCCTGGAGTAAGTATGTAATCGGGAAATCAGTTTTCTTTTAACATTACACAGTGAAACTGAAACATTGAAATGTTTCGGTGGGGTATCCTGGTATTCCTAGTAATGCCTCTACCATTATCCAGATTCACAACTGTAACCGTATAATTCTTTGCCATCTTTCTAAATCCCTTTCTATGTCTTTAGTCATTACCTTCTGTACACCCCTTTAGGCCAATTGGTTTTCTTCCTTCCCTACCGTTCGGCACCAGCTTATGGTTTGGAAGAAGACTATCCAATAAGCATAAAGGGTGTACTGTCCTAATCCTAGGAGCACTCGCAAAACGAGAGGAGGTGAAGATAAAAGACAACCGAATAAACCTTATTCCTATTTCTCCTGAACCAGAATCCATCCCCGAACTGGAACAAGTTCCTTTCGAGTTCGTATATAACCATACGATGGAGTATCCAATAAGCTGTGGATCTTCGTAGTGACACGGTGTGTCCTGGAGAAATACAAAGGTGATTTAGGGTTGGCGAAGAAATACTTGGTTTGGTCGTGAATATCAGTCGCAATTTACTTTGCCCTCCTACTAATCCCTTGCTTTGTCTTAACTTAATACCTTCTGCACACCATCGTTATGCTAATTGGTTTTCTTCATTCCCTACCGGTCGGCAGCAGCCTAAGGTTTGGAAGAAGACTATCCAATTTGCGTAATAGGTGTACTACTCCTAAACCAAGGAGTACTCGCAACCTGAGAGAAGGTGAAAAGAAAAAACAACTGAATAGTCCTATCCGTTTTCTCCAGAACCGGAAACCATCCTCGAATTCCTTTGAGTTCGTATCTAACCATACGATGGTTTTGTCCAATGGAAGTGGACGTTCGTAGTAATACGGGGTGTCCTGGAGAAAAGGGTAAAAGTAGGAGTGGCAATGAGGTCTGCAACTCTGACAATCCAAAAGCCTGTGTTAAGAAGGTTCGGTCAACTTGGTCACTGAGTCATAGTCCAGGGTCGGGTCAAAGGTCGCTGCCAAAGAGAGAGAGAAAAGAAACACTCAGCGTGCACTCTTACCTAGATCAGAATGGTTATCACTTTGTCTAATCTGGAAACCTCCCACTGTACCTCAAATTCTCCTCCAAACCTGAAAGAAGAATTAGTCGGGATCACCCGAGGAGTAAACTAACTCATCAGTGGATATCGGGATCCAACTATCATCGCATGATAACGTGACGGAATCCACTCACGTCACCACACTCCAGAAGGTATGCGCATGCCTGGCAAGTTTCAGTTCTTTTGAAAATCCCGATGTGATTTTTACCCCAAGCGGTTTATGACCTTGACTAGGTCAACAAACCATAAACCGCCAGTCAAGTTCAACCCGTCATTATTCTGGATTGCATTAAACCCACCCGTACGTGCCCTTGACTAGGTCAACAAGGCCGCACGACTGTCTTAACCAATCCCACTTATGCAACAAACAAGTACCACTTAGCTACCGAACACTACGTCTTGACTAGGTCAACAAACGCAGCACGAATACTAAATAATACCTGTAGGAAATGACGGAGGGCTACGAATGGTTTTTGGTGAAAAACCTTTAACGTAATGAACTTGATATCGTTGAAGGAACTGCATAGCCTTTTTAGAAAATATAGTGACGAAAACCTTTACTAAAGAGGTCACTCCCGGTGAAGGGATCTCGGCTCTTTCCCCGTAGAATGAGGTGCAGGATATTCCAACTGAATACCACGATGCAAAGCAAAAGTAATCGGATATAGTGAAGTTAATGCCCTGACGCAAACTTCTGTCCAAGGGGTCACTCCCGGTGAAGGGATCTCGGCCCTTGCCTCGTCGACTGAGGAGCAGGATATTCCAAATGAATACCACGATGCAAAACAAAAGTGAACGTCCTTGCAATAACAGCTTTTTGAAAAGTGTTCCAACAACATCAGAATAGGTTTGTTTATCTTGCATTGATCCGAATCAACGCAGTCCCATCAATTGATCACACCACAAAGAACGAAAATATACTGACGTACGTATATGCCATCCGCATTCGCCACTGGGTCCCGTCATCACCCGTTAGGTTAGCTAACTAACGGCAGAGCGGGGACTGGACTAGCGCGGATGAAAAACATATACAACATCTACTAATATATATACCAATATATTATATTTCGCTCAAGGCGTGAATAAAAATGCAATATCACAGAAATGTACAGTATCACAGAACAATACAGATATCTGGGATCCCCGGGTTTCACAGAGCCGCTGCAGAAACCCGACGTTCCCCTGGTCGTGTGGATAGCCTGTGCAATGAAATCCTAGACCCCTACGGGCGCGGCAAGTCACCCGCCAAAACCTGAAGCGAGGCAGCCCCCTTCAGCACCGTGAATGGACCACCCAGCACTTCACGGAATCCGGCAACTTGGGCACCCCTCCTGGGTCAACCTGTACCCCCTACGAGTGCGGCGAATAGCCCGCCAATTCCAGACTGAAGCCCCCTCCGTCTCAATGCCCTGAGATGCTGGCTTGTTGCCCTCCAGAACCCGGCTATCCGTGCACCCCACCGCGGGGCAATCCTAGTACAGAAAGTAAAATATACATACACCCGGTACATCGACCGCAACCAGGTCGTGCCCCAAAAGAATAATACAAACAGGCAGTGACGGCAGTCCACATGTCGGACGCTCGCCCCGCAATATCAAATGTACATATAAAACAAAACTGTACTAGCATTGCATCCAGGCTATCCCCCACGACCGATCCGCAACATCACAGCATAAACATAGAACATCAACGTGAAAATCACGTTCGCAAATCCGTCTAACCGGGCTATAGCAGTTAGACGGGATTTACCGATCGAGTGACATTCACGGTCGCAGATATAATGTAAATACTGTGAAATAATGTGTTTAAAATATCCGATCGATCAAATAATTAACAAGCGGGCCCCAAATGAAAACTGTAGCACTCACAGAAATAACTGGCCCAATTTTAAATCCCAAAAGCCCTATTTCAGCCCATAAAACAACTGAAGAAAAACGACGAAGTGGGCCCACCATAGTGCGGCGGAACCGCGGCCCAAAGGTGGTTTTGGCCGCGGTTCCGCGCTCCAAACAGGGAATCATTTTGTCGTTTTTCTACAGTAGCGTTATCTTTTCCTGCACATCATTTTTCTGCAACCTGAAAAATTTTTAGACACCAAAAAATTTCAACAGAAACTGATGTGAACAAAAATGAGGTTTTTGGAATTTCGGTCGATCGGAAATGCAAAACACATTAGAACAAGCTAGGTAAGGTTAATGGCGTGTCTCTGATACCATGTTGCGCCACGGCAGCGCCCCGGCCTCGTACTCGAGGCCAAAATGCGGAATCAAAAATTTTCCTTACTCGGAAACCGGCACTACCGCGGACAATGAAAACCCGGATCGTTTACCATTAACCTAATGCTAGCAATCAAGAGATAGGGTGAGAAGTATACCAAGTGATCCGAGTCCTCCGGTCTTCTCTTTATCATCCCGAGCTCCCGCGGAAAGTCTTGGCTCCACATCGTCGCCTCCTCGCCGGAAGGGCACCACATCGCCTGCGTCTTTTACGGGCTCCCGCCTCAATACCGAGGCAACTCGGGCATGAAGCCGGCAACTCGACATGCTCAAGATATGCTGTAGAATGTGTAGTAGATCATGCTAGTCTCATTTGGGGTTTGTTGTTGCCTTGATGGAGGAATGGGGTTAGGAAAAATGGTGCTTTCATTTTTCCAAAACAAGAAGAAGAAGGAGATGAAGAATTCCTCACATAACCAAGATGAACTCTCTCATTCTTTTCTTTCTCTCAAGTGTTCTTTCTTTTTCAAGTGAGAAGAAGAAATGGTGGAGGAATGAATAAGAAGCATGAAGGGAGGTGAGTGTAGGATCAATCAAGAGGTGACCACATCCTAGACAAGAAAACATCAACCATGCTTTTTCCTCCATACCCTTTCCAATCTCAATAAATGCAAGTGATGGTGTAAGATAAGAATGGTATCATAATCAAACATATGCAAGAAACCCCCTCTACAATGTGTTATTTGCAAACTTGCAAATAACCCCGTCCATCGGAAAAGTCCGGCCGGGAAAGAACAAAGGAAAACCGGCCGGAACGGAATGCAAACAGGCAACTCCAGAAAACTGGTCCCGTAATAAATTACAGGAAAACCCCGATACTGTGCATACACACCCGCATCTGTATTCCGTCCGGATACAAATGCAAAGAGACAAAATCTACACTGTACTAAACTAGGACCGGCTTAAACCAAAGCCGGCTAGCAATGTCCGTCCGATCCTTATCCGTGCAATACCGCACGTATCTGATCGAACCCTGCCATATAACTATACGGCCACTAGTACAAAACTGTCTGATCCTGATCCGTGCAATACCGCACGTATCTGATCGGACCCTGCCATATCTCCATACGGCCTCTACAGCGTTTCGCCCGAAAGCTTGAGTAACTGAAAGTGTGGTGGACTCTAAAGACTCGTCAATACTATGGCTGTGGATTTAACCACTAGCACGTCAGAGGTATAAGCCAATACGTGACGGGCCACCAGCTATTGACCAAAAGGGACGTCGATGAGCGAACTCATCCTGACACCCTACTGAGCCTGTCAGTGACAATATCCGTACAGTCCGGTCCGTTCGTCTATGAGCATCGCATGTCGGGCCTAGGGGGTTGGTAAAAGTCAGATCCCCAAAAGCGGTACAAGTCGTGTCGGAGCGTAGCCCAGAACGCCCTGAGATACTACTGGAATACCTACCAGTAAATCTCCTGCCTCGGCCGAGGGCTTTGCGTAATGGCTCTCCTAGACACAGCGCGACCTCACCCCCAATACCGGGAGAGACGAACCCCTGAAGATCCGTTCACTGCCTCCATGTGGCTCGGGACTGTACCCAACTAAAACCTGTTTGCACGACTCCTTTGAGCCGTGGTAGGGTAGTAATCAAAGCACAGTGGGAACTCACACGAGACAAATGACGATCTCAGGTCGATGAACTAGCCTGTACACATGTCACCTGGGAACTGCTATCTGACGTCTGGTATAAGACCAACTAGCAGGTTCCCGGCGAGTCCTGTCCGGTGTACTCATAACCCAATGAGCACCTGTATACATCTTAGGTGAACCAACTGACACCAGTGGCTTGTGAGACCGGCCACCGCCCCTCGTCGGGGTCTCGACTGTATACACTAGTCTACTAATGGAGTATCGATACCCTGTCTCGAAACTCCTACGACTAGGGACCTTTTAAGGATGTGCTTATAGACTACCAGCTCCCACGTATATGATCGCCATCATACTGCTGGTGGTCAAGCAAGAATCCTAGGGGCTCTATCAACGTGTAATGGCGACATGTCAGGTCACCTAAAGCAGTACACGATGATAAAGATAAACCAGATAGCATACTATCATCTCGAGTAAGACTGTCCTCCTGGGATAGGTCCTCCCTCAATCATTGCAATCACGTGCCTGTGATCCAATAATTGACTCTGAGGGCACTATCTCCAACAGAAGTCATCAAGGAGGCTTCTCCTGCCAAAGGGTTGGTCTTCACAAGACTGACTGTTCCGGCTCCCGCTCCAGTCGAAGTCCTTAAAGCTACTTCCCCCGCCCAGAGCTCTGTTTTTGACCGGTTAGACACTGCTGCTCGACGGACGTCGGTCTTCAAGAGGCTGGTACCAGCAGCGCCTCACCAAAACAGGGGGCATGACGAAGTCACTCCTCAAGCTGAAACAATCCCAACAGCTCGACACGCTCGACGTCGCCACTGGCGCCGAGTAAGGAAAGCTGGGGGAAACTCCCCCTCTGGGCTAACTCCACCAGCCCCAACGGTGGAAGTCAATGCTGCTGTTCCAACCGGAAACAGCTTTGAACTGTTGAACAAGGTGCGCAGGAACTCTCCTACCGCCGTACTGAAAAGATCTCCTCCACCGGTGGAGAATGTTACAGAAATAAAGCCGGATCAGCCCCCTCAACGGCTGTCCTCCAAAGTTTACAAAGTCTAGCGATGGGTCCAAGAATCGGTGATTGATCAAGACTATCCCCGTCGACAGAAGAAGCTGAAAGTCCAGCAGGAAGAGAACCGTCCTGGCATGCCGCAAAGGACGACAACCACCTGGGTGTCCGCTGCAACGACCCCCTCAACGTCAACTGTTCAAAAGAGAAGGAGGCCAGAGAAAGCCCTGTGACTACGGCAGATCGCAAAGATGCTAAGCCCAAATGCCCTAAGTCTAGGGCATAATGGTATATATTGTTTACATGGCTTCCGGAAAAGAGGAAAGCCGTGCTTCTACAGGTCACCGACCACTCATCCGATCCCCAGGAGCAGCAACAGAAGCTTCAGGAAATGCTGACGCAAATGGCCGCACTCACCGGTCCAAGAGAAAGCTCGAAGGCGTCGTCGGAGCAGTGCCACGATCAAGAAACCGATGCTGACTTCCTACGCAGAGTACTCGACAAGAAGGACAGAGAAGCTGCAGAACAAGCTGCCAACATAAAACGAATGGCGCTTCTCTTCCAAGACATGGTCGGGATGATGTTACAGCCGGATCCTCCAGCTGAAGACCCTCCGATCATTTTTTATGACGACAGAGGGGAGACATCGAACCATCCTCCGGCTCTTTCAGCAGCAAAAGAGAAAACTATTTCTAAGCCCGCTCTGGATGACTATATTGCTCAGCAAATACGAGCTCACCAGGTGAATAAAGCGGCCGGTCAAGTCGTTAAAACTAGGAGACCGTATCCAGGCTGGTATGACTAAATAAAGTACCCGCCAGGATACACAATCCCTAAATTCCATGTGTAAAAGGGGACAGGCAATCCCCATCAACATGTCGCTCAGTTCAGGGCTCTCTGCGGCAACACCAGGGGTGATGATAAGTTTTTGCTCCGCCAATTCATCGGCAGCTTTTCGGAGACGGCATTTGAGTGGTACTCCGAACTTCCAAACGACTCCGTCAAGACTTTCGCAGAAATGGAGTTGTTATTCACCCAATGATTCGCGAGTGCTAGTGAACGCACCCCAATAACGGCATTGATCAATCCCAGGGTGAAGCCAGGCGAGATGTGGGTTCAATACGCAATCTTATGGCGGAATCTGTGGTCGAAATCCGAACAGCGCATCGATGAAGCACCAGCGGTGGGCTTGTTCGTGGGCACACTAGACCCTCATGCAACTATTTCACAATTCATGATGTTCTTCAAACCGACCATGTTCTAAGCTTTAATTGACAAGCTAACCCAGATGGGCCAGATGGGTTATAGATCGTCTCCTCCGAAGCCGGAGCCGCGGAATGAAAAGGGTAAACGGAAGGCGACCTTCGTTGCAAATACTCAACAGTAGCCCAATGCCTAAAAACTAACGGATCAACTGGAAGAGAGACGGCGCTATTATAATAAGACAATGAAGCGTCCTTACTCGTTCCCACGGGACAAAACGAAAAGACTATTCGAACTGGCGATGCGTAACAGGCTCATCAATCTGCCGAATCCAAAGCGACCACTGCAACCTGGCGAGGCTAATAGTGCCAATTATCGCCCTTACCACCAAACGGTAAGTCATCCAATCGAAAATTGCTTCGTCTTTAAGGGATGGATCGAGGACCAATACCAACAAGGCAAGTTTGCGCTGTCTGAGATGTGGAAAGTAAGCCGACCACAACCGCACACTCCTAAGAAGAAGGACACACCGGGGGCATCATGCTCTTTTGTTGAAGAAGCTCCATGGGAGGTCGCTCTTTCAGCCAAAACCAAAAGAATGCAGAACGATCTCCAGACATGCCTGGCGATCAGGTGGAAGAATCCGTTGAAACCCTAGATTATCAAAGGAATGCTGAAACCGCACCCAATTCCAAAAATTGGTGGAGATATTCAAAACACTCACACCCAGCCGTCAAAGTCTTCGAAGAAGAAAAAGAAGACCAAAAAGCCCGTGAAGCCTGGTAACAAGCGCACGGACCTGCAAAAGCAGATTGACGCGCTGGAAGAGTATAACCAGAATGCGCGAACTCCAATCACACTCCAAGAATTTCTCAGTCACGTCCTTGAGGACGGAGATGATGAAGAAGACTCGTCGGGTGAATCTGAAGATTACGTAGCAAGTTGACATGTGACCTCTCACTCATCGATAAATGATGAAGAAGTTCCTTACACGGAGAAACTGGGGGCAGGTCCGGAGCCGGAACTTCTAGGGCCATCAGACGAAATGATTGATGCGTTCCTGAATGAAGCTCTTCTTAGAAGAAAAGCTGCCCGAGAGCGTGAGATGGCCATATTTGAAAAAGCTAAGCGCCAGCGACTGGACAAAAGGGTTGAAATGCTCCTGCCAAATCAAAGTACATCTACCGTGAATAAAAGCAGGTTCAAGAGGAGGAAGAGGTTCGCCAAACCCATATCAATGGGAATGAAGCTGCCACCCTCCGAAGGAAACACTACTAGTGAAGCGGAAATACATCCTAGCTACTGCTTATATCATCGAAAGATTGCGTACCCCACCGAAGAGTGCAACGCTTTTAAAAGATGGTGGCAGGGATATGTTGCTCACCAGCAACATTTTAAGCAGATGAAATGCAAAACTCGTCTGGAGCGAAAAAGTACGACCTAGGAGCTTAGAAGAACTACCGGCAACTGTCGCATGGTTAATGCCGGAGGATCGCAAGTTCTCACCTTCGGGAGCGACTCTAATGAAGAAATGACTCTTGGCCCTCTCTTTAAAGAGTCCATCTTGGGAAAAGAGGAAGAACCTAAGACATGTGAGAATATTCCGCTGCCCGAAAAGAATCTTGGGCCCTCGAACAGTGGGTCAAATAGAAAAGATAAGGGAAAATAAAAGGTCCCTGAGGATATCGTCCTTGATGACCAAGCCATCGAAAAGCTAACAGCCAAGGACCCGCCAAAGCAAAGTAAGGTGGACTACAACGTTCTGGCACACTTGAGGAAGCTACCCTCACAGCTCAGCATTCTCGACGCCCTTATGCTATCCAAAGAGGCAAGAGATTCATTGATCAAAGCGCTACAAGAGCCAGAGCAATTCCAAGCTTTCCTCACTGAAGAAAAGATGAAGGACGAGCTGTAAGAAGTACACACAGCCGATATCACCTTCGACGATGAAGATCTCCTCCTTAGGACGTGCGAGCACAACCGTCCCCTTTATGTCTCCGGATACTGTCACGATATCAAGATAGGCAAAATCCTGGTTGACAATGGGTCTTCCGTCAATCTCCTCAACGTGCGAGTGTTGAAGGAAATCTGCATGAGCGTTTAGCACCTCGCTTGTGATAAAATCACCATCTCCGGTTTCGACTAGACTCTCGGGTCTGTGATACTGACGCTGCGCTTCGGGCTACTTGTCACGGATATTAAATTTCACGTCATTGATGCCAAGACATGCTACAATGCTTTGCTCGGCAGGCCCTGGTTACACGAGTACAACATTATCCCTTCTACACAACATCAGTGTATGAAGTATTTTAAGGATGGACTCGAGTACACTGTGACGGGGGAGTTGAACCCATTCTCTATGAATGAAGTCCGAAAGTACGAAGATGCAAAGTACTTCTTACCAGACTTTGAGGACACGGAAAGATGTCACAAACCGAAGAACAAAGCCATCACTACTATTCCGGTCTTCGGAAGTAATACTGAGGAGGAAGAAGAGATAGTTTACTCAGGGCTGCCCCAATACAATAAGCCGGGGCCGTCCATCCCTATGTTTATCTTCGGCAGCGACTCGGAAGATGAGGTCAATGCCGTATTCTCTGCCCGGCCGTCGATACAAATCTCCGCCGAAAAATATCAGAGTTTGCAAATTACCATGGTTCCATAAGAACATTACAAAGATCTCGATGCACTTGAAGCTCATAGTGTGCAAGAACTGCAGACATTTTACGTCCCTCCCAAACGAAAAGGTGAAGAGGATATCCTATTCTACCGATCTGGGGAAACCAAAGTGGAGAAGGAAATCTGGCACGACGCCGATTCTACGCTCGACAGGCTCCATCCTATCCGTATGCCTAGATACTACACGGAAGCCTTGAAAAGGCTATTGAAGCGATAAGGGGTACCCCTCAGACAGACTACTCGACAAGCTCGATTCTACAATAGGATTTAGGACGTCCCCGGAACTCAACGAAAGTTGCCTAATGGAAGAATGGAAACGATCGGGATTGGATGTGTTCAATCCAGAAAACGAGAACGAATCCATGGCAGCTACGTCATACATGACTTCGATGAGGAAGGAGACGCCCTGTTTGAAGACGCTGATCCGGAACCAAAACGAGATCCTACCATCAAAATGCCGAGTCTGTCGTTTGAAGAACGGATGGACAAGCTAGTTAGGGAAGCGGGTCAAAAGATCCGGGATGACCATAACCGCGAGATGGCCATTTACGAGAAAGCCAGGACGCAGAGCTTCCTCCAACGGGCCGCGGAGAACGACAATGCTCTTCCTTATCAACCCATCATACAAAAGGCCCGACGTAGAAGCAAAAATAAATCAAGGAGCGGGAAAGGTGTTCGACAGCGACAAAGCGGGACCAAGAAGCCACGCGATCGGGAATCGAGCAATCCGGATTCGTCTCTTATAAAGAAGATGGGTCGAGCATACTCTTTTCCCCAGGACAAAACACGGAAGATACTTGATCTTGCCATAAAACATCAAATGATTACACTTCCGCGGTCCAAGCTCCCCGACCAAGCCAACGAGGCCTCTCACCCAGACTATTGCTCTTATCACCGAGCAATAGGACATCCTATCGAAGGCTGCTTCACCTTCAAGAACTGGGTCGAAGACCAATATCAACAGGGCAGGTTCGCTCTATCCAGCAGTTGGAGGGTAAGCCCGCCACAGAAGTATGAACCGAAAGCCACGCGTATAGTAAGAGTAGAACCAGATCAACATCGGTCTTGGAAGCGATCTCGTACCTGTCACGCGATAACGCTGTCAGAAGAAGAGCCCGAGGATATGGATGACCTTCCCTGGTGCTTCAAACAATGATGACGAGGTGATCTCAAAGTTTCCGCCGGCGCCGAAAGAGATGGAAGATGGAATACGTACGAATGCAGATAACCTCAAGAAAATTGATTTGGCGACGGCAAGTGACCTACGACCGACATTCATCAGTGAGCTATTGTCTGAAGAAAGGGTGGCTATGCTGAAGGACGTGCTTATGCAGCATAAAGATTGCTTTGCGTGGAACTATTCCAAGATGCCATGACTAGATCCAGAGATTGCTGTGCACAAATTGGCGATATCCCCGGACGTCAAGCCGATCAAACAGGCACCGAGAAGAATGTTGCTCGAGCTTGATATGAGCATCAACGCCGAGGTCAAGAAGCTAATCGACTCTCGCTTCATCCAAGAGGTTCAGTATCCTGACTGGATAGCCAACATCGTCCCGGTGATGAAGAAAAATGGGACAGTACGCATATGCGTGGACTTTCGGGATCTCAACAAAGCCTGTCCAAAGGATGAATTTCCATTACCAGTCACTAAGCTAATGATAGATAACACGTCCACCCAGGAAGTCTTCTCCTTCATGGTCGGATCATCAGGATACAATCAGATAAAGATGCATCCAGAGGACCAGAAGCACACCGCTTTCCAGACCCCTCTGGGCATATTCTGCTACAAGGTGATGCCTTTCGGTCTGAAGAACGCCGATGCCACCTATCAGAGGGCCATGAAAAAGATTTTCGATGACCTCATACATGAAATCGTTGAATGCTATATCGAAGACCTCGTAGTTAAAAGCAAATCATACGAGGAACATTTAGAACATCTGAAGATCGTGTTTCAGCGCCTTCGGAAATACAATTTGAAGATGAACCCTCCCAAATGTGCGTTCGGAGTTTCCTCGGGCAAATTCCTAGGATTCATTATCCGACACCGAGGCATCAAGATAGATCCATCAAAGTTCAAGGCAATTATGGAAATGCCTCCGCCAAGAACTCTCAAACAACTGCGGTCTCTCCAAGGAAAGCTCGCGTATATCAGGCGATTTATAGCCAATCTCTCAGGAAAGTGCCGTCCTTACAGTCACCTAATGAAGAAGGGAACCCCATTCATCTGGGATTACAAATGCCAAGGCACACTGGACGAAATTAAGCAATACTCACAGAATCCGCCGGTGGTGACCGCTCCGGTCAAGGGAAAGCCTCTCATTCTGTATACAACAGCTCTCGAAGGTTCTTTAGGCGCGTTGTAGGCACAAGAAAACGACCAAGGGAAAGAAAGAGCCCTTTATTATCTGAGTCGAGTTCTCCTGGGGGCTGAAAGCAATTATTCTCCCATCGAAAAACACTGCCTGGCATTGATCTTCGCGATAACAAAGCTCAGGCACTATGCGTTGGCGCATGAAGTCAGTCTCATATCGAAGGTGGATCCTCTCAAGTAATTAATGTCAAAAGCCCTATTAACGGGGCGTCTCGCTAAATGGGCCCTACTCTTGATGGAGTTCTCAATAACTTATCGACCTATTAAGGCAGTGAAAGGCCAGGCCATCGCGGACTTCCTCACTGAGCATCCGATACCCGCCGATTCTCCTTTGAACTGCGAATTGCCAGATGAACATATGTTTGACACGATCGACGGGGAAAGAAGAGAGAATGATACCGAATGGGAACTCTACTTCGATGGAGCATCGTCCATGAAGAAGCGCATACAAAGCATCCCCATGATCAAATCAGGGGTAGGCCTCTTCTTCGTAACTCTAGAAGAAGGGATAATGCGCTTTGCCTTCTCCTTAACAGAGCCGAGGACAAATAATGAAGCCGAATATGAAGCTTTGATAGCAGGTCTCGAGATCGCTATCGACATGGGAATTGAAAACCTCCCTATATACGGAGACTCCCAACTTATCGTTAGTCAAGTAAACGGCGACTACCAAACCTGCAAGCCAGAGTTGGTGAAGTACGGCGAGAGAGTACAGCAACCGCTAATTCAAATTCCTTCCCACACCTTGGAAAGTATACCGCGTGTGGAAAGCAGTAAGGCGGATGCATTAGCCAAGCTCGCTAAAGAACTAGCCGACGAGAACCTCGATGACGTAAGGATCGTTGCGCAAAACTGTCGGGTTCTTGCACCAGCAGAAATATCTCTGGAGTCGTCAGAAGAAAAGGGAACGACCGAGCAAACGGACCTACAAATAAAATACCTGGAAAAGGTTATGGATTGGAGGGAAATCTTTATAGATTACTTCAAATCCCGTCGAACACCCGAAGATGCGTCCTCAAAACATGAGCTCATGAAGCGAGCCCTATCTTTCGCCTTCGTCAATGACACTCTGTACAAGAGGTCATTTGATTCTCTGTGGTTAAGATGCCTGGGATCTGAAGAAGCAAAAAGAGTCGTCCAAGAAGTTCATGACGGACTCTGCGGTTCTCACCAAGCCGGGCCGAAGATGAAGCTGAAGATTAAAAGGATGGGATACTGTTGGTCCACGATGATTCAGGACTGCCTCGAGTATGGGAAGCAATGCCACTCATGCCAGATCCATGGGGACTTTATCCACCAGCATCCGAATCCACTACATCCGACAATGGCTAGCTGGCCGTACGAAATGTGGGGAACCGACATAATCGGCCCCATCGAACCAGCATCGTCCAGAGGACATCGATTCATTTTGGCGACAACTGATTATTTCTCCAAATGGGCAGAAGCAGTACCGCTGAGGGAAGTGAAGACGAAGAATATCCTCTATTTCTTCAAGACACACGTCATTTATCGGTTTGGAACTCCATGACAGATCATCTCCGATAACGGGCCAGCGTACAGAAGCCACAAGATCAGCCGCTTCGCACAATAGCATAACATAGACTGGAGATACTCTTCAGTTTATAATCCCCGAGCTAACGGTCTAGCTGAGGCTTTTAACAAGACCTTGACGAAGATCGTAAAAAAGACGGTGTCTAAGAATAAGAAGGACTGGCATGAGAGACTGCATGAAGCTCTCTGGGCATATCGAACTACGTTCAAAACGGCCACTAACACAACATCGTATGCATTGGTATTTGGTACGGAGGTGGTACTCCCCCTCAAGATAGAGCTACCCTCCCTGCGAGTGGCAGTTCATTATGAGCTAACGGACGAAGAGAATGCTCACCTTCGTCTTGAAGAGCTCAACGCCCTTGATGAAACCCGGCTCATGGGGCAACAAAACATGGAGGCTTACAAAGAAAAAATGACGTGCTCATACGAAAGATTGACTAGGCCGAGCACATTCCGCCAAGGCGAATTCGTGCTAGTGGTCAAAAGACCTATGATCCCCAATCGTGCCAAAGGGGGGAAATTCGAGCCGAGCTATGAAGGCCCATATACATAGACAAAGTCTACCAGGGTGGAGCCTATCTACTTATGGACATGCATGGTGAAAGACCTTTCAGGCCAATAAACAGTCGCTTCCTAAAGAAATACTACGTTTGACGAGTCACGGCCTAGGTCAATGATAGATGACGACGCCTATGTCCGCTCGCTATCTTCCTAAGCCGAAACTCTATAAGTAGTAACCGGCGATGGACCGAAACGTCCTAAAACTAACAACGGACCGAAATTTCCTTAAACTAATAACAGACCGGAACGTCCTTAAACTAACAATGGACCATTATGTCCTAAAACTAGCTGTTGACCGAGACGTCGATAAACTACCGTAGACTGCAGCATCCCGAAGCTGATAAAAAAAAGAAGAATAAAATAAAGCGGTATGTCCATGAGCAAAATAGGCACGGATGAAAACCCGAAAAGGCTCCGTGAGTAAAAACAGCAGGGATGCCGGCGAGTTTTGTTAAAACCCGAAAGGGCGCAACCTCGTTAGAATAAAGAAAAAAAAAGAAGTAGAAAAAAAGAAAAACGGTATGTCCATAAGCAAAATGGGCACGGATGAAAACCTTAAAGGGCTCCGTGAGTAAAAACAGCAGGGCTACCGGCGAGTTTTGTGAAAACCCGAAAGGGCGCAATCTCGTTAAAAGACACTTGCAAGGTCCTCTCGACCTTGTGAGAAGAAACCACCTGCGTGAGTTCCTTACGACTCACAAGGGAGAAACACACTTAGGGATCTCCATGATTCCTAAGGAGAAATTATACTTGCGAGATTCTCACGACTCGTAAGGAGAATCCTCTTATGAGACCCTCACGGCTCATAAGATTCAAAAGTCTTAAGTTACAGGAATCTGAACCTGTTCTTAAGCGGCCACCACAACCTCTAATACTGCCTTACAAGCGGTTCAATGCTGATCCTTGTATACAATCCACGGGCGCGAATAAATATTTCCCTAACAAAGTCTCATCCGTGATTAGGGATATGTCTACATGGTGAACAACCCTTGCAAGTCCTCTCGACTTATAAGGAGAAAACACTCTTGTAAAATCCTTACGACTTATAGGAGAACATGTACTTAGGAATCCTTACGATTCTTAAGGAGAAAACGCACCTATGAGATCCTCACGACTTGTAGGGAGAAATACCTTTATGAGACCCTTACGTCTCATGAAGTCAAAATCCTTAGTCGACAGGATTCCAACCCTGTCTACTAAGCCACCTTTGTCCGACATCGACTAAGGCAAATGATGATTCGCTCCTGGCAATATCCCAGTTGTAGCGGTGCTGATGCCGAAATCGGTGTCTAATCCTAAGCTTGCAGGAAAAGCCAGCGAGCCACACATGCATGCGAGATAGCTGAAATGATGGGGCAATTTGCAACAAAATCAGCAAGTAAAAATGTATGCATACACAAATAGCCGAAATGATTGGGCAACTCGCAATAAAAGCAGCGAGTAGAAAAAGATAAAATAAATAGCCGAAATGATTGGGCACCGCGAAAAATAGCCGAAATGATTGGGCAATCGCGACCTTCGCGATATAAAAGCTGAAATGATAGAGCATCGCAGAAAAAAAAAAAAAGAAAAATGAAATTTATGCCATACAGGTGATATCATATCAATCCTTGTATACAATCCAGGGGCGCAAACAAAGAGAGAATCACACCTTTCCTCCCCAGGCTACATCAGAAGAAGAAGCCAAATCTCAACGGTTCACAGATAGCCTGGAGATCATCTCAACATTCATCTCATTACAACAGACACAACATCAAGTAAAGCGGAACAGCGGCAACTCCCAGTTTCATGACTCGGCGGTGCACAGATGACCGAGAGTCAAACCCCGACTCCGTGAAATGCGAATAAAGTCAACCTTTCCTGGTCATGTGGAACGCGGCTTATGTCAATCCTGACCCTATGGGCAATGTCCAGAGCGGATCCTGGTCCGCACAGAGCAGGGCAATGACCCCGTGTGGAGCATCCAGAGCAGAGCCTGGTCCTCGCAGAACACGGCAATGACCCCGTGGGAAGCATCCAGAGCAAAATTCCTGGTTACGTGGAACGCGGCTTATGTCAATCCTGACCCCATGGGAAACGTACAGAGCGGATCCTGGTCCTCGCAGAGCACGGCAATGACCTCGTGTGAAGCATCCAGAGCAGAGCCTGGTCATCGTAGAACACGGCAATGACCCTGTGGGAAGCATCCAGAGCAAAATTCCTGGTTACGTGGAACGCGGCTTATGTCAATCCTGACCCCGTGGGAAACGTCCAAAGCGGATCCTGGTCCTCACAGAGCACGGCAATGACCCCATGTGAAGCATCCAGAGTGGAGCCTGGTCCTCGCAGAACACGGCAACGAACCCGTAAGAAGCATCCAGAGCAAAATTCTTGGTCACGTAGAACGCGGCTTATGTCAATCCCGACCCCGTGGGAAATGTCCAGAGCGGGTCCTAGTCCTCGCAGAGCACGGCAATGACCCCATGTGAAGCATCCAGAGTGGAGCCTGGTCCTCGCAGAACACGACAATGACCCCATGGGAAGCATCCAAAGCAAAATTCCTGGTCACGTGGAACGCGGCTTATGTCAATCCTGACCCCGTGGGAAACGTCCAGAGCGGATCCTGATCCCCGCAGAGCATGACAATGACCCCGTGTGAAGCATCCAGAGCAGAGCCTGCTCCTCACAGAATACGAAAATGACCCTGTGGGAAGCATCCAGAGCAAAATTCCTGGTTACGTGGAACGCGGCTTATGTCAATCCTGACCCCGTGGGAAACGTCCAGAGCAGATCTTGGTCCTCGCAGAGCACGGCAATGACCCCGTGTGAAGCATCCAGAGTGGAGCCTGGTCCTCACAGAATATGGCAATGACCCCATAGGAACCATCCAGAGAAAACTCCTAATTCCGTGAAATGCGGATAAGGGTAACCTCACCCATCACTTGCGGGTCCTCACGACTCGTAAGGGAGCAAATTCTCTTTTGAGATCCTTATGACTTGCAAGAGAAAACACACTTAGGAATCCTCACGATTCTTAAGGAGCAATTACACCTACGGGATCCTCTCGACCGGTAGGGAGAAAATTCTTTATGAAACCCTCACAGCTCATGAAGTTGAAAAGTCTTATGAGGCAGATCTTAACCCTGAATCCTAAGCCATCGTTGTCCTGCAAAGAAATCGAGATAGACTATCCGCAGAATACATTTAATAAAACGGACACACCATCGTGAAGAAAAATATGTCGTTTATTCATGAATCAAAATGAATACAAAGTACAATTCGTGAAAGAACAAAAAATATACTCTCATGCAGGAGTATGTACAAAAGAAGAATGAAAAAATATATATACAATTCTTCAAGTCGGTGGGCGATTTAGCAGATTTGCCAGTTCATCTCTTTTTCGCTTAGCCTCGCCTTCATGATTCAGTATCGTCAAAAGATGGGCCTCCGCCTGAGCCTATTGGGCCTGGTATGAGGCAAGCCGGCCTTCAAGCTCTTTTTCAGTAGCCTTATGGGCCTCAACCATTTCACGAGTGAATACGGCGGCCTTATCAATAGCTACCACCTCCTTGATGGCCTCTTGGAGCACTCGCCAAAGTTCGTATGCTTTAGAGGCCTTAGCCGTAAGGTTGGCTTGAAGCTCCCTCAGCGCTTTAGAAGCCAGCTCCCTCTCTGAAAACTCGCGGCCGAGCCTCTTCTCACATGATATCATATTCGCCGCACACCGCTAAATTAGACCCCGTAAGCTCGCCTTTGCAGCCACAACCTCCAAAGAAATGCGTATACATTCAAGCACATGCAAGCAAGCCTCCACCTGCCGACAAAACTCAACCCAGACTTGCACCACTGTTTCACTATGATAGGTGGCAAGAAAAGGAAGAGAGCAGTTAGCTTCAGCAGCAAACGCTTCGGCCGTGATTAGACTGCCAGCGCGAAGTTCCTCAATTAGGGATGACAGGGAGTCAAGGCTTAACTTGGCTATTCATTCTGAGGCTCGCAGGGTATAGGGGCCGGGTGGCATGGCGATGCGTGACTCCAGCGAGGTAAGAACTGGCAGAGCTCTTCAGATTTGTAAACAGTCAGCTGAACGTGTAAGCAAAAGAACAAATAGAACAACGTTGGGACTTTACTTACCCACAGTCATGCAAGAGGGATCTGAAGGCTCCCCAGGCCCTTCAAGAATCTCAACCTCGTCGTCGGCCTCCAGAACTGTAAAAGACACCAATGCCATTTTATGAAATAGTAATAATGCTATGAAAAGAGGGTAAAAAACATTAACCTTGCCCAGAAGAGAGGACGATGTGCTGAGGAGAGATCTCTTGCGGAGCAGCCATCTCCAACAGGCGCTGGAAGGACAGCCTGGGAGACAGATCAGCAATAGATGGCGCCAATCCGCACAATTCTGAAAAGACAGAAGGGTTCAGATAATAGAGAGATTATTAATGTAAGATATAGAAGGCTACTTTAGACGCTCCTCCCATTCTGAACTGGAGGGATAGCAGCTTCAGTGGCCTCTTCCGTGACCTCAGACACATCATCGGCGACGTGGACCAATGTAACGACTTCCGAACGAGGAGCAGCAGCTGCCACTGCAGGCTCCAGCGGAAGGACGGTAGCCTCGACTACCTATACCCTAGTCTCCGGGTCACCCTCTGGAATATCCATTGGAGCGGCGGCCGACAAAGATTCCTTCCTCGATGGAGCAAGCGCTTCGGGAGAGGGAACCACCGAGGAAGACTCCATCACAAGAGCGACTGTTGCATCGACCCCCTCCACACTGATCGGTGTTTCATTGGGGATATCAGAAGAATATACGGTCAAAGTATGACTCAGAGCCTCTGCCGCCGCCGAAGTCCCTGCAAAGTTTGTATGAGGATAATGATACATATATATGTATGCAGGCAATACAAAATATTACAAAGAGATACATGAACATACCGATGCGCAAGAGAGCTTCTAATATGGCTTGTTCAAGCCGACGCTCCTTCTTGAGGAGATGTGCTCGCCGAGGTCCGAGGGTAGACTCGTGGCCACCGGTCTACAGTGAAAGCGCGTCCTCAGCATCGACCGAAACAGCATGTTTAAGGGCTCTTTCTCCCCATTCTTCCAAAGGGCCTATAAATCGCCGCCGTATCCACGGAGGATCCTCGTAAAATATTACGGCAGGGTAGGGCTTCTTTGGAATCCTTACGTTCTCCGATTCATCTTGCAAACGTCTTATAGCCTCAACCAATTGTGCGGCTTCCTCGGCAGATGAACTTGGGAAAAGTAGGCCACCATCCGATTCTTGCATAGCCAACGGTTCATCCTGAAGAATAGGCTCAGACTCTATTAAAGAGTCGAGCAGATTGGTAGCCGTCTTCTTTCGCCTCTTGGACCCAGAACCAACCACCGGAGATGATCGTTTCCTCCCCCGTGGAGTTCTGGTATGGCGCTGACCCACTTCACCTTCAATGTCCTCACTTGGTGGTGCTACCGAGGACGACACAGCCATTGTCGACGTCACGGACGATGATACTGCTACCGGCGCCCTATTAGCCCTTTATTGAGCCCGAGTACGCAGTGGCATACCAGCTCTGGGAGTTAAGTCCACTTCCGCCACCTCCGGAATAATTACGACACTGGTATCCCTCAAGGGGGGACAAACTGTTACACGCGTTTACGGCTGAACTCCCGTTGCTCGAATCGAAATGGGAGCACTGTATCCAAGAAGCAACCTCTTCTCCTCAGCAATAATTGGACTGACCCGGTGGAGATACCAGCCGGTAAAAGAACCCACACATCGAGGAATATGATCAGCTTCAGGGATCAAGAAGCAAGAACCATTGTTCAGCCGCATAAAGTGATGAGCGGCGTCACGAACAGCTTCAAGTGATGGGCTAGGCGCCACTGTAAATGCCTCGAAGGGGACGCCCTGATCATATCCAAGCTACCGGGCAAAGCGGTGTGGGTTGTACCGCATAAAGACGGCCGCACTGTTCTGACGAAATACCAGATAACCTGGTCTGATCGCGTACAGGTGCATGGCTTCCCTGGGCTTCAGAGAAGGTACCCCCTCTTTCGATAAGTCGTGGAACTGTTGAACCGGTCCTGAGGGAGCAGATAGGGCTCGATCAATGAATACCATTCCGCCCATATTAGCATAAGGAGAGATCAACACACGAATAGCCCCAGACTGAGTCGGGTCAGGAGCAGAAGCGTCCACCAGCCGCATGAGTCTCGGAAAAGTGTAGGCGTCATAAAATTTGGGTCTTTGGTGCGTAGCAAAGGCCCCCAACACGTGCATCTCAATCCAAGATGTGAAGTAATGGAGAGAGAAATTTACCACATCTACACTCGGACTTGAGGTATTAACCGCGGTGCCTAACCCATGATATAGATGCGCTAGCACTGGAGTGCCCACAGCTAGCCGTGTTCCCTCAGCAATGCGATGAGCAGGGAAAATAACCGAGGCTCTCATGAAACGACGATGCATAGGGACCAACCAGCTGAGCCAAACACTGATGAAGCCCACGAAGAAAGTCTCGTCATCCATACCTGGAGCTCCAATCGACTCGAAAGATACCGCCGACATGATGGGAATGTAATACTGCGGCAAGTCCTCTTCTTCAGTCGGCCGCCTGTTTAAACCAAACCCAAAGGGGTCGTTAATGTTTGCGAACTTCGGAGCCGTCTTTGATAGGACATCCTCGCGAAGGAAACAAACGATAAAACTTTTAAAAGTGACGCCCTGCTCCTCTGACTCCATGAACAGTTTGTCAAAAATACTCATGGTCTTGATCAAACTCGGGCGCTTTTGGCGGACGGCGTTCTCGGTAGACAGGCCGTCAGGCATTGCAGGCTCGGTTTCGAAGACATACTCATCGGGAGGCAGCAATTCTTCATAAAGTGTCCCCCTGACCGGAAACCCTGAGATCTCGCGAATTTCTTCTAGAAAAATTGAAATTTCGCGGTCCCCTAGAAGGAAGGTGTTGGTGGGAAGATTCCATTGGTTCAAGAAAGCCTTAACCCACCAGACATGGGGAGATTGGTAGTGGAAAAGGGATGCATATATCGCCTGATAAAGTCCAACCCTCTGTAGTCGCGCGCGATGGGCGGATAAGATGTAACGAGCCCAGAGAAGGTAGCCGGTGGGATGTCGAGGGGTAAGCCCTATCTTGTAAATCTGTCCCCATGGCTGGGCTTCGCCCTGGCAAATGCGGCGCCCCAAAATATCTATAGCCGGCACTGGATGGTTCGGAATACCAGTTGTTGAAGGCTCAAGCCGTCCCATAGAGGTCTAATTCGGCATCTCCACAGCAAAGGTAGCCCGTGGAGGATCCATTGGCAGAAACAGACGGGTAGGCTCCGTCGGTATCTCGTAAAGAAAACTGCGGCGACCGCGGATGATGTGACCATACCAGGTCCCCCATAATAGCAAGTCGGTGTGACTCGGGTCATGAGCCCTGATCGTCGCCATCACTTCCTCGTCAGATGGTGACTGAGGAAAATCAGCCTCCGAGAGAGTGAAAGGGAAGTATGGAACAAAAGTCATTGTGCCTGAAATAAAAGAAGGCGAAACTGTTAAACGAAGGCAACACGTGTGTATATATATATATATATATATATATATATGTTTATAAAGGCATATATAAAAAGACAATGGAAGAAAGCAACAGAGGACTCATTTTATGGGACCATTGGTTACAAAACACATGGGTCCTACAAAATCAAGATAGCGGCTTACTAATGATGAGGCAAAGCAATAAATATGAGAAAAAAAGGAAGATTCTCAATAATTAAACAGTGGATTTCAAATGACCCTACACATTCCCCAAAAACAAATCCATCTTGGACTCTGCAAAAATCAAGCAAAACAAGGGAATTAAATTCCCAGAATAAACCCTACTGCAAATCCCTTCTTTTGTTGCAAAGAAACAACTTATGGCAAGAAAACCCCAAGAATTTCTCTGGGAATAACTAAGTTCTTCAGAGGAATTAAATTCCTTTTTGAACAAGGGAATAAAATTCCCAGATTTTTTTTTTCAGAGCCAAAGTTCTTTGACATGGAATTAAATTCCAGAGACAAGACAAGCATCGTCGTCGATCCCTAAAGATCAGAGAAACCTTAAAGGGTCTATTGATTAAAGAATGAGTGGTTTTATTTTTAAACAACTTTAAAAAATGGGTTCTTGTTAAAGGGGAAAACCCTTGGTATGGATTTAAAATCCAGTGAAGATTTCTGCGAAAGTTCTTTAGTCGTTCAAGATCCTCACCTGAAAAAGGGAAGTCTTGTTGATAGAGTTAAACTCTAGAAAATTTTCTGAATCAGAGAGCTAAGCTCTGAAAGAGAGAATTAAATTCTCAGAAGAAAAAGTAAGCAAGAAAGAAGATAAGCAAAGTGGAGGCGCTTCTGAAGGGACACTGGCATTTATAGGATGTGATGGGAAACGTTTCATCTCCCCTATTCCCTAGACAGATCCAACGGTCACAAAGGTGACAACGTTGCACTCACGTGCAGATACATGAGAGAAACGCTGTGGGGGCATTTGTTCCTTGATAAAAATCAGGAAAACACCTCAATGAGGTATCACGTGTTCACACGTGACCAAGGGTCATGTGGTGACACGTGATCTCTTTATAGAATTAAATTCAAATCAAACAAAAGGGTAAACAAAATGGCTAAAGAATGACCCCAATGGGGCATCACGTGCTCACACGTGACCAAGGGTCACGTGTTGACACGTGATGGTCCTTCAACCCAGTTAAAAGACAGAATTAAATTCTGAATGAGAGAGGGTCACGTGCCAACATCTGATAGGCTTTAAAAGCCTTATAACTTGATAAAATTAAATTCTAGTTATGGGAAATCAAAGACCCTAAATGGGAAAGTATTTCTTTAAATCTTTCCAAACAAAAAAGGATTATGCTCTGTAAAGTGGAGCATCGTTGGATTAAAAATCTAATGGTGATTAAAAATCATCAATTTATGAAAAGATTTTATACAAGAAAAGATTTCCCTAAAATTTACCAAGAATAACAAAAAGAATATCTTTTGGATTAAAAATCCAATGGTGAATAAAATTCACTGAGTGATCTAAAAGATCACATTAGTTATGAAAAACAAACAAAATCTTTCAATGAAAGATTCACTAAACAAATTGATTCTTTTCCTTCTCCTATAAATAGGAGCCAAGAAGAGAAGTAAGATATAGAATTTTGGGATCTTGAAATTTTCTAAAGGCAAATAGCAGAGAGAAAAGAAAGGAGAATTTAATTCTCAAGAAAGAAACCCTAGGTGAGAAAGGGGAAAGGGATCAAAATTTCATAAAGCAAAAAAGAGAATTTAATTCTCAGTCTAAGAGTTTAACTCTTCTGCAAAAAACCTTAGTTCTTCCTCTGGTTGAAGATCTGCAGAAGCAAATCTCCCCACAGGTTGAGAATTTAATTCTCATCGGGGAGATTCTGCCATGCAGATCCAAAACTTAGAGGGAGAATTGAGTTTAGAGAATTTAATTCTCCCAAATTCACGGGAATTTAATTCCTCCAAGATAAAAATAGGGTTTAACCCTATATGAGAATTTAATTCTCCCAAACTCAAAGGAATTTAATTCCTTCAAGATAAAACTAGGGTTTAACCTTATATGAGATTTTAATTCTCCCAAACTTATAGGAATTCAATTCCTCCAAGACAGAAAAAAAATCTAGGGTTTAACCCTATAAGAGAATTCAATTCTCCCAAATTCACAGGAATTTAATTCCTCCTAAATGAAATTAGGGTTTCATCCTACATATGAATTCAATTCTTCCACATGCATAGGAATTTAATTCCTTTAAAAATTAAATTAGGGTTTAACCCTACAAAGAATTTAATTCTTAAAAAATAAAGAGACTTGAATGATCTCCATGCATGTAAAAGAACTAAGGTCACGTGTCTCCACGTGACCCCTAAAAGGATCCTCCTAAATAAGAAGGAAACAGCCCAGAGGCAATGCCTCACGTGCTCCTACGTGACCTCCAAAACAAATAGAATAAAAGCAAAGGCAATATTGGCTTTGGGCGCTCTCACGTGTTACCACGTGACCCCTAATAAATGCTTTAATAATCAACGAACATATCTCCATCACGTGCCAACACGTGAGGGCCAGAAGATGAAAAGTGTTTAACACTTATTTGCAGAACAAAGTAAAGGGAATCTGGCCTCACCTTTGGGTGCCTTCACGTGTCCCACGTGACCCCTTCCTCTCTAGTGTTTAACACTAATCTGAGCATTTCATTTCCAGTGTTTAACATTGTTGTCCTCTAGTGTTCAACACTAAATTAGACATTTCATTTCCAATGTTTAACACTGCTGTCCTCTAGTGTTTAACACTATTTTAAAGTCAATCTTAGCCAAATTGACTAAGTTTCCTGAGGCAAAAAGCTCTCCTTTAACTAAATCTCAAAATTGAGTAAAACTCAGAGCTATAATGTTTAATGCTCAGTCAAAGACAAAAATGATATCAGAGCCCTCAAACTCTTGTTTAGCATTGCTAAGTGATGAAGGGTTGAACCCAGACAAATGTCTAATGGTCCAATAAAGGGCCAACACTTCAAATCTAATTGGACTTAGCCCAAGTTGGCCATAAGTCCTCAATTCAGATTTAACTGAGCCAATGTGCTCATAATCTAATTAATTGATCTTAGTTCCAAAATTGGACTATAGATCTCCCAATCAACTTTGGTTCAAAAGTACATCTCTTCACTCCTTTGATATTTGTCGTTGTAATCCTTCAACGTCTTCAAAGAGGTGACTGGTCCCGACGACCACACATTTCACGGACTATGATGTTTTTAACCTTGACTGTGAGGTCATTAAAACCTTGACTGTGAGGTCATTAAACTCACGGACTATGATGTCCTTAACCTTGACTGTGAGTGAGGTCTTTAAACTCACGGACTATGATGTCCTTAATCTCGACCGTGATGTCTTTAAACTAACAATGGACCGTAATGTTCTTAAACTAACAATCGACCGCAATGTCACTAAACTAAACAATAGAGCCCAATTGCTCTCTTGTCGGATCTAAACGATCCCGTTAAGTTTATCTTAGTCTAAAAAATGAGACTAACGTATTCTTAACAAACGTTTAAGTTGATCTTAGTCTCAAATGAGGCTAACGTATCTTTAAACCCAACCCCAAAACCCAAATTTAAGAAAGATACGGAATTGTACTAGTCCACGCCCTATGGGCGATAACATAAATTAGTCTCCGTATACAATCCACGGGCAACCAAATACAAAACAAACATCCACGACACGAAGTGACCATTTAGAGAAGGAGAAAGTTGTTTCCGCGATACGGTAGCGTAATTAACTGCAGGGGCTTGTGCCTGCAGGGAAAAGCGTCCCCATATTCAAAAACTCCTCAAACGAGGGGGAATCTGACAAAGTCTGCTACATCGGCCGCATCCATCTAAACCTTCGATACATGGTGCCATAAATCAACTTGGCATTTTCGGAGAGGTGAACGGATAACACCAATTAGCATCTGCCCCGAAATTCAGGCTAGACGGACCTGTGCGGTCACGTCTCCTTGTTTCGGCGGGGAACAGCCCACAACCTTCCTTTATCCTATTGAGCACGACAATCCTTAGTTGGCTGAGTCTATATATTTTTTATTAAGCTCAAGGGTAATGCATGTGTTTTTAGTGATTTTTGGGGTCTTAGGAAGAGTGAAGAAATCCCCACCTAATCTGAATTGGTGTTATAGCCCCTTAAAATCCGTATTATTTATGTAAAACAACAGCAAACAAAAATCTAAAACACTTGCAAAAATTTATTTGACGGCGGTGTAAAGAATCCTGCACAAAAACAGTTTTATTGGAGAGGGGAAGAGAGTTTGCGCAAATAATGCTGCAGAAAGAATATTTTAGTGGAGTTCAGAGGAAGTGAGAAGAGGATTGGAATACTCTATCACGACCCAAAGTTCGGCCCGTGACTGGCACTTAACCGCGTAACGTCTAAAGGCGTAACGCGACTAAGTAAGCCGAAACCCAGAAATCAAAACCATTAAAAGTATTGAGTGTTAAAACATTTAATAGAAACATTTGTTAAAACGTTTAGAAAACCTTAAGTGATTTAGTAAAATTCTTTAAAGTTCAAGTGATTATCTTAAAAATTTTGGCAGCATTTCCTTCATAAAAACTAGCCCCGAAATCGGGTACAAGGCAATATATGAGTAAAAATGATATTCAATAAGAAATAAGCATCCCAAACGGAAGAAATCACGCCCAACGGCGGAACAATCTCTACAATAATAATATACGACGCCGTAGCGAAAAATGAGTAAACATAAGTGAAGACAACAAGAAATATAAAACTGCATAAATAAAGTTGGCTCACAACGAGCTCGACACCAGAGTACAAAATAATATACATCGTCCTCACAACTAGTCTCTAAGTCAATACATAAGTAGTAGATGGAGAATACTAGATACAATGATGTATACAACTAGAAAATAAACAGATACCGCACAAAAACCCACCTATCAGCAAAGGGCTCGCACGCCAACTGCAATGGTATCTGTATCAAAAGATGCAAGAAAACAGCCTGCCGCGACTACCTCGAGGGGCAACCTACAAACACTGTGGCACAACGGGGGTGATTTGCCAACTCGTGAATAGTAGATAACATATAAAGGTAATCGCGAGTATGCACGTACTGCGATACTCTAACCTATGCCAACAGATAACAGCAATATGATGAGCTAGATGAGCAATAATCATGCAACAAGTGCGATCTAATAACATCTATATATGATAAGCAGGGTATGCAATAATCGTGCATAACAAATGCAATCTAATAACACCTATGTAGGGTGAGCAGGGTATGCAATAGTCGTGCATAGCAAATGCAATCTAACAACATCTATATAGGGTGAACAGGTACGCAATAATCGTGCATAGAAAATGTACTCTATCAGGTACTACAGTTACAGGATGAGATGTATAATACTGAATGCTGATCATGGGAATAAATAATATCTACACGAAATGTCAACATGGAAAATAATCGGTGTCCATCAACACACCCAAATCCCAGTAAAACTCAGGCGCCGTCATCCTCATCGGCCCTCAAATCCTGTAAGTCTCATAGAATCGTGAGTGCCGAACATCGGCACTCGAAAAATCATAAAATAGTCGTGTCTACCATCGACACGCAAATCTTCAAGTATCGGGCTCCGTTCGTCCGGATTGGCCTACGGGCTCCGTGTGCGGAATCGGCCCTCGGCCCCGGCAGTATGCGTCGTCCCGTATCCATCTATCGTCCCTAGTCGGTATCCTCCGGATAACCACCATGTCCAACCAATCACCGGTAGGTAGTAGTCCCTCCGCCGGGCTCACCGTCTAAAAATACGAGTCTTCTTGCCACGAGATACCATACCGGGTTCATCATGTACCCGCAATCGGTGCCTACCACTCCTCAAATCGGGTATACTCACACAAGCTTTCTCGAACCGAAAAAACTCATGGTGGACGCACTGAAATATCACATCAAGAGAAACCGGGTTATTAAAACATTGTGTATTTTCTTAAAATAATACCACGGTTCTCAAATCGAGAAATCCCATAAATCCAAACTCAATGCATAAATCCATGCAATGTGTTTTATGACACTAAGAGTAAAAAGGGAAAACCGCTCTTTTAAAAAGAATCCAGTATTGAAAATATCTCATGCGGTCCCTATTTTCTTGAAATCAAGTCAATATCATCCATGTATGTAGCATATATATGTATGTAAGTTTGGATGTGCAAAAGGATATATACGCGAATATGAGTGTAGCACTACTATGAAAATACAGTATGCATGTGCGCAAGTATGAAGATATCAATATATATGTACACGGATATGAATATACAGTGTGCATGTGCGCAGTATGAAGATATCAATATATGTATGCACTGGTATGAATATACAGTGTGCATGTGCACAGGTATGAAGATATCAATATATGTGTGCACTGGTATGAATATACAGTGTGCATGTGTGTAGGTATGAAGATATCAATATATGTGTATATGCAACAAGTCATGAAAATCATCAACGATGCGGCAATAAAACGATATGTAAGTCGTAGCAATCCTATAGTGCAAGTGTCATGGCAATCACTAACGGTGTGAGTGTAACATACAAATAGTGCTCGTACAGCTTTAACCGTTAGTGACAGTGCAGTGTTATATACTACCAATTCTATATGCAACAAGAAGGTATGTTACAATAGTCCATATGAACATCTACAACTAAATATCCTATCACGCCCTGAAGCTTAACGCCATACGGGAGATTTCCCGGTAGATGTTAAATCTACTCACCTGGTCGCGTGCTACACATAGCCGACCACTTGCTTCCCCTTCTTTGCGGCGTCCGACATACCCGCCTGCGAACCTGGAATATACATAAGGAATCCATATATAAGAAAAATATCTCGCAAAACGCGATATCGAAATCAAACGAGAAACTCACGTCGCGAACTAAACGCACGTGTGTCCAATACGCTGAAACGTATGTATACGCGTCTAAAACTATCCCGACACATTGCGATACGCAACAACCACAGAACCTACTCACGTATTGCACGTGTCGCGCAAAAAAAACGTGTTAGAAAAAAGATATATCCTCCCAGATTTTGACACAGGTGAAAACTTACAAAATTGCACATACCAAAACACTATAATATGTAGCAGACTACCCTAGCCAAAATCCCAGCACTCAGAACCCCTATCTGGCCGCAAATTACGGCCAGAACGATTAAAACGGCGGCCTGAACAAGGGTATGTGGTCTCGTCCTCTGGTGGTGTGATCAAGGTCTACCAAGTATGCTCCAGTTTGCTCAGATTTTCTCTGAAGGAGCCGGGTCACAAGTAGATCACAGAAAGGCTAACTTTGTCTTAAAAACGTTATATTTTGCACAAAATGGAAACCTAGGGAATTTTAGTGAAATCTGGGGTTAAGCTAGATTTAAGTGGCCCTAATAACACTTAACTAGGCTAGGCTAACCAGCAAAATCATCTCTTAACCAAAAGTCCACACAATTCACCATATTTAGCACAAAACTCACTTTTAACACTAATCGAAGCTAAATAACACACAAGTTTAGAAAGCTAGGAATTGGGTTTAAGAAATATACCCCAAAAGACCCTAGGAAGCAGGAGAAGGAGGAGAGGAAGAAGATTTGGTGCTGCTGCTGCTGCAGCTGATGCTGCTGGAGCTGATGTTGGTGCTGTTGCTGAAGCTGGTGCCGCTGCTACTTCTTGTTGCTGTTGTTGCTGCTGTTGCTGGGTGCTGCTGCTGTTGCAACTTCTTCTGCTGCTGCTGAGTTGTGTTTTTGTATGTGTGAGTGAGTGAGAGAGTTGTGAGAAATGAGTGGCAAAAGAAATGAAAGAACAAAAGAGTCATCCCCCTCTCTCTCTTCATTTAATGAAGGCATGGCTCATGCCATGATGCCATTCTCTCTCTCTTTCTTACTAAGCCAACCAAATTTAAATCCTTTCTCATTTAAAAAAAACACTTAAGGAAAATGGCTTAACCCACCATGGTTTCTAATCATGGTTTAACCCCATTTTAACCCTAGTTTACATGCACAAGTGTGTGCATGCCTAGGAAAATTCTAATAAAATATTTGTTAAATTGGATAAAATATTTGAAAATCGATTTGGTAAACTTTTTATTAAAAACTGTAAATTAAAATATAATTACCCATTAATCACATCCTAAGGTGTTACAATCTTCCCTCCTTAAAGAAATTCGTCCCCGAATTTAAAATATATGGCTACGCGTACCTTCAAAGAGATGAGGGAATTTCTTCCGCATCTCGCTCTAGGACTTCCAAGTGATCTCTTCACCATTCGGGCCTTCACTGATGGAAAGACCTTTGATCTAAGTTTCTTCACTTGCCGGTCCAATATCACGACTGGCTGCTCGGTGAACAAAAGATCGCTTGAGCTGAACGGTCTGATGCTGAATTATGTGCAAAGGGTCATGTAGGTATCTATGAAGTATTAACACGTGGAATACGGGGTGAACATCTGGGAAGTCGGGTGGAAGAGCCAAACGATATGCTACCGCGCCCACACGCTCGAGGATCTCGAAGGGACCTATGAATCTGGGGCTAAGCTTCCCCTTCCGTCCCAAACCTCATCACTCCCTTCATCGGAGAGACCCTCAAAAAAATATGATCGCCAACTGTGAACTCTAATCTGCGGCGGCGTCTGTCAGCATACGATTTCTTCCTGCTCTGAGCTGTCCTCATCCTGTCTCGAATTAGCTGAATCTTCTCGATCGTCTCCTGTACGATCTGTGGCCCCAAAATACCGCTCTCACTGAGCTCTGTCCAACAGATGGGCGATCTTCATCTCCTCCCATATAAGGCCTCGAAAGGTGCCATCTGAATAGTATCCTGGAAACTATTTTTGTAGGAGAACTCCACCAAGGGTAAATGATGATCCCAGCTACCACAAAAGTCTAAAACGCACGCTCGGAGCATGTCCTCGAGAGTCTGAATAGTCCGCTCTGACTGGCCGTCGGTCTGCTGATGAAATGCTGTGCTGAAACACAAGCGGGTGCCCAAGGCCTCCTAAAGCCTCTGCCATAGTCGACTGGTAAACTGGGTGCCTCGGTCGGACACAATATATGTCAGGACTCCATGCAGTCGTACAATCTCGTCTATGTAAATCTGGGCATACTGAGCAAATCTAAAAGTCGTCTTCACCAGCAGGAAGTGAGCAGCTTTCGTCAAACGATCCACGATCACCCAGATGGAGTCATACCCTTGCCTAGTCCTTGGTAGACCCACCACGAAATCCATCGAAACCTGTTCCTATTTCCACTCCGGGATGGGTAACGGCTGTAGCTCTCCCGCTGGGCTCTGGTGCTCGGCCTTAACTTGCTGACAAATCAGGCATCTCGACACGAAGTCTGCGATGTCCCTTTTCATTCCGTCCCGCCAGTAAACATCTCTCATATCATGGTACACCTTGGTGGAACCCGGATGAACACTATACACTGATCGATGTACCTCCTCAAGAATCTCACGCCGCAGTCCCTCAGCATCTGGTACGCACAGTCTAGTCCCAAATCGCAGTACCTGATCATCGATCACGAACTTGGAAAATCTGCCCTTTCCAATCTGTACCATGATCTCTGAACAATGTTCATCACTGTACTATGCCTTATGTATACGGTCAAGCAACTGTGGGCGTGCACGAACATGCGCAAGTTGTCCCCCGATCGGCGTGAACTCGAACTGCACTCGGCTGTCGCATTATATCTTCCAATCTGCCGACGATTGCCTCTGCACCGCGTTCAAACAAGACAGACTACCCCCGGGCCTCCTGCTCAAAGCATCCGCCACTACGTTAGCCTTGCCCAGGTGATGCAAGATCTCGCAATCGTAGTCCTTTACTAGTTCCATCCAACGGCGCTGTCGGAGATTCATGTCTCGCTGCTGAAATATATACTTGAAGCTCTTGTGATTAGTGAATATCTGGCACGACTCGCCGTATAGGTAATGTCGCCAGATCTTGAGTGCAAAGACCACTGCAGCCATCTCCAAATCGTGAGTGGGCTAGTTCTGTTCATGTTTCTTCAACTGCCGTGAAGCATACGTGATCACCCTGTCATGCCGCATCAATACGCACCCTAACCCCACTCGATAAGCATCACAATAGACCACAAATCCGCCTGATCCTGAAGGCAATGATAACACCGGCGCCGTTGTCAAACAAGTCCGTAGCTGCTGAAAGCTTTGCTCGCACTCCTCCATCCAATCGAATGGAACTCCTTTCCGGGTCAACCTGGTCAAAGGTACGGCAATACGGGAGAAGTCCTGTACAAATCGCATGTAGTAGCCAGCCAGTCCTAGAAAGCTGCAGATCTCAGTAACTGATGTCAGTCTGGGCCAACGCTTAACGGCCTCGATCTTCCTCAGGTCCATACTATACCATCTCGTGTAATCACGTGACCCAAGAAGTCTACGCTGTCAAGCCAGAATGCGCACTTGGAGAATTTTGTGAAAAGCTGGTGCTCCCTCATGGTCTGCAGTGTGATCCGCAGGTGCTGCTCGTGCTCTTCTCGGCTCCGGGAATACACTATAATATCGTCAATGAATACGATGATGAACAAATCAAGATACGGTCGGAATATACGGTTCATTAAATCCATAAATGCTGCTGGGGCATTGGTGAGTCCAAACGACATCACCAAAAACTCATAATGGCCGTAGCTCGTGCAGAAAGCTATCCTCGGAATATCCTCATGTCGAACCCGCAGCTGATGGTATCCTGATCGTAAGTCAATACTCGAAAAATATCCTGCCCTCTGAAGCTGGTCGAACAATTCGTCGATGTGTGGCAAAGGATATCTGTTCCGCACGGTAACCCTGTTTAGCTGGCGGTAGTCGATACACAAACGCAAACTACCATCCTTATTCTTGACAAACAGGACCGGAGCACCTCAAGGAGAAACACTGGGTCGAATAAGTCTCTTATCCAGCAAATATTGCAACTGACCCTTCAACTCATTAAGTTCCGTCGGGGACATCCGATAAGGCGGTATAGAAATAGGCCCCGTGCCGGGAATCAAATCAATACAGAAAACAATATCCCGCTCGGGCGGTAGCCCAGGAAGCTCGTCAGGGAAAACATCAGGGAACTCACGAACAATCAGAACCTGGTCCAACGGAACATCCATAGCTTTAGTATCGTAAACATAGGCTAGAAATCCCTGACATCCCTTCCTCATCAGTTGTCCAGCGCGAAGAGAAGAAATCAAAATGTGAGGGGCGGCACCACGATCCCCGTGCACAACAAAAGCCGACTCGCCGGGAAAACAAAATCTAACTGTCTTCTCGCGGCAGTCCACAGATGCATAGCACGTGGCTAACCAATCCATGCCCAAAAGAACGTCGAAGTCCAACATCTCAAGAAGGATCAAGTCGACAGGAAACTCTCTCTCGCCAATACGGACAACACAGGATCGGAACACGTGCCTATCAACAAATGACTCTCCCACAGAAGTGGTCACAACAAGCGGCTGATCAAGTAAACCGGACTCTCTACCCAAACTCGGCACAAAGTGTGTGGAAATGTACGAGTGCGTGAATCCGGGATCAAACAACACGTGTGCGTCAACAGAACTTACGGATAAGGTACTTGAAACCACTGCATTGGACGCCTGCTCGTCCTGATGCGTCAACGCGAAAACCCGTGCATGTCCTCTGCCTGCAACTGGTGGTCCCCTACTAGCAACTGGCTGTACTCTTCCGGTAGCTGGCTGTCCTCTGCCTCGGCCACCTCGTCCTCTATGAGTAAACCCTCCGCGACCACGGCCTCTCTATTCATGAGTCTGACGTGGAGCAACAGTAGGTACAATAGGCAATGCCCTCTGGGGTGGGGAAGGTGGAAGTGTGACATGCGGTGCTGCTGCCTCCCTCCGGCGTATCTCGGTACAATCTCTGATGCGGTGACGGGGACTGCCACATCCAAAGCATCCATGCAACGACTGCTGACTCTCCTCGGGATAAGAGCTAAACATTTGACCTCGCCCCGAGTCTCTGCCACCTGTGCGACGTTTATCACGGCGTCCGAATGGAAGTCTTTGTGCTGCTGTATCAGTACGAACCCTCTTCGGCCCTGGAACTACCGAAGTCTCTTCAAGGCGCTCCTCGACTAATAGGGTTGCGTCTACAGCTTTTGCATAAGTCTCGCAATGCTGTGCGCTGATCGCAAGGAACAGTGGGGTAAGCAAGCCTCGAACAAATCTCTTGACTCGCATCTCCTCAGTAGCCACTAGGTATGGAGCATAAACAGATAGCTCGGGGAACAGTACGTCATACTCTGCCACTGTCATCTTTGGCGTCTTGTGTAAGGACTCGAATCAGCGTGCTCGGGCATCCATGACATTCTTGGGAAGGAAACGGGCTAGAAACACCGTCACAAAATCGGTCCAGGTCTTAGGAGGAAAACCGGCTGCTCTGCCCTTCTCAACCGATTCACACCATTTCTGCACAAGACAGGTGAAAGCTCGTGAACTCTACCCATCTCGCATCTGACCATCTGAGCGAACAACATATCCGGGCCATCCTATCAATAAAAGACCGTGGGTCCTCGGCTGCATCGGTGCCTGTGAAGACCGGAGACTTCAGCCTCATGAACTCTGATAGCGATACCGTAATAACCTCCGTAGCTGCAGGGGCAACTGCCTGTACTGTAAGCACCATCGCGGTCCCCGTAATGGGTGGAACTACCTCTGGTCGCTGCGCTCAAAGCGTCTCAACTAGCGATCCTATCATCAGGCGCATCTCCTGCATACCGGTCCCTAGCATAGCGATCTGATCTGTCGTAGGAGGAACAGTCTGCTCTGGTACAACTGGTGTACTACCCGGATCAGTCCTCGTCTCGGATGAGTCTACTCGAATCTCTGCTCTCGCAACCGCTCTCTGCGCCCTCGTAGTCTTTGGCGGCATAATGGCTGAAAAGAGTAGGATTCGATAAGGATACGGGGATCGAATCACAAGAATGTATACAATCATGAAGGTATTTCAATCATTAAGTCCTAAGGTCACTTAGGCGGAGTATCGTGTCGCGAGTATGCCGCAGAACATACACACTCTACACCACTCTGCTTCAGCTACCTACTCCATCATACCAGGGTCATCCTACACTCCGAAGGTAAAACCTACGCTCTGATACCAACTTTGTCACGACCCAAAGTTCGGCCCGTGATCGGCACTTAACCACGTAACGTCTACAGGCGTAACGCGACTAAGTAAACCGAAACCCAGAAATCAAAACCATTAAAAGTATTGAGTGTTAAAATATTTAATAGAAACATTTGTTAAAACGTTTAGAAAACCTTAAGTAATTTAGTAAAATTCTTTAAAGTTCAAGTGATTATCTTACAAATTTTGGCAGCATTACCTTTGTAAAAAATAACCCCGAAATCGGGTACAAGGCAATATATGAGTAAAAATGATATGCAATAAGAAATAAGCATCCCAAACGGGAGCAATCACTCCCAACGGCAGAACAATCACCACAACGATAATATACGACGCCGTAGAGAATAATGAGTAAACATAAGTGAAGACAACATGAAATATAAAACTGCATAAATAAAGTCGGCTCACAACGAGCTCAACACCAGAGTATAAAATAATATATATCGTCCTCACAACTGGTCTCTAAGTCAATACATAAGTAGTAGATGGAGAATACTAGATACAATGATGTATACAACTGGAAAAAAAACAGATACCGCACAAAAAACCACCTATCAGTAAAGGGCACGCACGCCAACTGCAATAATATCTGTATCAAAAGATGCAAGAAAACAGCCTGCCGTGACTACCCCGAGGGGCAACCTGCGAACACTGTGGCACAACGGGGGTGAGTTGCCAACTCGTGAATAATAGATAACATATAAAGGTAATCGCGAGTATGCACGTACTGCGATACTCTAACCTATGCCAACAGATAACAGCAATATGATGAGTTAGATGAGCAATAATCATGCAACAAGTGCGATCTAATAACATCTCTATATGATAAGCAGGGTATGAAATAATCGTGCATAGCAAATGCAATCTAACAACACCTATGTAGGGTGAGCAGGGTATGCAATAGTCGTGCATAGCAAATGCAATCTGAGAACATCTATATTGGGTGAACAGGTATGCAATAATCGTGAATAGCAAATGTACTCTTTCAGGTACTACAGATACAGGATGAGATGTATAATACTGAATGCTGAGCATTGAAATTAATAACATCTACACGAAATGTCAACGTGGAAAATAATCGGTGTCCATCAATACACCCAAATCCTAGTAAAACTCAGGCGTTGTCATCCTCATCGGCCCTTAAATCCTGTAAGTCTCATAGAATCGTGAGTGGCTAACATCGGCACTCGAAATATCATAAAATAGTCGTGTCTAGCATCAACACGCAAATCCTCAAGTATCGGGCTCCGTCCATCCGGATCGGCCCACGGGCTCCGTCTGCGGAATCAGCCCCGGCAGTACGCGTCGCCCCGTATCCATCTTCGACCCTAGTCGGTATCCTCCCGATAGCCGCCATGTCCAACCAATCACCGTTAGGTAGTAGTCCCTCCGCCGGGCTCACCGTCTAACAATACGAGTCTTCTTGCCCCGGGGTACCGTACCGGGTCCACCATGTACATTCAATCGGTTCTTACCACTCCTCGAATTGGGTATACTCACACAAGCTCTCTGGAACCGAGAAAATTCATGGTGGACGTACTGAAATATCACATCAAGAGAAACCGGATTTTCAAAACAGTGCGTATTTTCTTAAAATAATACCACGATTCTAAAATCCAGAAATACCATAAATCCAAACTCAATGCGTAAATCCATGCAATGTGTCGTATGACACTAAGAGTAAAAAGGGAAAACCGCTCTTTTAAAAAGAATCCGGTTTTGAAAATATCTCATGCGGTCCCTATTTTCTTGAAATCAAGTCAATATCATCCATGTATGTAACATATATATGTATGTAGGAATGGATGTCCAAAAAGATATATATGAGAATATGAGTGTAGCATTACTATGAAAATACAGTGTGCATGTGCGCAAGTATGAAGATATCAATATATATGTACAGTGATATGAATATACAGTGTGCATGTGCGCAGTATGAATATATCAATATATGTGTACACTGATATGAATATACAGTGTGCATGTGCGCAGTATGAATATATCAATATATGTGTACACTGATATGAATATACAGTGTGCATGTGCGCAGGTATGAAGATATCAATATATATGTGCACTGGTATGAATATACAGTGTGCATGTGCGCAGGTATGAAGATATCAATATATGTGTGCACTGGTATGAATATACAGTGTGCATATGCGCAGGTATAAAGATATCAATATACGTGTGCACTAGTATGAATATATAGTGTGCATGCGCGCAGGTATGAAGATATCAATATAAGTGTGCACTGGTATGAATATACAGTGTGCTTGTGTGCAGGTACGAAGATATCAATATATGTGTATATGCGACAAGTCATGACTATCATCAACGATGCGGCAATCAAACGATATGTAAGTCGTAGCAATCCTATAGTGCAAGTGTCATGGTAATCACTAACGGTGTGAGTGCAACATACAAATATTGCTCGTGCAGCTTTAACCGTTAGTGACAGTGCAGTGTTATATACTACCAATTCTATATGCAACAAGAAGGTATGCTACAATAGTCCATATGAACATCTACGACTAAATATCCTATCACGCCCTGATGCTTAACGCCATACGGGCGATTTTCCGGTAGATGTTAAATCTACTCACCTGGTCTCGTGCTACACGTAGCCGACCACTTGCTTCCCCTTCTTTGCGACATCCGGCGTACCCGCCTGTGAACATGGAATTTACATAAGGAATCCTTATATAAGAAAAATATCTCGCAAAACGCGATATCGAAATCAAACGAGAAACTCGCGTCGCGAACTAAACGCGCTTGTGTCCGATACGCTGAAACGTATGTATACGCGTCTAAAACAATCCCGACACGTCGTGATATGCAACAACGACAGAACCTACTCACGTATCGCACGTGTCGCGCAAACAAAACGTTTTAGAAAAACGATATATCATCCCAGATTTTGACACAGGTGAAAACTTACAAAATTGCACACGCCAAAACACTATAATATGTAGTAGACTACCCTAGCCAAAACCCCAGCACCCAGAACCCCTATCTGGCCGCAAATTGCGGCCAGAACGATTAAAACGGCGGCCTGAACAAGGTTAGGTGGTCTCGTCCTCTGGTGGTGTGATCAAGGTCTACCAAGTATGCTCCAGTTTACTCAGATTTTCTCTGAAGGAGCCGGGTCACAAGCAGATCGCAGAAAGGCTAACTTTATCTTAAAAACGTTATATTTTGCACAAAATGGAAACCTAGGGTATTTTAGTGAAATCTAGGGTTAAGCTAGGTTTAAGTGGCCCTAATAACACTTAACTAGGCTAGGCTAACCAACAAAATCATCTCCTAACCAAAAGTCCACACAATTCACCATATTTAGTACAAAAACTCACTTTTAACACTAATCGAAGCTAAATAACACACAAGTTTAACAAGCTAGGAATTGGGTTTAAGAAATATACCCCAAAAGACCCTAGGAAGCAGGAGAAGGAGGAGAGGAAGAAGATTTGGTGCTGCTGTTGCTGCTGGAGCTGCTGCTGATGCTGCTGGAGCTGATGCTATTGCTGTTGCTGAAGCTGGTGCTGCTACTACTTCTTGTTGTTGTTGTTGTTGCTGCTGCTGCTGGGTGTTGCTGCTGCTGCAACTTCTGCTGCTGCTGCTGAGTTGTGTTTGTGTGTGTGAGTGTGAGTGAGAGAGTTGTGAGAAATGTGTGGCAAAAGAAATGAAAGAACAAAAGTGTCAACCCCCCCTCTCTCTCTCTCTTCATTTAATGAAGGCATGGCTCATGCCATGATGCCATTCTCTCTCTCTCTCTCTCTCTCTCACTAAGTCAACCAAATTTTAAATACTTTCTCATTTAAAAAAGACACACTTAATTAAAACCCAAAACACTTAAGGAAAATGGCTTAACCCACCATGGTTGCTAATCATTGTTTAACCCCATTTTAACCATAGTTTACATGCACAAGTGTGTGCAAGCCTAGGAAAATTCTAATAAAATATTTATTAAATTGGATAAAATATTTGAAAATCGATTTGGTAAAGTTTTTATTAAAAACCATATATTAAAATATAATTACCCATTAATCACATCCTAAGGTGTTATATACTCACAGAGGATTTAGTGTTGCTGACGTCAGATATTGACCACGGTTCCGCGGTCAAACATGCACTTGTGCCGCGGTTCCGTGGCTTGACAGTCGAGTGGGAACTTCAAATTTCTTCCCTATGCTGACTTCAGTCTCCTCTTCCTTGTTAGAGCCCCTGAATCTTGATTTGGTCACTGAATTTGCTCCAGAATTATACAATCAGCCGTGGTTCCGTCTTGATCCGTCGCGGTGTAGCCACGAGATATGAGTCTAACTCCCCACAACTTTGGCACTGAACATGATCTTCTTCCTATCATGCACACTTGCACAAAAAAGAATCAAAAATAACAAGATGATTTTTACAGTTTTTTTTGGTTATATATATATATTCACAAATTAACCCGAAATGACATAAAGAATTAAACTACCGTCTCCCCGGCAACGGCGCCATTTGATTGATAGAGATTTTGTGTGCTTAGTTTTAATTACCGCAATCAAGACGGTTTTTCTTGGTAGCTAGCCGGATGAGTACGGGTCAGTCCACAGAGAGATGAGAATCTTTTTCTTAGTGATTTAACGACTTAAGTCCAGTTTGTCCAGGTTTGTTTAAGATTAACTATGTGCTAAAATATGTATAAAGAGAGCTTGATATGGTTAGGATTTGGTTAGTTTGAGTTAGTAGTCGCTCACTTCTTTCATTGCCACTGTTAATATCGATGTTACGGTAATCGGCAATAACGGGGATTAGCACGATTAGGAAGAAAACTTGCGAGTATAAGCTAGGCTTTCCAATGTTTAGTTCCTTCCTATTGGTCCTTGTCCGTTCGTTCTTGGCTCATAGCCGTAACCTCCGGTTAATTCAACCACAACCGGTCTCACTAGGGTATCACCGCTATCATGTAGGACAGGATACCGTAGGGAGCTGATTATGGTTCAATTAACAGGAGTTCGAATCAAGATGTTGGGTAAAGAAAAGAGTGAAAGAGATTTCCTTCTCTCAAACTTTCCTTATCCTACCCTAACAAGTGAGAAACTACACACCCATTAGAAAGAAAAAGAAAATAAAACAAAGAAAGAAAGATAGAAAGAAATGAGTTAGAGAATCACAACTAGCTATTTGGGACCTCACTTAGGCAAGGATCACACTTAAGCATCATTGTTGTAGAGATAAAGGAAAAGTAAAGAAGAAAACAGAACAAACAAATAAATAACAACAACTACTTTAACAAATAAAATTACAAGCAAATATAAGAACACAATTACAAGACATGCATTAAAAAGAACTCTTCTTTATTCATCATTCACTCATGAAGCTCACTACAATATCAATGGAGAAAGATGAAGAGGAAGAAGAAAATACAAACTATTATTCTAAATCCTTATACAAGAAAAAGCACCCTTTACTTGGCTTGGAACTGGGATATTTATTGGAAGATACATGAAACCCTAAGGATAAAATCTAAACCCAAATGAAGTTATAAAACTACCCTAAAAAAAATCCCTAATTGAGTTGACTCGGCCGCGGATCCGCGGCATATATGCACATTGGCCGCGGATCCACGGCATATGTGCACATTGGCCGCGGCTCCACGGCCCTTTGGTTGAATTGCAATGTCGTATTTTCTGGAGTTTTCCATGTTTCTGTTGTTATCTGTTTGGTACACTTGGTTTCTCAGAATCTCTTCATATTTCACCTAGGTTTTCAGCAGTCCAAAAAGATGAAATGATGTGGACTTTTGCCTTGATTATCTTGAGCTCCGTGTTGAAATCTTGGATCTTGTGCTGCCTCTTGTGCTTTGTGCATGAAATGACCAATGATTTGCCTTTTTGTCCCTCAAACTGGTAGACGGCATCTAACAAATAATGAGCGGTGACCCTTATTTCATCTGTTGTTGGCCGTAGTCCCGAATTTTTTGCGACTTTTCATAATTTTCACTGTTTAGAGCTGAGAACCTGTAACCTGCAATTATTTAGCAAACACGGATCAAGAGTACCTTCCTATATGCAATGCGATCAAGAATGGGGGGTATAAAAATGCAAAAATCTGATATGAACAGGCTCCGTAATGCACCGTTAGGTTACTTAACTAACGGCAGAGCGAGGGCTGGACTAGCGTGGGTGCAAAACATATACATCATCTATTAGTATATATATATATATAACATTCGTCCCAGGCATGATATAAGAAACATCACAGATTCTCAGCAAGCAACAAAGAATGGTGGATAATCTTGGAGCCTCGGGTTTCATTTGAGACGCAAATATAACCCGACGTTCCTGGTCGTGTGGATAGTCTGTGCAATGAAAACCAGGATACTTACGAGCGCGGAAAGTTACCTGCCAATCCCAGAAGTGAGGCAACCCCAATCAACAAAATGAATGGGCCACCCAGCACTACACGGGATAAGGTAACTTGAGCGCCCCTCCATAAGTCTAACTATACCCCTACGAGTGTGGAGAATAGCCCGCCAATTCTAGACTAAAGCCCTCTCCGTCTGAACGCCATGAGATGCGGGCTTGTTGCCCTCTAAAACCCAGCTATTCGTGCACTCCACCCGGGGTAAACCTAGTACAGAAAAGAAAAATAATATGTACAATAGTGACATCGACCTCGACCCGGTCATGTCCTAATCAAATAATATACAATCCAGAAAAGGCGGCAGTCCACATGTCGGACGCTCGCCCCGCAATATGAATATACAAATGAAACTTAACTGTACTAATACCATTGCACCGCAAGCTATCCACCATGAAAATCTAACCACAACCACAGCACAATCACATAACATCAACGTGAATGTCATGTTTGCAAACTCGTCTAAAAGAACATATAGCAGTTAGACGGGTTATACCGCTTTAATGACATTCATGGTTGCAGATAGCAATGTATGCACTGAAACTTACTCATTTAAAATTTCGATCGACAAATAACTTTTCTGTATTGGCCCCAAGTGCAATCCAGTACTCAAACAAATCTGGGCCAGAAACTAAACATCCCAGAAATCACATTTCGATATAGTATAGCTCCATAAGAAATTGTGTGCACAGAAACCCCCAATTCGACTACGCAACCACGGCAAACAAGCTTGTTCTGTCGCGGTTCCGCGGCCTTCTTATGGGTTTATGTGCCCAAATTTCTTATGGAGTCCTAAAATACCCTGTAGGAATTTTTAAGACACTGGAAATAATTTTTTGAACACTTTGAAAAATCGGCAGAAACTACAATTTTAGAAATATGATTTCAGAAATTTTTCTCGATCGATGTTTTAAGCATGTGAAGTCTAGCTAGTTTAGGTTTTATGGGTTGGATTTGATACCATGTTGGGTTACACTAATGTCCTGACCATCATCCGTAGCCATTTGTGGAACAAATTTTTATTTATATTGTTTTAAACTGGCGCTAGAATAACCCTAAACCGGATCTACCATAAACCTAACTAGCAAGTAAATGAGTTCTATCTACTACGAAAGAAGTTCATACCAAGAGGCTCAAGTGCTTCGGGTCTTCACTCCTCTCCTTTAGTATGCTCTTAGTGGCCTCCATGATCGAGCTTGATCATCTGTCAACTCGCATCAAAGATGATCCATCCGAGAGTGTCTACTTTGAGCTCCTACCTCTAAACCGAAGTAACTAGGTTACTTAATATGCTAATCTAAGTAGCCTAGATGATGTAGAGAAAGATGATGTATTGATTTGTCTCACTAACCCTAGGTTTCTCAACACATGAGACTATTAGGGTTTTGAGGAAGAAGAAGATGAAGATTGAAGAGATAAGAGTGTAGTAGAGAGTATGAATGAAGAATGGCTAAGTGTTGTGAATAATCATGCAAACAATAATTCACAACACAAAATATCAAGCATACCCAAATAGTAAACCATGAGTCACCCCATGAGCCACCAAGTATCCATGCTTCATTTAATGAAAAACAGCACCTCATACCTCCACCTCATTAACCATTTAACCTAAATGGTTAAAACAATAATGAGGTTTCTTCTTCCAGAAGTATCTTGCACAACTACAAGAATCACTACTACAATAAGGGGTTGCCCCTACGGCCACAGTAATCCATAGGGGTAATAAAATGTTGCCCCTACGGATTAATCCGTAGGTCCTTGTAGTTGTCCCTACGGTACAATACGAATTAATTTAAAAATATTAAAACGTAATTTGTTATTTAGCTCTACGGAGCCGTAAAAGAAGGTCCTACAGTTTAATCAGTAGGGCATATATATAGGTTATTAATAAAAAATAAAGCACAGAAAACGTAATTTCTTATTTGGCTCTGAGGAGCCTCAAAAGAAGGACCTACGGTTTAATCCGTAGGGGAAGATAAAAGAGTTATTAATAAAAAATAAAGCACAGAAAAGTCCTCGTTCCGAAAAAAATACCCCCATCTCTCTCACGCGTGCCCTCTCGTCGCCACCGCCCGCGCCTCGTCGCCACCACCCTCCCGCGCGCGCCTCTTCGTCCCCGACATCACCGTCGACTTCCTCTTCGCCACCACCCGCGCTTCGTCGCCTATTGCTCCTCATCACCATTGCCTCATCTTCGCTACAGGTTAGTAAATTTCTTATTTTTACTTCTAATTATTCGTTTGTTTCTGTTTTTGTTGATTAGGGTGAGGGTTAGGGTTAGTGTTAAGGTTCAGTTTAGTGTTTAGGGTTCGGGTCAGTTAGTGTTAGGTTAGTGTTGATTAGGGTTTGGGTCAGTTAGGTTTAAGGTTAGGGTTAGGGTTCGGGTCAGTTAGTGTTAGTGGTAGGTTTAGTTAGTTATGGTTAGGGTTAGGGTTAGGGTTAGGGTAGGACTTGGGCTAGGGTTAGGGTTAGGCCTTCATTATATGGTTAGGTTTAGGGTTTGGTTTGGTTCAGGTTTAGGGTGGCTAGGGTTAATTTGGGTTAATTAGAGGCTAGGTTTAATTTGGGTTAATTAGTGATAATTTGAAAGGGTTAGGATGTTGATTAGGGTTAATTTGGTTAATTTGGATAAATTGGGTTTAGTTTGGGTTAATTAGGGATAATTTGTGTTAGGGTAACGATTATGGTTAATTGTGGTTAATTAGGTTAATTTGGGTTATTTAGGGTTAGGGTTTAGGGCACACTAGTTCATTTAGTAGGATACTCGACGATAATGTGTACGTACAACTTTACCATAAACGGAAGAAAAATTTACCCTAAACTAAAAACTTTGAAGACTTAATAACGAAACGTAAATGTAATTCAAGTTAAATGTTCAAGTTAAAGCCAATATATGATACTCCATGATAATATGAAACTTTCATATTCTCATCGATACTGATATATGAAAATCAAAGCGCTACTTAGTCCCCGTCTATCGGTTAACATACGTTCGATATTCATCGTGACATAGAACTATACGAAGGTTGTTAAATATCAGACGGTATAGTTCGATACTAACAACCGTCGTATAGTCTATGTGACGAGAAGATTCAATCGTATGTTAACCGATAGATTTGTCCAGTGTGGACAAATTAGGAATGTATAAAGCAAACACCTGCATTCACTTGTGTTTTCATCCGTTTCGAGTTATTTCGTCGGTAATTTTCCGCTGGTTCTCTGTGTACAAAGATATATTAGATGTTCATTTCAACGTTGTTTCACAACTTTGAAATGATTATCTATTCTATTACAGTGTACTTGGAGAACGGGGAGGTGCTGCCGAAATTTACTCGAAACGGTTGAAAGCACAAGCGAATGGGTGTCGGCTCTATACATTCTAAATGGGATAGAAGCCTTACCCCCGACAGATGAAACAAACACATACAATATGAATACACAACAAACGCACACACAGCACATACATACTAAACAACCCTACATTTAAGAGAAATCATAAATTGAAACACACATATATAGAATACAACTCATACATGGGCATCCTCAAATCTAACTTTGATTATCGATAATTTATTCTTTTCAACGACAAACGCACACACAAAGCATATACACGGATTTTCTCCTTTGTCAGTAATCATCCCATTCTTAGATTTCTCAATATAGTCATCATAACCTATAATTTATATGTTATACAGTCTAACATGGCCCATGAGTATATCAGAGATAAGGACTGGATGTATATGGATTGGAAACAACGTATGCAACCTAAGTTTGTCGTAGGAATTGCTGCTTTTTTTGAATTTGCACGCGCACATAATAAGATCGTGTAAGAGAAGATTCTCTGCTCGTGCGATAGATGTGGGAATAAATACCGGCAGAAGGTAGAATTTGCAGAGCTTCATATTGTTAACATGGTTTAACTAGACTTTATACAACTTGGCTATATCACGGGGATAGAGAAGAAGGCAGTAATGCGGCAGAAGAAGAAGGAGAAGACGGTAATGCGGCAGAAGAAGGAGAAGACGGTAATGCAGCAGAAGAAGAAGACGATAATTTCTTTCCAGAAGAAGAAATGGAGGATATGGTAGAATCTACCCTAGGTGAATCTATTCATACCGAAGATGACATTCCTTCCGGTCAAGGACTGCGTGCGGATAAATATGAAAATTTCATGAATGATGCTAGAAAACCAATTTATGAGAATTCAAAGTATTCCACCCTCTCATGGTTCGTCCAACTTTTCGAGATTAAGTGCCTAAATGGATGGAGCAACAAGTCATTCACAATGCTTCTTTCGTTCTTGAAAGATTCTATCCTCTGGGAAATAATGTGCCCGACAGCTGGTACGGAGCTTAGAAGATGATGTCTGATTTGGGTCTGAAGTGTGAGAAGATTCAAGTATGTCCTAAAATTTGCGTGCTGTACCGGAAAGAGAATTCAGATTTGAAAGAGTGTCCAACATGCGGAGAGGCCAGGTATAAGCCGAAAGATTCTGATAAGAAACCTGATATACCTATCATGATAGCACGATACTTTCCCATAACACAGAGGCTGCAGAGGTTATTCAAGTGCAAGAAAATAGCCGAGGCAATGATTTGGCATCACCGTGCTCGTTCAAGTGAAGATGGAAAAATGAGTCATCCAAGAGATTCACCGGCATGGAAGGATTTCGATAGGAGGCACGAAATATTCAGTAGCGGTCCTTGTAATGTCAAGCTCAGACTCACTAGTTATGGCTTCTGCCCATTAAACTATATGGCTGGAAGCCACAGCACATGGCCCGTTGTAATGATAGTTTATAATCTGCCGTCTTGGTTGGCTATGGACCAATCATACTTTATGATGCCTCTTCTTATCGACTGACCAAACTCACCGGGAAACAATATCGACGTCTTTCTCCGACCTCTGATCGAGGAGTTAAAATCTTTATTCATTGATAATGTAGAAACTTACGATGCAAACACAAATACAACCTTCATACTGCGTGCGGCTTTAATGTGTACAATTAATGACTTTCCTACGTATAGAATGTTATCAGGTTGGTCCATACATGGTCACAAAGTATGTCCTTATTGCCATCAACATACAACATCGAAAATTTTGAATTTTACCAGGAAGGTTTGTTATTGCGGCCATCGACGTTTCCTGCCTCTAGACCACCCTGCAGGTTAGACGATGTTCATTTTGATGGTCATCAGGGGCTTCTTGGACCTCCAGCCCCATTGTCCGGAGAGGATGTGACTGCTCAGTGGGATGGTTACAATAATGTGACCTTCGGGATGTATCCGACAAAATAGGTCAAACCACCATTCTGGAACAAGTTAAGCATTTTCTTCGAGCTTCCGTACTGGTCAAGAAATTTAGTACATCATTTTCTATACGTCATGCACATAGAGAAGGGAGTATCCGAGCACATACTCAACTTGCTTCTTTGTAAAGACGGGAAATCGAAAGACAACCTCAATGCTCGGATGGATCTACAGGACTGGGAAATTAGAAGTGAATTGCATCCTAAACCGGTAGAGGGTAAACCAGGAATGTTTGTACTTCCCAATGCTGCGTATCATATGTCACAACCGGAGAAGAAAAGATTTCTGCAGGTGTTGCATGATTTGAAAGTTCCCACAGGTTTCTCAGGATCATTCAGCAAGAAGATAAAAATTGTGAAAGGCAAGATCGATGGGCTGAAAAGTCATGATCACTATATTATTATGGAGCACCTTCTCTCATTAGCCCTCAGGACTTCCCTTCCCGAATCGGTTGGTCTAGTAATCAATGACCTATGTTGTTTTTTCAAAGAATTATGAGCTAAAACACAGGATGTTGTGACGCTGGAGAAACTAGAGAGTAATATTTCGTTGATACTTTCCAAGTTTGAGCGTATTTTCCCACCGTCATTCTTCGATATCATAATACACCTGACGGTTCATCTAGCAACTGAGGCTAAATTAGTCGGACTGGTACAATATCGATGGATGTATCCCGTCGAAAGTTACGTGGAAATTTTCATTTCGCGCAATTTGTAAAATTATTGTTTTCATGTATACCCGTATTTATTTATTTAACATATTTTTCTTTAAGTACCTCTACACTCATAAAAAGTATATACGCAATAGAAATCGACCATAAGGTTCTATAATGCAAGGTTATCTTCTAGATGAAGCTACCGCATTTTGTTCTCGCAATCTGGATGAGAACATTAAGACGAGACTTAACCGGCCTGGAAGAATTCAGGATGGGCCATATGGTAAAGTCGATTATAAGAGGGTAGACATTATGTTTATCAACAAGATATACCGGTTTATCCTCCTCAATAGCGCATGCCTTGAAAAAATTAGAGAGTAAGTTTTTTTGGATTAATTGTTATATTTGTTTTTCTGTGTGTATGAAATGATATAATATTAATGTCATGATTTATTGTGGAGAACAGAATTCATTTTAACGAGGTACGAGAGGGGCATACTGATTGGAACGATGAACGATTGGAAATATATCATCAGGATATTTTTTGCGATTGGGTTGCAGATCAAGCAAGTTATTCGAATAACATGTTATTGCAATCAGTTTTAATCTAAACTTATTGTAAGTCTATGTTAACACACCCCGGTACTTATGGGGAGGCGGAATAGGTAAAAATCGAATTTTTATCATAAGGTAACATAGACTATGTTTGAGGATCTTTGCTAAATCATTACTAACAACCAAACAAGAGGCTTTATCTACTATGCTAGAAGATTATACCTCATGCTACAAGTCCTTCGGGTCTTCTCCGCTGACCTTCTCGTCTCCGTAGGCTCCATGGGTCGATCCGGATCGTGGCTTCTTCAACGGCCTCCTTGAGTCGAAGATGATCCACCCGAGAGTCTATAGTCCGAGCTCCACCTCAAGACCGAGGTAACTAGGGCAACAAGTTTGCTAAGCTTGATGTCCTAGGTGATGTAGAGTATGATGATGGATTTGTTTGTCTATTAGATCCCTAATTTACTCAACACATGAGAGCTTAAGGGATTTCTAGTGAGGAAGAAGAAGGAGAGCAAACATTGGAGCTCTCGTGAAGAGAGAGAGAGAGAATGAATGAGATTATGAACCATGGAAAAAGAAAACAAAAATCTTTTATCATGATAATTGTGATGGCAACCTTGATTTGACCATTATCATGTCACCATTAATACTAAGCATGTTAGTTATATGTATGCCCTAGAGGCCATTGTTGTACATATGATGTATATTATAGTGGATGCTTGGATATATATAGAGAGGACTTTCTTGCTCGATATGATAGTATGCTATCTGGTTTCACTTTATCTTAACATTTTACCAAATACTATTTTGTGATCACGTGTTGATAAAGCCCTTAGGATATGTACTCGACTACTAGGACTATGATACAGATCATACTAGTGGGGCCAGGGTAGTCTATGAGTACATCCTATAACTGTTCCTAGTCGAGGGTGTATCGAGACAGGGCATCGATACTCCAGAGTAGACTAGCGTATACACATCATGACCCATAAGATGGGCGATGGATGATCCCTTATCCATTGGTGTTGGACATCAAAGATGGTGTACGGGTGCACAGTGGAGACTGGGTACACTGAACAGACTCGCCGAGAACTCATGGATGGTATTATACCTATCGTCAGATAGCAGTTCTCCGGTGACACTGGTACAGGTTAGTCTGTAGACCCGAGATCGTCATAGAGTCTTGTGTGATTCCCACTGTACTTTGATTTCCACATTACTGAAAGCTTTACCTAGCACCTTATGTAGAGTTTGGAAGCATCACATGTCACAAAGTTCAAGTTTTAATGGTGCTAAGCAAGCATACATGGGATCGATCCTAGAAAATTAGGGTTTCAAAATGTTAAAGGCAATAAAGACTAGGGTTTCGAGACTCCAACCTTTGTAGCTCCCTTCGCTAGACTCTTTGGCCTCTTGAGGGTTGGAGGAAAGTTCTCTTGAAGTCTTCTAACGTCCACGATGATCCACCCGAAGCTCCTAGTCCAAGCTTGCAACTTCACCTTTTAAGAGGAGAAATGAAGAGAACACTCTAAACAAGTGAGCTCAACTTGTGTAGAATAATGTTGTGGATCTAATTCTCACTTCAAAAACCTTTCTTGATGTGTGCCTTGCTCACTAGAAGAAACTGGAGAGCAAATGGTGAAGGAAGAAGAAGATGATAGCTTTCTTTTTAACAAGAGTAAAAAAGATAACTCATGAAAAGAAATGAAAATATATCCTTATATATTTATTTCTTCTCATCTCAAACCATGGTTAAATGTTTGAGTTATTATTTAATTAGAGTTTAAAACATAGAAGGAAAGTTTAATCCAAGGTTAAGGGTAGGTGAGGATGGTTAGGTTAAAGAAGGATGTAGAAACAAGTCAAGAATTATCCTTTACTTTTCCATTTTGTTTTAAACATTAAATAAAATAATAATTCATATATTTATCCATGGTGTGAGTCTTATGTTGCCATCATTTTCCATGTGTAATCAACCATGATAGATGATGTATGTATGTATGTATGTATGCACATCCATATGTGCATGAAACTAGAAAGAAAGAAAAAACATAAATGCATGCATAAATCCATCATGCACAAGAAAAGGTTACAAGTGAGAAAACTAATGGTTAAATGATAAATCAACACTTGATTTATCAATCTGGCCATATCACATATGACCCCACCAAAAGCAAGCCTCCTAATCAATATACGGTATCCTATACGCGCATTTTAATCGGGTCCATGCACATATCGCATACGCGTACCACAACGTTTCGCCTGGACTAGGTAACTCCTTTGTGGGACTCTAAGACTCGTCAATACGCCGGCAGTGGGTGATGATCAAATCAAGCACCCCCAAGCCGCAAGCGGTCAGCTAAACGTAACGGCCACCCGGGTATTGAGCGATCAGAAGAAAACAAGCGAACCTGCTACAACTCCCGTCGAGCCAACCGGCAACACAACCGTACAGTCCGGTCTCTTCGTCAGATATGCTGCATATCGAGCCTAGGGATGGTCACGTCGACCCCAATAACTCTATAAGTCATGCCGGTGAATGGTCTATAACAGATCGAGAAACTACTGATAACACTTATCAGCAAATCTCAGCAGCCCTGGCCAGGGACTTACTGATATAACCAGTCGGGCACAGCACAGCATCAACTCCCAATACCGGGAGAGACGAAACCCCTCCTATCGCTCATTGCCTTCGTGTGTCTCGGGACTGTACCCAACGGCCACCTGTTTGCATGACTCAGTAGAGCCGTGGTAAGGTGGCAATTAAAGTACAGTGGGAGAACACACAAGACTCTATGACGATCTCGGGTCTACAGACTAACCTGTACCAGTGTCACCTGTTCATACCAGAATATTGCATTTTATACCGCCCATTCTTATGCTCGTGTGTTTATAGGTAGGTGCTTTTAATCCGTGTTTGTTACATATTTACAAATTACAGGTTTCCAGTACAAATATTGCAAATCAAGACAAAATCTCCATAGTTACACCTAATACAGAACATCTGTTGACAGCAGATAAAAGCTGGGTTCCGGTCATACATATCCATCCAGTGCCGCGTACCGGTTCCAGAGACAAGACATATGACAATGGTCATTCATGTCTGGGCCAAGCACAGAGCACGAGGGGGCAGCACAAGAATCAATGGGTGCGCGGAGCTCGAGGGAGATAGAAGTCAAAAGTAAAGAAAATAATGCAATCTTGGACTAAGAAATCTGAAAATATTCTGGAAGATTTTGTGCAGTTTAAAGTTGGAAAACACGGGGAAAAGCCAAACCAGGGAAGCACCAAAAAATTGATGACCTAACACCCCTAAAGGGCCGCGGAACCGCGGCCAATAGCGAGTCTAGGCCGCGGTTCCGCGGCCGTATAGGCTCCTCTTTCTGTCATTTTTCAGGGGCAGTTTGGGGACTTCATATTATGCCAGTTTCTTGTCCTAGGTTTCCATTTTCCTGCCTATAAATACCCCAGTTCTGAGCCAAGCCAATGGTGTTAAGTTCTTTAGCCTCATTTAGTGTAGTTTAGTCTTCTTCTTCTTCATCATTCTTTCCTCCATGAAAATTGTAGCGAGAGCTTTTTGAGTGGATGATGAAATGAAGATGAGGGTTTTTATATCATTCTTTTTTTTTAGCTTCCGCTTGAGATCCTTGCTTTCTCTTGATCTTTCAACCTCTTCATTGAGCTTGAAAGTTTAAGGGTTTATTATTGATTTCAAGGGTTGTATCTTCTTATGGAATTAGTGCTTCATTTCACATGAGTTCTTTACCCTTCTCTTGATCTTGCAACCTCTTGATTGAGCTTGCAAGTTTAAAGGTTGGCTATTGATCCCATGCTTGTCTTGAGTTCTATGTTCTTGTAATTACTTTCTTGCTTATTTCTTTCTTGCTTTTTATTACTTGCTTTACATTCATGCTTTACTTTCTTGCACTTAAATTCCATGTACTTACTTACTTGTAATCTTTTCTTTTCTTTTGCTCTTTTTGGTTCGTTTTTATGAATGGTTGTAATTATCGTTGTTAAGAATAAATACGGTATTGTAAGTTAACGTTTCTTTGCTCATTTCCTTTTCCCGTTATTTTCCATTGAACTCCGGCCAAACGTTAAGCAAGCGCTCCGTTAGGCACCCTACCCTACCAAGGTAACGGTGATTCCTAACCGTGACCGGTTCCGTTCGGTTTGGCCGGAGGTGAAAGCAAGAGACAAGAACGGAAGGACAAGGGTAAATAAGCTGGATTCCACGAATACCGTGCTTAAATCCCCTAATCCACGTTGTTGCCGATTGCTCTAGCTTCAATTGGTCAAGACTCGGCTCAAAGGTTTTGAGTACGGATTTCTTTAGCTTACAATTTCATATCTTTTTCTTAAAAACTTTATACTTGCATATAACACATAGGTTAGAATAGAACAAACAAATACACATTCTTTATTGACTCGTCTAAAACAAGAAAGGACATACAACCATCTCCCTGTGGATCGACCCATGCTCAACCGGCTAGCTGCAAAGCGACACCGTCCTGATCGCGATAATAACTTTAGAACTTTGAACATCCGACACGCCAAAAGCGTGCGATCATCAACTGAGAACTGCTATCCGACGATAGATATAATTCCATAAAGGAGTTCTCGGTGAGTCCGTCCAGTGTACCCAGTCACCACTGAGCACCCGTATATGATCTTGATGTCAAACATCGATGAATGTGGAAACATTCATCGCCCATCGTATGGGTCTAGTATCATATACGCTAGTCTACTCTGGTATATCAATGCCCCGTCTCAATATACCTACGACTATGTACTTTCCAGGATATGCTTATAGACTACAGATGTCCCACTACTATGATCTCCAGCATAATCAGAGTAGTCAAGCCGATATCCTCAGGGCTTTATCAGCATGTATGAATGAATAAAAGCATGATCAAATCAATATGTCAGATAAAGAAGAACCAGATAGCATACTATCATGTCGAGCAAGAATGCATACTGAATATATATATACATGTATAGATACATCCACTATCATATAATGGCTTCTAGGGGCATACATATATCCAACAATCTCCCACTTGCACTAAGGCCAGTTATTGGCGTATCTCATACCCAACATCTCAAAAAGTCGCTCATGCTGCGGCTGTGGGAGGGCCTTGGTGAATGGATCCGCGGCATTATTCTTTGTGTCTACTCTCCTAATCTCGATCTCGCGGCGATCTACGATCTCCCGGATCAAATGAAAATGCCTCAGGATGTGTCTGGACCGCTGATGGGATCTGGGCTCCTTGGCTAATGCAATAGCCCCATTATTATCACAATACAAAGGTATTGGATCAATAATTGTTGGAACTACTCCTAGCTCCGAGACGAACTTCTTCATCAAGACGGCTTCCTTGGCGGCATCATTCGCAGCAATGTAGTCAGCTTCCATCGTAGAGTCTGCAACGGTATCCTGTTTGGAACTCTTCCAACTCACCGTCCCTCCATTAAGGGTAAATACAAACCCAGAGATAGATTTGCTGTCGTCCTTATCGCTCTGGAAGCTCAAATCGGTAAAGGCCTCCATTTGGAGATCTCTGTTACCATACACCAAGAACAATTCTTTAGTCCTTCGTATGTACTTAAGAATGTTCTTCACAGCTGTCCAGTGATTCTTCCCTGGGTTTGATTGATACCTGCTTACAACACTAAGTGCATAAGCTACATCTGGGCGTGTACATAACATCGCATACATTATAGATCCTACTGCCGAAGCATAGGGTATAACACTCATGCGAGCTCTCCCTCTTCATCGTTCTTTGGGCAAGAATCCTTGGAGATAGTGACCCCATGGCAAGTGGGTAAGGCACCCCGCTTGGAGTCTTCCATACTAAACCTTTTTAGGATGGTGTTATTGTACCTGGTTTGGGACAATCCCAATAACCTTTTGGATCTATCGCTATAGATCCTTATGCCCAGAATGTATATGGCATCACCCAGGTCCTTCATGGAGAACCTTAGTGATAAGAAAGATTTGACTGACTGTAGCATAGGAATATCATTTCCTATCAGAAGAATGTCGTCCACGTACAATACGAGGAATGTGACAGCTCTCCCTACAGCCTTCTTATAAACACAAGGTTCATCTGGATTCTTGATGAAATCAAACTCTTTGATGACATCATCGAAATAGATGTTCCAACTCCGTGATGCCTGCTTTAACCCATATATGGATTTAAGCAGTTTACATGCTTTCCCGCTGCTCCCACTGTCAATGAGCCCTCTGGCTGATCCATATAAACGCATTCTTCTAAATTTCCATTTAGAAATGCGGTTTTAACGTCCATCTGCCAGATTTCATAGTCGTAGTGAGCAGCAATAGAAAGTAGGATCCGAATGGATTTAAGCATGGCTACGGGAGAAAAAGTCTCGTCATAGTCCAAACCTGGTCTTTGACGAAAACCCTTCGCCACAAGTCTTGCCTTATAGGTCTCCACCTGCCCATCTACACCAATCTTTCTTTTAAAGATCCATTTGCACCCCACAGGTTTTACCCCAGGGGGTACAATGTCCAAAGTCCATACTTTGTTGGTGTACATAGACTCCATTTCGGATCTCATGGCATCCAGCCACTTCACAGAGTCTCCACTCATGATAGCTTGCTGAAAACTGGTAGGATCATCATCATCCATGATGCAGTCTTCTCTTTTACCATCAATGAGGAAACCGTAGTACCTCTCCGGTGGGCGAGAAGCCCTACCAGACCTACGGAGTGGCCGAGGTTCCTCATTTTCTATTGCAACAGCCGTTTCAACCAAATCGTCATTTGTAGTTTGTGTCTCTAGAACCTCTTCTAGATCCACCACCTTGCCATCATCTTTATCTGTGAAAAACTCTTTTTCCAAGAATGTGGCATGTTGAGAAACAAACACCTTTTGTTTCTCTTTGAGATAGAATAGATATCCATAAGAATTCTTTGGATACCCCACAAAATTACACACGACTGACCGTGTCTTGAGTTTGTCCGGATTCTGCTTTTTAACATAGGCCGGGCAACCCCAAATCTTAATTCTCTTAAGAGATGGTCTCTTCCCATGCCATATCTCATATGGCGTGGTAGATACGGCTTTGGTTGGAACCCTGTTTAGTAGAAATGCTGCAGTCTCCAATGCATGCCGCCAAAACGAGACGGATAACTCAGCGTCACACATCATGGACCGGACCATATCTAATAGGGTCCTATTCCGTCATTCTGACACACCGTTATGCTGTGGTGTGTAGGGAGGATTGAGCTGAGAGAGAATCCCATTCTCTTTTAGGAAGTTTGCAAATACTGTACTGAGATACTCCCCACCTCGATCCGATCGAAGCATTTTGATTCTCAAGCCGGTTTGTTTTTCTACTTCGAGTTTATATTCAGTGAATTTCTCAAAAGCTTCGGATTTGTGCTTTAATAAGAATACATGACCGAATCTTGAGAAATCGTCAGTTAAAGTAATGAAGTATGAAAAACCGCCTCTAGCCTGTGTAGACATTGGCCCACATACATCACTATATATGAGGCCTAGGAGCTCGGTAGCTCTTTCTCCGTGTCCGGTAAACGGAGTTTTGGTCATTTTACCCTTGATACAAGACTGGCAAGTCGCATAAGATTTATATTCAAAAGGGTTTAAATATCCATCTTTGTGTAACTTGTTTAGTCTTGTTTCGTTAATATGACCAAGTCTATAGTGCCAAAGAAAAGCTTCATTTATTTCTGAAAGTTTTCTTTTATTAGTGTGTTGTATGCTGAAAACTGTGTGTTGATTTAGGACGTATATCCCGTTATTAAGCGTACCATACCCAACCAACATTTGATTCAGGTGAATGTTCATAACATTGTTCTGCAATACAAAATATATCCTTCATTGTCGAACAAAGAAACGGATATTATATTACAAAGCATACTAGGTACAAAATAACAAGGATTCAAAACCAAAATACATCCAGATGGCAACCCTAAGTGATACTCTCCCACTGCGACTGTATGTACATTGGAACCATTTCCAACGCAGAGAGTATGGTCACCTGTCTTCAAAACTTTGCTATTTCTCACCCCCTGCATAGAATTGCAAATGTGAGAACCTGAACCGGTATCCAATACCCAGGAAGCAGAGTTTATTGAAAAACATTTTTCTGTCACAAACGCTCCTGAAGCAGAAGCATCCCCATGCTTCTTCTTGAGATTTAAGTACTCCGTGCAGTTGCGCTTCTAATGTCCTGTATTGTGGCAATGAAAACATTCGCCTTTCCCCGAGTCTCCAGCTTTGGACTTTTCCTTTCCCTTCACCTTTTTAACTCCACACTTACGATTGGTGGGCTTCTTCTTTTTCTTTCCCTTGGCCTTAGCTTTCGGGCGAGAAGAGGAAGACTGTCCAACAGTCATAACGGGAGTTTTTGCTGACTTCATAATGCTCTCTGCACTCTTTAACATGTTAAGGAGTTCAGGGAGTTCCTTCTCCATGCCATGCATGTTGAAGTTCACTATGAATTGAGCAAAGGTGGGGGGAGGGACTGCGGAATAATATCTATATATTGTTCATTGTCCATCGTCCATCCAAGGTCCTCAAGCTCTTCTATAAGAGCTATCATCTTCAGAACATGGTCTCCTACTGATGTGCCAGGGGCCATTCGCATCTGAAACAATTTCTTTGATGCTTCGTATCGTAATACGCGGGATTGCTCTCCATACAACTCCTTTGTATGGAGCAATATACCGTGAATGTCCATATCCTCATGCTGCTTTTGATGTGTGTTATCCATCGATGCAAGCGCGAGGCATTTTGCCGTGGCACAGTCAGCGTCCCATGTCTTGCGGACTTCAATGTCCGCAACTGAGGATTTTGGACCTAGGACGGGCGGGGCTGTAGCCGTGAGGACATATGATACTTTATCATAAGTCAAGGCTATTTTCAGATTCCTCAGCCAGACTTTATAATTGGTCACATTCAGTTTGTTTTTATCTAGTAGAAGCTTGAGTCCAGTCATGGGTATCTGCTATTAAGAGAGAGAAAAGAATACACTCAGCGAAAGCTCTTGCATAGATCAGATTGGTTATTATCTTGTCTAATCGATGTTTCCCACTGCTTTTATCGAGTTTTTCTTTCAAACCTCAAAAAGAAAAATTAGCCAGGATTAATTACAATCTACAACTTCGCTAACCGTTCAGCCAGGCCAGTGTCGGTACTTGAGGGAGGTTCCCCGTGCTTTCGCACGGACCTAATTAAAGTAAACCTCGTTTTCCCAGAGGCGGAGCCCCGTTAACACCTTTCTAGACACCTAATGAGTTAGCTAATTGTAAACTGTAAAACTCTCCTAGGAGTAACTATTGCCCACAGTGGGATAGGGATCCAACCATCACATGGAAGGTATGCAATCTCATTGCAAATTTCAACTATTGAAATTCCTAATGTGGTTTTTACTCCTAGCACTCTTGACCTTGGCTAAGGTCAAAAAATCACGAGTACTATTCAAGCTCAACCCGTCATTTCTAGATTAATTAGACCCGTTCACATGACCCTTGGCTAAGGTCAACAAAGTCATATGCCCGTCCTAATTAATCTGCATCATATGCATTTGTAGGAAGACATCACTTAGCTACCGTACACTACGTCTTAGCTAAGGTCAACAAACGTAGCACGAATACTAAGTACTTTACGTCCTAAAATGAAGGAGGGTTGCGGATGATTTTTAAGAAAATCTTTAACGCTTTGAACTTGATATCGTTGTAGAATCAAATGGTTTTCAAAAGGAGTGGCTTAAGCTCCGCAGTTTTGAAATATAGCTTTTTCATAAATAGCCGAGTGGTTTTCAAATCCGATTCTACAACATCCTTTTAGGTTTATTTTCTTTACATTAATCACATTAATGTAATCCCATCATTTAAGTCCTTAAGCCAATCACAGAAAAGAAACGAAAATAACACGTATGCTTATGCCATCCGCATTCGCCGCAATGTTCCGTTATGCACCGTTAGGTTACTTAACTAACGGCATACCGGGACGGGACTAGCGCGGATGTAAAACATAAGCAACGTCTACTATATATCATATATATAATATGTCATTCATCTCAGATATCACAGAACACAGGCAGCAGAAACATAGATATAATGTGGGATATACTAGGACGTCCGTATTTAGTATTTAGCAAGAATAGAAAACACTGATTCCACAGTCGCGATGAATAGCCAAGCCCTCACCCTGGACCCCTACGAGAGCGGCAAGCGACCCTACCAATTCTAGAGTTTAAGAGAGCCGGTATCGACTCCTCGAGATGGCTTCCCACTGAACCCCAGAACCCGGTCACCTGTGCTCCCCTCCTTGGGTCCATCCTAATGCGGAAAATAAATAATATACAACACTGGTGACACAACCTCAACCCGGAAGTGCCCCAAATAAAAGAATATTACATTACATTTAAATTTACATGAATGAAAATATAAAACACTCATCTCACATAAAAAAAACCCCGGCTATTCGATCGCGACAATCCTGCACATCATATCTCAGCAACACATAATATCACATATTATCAACGTAAGTAAGTATGCGTACCCCAATTGTCGTTGATGTATAGCAACGAAACCGGAGATATCGAACATACTACACGTACGGTCACAGAAAAGAAAGTGTAAAACTACAATATTTGGAATCCACATACACTTTAGACATCATAAATGCGAAATATCACATACTTCGTATTTCATGCCTAAACTATATGAATTCCACATATTGTATCACATTCCAGATAAACAGACAGTATTAAAATTTTCGAACGAACGATCAAATATCCAAGATTCACTAAAGCTCAACACTTGAGCAGAGTTCAAAAACCCGGAGTGTGACACAGTAGTAGCAGTCCAGCCGTAGAAGGGTCAAGCCAACGCCTCACATGTGGCACGCCGTACTGCCCCATACCCTAAGGTTCAAAGGGCAGTTCAAGACGGTCACATAATCGAGTTAAGGTTTGTTGTCTTCTAGAGGGTCCACCACAAAAAGACTTACACGTATCTCCAAAATATTTAAACCCCGTGAATAGTGAGCAAATGATACTCATTCAAACACTTCAATACTTTCTAGTTTACCCGGAAAAAAAATGAAATGAAAATTCCGATCGAATCGTCGAGTCCAAAACCATCTCCAGAATTTAAAGTACTTAATTCAGATTAAACATACCTAAAACAATATACAAGAAGTGTTATGAATTACTGTGCTAAAATGAAGCAATGAAGCCTCTGTACGGCGGCGGAACCGCGGCCTAAGCAAGTATTTGCCGCGGTTCCGCGGCGGTTTCTACGGATCATTGGTTCGTTTTTCACAGTATTTCTTATATTTTCCTGCTATAATTTTTAAGTATTTTTAATTCTGAAAAATGTCAGGTTTTAAAATTTGTCCAGAGAAGGTCTCGAAAAATCGTATTTTGATCCGAGCGGGATTTTTACTTCGTAAAAGTGTCGCCTAATGTTCTAGGTCGGCTCTGATACCAATGAAATATTTACCTAGCACCCTATATAGAGTTTGGAAGCATCACATGTCCCAAAGTTCAAGTTTTTATGGTGCTAAGCAAGCATACATGGGATCGATCCTAGAAAATTAGGGTTTCAAAATGTTAAAGGCAATAAAGACTAGGGTTTCGAGACTACAACCTTTGTAGCTCCCTTCGCTAGACTCTTTGGCCTCTTGAGGGTTGGAGGAAGGTTCTCTTGAAGTCTTCTAACGTCCACGATGATCCACCCGAAGCTCCTAGTCCAAGCTTGCAACTTCACTTTTTAAGAGGAGAAATGAAGAGAACACTCTAAACAAGTGGGCTCAACTTGTGTAGAATGATGTTGTGGATCTAATTCTCACTTCAAAAACCTTTCTTGATGTGTGTCTTGCTAACTAGAAGAAACTAGAGAGCAAATGGTGAAGGAGGAAGAAGATGATAGCTTTCTTTTTAACAAGAGTAAAAAAGATAACTCATGAAAAGAAATGAAAATATATCCTTATATATTTATTTCTTCTCATCTCAAACCATGGTTAAATGTTTGAGTTATTATTTAATTAGAGTTTAAAACATAGAAGGAAAGTTTAATCCAAGGTTAAGGGTAGGTGAGGATGGTTAGGTTAAAGAAAGATGTAGAAACAAGTCAAGAATTATCCTTTACTTTTCCATTTTGTTTTAAACACAAAATCAAATAATAATTCATATATTTATCCATGGTGTGAGTCTTATATTTCCATCATTTTCCATGTGTAATCAACCATGATAGATGATGTATGTATGTATGTATGTATGCACATCCATATGTGCATGAAACAAGAAAGAAAGAAAGAACATATATGCATGCATACATCCATCATGCACAAGAAAAGGCTTCAAATGAGAAAACTAATGGTTAAATGATAAATCAACACTTGATTTATCAATCTGGCCATATCACATATGACCCCACCAAAAGCAAGCCGCCCAATCAATATACAGTATCCTATACGCGCATTTTAACCGGGTCCATGCGCATATCGCATACGCGCACCACAACGTTTCGCCTGGACTAGGTAACTCCTTTGTGGGACTCTAAGACTCGTCAATACGCCGGCAGTGGGTGATGATCATATCAAGCACCCCCAAGCCGCAAGCGGTCAGCTAAACGTAACGGCCACCCGGGTATTGAGCGATCAGAAGAAAACAAGCGAACCTGCTACAACTCCCGTCGAGCCAACCGGCAACACTACCGTACAGTCCGGTCTCTTCGTCAGATATACTGCACAACGAGCCTAGGGATGGTCACGTCGACCCCAATAACTCTATAAGTCGTGCTGGTGAATGATCTATAACAGATCGAGAAACTACTGATAACACTTATCAGCAAATCTCAGCAGCCGTGGCCAGGGACTTACTGATATAACCAGTCGGGCACAGCACAGCATCAACTCCCAATACCGGGAGAGACGAAACCCTTCCTATCGCTCATTGCCTTCATGTGTCTCGGGACTGTACCCAACGGCCACCTGTTTGCATGACTCGGTAGAGCCGTGGTAGGGTGGCAATCAAAGTACAGTGGGAGAACACACAAGACTCTATGATGTTCTCGGGTCTACAGACTAACCTGTACCGGTGTCACCTGAGAACTGCTATCCGACGATAGATATAATTCCATATAGGAGTTCTCGGTGAGTCCGTCCAGTGTACCCAGTCACTACTGAGCACCCGTATATAATCTTGATGTCAAACGTCGATGAATGTGGGAACATTCATCGCCCATCGTATGGGTCTAGTATCATATACGCTAGTCTACTCTGGTATATCAATGCCCCGTCTCGATATACCTACGTCTAGGGAATTTCCAGGATATGCTTATATACTACAGATGTTCCACTAGTATGATCTCCATCATAATCAGAGTAGTCAAGCCGATATCCTCAAGGCTTTATCGGCATGTATGAATGAATAAAAGCATGATCAAATCAATATGTTAGATAAAGAAGAACCAGATAGCATACTATCATGTCGAGAAAAAATGCATACTGAATATATATATACATGTATAGATACATCCACTATCATATAACGGCCCTTAGGGGCATACATATATCCAACAATTACCACGTCCAAGAGGGCGTGCAAAATGGTGGCTTTTGGGTACAGTCCCGAATCACATGGAGGCAATGAGCGATAGGAGGGGTTTCGTCTCTCCCGGTATAGGGAGTTGATGTTGTGCTGTGTTCGATTGGCTATAACTGGAAGTCCCTGGCCAGGGCTGATATGGAGATTTACTGGTAAGTGTTATCAGTAGTTTCTCGACCCGTTATGAGCCTTACATCGGCATGACTTATCGGTTCCAGGGGTCTGACGTTTACCACCCCTAGACTAGATCTGCAACATATCAGACGAAGAGATCGGACTATACGGTAGTGTTTACTGATTGGATTTACAGGAGAATGTACAGGCTTGCTTGTTGATCTTCTGATCGCTCAATACCTGGGTGGCTGTTACGTTTAGCTGACCGCTTGTAGCTTGTGGGTGTTTGATATGATCATCACCTGCTGCCGGCGTATTGATGATTCTTTAGAGTCCTACACAGAGCTTTCCTGGCTCAGAAAAAAACGGAGTAGGAGCACATATGTGATATGTGCGGGACCGAGAATAATACGATATGAGATACCGTATTGTATTCTCGCGATATATGATATCGGCTGGGTATATGTGATATAGCCGGGTCATCGGATCAAGTGTTGATTCGATGAATCGGTACATGTTATATTGGTCGGTTATATGCAATATAGACGGATTGTCAGATCAAGTGTTGATTCGATAATTTAATGTATAATTATATATGGATATATTACATTACGTTAACTAATATAAGCTCGCTTTATTGATTCATTTTCTCACCGGATAATACATTGATATATATGCGATATATGTTAATTGTATTATTTTCTTTTGTTGCAAAATATATATTTTATATGTGATATATAATATTGTAACAAGTTAGGGTTACAAATACAACATGTTTTGTGGAGATTAAACAAGTTAGGGTTTGATTTGGGTTAGTTTTTTCATGAGGCTTCATGAGGCTTTCTTTTGTTTTTTGCTAAGATATTTTGTATAGATATTTATTAACCCAACCCAAACGCTTTACCTTAGGTTTATTCTCTACATGAGTTAAGCCCTTCATTATTAACCCATGGTTGGATTTATAACTAGAAGAATAATTCATTATTCAGTACAAAAGCTTTCTTCTTCTTCTTCCTCCTTGAAAAAGCTTTCTAGCATTTTGTGAAGTAATGATTTAAAGTGAGAAATTGAAAACAAAAGAGTGTAAAATTCCCATTGCATGATCCTAATCTATTCTAGCCACTTAGATTAGGGAGTTCACTTCACTAATACTTGATTAGAGAAGTGAGAGCTTAAGTTTGAGATTCTTCAAGATAGATCATCTTCGAAAAGGAAGACTTCAAGTAAGAATGGATCATTCGACTTGTGGAGCCTCTCTTGAGTCCGGTAGATCATGGATCGCGGCAAAGGGACTACTACTCGGAGCTTATGAAGCGAAGGAACGGACTACAAAGATTGTAATCCCTCTCTCTTAGATGTAAAATTGTTTACATGCATAGTTAATCCTAATTCTCTAGTTAAGATCTTGGTTAGGGTTTGTTTAGCACCCCAAAAATTATAAAGAAGCATGTTTGATATTTTCCAAAACCTTGCTAAAGTGCTAAGCTAATCCTATAGTGGTATCAGAGCCAAGCTAGAGCATTAGGCGTTGTCTAGACGAAGTTAGAAGTCCGATCGAACCCCGAAACTCCGTAACGACCCTTTTTCTGGAAATTTTTCAAAAAGTTGAATTTTTTCATATTAAAAATACTCAAAAAATCATGCAGGAAATTTTATGGACCCACCTGAAGAACGAGTCCCTAACTCGCTACAGTGACCGCGTAACCGTGGCCATAACCTGGTTTTGGCGGCGGTTCCGCGGCGCCACTGTGGAGGCTTGGGACGGGCCCTTCAGCGACGGTCCATAGGTGCTGGGTCATGCTACTGGGAATTTTATTTCTGCTCAAGTGTTGAGCTCACTGGGGTATTTTGGGAATTCGTTGTATCTATCGAATTATCTAACTTTGCCTAGTTATCTATGATGATTATGTCTTGCTGTGATATATTATATTGGATCGTTGTGTATTGAATAACCGGGGGTTTTATTTGAGATGAGAGTTTTCTTTTTCATTCATGTAAAATACATTTGTATGTAATATTCTTTTATTGGGGCACTTCCGGGTTGAGGATGATGTCACCGTTGTATATTGTTTACTTTTCCGCATTAGGATAGACCCAAGTCGGAGATCATAAGTAACCGGGTTCTAGGGTCCAGTGGGAGGCCATCTCGAGGAGTCGAGACCGGGTCTCCTAACCATATAATTGGCAGGGTTACTTGCCGCTCTCGTAGGGGTCTAAGGATGTGGGTTTGGCTATTCATCGCGACTGTGGAATCCGTGTTTTATACAGACTCAAAATAAAACACGGATGTCCTAGTATATCCAATATTTCATATGTTGACTTCTGCTGCAATGTTCTGTGATGAGATCATATTCCTGCCTGAGACGAATTCTTATACTATATGTTGATATATAAATATTGCTGCTTTCGTTTCTTCTGTGATGCTTAGGAAGCTTAAATGATGGGTTTTATTAATGAGATTAATAAAAGAAAAGAAACCTAAAAGATGTTGTAGAATCAAAATTTCAAAAAGGGTAGCTACAGTTTTTGCTTTGCATAGCGGTATTCCTTGTAGAATATACAACACCTTATTCGATGAGGAAAGAGTCGAGATCCTTTCACCGGGAGTGACCTCTTTAGCAAAACCGGCAGATGCTACAAACTCACGGTTTAGATTTTTGATTGCTGCTATAGTTCTTACTTTGCACAGCGGTATTTGTGAAATATCTTGCACCTTATTCGATGAGGAAAGAGCCGAGATCTGAGTGACCTCTTTAGCGAAACTAGAAAAGCCTCAAAAACATTCCTTTTCAAAATCACTTGTTTCTATAACGATATCAAGTTCATTGCGCTCATGGGTTTCAGAAAAACCTGCGTAGCCCTCCGAAATTTCAGATAAGTAATATTTAGTATTCATACTGCGTTTGTTGGCTTTCGTCAAGGCATAGTGTGCGGTAGCTATTTACTTCTTATCTGCAGCATATGATGCGATTGGGTTATAGTAGTCGTACGGCTTTGTTGGCTTTTGTCAAGGGTCGTGCGGGTGGGTTTAATTCAATCAAGATATGTACGGGTTGAACTTGACTAGCGGACTATGGTTTGTTGGCATTCGTCAAGGTCATAGCACGTTAGGGGTAAAAGATATTATCGGGAATTTCAAGTGTTGAAATTTGCAATGAGATTGCATACCTTCTATGAGATAGTTGGATCCCGATACCCACTGCGAGTAAGAGTTACTCCTGGGAGAATTTTACACAGGACAATTAGCCGATCAAGTAGGTGTCTAGAAAGGTGTTAACGGGGTTATGCCTATGTGAAAACGAGGTTTATTTTAATTAGGTCCGTGCGAAAGCACAGGGAACCTCCCTCAAAGTACCAACACTGATCAGGCCGAATGATTGGCGAACTTGTAGGGTGTAATTAATCCCGGCTAATCTTACATTTTAGGGTTTGAAGGAAGATTTGATTAAAACAGTGGGAGCCATCCTGATTAGATAAGATAATAACCAATCTAATCTTGTAAGAGCGCACGCTAAAGTGTTTTCTTCTCTCTCTCTCCAGGTAGCGACCATGTCAGGCCTTAATCAAGATAATAATATCGATGTATTGATCGAACCCGCTTGTTATACTGAGCTGGGGAACGTTGGTTCCGTTCTTTCTTATAATTATTATAAGACTGAACATGAAATAGGGGAATACCAGAATTCACACGCCGCCCAAATGAAGAATAAACATGTTGATGTATCTTCTTCGGATGTGTTAGTTACCGAGAACTGTTTCTCAGTTCACTCTACGTCCTGGGCATTAGATACCGGATCAGGATCCCACATATGCAATATATTGCATGGGCTAAAGAAAGGTAGAGAATTGGGAATGGATGATCATTCCGTAAGAGTAGGGAATAGTGCAAATGTTGCAGCCAAAGCAGTTGGCGAATATCACCTTGTATTACCAAGTGGTAATACATTGATTCTGAACGAATGCTATTATATACCGAACATGATATGCAACATTATATCAGTTTCTTTATTAAGTAAAGTAGGATATAATTTGGTAATACAGGCTAATGTTATGAATATTTTCCTAAATCAAAAGTTGATTGGATCAGACTCATTAAATAATGGCATATACATTTTAAATCAAAAACACGGTTCTTAATATACAGAACACACACAAGAGGAAAAGTTCATAAATGAACGAATTCTTCCTGTGGCATTGTAGACTTGGTCATATCAATGCTGCACGACTAGCTAAATTACATAAAGATGGTTATTTAAATGCGTTCGAATTATCATCTTATGAAACTTGCCATTCACGTCTCAAAGGTAAAATGATCAAAACTCCGTTTAGTGGACATGGAGAAAGAGTTACAGAACTCTTGGGACTGATACATAGTGATGTATGCGGTCCCATGTCTAAACATGCCAGGAATGGTTCCTCGTACTTCATTACATTCACTGACGATCTCTCAAGATACGGACATGTGTTCTGTTGAAACATAAATATGAAGCTTTTGAGAACTTCAGAGAATATAAGAACGAAGTAGAGAACCAAACGGGTAAAAGTATTAAAATCCTTCGATCTGATCGAGGAGGAGAATACATGAGCAATGAGTTCCTTGATTATCTAAAAGAGAATGGGATTCTCTCTCAGCTTACTCCTCCCTATACACCACAGCACAACGGTGTATCGGAGCAGAGGAATCGCACCCTATTAGATATGGTGCACTCTATGATGAGCAATGCTGAGTTACGTATTTCCTTTTGGGGGTATACGCTTGAGATAGCCATACACCTATTGAATATGGTTCTTACCAAATCAGTGCCTACCACTCCATATGAGATATGGAAGGGGAAGAGACCATCTCTTAAGTATGTTAAGATATGGGGTTGTCCGGCCTATGTCAAAAGTCACAATCCAGACAAACTCGAGGAAAGGTCTGTCCTGTGCAAGTTTGTAGGATATCCTAAGAACTCACAAGGGTATATCTTCTACCACACTGAGGAACAAAACGTGTTTATTTCCCGACATGCCACCTTTTTAGAAAAGGAATTTCTTACTAAGGAAATTAGTGGCGAGGAGGTAGAACTGGAAGAAGTTCCAGCAGCACAAACTACGACAGAAGATATGGTGGAACCAGAGGATTAAGTAGTCCCCAACGAACCCCAGCCTCTCCGCCGATCTAGTAGGGTTCTTCATCCACCTGAGAGATACTATGGTTTTCTCATTGACGGTGGAAGCGAGGATTGCATCATGGAAGATGATGACCCAACTAGCTTCGTGCAGGCCATCACGAGTGCGGAATCTGTGAAATGGCTGGATGCAATGAGATCTAAGATGGAATCCATATACACCAACAAAGTATGGACTTTGGAAATTGCTCCTGAAGGAGTAAAACCCATTGGGAGCAAATGGATCTTTAAGAAGAAACTTGGTGTAGATGGAAAAGTTGAGACTTTCAAAGCTAAACTTGTTGCAAAGGGTTTTCGTCAACGACCAGGTGTGGATTATGATGAAACCTTTTCTCCAGTGACTATGCTTAAATCCATCCGGATCTTACTTGCCATTGCTGCATACCATGACTACGAAATCTGGCAAATGGATGTTAAGACCGCCTTTCTAAATGGTGAATTAGAGGAGTGCGTGTACATGACTCAGCCAGAGGGCTTCATAGATAGTGGGAGCAGCGGAAAGGTGTGCAAGCTGCTTAAATCCATCTACGGATTAAAACAGGCATCGCGGAGTTGGAACATCTGTTTTGATGTTGTAGTCAAAGAGTTTGACTTCATCAAAAACATAGATGAACCTTGTATATACAAGAAGGAGGCAGAGAGTAAGGTTGTTTTCCTCGTATTGTACGTGGATGACATACTCTTGATAGGAAATGATATTCCTATGCTGCACTTGGTTAAGCTCTTCTTATCACATAGATTCTCAATGAAAGATCTAGGTGATGCCTCCTGCGTTTTGGGAATTAAGATCTATAGAGATAGATCTAGACGGATATTAGGATTGTCCCAATCCAGGTACATTGGCACCATACTAAAGAGGTTTAGTATGGAAGAATCCAAGCGTCAGAATTTACCCACGATCTCTGGACCCACTCTCTCAAAAGAGATGTCTCCCAAGACTGATTTGGAAAGAGCTCGCATGCAAGGGATACCATATGCTTCGGCAGTAGGCTCTATCATGTACACGATGCTATGTACCAGGTTCGATGTAGCATACTCACTAAGTGTAGTGGGTAGGTATCAAGCAGATCCTGGAGAGAATCACTGGACAGCTGTGAAGAACATTCTCAAGTACTTGAGAAGGAGTAAAGAGATGTTCTTAGTGTATGGTAACGGAGAACTCCAGGTGGAGTCCTTTACCAATTCGATCTTCCAAAGTGATAAGGACTACTCTAAGTCGCACTCGGGATTTTTCTTTACCCTCAATAGAGGGGCGGTGTGTTGGAAGAGTTCCAAACAGGAAACCGTGGCAGACTCGACGATGGAGGCTGAATACATCGCTGCTAATGATGCTGCCAAAGAGGCTGTCTGGATAAAGAAGTTCATCACTGAACTTGGTGTGGTTCCGTCCATTGAGTATCCAATACCTTTGTATTGTGATAACAATGGAGCTGTGGCTTTGGCCAAGGAACCCAGGTCCCATCAGAAGTCTAAACATATTCTGAGGCGGTATCACCTGATCCGGGAGATAGTTGATCGCCGGGAGATCGAGGTCGGGAGAGTTGATACGAAGGACAACACCGCGGATCCACTCATAAAGGCCATTCCTCAGATACAATTTAAGACACTCTTCGGGATGTTGGGTATGAGATACTACAATAGCTGGCCTTAGTGTAAGTGGGAGATTGTTAGATATATGTATGCCCTAGAGACCATTGTTGTACATATGATGTATATTATAGTGGATGCTTGGATATATATATAAAGAGGACATTCTTGCTCGATATGACAGTATGCTATCTGGTTTCACTTTATCTTAACATATTAACAAATACTGTTTTGTGATCACATGTTGATAAAGCCCTTAGGATATCTACTCGACTACTATGACTATGATACAGATCATACTAGTGGGGCCAGGGTAGTCTACGAGTACATCCTATAACTGTTCCTAGTCGAGGGTGTATCGAGACAGGGCATCGATACTCCAGAGTAGACTAGCGTATACGCATCTTGACCCATATGATGGGCGATGGATGATCCCATATCCATTGGTGTTGGACATCAAAGATGGTGTTCGGGTGCTCAGTGGAGACTGGGTACACTGAACGGATTCGCCGAGAACTCCTGGATGGTATTATACCTGTCGTCAGATAGCAGTTCTTCGGTGACACTGGTACAGGTTAGTCTGTAGACCCGAGATCGTCATAGAGTCTTGTGTGATTCCCACTGTGCTTTGATTTCCACCTTACCACGTCTAAGAGGGAGTGCAAAACGGTGGCTTTTGAGTACAGTCCCAAATCACATGGAGGCAAGAGCGATAGGAGGGGTTTCGTATCTCCCGGTATAGGGAGTTGATGTTGTGCTGTGTTCGATTAGCTATAACTGGAAGTCCCTGGCCAGGGCTGATATGGAGATTTACTGGTAAGTATTATCAGTAGTTTCTCGACCCGTTATGAGCCTTACATAGATACGATTTATTGGTTACTGGGGTCTGACGTTTACCATCCCTAGACTAGATATACAATATATCAGACGAAAAGATCGGACTATACCGTAGTGTTTACTGATTGGATTTACAGGAGAATGTACATGCTTGCTTGTTGATCTTCTGATCACACAATACCTGGGTGGCTGTTACGTTTAGCTGACCGCTTGCAGCTTGTGGGTGTTTGATATGATCATCACCTGCTGCCGGCGTATTGACGATTCTTTAGAGTCCTACACAGAGGTTTCCTGACTCAGGCAAAACGGAGTAGGTGTACATATGTGATATGTGCGGGACCGAGAATAATATGATATGAGATACCGTATTCTATTCTCGTGATATATGATATCGGCCGGGTATATGTGATAAAACCGGGTCATCGGATCAAGTGTTGATTCGATGAATCGGTACATGTTATATTAGTCCGTTATATGCAATATAGCCGGATTTTCGGATAAAGTGTTGATTCGATAATTTAATGTACAATTATATATGTGATATATTACATTACGTTAACTAATATAAGCTCGCTTTATTGATTCATTTTCTCACCGGATAATACATTGATATATATGCGATATATCTTAATTGTATTATTTTCTTTTTTTGCAAAATATATATTATATATGTGATATATAATATTGTAACAAGTTAGGGTTACAAATACAACATGTTTTGTGGAGATTAAACAACTTAGGGGTTTGATTTGGGTTAACTTTTTCGTGAAGCTTTCTTTTGTTTTTTGCTAAGATATTTTGTATAGATATTTATTAACCCAACCCAAACCCTTTACCTTAGATTTATTCTCTACATGAGTTAAGCCCTTCATTATTAACCCATGGTTGGATTTGTAACCAGAACAATAATTCATTATTCATCACAAAAGGTTTCTTCTTCTTCTTCCTCCTTGAAAAAGCTTTCTAGCTTTTTGTGAAGTAATGATTTAAAGTGAGAAATTGAAAACAAAAGAGTGTAAAATTCCTACTTCATCATCCTCATCTATTCTAGCCACTTAGATTTGGGTGTTCACTTCACTAATACTTGATTAGAGAAGTGAGAGCTTGAGTTTGAGATTCTTCAAGGTAGATCATCTTCGAAAAGGAAGACTTCAAGCAAGAATGGATCATTCGACTTGTGGAGCCTCTCTTGAGTCCGGGAGATCATGGATCGTGGCAAAGGGACTACTACTCGGAGCTTATGAAATGAAGGAATGGACTACAAAGGTTGTAATCTCTCTCTCTTAGATGTAAAATTGTTTACATTCATAGTTAATCCTAATTCTCTAGTTAAGATCTTGATTAGGGTTTGTTTAGCACCCCAAAAATTATAAAGAAGCATGTTTGATGCTTTCCAAAACCTTGCTAAGGTACTAAGCTAACCCTACAAAGCAATATATCTAGTGCTTAACAAAAATATCTAAGTCTACCTTAGTCAGCATGGTCAAATGGTCAAACCAATTAGCCATGACACAATTATCACTAAAAAGATTAGTAAACATTTTCCACCACTTCATAATGGTTTTAATCAAGTCAATTGTCAAAACCCTAATGAGGCATCTCCTTCTTTGCTCCTCACATCTGTGCATACACACCCGCATCCACATTCCGAAGAATATGAATACTAAGAGACAAAACTAATCCATCAATATATAATACTAGGATCCGGCTTAAACCAAAGCCCACTAGTATTATCCGCCCGAACATCATACGCGCACAAGTGCACGTAAGTGATCGTAGCCCTACCGTAAAATCATACGGCCTCTACACCTTTTGCCAAGTGCAGGGAAACTCTCTATGTAGGACTATAAAGACTCGACACTACGCTGGCAGTAGGTTTAACTACAGGCCGCAAGCGGTACTAGCTGTACGTAACGGTCCGAAGTAGACGTCGATAAGTAGGCCGATGAGGAAAACCCATCCGAACTCCTACTGAGCCGGAATGTGACAATCTCCGTACAGTCCGGTCTGTTCGTCTAAGAATATCGTAAATCGGGCCTAGGGGCGGTAAACGTCAGACCCCTAATAGCGGTATAAGTCGTGTCGGAGTGTAGCCCAGAACACCCTGAAAAGCTACTGGAACACCTACCAGTAAATCTCGCTTGCCCTGGCCAGGGATATTGTGTAATGGCTCTCCAGACACAGCGCGATATCAACCCCCAATACCGGGTGAGACGAATCCTGTCTAACCGCCACTGCCTCCAAGTGCTTCAGGATTGCAACCAACTACTACCTGTTTGCACAACTCCTTTGAGCCGTGGTAGGGTAGTAATCAAAGTACAGTGGGAACACACTCGAGGCGAATTGGCAGTGTCAAGTCGACGGACTAAGCTATACTCATGTCACCTGGGAACTGCTATCTGACGATTGGTATAGTACTAACCAGCAGTTCCCAACGAGTCCTGTCCGGTGTACTCATAACCTAACGAGCACCTGCATACTATCTCCAATACGACGTACTAATGGCTGTGGGACAGATCATCTCCCCTGCTGGGATGAGAAGCGTATACACTTGTCTACTCCGGAGTATCGATGCCCCGTCTCGATAATCCTATGACTAGGGACCTGTATAAGGATGTGCTTATAGATTACCCAGACCCCCACTAGTGTGACTGCCATCACAACGCTTGTAATCAAGCAAAGATCCTAAGGGCTCTACTAATATGTATAAACGATATACTAAAAGAAACACATGCACATATTGAAGTAGAAACAAACCAAGTAGCTTACAACACTTTTGAGCAAGACTGTTAATACAACTGTGAATATCCCAAGCTTCCATTAAGTAATATACAAGCTAGTATGATACAGTAATGGCCTCTAGGGCATATACACTAACAATCTCGCACTAGCACTAGGGCCATGTATTGGCGTATCGAAGACCTATCATCTCGATCAGCCTCCCGAACTGTGTCTGAGGAATGGCCTTCATGAGTGGATCTACAGTGTTATTCTCCGAATCTACTCTCCTCGATCTCCTGGCGATCTACGATCTCCCTGATCAGGTGGTACCGCCTCAAGATGTGCCTGGACTTCTGATGGGACCTGGGTTCCTTCGCTAAAGCTATAGCGCCGTTGTTATCGCAATACAGCAGTATTGGATCAACAATGGTTGGAACCACCTGAAGTTCTATGAGGAACTTCTTCATCCAGACAGCTTCTTTTGCGTCATCGCAAGAAGCTATGTACTCCGCTTCCATCGTCGAGTCAGTAACGGTGTCCTGCTTGGAGCTCTTCCAACAGATCGCCCCTCCATTGAGGGTAAAGACATAACCCGACATGGACTTGGATTCATCCTTGTCACTCTGGAAGCCGGAGTCAGCAAAGGCCTCGATCTGGAGGTCTTTTCCTCCATACACCTTAGTCCTTCTCAGGTACTTGAGAATGTTCTTTACTGGTATCCGGTGCTTCTCCCCTGGGATCGACTGATACCGGCTTACAATGCTCAATGCATATGCTACATCTGGTCTAGTACATAACATCGCATACATTATAGAGCCTACCGCAGATGCGTAGGGTATAGATGACATGCGAGCCCTTTCCAAATCATTCTTGGTAGACATCTCTTTGGAGAGGGTGATTCCGTGACAAGTCGGCAGGTTACCGCGCTTAGAATCTTCCATATTGAATCTTTTCATTATGGTGTCAATATACCTGGACTGCGAAAGTTCCAACATCCTTTTAGATCTATCATGATAGATCTGGATCCCCAGAATGTAGGAGGCATCACCCAGGATCTTCATGGAGAACCTCTGTGACAAGAATCCTTTGACTGACTATAGCATAGGAATGTCATTTCATATTAAGAGAATGTCATCAACGTATAAGATGAGGAATACCACAGTTCTCCTTACAATCTTACTGTAAATGCATGGTTCATCTGGATTTTTGATAAAGTCGAATTCTTTGACAGTATCCTCAAAACAGATGTTCCAATTCCGCGATACCTGCTTCAGTTCATAAATGGACTTAAGAAACTTGCACACTTTACTTCTGCTCCCACTCTGAATGAAACCCTCCGGCTGATCCATATAGACGCACTCTTCTAAATTACCATTTAGAAAAGCCATCTTTACATCCTTCTGCCAGATCTCAAAATCGTGGAAGGCAGCAATGGCAAGAAGGACCCGAATGGATTTGACATAGCCACTGGAGAAAAGGTTTCATCATAGTCCAAACTAGGTCTTTGACGAAAACCTTTTGCAACAAGTCTAGCCTTATAGGTTTCAACCAGTCCATTTACACTAATCTTCTTTCTGAAGATCCATTTGCAACCTACGGGTTTTACCCCTTCTGGAGCAATGTCTAAAGTCCAAAATTTGTTGGTGTACATGGACTCCATTTTGGTCCGCATTGCATCCAACCATTTTACCGAGTCGGCGCTCTGAATGGCTTGCTGGAAGCTAGTAGGTTCATCATTGTCAATGATGCAATCCTCTCGATCCCTGTCTATGAGAAAAACGTAGTATCTCTCGGGCGGATGAGACTGCCTACAACTCCTGCAGAGTGGCATTGGGATGTACGTATCTTCTGAAACCTCTGGTTCTACTAAGCTTTCAGTAATAGCTTGTGGTTCTGGAATTTCTTCCAGTTCTATTGCGCTCCCACTTTTCTGATTGTCTAAAAAATCAGCTTCCAAGAAGTGGCGATGCTGAGAAATAAAAACGTTTTGTTCCTCTGCGTAATAGGAAAGATACCCCCTAGAGTTCTTCGGGTATCCCACAAACTTACACAGTATTGAGCGTGCCTCGAGCATGTCCGCATGCTTCTTTTTTACAAAAGCTGAACATCCCCATGTCTTGAGGTACTTAAGACAGGGTTTCTTCCCACTGTACATCTGATATGGTATGGTAGGCACGGTCTTGGTTGGTATCTTGTTTAAAAGATATGCGGCTGATTCTAGTGCATAACCCTAGAAGGATCGTGTTAATTCAGCCTTACTCATCATGGAACGAACCATATCCAATAAGGTTCAATTCCGCCTTTCCGATACACCATTGTGTTGTGGTGTGTATGGAGGAGTAAGCTGAGAGAGAATTCCATTCTCTTTTAAGTAGCCTAGGAACTCAGCACTTAAGTATTCACCATCTCGATCAGATCTCAGTATCTTGATAATTTTTCCTGTTTTCTTTTCCACTTCATTCTTGTATTCCCGGAAATTCTCAAAGGCCTCAGATTTATTCTTCATTAAGAAGATATGTCCATACCTAAAGAAATCATCCGTAAAAATAATGAAATAGGAATAACCATCTCGCACATGTGTAGACATTGGACCACATACATCGTTGTGTATGAGTCCTAAAAGCTCGCTCGCTCTTACTCCGTGTCCAGTGAACGGAGTCTTTGTCATCTTTCCCATGACACAAGATTCACAAGTAGCATAAGACTGATATTCGAACGGATTCAAATATCCCTCGCTATGTAACTTTGTCAACCGTGTTTCATTGATGTGACCCAGTCTACAATGCCATAAGAAAGCCTGATTTAATTCCGGAGACATTCTTTTAAGTGTGTTCTGGACACTAAAAACCTGAGCTTGATTTTATACGTATATACCGTTATCTAATGTACATGACCTAATCAGAGTCTGATTAAGGTGGATGTAGACCACATCGCTTACAAAAGCAAAATCATATCCTTCTTTAGAAAGTAAGGATACAGATATGATATTACATGCTAGACTAGGCACATATAAAGAGTTACGTAGAATCAATATCTGCCCACTTGTCAATCCTAGGTGATATTCCCCTACGGATTCAGCGTCCACGCTCATTCCGTTCGCAACTCTGAGAGTCATATCACCTAACCTGATAACTTTACGGTTTCTTAAAGCCTGTAATGAATTACAGATATGAGATGCCGATCCGGTATATAGTACCTAGGAAGTAGAGTTAATTGACATACAGTTTTCTATTACAAACACACCCGAAGTCGAAGCCACAACATGCTTCGAATCCTTGCTACTGGCTTCCAAAGCCCTGCAATCCTTCTGCCAATGTCCTTTCCCGCTACAATATGAACATCCCTCCTTCCCTATTTTTAGTCCCGAAACTTTTGTCGTTCCCTTTCCTTCTGCCTTCCTGACACCGCATATCGGCTTTGTGGAGGTCTTCTTGTTCTCACCCTTTGCTTTCGCCTTAGATGCAAAAGAGGAAGGTCCCCCATTAAGCAGAGCGGGTGTCTCCCTGGTTTCTTTCAGGGTGTAAGTAGAGGGTAGAGACTGTAGAAGTAAGTCAGTATGTGACTCGTTCTCCAACGTAGTCTTCAGGTACGTGAGCTCATCAATATAGCTAGTCATTGTAAGGACGTTGTCCCCTACAGATGACCCGATAGCCAACCTCGCTTGAAGCAATTCTTTTGAGGTCTCATATCTTGCGATACGAGATTTCTCTTCATATAAATCTTTGTTATGGAGGAAGATGGAAGCTAAGTCCATCTTCTCGTGCAGCCCCTGGTATATACCATCAACTGGGGCCAACACGAGGCATTTGGCATTCGCACAGTCTTTTTCCGATGTCTTACGGATATCATTATCCATGATGGTGGAAACTGGATCTGAGACGGCGGGGGTTTGAGTAGTGAAGAGGTGTCCCATCTTGTCATAGGCATTGGAATCTGGACAGACCTTTGCCAGTCATTACAGTCAGATTTAGTCATTTTATTATCTAGATGTAACCTATGTCTAGTCACTGGGTCGCTGCAATTAAGATAGAGAGAAGAAAAACACTTAGCATGATGCTCTTGCAAGTTTAGATTAGTTTTTAATTTATCTAAACAGGATGGATCCCACTGTTTCTCAAATCCTTCCTCAAACCATAAAAGAAGAATTAATCAGGACTAATCTCACCGTACAATATTTGCTTAACCATTCAGCCAGGCTAGTGTCGATACTTGGAGGAAGGTTTTACGACGCTTTCGCGAAGTTCCCTAATTAAATAACCTCTTTTCCCTGGAGGTGTAGCCCCGCTAACACTGTTCTAGACACCTACTTGGTTTATAGCATTGATCGTTAAGTAAAAGAATCTCCTGAGGAGTAGCGGATACTCACAGTACGATCGGTATCCAAATATCATTATGTGATAATGCTGAAGGAATCCTACCAACATTATCAAACACCAAATGGTATGCAACACTAGCAAGTTTCAGTTTCTTTAGAAACTTTAAATTTCTAATAGGTAGAGGTAGTACCTAGATGTGGAAAGCACTCTCTTTCTCTCTCTCTCTTTTGGGTTCCCTCCATTTTTCACTTTCCTGAAGGGAGAAGAAGAAAGAGGAGGAGGAAGAAGAGCCTCTCCCTTTTTCTTTCTACAAAATAATATGAAGAGAAAATGATAACCATTTCATCTCTCTCTTCTATGTGTTGTCTAATGTAGAGAGAGGTGGCTCCCACTCTCACTACTACAATAAGGGTTTACCCCTACGGCTACAGGAATCCGTAGGGGCAACTTTTTATTGCCCCTACGGATTAATCCGTAGGGCCATCCAGTTACCCCTACGGTGCCCTACGGATTAATTTAAAAATATTAAAATGTAATATTTTATTTGGCCCTACGGAGCCGCAAAAGAAGACCCTACGAATTAGTCCATAGGGGCAACTAAGGGTTATTTATAAAAAAATAATGCCCAGAAATTCCTCACCCCTAATTTTTCCAACCAACTTCCCCACGTGTCGTCACCTCAGTCTCGTCACCCGCTGGACCCATTTTTCATCGCCAAAACTTCCCGCCGTCATCGTCACCTCAATCCTAGCCACCACCTCGTCGAGCTCCTCCACCTCAGTCTTCCCACAGTCTCACCAAAATTTTTCGCTCGTCGCTATCTTGCCGCCACCATCTCGTCGAGCTCCATCCCCGGCCTGTTCCACCTCGGCGAGCTCCATCCGCCGGCAAAACTACAAGTGAGGTAAGTTAATTTCCATTTTGAACTATTAATTATTCTTAATTTTTGTGTTATTGTTGATTTTAGGGTTAGGGTTAGTTCCGGGTTAATTGGGGGTTAATTAGGGTTAGGGTTAATTATGTAGGTTAGCGTTAGGGTTAGGGTTCGGTTTAGGGTTAGGGTTCGATTTAGGGTTAGGGTTAGGGTTAGGTTTCGATTTAGGGTTAGGGTTAGGGTGACAGTTAATTAGGTAGGGTTAGTTAGGGTTAATTAGGTAAAATTAGGTTGGTGATGATTAGGGTTAAGGTTATGGTCAATTAGATTAATTATGGCTAATTTTGGTTTGGGCTAGAGTTAATTTGGGTTGGGGTTTGGGTGATGATTAGGGTTAGGTTGATTTGGGTTAGGGTTTGGGCTAGGGTTAATTTGGGTTAATTAGGTAAAATAGAATGTATTTGTATTAGGGTATTGATTAGAGTTTATTTGTGTTAATTTTTGGTTGATTAGGGTTTATTTGGGTTAGGGTGATGATTAGGGTTAATTTGGGTTAATTAGATTAATTTAGGTTAATTTTGGGTTAATTATGGATAATTTGAGTTAGGGTGATGATTAAGATTTAATTTTAGGTTAATTAGGGATAATTTGAGTTAATTAGGTTTAGGGTTTATGGTGTACTAGTTCTTTTAGTAGGATACTCGATGATAACGTAAACGCACAATTTTACCGTAAACTTATCCCTTCATATACAAACTTAGTTCTTCCTCTGGTTGAGATTTGCAGAAGTAAATCTCCCCACAAGTTGAGAATTTAATTCTCATCGGAGAAATTTTGTTCTGCAAATTCAAAACTTGGGGGAAAAGAACTAACTTAAAAAGAAATAACATGAAGATATGGGAATTTAATTCCTCCAAAAATTAGAGTTAGGGTTTAGGGTGCACTAGTTCCTTCAGTAGGATACTCGATAATAACGTAAACGCACAATTTTACCGTAAACTTAACCCTTCATATAAGAACTTAGTTCTTCCTCTGGTTGAGATTTGCAGAAGCAAATCTCCCCACAAGAGGAGAATTTAATTCTTATTAGGGAGATTTTATTCTGCAGATTAAAAATTTAGGTGAAAAGTACTAAGTTAAAAAGAAATAATAGGAACATATAGGAATTTAATTCCTTCAAAAATTAGGGTTAGGGTTTAGGGTGCACTACTTCATTCAGTAGGATACTCGATGATAACGTAAACGTACCACTTTACCGTAAATTTAACCCTTCATATAAAAACTTAGATTTTCTCTGGTTGAGATTTTCAGAAACAAATCTCCCCATAAGTTAAGAATTTAATTCTCATCGGGGAGATTTTGTTCTGCAGATTCAAAACTTAGGGGAAAAGAACTAAGTTAAAAAGAAATAACATGAACATATGGGAAATTTAATTCCTCCAAAAATTAGGGTTAGCATTTAGGGTGCACTAGTTCCTTCAGTAGGATACTCGATTATAACGTAAACGCAGAACATTACCGTAAACTTTGTTGGGTTACGGCAGCGCCCCGGCCATCAAACCGCGGCCAAATGCGGAACAAAAATTTTCTAAACCGACGCTACCATAACCCGATTCCCGGATCTACCCTAAACCATATACTAGAAATATGTAAAACTAGGAGTTATATGGTTATACCGAGTTGATCCGTGTCCTTCGTTCTTCAACCTTCATCCCAAACTCCTAGTGGTTGCGGATTGAGTTTGGTTGCCGGTCTTCCTCCATCTACGATGATCCACCTGAGGGAAACGGCGTACGCTTCAGCCTCGCCAAGCGAGGCAACCGACGCTCCAAGGCTGCTAGAAATGGAGAGCGGAGGAGTAGGAATGTATCACTATAATTTATCTCTCATCACAAATGCTCCATGAGCAACAATAGAAGATCAAGAGGAGGTAAGGAAACCAAGTGGCATGAGCAATTAAAGAAAGTGCTAAGTGTTTTCTCCAAGTGAGAAAAATGAGAGTGTGTAAGTAATGAAGCAAGTGAGGAAAAATCAAATGAGCAAGCCATGAAGAAAATGATGGCAGCCCCCTTCTCTCTTTCAATCATGCACACACCAAATAATATCTCATCTCAATTTTCCAATAAACAAATGCAAACCATACCTCTCTACATGTCTTGCATTGTTCATGCCATGTCACCCCCTCCACCTCATTTGCAAAAATAAATGGTTTTCTAAAAAAAGGAAATCATACAAATGAGGTGTCCAATCATCTAGAAACAATTCCGTATAAATACAAAATACTACCCGGTACACGTATCGAAATACATATACGCGTATTCGTATCAAAAATACGCATAGCCAAGAGAGAAAATGAATAGTGAACAATAATACTAGAATACATATATATAAATTATTAAATCAAAACCTGATTTAAAAATCCGGCTTAATCCTAATCCGCTAGTATTATCAACCGTCCGATTAAAGTCTGTGCAGCCTGTACACATATTTAATCGGACACCTGTATGTACCAACATACGTCATCTACACCGTATTGCCTGAACCGTGAAAACCCTATGTGTGGGACTCTAAAAACTCGTCAATACGCTGGCAGTGAGTTTAACCATAATTACGTCAGAGGCACTAGCTGTACGTAATGGCTATCCAGGTATTGAGCGAAAGGAATGCCGATGAGCAAACTCATCCAAACCTCTACTAAGCCTGACAGTGACAATATCCGTACAGTCCGGTCTGTTCATAAAAGAGTATCGCATATCGAGTCTAGGGGGTGGATAAAGTCATACTCTTACTGACATGATAATTCGTGTCGGTATGTAACCCATCACCACTTGAGAAACTATCGATCTTGTATCGGTAATTCTCGTCTTCCCCGGCCGAGGATTTCTGGTGATGGCCACCCATGCACAACACGACATCAACCCCCAATACCGGGAGAGACGAATTCCCGACGATCCGCTCACTGCCTACATGTGGCTCGGGACTGTACCCAACTAAAACCTGTTTGCATGACTCCTTTGAGCCATGGTAGGGTAGTAATCAAAGCACAGTGGGAACTCACACGAGACAAATGACGATCTCAGGTCAACAGAGTAACCTGTACACATGTCACCTGGGAACTGCTATCTGACAATAGGTATAATACCAACTAGCTGTACGTAACGGCTACCAAGGTATTGAGCAAAGGGAGACCGACGAGCGAATTCATCGTGAAACCCTACTGAGCCTGTCAGTGACAATATCCGTACAGTATGTTCAGTTCTTCTATGACTATCGCATATCGGGCGTAGGGGGCTGGAAAAAGTCAGACCCCCCAAAGCGGTATAAGTCATGTCGGAGTATAGCCCAGAACACCCTGAGATACTACTGGAATACCTACCAGTAAATCTCACTTTCCTTGGCCAAGGACTTCGTGTAATGGCTCTCCTAGACATAGCGCGATCTCACCCCGAATACGGGGAGAGACGAATCCCCTGCCGATCCGCTCACTGCCTCCATGTGACTCGGGACTGTACCCAACTAAAACCTGTTTGCACGACTCCTTTGAGCCGTGGTAGGGTAGTAATCAAAGCACAGTAGGAACTAACACGAAACAAATGACGATCTCAGGTCGATAGACTAACCTGTACACATGTCACCAAGGAACTGCTATCTGACGACAGGTATAATACCAACTAGCATGTTCCTGGCGAGTCCTGTCCGGTGTACTCATAACCCAATGAGCACCTGTATACGTATTAGGTGAACCAAATGACACCAATGGCTTGTGAGACCGGCCATCGCCCCTCGTCGGGGTCTCGATCGTATACACTAGTCTACTCATGGAGTATCGATGCCCAGTCTTGAAACCCCCACGACTAAGGAAACTTTAAGGATGTGCTTATAGACTACCCAACTCTCACGTATATGATCGCCATCATACTGCTGGTAGTCAAGAAAGAATCCTAAGGGTTCTATCAACGTTTAATAGTGATCTGTAATGTCACCTAAAGCATGTACACGATGATAAAGACAAACCAGATAGCATACTATCATCTCGAGTAAGACTATCCTACCGGTATAGGTCATTCATCAATTATTGCAATCACGTGTTTGAGATCCAATAATTGACTTTGAGGGCACTATATCCAACAATCTCCCACTTGCACTTAAGGCTAATTATTGCGATGTCGCATACTCACAGCCCGTGTGATACCGAACACCCAACCTCCCTACTGATCAGTCTCACAAAGCTTGTTTGTGAAACTATTGCGTTCGAGAAATAGCCTCAGTGAGTGGATCCGCTTTGATGTTTCTTTCTATGTCTCTCTTTATCTCAAGTTCACGGAGAAAGACATCTCCCGAATTGAGCAATACCTGTCTTAGAATATGTCTTGATATCTGATGGGACCTAGTTCACAAATAGACCCCAAATCCAAACTTCATAGACTGTTTCTTCAACTGAATTTAATCAGTATCCTGCACCATACCTCCCTCAGTATCCGCTTGGACCACCTGTCCAAACTACTGCCCCTTGTCAGAGGGAAAACTATAACTCTGACAGTCACTTTGTCATCCAGCTACCTTGGAAGCCTGGAATGATAACCGTCTTCCGAAGGAGGCTGCCGTTATCAAATCCCTAGAACATCCACTTATGTTCTAAAACTTCTTCCGAACGTTTCTCCAGGATTGGATTAATATCTCAACTTATTGCATCTAGTGCAAAAACAACATCTGGTGTGGTACTTAACATTTCATGATTGACACAATTGCCAAAGAAAGTGATATGCCAATCATGCACATCCCTCTCCTCTTTAGTCTGTAAGACACCTTTAGATAGGGTGACTCCATCACCTGCAGATACTGTTGGAGATAGTGCCCTCAGAGTCAATTATTGGATCACAGGCACGTGATTGCAATGATTGAGGGGAGGACCTATCCCGGTAGGACAGTCTTACTCGAGATGATAGTATGCTATCTGGTTTATCTTTATCATCGTGTACTGCTTTAGGTGACCTTTCGAGTCGCTATTACATGTTGATAAAGCCCCTAGGATTCTTGCTTGACCACCAGCAGTATGAGGGCGATCATATAAGTGGGAGCTGGGGGTCTACAAGCACATCCTTAAAAGGTCCCTAGTCGTGGGAGATTCCAGACAGGGCATCGTTTCTCCAGAGTAGACTAGTGTATACAGTCGAGACCCCGACGAGGGGCAGTGGCCGGTCTCACAAGCCACTGGTGTCAGTTGGTTCACCTAAGATGTATACAGGTGCTCATTGGGTTATGAGTACACCGGACAGGACTCGCCGGGAACCTGCTAGTTAGGATATACCAGACGTCAGATAGCAGTTCCTAGGTGACATGTGTACAGGTTAGTTCATCGACCTGGGATCGTTATTTGTCTCGTGTGAGTTCCCACTGTACTTTGATTACTACCCTACCACGGCTCAAAGGAGTCGTGCAAACAGGTTTTAGTTGGGTACAGTCCCGAGCCACATGGAGGCAGTGAGCAGATCTGCAGGGGTTCGTCTCTCCCGGTATTGGGGGTGAGGTCGTGCTGTGTCTAGGAGAGCCAGAACATGAAAAGTCCTTGGCCAAGGCAGGAGATTTGCTGGTAGGTATTCCAGTAGTATCTCAGGGTGTTCTGGGCTACACTCCGACACGACTTGTACCGCTTTTGGGGGTCTGACTTTTACCAACCCCCTAGGCCCGCCATGCGATACTCATAGACGAACGGACCGGACTGTACGGATATTATCACTGACAGGCTCAGTTGGGTGTCGGGGTGAGCTTCCTCATCGACGTCCCATTTGGTCAATACCTGGTGGCCCGTCACGTATTGGCTTATACCTCTGACGTGCTAGTGGTTAAATCCACAGCCAAGGTATTGACGAGTCTTTAGAGTCCACCACACTCAGTTACTCAAGTTTCGGGCGAAACGCTATAGAGGCCGTATGGAGATATGGCAGGGTTCGATCAGATACGTGCGGTATTGCACGGATCGCGATCGGACAGTTTTTACTAGCCGGCTTTGGCTTAAGCCGGATTCTAGTTTTAGATAGTGTAGTTTTGTCTCTTTGCATTTGTGTTCAGTGCGAATACAAATGCGGGCATGTATTTGCAGTAGTGGGGTTTTCCTGTAATTTATTACGGGAGCAGTTTTCTGTAGTTGCCAGTTTGCATTCCGTTCCGGCCGGTTTTCTCTTTTTCCTTCCCGGTCGGACTTTTCGTTGGAGGGTGTTAATTGCAAGTTTGCAATTAACATAAAGTGGAGGGCTTTATTGCTTATGATGAGACTTGCATCATGATGATATTCTTTTCTTGTCCATTCATTTGCTTTTTCATGATGGTTAGTGAGTGGATTGATATGGAAATTGGTTTGACCATTTTGATATATCATTTTCTTTTTCTCATTATGAAAAAGGAGAGAAGTTTTCTTTTTCTCTCTCCAATCTTCTTTGTGAGAAGGGGGGCCGGCCATTTTAGAGAGGGGAGAAGGAGAGTTCATTTGATTAGAGGAAATTTATTCATCTCATTCTATTTTTCTCTTGCTTGTCAAAAAAATTCCAAAGTCTTTTCCAAGCTTCATTCTCATTCTTCACCTCCATCCTCCATGGCAACTTCATGAACCCCAAAAGAGACAAGCTTCTACACTATTTCTATAGCAAGCCTTGGACGCGTCGGCTAGCCAACTTCGCGCCCGAGTTGCCTCGGTCAAGAGGCGGGAGCCCGTAAAAGATTCCGGCTACGTGGTGCCCTTTCCGACGAGCGAGGAGGTGACGAAGATTCCGCGGGAGATCGGAGTGGAGACGAAGACCGAAGGACACGGATCGCTTGGTATAGCATCTCTACTCTTTTCTATTTTGCTAGCTAGCTAGGTTAATGGCCCGATCCGGGTGAAAAGTCCGCGGTGGTGCCGTTTTGCAAAGTTCGCAAAGTTTTTGTTTTCCGCGTTTCCGGCGTCGGATCGACGGCCGGGGCTCCCCCGCGGGCTTACAATGGTATCAGAGCCACGCCGTTAACCTACCCTAGCTTGCTCTTGCGTGTTTAGAACTCGATCGAACAAAAACCCGAAAACCGTATTTTTTGTGCACATGTGTTCTCTGTTAAAATTTTTTGAGCTCCTAAAATTTTTCTGGTGATTGCAGAGACATGTACAACAAATTATAAGAATTCTGGGAAAATACGATCCACTGATTCCTCACTTCCACCGTGGAAGCGCGGCCAAAACCCTGGTTTGGCCGCGCTTGCGCGGCGGATAAGAGGAATCGTGGCACCATATTTTCCCAGTAAGCTTGTGAGTTGGAAATAGGGCTTTTGGGATATTTTCTTTGGGCCCAGATTTTCTGTAAGTGCTACAGTACTGCTTTGGGGCCCACTTGATAATATTTGTTCGATCGGATATTTTAAACATGCCAGTTCACAGTTTTTACATTATATCTGCGACCGTGAATGTCATTTGATCGGTAAATCCCGTCTAACTGCTATAGCCCGGTTAGACGGATTTGCGAACGTGACTTTCACGTTGATGTTCTGTGATTGTACTGTGTTGTTGCGGATCGGTCGTGGGGGATAGCCTGGTTGCAGTGCTAATACAGTTTTGTTATATTATGTACATTTGATTTTGCGGGGCGAGCGTCCGACATGTGGACTGCCGTCACTGCCTGTTTGTATTATTATTTTGGGGCACGACCTGGTTGCGGTCGATGTACCCGTTGTATGTATATTTTACTTTCTGTACTAGGATTACCCCATGGAGGGGTGCACGGATAGCCGGATTCTAGAGGGCAACAAGCCCGCATCTCATGGCATTGAGACGGAGGGGGCTTCACTCTAGAATTGGCGGGCTATTCGCCGCACTCGTAGGGGGTATAGGGTTGACCCAGGAGGGGTGCCCAAGTTACCGGATTCCGTGAAGTGCTGGGTGGTCCATTCACGTAGCTGAAGGGGGCTGCCTCGCTTCAGGTTTTGGCGGGTGACTTGCCGCGCCCGTAGGGGTCTAGGATTTTCATTGCACAGGCTATCCACACGACCAGGGGAACGTCGGGTTTCAGCGGCTCTGTGAAACCCGGGGATCCCAGATATCTGTATTGATCTGTGTTGCTATACATTTCTGTGTTGCTGCATTTTTTATCACGCCTTGAGCGAAAATTATATATTATATATATATTAGTAGACGTTGTATATGTTTTGCATCCGCGCTAGTCCAGTCCCCGCTCTGTCGTTAGTTAGCTAACCTAACGGGTGATGACGGGACCCAGTGGCGAATGCGGATGGCATATACGTACGTCAGTATATTTTCGTTCTTTATGGTATGATCAATTGATGGGACTGCATTGATTCGGATCAATGCAAGTTAAACAAACCTATTCTGATGTTGTTGGAACACTTTTTCAAAAAGCTGTTATTGCAAGGGCGTTCTCTTTTGTTTTGCACAGTGGTATTCAGTTGGAATATCCTGCTCCTCAGTCGACGAGGCAAGGGCCGAGATCCCTTCACCGGGAGTGACCCCTTGGACAAAAGTTTACGTCAGGGCATTAACTTCACTATAACCGATTGCTTTTGCTTTGCACCGTGGTATTCAGTTGGAATATCCTGCACCTCATTCTACGGGGAAAGAGCCGAGATCCCTTCACCGGGAGTGACCTCTTTAGCAAAGGTTGTCGTCACTATATTTTTTAAAAGCTATCCGTTCCTTCAACGATATCAAGTTCATTACGTTAAAGGTTTTCGCCAAAAACCATTCGTAGCCCTCCGTCATTTCATATGGATGGTCAATAGTATTCAAGCTGTGTATGTTGGCCAAAGTCAAGGCACAGTGTTTGGTAGCTGTTGGGTATTCATATGCAGCATAGATAGATGCGTTGGTTTGGGACAGTCGTACTGCCATTTTGGCCAAAGTCAAGGGTATGTACGGGTGGGTTCAAATTAACCAGGAAAATGACGGGTAGAACTTGACATGTGACTTATGATATGTTGGCCAAAGTCAAGGTCATAAGAGCATGGGGTAAAAAATCCACATCGGGAGTTTCAAAAGTACTGAAACTTGCCAGATATGCGCATACCTTCTGGAGTGTGATAACGTGAGCGGATTCCGTCACGTTATCATGCGATGAGAGTTGGATCCCGATTCCCACTGATGAGTTGGTTTACTCCTCGGGTTATCCCGGCTAATTCTTCTTTCAGGTTTGGGGAAGAATTTGACGTTACATTGGGAGGTTTCCAGATTAGATAAATTGGTAACCATTCTGATCTAGGTTAGAGTGCACGCTGAGTGTTTCTTTTCTCTCTCTCTCTGGCAGCGACCATTGACCCGACCCTAGACTATGACTCGGTGACCAAGTTGACCGAACCTTCTTAACACTGGCTTTTGGATTGTCAGAGTTGCAGACCTCTTTGCCACTCCTACTTTTACCCTTTTCTCCGGGACACCCCGTATTACTACGAACGTCCACTTCCATTGGACAAAACCATCGTATGGTTATATACGAACTCGAAGGACTTCGAGGATGGTTTCCGGTTCTGGAGAAAACGAATAGGACTATTCAGTTGTCTTTACCTTTTACCTTCTCTCAGGTTGCGAGTACTCCTTGGTTTAGGAGATAGTACACCTATTACGCAAATTGGATAGTCTTCTTCCAGACCCTAGACTGGTGCCGACCGGTAGGGAATGAAGAAAGTCAATTAGCCTAAACGGTGTACAGAAGGTATTAAGTTCAGACAAAGCAAGGGATTAGTAAGAGGGCAAAGTAAATTGTGACTGCTATTCACGACCAAACCAAGTACTTCTTTGTCAATCCTAAATCACCTATGAATTAAGTTCATTCGGTTGTCTTTTATCCTCACCTTCTCTCGCATTGCGAGTGCTCCTAGGACTAGGACAGTACACCCATTATGCTTATTGGATAGTCTTCTTCCAAACCATAGGCTGGTGCCGAACGGTAGGGAAGGAAGAAAACCATTTGGCCTAAAGGGGTGTACAGAAGGTAATGACTAAAGACATATAAAGGGGTTTGGAGAGGTGGCAAAGAATTATACAGTTATAGTTGTGAATCTGGATAATGGAAGAGGCATTACTAAGAATACCGAGATACCCCATCGAAACATTTCAATGTTTCAGTTTCACTGTGTACTGTTAAAAGAAAACTGATTTCCTAATTAGACACTTGCTCCAGGGTATGTATTTACCAGATATGATTCTCACATCTGTATAGTTTTGCAGATGATGAGTGGGAGTAAGTTATTGGGAATTAGGTGACCATCCTCATTATATCGGGATTCGTTGTAATTGGTGATATTTGAGGAAGTCACCTGGGTTGTTTGCCGGTCGGCAAATATTTGGTTTTGAATATCCGTTGTTATGCACCAATTTTAAATTGATATATCTGTACGTCTATTTTTATAGAGTGAGATGTACCTTTCTGAAATTATGTCTATGACATTTACCTATACCAGTGGATGGTTAGGTAAGGAGCATTGAACAGCGGTGTAATTCTTCTTAACCAAAAGTACAGTTTTCAACCTACGACACACAGTGAATGAGTCACCAGACTCAGGGGACTTATACAGAGTATTGTATATTGTCCAGTGTCCATTAGGACAGAGGGGTTGGTCCTCGTACTATATTCTGTTTACTTTTAACTTCTCTAGTTCTTAGACATGTGTTCGTAGAAACACAGGGTCTAAGTTTTGAGGAGTTATAGGTATAAAAGTAAAGTAGAGAACCAAGTGTTGCAAGTGTCGGGATTCTTCAAGGAGATCGAAGATGTAGATACTTGTGAATGGTATTCAGTTGATAGTAATGGTTAAGAGAACTAGATTCTCTTTCAGGTTACTCATAATTGGAAGTACTCCTAAGTTGAGTAACGCTGATCGGCCTCTCTTCCATTTAGTTGACATGCACTGGAGACAGCTGCATGATTTGAATCCGGTTCAATTAAATCAGTGCCTCTGTTTCTTGGATATAGAACAGTTCATATCTTGACATTGTTAAGATACGGGGAGTTGTCCGGCTTATGCCTAAAACCAGACTCTGGACAACTCAAGGCACGTTTCAGTAGTGGCTGTTTGTGGGTTGACCCGGGCTATGACGAGGGTTGACTTTCTACCATCTGGAAGATCAATAGTAATATTGTTCTTGACTCGCCACAGTTTTATCAAGAAATGGATTTTTTCAGAAAACAGTAGTGGGAGTATGGTAGGACTGGAAGTGATTCCAGAACCACAAACGATTACTGAAGATTTGATAAAGAACCTAAAGATTCAATCTGGTTTGACATTCCATTGGCCACTCCGCAGATAAGGTGGATAACCTCAGGCATCCGAGAGGTACTTCGGTATGCTCAAGGACGGTGGCAGGGAGGTTCTTGTTTACCCAGACTTGCCATTGCTGTTGTTCCAGGCTGCGAGACCCGGCGGGAGGATGAGTATAGCGTCGTTCTAAACTTGCTTTAGAAGCGTACGTGTATATGACTCTTCCAGAGGGTTGTCGTAGTCAGTGGGAGCAGCGGAAGCACTGGTGGATATCAGGCTTATGTCTATTTATAGACTTAAGCAGATATAGCGGAGATAGATCATCTATTTCTGATGTGACAGTCAGAGGTTTGACTTCATCAGAATAAGGGATGGATCTGTTAAAAAGGTAGTAGGGTGTGATGTCCTGGTATTTGATGACATACACAGAGTAGGAAGTGATATTCCTATACTACGATCGGTTATACTTTGGTCGTCACACAGTAGTTTCTCCACATAGGACTTGGATATTATATCAGACATTCTGGTTATTAGATCTATGGTTTTAGATCTAGATTTGGGTGGTTTCCCAATCTGGGTACTTTGACCGCATTCTATGAGTATTTAGAATGGACGACTCCTGGCACGGTAGTGTACCTGCAGGTAATGGAGTCACCCTCTCTAAAGGTGTCTTGCAGACTAAAGGGGAGAGGGATGTGCATGATTGGCAGATCACTTGCTTAGGCAATTGAGTCAATCATGAGATGTCAAGTACCACGCCAGATGTTGTTCTTGCAGTAGATGCAATAAGTCGATATTGATCCAATCTTGGAGAAACAGTCGGAAGCAGTTTTAGAACATAAGTTGATGTTCTAAGGAATTGATAACGGCAGCCTCCTTTAGGAGACGGTTATCATTCCAGGCTTCCAAGGTGACCTGGATGGCAGAGTGGCTGTCAGAGTTATAGTTTTCCCTCTAACGAGGGGCAGTATTTTGGACAGGTGGTCCAGGTGGAAACTGAGGGAAGGCATGGCGCAGGACACTGATTAAGTTCAGTTGTCGATACAGTCTAAGAAGTTTGGATTTGGAGTTCACTTATGAGCTAGGTCCCATCAGACATCCAGACATTCTAGGACAGGTATTGCTCATTTCGGGAGATAGTTTTCTCTGCGAACATGAGATATAGAGAGACATAGAAAGAAACATCAAAGCGGATCCACTCACTGAGGCTATTCCTCGAACGCAATAGTTTCGCAAACGAGCTTTGTGAGACTGACTAGTAGAGGAGTTGGGTGTTCGGTATCACACGGGCTGTGAGTATGCGACATCGCAATAATTAGCCTTGAGTGCAAGTGGGAGATTGTTGGAGATAGTGCCCTCAGAGTCAATTATTGGATCACAGGCACGTGATTGCAATGATTGAGGGGAGGACCTATCCCGGTAGGACAGTCTTACTCGAGATGATAGTATGCTATCTGGTTTATCTTTATCATCGTGTACTGCTTTAGGTGACCTTTCGAATCGCTATTACACGTTGATAAAGCCCCTAGGATTCTTGCTTGACCACCAGCAGTATGAGGGCGATCATATAAGTGGGAGCTGGGGGTCTACAAGCACATCCTTAAAAGGTCCCTAGTCGTGGGAGATTCGAGACAGGGCATCGTTTCTCCAGAGTAGACTAGTGTATACAGTCGAGACCCCGACGAGGGGCAGTGGCCGGTCTCACTAGCCACTGGTGTCAGTTGGTTCACCTAAGATGTATACAGGTGCTCATTGGGTTATGAGTACACCGGACAGGACTCGCCGGGAACCTGCTAGTTAGGATATACAAGACGTCAGATAGCAGTTCCCAGGTGACATGTGTACAGGTTAGTTCATCGACCTGGGATCGTCATTTGTCTTGTGTGAGTTCCCACTGTACTTTGATTACTACCCTACCACGGCTCAAAGGAGTCGTGCAAACAGGTTTTAGTTGGGTACAGTCCCGAGCCACATGGAGGCAGTGAGCGGATCTGCAGGGGTTCGTCTCTCCCGGTATTGGGGGTGAGGTCGTGCTGTGTCTAGGAGAGCCAGAACATGAAAAGTCCTTGGCCAAGGCAGGAGATTTGCTGGTAGGTATTCCAGTAGTATCTCAGGGTGTTCTGGGCTACACTCCGACACGACTTGTACCGCTTTTGGGGGTCTGACTTTTACCAACCCCCTAGGCCCGCCATGCGATACTCATAGACGAACGGACCGGACTGTACGGATATTGTCACTGACAGGCTCAGTTGGGTGTCGGGGTGAGCTTCCTCATCGACGTCCCATTTGGTCAATACCTGGCGGCCCGTCACGTATTGGCTTATACCTCTGACGTGCTAGTGGTTAAATCCACAGCCAAGGTATTGACGAGTCTTTAGAGTCCACCACACTCAGTTACTCAAGTTTCGGGCGAAACGCTATAGAGGCCGTATGGAGATATGGCAGGGTTCGATCAGATACGTGCGGTATTGCACGGATCGCGATCGGACAGTTTTTACTAGCCGGCTTTGGCTTAAGCCGGATTCTAGTTTTAGATAGTGTAGTTTTGTCTCTTTGCATTTGTGTTCAGTGCGAATACAAATGCGGGCATGTATTTGCAGTAGTGGGGTTTTCCTGTAATTTATTACGGGAGCAGTTTTCTGTAGTTGCCAGTTTGCATTCCGTTCCGGCCGGTTTTCTCTTTTTCCTTCCCGGTCGGACTTTTCGTTGGAGGGTGTTAATTGCAAGTTTGCAATTAACATAAAGTGGAGGGCTTTATTGCTTATGATGAGACTTGCATCATGATGATATTCTTTTCTTGTCCATTCATTTGCTTTTTTATGATGGTTAGTGAGTGGATTGATATGGAAATTGGTTTGACCATTTTGATATATCATTTTCTTTTTCTCATTATGAAAAAGGAGAGAAGTTTTCTTTTTCTCTCTCCAATCTTCTTTGTGAGAAGGGGGGCTGGCCATTTTAGAGAGGGGAGAAGGCGAGTTCATTTGATTAGAGGAAATTGATTCATCTCATTCTATTTTTCTCTTGCTTGTCAAAAAAATTCCAAAGTCTTTTCCAAGCTTCATTCTCATTCTTCACCTCCATCCTCCATGGCAACTTCATGAACCCCAAAAGAGACAAGCTTCTACACTATTTCTATAGCAAGCCTTGGACGCGTCGGCTAGCCAACTTCGCGCCCGAGTTGCCTCGGTCAAGAGGCGGGAGCCCGTAAAAGATTCCGGCTACGTGGTGCCCTTTCCGACGAGCGAGGAGGTGACGAAGATTCCGCGGGAGATCGGAGTGGAGACGAAGACCGAAGGACACGGATCGCTTGGTATAGCATCTCTACTCTTTTCTATTTTGCTAGCTAGCTAGGTTAATGGCCCGATCTGGGTGAAAAGTCCGCGGTGGTGCCGTTTTGCAAAGTTCGCAAAGTTTTTGTTTTCCGCGTTTCCGGCGTCGGATCGACGGCCGGGGCGCCCCCGCGGGCTTACAGATACACCACCATGCCAGGAGTCGTCCATTCTAAAACACCTTTAGAATGTTGTCTAAGTACCCAGATTGTGACACTTCACAAATCTAGATCTAAAACAATAGATCTAGTAATCAGAATGCCTGATGTTATATCCATATCCTGTATGGAGAAACCACTGTGTTACAACCATAGTATAACCGATCGTAGTATAGGAATATCACTTCCTACTCTGTGTATGTCGTCCAAATACCTGGACATACCACCCTACTACCTTCTTAACAGATCCATCCCCTATTATGATGAAGTCAAAACCTATGACTATCACATTAAAAATAGATGATCTATCCCCGCTATATCTGCTTTAGTCTATAAATAGACATAAGCTACCTGTCCAGTATGCTTCCGCTACTCCCACTGACTACAACAACCCTCTGGCAGAGTTATATACACGTGCACTTATAAAGCTAGTTTAGAACGACGCTGTACTCATCCTCCTGCCGGGTCTCATAGTCTGGAACAGCAGCAATGGCAAGTCTGGGTAAACAAGAACCTCCCTATCACCGTCCTTGAGGCAACTGGAGTACCTCTCGGTGCCTGAGGTTACCCACCATATCTGCGGAGTGGCTAATGGAATGTCAAACCTGATTGAATTTTTAGGTCCTGTTAAATCTTCAGTAATCGTTTGCGGTTCTGGAATCACTTCCAGTTCTACCATACTCCCACTACTGTTTTCTGAAAAAGTCCATTTTTACTAAAACTGTGGTGAGTCAAGAACAATATCACTATTGATCTTTCAGATGGTAGAAAGTTAACCCTCGTCAAAGCCCGGGTTAACCCACAAACTGCCATTAAAGAAACGTGCCTTGAGTTATCCAGTGTCTGGTTTCAAGCATAAGCCGGACAACTCCATATACCTTAACATTGTTAAGATATTGAATGTTCTATATCCAATATAGAAACAGAGGCACTGATTTATTTGGAACCAGATTCAAATCATGCAGCTGTCTCCAGTGCATGTCAACTAAATGGAGAGAGGCCGATCATAATTACTCAACTTAGGAGTGCGTCCAATTATGAGTAACCTGAAAGAGAAACAAGTTTCTCAAAACCATTACTATCAACTGAATATCTCATACAAGTATCTACATCTTCGATCACCTTGAAGAATCTCGATACTTGCATCACGTGGTTCTCTACTTTATTCTTGTACCTATAACTTCTCAAAACTTGGACATTGTATTTCTACGAAACACGTGTCTAAAAACTAAAGAAGTCATAAGTAAATAGAATATAGTACGAGCACCAACCCCTCTGTTCTAATGGACACTGGACAACATACAATACTCTGTATAAGTCCCCTGAGTTGAATAAATCAAACACTGTGCGTCGTAGGTTGAAAATTGTACTATGGTTATGAAGAATTACACTGTTGTTCAATGCTCCTTACCTAAACATCAACTGATATAAGTAAATGTCATGGACATAATTACAAAAAGTTATATCTCACTTTATAAAAATAAACGTACCGATATATCAGTTTGAAATTGTTGCATAACAACGGATATTCAAAACCAAATATTTGCCGTCCGGGAAAACCACAGACGATTTCCTCAAATATCACCAATTACAACGAATTCCGATATAATGAGGATGATCACCTAATTCCCAATAACTTACTCCCACTCATCATCTGTAAAACTATACAGATGTGAGAAGCATACCTGGTAAATACATACCCTGGAGAAAGGATCTAATTGGGAAATCAATTTTCGTTTAACAACTTATAGTGAAACTGAAATATGAAAATGTTTCATAGGGGTTTCCGGGTATTTCTAGTAATGCCTCTTCTATTATCCAGATTCATGACTATAACCATATATTTCTCTGCCATCTCTCCAAATCCCTTTATATGTCTTTAGTCATTACCTTCTGTACACCTCCTTAGGCTAAATGGTTTTCTTCCTTCCGTACCGTTCGGCACCAGCCTATGGTTTAGAAGAAGACTATCCAATAAACGTAATAGGTGTACTCTCCTAATCCTAGGAGTACTCACAACCTGAGAGAAGGTAAAGATAAAAGACAACTGAATAAACCTTACTCCTATTTCTCCTGAACCAGAATCCATCCTCGAACTGGAACAAGTTCCTTCAAGTTCATATAACCATACGATGGATTTATCCAATGGAATTGGGTGTTCGGAGTGATACAGGGTATTCTGGAGAAATACAAAGGTGAAATAGGAGTGGCGATGAGATACTCGGTTTGGTCATGAATGATAGTAGTCGCAGTTTACTTTGCCCTCTTTCTAATCCCTTTATTTGTCTTTACTTATTACCTTCTGTACACCACACTTAGACTAATTGGTTTTCTTCATTTCCTACCTTTCGGCATCTGCCTATGGTTTGGAATAAGACTATCCAATAAGTGCAATAGGTGTACTCTCTCCTAATCCTAGGAGCATGTTCATATCATAATTTTGCATTATTATATTCCCCATTCTTATTCATTTTACAAATAAACAGGTGCTTTTGATCCATGTCTGCTACATAGTTGCAGGTTACAGGTTCTCGGAACAAAACAGTGAAAATGATGAAAAGACGATACAAAAGTGAGACTACGACCAACAAATGGAAGAATCTTGATCATGCCTACAGTTTGAAGAATAAACGAAGATCAATGGACAATTTCACAAAGCACAAAGGCAGCGCAAGGTTCAAGACTTCGACACGAAGCAAAGGGTAAAAGTCCACGACATTATGCACTGTGAAAATCTGGAAGAGAACTAGAAGACAATCTGAGAAACCAAGTGAAGAAACAAGAAGCCAAATGCAACCAGAAGAACACCAGAAGAATTCAGCCAACAAGCCCTCTATATGGCCGCGGATCCGCAGCCAAACATGGCTTTTGGCCGCGGTTCCGCGGCCATGATAAGCACGTGTCGGTGCATGTTTTGACGGTTTGGCGGTGCGTTGACTAGGCTTCTTAGGGTAAATTTGTAAATGCAGATAGGGATCGGATGTAACCCTAGGGTTTCTATGATCTATAAATAGAAACCCTAATGCTCTTTTTTGGGGCATGCCTCTTTTTGTTTATCAAAATTCAGAATTCTTAAATTCGTTGTAATGTTTTGAAGAGTGCATCGAATAAAGTACAAAGTTTTTCTTTACCTTGCCCCAGTTAATTTCTTTTCTGCCGTAGTTTAGAAATTTATTTATCTGCCCTAGTTAGATTTTAATTATCTGCCGTAGTTTAGATAATTAGTCTTTTAAAAACGATCATAAAAAAAATGCCTTTTATTATCAATTCCCTAATGAGTGAGTAGTTCCTCACTTGTTAAGGTTAGGAATAGGAAAGGTTTGAGAGATGAAAATCTCTCACCCCTTTCTTGCCCATAGCATATTTTTTTATAGGACTCCATGCATACATACACACACCGCTCACTACGGCACCCTATCCCACGAGGTAGCGGTGATACCGTAGTTTAAAAGACCGGTTGTGTATGTTTTCCATGGAGGTTAGGGTAAGAATTAAGAAAGGACGGACAAGGACCTAGAGGAAGAAACATAGTTTCTTCCCGATCGTGCTAATCCCCTTTATTAATTATTACCATAACACCTAAATAGATCTTAATTAGGGCATTGAAAGTGGTGAGAAATCTTAAATTTCCAAACTTAACCTAAACCTAACCCTAGCAAGGTTTTAATCCTAGTTTAAATCAACCTTAGTTTTAGTGATAATCAATCCAACACCAATTGGAATTAACTCGTTAGAACGAATAGAAAATACACAAAATCCCTGTGGACTGACCCGTACTCACCAGCTAGCTACCAAACGACGCCGTTCTTGATTGCGGTTAAAATTTCTTTGATTAATCTTTTAAAAGCGAAAGCGCATAAAATCTCTACAATCAAATGGCGCCGTTGCCGGGGATGGCGTAGTTACTTTCTTTTTGCAATTTCGGGTAAATATAAATATCATAAAAACTGAAAAATTTAAAAAATATAAAAAAAAGTTTCATCTTGTTATTTTTTGAAGGGTGTTTCATTTAAATTGTGCAGGATCGACGAACGAATTCAGATCTGGAAAAATCCAGAGAGCAAAACAGAAAACAGCAGATCTGAATAACAGAGGAAAATCAGACCATAGGAGCAGAAAAAATTTCGGGAACTGAACCGCAGAGTCCACCGCGGAACCGCAGCAAGAAGGCGCCTTTGGCGGCAGAAACGCGGTCTGGAGGCGACGTCAGCAGGTGGAACCCCTCTGTAAGCTTTCTCTTCATCTTCTGAACCCCCTTATCTCCTCTGAAAAATTTTCCTGCAGGGTTTTTTGTGCAAAAACTTCTCCCCTTCTCCAATAACTTGATCTTGTGCAGGATTCTTTGCGCCGTAATAAAAAAAATTGTTTGCAAGTGTTTGATTGTGTTTACTGCTTTGCATCTTTAAAATTGACTTTAAGGGGCTTTTACACCAATCCAGATTGGGTTGGGATTTCATTACCCTTCCTAGGACCCCAAAAATCACATAAAGCATATTGCATTGACCATCAAGTTAATTAAAAAAAGGATTAGACTCAGCCTTAAGGACTGTCGCGGTCAATAGGACAAAAGAATAGTTGTAGGTATCGATCGTTTATCTAAACCTGATTTTGTGGTGCCTAGGCTAGACAAGTGGGGAAAGGTAACTTTAAAAGGCCCGTTTCACGGTGATTCGTGAGCGGATCCCTCCTTTCTCTACTTGTGCTTACCTGGCCACAATTGGCGGTGAAGAAGCGGTTTGAGGTCCCCACAATTTGCCCTTTGGAACAGTTAGGAGCAGTCTAGTTGACCTAGGTGACCCTAGATCTAGGCTTGATTGTGCATTTTGTGATTGATTGAACGTGTGTCTAAGCTTTTTATTGAAAATCTTTTTGCAAAAAGCTCCTTGTAAAAAAAAACACAAAAAGGAAAAATTTTTACAAAACCTTGCCACTTGTCGCTAAGAAATCTGTTGCACCCCACTTGCACCGACTTCCTTCCATTGACGTTTTCTTACCCCCACCTTCTGTTTTCACCTTTTGACTACACTACACATTTTTATTGTATGTCCGGTTGGACTAAGGACACTAGCGCCCGTTTAGTCCGTGTCTCGTTAGTACCGACTGACGACGCTTTCGATTCCGAAGTCGAAATTCCTTCCACTTCTTTACCTTCACCTTCATATTCTTCGTCTTCTAAGGAGATGTCGGGATTCAATCCTAACAACCCCTTACCCGCGGGACTAATTCCACCTCTACTAGGTGTGAATAACCCACAACACCCACCTGTTGAAGCGCCCCAACAAATCGCGCTCCAGGATCTTTTCTACCCTATCCGTACCGCCTTACCCACTTGTCTTTCACTTCCACCGGCTAATAGGGATAACTTTAAGATCAAACCCCACTTCATCAATATGTTGCCCAAATTTCATGGGCTAGAATCCGAAGATGCCTATATCTTCATAAACAAATTCCAGAATGTTTGCGCAATGATGAAGACAACACAACTTTCTGATAATGCTATAAGGTTACGTGTCATTCCATTCATTTTATGTGACCTAGCCGAGAAATGGTTATATAGCGCAGCATCACACTCGATTAAAAATTGGGAAGAGTTTTTAAGGCTTTTCTTAAAAAGTTTTACCCACACCACAAGACCCCGAGAATTCGCAATGAGATTATTTAATTTTCCCAGCTTCCTTCCGAACCTTTTTGGAAGTGTTTTGAAAGATTTAAAGACCTACTTGTTCAATGCCTTCACCATGGTATCGAAAATTGGCAACTTTGCCAAACTTTATACGAAGGATTGAACCCAGCAATTAAGCAGTTGTTGGAAACCATTTGTCAAGGTCACTTTCTAACAAAATCAAGCGAGGAAGCTTGGCAGTTTCTTGACGATCTTGCTGAACAAACACTTCAGTGGGAAAGCACCAAGACCACATCATCTTCTTCTTCAGGTCAGTCTAGGGCAGCCATACATCAACTAGATATGTCGATTGCAATTAAGGCCAAAATGGCCGCACTTACGAAAAAGCTAGAAGCAATTGAGACCAAAATCTCATCGCCTTCTCCTTCCTCTACATTACCCTCACGAACTGTTTGCGCTTGTTATTCGGATCCATCCCATCTTACTGAAGAGTGTCCTTACAATCCACCTGTTTAAGGACAAGATCAAGTCAATGCTACCTTTCAGCAAAGACAAAGAAATGATCCATACTCTTCGACTTATAATCCTGGTTGGAGGAGCCACCCAAATTTTGCTTGGAATCAAAATCAACAATTCCAAGGCAATAACAACTTTCAATGGCCTCCTCCTCCACAACAACAAGCACCTCAACAAACTCAATACCAGCAACCTTTCCAACCCCAACCTTACCCAAACCAAATGAACAATTTTTTGCCCAACAACTCTTATCCTCAAAAAAATTTTGTTCAACCAAATAACGATAAGGTTACCTCTCTAGAAAGAAGTTTGGATGCGTTTTTAAAAAAATCCACACAATCCATGGTAAGGTTGGAGACTTCCATTCAATCTTTGGTGCAAAACAGTGCTTCACATGATCAAAGCATCAAATCAATTGAGGCCCAAATTGTACAACTAAATGCTACATTGAGCGAGCGAGAAAAGGGAAAGCTTCCATCTCAACCATTGCCAAATCCCGGTCACACACACAACGCACATGTTGCTTATGAACAACAAAATCATAATGTAAATGCTGTGACCACGTTGAGATCTGGAAAAGTGTTGCACAATAACGTGGGTAATAATGATGACGCCGCTGTCGGTGCTTCTTCTTCTTCATCATCTTCTTCTTCTTCTTCATCTTCATCTTCTTCAGAGCCTATTCTTCATTCTTCACAGGGCTCTATTTCTTCTACTTCTAACGGACCAACACCTCACTTCACGAACACACCAACAATGGGATCCGTTCCAACTCCGCAATCTACTCCACAAACATTGGACTTAACAAATTTTCAAAATGTTCCATTTCCAAACAGGTTGAGATTTAATAAACCAACTCCACAAATGGAGAAGATTGTGGAGTTATTCAAACAGGTTAGCATAAACATACCTCTCTTGGATTCAATCCAACAAGTCCCTTCGTACGCTAAAATCTTAAAGGACTTATGCACCAAGAAGAGTAAGTCACAAGTACCAAAGAAAGGTTTCGTGGCTAGTGCTGTAAGTGATGCTCTTGTCCAATCTTTACCCCAAAAACATAAGGACCCCAGCTGTCCTACAATTTCGATAACAATTGAGGATAAGAACATCAAAAGAGCACTATTAGATCTTGGTGCTAGTGTCAATTTGCTGCCTTATTCGGTAATACGAACAATTAGGCGTTGAAGAGCTTAAACCCACTCATTGTACTCTCTAAATGGCCGACCGATCCATCTCCCATCCTAGGGGTGAGTTAGAGGATGTGTTGATCAAAGTAAGGGACTTCATTTTCCCCGTTGATTTCATTGTTATGTATACACAGTCTGTAGCTAACCCCCGAAGTCAAATTCCGGTGATACTTGTTCAACCATTCCTTGCGACTTCTAATGCGGTAATCAATTGTCGAAATGCTTCGATGAACCTATCTTTTGGAAATATGACAATTGAACTCAACATTTTTAAGTTGGGGAATCAGCCCTCCGAGCCGAATGCTAGTATACTTGATGTTTGCTCGATCCATGAGATAACGCAGGAGGACTGTGAGCTCGAAAAATTTCTGTTCGATCACAACAGTTTTGACGCCTCTAGTGCGTTCCTCTTAGAATCTGACACAGCTTTCACACCGGATAACGATTATGAGTGTTTCATTTTTTTGGACGATTTCGAAGACTCACCACCCGAGTTTGAGTCCTTTGATTTTTCGGATGAGTTGGTTGAACCATCCGACTCGGTTGCTTATACTCGATTTGAACCATTGTTGGAATCCTTCGAGTTCGAGACAGTTTCACCGATGTTACCTTCAATTATTTCACCTCCGAAACTCGAACTCAAGCTTTTTCCGTCTCACCTTAAATATGCTTACTTAGGTGAGAATGAGACACTTCCTATCTCTCTATCCCTCGAGCAAGAGAAAGCCCTTTTAATGGTCTTACAAAATAATCGGTAAGCTTTTGGCTGGACTATGGCGGACATCAAGGGAATTAGTCCCCTCATAGTTGAACATCATATACATATGATGGATGATGCCAAGCCAGTAAGGGATCCACAAAGACGCCTCAACCCCATAATGAAAGAGGCTGTCAAGAAGGAGATTGTCAAATGTCTTAATAGTGGTATCATTTACCCTATCTCGGATAGCCAGTGGGTTAGCCCCATTCATGTTGTCCCAAAGAAATCGGGCATAACGGTCATAACCAATGAGGCGAATGAGTTAATACCTACTCGCAGCCAAACTGGATGGCGAGTTTGCATCGACTATAGAAAACTCAACGCCGCAACACGGAAAGACCACTTTCCGTTACCTTTTATTGACCAAATGCTAGAACGATTGGCTGGGCATGAATTTTACTGCTTTTTGGATGGATATTCCGGCTATAATCAAGTCCCCATCGCCGAAAAGGATCAAGACAAGACCACATTTACTTGTCCTTTCGGTACATTTGCTTACCGTCGCATGCCCTTTGGGTTATGCAATGCACCCGCTACTTTCCAGTGGTGTATGATGGGGATCTTTTCAGACATGGTGGAGAAATTTTTGGAAATTTTTATGGATGATTTCTTCATTTTCGGTGATTCCTTCGATGAGTGTTTGCTACACTTAGACGCGGTTCTTACCCGCTGTAGGGATAAGAACCTCACTTTAAATTGCGAGAAGTGCCACTTTATGGTACGAGAGGGCATTGTCTTAGGCATGTAATCTCGTAAAATGGCATAGCGGTTGATAAAGCCAAGATTGAAGTCATTTCCAATCTTCCTCCTCCTAAATGCGTCAAAGACATCCGAGCCTTCCTTGGCCATGCCGGTTTTTATAGACGGTTCATCAAGAATTTTAGCAAGATAGCTAGACCCTTGACTCTTTTATTGGCCAAGGACACAACTTTTGATTTTGGCTCAACTTGCATGGAAGCGTTCGAGTCATTGAAACACTCACTCATTTATGCGCCCATTTTTTCATCTCCCGACTGGACGCATCCATTTGAAATTATGTGCGATGCATCTGATTTTGCCATTGGTGCTGTCCTTGGACAACAGATTAATAAGATGCCGCACATAATTTATTACGCTAGCCGAACATTAAATGAGGCCTAATTGAATTACACAACAACAGAAAAAGAAATTTTAGCCGTTGTGTTTGCACTTGAAAAATTCTGGCCCTATTTAATCGGCTCTCCAGTGATTGTTTACACGGACCATTCTGCTCTTCGCTACTTTTTTGCAAAGAAGGATGCTAAATCGCGGCTAATACGTTGGATCCTCTTGCTACAAGAGTTTGACCTTGTCATAAGGGACAAAAGAGGATGTGAAAATGTAGCTACCGACCACTTTTCACGACTTCCTTCTTCGCCTACACTTGACATTCCTATTAAAGATGTTTTTCCCGATGAGCAGCTCTTAACCGTGTTATGCGAACCACTGTTCGCTGATATAGTAAACTATTTGGCCACCGATCTGATACCTAAAGATTGGTCGAAACAGGAAAAACTCTGATTCCTGTCCCAAGTAAAACATTTTTACTGGGATGAACCGTATCTCTTTAAATACTGTTCCGACCAAATCATTCGTCAGTGTGTCCCCGAAAACGAGTTTAAGAGTGTGCTGTCTTTTTGCCACGATCAAGCGTGTGGCAAGCATTTTGGCCCCAAGAAGATAGCAGAAAAAATCTTGCAGTGTGGTTTCTACTGGCCACGACTCTTTAAAAATGCATACGAATACTGCAAGACATGCTCCCGGTGCCGACACTTGGGCCGGATATCGCAGAGAAGTGAAATGCCGCTCCAACCAATTTTGGTTGTTGATATTTTTGATGTTTGGGGAATAGACTTCATGGGACCATTTCCTAATTCCTTTGGGAATATGTATATTCTACTGGCTGTTAACTATGTGTCAAAACGGGTCGAGGCTGTGCCCAGCCGAACGAATGACAACAAGGTTGTCGTTCAATTTCTTAAACAAAACATCTTTTCTCGGTTTTGGCACCCTCGAGCGATTATAAGTGATAATGGATCTCACTTCTGTATTAGGAATTTTGAGTCCTTAATGCGAAAATACTCCATTACTCACAAATTCTCAACACTATATCATCCCCAAACTTGTGGGCAAGCCGAGATTTCGAATCGGCAGATTAAAAAATTTTTGGAGAAAACGGTTTCTAAAAACCATAAAGATTTGTCACACAAACTGATTAATGCACTATGGGCATTCCGTACTGCCTGCAAGACCGATCTTGGTATGTCTCCATACCTGCTTGTTTATAGGAAGGCTTGCCACCTTCCTGTTGAAATTGAGCACAAGGCATTTTGGGCGATTAAAGAGTTGAACTTATCCATGGGAGATGCGGGCAGCAATAGAAGGCTGCAATTGAATGAATTGGATGAGCTGCAGGATGAGCCTTATGAAAATGCGGTAATTATTAAAAACCGAATAAAGGTGTTCCATGACAAACACTTTATGCGCAAAACTTTCAAACCTGGTCAACAGGTTTTACTTTATGACACTCGGTTACACTTCCATCCCGGCAAGCTCAAATCTAAATGGAAAGGGCCGTTTTTAGTACGCACCGTATATCCGCATGGTGCGGTAGACCTAGAAAACTCGGAGGATGGTACTTTATTTAAAGTAAACGGATATCGACTCAAACCGTTCCTCACTGCGGACCCGTCGGAGGAGCTCCTGTTTTTACAGGAGCCGATTTATACTGACTGATCATCCTCCATTTACCCCAAATTTTCAATCATCTAGCCAAAACTTTGTTTCAAACAAGTTTGGGGGTATGTATCATTTGTAAATATATAAATACAAAATAACTTAAAAAATAAAAAAAAATTAAAATACAAAAAAAAAATAAAAATTGGGTATTTTTGTAAATTTCCAGTTTAAATAAATAAAAATTTTATTTGCAAATAATTTCCTCTTTTTGAGGGGTGTATTTGCAAATATCCATCACTTCCTCCCTATATAAAGAACCTGACCCTCTCTGTGTTTTCATACCCTAAAAACAAAACTCCACAGCAAACCCTAGCCGCCGCCGGTTTTCTGCAGACCGGTCTCGCCATTCCGCCGCTGAACCGCCGCCGAAGGCACCTTTCCACCGCGCAAGCGCCGCGCCATCTGTTCTTCACCCCCTGAATTTTTCAGGGGAGGTCAGATCTCTCAAAACCCTCTCTGTCTTTAATTTATTTTAGATCTGTAGCTTACCTGATGGCACCCAGTATGCAAATTGAACGTGATTTGTCATAAAATTTTTCACATGCGGTGTATGGAAGTTATTTTGCGAATAAGATAGCATGTAGGGGTTGGAACTTTTTGATATATAATCACCCTAATGCTTATGCACTTCCGGAATTAGTCACTCGTTTTTACGAGTGCATGGAAGATGGGTGTCTTTCCCAATTCGGCTTTATAAAATTGCAGTGGGGTGATAGGGAAATTATCATCGATAGGGATATCATACATGAAGTCACATTAATCCCTCGGATACCCGCTCATGACCAACCATTACAATTTGAGGATTACATGCCCTTGATGGGCAATGATTGCTCAAGGGAGCCGCGGAAGAGGATCCAAGCGAGAACCCTTTTCACCAATGTCTTAACTGTGTGCCGGTAGGCACAAAACAATATTTTTGGAAGCTCCAACAACACCATATTTTTTACACGCTCATTGCATATAGTGCATACCCTCATGACAAGAAACCCTCGTTTCGACATGTGCACAGTTTTGCTAAACTCTATAGGTGCGGGCAAACGAGCCGCAAATTACCCTTGTCCTATGTTTGTTACACAACTATGTCGATATTTCCTCCCCGTAGAGGAGTTCGAATTTTACATGCTTGGAGGCATACCTGTCAGGCCTCTTATTGAGGGCGTTTCTACGTCCTATTCACGATTGACGGATGTGTGGTCTAGAACTGAACCGGCGGAGCACGTGCCCGCCCGAACACCTAGCTCTAGCTCAACAGCGAGCGAAGTAGAACATGCACATTTGATGCGGAGAGCTGTTAGGGGCATAGATGAGTTGAGGGGGATAGCGAGGGAGCATGATAGGTGGTTGACTGAAGTAGAGCAGGGGATCTAAACCCTGCTAGGTAGGGCTGAGCGTTCCCGTTCACGCTCGAGGGCACGGCGTGGTGCCGAGCAGTGAGGGCACTGCTTGTGATAAGTTTGGGGGAGTTGGTGGTTATAAATAGTTATCTTTTGCATTGCATACTTTTTAAATTTTTGTATATATTTTTCTTTTTCTTTTGCATGTTTAAATTCTGCATTGCATCTATTAAAAAAATCATAAAAATTGAAAAAATGAAAATGTAAAAATCAAATAAAAAACTAAAAAATTTGAAAAATTATAACATTCAATTGTGGCCATAATTGACTTGAGTTTGACAAGAAGGTTAACTAACTAGGAACAACTAGATCCTAGACTTAGTAAATTAAAAACCCTAAAAATAACCTTTCTTAAAATTTAACGGTAGAAAATATGTCTTTGTAGTTTACTTAGAAATAGGCAAATTTTGAGTTCACTTCTTGGGCTAAGTCAAAATAAAGGAAGAGTATTGATATTTTTATTAAAGTATAAGTCTGAAAAATAATTCATAAGCTTAAGTCTAAATTCTAAAAATATATACCCTACAAATTGCACAAACACGAATCTTGAAACTTGGAATAGTAGAAGAGACCTTGAAATGCTCTTGTCTAAAGTCCTTAGTATGAAGGAAAATAAAATAAAAATACAAGTGTGAATAAAAGAGAGAAAAAATGAACACTGGTTGTTGTAATGACTTAAGGCTGCAAAAATAGAAAAAAATATTTACCGAGGGTGCTTTATCACCTAGTGCCTTAGACCAACTGGTTTGGAAGTCACTGCTAAAGCCTTAGGTATTACAAGACTAGGAATTACGTTTTGATATGCAAACACATTTTGTAATCGGTCGTTAGTACCTCAAGAAGTATTAACGGTCGCATGAAGAATGTGTGAGCAATTTTATCTAAAAATTCACCAAAATACTTTGGACAATGGACAAGAGTATAACAGCTTGAATTGAATTTCTGAGTGTAAGGGTGATACATACACACACGTAGGGGTATGTGATTGGGGTTTAGATGAGAGATAGGAATGAAATATAGGACTTGCATCTTTAGTAGAGATGATAAAAATTTCTAAGTTGAGATGGAACCTTAGAAGAAAAACTCAAAAGATGCTAAAAGCTAAGTAAATTTACAGAACATATACAATCTTAAGTTAAATGATAAGGAAGCGTGAAAAATATGGGTTGATAATTTCTGAGTTGAAGATAATAGAATTTCTTGTTAGAAAAACTAATGGGAGAATAAAAGTCAATAGGCCAAATTGATAGAATTTTGTGGGTAGTATCCGCTGAAAACCCTTAGGAGATAACACTCCTCCTACTAGGGACACCTAGAGGTTTAACGGCTTATTGCACGAGCTCAGTGCAATCGCGTTTCCCTGCGAAAATGAGACTAGGTCTTTTTCGAGAATAAAACTAGTTTTGCTCGAGGACGAGCAAAAGATAAGTTTGGGGGTATTTGTTCATATCATAATTTTGCATTATTATATTCCCCATTCTTATTCATTTTACAAATAAAAAGGTGCTTTTGAACCATGTCTGCTATATAGTTGCAGGTTACAGGTTCTCGGAACAAAACAGTGAAAATGATGAAAAGACGATACAAAAGTGAGACTACGACCAACAAATGGAAGAATCTTGATCGTGCCTACAGTTTGAAGAATAAACGAAGATCAATGAACAATTTCACAAAGCACAAAGGCAGCGCAAGGTTCAAGACATCGACACGAAGTAAAGGGTAAAAGTCCACGACATTATGAACTGTGGAAATCTAGAAGAGAACTAGAAGACAATCTGAGAAACCAAGTGAAGAAACAAGAAGCCAAATGCAACCAGAAGAACACCAGAAGAATTCAGCCAACAATCCCTCTATATGGCCGCGGATCCGCGGCCAAACATGGCTTTTGCCCGCGGTTCCGCGGCCATGGTAAGCACGCGTCGGTGCATGTTTTGACGGTTTGGCGGTGCGTTGACTAGGCTTCTTAGGGTAAATTTGTAAATGCAGATAGGGATCCGATGTAACCCTAGGGTTTCTATGATCTTTAAATAGAAACCCTAATGCTCTTTTTTGGGGCATGCCTCTTTTTGTTTATCAAAATTCAGAATTATTAAATGCGTTGTAATGTTTTGAAGAGTGCATCAAATAAAGTAAGTAGTTTTTCTTTACCTTGCCCTAGTTAATTTCTTTTCTGCCGTAGTTTAGAAATTTATTTATCTGCCCTAGTTAGATTTTAATTATCTGCCGTAGTTTAGATAATTAGTCTTTTAAAATCGATAATAAAAAAAGTGTCTTTTATTATCAATTCCCTAATGAGTGAGTAGTTCCTCACTTGTTAGGGTTAGGAATAGGAAAGGTTTGAGAGATGAAAATCCCTTACCCCTTTCTTGCCCATAGCATATTTTTTTTATAGGACTCCATGCATACATACACACACACCGCTCACTACGGCGCCCTATCCTATGAGATAGCGGTGATACCGTAGTTTAAAAGACCGGTTGTGTATATTTTCCATGGAGGTTAGGGTAAGAATTAAGAAAGGATGGACAAGGACCTAGATGAAGAAACATAGTTTCTTCCCGATCGTGCTAATCCCCTTTATTAATTATTACCATAACACCTAAATAGATCTTAATTAGGGCATTGAAAGCTGTGAGAAATCTTAAATTTCTAAACTTAACCTAAACCTAACCCTAGCAAGGTTTTAATCCTAATTTAAATCAACCTTAGTTTTAGTGATAATCAATCCAACACCAATTGGAATTAACCTGTTAGAACGAATAGAAAATACACAAAATCCCTGTGGACCGACCCGTACTCACCGGCTAGCTACCAAGCGACGCCGTTCTTGATTGCGGTTAAAATTTCTTTGATTTATCTTTTAAAAAAGAAAGCGCATAAAATCTCTACAATCAGAGCCCTCATAACCTGAGAGAAGGTAAAAGGAAAAGTCAATTGAATATTCCTATTCAATCTCTCCCGAACTAGAATCCATCCTCGAATCTGGAACAAGTTCCTTCGAGTTCGTATATAACCATACGATGGATTTATCCAATGGAAGTGGATGTTCGTAGTGATACGGGGCGTTCTGGAGAAATGCAAAGGGTAAAAGAAGGAGTGGCAATGATGTATGCAACTCAGACAATCCAAAAGCCAGTGTTTTAAGAAAGTTTGGTTAACTTGGTCACTGAGTCATAGTCTAGGGTCGGGCCATGGTCGCTGCCAAAGAGATAGACAAAAGAAACACTCTGCGTGCACTCTAACCTAGATCAGAATGGTTAATCACTTTATCTAATCAGGAAACCTCCCACTGTATCCTCAAATTCTCCTCCAAACCTGAAAGAAGAATTAGTCGGGATCACCCGAGGAGTAAACCAACTCATCGGTGGGAATCGGGATCCAACTATCATCGCATGATAACGTGATGGAATCCACTCACGTTATCACACTTCAGAAGGTATGCGCATGCCTGGCAAGTTTCAGTTTCTTTAGAAACTCCCGATGTGATTTTTACACCATGCTCTTATGACCTTGACTAAGGCCAACAAATCATAAGTCATATGCCAAGTTCTACCTGTCATTGTCCAGGTTAATTTGAACCCACCCGTACAAGCCCTTGATTAGGGCCAACAAGGCTGTACGACTGTCCCAAACCAGCGCATCTATCTATGCAACAGAAAAATAACAAATAGCTACCATACACTATGCCTTGACTAAGGCCAACAAATATAGCATGAATACTAAATGCTACCCATCTGAAATGACGGAGGGCTATGAATGGTTTTTAGCGAAAAACCTTTAACGTAATGAACTTGATATCGTTGAAGGAATCGGATAGCTTTTTACAAAAATATAGCGGCGAAAACCTTTGCTGAAGAGGTCACTCCCGGTGAAGGGATCTCGGCTCTTTCCCCGTAGAATGAGGTGCAGGATATTCCAAATGAATACCGAGATGCAAAGCAAAAACTAATCGACTATAGTGAAGTTATTACGCTGACGCAAACCTCTGTCCAAGGGGTCACTCCCGATGAAGGGATCCCGGCCCTTGCCTCATCGAATGAGGTGCTGGATATTCCAAATTGAATACCGCTGTGCAAAACAAAAGAGAACGTCCTTGTGATAACAGCTTTTTGAAAATTGTTTCAACAATATCGAACAAGTTTGTTTTCCTTGAATTGATCTGAATCAACTCAGTCCCATCAATTAATCACACCAGAAAAGAATGAAAATAAAATGTACGTATATGCCATCCGCATTCGCCACTGGGTCCCATCATCACCCGTTAGGTTACTTAACTAACGATAGGGCGGGGATTGGACTAACGCGGGTGTAAAACATATACAACATCTACTAGTATATATATCAATATACAATAATCACTCTAGGCATGATAAATGCAACATCACAGAAAAGTAATAAGCATCACCGAACAATACATATATCTGGGAGCCCTGGGTTTCGTTTAAGCCGTAACTGAAACCCAACGTTCCCCTGGTCATGTGGATAGCCTGTGCAATGAAACCTAGACCCTTACGAGTGCGGCAAGTTACCCGGCAAAACCTGAAGCGAGGTAGCCCCCTTCAGCAAAGCGAATGGACCACCCAGCACTTCATAGAATCCGGTAAATTAAGCACCCCACCTTGGGTCAACCTATACCCCCTACGAGTGCGGCGAATAGCCCGCCAATTCTAGATGAAGCCCCCTCCATCTCAATGTCATGAGATGCTGGCCTGTTGCCCTGTAGAACCTGGCTATCCATGCACTCCACCGCGGGGTAATCCTAGTACATAAAAGAAAATATATACAACGGGTACATCGACCTCAACCCGGTCGTGCCCCAAAAGAATAATATACAAACAGGCAGTGACGGCAGTCCACATGTCGGACGCTCGCCCCGCGATATCAAATGTATAAATATATCCAAACTGCACTGACATTGCACGCAAGCTATCCACCATGATAAATCCGCAACATCACAGCACAACACAGGACATCAACGTGAATGTCACATTCGCAAACCCGTCTAAAAGGGCTATAGCAATTAGACAAGATTTACCGCTCGAATGGCATTCACGGTCGCAGATAGTAATGTAAGAACTGTGAACTAACATATTTAAAATTTAGATCGACAAAACTTCCCGAAGTGGGCCCCAAGTACTAATCCAGTACTCAAACAAATCTGGGCCCAAACTAAATTCCAGAAAGCACAATTCCATGTACCTGACACCCAGAAGAAAAATGAAGCGCTGATGCCACAATTCCACCGCGCAACCGCGGCTAACATGCCTGTTATGCCGCGGTTCCGCGGCGTTATGGTGAGATCGTGCTTTCAAATTTCTTCAGGGGTCATAAAAAAGCCTGCACGATTTTCTGACATACTGAAAATAATTTTTCGACCACAAAAATTTCGACAGAAACTTTATGAATTGAAATGTGGTTTTGGAAATTTTGTTCGATCGAGGTTTTAAACATGTTAGAACTAGCTAGTATGAGTTAATGGCATGGCTCTGACACAATGTAAGTCTACGGTAGCGCCCTGACCGTCAATCCGAGGCCAAACACGGAACAAAAACTTTTACTAAACCGGGGCTAACGCAGAATTTCACCCGGATCGTGCCATTAACCTAAACTAGCTAACTAGAAAGAAGTTTAGAATGACTATACCGATCGATCTGTGTCCTTCGGTCTTTAGCCATCATCCTAAGCTCCTCGCGGCATCTCCGATCTCGTTCGATCTCCGATCTCTTCGTCGAAGTGGCACCATATCTAGAAGCCTTTTTACGGGCTCCCGCTTCAAAACGAAGCAACTTGGACATGAAGTTTTCTAGCCGACATGTCCAAGGTGAAGTAGAGAATGTGTATGATAATTTTGTCTCAATACATCCATTGGTTCTCAACTCATAAGATGGTATGGATGGAGATTGAAGAAGAAGCCATTAGAGGAAATGATGAGCTCAAGGAGAAAGAAGAAGAAGAAGAGCTTGCTTGCTTATTGTGTGAGATCAAAATAAGAGAGCACTTAAATAAATCTCAAGAGCCAACCCCAAGCCTTGTGGCTGCCTTCTTTCTCTCCATCTCAATCTTACCCAATAAAACAATAAACAAGTGGACACGGCACAAAAAATAATACCATGAGTCACCAAATTGCACATGCTACATTAATTGCTCTTCATGATGACTTGAACTCATAATTTCCACTTAATAAACATTAATCCAAATGTTTATAACAATAAATAGAATGGCATCTTCTAAAGTAAACTCGTGACAGATCACAAGGATACACCTCATCAGTATATATATACCTGCATCCGCATTCTGACTGAATACGAATGCAACGAGACTAAAATAATCCAAAAAATCTAATACTAGTATCCGGCTTAAACCAAAGCCCACTAGTATAATCCGTGCACAAGTGCACGTATATGATCGAACCCTGCCATAAAACCATACGGCCTCTACAACGTTTCGTCCGAACTTGGAAAAACTTTCTGTGGGGGACTCTAAAGACTCGTCAGTATACTGGCAGTGGGTTTAACCATAAGCATGTCAGTAGTACTAGCTGTACGTAATGGCTACCAAGGTATTGAGCAAAGGGAGGCAGACGAGTGAACTCAACGTAAAACCCTACTGAGCCTGTCGGTGACAATATCCGTACAGACCGGTCTGTTCGTCTATGAGTATCACATATCGGGCCTAGGGGGCTGGAAAACGTCAGACCCCCAAAAGCTGTATAAGTCGTGTCGGAGTGTAGCCCAGAACACCCTGAGATACTAATGGAATACCTACCAGTAAATCTTACTTGCCTTGGCCAAGGACTTCTTGTAATGACTCTCCTAGACACAGCGCGATCTCACCCCCAATACCGGGAGAGACAAATCCCCTACCGATCCGCTCACTGCCTCCATGTAGCTCGGGACTGTACCCAACTAAAACCTGTTTGCAAGACTCCTTTGAGCCGTGGTAGGGTAGTAATCAAAGCACAGTGGGAACTCACACGAGAAAAATGACAATCTCAGGTCGATAGACTAACCTGTACATATGTCACCAGGGAACTGCTATCTGACGACAGGTAATACCAACTAGCATGTTCCCGGTGAATCCTTTCCGGTGTACTCATAACCCAATGAGCACCTGTATACGTCTTAGGTGAACCAACTGACACCAGTGGCTTATGAGACCGGCCATCGCCTCTCGTCGGGGTCTCGATCGTATACATTAGTCTACTCATGGAGTATTGATGCCCAGTCTCGAAACTCCCACGACTAGGGACACTTTAAGGATGTGCTTATAGACTACCCAACTCTCATGTATATGATCGCCATCATACTGCTGGTAGTCAAGCAAGAATCCTAAGGGCTCTATCAATGTGTAATAGTGATCTATAATATCACCTAAAACATATACACGACGATAGAGAAAAACCAGATAGTATACTATCATCTCGAGTAAGACTGTCCTACCGGTATAGGTCCTCCCTCAATCATTGCAATCACGTGCATGCGATCCAATAATTGACTTTAAGGGCACTATATCGAATAACATCAACCCCCAATACCGGGAGAGACGAATCCCCGACGATCCGCTCACTGCCTCCATGCGGCTCGGGACTTTACCCAACTAAAACTTGTTTGCACGACTCCTTTGAGCCGTGGTAGGGTAGTAATCAAAACTCAGTGGTAACTCACACGAGACAAATGATGATCTCAGGTCGATAGACTAACCTGTACACATGTCACCTGGGAACTGCTATCTGACAATAGTATAATACCAACTAGCAAGTTCTCGGCAAGTTCGTCCAATGTACTCATAACCCAATGAGCACTTGTATACTATCTTAGGTGAACAAACTAACACCAATGGCTTGTGAGACCTGGCTACTGCCTGTCGTCGGGGTCTCGATCACTATACACTAGTCTACTCCGGAGTACTGATGCCCAGTCTCGATACTCCCACGACTAGGGACATTTAAGGATGAGCTTATAGACCCCTAGTTCCCACGTATATGATCGCCATCATGCTGGTATTCAAGAAAGAATCTTATGGGCTCTATCAACAAATATTAGTGATCTGTAATACCACCTGAAGCATGTTCATGATAATAAAGACAAACCAGATAGCATACTATCATCTCGAGTAAGACAGTTCGACTGGTATAAATCCCCTCTCAATCATCACAATCGCGTGTCTGCGATTCAATAATTGACTTGAGGGCACTACAGCCAACAAACTTAACCCTTAATATAAGAACTTAGTTCTTCCTCTGGTTGAGATTTGCAGAAGTAAATATCCCCACAAGTTGAAAATTTAATTCTTATCGGGGAGATTTTGTTCTGCAGATTCAAAACTTGGGGGGAAAGAACTAACTAAAAAAGAAACAACAGAAAGATATGTGAATTTATTTCCTCAAAAAAATTAGAGTTAGGGTTTAGGGTGCACTAGTTCCTTCAGTAGGATACTCGATTATAGCGTAAACGCACAACTTTACCATAAACTTAACCCTTCATATAAGAACTTAGTTGTTCCTCTGGTTGAGATTTGCAGAAGCAAATCTCCCCACAAGTTGAGAATTTATTTCTCATCGGGGAGATTTTGTTCTGGAGATTCAAAACTTAGGGGAAAAGAAGTAAGTTAAAAAAAATAACAGGAACATATAGGAATTTAATTCCTCCAAAAATTAGGGTTAGGGTTTAGGGTGCACTAGTTCTTTCAGTAGAATACTCGATGATAACATAAATACACAACTTTACTGTAAACTTAACCCTTCATGTAAGAACTTAGTTCTTCCTCTGATTGAGATTTGCATAAACAAATCTCCCCACAAGTTGAGAATATAATTCTTATCGGGAAGATTTTGTTCTGCAGATTCAAAACTTAGGTGAAAAGAACAAACTTAAAAATAAATAACAGGAACATATGGGAATTTAATTCCTCCAAAAATTAGGGTTAGGGTTTAGGATGCACTAGTTCTTTCAGTAGGATATTTGATGATAACGTAAACGCACAACTTTATCGTAAACTTAACCTTTCATATAAGAACTTAGTTCTTTCTCTTTTTGAGATTTGCATAAACAAATCTCCCCTCACGTTGAGAATTTAATTCTCATCGGGGAGATTTTGTTCTGCAGATTCAAAAGTTAGGGGAAAAGAACTAAGTTAAAAAAAATAACATGAACATATGGGAATTTAATTCCTCCAAAAATTAGGGTTAGGCTTTAGGGTGAACTAGTTTCTTAAGTAGGATACTTGATGATAACGTAAACGCACAACTTTACCATAAACTTAAACCTTCATATAAGAACTTAGTTCTTTCTCTGGTTGACATTTGCAGAAGCAAATCTCCCCACAAGTTGAGAATTTAATTCTTATCGGGGAGATTTTGTTCTGCAGATTCAAAACTTAAGGGAAAAGAATTAAGTTAAAAAAAAATAACAGGGACATATGGGAATTTAATTCCTCCGAAAATTAGGGTTAGGCTTTTGGATGTACTACTTTCTTCAGTAGAATACTCGATGATAACGTAAACGCACAACTTTACAGTAAACTTAACCCTTCATATAAGAACTTAGTTCTTCCTCTGGTTGAGATTTGCAGAAGCGAATCTCCCCACAAGTTGAGAATTTAATTCTCATCTGGGAGATTTTTTTCTGCAGATTCAAAATTTAGGGGAAAAGAAGTAACTTAAAAAGAAATAACATGAACATATGGGAATTTAATTCCTCCAAAAATTAGGATTAGGGTTTAAGGTGAACTAGTTGCTTCAGTAGGATACTCGATGATAACGTAAATGCACAACTTTACCGTAAAATTAACCCTTCATATAAGAACTTAGTTCTTCCTCTGGTCGAGATTTGCAGAAGCAAATCTCCCCACAAGTTGAGAATTTAATTCTTATCAGGGAGATTTTGTTCTGCAGATTCAAAACTTAGAGGAAAAGAACTAACTTAAAAAGAAATAGAATGAACATATGGGAATTTAATTCCTCCAAAATTTAGGGTTTAACCCTATATAAAGAACTTAGTTCTTCAAAATAATGATGATAATCCAAGATCCTCAAAACCGAAATCTTGAAGATCATCAATGACTAAAAATGTCATTAACAGGGGATCAATATCTCTAATAAAACACAAGAATAGCTTGGTGACTCATTTGCGCTTAGCACTATTTTGAAGCCTTTTGTGTTTCCCACTTGAGTGCTTCAAACGAACAAAAACAAATAACAGAAACATATGGGAATTTAATTCCTCAAAAAATTATGGTTTAATTGTTGTCTAGATTTGATGACAACGACCGGAGTAGCGAGGGGAGGTAGGAGCACCAGCAGAGGCAGAGGCAGAGCGGTTCTGCCACCCGGAGAGCTGAGTAGGGAGCTTCAGAGGGCCGGTCTTGCATCCCGATCGAAGACCCCTTCAGATGAATACTTCTGTGTTGACTGTGCTACACCTCCAGGTATATTGCATGCATATTCATTTTGAATGTAATATTATAGATATACACACATATTTATTTCGAAATTGCTTATATGGTCAATGTTTGAATGTCTAGCTGTTGGTGGTACGTCCATATCAGAGGCAGAGGCCACTCCCGCACCTCCAGGTATGTTTATATATTCTATAGTTCATGCATATTGATTTAGAATGTTATATCATAAATATACACACATTCTTTTTTCTCTTACTTAGATAATCCTTTTTTTTGTCTAGCTGTAGGTGGTGCCTCCACATCTCGGGCAGAGGCCGCCACCATACCTGCGGGTATGTTTATATATCCTATAGTGTATGCATATTGATTTAGAATGTTAATATACCACCGCACCGATTCCCCGACACCACTACCCAGGAGTATTGCATAAGTGTTAATATTTATTCTAATAAGTTTGAAATTTTTGTTTTGAAAAGTTCAAATTTAAATGATATACTTATATTTTAATGGTTAATGTGGGTGTAGGAACGGGTGGTGGAGCAGGCGAAGTCATCAAGGTTCGATTTTACTAGACGGACCGATCCGATGCTGCTGGCCCCAATCCTAGATGCCGCACACGTAAGGCACCACGGAGGTTAGGAGAGAGTCCGGGGACTGGGTCCTAGCAGGGCCCATATGAGGTTGTACTCTACTCCGGCGGTTACTTCCCTACCCCCCCCCCCCCCCGTGAGCGACGTCTAGAGCATGATGTTGCCGCCTTGAAGACCACCGTCGAGAAGTTGAAGGAGATGGTACGTAAACTACTTAATAGGAAAATATTATATCACATTATAGATAGTAACATATGCAATATTAGCAGCCTGAGCTTATTTGGTTGTAAACTTAGCTGTGATTAATCATACTTATATAAAACTATCTAATTAAAATAAACTACGGTTTTCTAAACTAGATACCCAAACGAGGCCTAAGTCCCTAAGTATTCTTAGATTATGGTTTCGTAATAACCTGATAATGATACGAACTCGACTAAAATCTAATACACCGTTCTTACTCGTTTATTACACACAAAATTTAACAGATGCGACAGGTTACTTCGGCTGTGGCTCCGCAAGCCGCTACGTCGGCTACGGTTGCGCAGACTACTCCTGCAGCTACACAGCTCGCTCAGACTCCCGCACAATCCGCTCCTTCACTAGTCGAGTTTTTGACGACTCAAGGCTGCACCGAGGATCAGATGCATCAGATTACAACGATTATCAGAGGTGGAAGAGCTGGACTGAGCTAGGTTAGCTTTATTTATATTTTTGAGGATGTATGTACTTATCTGATACATATTGAATAAATTTTGGACGATATTGGTGGTTGTTTATTTGTTCACGATGATTTAGTTTGATATCGTATTCTGTTTGTTTATTTCTTTTATATATTATACGTGAGATGTTGGTTATGAATATTTCTGTATTTGGTTATATGATGTATATATTATTATGCACAGGGCGGGAAAAAAAAGGAAGCCCTTGTTTTAAAAAAAAACTGATATTTTATCCCTACGGATTAATCCGTAGGGCCACCTGTTGCACCTACGGATTAACCCGTGGGTGCAATGTTTGCCCTTACACAATTCGCCATAGGGACAAAATATCAGGTTACCTGATATTTTGTCCCTATGGACTCAGTAACAAGGGGTAAAACTTGCTCCTATGCATTTATCCGTAGGGGCATTCTTCCGGACCTACGGATTTATCCGTAGGGGCATTCTTCCGGACCTACGGATTTATCCGTAGGAGTATTTAGTAGGCCCTATGGATAATGCCGTAGGGGCAAGTAATTTATTTTATAAAATAATAAATTAAATAAATATTATGTCCATACTGAGTAATCCGTATGGGTAATTGTCCCTACTGAGTAAGACGTATGGGCAATTATTACTCCGTAGGTGTATGTTCAGGGTGAAGACTTGCACCTGCAGCTTTTCATCTACGGGTTAATTTTGTGTCCCTACGGCTATATCTATAGGGGCAGTGATTTGCCCCTACAGCTAAATCCTAACGGGCAACCCATTATTGTAGTAGTGTCTTCACGTGCAACCATTTTGTCATCTGATGACAATGCATTTGTATCATATACAAATACATTTGTATGTATCCTAATACATACAAGTGAGAGAGAGAGAGAGAGAATATGTATCCCATACATTAGACACACACACACAAAGAGAGAGAGAGTATATGTATCATATACATAATAATATATAATTATAAAAAGAGAGAATATATGAATCAAATACATATGTATCCTATACATAATAATACATTAGTATCATATACTAAAAGGATATATAAAGAATGTGTATCAAATACACAATACTGTCTACCATATCACATATATGGATATTAAGTCAACACTTGACTTAATAACTCGGCTAGTATTATCGAATGTCCGATTAAATCATGTGTAGGATATACATGTATTTAATTGAACACCCGCACATATCATCATAAGCACGCCACATAATCATTTCGTCTGTGCATGCACTTTCATTATGGGGCTCTAAACACCTAACAATATGCTGGCAGTAGATATGCTGGCAGTAGATATGATGGCAGTAGGTTAAATATGATTATATCTGATTGAATCTGAAACACTTTCAGATCCCTCCACGGGTTAATTCACAAGCTCGTCAGCGGTACTAGCTGCACGTAAGGGCTATCTAGGTATTGATGAAGAGATATGTCAACGAGCAAACTCATCCGAACCAAAAAAGCCTATTAGTGACAATTAACGCAAAGTCCGGTCTCTTCGTCAAAGAAAACTATATACCAGGTCTAGAGGTTGGAAACTGCCACACCCCCAGTAACCCAATAAGTCATGCACACATCGAACTCATAACTATCCAAGATACAAATGATAGCACTTATCGGTTTATCTTAACCGTCCTGGCTAAGGAGTTCTGGTTATATTCATGTCCTACACAACGTGATATCGACTCTCTATACCGGGAGAGACGAATCCCCTTGACCGCTCACTGCCTCCATGTGCTTCGGGACTAAAACATGTATGCACGGCTCTTAAATCCGTGGTTGGGTATCAATTAAAGTATAGTAGAAACACAAAAAAGGCACTGTGGCAATCTCAGGTCAAAGGACTACCCTGTACTATTGTCACCAGAGAGCTGCTATCTGACAATAAGTACAATACCATTTAAGAGTTCTCGACGAGTTCGTTCGGTGTACTCATTCTCTAATGAGCATCTGTATACAATCTTCGCTGTCGAACACCAATAGCTGTGGGATCAGCCATAGCCCTGGTCGTGATTAAGAAATGTATACACTGGTCTACTCTGAAGTACCGATACCCAGTTTCGATACCCCCATGACTAGAAACATTTAAGGATGTGCTTATGGACTACCCATGCCCCATTAGTTTGATCGCATCATAATTCTAGTAGTCAAGTAAAGATCCTAAGGGCTTTATCAACATGTATTAGACATACGTAATAGTAAGTAAACCATATACACATGAATTATAAAGACAAACCAGATAACATACGAGCAAAAATATTTTATCCATATAGGTCCATATAAAATTATAATATTTGCCCTTCATGGCGTCCATATCCAACATCTCTCTCTCTTTATCCATATAGGTCCATATAAAATTACAATATTTGCCCTTCATGGCACCCATATCCAACATCTCTCTCTCTCTCTCTCTCTCTCTCTCTATATATATATATATATATATATATATATATATATATAAGAAGAAGAAGAAGAAGAAGAAGACGAAGAAGAAAATTACACAAAACACAACTTTAATCATAAATTTATTCCCTGTATATGTAAGGTGCGACTAGCTTTGTTGCATCTGCTATATACATGTATATATGTTAACATCAAGACTTGAGAAGTTTATTAAAGATTTCTAGTTAAGATAATAAAAGACCTTTTCTGGTCACTGGCTCGTAAACCCTTACCTAAAACACACACATCACACACACACACACACACCCACACACACACACACCCACCACATATAAACCAGCAACACACGCGCGTACCGAGGAAACCCATGAATCTGCTCTGAAAAGGTTAATTTGTGACCACTTTCTCTCTGGTGTTTCTGGGGGTTCAAATCTCGTACTCTCCCCAAGAGGGAAAGTGCTTTGTTTTAAGACATAATTGGGATTTTTAAACATTTGACAAAATTATGGTTTTGATATATTAGTTTTTGTCAAAACAACAAATTGACAAGCTGGAAGCAATAAATATTTTTTATTTTTCAATTTCAATGCAACAAAAACAAAAGAAAAACATCTGATTATTCATCTCAGTAAATTCCAAATAAAAGATCCGATAATTTAGTGGCAAGTGATTTTTAAAAAAGAAAAAAGAACAATCCACTACTTATAAAGTAGCTAAGTATTTGATCAAATTAACATATAATTTCACTCCACATGTGTCGCACAAACATAAATTCTAGTTTACATTAATTCAAAGCTTTTCGTATGACCTTTTAGTTTTTTAGTTATAAAAGCAGAGTTGTTTCTAAGAATAAATTTGCTATGCAAGTATGCACTTTGTTGCAGTGGATGTATGATATGGATTGACTTCTACTCCAATTGACACCAATTTCTTATATTGCTTTATTTAATCTGATTACAGAATAAGTAGTTCAAATCAACTATTAAATAAAGTGAATTTAATCAAGGAATTGTTTTTATACATAAAGTGAATTTAAAAGTGCTCAAGAACAAAATCTAATATAACATGAACACATCACATTGTAGACCCCAATAGAAAAAGCTCCTTGCTTGCATCACACATACCCTTCACCTTTCTGACACAGCAGAGTGTGACGTGGGGCTGCTTGGGTCCCACCAATGATTTGTAATCATAGTTATCTGATTCCTCAGATGGAAACAGGGAAAGGAAATGATGTGCAGTATCACGTAGGCATTTCAGTCATTCTTGTCTGCTTGAAATTACCATTCCCTTGCTAGTTTGACATTAATATTTTGGCTTATTTCATAAAAGCCTATATTGCATTTCACTCGAGTTTTCCAAAATCATCTTATACTTCAAACTCATTACGAAACCTTTCTGAACTTTCAATTCCCTATACCAAAACCCCCTACGATTATTTATTATAAAAATTGACTAAATTAACATTCTATTTTAATAAAAATACGGATTCTCAAAATGCATTATGGTAAACCATACTCGTGATACCTTTATTGAGCAATTTGTCCTAATTAGGAGAACAAAAATTTAGCTTTGAGTATTTGGTGAAGAAGTCTTAATTTGAAATAAAATCAAAATTTAGAGGAAAAAAAGGTGATATGATAAGATTAAGATAGATAATTTACGATAAAACTAAAAGAATCGGTCAATGTGGAGTCATATGATCCATTAATCATCAAAAAAAACTTTAAAAATCAAACCACATAGGGTTTTTGTACAAGGAATTGAAAATTCAGGAAGACTTCGTAATGAGTTTGAAGTATAAAGTGGTTTTGAAAAACTCGAGTAAACTACATGGTGGTTTCTGTGAAATAAGCCTAATATTTTTTCGCAATAAGAGAGCATCGTATTTTTATTATTTCTTTGCCCAAAAGAAAGATGAGATTTTTTTTGAAGAAAGGACATAACCTTTATTTAATAATGCAACTAAATTTTTTCGAAATATGAAAAATATTGTGAAATGAAACATGGATATCCCAATGAATAATCTCATTGTTTGATAAAACCATCGCTACAAGAGAGTGAGCTGCCGAATTCTCAATTCTAGGAGTATGTATGACGCAAATATGAGGTAGGTCTCGATGGATCTGTAAGTCCATGCTACCTCTCCCGGTACTTTCGGGCATGCGGAATATGGTGAAAAACAATTTTCTAGAGTGTTGGAGATAGTGCCCTCAGAGTCAATTATTGGATCACAGGCACGTGATTGCAAAGATTGAGGGAGGACCTATCCCGGTAGGACAGTCTTACTCGAGATGATAGTATGCTATCTGGTTTATCTTTATCATCGTGTACTGCTTTAGGTGACCTGACATGTCGCTATTACACGTTGATAGAGCCCATAGGATTCTTGCTTGACGGCCAGCAGTATGATGGCGATCATATACGTGGGAGCTGGTAGTCTATAAGCACATCCTTAAAAGGTCCCTAGTCGTAGGAGTTTCGAGACAGGGCATCGATACTCCATTAGTAGACTAGTGTATACAGTCGAGACCCCGACGAGGGGCGGTGGCCGGTCTCACAAGCCACTGGTGTCAGTTGGTTCACCTAAGATGTATACAGGTGCTCATTGGGTTATGAGTACACCGGACAGGACTCGCCGGGAACCTGCTAGTTGGTCTTATACCAGATGTCAGATAGCAGTTCCCTGGTGACATGTGTACAGGTTAGTTCATCGACCTGAGATCGTCATTTGTCTCGTGTGAGTTCCCACTGTGCTTTGATTACTACCCTACCACGGCTCAAAAGAGTCGTGCAAACAGGTTTTAGTTGGGTACAGTCCCGAGCCACATGGAGGCAGTGAGCGGATCTGCAGGGGTTCGTCTCTCCCGGTATTGGGGGTGAGGTCGCGCTGTGTCTAGGAGAGCCATTACGCAAAGCCCTCGGCCGAGGCAGGAGATTTACTGGTAGGTATTCCAGTAGTATCTCAGGGCGTTCTGGGCTACACTCCGACACGACTTGTACCGCTTTTGGGGGTCTGACTTTTACCAACCCCCTAGGCCCGCCATGCGATACTCATAGACGAACGGACCGGACTGTACGGATATTGTCACTGACAGGCTCAGTAGGGTGTTAGGATGAGTTCGCTCATCGACGTCCCTTTTGGTCAATAGCTGGTGGCCCGTCACGTATTGGCTAATACCTCTGACGTGCTAGTGGTTAAATCCACAGCCATAGTATTGACGAGTCTTTAGAGTCCACCACACTTACAGTTACTCAAGCTTTCGGGCGAAACGCTGTAGAGGCCGTATGGAGATATGGCAGGGTCCGATCGGATACGTGCGGTATTGCACGGATCAGGATCGGACAGTTTTGTACTAGTAGCCGTATAGTTATATGGCAGGGTTCGATCTGATACGTGCGGTATTGCACGGATCAGGATCGAACGGATATTACTAGCCGGCTTTGGCTTAAGCCGGTCCTAGTTTAGTACAGTGTAGATTTTGTCTCATTGCATTTGTATCCGGACGGAATACAGATGCGGGTGTGTATGCACAGTATCGGGGTTTTCCTGTAATTTATTACGGGACCAGTTTTCTGGAGTTGCCAGTTTGTATTCCGTTCCGGCCGGTTTTTCTTTGTTCTTTCCCGGCCGGATTTTTCCGATGGAGGGGGTAATTTGCAGTTTTGCAAATTACACTTTGTGGAGGATTTTCTTGCATATGTATTTATCATGATAGCATCTTTAGATGCCATTCTTTTCCTTGATCTTTTCATGCTTTATCTTGATTAGAATTGATAAGAATGGTAGATGTAAGTTTGTAATGATTTTGTTTGGCTATGGTCACCACTTGTGCTCCTAACATCACCTCCCTTCATGCTTGATATTGTTTCCTCCACCATTCTTCTTCTCACTTGATGAATATGATAAGTTTTTCATGAGAGGAAAAAGAAGAAAAGAGAAGAAGAAGAGAGAGTATTCATTCTTGAGAGTTTGATCTTTCTTGATCTCATTTTTCATGCTAGAAAAATGCAAGCACCATTTTTCTAGTCTTGATTCCTCCATCATCTTCAAAGGCAACAAACCCCAAGTGAGACTACTATGATTCTACACTACACATTCTACAGCATATCTTGAGCATGTCGAGTTGCCGGCTTCATGCGCGAGTTGCCTCGGTATTGAGGTGGGAGCCCGTAAAAGTACCCGGCTTCGTGGTGCCCTTTCCGACGAGGAGGAGACGGACGGAGATCCCGCGAGGAGATCGGAGTGGAGATGAAGACCGGAGGACTCGGATCATTCGGTACATCTCTCACCCCATATCTAGTTAGCTAGTATAGGTTAATGGTTTCGATCCGGGTATATTGTCCGCGGTAGCGCCGGTTTCCGAGTAAGGAAAAATTTTGATTCCGCAATTTGGCCTCGGAATAGACGGCCGGGGCGCTGCCGTGGCGCAACATGGTATCAGAGCCACGCCATTAACCATACCTAGCTTGTTCTAATGTGTTTTGCATTTCCGATCGACCGAAATTCCAAAAACCTCATTTTTGTTCACATCAGTTTCTGTTGAAATTTTTTGGTGTCTAAAAATTTTTCAGGTTGCAGAAAAATGATGTGTAGGAAAAGATAACTCCACTGTAGAAAAACGACATAATGAGTCACTGTTTAGAGCGCGGAACCGCGGCCAAAACCACCTTTGGGCCGCGGTTCCGCCGCACTATGGTGGGCCCACTTCGTCGTTTTTCTTCAGTTGTTTTATGGCCTGAAAATAGGGCTTTTGGGATATTAAAATTGGGCCAGTTATTTCTGTGAGTGCTACAGTTTTCATTTGGGGCCCGCTTGTTAATTATTTGATCGATCGGATATTTTAAACACATTATTTCACAGTATTTACATTATATCTGCGACCGTGAATGTCACTCGATCGGTAAATCCCGTCTAACTGCTATAGCCCGGTTAGACGGATTTGCGAACGTGATTTTCACGTTGATGTTCTATGTTTATGCTGTGATGTTGCGGATCGGTCGGGGGGGATAGCCTGGATGCAATGCTAGTACAGTTTTGTTGTATTATGTACATTTGATATTGCGGGGCGAGCGTCCGACATGTGGACTGCCGTCACTGCCTGTTTGTATTATTCTTTTGGGGCACGACCTGGTTGCGGTCGATGTACCCGGTGTATGTATATTTTACTTTCTGTACTAGGGTTGCCCCGCGGTGGGGTGCACGGATAGCCGGGTTCTGGAGGGCAACGGGCCTGCATCTCAGGGCATTGAGACGGAGGGGGCTTCAGTCCAGGATTGGCGGGCTATTCGCCGCACTCGTAGGGGGTACAGGTTGACCCAGGAGGGGTGCCCAAGTTACCGGATTCCGTGAAGTGCTGGGTGGTCCATTCACGGTACTGAAGGGGGCTGCCTCGCTTCAGGTTTTGGCGGGTGACTTGCCGCGCCCGTAGGGGTCTAGGATTTCATTGCACAGGCTATCCACACGACCAGGGGAACGTCGGGTTTCAGCAGCGGCTCTGTGAAACCCGGGGCTTCCAGATATCTGTATTGTTCTGTGATGCTGTACATTTCTGTGATGTTGCATTTTATTCACGCCTTGAGCGAAATACTATATATTGGTATATATATTAGTAGATGTTGTATATGTTTTTCATCCGCGCTAGTCCAGTCCCCGCTCTGCCGTTAGTTAGCTAACCTAACGAGTGATGACGGGACCCAGTGGCGAAGGCGAATGCGAATGGCATATACGTACGTCAGTATATTTTCGTTCTTTGTGGTGTGATCAATTGATGGGACTGCGTTGATTCGGATCAATGCAAGATAAACAAACCTATTCTGATGTTGTTGGAACAATTTTTCAAAAAGCTGTTATTGCAAGGACGTTCGCTTTTGTTTTGCATCGTGGTATTCATTTGGAATATCCTGCTCCTCAGTCGACGAGGCAAGGGCCGAGATCCCTTCACCGGGAGTGACCCCTTGGACAGAAGTTTGCGTCAGGGCATTAACTTCACTATAGCCGATTACTTTTGCTTTGCATCGTGGTATTCAGTTGGAATATCCTGCACCTCATTCTACGGGGAAAGAGCCGAGATCCCTTCACCGGGAGTGACCTCTTTAGTAAAGGTTTTCGTCACTATATTTTCTAAAAAGTTATCCAGTTCCTTCAACGATATCAAGTTCATTACGTTAAAGGTTTTTCGCCAAAAACCAGTCGTAGCCCTCCGTCATTTCAGATTAGTATTACTTAGTATTCGTGCTGCGTTTGTCGTGCATTGCCGTGGCGTAGTGTTCGGTAGCTATGTAATGCTTTTCTGTCACATGGATAAATGGATTGGTTAGGACAGTCGTGCGGTCTTGTTGGCATTGTCAAGGACTCGTACGGGTGGGTTTAATGCAATCAAGATAATGACGGGTAGAACTTGACTAGGACTCTTTGATTTGTTGGCATTGTCAAGGTCACTTGGGTCCTAGGGGTAAAAACAAATATCGGGAGTTTCAAAAGAACTGAAACTTGCCAGGCATGCGCATACCTTCTGGAGTGTGGTGACTTGAGTGGATTCCGTCAAGTTATCATGCGATGATAGTTGGATCCCGATTCCCACTGATGAGTTAGTTTACTCCTCGGGTGGCCCCGACTAATTCTTCTTTCAGGTTTGGAGGAGAATTTGAGGTACAGTGGGAGGTTTCCAGATTAGACAAAGTGATAACCATTCTGATCTAGGTTAGAGTGCACGCTGAGTGTTTCTTTTCTCTTTGGCAGCGACCATTGACCCGACCCTGGACTATGACTCAGTGACCAAGTTGACCGAACCTTCTTAACACAGGCTTTTGGATTGTCAGAGTTGCAAACCTCATTGCCACTCCTAATTTTACCCTTTTCTCCAGGACACCCCGTATTACTACGAACGTCCACTTCCATTGGACAAAACCATCGCATGGTTATATACGAACTCGAAGGACTTCGAGGATGGTTTCTGGTTCTGGAGAAAACGAATAGGATTATTCAGTTGTCTTTTTCCTTCTACCTTCTCTCAGGTTGCGAGTACTCCTTGGTTTAGGAGATAGTACACCTATTACGCAAATTGGATAGTCTTCTTCCAAACCTTACGCTGGTGCCGAACGGTGGGTAATGAAGAAAACCAATTAGCATAACGATGGTGTGCAGAAGGTATTAAGATTAAGACAAAGCAAGGGATTAGTAAAAGGGCAAAGTAAATTGCGACTGCTATTCACGACCAAACCGAGTATATCTTCGCCAAATCTAAATCACCTTTGTATCTCTCCAGGACACTCCGTATCACTACGAAGATCCACAGTTTATTGGATACTCCATCGTATGGTTATATACGAACTCGAAAGGAACTAGTTCCAGTTCGGGGATGGATTCTGGTTCAGGAGAAATAGGAATAAAGTACATTCAGGCGTCTTTTATCTTCACCTTCTCTCGCATTGCGAGTGCTCCTAGGATTAGGATAGTACACCCTTTATGCTTTTTAGATAGTCTTCTTCCAAACCATAGGCTGGTGCCGAACGGTAGGGAAGGAAGAAAACCAATTGGCCTAAAGGGGTGTGCAGAAGGTAATGACTAAAGACAAATAAAGGGATTTGGAGAGGTGGCAAAGAATTATACGGTTATAGTTATGAATCTGGATAATGGTAGAGGCATTGCTAGGAATACCAGGATACCCCATCGAAACATTACAATGTTTCAGTTTCACTGTGTACTGTTAAAAGAAAACTGATTTCCCGATTAGACACTTACTCCAGGGTATGTATTTACCAGGTATGATTCTCACATCTGTATGGTTTTACAGATGATGAGTGGGAGTAAGTTATTGGGAATTGGGTGATCATTCTCATTATATCGGGATTCGTTGTAATCGGTGATATTTGAGGAGATCACCTGGGCTGTTTGCCGGTCGGCAAATATTTGGTTTTGAATATCCGCTGTTGTGCACCAATTTCAAATTGATATATCTGTACGTCTATTTTCATAGAGTGAGATATACCTTTTGATATTATGTCGATGACATTTACCTATATCAGTGGATGGTTAGGTAAGGAGCATTGAACAGCGGTGTAATTCTTCTCAACCATAAGTACAGTTTTCAACCTACGACACACAGTGAAAGAGTTGTTAGACTTAGCGGACTTATACAGAGTATTGTATGTTGTCCAGTGTCCATTAGGACAGAGGGGTTGGTCCTCATACTATATTCTGTTTACTTTTAACTTCTCTAGTTCTTAGACATGTGTTTCGTAGAAACACAGTGTCTAAGTTTTGAGGAGTTATAGGTATTTGAATAGAGTAGAGAACCAGGTGTAGCAAGTATCGGGATTCTTCAAGGTGATCGAAGATGTAGATACTTGTGTATGGTGTTCAGTTGATAGTAATGATAAAGAGAAATTGCTTCTCTTTCAGGTTACTCATAATTGGAAGCATTCCTTAGTTGAGTAACGCTGATCGGCCTCCTTCCATTTAGTTGACATGCACTGGAGACAGTTGCATGATTTGAATCTGGTTCAATTGAATCAGTGCCTCTGTTTCTATATTGGATATAGAACAGTTCATATCTTAACGATATTAAGGTACGGGGAGTTGTCCGGCTTATGCTTAAAACCAGACTCCGGATAACTCAAGGCACGTTTCTGTAATGGCTGTTTGTGGGTTGACCCAGGCTATGACGAGGGTTGACTTTCTACCATCTGGTAGATCAATAGAAATATTGTTCTAGACTCGCCACAGTTTTATTAAAAATGGATTTTTTCAAAAACAGTAGTGGGAGTATGGTAGAACTGGAAGTGATTCCAGAACCGTAAACGATTACTGAAGATTTAATAAGGAACCTAAAGATTCAATCTGATTTGACATTCCATTGGCCACTCCGCAGATAAGGTGGGTAACTTCAGGCACCCGAGAGGTACTCCGGTAGCCTCAAGGACGGTGACAGGGAAGTTCTTGTTTACCCACACTTGCCATTGTTGTTGTTCCAGGCTGCGAGACCCGGCAGGAGGATGAGTATAGCGTCGTTCTAAACTAGCTTTAGAAGTGCACGTCTATATGACTCTGGCAGAGGGTTGTCGTAGTCAGTGGGAGCAGCGGAAGCATTGGTGGACTTCATGCTTATGTCTATTTATAGACTAAAGCAGATATAGCGGAGTTAGATCATCTGTTTCTGATGTGACAGTCATGGGTTTGACGTCATCAGAATAGGGGATGGATCTGTTGAGAAGGTAGTAGGAAGTGATATTCCTATACTACGATCGGTTATACTTTGGTCGTCACACAGTGTTTTCTCCACATGGGACTTGGATATTATATCAGACATACTGGTTACTAGACCTATGGTTTTAGATCTAGATTTGGGTGGTTTCCCAATCAGGGTACCTTGACAGCATTCTATGAGTATTTAGAATGGACGACTCCTGGCATGGTAGTGTACCTGCAGGTAATGGAGTCACCCTCTCTAAAGGTGTCTTACAGACTAAAGGGGAGAGGGATACGCATGATTGACAGATCACTTGCTTAGGCAATTGAGTCAATCATGAGATGTCAAGTACCACACCAGATGTTGTTCTTGCAGTAGGTGCAATAAGTTGATATTAATCCAATCCTGGAAAAACAGTCGGAAGCAGTTTTAGAACATAAGTGAATGTTCTAGGGATATGATAACGGCTGCCTCCTTTAGGAGACGGTTATCACTCCAGGCTTCCAAGGTGACATGGACGACAAGGAGGTTGTCAGAGTTATAGTTCTCCCTCTGACGAGGGGCAGTATTTTGGACAGGTGGTCCAAGGCAATACTGAGGGTGGCATGGCGCAGGATACTGATTAAGTTCAGTTGACGATACAGTCTAAGAAGTTTGGATTTGGAGTTCATTTATGAACTAGGTCCCATCAGCCATCCAGACATTCCAAGACAGGTATTGCTCATTTCGGGGGATGGTTTTCTCCGCGACCTTGAGATATAGAGAGACATAGAAAGAAACATCACAGCGGATCCACTCACTGAGGCTATTCCTCGAACGCAATAGTTTCGCAAACGAGCTTTGTGAGACTGACCAGTAGAGGAGTTGGGTGTTCGGTATCACACGGGCTGTGAGTATGCGACATCGCAATAATTAGCCTTGAGTGCAAGTGGGAGATTGTTGGAGACAGTGCCCTCAGAGTCAATTATTGGATCACAGGCACGTGATTGCAAAGATTGAGGGAGGACCTATCCCGGTAGGACAGTCTTACTCGAGATGATAGTATGCTATCTGGTTTATCTTTATCATCGTGTAATGCTTTAGGTGACCTGACATGTCGCTATTACACGTTGATAGAGCCCATAGGATTCTTGCTTGACGGCCAGCAGTATGATGGCGATCATATACGTGGGAGCTGGTAGTCTATAAGCACATCCTTAAAAGGTCCCTAGTCGTAGGAGTTTCGAGACAGGGCATCGATACTCCATTAGTAGACTAGTGTATACAGTCGAGACCCCGACGAGGGGCGGTGGCCGGTCTCACAAGCCACTGGTGTCAGTTGGTTCACCTAAGATGTATACAGGTGCTCATTGGGTTATGAGTACACCGGACAGGACTCGCCGGGAACCTGCTAGTTGGTCTTATACCAGATGTCAGATAGCAGTTCCCTGGTGACATGTGTACAGGTTAGTTCATCGACCTGAGATCGTCATTTGTCTCGTGTGAGTTCCCACTGTGCTTTGATTACTACCCTACCACGGCTCAAAGGAGTCGTGCAAACAGGTTTTAGTTGGGTACAGTCCCGAGCCACATGGAGGCAGTGAGCGGATCTGCAGGGGTTCGTCTCTCCCGGTATTGGGGGTGAGGTCGCGCTGTGTCTAGGAGAGCCATTACGCAAAGCCCTCGGCCGAGGCAGGAGATTTACTGGTAGGTATTCCAGTAGTATCTCAGGGCGTTCTGGGCTACACTCCGACACGACTTGTACCGCTTTTGGGGGTCTGACTTTTACCAACCCCCTAGGCCCGCCATGCGATACTCATAGACGAACGGACCGGACTGTACGGATATTGTCACTGACAGGCTCAGTAGGGTGTCAGGATGAGTTCGCTCATCGACGTCCCTTTTGGTCAATAGCTGGTGGCCCGTCACGTATTGGCTAATACCTCTGATGTGCTAGTGGTTAAATCCACAGCCATAGTATTGACGAGTCTTTAGAGTCCACCACACTTACAGTTACTCAAGCTTTCGGGCGAAACGCTGTAGAGGCCGTATGGAGATATGGCAGGGTCCGATCAGATATGTGCGGTATTGCACGGATCAGGATCAGACAGTTTTGTACTAGTAGCCGTATAGTTATATGGCAGGGTTCGATCTGATACGTGCGGTATTGCACGGATCAGGATCGAACGGATATTACTAGCCGGCTTTGGCTTAAGCCGGTCCTAGTTTAGTACAGTGTAGATTTTGTCTCATTGCATTTGTATCCGGACGGAATACAGATGCGGGTGTGTATGCACAGTATCGGTGTTTTCCTGTAATTTATTACGGGACCAGTTTTCTGGAGTTGCCAGTTTGTATTCCGTTCCGGCCGGTTTTTCTTTGTTCTTTCCCGGCCGGACTTTTCCGATGGAGGGGGTAATTTGCAGTTTTGCAAATTACACTTTGTGGAGGATTTTCTTGCATATGTATTTATCATGATAGCATCTTTAGATGCCATTCTTTTCCTTGATCTTTTCATGCTTTATCTTGATTAGAATTGATAAGAATGGTTGATGTAAGTTTGTAATGATTTTGTTTGGCTATGGTCACCACTTGTGCTCCTACCATCACCTCCCTTCATGCTTGATATTGTTTCCTCCACCATTCTTCTTCTCACTTGATGAATATGATAAGTTTTTCATGAGAGGAAAAAGAAGAAAAGAGAAGAAGAAGAGAGAGTATTCATTCTTGAGAGTTTGATCTTTCTTGATCTCATTTTTCATGCTAGAAAAATGCATGCACCATTTTTCTAGTCTTGATTCCTCCATCATCTTCAAAGGCAACAAACCCCAAGTGAGACTACTATGATTCTACACTACACATTCTACAGCATATCTTGAGCATGTCGAGTTGCCGGCTTCATGCGCGAGTTGCCTCGGTATTGAGGTGGGAGCCCGTAAAAGTACCCGGCTTCGTGGTGCCCTTTCCGACGAGGAGGAGACGGACGGAGATCCTGCGAGGAGATCGGAGTGGAGATGAAGACCGGAGGACTCGGATCATTCGGTACATCTCTCACCCCATCTCTAGTTAGCTAGTATAGGTTAATGGTTTCGATCCGGGTATATTGTCCGCGGTAGCGCCGGTTTCCGAGTAAGGAAAAATTTTGATTCCGCAATTTGGCCTCGGAATAGACGGCCGGGGCGCTGCCGTGGCGCAACATAGAGGTGGTAACATGGACTCAAAACCGGATCTTTGTTAAACATCTAACTAACAACCTAACTAGGAGTTGTTAACTACTCGGTTAGGGGGTTATACCTTTCTTTCTTGAACTCCTTCGTCTTCAAGCCTCGATGGTTGTCCGGATCGGCTTCACCCCGTCGTCTCCTTGCGCCGAAAATTGATCCACCTGAAATCTTCTACCTTTGTCTTCTTCTTCGGTCTTTGAAGAAACTAGTTCACTTGGTTTGCTAAATCTTATGAACTAGAGTTAGTAGAGAAGAGTGTGTTTGGGATTTTACTCTATGGTTCTTGTTTCTCAACACATGAGACAAGTGAACCATAGACCAAAGAGAGGGAGAGCAAGAGGAAGAAGATGAGAGCTCAAGAACAAGAGAGAGAATGAGAATGATAGAATGAGCAAAGACTTTTCTCTCTTGGCTCTCATAATCCAAAACCATCATCACAAAAATAGTAATCAAGTATTGTGTAAATGGTTTAAGTCAAAATGGCTATATCATTTCATGCACTCATATTGCACAAGAGAACAAGCAAGTGAAAAGTCTTTGCCATGAAATGATAGCCATTGTCATCATGATGGTCAACTAGTCCAACCTAGTCCACCGGTCAACAAAGTCAACAAGTCAACAAAGTCAACCCCTCAACAACCATGTCACCATAATACTTAATTAATATTATTGTTAATCATATATCATATTCTCATTAGGGTTGAGCAAAAAGTCAATAGTCAACAGTCAACGGTCAACAACCCTAATGAGAATCCTCTGCCTCTGTCTCTCCGTCAACTGTGCATACACACTCGCATCCGCGTTCCGAAGAACACGAATACAAACTGGATAAAACCAATCCCAATACGTACATTAGGATCTGGCTTAAACCAAAGTCCGCTAGTGTAAACTGTCCGGACACTAAACGTGCACAAGTGCACGGATGTGACTGAACCCTGTCGCAAAACCATGCGACCTCTACTCTTTTGCCTAAAGGCGAATAGCTTTCTGTGTGGAACTCTAAAGACTCGACACTACGCTGGCAGTGGGTTTAATCACAGACCGCAAGCGGCACTAGCTGTGTGTAACGGTCCCCAGGTAGATGCCGACAAGAAGACTGACGAGGCGAAACCCATCTGAACTCCTACTGAGCCTGAATGTGACATTCTCCGTACAGTCCGGTCTGTTCGTCTGATACATCGCATGGCGGGCCTAGGGGGCGGTAAACATCAGTCCCCTAATAGCGGTATAAGTCGTGTCGGAGTGAAGCCCAAAACACCCTGAGATAACACTGGAAGCCTCCTAGTATATCTCGATTGCCCTGGCCAGGGACTACTCGTGTAATGGCTCTCCTAGACACAGCGCGATGTCAACCCCCAATACCGGGAGAGACGAATCCTGTCTAACCGTCACTGCCTCCAAGTGCTTCGGGACTGCACCCAACTACTACCTGTTTGCACGACTCCTTTGAGCCGTGGTAGGGTAGCAATCAAAGTACAGTGGGAACACACTCGAGGCGAAGTGACAGTGTCAAGTCAGCGGACTAAGCTGTACTCATATCACCTGGGAACTGATAACTGACGATAGGTATAATACCAACCGGTCAGTTCCCGACGAGTCCTGTCCAGTGTACTCGTAACCCAACGAGCACCCGCATACTATCTCCAGTACGACGTACTGATGGCTGTGGGACAGACCATCTCCCACTCTGGGATGAGAAGCGCATGAGCTAGTCTACTCCGGAGTATCGATGCCCTGTCTCGATAGTCCTGCGACTAGGGACCTGCATAAGGATGTGCTTATAGATTACCCAGCCCCCACTAGTGTGACTGCCATCACAACGCTGGTAATCAAGCAAAGATCGTAAGGGCTCCACTAATGTGCATAGGTGATATACTAAAATAAACGCATGTACACATTGAAGTAGAAACAAACCAAGTAGCATACTACTATTTTGAGCAAGATTGTATATACAAGGTGAATATCCCAAGCTTTCATTAAATAATATACAAACTAGTATGATACAGTAATGGCCTCTAGGGCATATACACTAACAATCTCCCACTTGCACCAAGGCCATGTACTGGCGTATCGAAGACCTATCATCTCGATCAGCCGCTCGAACTGAGTTTGGGGCAAGGCCTTGGTGAATGGATCTGCAGTGTTATCTTCTGAAGCGACCCTCCGAACCTCGATCTCCTGGCGATCCACGATCTCCCTGATCAGGTGATACCGCCTTAAGATGTGTCTGGATCTCTGATGAGACCTGGGTTCCTTTGCTAAAGCTATTTCCCCGTTGTTGTCGCAATACAGAGGTATTGGATCAACAATGGACGGAACCACCTGAAGTTCTTTCAAGAACTTCCTCATCAAGACAGCTTCTTTTGCGGCATCAGATGCAGCGATGTATTCCGCTTCCATCATCGAGTCTGCAACGGTTTCCTGTTTGGAACTCTTCCAACACACCTCCCCTCCATTGAGGGTAAAGATAAAACCCGACATGGACTTGGAATCATCCTTGTCACTCTGGAAGCTGGAGTCAGCAAAGACCTCGATCTGGAGGTCTTTTCCGCCATACACCAAGAACATCTCCTTAGTCCTTCTTAGGTACTTGAGAATGTTCTTTACCGCTATCCAGTGTTTCACCCTAGGGTTTGACTGATACCGGCTTACCACACTCAGTGCATAAGCTACATCTGGTCTGGTACACAATATCGCATACATTATAGAGCCTACCGCAGAAGCGTAGGGTATAATAGACATGCGATCCCTCTCCAAATCAGTCTTGGGAGACATCTTTTTAGAGAGGGTGATCCCGTGACAAGCCGATAGGTTACCGCGCTTGGAATCTTCCATACTGAATCTTTTCAGTATGGTGTCGATGTACCTAGACTGAGAAAGTCCTAATATCCTCTTGGATCTATCACGATGGATCCGGATCCCCAGGATGTATGAGGCATCACCCAGGTCTTTCATGGAGAACCTGTGTGACAAGAACCCCTTGACAGATTGTAGCATAGGAATGTCATTTCCTATTAAGAGAATGTCATCCAGGTTTAAAACGAGGAATACTACAGTTCTCGCTACAAATCTACTATAGATGCATGGTTCATCTGGATTTTTGATAAAGCCAAATTCCTTGACCGTCTCATCAAAACAGATGTTCCAACTCCGCGATGCCTGCTTTAGTCCGTAAATGGACTTAAGCAACTTGCACACCTTTCCGCTGCTCCCACTCTGGATGAAACCCTCTGGCTGGTCCATATAGACACACTCCTCTAAATTTCCATTTAGAAAAGCGGTCTTTACGTCCATCTGCCAAATCTCATAATCGTGGAAGGCAGCAATGGCAAGAAGGATCCGAATGGATTTCAGCATAGCTACTGGAGAAAAAGTCTCGTCATAGTCCAAACCAGGTCTTTGACGAAAACCCTTTGCAACCAGTCTAGCTTTATAGGTCTCAACCTGTCCATCTACACCAATCTTCCTTTTGAAGATTCACTTGCATCCTACGGGTTTTACCCCGTCTGGAGCAATGTCCAACGTCCATACCTTGTTGGTGTACATGGACTCCATTTCAGTCCGCATTGCATCCAGCCATTTTACCGAGTCGACGCTCTGAATGGCTTGCTGGAAGCTAGTAGGCTCATCATAATCTATGATGCAATCCTCTCTATCCCCGTCTATGAGAAAACCGTAGTATCTCTCGGGCGGATGAGACAGCCTACTACTTCTGCGGAGCGGCGTAGGAATGTCCTGTTCTTTTGAACCCTCTGGTTCCACTAAGCTTTCAGTAATAGCTCGTGGTTCTGGAATTTCTTTCAGTTCTACTGCGCTCCCACTAATTTCCTTTTCTAAGAACTGGTGTTCTAGAAAGTGGGCATGCCGAGAAACAAAAATCTTTTGTTCCTCTTTGCAGTAGAAGAAATATCCCTTGGAGTTTTTTGGATATCCCACGAACTTGCACTGTACTGAGCGTGCCTCGAGCTTGTCCGTATGCTGCTTTTTGACAAAAGCTGGACTTCCCCATGTCTTAATGTGATTAAGATAGGGTCTCTTCCCACACCACATCTCATATGGTGTAGTAGGCACAGTCTTAGTGGGAACTCGGTTCAAAAGGTATGCAGCTGATTCTAGCGCATACCCCAAGAATGATCGCGGTAACTCTGCGTTACTCATCATGGACCGTACCATATCTAATAGGGTTCGGTTCCGTCTCTCCAATACACCGTTATGTTGTGGAGTGTATGGAGGAGTAAGCTGAGAGAGAATTCCGTTCTCTTTTAAATAGTCCAGGAACTCCGCACTCAAGTATTCTCCACCTCGATCCGATCTTAGAATCTTGATACTTCTGCCGGTTTGTTTTTCTACTTCAGTCTTATATTCCTGGAATTTTCCAAAGGCTTCAGACTTATGTTTCATTAAGAAGACATAACTGTACCTTGAAAAGTCATCCGTAAAAATAATGAAGTAAGAATAACCGCTTCGCGCATGTGTAGACATTGGACCGCACACGTCGCTGTGTACGAGTCCCAAGAGCTCGCTCGCTCTTACTCCGTGTCCAGTGAACGGAGTCTTTGTCATCTTTCCTTTGAGACAGGATTGACAAGTGGCATACGATTGATATTCGAACGGATTCAAATATCCTTCTGTATGTAACTTCGTCAACTTTCTCTCATTGATGTGACCTAGTCTACAATACCATAAGAAAGTCTGATTTATTTCCGGAGACTTTCTTTTGTGTGTATTCTGGACATTGAAAATCTGTGGTTGGTTTAATACGTATATACCATTGCTCAATGTACCTGACCCAATCAAAACTTGATTAAGGTGAATGTTTACAACATTGCTTACAAACGCAAATTCATAACCTTCTTTAGAAACCAAAGATACAGAAATGATATTACAAGTTGCGTTGGGTACAAAAAAGCAATTACGCAAAACCAAAACATGCCCATCTGACATTCCCAGGTGATAGTCCCCCATGGCCTTAGCATCAATGCTAGCTCCGTTTGCAACTTTGAGGGTCATGTCACCTGCCTTCAAAACCCTACGGTTTCTCAACGCCTACAAAGAATTACAGATATGAGATCCTCATCCGGTATCAAATACCCAGGAAGTAGAGTTTATTGAAAGACAGTTTTCAATAACATACACACCTGAAGCTGAAACCGCAACCTGCTTCAATTCCTGTGTCCTGGCTTTCCAAGCCCTGCAATCATTCTTCCAGTGTCCTTTCTTATGACAATAGAAGCATTCTTCTTTATCCACAAGCTGCCCCGCTTTCTTTGTTGCTTTTGCTTTTCCCTTCGTATCCACTTTACTAACACCGCCCCTTGGTTTGGCGGGGGCTTTCTTCTTCTTCCCTTTGGCTTTCGCCTTGGACCTAGAAGAGGAAGATCCTCCTACAAACAAAGTGGATGTTGTTAGTTATATGTATGCCCTAGAGGCCATTACTGTACATACGATGTATATTGTAGTGGATACTAGGACATATATAGGGAGGACTTTCTTGCTCGACATGATAGTATGCTATCTGGTTGTACTTTATCTTAACATGTATTCTGATTGTCTCTATATTACATGTTGATAAAGCCCTTAGGATGTGTACTCGACTACTGGGACTATGATGAGATCATACTAGTGGGGCCACGGTAGTCGACGAGTACATCCTATAACTGTTCCTAGTCGAGGGTATATCGAGACAGGGCATCGATACACCAGAGTAGACTAGCGTATACGCATCTTGACTCATATGATGGGCGACGGATGATCCCATATCCATCGGTGTTTGACATCAAGGATGGTGTATGGGTGCTCAGTGGAGACTGGGTACACTGGACGGACTCGCCGAGAACTCCCAGATAGTATTATACCTCACGTCAGATGGCAGTTCTCCGGTGACACTGGTACAGAGTAGTCTGTTGACCCGAGATCGTCATAGAGTCTTGTGTGATTCCCACTGTGCTTTGATTTCCATCATACCACGTCCAAGAGGGCGTGCAAAAAGGTGGCTTTTGGGTACAGTCCCGAATCACATGGAGGCAATGAGCGATAGGAGGGGATTCGTCTCTCCCGGTATAGGGAGTTGATGTTGTGCTGTGTTCGATTGGCTATAACCAGAAATCCCTGGCCAGAGTTGTTGAGATTTACTGGTAAGTGTTATCAGTAGTTTCTCAAACTGTTATAGACCTCATATCGATACGACTTATCGAGCTACTGGGGTCTGACGTTTACCACCCCTAGGAGAGATATGCGACATATCAGACGACGAGACCGGACTGTATGGGAGTGTTACTGTTTGGATTCACAGGAGAATGTACAGGCTTGCTTGTTGATCTTCTGAGCGCTCAATACCTGGGTGGCTGTTACGTTTAGCTGACCGCTTGCAGCTTGTGGGTATTTGATATGATCATCACCTACTGCCGGCGTATTGACGATTCTTTAGAGTCCTACACAGAAGTTTCTTGGCTCAGGCAAAACGGAGTAGGAGCACGTATGTGATATGTACGGGACCAAGGATAATGCGATATGAGATACCGTATTCTATTCTCGCGATATATGATATCAGCCGGGTCATCGGATCAAGTGTTGATTCGATGAATCGGTACGGATAAATATTAGTCGGTTATATGCGATATAGCCGGATTGTCGGATCAAGTGTTGATTTGATAATTTAATGTATAATAATATATATGATATATTAAAATTACATTAACTAATATTTGCTCACTAAAAGATTCTTTTTCTCACTCGGGTAATACATTGATATATATGCGATATATGTTAATTGTATTATTTTATTTTGTTACGATAAATATTATATATGTGATATATAATATTGTAACATGATATGATAACTAATGCAACATGGTTAGTGGAGTTTAAACATGATTAGGGTTTGGATTAGGGTTAAGACTTCTAGTTGATTCTAGAAGGTTTCTTTTTGTCATGATAAAGATATTTTGTTATGACTCATGCTTTAACCCAACCCAAACCCTAACCCTAGTTAATTCTCTACATGAGTTTAGTTGACCATGGTTGCATTATTTATCATATTAATTCTTTCTATTCATCACAAAAGGGTAATGAGATTATTCATCTTCTTCTTCCTTCATCTTTTCTTTCATGAAAAAGCTTACTAGTTTTTTTCAAAGTGATGAATAAATGTGAGAAAAAGATAAATAAAGAGAGCAAAAATCCTACTTCATCATCCTCATCTTCCCTTGCCCTTTAGATGAGAGTGTTCACTCAATTTTAGTGAGTGTTAGCTTGTGTTAATGAAACTTCAAGGTAGATCATCTTTGTATCGAAGATCGGAAGCAAGACTGCACCTTTCTCTTCGTGAAGCCTCTCGAGAGTCCAGAGCACGATGATCGCAGCGAAGGGACCTCAACACGGAGCATATGAAGTGAAAGACCGGATCTACAAAGGTTGTAATCCCTCTCACTTAGTGTTAAAGAGTTTAGCATGTTAGTTTTCGCCTAATATCTAGTTTAAAGATCCGTATTCGGGTTGTTCGGCACGGCTAAAATTTTAATCGGGCATGGTTGATGCCTCGTAGACCCTTGTGCGCGTGCCCAGCAACCCTACAGATGTTTCCCTACCTTTCTGTAGGGTGCCCTCTCCGCTCCTCAGCATGTTGAGGAGTTCTGAAAGTTCAACTTCCTTTTCTTGTAAGTTGAAGTTCAGTATAAACTGGGCGTAAGTGGAAGGAAGGGACTGGAGAATCAAGTCCGTATAGAGCTCATTCTCCAACGTGGTCCCAAGTTCTGCGAGCTCCTCAATGAAGCCAATCATCTTAAACACATGTTCCGCTACCGATGATCCGATGGCCAACCTTGCCGAAAATAACTTCTTCGACACTTCGTATCTTGCGATACGAGACTGCTCTCCATACAGTTCTTTTGTATGGAGAAATATGGATTCGAGGTCCATATTCTCATGCCTCCTCTGATGTTCGTTGTCCATAGAGGCAAGCAAGAGGCACTTGGCCTTCGCGCAATCGATCTCCCAAGTCTTACGGATTTCCTTATCCGCGACTCTGGAGGTGGGACCTGGGACAGGGGGAGCTTTGGTGGTAAGAAGATACCCCAGCTTGTCATAAGTGATTGCCATCTTGACATTCCTGAGCCAATCTTTGTAGTTTGGCCCTGTCAGATGTTTTTATCTAGAAGTAATTTAAGTCCAGTCATGTCGATTGGTCGCTGCAATTAGGAGAGAGAAGAAGAAACACTCAGCATGATGCTCTTGCAAGTTTAGAGTGGTTTTTAGTTTGTCTAAACAGGATGGCTCCCACTGTTTCTCGAATCCCTCCTCAAACCAAAAAGGAAGAATTAGTCAGGATCAATCTCACCGTACAATACTTGCTTAACCGTTCAGCCAGGCCAGTGTCGGTACTTCGAGGGAGGTTTTCCAACGCTTTCGTGAAGTTCCTTAATTTAAGAACCTCTTTTCCCTGGGAGCGTAGCCCCGCTAACACCTTTCTAGACACCTACTAGGTTTATAGCATTGATCGTTAAGTGAGAAATTTCCCGAGGAGTAGCATATACTCACACTAGGATCGGGATCCAAACATCATCGCGTGACAAAACTGAAGGAATCCTACCAGAATCATCACACTCCAAATGGTATGCAGCGCTAGCAAGTTTCAGTTCTTTTGAAACTCCCGATGTGGATTTTTGCCCCATGCTCTTATGACCTTGACTTTGGCCAAAATATCATAAGTCACATGTCAAGTTCTACCCGTCATTCTCCAGGTTAATTTGGATCCACCCGTACCTACCTTTGAGTTTGGCCAAAATGGCAGTACGACTGTCCCAAACCAACGCATCTATCTATGCTACACATGAATACCCAATAGCTACCAATCACTATGCCTTGACTTTGGCCAACATACATAGCTTGAATACTATTGACTATCCATATGAAACGACGGAGGGCTACGAATGGTTTTGGCTAAACCGTGAACGTAGTGAACTTGATATAATCGATGGAACGAGATAGCTTTTAAAAGGAGCGGCTCAAGCTACGCATTTAAAAGTTAGTTTTGAAAAGAACCGAGTGGTTTTTCGAAAGTGTTCCAACGACTTTTACTTGGTTTATTTTTCTTGCATTAGTTCTTTTAATGCGTGATATTCTTGCATTAGTTCTTTTAATGCGTCCCATCATTTAATCCTACCATTGCAGAAAACAACCAAAATATGACGTACGCTTATGCCATTCTCATTCGCCACGGGGCCCCGTCATTACCCGTTAGGTTACTTAACTAATGATAGAGCGGGGCCTGGGCTAGCGCAGCTGTAAAACATAAGCAACGCCTAAATAATATCATATATAGATATATTGCAATGATAGCCATTTCAGATCACAGATGAACATATTGGATATACTAGGAATCCGCAATTTGTACGAGCCTGTAACGAAAAGCAGATTACACGGTCGCGGTGAATAGCCAATACCCCATCCATGACCCCTACGGGTGCGGCAAACTACCCGCCAAGTACCCGAAGCGAAGCAACCTCCCTCAACTCCGTGAGTAGGCCACTCGGCACTTCGGCATACCCGGTAGTTTGTGCACCCCCTCCATGGGTCTATCCTAGGAGCAAAAATAGTAAAAAGAAATTATACAATGACGGCTACAACCCCGACCCGGTTGTGCGGCCATACAAATAATTATTATATCAATTTACAAATTTACATGAATTGAAAGAAAAGAAAACTCTCGTTTCACAACCCCGGGCTATTCACCTGCGACAATCCAATGAATTCATATACACATTCCAATAACATTACAGATCACAGATTTGTATAACCCCCACTAATCGACATATAGCGATTAGCAGACGTTCAATACAAATATCACATCACAGATAAAAACCCGTCAGCTCAAGTCTTTAGAATTTCGATCAAAAATACGGATTTTTAGGCCCCAAACACAAAATTTTCGTTCTGGAAAATCTGGGCTAAAACGACATATTCCAAAAATCCCAAAATACCCCACTGAACAAACTGCAACCAAAATTTCCTACTGCCGAGTCAACTCGGCCGCGGAACCGCGGCGGGAGCACGCTCCCGCCGCGTTTCCGCGGCGCTTTGATCGGTTCAGTGGACGAAATTTTGGCAGTTTGTTATAAAAACCCTGAGTCGAATTTTAAAGTATGATTTACCATTTTTAGAACAGAGGAAAAATTCGACAGCAAGCATGATATCGGGGTTCATTTTGGGACTTTTTCTTTGATCGATTTTCTAGCTACTTTGCTAACATGTTAGATAGAGTTTAACTAGGCTCTGATACCACTGTAAGTCCATGCTACCTCTCCCGGTACTTTCGGGCATGCGGAATATGGTGAAAAACAATTTTCTAGAGGTGGTAACATGGACTCAAAACCAGATCTTTGTTAAACATCTAACTAACAACCTAACTAGGAGTTGTTAACTACTCGGTTAGGGGGTTATACCTTTCTTTCTTGAACTCCTTCGTCTTCAAGCTTCGATGGTTGTCCGGATCGGCTTCACCCCGTCGTCTCCTTGCGCCGAAGATTGATCCACCTGAAAGCTTCTACCTTTGGCTTCTTCTTCGGTCTTTGAAGAAACTAGTTCACTTGGTTTGCTAAACCTTGTGAACTAGAGTGAGTAGAGAAGAGTGTGTTTGGGATTTTACTCTATGGTTCTTGTCTCTCAACACATGAGACAAGTGAACCATAGACCAAAGAGAGGGAGAGAAAGAGGAAGAAGATGAGAGCTCAAGAACAAGAGAGAGAATGAGAATGATAGAATGAGCAAAGACTTTTCTCTCTTGGCTCTCATAATCCAAAACCATCATCACAAAAATAGTAATCAAGTATTGTGTAAATGGTTTAAGTCAAAATGGCTATATCATTTCATGCACTCATACTGCACAAGAGAACAAGCAAGTGAAAAGTCTTTGCCATGAAATGATAACCATTGTCATCATGATGGTCAACTAGTCTAACCTAGTCAACCGGTCAACAAAGTCAACAAGTCAACAAAGTCAACCCCTCAACAACCATGTCACCACAATACTTAATTAATATTATTGTTAATCATATATCATATTCTCATTAGGGTTGAGCAAAAAGTCAATAGTCAACAATTAACGGTCAACAACCCTAATGATAATCCTCTGCCTCTGTCTCTCCGTCAACTGTGCATACACACTCGTATCCGCATTCCGAGGAACACGAATACAAACTGGATAAAACCAATCCCAATACGTACACTAGGATCTGGCTTAAACCAAAGTCCGCTAGTGTAAACTGTCCGGACACTAAACGTGCACAAGTGCACGGATGTGACTGAACCCTGTCGCAAAACCATGCGACCTGTCGGAAAACCATTCGACCTCTACTCTTTTGCCTAAAGGCGAATAGCTTTCTGTGTGGGACTCTAAAGACTCGAAACTACGCTGGCAGTGGGTTTAACCATAGACCGCAAGCTGCACTAGCTGTGCGTAACGGTCCCCAGGTAGATGCCGACAAGAAGATTGACGAGGCGAAACCCATCTGAACCCCTACTGAGCCTGAATGTGACATTCTCCGTACAGTCCGGTCTGTTCGTCTGATACATCGCATGGCGGGCCTAGGGGGCGGTAAACGTCAGTCCCCTAATAGCAGTACAAGTCGTGTCGGAGTGAAGCCTAAAACACCCTGAGATAACACTGGAAGCCTACTAGTATATCTCGATTGCCCTGGCCAGGGACTACTCGTGTAATGGCTCTCCTAGACACAGCGCGATGTCAACCCCCAATACCGGGAGAGACGAATCCTGTCTAACCATCACTGCCTCCAAGTGCTTCGAGACTGCACCCAACTACTACTTGTTTGCACGACTCCTTTGAGCCGTGGTAGGGTAGCAATCAAGGTACAGTGGGAACACACTCGAGGCGAAGTGACAGTGTCAAGTCAGCGGACTAAGCTGTACTCATGTCACCTGGGAACTGATAACTGACGATAGGTATAATACCAACCGGTCAGTTCCCGACGAGTCCTGTCCAGTGTACTCGTAACCCAACGAGCACCCGCATACTATCTCCAGTACGACGTACTGATGGCTGTGGGACAGACCATCTCCCACTCTGGGATGAGAAGCGCATGCGCTAGTCTACTCCGGAGTATCGATGCCCTGTCTCGATAGTCCTGCGACTAGGGACCTGCATAAGGATGTGCTTATAGATTACCCAGCCCCCACTAGTGTGACTGCCATCACAACGCTGGTAATCAAGCAAAGATCCTAAGGGCTCCACTAATGTGCATAGGTGATATACTAAGATAAACACATGTACACATTGAAGTAGAAACAAACCAAGTAGCAAACTACTATTTTGAGCAAGATTGTATATACAAGGTGAATATCCCAAGCTTCCATTTAGTAATATACAAACTAGTATGATACAGTAATGGCCTCTAGGGCATATACACTAACAGGATCATCCTGCCCTCATCATATATATGAGCCAATCTCCAAGGAGAATTAGGTTTCGCGGATCTGAATGGTTAAACCAATGATATTGTATCGCAGCGAATTTCGGCAGCTGAAATTGTAAGTGTATAGTGTAGGATATATATGCCCTAGAGGCCATTCTTTATAATGGGTACTATGGATATGTGTATATCAGGATATACATATATATGTCATAGAGGCCATTGTTTGTAATGGATACTATGGATATGTATATATATAGGATAATCTTGCTCAAAATGATAGTATACTATTTGGTTTGACTTTTATCTTAGCATGTGCACATGTTGATAAAGCCCGTAGGATGTGCTTGACTACCAGCGTTGTGATGGCAGTATTTGGGTTACACTAACGCCCCGGCCATCTACCGTGGTCGTTTGCAGAATAAAAATTTTACTACGAGTTTAAACTGGCGCTAAATGAAAGCCGATAACCGGATCTACCATAAACCTTAAACTAAATAACTAGGAGGAGCTATCTACTATGATAAAAGAATCTCGCCAAAAGATCCGTGTCCTTCGGTTTTCTTTCCTTATCGTTCGTTCCAAGTAGCCACCATGATCGAGATTGATCTTCTTTTCTTGCTCCTTCGGTTCTCTGGGATCGAGCTTGTTCGTCGGTCCTCCTCCGTCGAAGATGATCCACCCGAGAGATGTAGTACATGGCTCTAGCTCTAAGCTAAGTATCAAAAGGAGCAATTAGAGAACTTGGGTTGCTATACCAAGAAATCTAGGATGTAGTGTGAGCTTTTAAGTGTCTTTCTATTTTTATCTCACTTTCTCTCTTGATTCTCAACACATGAGATTGTCGAGAGGAGGTAGATGATGAAGGTGGAGGTGTTCAAGAGAAGGAGAGGAGAGTGAAGCAAAAATGGTGAGCTCAAAAGAAAATGAGTCAACCATTTGTGAGAAAATAACTCATTATGGTTTTGTAAAACAATATCCAAGAATAAAATATATCAACCATGCTTCAATAGTTGCCACAAATGAATTAAAAATTCATTTGTCAACTATTGAGGCATGGTCCTCACCATACTTCCCTTACCTTCATTTTACACCTCATTTCCATTTAATGAATAAATGGAAAAAGCCATGATGAGGTGTCCACCTTCTATAATTTAATCCGTAATAAAATACGGATTATAGTCTACTGTATATACATATCTACATTCACATAAGAACATGAATGCCCAAAGAGATAGAATAACACGAAGAACATAATACTAGAATATACATATTGAAATGCATATATGTAAATTATTAAATAAATACTTGATTTAATAATCAGGCTCAATCCCGAGTCGGCTAGTATTATCAGCTTTCCGATCGAAAGTCCGGGTACACAGTACATCAATCGACCAGAACCATGCACATATCCAATACGGCTACTACACCATTTCGCCTGAACCAGAGAAAGCCTCTATGTGGGACTCTAAAGACTCGACAGTACGCCGGCAGTGAGTTACTGCATAAATCCATAATCACAAGCACATCAGCGGCACTAGCTGTACGTAACGACTATCCGGGTACCTGTCGAAAAGGAAGGCCGACGAGCAAACTCATCCAGATCCCAACTGATCCTATCTGTGACCATCTCCGTACAGTCTGGTCTCTTCATCTGAGAGTATCCCATACCGGGTCTAGGGATGGTAAACGTCAGAGCCTAATAACCCGATAATTCATGTTGATGCGGCTCAGGACTAATCTAGGAAACTGCTGATCAACTTATCAGTAAATCCCAACTGCCTTGGCCAAGGTCTTAGGGTCCTGACCAATCGAACACAGTGCGATATCGACTCCCTATACCGGGAGAGAATAATCCCCAACAACCACTCACTGTCTCCATGTGGGTCGAGACTGTACCCAACCAAAACCTGTTTGCACGAATCAGTAGAGCCGTGGTAGGGTAGTGATCAAAGTACAGTGGGAACTTACATGGGACAAATGACGATCTCAAGTCCGAAGACTAACCTGTACTCATATCACCTGTGAACTTACATCTGACGATTGATATAATACCATCTAAAAGTTCTCGGCGAGTCCGTCCAGTGTACTCACCCCCGGTAAGCACCTGTATACGATCTTAGGTGCAAAAGACCAATGGTTGCGGGACTGTACCATCGCCCCTCGTCAGGGCCTAGAAACGTATACACTAGTCTACTCCGGAATATCGATGCTCAGTCTCGATACTCCCACGACTAGGGACCTTTTAAGGATGTGCTTACCGACTACCCAGCTCCTACAAGTATAATAGCCATCACAATGTAGGTAGTCTAGCAATGATCCTACGGGCTTTGTCAACATATATGAATGATACGTAATAGCAAGTAAAACATATGCATATGTTAAGATAAAGACAAACTAGATAGCATACTATCATATCGAGCAAGAATGTCATGTACATATATATGTCCAAGCATCCACATGTATACAAATACTGTATGTGCACGGTAGCGCCCTGCCCTTCTTTTCGAGGCCAAAATGAGGAAACAAAAACTTTTCTATAACTAGAAACCGGCGCTACCACGGACTATATACCCGGATCGGACCATTAACCTACTACTAGCTAACTAGAGAAAGGGTAGAGAGGCTATACCGAGCGATCCGTGTCCTTCGGTCTTCGGTCACCATCCCGATCTCCCCGCGACATCTCCGATCTTGATCTCCTCGTCGGAAAGGGCACCACATCACCGAGTCTTTTTACGGGCTCCCACCTCTGAACCGAGGCAACTCGGACACGAAGTTGGAAATCCGACGTGTCCAAGATTACTGTAGACTGAGTGTAGAACGCTATGTCTCAACGGTTAATGAAGTTGCCATTTTTGGAGTGGAGGTGATGGAGATGAAGTTTGAGATGGAACTAAATCATTTTGTGCAAGCAAATGAGATACAAATCCTACCCCAAAAATTTTGACAGCCCCTTAAACTAGTGGCCGGCCATATGGGTAGTGGAAAGATAAGGTGGTGAGCATAAGAAAAAGCATGGGTGAGCATAAGGAAAAGGTGTGATGATAATGAGGAAGTATTGTCACACTCATTTCCTAATCAAATCCCATCACCATAAAGCAAGTAATGATGGACCAAAAAGAAGTCAAAGGATGCAAGAACCATCTTGAAGCCTCCACCACAAAAACACCCTCCATTTTGCTAATTTGCACATTTGCAAATAAGCCCCTCCATGGAAAATTCAGCCTAGGAAAGAAAGAACGGAAAATGGCCGAAAAGGGAAAGCAAGCTGGAAAATTCAAAAAGCGATCCGGTAATAAATTACAAGAAAACCCCGCGACTGTATATACATACCCGCATTAATATTCCGACCGAATACAAATGCAATGAGACAAAATCTACACTGTATAATACTAGGATCCGGCTTAAACCAAAACCCGCTAGTATTATCCGTCCGAATCATAACTCGTGCACAAGTGCACGCGTACGTTCGAACCCTGCCATAAAACCATATGGCCTCTACAACGTTTCGCCAGAAACTTGAGAAACTGTCTGTGGGGGACACTAAAGACTCGTCAATACTTTAGCTGTGGATTTAACCACTAGCACGTCAGAGGTATTAGCCGTACGTAACGGGATACGAAGTATTGACCAAAAGGGAGGTCGATGAGCGAACTCATCCTGACACCCTACTGATCCTGTCAGTGACAATATCCGCACAGTCCGTTCCGTTCGTCTATGAGCATCGCATGGCGGGCTTAGGGGGTTGGTAAAAGTCAGACCCCCAAAAGCGGTACAAGTCGTGTCGGAGTGTAGCCCAGAACACCCTGAGATACTACTGGAATACCTACCAGTAAATCTCCTGCCTTGGCCAAGGACTTTGTGTAATGGCTCTCCTAGAAATAGTGCGATCTTACGCCCTATACCGGGAGAGACGAACCCCTGCAGATCCGTTCATTGCCTCCATGTGGCTCGGGAATGTACCCAACTAAAACCTGTTTGCATGAATCCTTTGAGCCATGGTAGGGTAGTAATCAAAGTACAGTGAGAACTCACACGAGACAAATGACGATCTCAGGTCGATGAACTAACATGTACACATGTCACCAGGGAACTGCTATCTGACGTCAGGTATAAAACCAACTAGCATGTTCCCGGCGAGTCCTGTCCGTTGTACTCATAACCCAATGAGCACCTGTATACATCTTAGGTGAACCAACTGACACCAGTGGCTTATGAGACCGGCCACCGCCCCTCGTCGGGGCCTCGACTGTATACACCAGTCTACTCTGGAGTATCGATGCCCTGTCTCGAAAACTCCCACGACTAGGGACTTTTTAAGGATGTGCTTATAGACCCCAGCTCCCACGTATATGATCGCTATCATACTGCTGGCCGTCAAGCAAGAATAGGACTCTATCATCGCGCAATAGTGACCTGTAAGGTCACCTAAAGCAGTACACGATGATAAAGATAAACCAGATAGCATACTATCATCTTGAGTAAGACTGTCCTACCGGCATAGGTCATCCCTCAATCATTGCAATCACGTGCCTGTGATCCAATAATTGACTCTGAGGGCACTATATCCAACATTCTCCCACTTGCACTTAAGGATAATTATTGTGATGTCGCATACTCACAGCCCGTGTGATACCGAACCCCCAACTCTTCTACTAATCAGTCTCACAAAACCCGTTTGCGAAACTAATGCGTTCAAGGAATAGCCTCAGTGAGTGGATCTACTTTGATGTTTCTTTCTATGTATCTCTTAATCTCAAGTTCGCGGAGAAAACCCATCCCCTGAAATGAGCAATACCTATCTTAGAATATGTTTGGATATCTGATGGGACCTAGTTCATAAATGAACTCCAAATCCAAACTTCTTAGACTGTATCGTCAACTGAACTTAATCAGTATCCTGCGTCATACCTCCCTCAGTGTCCACTTGGATGACCTGTCCAAAATACTGCCCCTCGTCAGAGGGAAAACTATAACTCTGACAACCATTCAGTCATCCATGTCACCTTGGAAGCCTGGAATGATAACTGTCTCCCGAATGAGGCTGTCATTATCATATCCCTAGAATATCTACTTATGTTCTAAAACTGCTTCCAATCGTTTCTCCAGGACATGACTAATATCAACATATTGCATTTAATGCAAAAACAACGTCTGGTGTGGAACTTGAAATCTCATGATTGACTCAATTGCCTAAGCAAGTGATCTGCCAATCATGCACATCCCTCTCCCCTTTAGTCGGTAAGACACCTTCAGAGAGGGTGACTCCTTCACCTGCAGGTACACTACCGTGCCAGGAGTCGTCCATTCTAAAACACCTTTAGAATGCTGTCTAAGTACCCAGATTGGGACACTTCCTAAATCTAGATCTAAAACCATAGGTCTAGTAACCAGAATATCTGATATAATATCCAATTCCTATGTGGAGAAACCACTGTGTGACAACCAAAATAATACCGATCGTAGTATAGGAATTTCACTTCCTACTCTGTTACTCTGTGTATGTCATCCAAATACCAGGACATCACACCCAACTACCTTCTTAACAGATTCATCCCCTATTCTGATGAAGTAAAACCTATGACTGTCACATCAGAAATAGATAATCTATCTCCGCTATATCTTCTTTAGCCCATAAATAGACATAAGCTATCTGTCCACTATGCTTCCGCTTCTCCCACTGACTACGACAACCCTCTGGCAGAGTCATATAAACGTTCACTTCTAAAGCTAATTTAGAACGACGCTATATTCATCCTCCTGTCGGGTCTCACAGTCTGGAACAACAGCAATGGCAAGTCTGGGTAAACAAGAACCTCCCTGCCACCGTCCTTGAGGCTACCGGAGTACCTCTCGGGTGCCTGAGGTTACCCATCTTATCTACGGAGTGGCTAATGGAATGTCAAATCAGATTGAATCTTTAGGTTCTTATCAAATTTTCAGTAATCGTTTGCGGTTCTGGAATCACTTCCAGTTCTACCATACTTCCACTACTGTTTTCTGAAAAAATCCATTTTACTAAAACTGTGGCGAGTCAAGAACAATATATTGATCTTTCAGATGGTAGAAAGTCAACCTTCGTCATAGCCCGGGTCAACCCACAAACAGCTATTACGGAAATGTGCCTTGAGTTATCCAGAGTCTGGTTTTAAGCATAAGCCGTACAACTCCCCGTACCTTAACATCGTTAAGATATGAACCGTTCTATATCCAATATAGAAATAGAGGCACTGATTTAATTGGAACCAGATTCAAATCATGCAACTGTCTCCAGTGCATGTCAACTAAATGGAATGAGGCTGATCAGCGTTTCTCAACTTAGGAATGCATCCAGATATGAGTAACCTGAAAGGGAAACAAGTTTTCCAAAATCATTACTATCAACTGAATACCATACACAAGTATCTACATCTTCGATCACCTTGAAGAATCCCGATACTTGCAACACCTGGTTCTCTTCTTTATTCATATACCTATAACTTCTCAAAATTCGGACCTTGTGTTTGTACGAAACACTTGTCTAAAAACTAGAGAAGTCATGAGTAAACCGAATATAGTACGAGGACCAACCCCTCTGTCCTAATGGACACTGGAAAACATACAATACTCTGTATAAGTCTCTTGAGTCTAATAACTCATTCCCTGTGTGTCGTAGGTTGAAAACTGTACTTATGGTTAAGAAGAATTACACCGCTGTTTAATGCTCCTTACCTAACCATCAACCGATATAGGTAAATGTCATCGACATAATTTCAAAAAGTTATATCTCACTTTATAAAAATAAACGTACAGATATATCAATTTAAAATTGGTGCATAACAACGGATATTCAAAACCAAAAATTTGCCGTCCGGCAAAAAACCCAGGCGATTTCCTCAAATATCACCAATTACAATGAATTCCGATATAAAGAGGATGATCACCTAATTCCCAATAAGTTACTCCCACTGATCATCTGTAAAACCATACAGATATGAGAATCATACCTGGTGAATACATACCCTGGAATAAGGACTAATTGGGAAATCAGTTTTCTTTTAACAGTACATAGTGAAACTGAAACATGTAAATGTTTCGAAGGGGTATCCGGGTATTCCTAGTAATGCCTCTTCCATTATCCAGATTCACAACTGTAACCGTATATTTCTTTGCCATCTCTCCAAATCCCTCTATATGTCTTTAGTCATTACCTTCTGTAAACCCCTTTTAGGCTTAAATGGTTTTCTTCCTTCTCTACCGTTCGGCACCAGCCTATGGTTTGGAAGAAGACTATCCAATAAGCGTAACAGGTGTACTGTCCTAATCCTAGGAGAACTCGCAATGCAAGAGAAGGTGAAGATAAAAGACAACCGAATAAACCTTATTCCTAATTCTCCTGAACCAGAATCCATCCCCGAACTGGAACAAGTTTCTTTCAAGTTCGTATATAACCATACGATGGAGTATCCAAATAACTGTGGATCTTCGTAGTGATACGGAGTGTCCTGGAGAAATACAAAGGTGAAGTGGCAGTGCTAATGAAATACTTGGTTTGGTAGTGAATAGCAGTCGCAATTTACTTTGCCCTCCTTCTAAGCCCTTTATTTGTCTTTACTTAATACCTTCTGTACACCACACTTAGGCTAATCGGCTTTATTCATTCCCTACCGTTCGGCACCAGCCTAAGGTTTGGAATAAGACTATCCAATAAGCGTAACGGGTGTATTATCCCCTAATCCAAGCAGCACTCGCAACCTGAGAGAAGGTAAAAGGAAAAGACAACTGAATAGTCCTATTCGTTTTCTCCAGAACCGGAAACCATCCGCGAATAAATTCCTTCGAGTTCGTATATAACCATACGATGGTTTTATCCAATAGAAGTGGACGTTCGTAGTAATACGGGGTGTTTTGGAGAAAAGGGTAAGAGTAGGAGTGGCAATGAGGTATGCAACTCTGACAATCCAAAAGCCAGTGTTTTAAGAAGGTTCGGTTAATTTGGTCACTGAGTCATAGTCTAGGGTTGGGTCATGGTCGCTGCCAAAGAGAGAGAGAAAAGAAACACTCAGCGTGCACTCTAACCTAGATCAGAATGGTTATCACTTTATCTAATCAGGAAACCTCCCATTGTAACCTCAAATTCTCCTCCAAACCTGAAAAAAGAATTAGTCGGAATCACCCGAGGAGTAAACCAACTCATCAGTGGGTATCGGGATCCAACTATCATCGCATGATAACGTGATGGAATCCACTCACGTTATCACACTCCAGAAGGTATGCGCATATCTGGCAAGTTTCAGTTTCTTTAGAAACTCCTGATGTGATTTTTACCCTATGCTCTTATGACCTTGACGAAGGTCAACAAATCATAAGTCACATGTCAAGTTCTACCTGTCATTGTCCAGGTTAATTTGAACCCACCCGTACAAGCCCTTGATTAAGGCTAACATGGCTATACGACTGTCCCAAACCAACGCATCTATCTATGCAGCAGAAAGGTAACAAGCAGCTACCATTCACTATACCTTGACGAAGGCCAACAAACATAGCATGAATACTACGTGCTGCCCATCTGAAATGACGGAGCGCTACGAATAGTTTTTGGCGAAAAACCTTGAACGTAATGAACTTGATATCATTGAAGGAACCGGATAGATTTTTATAAAAATATAGTGGCGAAAACCTTTGCTAAAGTGGTCACTCCCGGTGAAGGGATCTCGGCTCTTTCTCCATAGAATGAGGTGCAGGATATTCTAAGTGAATACCACGATGCAAAGCAAAAGGCAATCAGCTATAATGAAGTTATTACCCTGACGCAAACTTCTGTCCAAGGGGTCACTCCCGATGAAGGGATCTCGGCCCTTGCCTCGTCGACTAAGGTGCTGGATATTCATAACCGAATACCACTGTGCAAAACAAAAGAGAACGTCCTTGCAATAACAGCTTTTTGAAAAATGTTCCAACAACATCAGAATAGGTTTGTTTAGCTTGCATTGATTCGAATCAACGCAGTCCCATCAATTGATCACACCAATAAAGAACGAAAATACGATGTACGTATATGCCATCCGCATTCGCCACTGGGTCCCGTCATCACCCGTTAGGTTACTTAACTAACGACAGAGCGGGGACTGGACTAGCGCGGATGCAAAACATATACAATATCTACTAGTATATATATATATATATATCAATATATAATAATCGCTCAAGGCGTGATAAAATGCAACATCACAGAAATGTAATAAGCATCACAGAACAATACAGATATCTGGGATCCCCGAGTTTCATAGAGCCGCTACTGAAACCCGACGTTCTCTTGGTCCTGTGGATAGCCTATGCAATGAAATCCTAGACCCCTACGGGCGCGGCAAGTTACCCGCCAAAACCTGGAGCGAGGCAGCCCCTTTCAACAACGTGAATGGACCACCTAGCACTTCACGGAATCTGGTAACTTGTGCACCCCTCCTAGGGTCAACCTGTACCCCTTATGAGTGCGACGAATAGCCCGCCAATTCTAGAGTGAAGCCCCCTCCGTCTCAAAGCCATGAGATGCGGGCACGTTGCCCTTTAGAACCCGGCTATCCATGCACCCCTCCGCTGGGTAATCCTAGTACAGAAAGTAAAATATACAACGGGTACATCGACCTCATCCCGGTCGTGCCCCAAAAGAATAATATACAAACAGGCAGTGACAACAGTCCACATGTCGGACGCTCGCCCCATAATATCAAATGTACAAATACAACCAAACTGTACTAACATTGCATTCAGGCTATCCGCCACGACAAATCCGCAGCATAACACAGAACATCAACGTGAATGTCACGTTCGTAAATCCGTCTAAAAGGGCTATAACAATTAGACAGGATTTACCGATCAAATGACATTCACAGTCGTAGATATAATGTAAATACTGTGAACTAAGATGTTTAAAATTTTCGATCGACAAAAATTCTCGAAGTGGGCCCCAAGCACAACTGTAGCACTCAAAATAAATCTGGGCCCAAACAGAATATACCAAAAACCCCATTTCCAAGACAAAGTGCACTGCAGAAATTTTGGTGTTGTGTTGCTACAGAACGGCGGCGGATCCGCAGCCAAAAGGGGGTTACGGCCGCGGTTCCGCCGCGCTACAGTGACATCATTGAACCAAAATTTTGCAGAACTCTTAAAAAACCCTGCATATATTTCTGCAATATACCAAATAATTTTTGACAACTAAAAAATTTCGACAGAAACTGATGCTTGGAAAATGTGGTTTTTGGAAATTCGTTTGATCGAACTTGTAAACATGTTAAAGCAAGCTAGTAAAGGTTAATGGCGTGGCTCTGATACCATGTAAGTGCACGGTAGCGCCTCGACCTTCTTTCCGAGGCCAAAATGCGGAAACAAAAACTTTTCTATAACTAGAAACCGGCGCTACCGCGGACTATATACCCGGATCGGACCATTAACCTACTACTAGCTAACTAGAGAAAGGGTAGAGAGGCTATACCGAGCGATCCGTGTCCTTCGGTCTTCGGCCACCATTCCGATCTCCCCACGGCATCTCCGGTCTTGATCTCCTCGTCGGAAAGGGCACCACATCACCGAGTCTTATTACAGGCTCCCACTTTTAAACCGAGGCAACTCGGACACGAAGTTGGAAAGCCGACGTGTCCAAGATTGCTGTAGACTGAGTGTAGAACGCTATGTCTTAACGGTTAATGAAGTTGCCATTTTTGGAGTGGAGGTGATGGAGATGAACTTTGAGATGGAGCTATATCATTTTGTGCAAGAAAATGAGATACAAATCCCACCCCAAAAATTTTGGCAGCCCGCCAAACTAGTGGCCGGCCATATGGGTAGTGGAATGACAAGGTGGTGAGCATAAGAAAAAGCATGGGTGAGCATAAGGAAAAGGTGTGATGATAATGAGGAAGTATTGTCACACTCATTTCCTAATCAAATCCCATCACCATAAAGCAAGTAATGATGGACCAAAAAGAAGTCAAAGGATGCAAGAACCATCATGAACCCTCCACCACAAAAACACCATCCATTTTGCTAATTTGCACATTTGCAAATAAGCCCCTCCATGGAAAATTCATCCAAGGAAAGAAAGAAAGGAAAATGGCCGAAAAAGAAAGCAAGCTGGCAACTTCAAAAAGCGATCCGGTAATAAATTACAGGAAAACCCCGCGACTGTATATACATACCCGCATTTGTATTCCAACCGAATACAAATGCAATGAGACATAATCTACACTGTATAATACTAGGATCCGGTTTAAACCAAAGCCCGCTAGTATTATCCGTCCGAATCATAACACGTGCATAAGTGCATGCATACGTTCGAACCCTGCCATAAAACCATATGGCCTCTACAGCGTTTCAGCCGAAACTTGAGAAAATGTCTGTGGGGGACTATAAAGACTCGTGAATACTTTGGCTGTGGATTTAATCACTAACACGTCAGAGGTATTAGCCGTACGTAACGGGCTACCAAGTATTGACCAAAAGGGAGGTCGATGAGCGAACTCATCCTAACACCCTACTGAGCCTGTCAGTGATAATATCCATACAGTCCGGTCCGTTCGTCTATAAGCATCGCATGGCGGGCCTAGGGGGTTGGTAAAAGTCAGACCCCCAAAAGCGGTACAAGTCGTGTCGGAGTGTAGCCCAGAACACCCTGAGATACTACTGGAATACCTACCAGTAAATCTCCTGCCTTGGCCAAGGACTTCGTGTAATGTCTCTCCTAGAAACAGCGCGATCTCACCCCAGTACCGGGAGAGACGAACCCCTGCAGATCCGCTCACTGCCTCCATGTCGCTCGGGACTGTACCCAACTAAAACCTGTTTGCACGACTCGTTTGAGCCGTGGTAGGGTAGTAATCAAAGTACAATGGGAACTCACACGAGACAAATGACGATCTCAGGTCGATGAACTAACCTGTACACATGTCACCAGGGAACTGCTATCCGACGTCAGGTATAAAACCAACTAGCATGTTCCCGGCGAGTCCTGTCCGGTGTACTCATAACCCAATGAGCACCTGTATACATCTTATGTGAACTAACTGACACCAGTGGCCTGTGAGACCGGCCACCGCCCTTCATCGGGGTCTCGACTGTATACACCAGTCTATTCTGGAGTATCGATGCCCTGTCTCAAAAACTCCCTCGACTAGGGACCTTTTAAGGATGTGCTTATAGAACCCAGCTCCCACATATATGATCGCCATCATACTGTTGGCCGTCAAGCAAGAATCCTAAGGGCTCTATCATCGTGCAATAGTGACCTGTAAGGTCACCTAAAGTAGTACATGATGATAAAGATAAACCAGATAGCATACTATCATCTTGAGTAAGACTGTCCTACCAGCATAGGTCCCCCCTCAATCATTGTAATCACGTGCCTGCGATCCAATAATTGACTCTGAGGGCACTATATCCAACATTCTCCTACTTGTACTCAAGGCTAATTATTGCGATGTCGCATACTCAGAGCCCATATGATACCGAACACCCAACTCCTCTACTAATCAGTCTCACAAAACCCGTTTGTGAAACTAATGCGTTAAAGGAATAGCCTCAGTGAGTGGATCCGCTCTGATGTTTCTTTCTATGTCTCTCTTAATCTCAAGTTCGCGGAGAAAACCTATCTCCTGAAATGAGCAATACATGTCTTAGAATATGTCTGGATATCGGATGGGACCTAGTTCATAAATGAACTCCAAATCCAAACTACTTAGACTGTATCGGCAATTGAATTTAATCAGTATCCTGCGTCATGCCTCCCTCAGTGTCCACTTGGATCACCTGTCCAAAACACTGCCCCGCGTAATAGGGAAAACTATAACTCTGACAACCATTCAGTCATCCAGGTCACCTTGGAAGCCTATTTATGAGAATGCTAAGTATTCCACCCTCTCATGGTTCGTTCAATTTTTCCAGATTAAGTGCCTAAATGGATGGAGCAACAAGTCATTCACATTGCTTCTTTAGTTCTTGAAAGATTCTATGCCCCGGGAAAGAACATGCCCGACAGCTGGTACGGAGCCCAGAAGATGATGTCTGATTTGGGTCTGAAGTGTGAGAAGATTCAAGCATGTCCTACAAATTGCGTGTTGTACCGGAAAGAGAAATCAGATTTCAAAAAGTGTCCAACATGCGGAGATGCCAGGTATAAGACGAAAGATTCTGATAAGAAGCCCGATATACCTGTCAAGATAGAACGATACTTTTCCATAACACAGAGGCTGCATAGGCTATTCAGGTGCAAGAAAATAGCCGAGACAATGATTTGGCATCATCGTGCTCCTCCAAGTGAAGATGGAAAAATGAGTCATCCAAGAGATTCACCGGCATGGAAGGATTTCGATAGGAGGCACGAAATAATCAGTAGCGATCCTCGCAATGTCAGGCTCGGACTCGCTAGTGATGGCTTCTACACATTCAACTATATGGCTAGAAGGCACAACACATGGCCCATTGTAATGATAGTTTATAATTTATCGCCTTGGTTGGCTATGGACCAATCATACTTTATGATGCCTTTTCTTATCGACGGACCAAATTCACCAGGAAACAATATCGACGTCTATCTCCGACCTCTGATCGATGAGTTAAAATCTTTATTCATTGATGGTGTAGAGACTTACGATGCAAACACAAATACAACCTTCATACTGCGTGCGGCTTTAATGTGGACATTTAATGACTTTACTGCGTATGGAATGCGATCAGGTTGGTCCGTACATGGTCACAAAGCATGTCCTTATTTTCATCAACATACAACACCGAAATTTTTGAATTTTAGTAGGATGGTTTGCTATTGCGGCCATTGACGTTTCCTGCCTCTAGACCACCCCTACACTTTAGACGCTGTTCACTTTGATGGTCATCAGGAGCTTCTTGGACCTCCAGCCTCATTGTCCGGAGAGGACGTGACTGCTCAGTGGGATTGTTATAATAACGTGACCTTCGGGTTGGGTCCGACAAAATAGGTCAAACCTCCATTCTGGAACAAGTTAAGCATTTTCTTCGAACTTCCGTACTGATCAACAAATTTAGTGCGTCATTGTCTGAACGTCATGCACATAGAGAAGGGAGTATCCGAGCACGTACTCAACTTGCTTCTTTGTAAAGACGGAAAATCGAAAGACAACCTCCATGCTCAGATGGATCTCCAGGACTGAGAAATTAGAAGTGAATTGCATCCTAAACCGATAGCAGGTAAACCAGGCAAGTTTGTACTTCCCAATGCCGCGTATCATATGTCACAACCGGAGAAGAAAAGATTCCTACAGGTGTTGCATGATTTAAAAGTTCCCACAGGTTTCTCCGGATCATTTAGCAAGAAGATAAAAATTGTGAAATGCAAGATCGATGGGCTGAAAAGTCATGATCACCATGTTAATATGGAGCACCTTCTCCCATTAGCCCTCAGGACTTCCTTTTCCGAATCGGTTGGTCTAGTAATCAATGACCATTGTTGTTTTTTCAGATAATTATGCATTAAAACACTAGATGTTGTGACGCTGGAGAAACTAGAAAATTCTATTTCGTTGATACTTTGCAAGATTGAGCGTATTTTCCCACCGTCGTTTTTCGATATCATAATACACCTGACGGTTCATCTTGCAACTGAGACTAAGTTAGCCAGATCGGTACAATATCGATGGATGTATCCTGTCGAGAGGTACGTGGAATTTTTCGTTTCGCACAATTTGTAAAATTATTTTTGTTCTGTATGCCCGTATTTATTTATTTAACATATTTTTCTTTAGGTATCTCTACACTCTAAAAAAGTATATACGCAATAGGAATCGACCAGAAGGTTCTATTATGCAAGGTTATCTTCTAGATTAAGCAACCATATTTTGTTCCCGCTATCTGGACGAGAACATTGAGACGAGGCTTAACCGGCCTCGAAGAATTCACGATGGGCCATATGGTAAAGCTGATTAGAAGAGGGTAGACACTATGTTAATCAAAAAGATATACCGGTTTATCCTCCTCAATAGCGCATGTCTTGAAAAAAATTAGAGAGTAAGTTTTTTTGGATTAATTGTTATATTTGTGTTTGTGTGTGTATGAAATGATATAATATTAATGTTGGAGATAGTGCCCTCAGAGTCAATTAATGGATCACAGGCACATGATTGCAATGATTGAGGGAAGACCTATGCCGGTAGGAAGGTCTTACTCAAGATGATAGTATGCTATCAGGTTTATCTTTATCATCGTGTACTGCTTTAGGTGACCTTACGGGTCACTATTGCGCGTTGATAGAGCCCTTAGGATTCTTGCTTGACGGCCAGCAGTATGATGGCGATCATATACGTAGGAGCTGGGGTCTATAAGCACATCCTTAAAAGGTCCCTAATCGTGGGAGTTTTCGAGACAGGGCATCGATACTCCAGAGTAGACTAGTGTATACAGTCGAGACCCCGACGAGGGGCGGTGGCCGGTCTCACAAGCCACTGGTGTCAGTTGGTTCACCTAAGATGTATACAGGTGCCCATTGGGTTATGAGTATACTGGACAGGACTCGCCGGGAACATGCTAGTTCGTTTTATACCTGACGTCAGATAGCAGTTCCCTGTTGACATGTGTACAGGTTAGTTCATTGACCTGAGATCGTCATTTGTCTCGTGTGAGTTCCCACTGAACTTTGATTACTAGCCTACCACGGCTCAAAGGAGTCGTGCAAACAGGTTTTAGTTGGGTACAGTCCCAAGCCACATGGAGGCAGTGAGCGGATCTGCAGGGGTTCGTTTCTCCCGGTATTGGGGGTGAGGTCGCGCTGTGTCTAAGAGAGCCATTACACGAAGTCCTTGGCCAAGGCAGGAGATTTACTGGTAGGTATTCCAGTAGTATCTCAGGGTATTCTAGGCTACACTCCGACACGACTTGTACCGCTTTTGGAAGTCTGACTTTTACCAACCCCCTAGGCCCACCATGCGATGCTCATAGACGAATGGACCAGACTGTACGGATATTGTCACTGACAGGCTCAGTAGGGTGTCAGGATAAGTTCGCTCATCGACTTCCCTTTTGGTCAATACCTGGTAGCCCGTTACGTACGGCTAATACCTTTGACGTGCTAGTGGTTAAATTTACAGCCAAAGTATTGATGAGTCTTTAGAGTCTCCCACAGACAGTTTCTCAAGTTTCGGGTGGAACGCTGTAGAGGACGTATGGATTTATGGCAGGGTTCGAACGTACGCGTGCACTTGTGCACGTGTAGTGTTTCGGACGGATAATACTAGCGGGCTTTGGTTTAAGCCGGATCCTAGTGTTACACTGTGTAGATTTTGTCTCATTGCATTTGTATTCGGTCGGAATACAGATGCGGGTATGTATATACAGTCGCGGGGTTTTCCTGTAATTTATTACGGGATCGCTTTTTGAAGTTGCCAGTTTGCATTCCGTTTCGGCCATTTTTCCTTTGGTCCTTCTTGGCTGAAATTCCTTTGATGGAGGAGGGCTTATTTGCAAACGTGCAATTAATAATGGAGAAGAATTTTTGTGGCACATGGTTGGTTCATGATGGTTCTAGCTTCCATTGAATTCTTTTTGTTCATCATTGTTTCTTTATATGATAGGATTATGATGTGACTTTGGGGTAATGATTATTTATCATCATCACCCTTTTTCTCTCTATTGGATTTTTGCTCACTCCCTCTCTCACTCTCCTTCCATGGCCGGCCACAAGCTTGGGGAGCTGTCCAATATTTTGGGTGGGGAATTGATCTCATTTCATTCACACAAAAATTCCAAAGCTCCATCTCAAAATGTTCATCTTCCTCCATCCAAAAACGGCAACTTCAAATAACCCTTTGAGACATAGAGATCTACAAATAGTCTACAGCAATCTTAGACACGTCGGCTTGCCAACTTCGTGTTCGAGTTGCCTCGGTTCAGAGGTGGGAGCCCGTAAAAAGACTCGGTGATGTGGTGCCCTTTCCAACGAGGAGATCGAGACCGGAGATTCCGCGAGGAGATCGGGATGGTGGCCGAATACCGAAGGACACGGATCGCTCGGTATAGCTCTCTACCCTTTCTCTAATTAGCTAGTAGTAGGTTAATGGTCCGATCCGGGTTTATAGTCTACGGTAGCGCCGGTTTCTAGTTATAGAAAAGATTTGTTTTCCGTATTTTGGCCTCGTACAGACGGCCGGGGCGCTGCCGTGCACTTACAATTAATGTCATAATTTATTGTTGAGAACAAAATTCATTTTAACGAGGTACGTGAGGGGCATCCTGATTGGAACGATGAACGATTGGAAAAATATCATCAGGATAATTTTTGTGATTGGGTTGCAGATCATGTAAGTTATTTGAATAATATGTTATTGCTACCAGTTTTAATCTAAATTTATATCCTTATGTATTTGTCGTAAAATTTATTTTGTTGGATCCACGATCCGAACTTGTGTGCATCATTAGAGAGTAATTCAAGATGTTTAGCTCAGTTTCCTAGTATGGAGGTTGCATATTATAAAGGATTCGGTGTCCTTGGATAAAAATTCGAAGTTAAGGACATAGAAACATCTAGAACTACTAAGAATAGTGGGATTGCGACGGTAGGATCGGATGGTGTGATTTATTATGGATACATAAATTGTTTACTTGGCAACCAATATCCCGGACGATCAGAACCGTTTTATATATTTCCGTGTACTTGGTACGATACACGAACCGATACGGATAAGTGGAGAAACAATCTCGGGACTTGGAAAGATGAATATGGATTGACCCGTGTGAACACACTTCGATTTTACGGTCAGAACGACCTGTTTATCTTTCCGAACCAAGCGTTCCAAGTATACTACTCACAGTGTTTGAAGCATCCGGGATGGAGTGTCATATGCCGTTGGAAACCCAGGGATGTTTATGATGTCCTAGAATTCGAGGACAGTGATGAGGATGAAGAAGAGAGAAGACTTAGAGTGCTCCGACCGTCTGTTTCAAAAGACGGGTTGTATTCGGCTGATCATGAAGTTACGTAGGTTAGAAATGATATCGATGATTAAATCTAAGTAGATATGTCTAATGCGTCCACGAAATGAAAAAGGTTATCGGTAATGTTATATTATTACTTCACATTTTACGATCTATACATATATAGAATGCATATGTAATGATTGTCTAATGCGTCCACGAACCGTTTTATCTAGATTTGATGACGATGAAGGGAGCAGCGAGGGGCGGCAGGAGCTCCAGCTGCGGCACCGGCAGAGGCAGAGCGGTTCTGCCGCCCGTAGAGCTGCGTAGGGAGCTTCAGAGGTCCGGTCTTGCACCCCGATCGGAGACCCCTTCGGATGCCTCCTTCCGTGTGTACTTTGCCACACCTCCAGTTATATTGAACGCATATTCATTTTGAATATAATATTATAGATATACATGCATATTTATGTCAAAATTACTTATATAGTCATTGTTTGATTGTCTAGCTGTTGGTGGTGCGTCCACATCAGGGACAGAGGCTACTCCCGCACCTCCAAGTATGTTAATATATCATATAGTGCATGCATATTGATTTAGAATGCTATATCATAAATATACATACATTCTTTTTGCTCTTACATACTTACATCTTGGGTAGAGGCCACCATCGCACCTGCAGGTATGTTTATATATCCTATAGTGTATACATGTTGATTTAGAATGTTATATTATTGATATACACATTCCTTTTGCAATTACTTATATAGTCAATGTTTGATTGTCAAATTATAGGTAGAGAGTCCATGTCTGGTGCAGGGGCCACGCCCGTTACTTCCATACCCTCCGCTCAGTCTGCAGGTTTGTATGAATAAATATAAAATATTTATTCATTTTACATATCCTTTAAGAATAAACATGAACTTCATGTAATTTTATCGATGCTTATTTTCTAGTTGGAGATGCGTCCACGTTCGGGTCACCGGCTGTTCCTCAGTGGAGGAACTATCGTCCCACTCGTGTTGCTGCTCGGGCCTAGGTTCGTGCTTCTGTCGCCGGAGGTATATATCACACTTCAATTTTCGTTAAACCTTGATTTCTTAATACCACTTTGTCTTAATATTGATTATCTTGATATTTCTTGCAGATGTAGGGAATCCCCATCCCGAGAGGGGGACTCGAGGCCTGAATCAGTCCTACAGGCTGAGGCCCGACAGAGCTAGGGGGAAGGCAACATTCCCCCTCTTCTTTCCTCCTGATTATCGCTATACCGGCGATTATGCCGAGAGGTTCGGCCGGTATACAGGGGATGAGAGCCGCCTCGTGAAGAAGTATCCACTTCACGTCGAGTGGGGCGACCAGCACCGGCGCTCATTTGCCCTCTTCTAGGATTAGGCTCGAGTATTAATATATATTTTCATTTGACTTACCCAATATATTTATTATTATTTAACACTTGCAATTTAATAACATTCTTTTTTTTGTATTTGCAGTTGGATTACGACTTTCAGCATGTACCCGACCCTGATCACCCTGAGAGTGCTCGATCTTCACGCTCTGGAGCATGGCCTGATGAAGAACATGCAATCAAAGGTCCGATACAATAGGAACAAGCTGAAGACCGACTGTTATTCCCTATGGATGGTGACCCCCGAGGCAGAGAGAGCGTCTCTCCTACATACTCCGGCCTTTGCGAGAGTCGACGTAGATACATGGCCTCTCTTGTGCCAATATTTCGACTCTCAGTGCAAACAGGTTTGTATTTTAAATGTAGTTCATTGTTTAGTATATAATTTATTTTTTTGTGTTGCTTAATTAGAAAACTAAATCTGAATGTGTTGTGCAGAAACAGGCCGATCAAAATAAATAGAATAGGAAGTTGGCGAAGAGGGGTCGCCCCACTTATACAGGTGGCTCGAGGAATATTACTTGTGCCATGGAGGCATCGGTAAATTACAATAGACCTACTGTGATATAATGTAATATTAAGAGTTATTTTATAATATATGTAATTTTTTTGCGAATTGCAGAGAGTTCAGACCCTGGCGCAGGATGGTACACCGAGCGTGCCGACCGCGTATCTTGCCGTCCACGGCACCTCGATAGATCCCGCGATGGGCGAGCTTCGATTCCCCGACACCGCTATCCAGGAGTATTGCGCAAGTGTTAATATTTATTCTAACAGGTTTGAAATTTTCGTTTTGAAAAGTTCAAATTTAAATGATATACTTATATTTTACTGGTTAATATGGGTGTAGGAGCGGGTGGTGGAGCAGGCGGAGGCATCGGGGATCGATTTTACTAGACAGAACGATCCGATGCTGCTGACCCCAGTCTTAGACGCCGCACATGGAGGGCACCATGGAGGTTGGGAGAGAGGCCGGGGACTGGGTCCTAGCAGGGCCCATATGAGGTTGGACTCTACTCCAGCGGTTACTTCCCCTACCCCCGTGAGCGATGTCTAGAGCAAGATGTTTCCACCTTGAAGACCACCATCCAGGAGTTGAAGGAGATGACGGTATGTATACTACTTAATAGTAAAATATTATATCGTATTATAGATAGTAACATATCCAATATTAGTAGCCTGAGCTTATTTGGTTGTATACGTAACTTTGATTAATCTTAGATTAGGGTTTCGCAATAACCTGATAATGAAAATAATTCGACTAATACACAGTTCTTACTTGTTTATTACATACAAAATTGAACAGATGCAATAGGGTACTTCAGCTGCGGCTCCACATGCATCTCCTTCGGCTGCGGCTCCGTAAGCTACTACATCGGCTGCGGTTGCGCAGACCACTCCTGCAGCTCCACAGCCCGCTCAGACTCCCACACGTCTGCTCCTTCATTGGTTGAGTTTTTGACGACTCAGGGCTTCACCGAGGAGCAGATATGCCAGATTACTGCAATTATCAGAGGTGGAGGAGCTGGACCGAGCTAGGGTAGCTCTTTTTTTATATTTTAAGCATGTATGTACTTATATGATACATATTGTATATATTTTGGACGATATTGGTGGTGTTTGCTTGTTCACGATGATTTAGATTGATATCATATTCTGTTTGTTGATTTCTTTTATATAATATGCATGAGATGTTGATTATGAATACTGCGGTATTTGGTTATATGATGCATATATTATTATGCACAGGGCGAGAAAAAAACAGGAAGCCCCCCCTTTTTTTTATAAAAAACCCCTGATATTTTGTCCTTATGGATTAATCCGTATGTCCATATATTGCCCCTACGGAGTAATCCGTAGGTCTATATTTTGCCCCTACATATTTCTCCGTAGGGACAAAATATCAGGATGCCTGACATTTTTCCCCTATGGACTCAGTAACAGGCGTTAAAGTTGCCCCTACAACTATATCCGTAGGGGCTTATTTCTAGACTTACGGCTAACTCCGTAGGGGCAGGAAGTTTCTCCTACGGATAACACCGGAGGGGCAAGTATTTTATTTTATAAACCACTAAATTAAATATCACACCCCGCTTCCTGGTGTACGGCGAAGTGGACGCGACGAGGTCCGCTACGTATATACTTAGAAGTACATACGCTAAGCGTATCTAAGCAATATAAAAGTAAATCACAAGAGACAAGTGATATAGAAATAACAACAACTTTATTAATAACATTCTTTTGTACAATGCATGAAAAGTAAATAAAACTAAAATGAAAAGCGATGCCTAAACAATGGCATAACAGGAAATGAAAATGCTGAATAGAACAAGGTACAATATCTAGAGCTCGGGGTCTTTGTGAAACTGATCCAAGTCTTCACCGCATGGCTCGATCTCTGCTGGGTTCAAAGCACCTGACGACATTCAAAGAAGAAAGAAATAGACTGTCGTCAGCGAACAGATCGCTCGGTAAGTCCCAAAGATAAAGAAGAACTAGAAAAGACAGAATAAGAGTATTTTCTAAAGAGATTGTAAAATATTATAGAATATTGTGTTAATGCTGTTGTTTGTAGCTCGGTACAGAAGGATGCCAGTGTATACGAGAGGGGTCTCTATATGCTAGAGACCAGGGCAAACGGAATGTACAAGGAACCGTTAAGCTACGGTACAACAGCAACGGAATATGGTTAGGTGTCTTAATCTGACCACCTCGTGCCACCTTTAACACCTTCCGTACCAATCTACCCCTTAAACCCCGTAGTGTTTAGATAGTATTGTTGTATTGTATTATGTAAGTTGGATGACTGACCAAAACCATGATATCAGTAAGCGGATTGTAACTGCATAATCAGGTAATTGGTATAACGGGATAATGGATGTATATCCATGGTTTGATTCAGTCAAGTTGTATAGATTGTTTGCTGGATTCTGGGATTCATGTGTTCATATTGAGTTGGAATATTAAAGAATATGAATTGACTTGAATCATATTCAAATCAGAAATAATCAGACTCAAACCCGAGTCAGACTAAAAGAAATGTAATTTGAAGTTCTATAATTATTAGGGTCCTTATTGTAAATTATAAAACTTGAGGGGGGTTTATGTAAAAAGTACTTTTGTATAGTTTTCAAGATACACCTCAAATATTTATTATTCGTCTTTATGATTATAATGAGTGTGATTTTATTTTGTCTTATTTCTAGTGAAAATATTCTAATTACATAATTAAAGGTATTTATCTGTAATATTGATTTATTTTAAATTCATGGTATTTTAATGTAACTTTTAATCTTGTAATTTTTAGGAAAAGGTGAAAACTTTATCTTATAATAAAATAGGTGTTTAAATGGTAAATATACATATGTTTATACAAGAATATTTTTTAATAAATATTTTATTTTCCAAAAATCTCATTTTTCTTAAATATCGTATTTTAAACCTTTCGAGACCGAATGCTCCTTGCGGAGGTCTGAATCTCGCACTACTAAGCCCGAGGGTGCACGATAAACCGTACAATCCCTAACGGGTTCCCCAAATGTGGGTTGTAGTGGCGCTTTGCAAAGATTTAATAAATACTAATCATTTAGAAAACGGTTTTATAAATATAAGGTATTTATTTGTAGAAGGGTGTAAATTTCCGTATTTTAGATTCTAGGGTTTCCTAAGCCAACTAGCTTATTTCTAAATGGTCTAAACGACACGTCATTAGAAGGCTCAAATCGCCTCTGTTAGGTCCACGTTACCTCTCCCGGTACTTTCGGGCTTGCGGAAACGGTAAAACAAAAAATTTTCTGGACTTGGCAACATGGACCGTAAAAGCCGGATCATCGCTAAACAATACACTAGCATCCTAACTAGAGATTTATTTACTCGGTTAGGGGTTATAGCTCAACTTGAACTCCTTCTATTCTTGTTGTTCTTCTCCTTGCTTGCTCCGAGGCTTGATCCGGACTTTGGTCACCTCCACGGCCTCCTTGAGTCGAAGACGATCCACCCGAGAGATGTACACCGAGGTCCACCTCGAGCTGAGGTAACTAGGGCAAAGAGATTGCTAATCTAGAAGCCCTAGGTTGTGTAGAAGTGATGAAGGGATGGTTTTGTCTTTGTGGGATCTTTTTCTCTCAACACATGAGATCAAAAGATAAATCAAGAGGAGGAAGAAGAAGGAGGAGCTAGCAACCATGGTTCATTTATTTTTCTTCTCACTTGAAAAACAAGAGAGAGAATGAGAAAGAAATTATTAACTAAAGAAAAGTAGCCATGGTTGCAATAATGAAAAAACAACATCATTGCTAATCCCATCAAGATAAAGTTTGATGGCTACATTGAAATGACCATTATCATAATCAAAATAGAAAAAGAAAAAGAAAAGAAGAGTGTAGATCCCTCTTGAAGTCAATGGTCAACACGGTCAACCGGTCAACAAAGTCAAGAGAGGTCATGGTGGTCAAATGGTCAATGCAATTAGGCATCATAAAATTATCACTAAAAGGATTAGTAAATGATGTCCGCGGCTCATAATGGTTTTGACCAAACGAACTGTCAAAACCCTAATGAGTCCGCCTCAAAATGGTTTTGACCGAATCAACTGTCAAAACCCTAATGAGCCTGCCACATAACGGTTTTGGCTGAACCAACTGCCAAAACCCTGTTGAGGCACCTCCTCCTTCATCGCTACGGAAAACTGTGCATACACACCTGCATCCGCATTCCGTAGAATGCGGATGCACAGAAGACAAAACAAATCCATCCGTGCAATACTAGGATCCGGTTTAAACCAAAGCCCACTAGTACTGCCTGCCCGAACACCACACGCACACAAGTGTACGTAAGCAATCGTAGCCCTGCCGTAAAACCATACGGCCTCCACACGTTTCGCTCAGTGCAGGAAAACTCTCTGTGTGGGACTCTAAAGACTCGACACTACGCTGGCAGTGGGTTTAACCACAGACCGCAAGCGGCACTAGCTGTACGTAACGGTCCCCAGGTAGATGTCGATAAGAAGGCCAATGAGGTAAACCCATCCGAACTCCTACTGAGCCTGTATGTGACAATCTCCGTACAGTCCTGTCTGTTCGTCTGATACATCGTATGGCGGGCCTAGGGGGCGGTGAACATCAGTTCCCTAATAGCGGTATAAGTCATGTCGGAGTGAAGCCCATTACACCCTGAGATAACACTGGAAACCTACCAGTATATCTCGCTTGCCCTGGCCAGGGACTACTCGTGTAATGGCTCTCCTAGACACAGCGCGATGTCAACCCCCAATACCGGGAGAGACGAATCCTGTCTAACCGTCACTGCCTCCAAGTGCTTCGGGACTGCATCCAACTACTACCTGTTTGCGCGACTCAGTAGAGCCGTGGTAGGGTAGTAATCAAAGAACAGTGGGAACACACTCGAGGCGAAGTGACAGTGTCAAGTTAGCAGATTAAGCTGTACTCATGTCACCTGGGAACTGATAACCGACGATAGGTATAATACCAACCATCAGTTCTCGACGATTCCTGTCCAGTGTACTCGTAACCTAACGAGCACCCGCATACTATCTCAAGTACGACGTACTGACGGCTGTGGGACAGACCGTATCCCATGCTGGGATGAGAAGCGCATACGCTAGTCTACTCCGGAGTATCGATGCCCTGTCTCGATAATCCCACGACTAGGGAAGGGTATAAGGATGTGCTTGTGGATTACCCAGCCCCCACAAGTGTGATCACCATCACAACGCCGGTAATCAAGCAAAGATCCTAAGGGCTCTACTAATGCGTATAGGTGATATAATAAAGCAAAACACATGTACACATTAAAGCAGAGACAAACCAAGTAGCATACTACTATATCGAGCAAGATTGTCTATACAACTGTGAATATCCCAAGCTTCCATCAAGTAATATACATACTAGTATGATACAGTAATGGCCTCTAGGCATATACACTAACAATCTCCCACTTGCACTAAGGCCATGTACTGGCGTATCGAAGACCTATCATCTCGATCAGCCGCTCGAACTGAGTCTTGGGTAAGGCATTTGTGAATGGGTCCGCTGTGTTGTCCTTTGTGTCCACTCTTCGCACCTCGATCTCCTGGCGATCAATGATCACTCTGATCAGGTGATACCGCCTTAAGATGTGCCTGGATTTCTGATGGGACCTTGGTTCCTTCGCTAAAGCTATAGCCCCATTGTTATCGCAATACAAAAGTATTGGGTCAACAATGGACGGAACCACCTGAAGTTCACTAATGAACTTCTTCATCCAGACCGCCTCTTTTGCGGCATCGCTTGCAGCAATGTATTCAGCCTCCATCGTCGAGTCTGCGATGGTATCTTGTTTGGAACTCCTCCAACATACCACCCCTCCGTTGAGGGTAAAAAAAAAACCCGAGACAGACTTGGTGTCATCTTTGTCACTCTGGAAGCTTGAATCGGTAAAGGACTCGACCCTAAGGTCTCCATTACCGTAAACCAAGAACATCTCCTTAGTCCTTCTCAGGTACTTGAGAATGATCTTCACTGCTGTCCAGTGGTCCTCACCTGGGTCTGACTGATACCGGCTTACCGTGCTTAGCGCGTAAGCTACATCTGGTCTTGTACATAGTATCGCATACATTATAGATCCTACCGCCGAAGCGTAGGGTATAGTGCTCATGCGAACCCTCTCCTCGTCAGTCTTAGGAGACATCTTCTTGGAGAGGGTAATTCCGTGCAATGCGGGTATGTTACCGCGCTTGGAATCCTCCATACTAAATCTTTTTAGTACGGTCTGTATGTACCTGGACTACGAAAGTCTCAGTAGTCTCTTGGATCTATCTCTATAGATCTTGATCCCCAGAATGTACGAGGCATCACCCAGGTCCTTCATGGAGAACCGTTGTGACAAAAATAGCTTGACCGATTGTAACATAGGAATGTCATTTCCTATCAAAAGAATGTCGTCCACGTACAAGACTAGGAATACGACAGTTCGTCCTACAATCTTCTTATAGACACAGGGTTCATCTTCGTTCTTGATGAAATCAAATTCCTTGATTGCCTCATCAAAAAAGATGTTCCAGCTCCGAGATGCCTGCTTTAATCCATAAATGGATTTAAGCAACTTGCACACCTTCCCGCTGCTCCCACTGTCTACGAAACCTTCTGGCTGATCCATGTAAATGCACTCTTCCAAACAACCGTTTAGGAAAGCCGTCTTAACATCCATCTGCCAGATTTCATAGTCATGGAAGGCAGCAATGGCAAGTAGGATCCGAATGGATTTGAGCATAGCCACCGGAGAAAAAGTTTCATCATAGTCCAAACCAGGTCTTTGACGAAAACCTTTTGCAACGAGTCTAGCTTTATAGGTTTCCACCTGCCCATCTACACCAAGTTTCCTTTTGTAGATCCATTTGCATCCAACAGGTTTTACCCCAGGTGGAGCAATGTCCAAGGTCCACACTTTATTGGCGTACATGGACTCCATTTCGGATTGCATTGCTTCCTGCCACTTATCAGAGTCCCTACTGATAATGGCCTGCCTGAAACTGGTAGGGTCATCTTCTTCCAAGATGCAATCCTCTCGATCCCCGTCTATGAGAAAACTGTAGTATCTCTCGGGCGGACGAGAAATCCTACCAGATCTGCGGAGTGGCTGAGGTTCGTTTGGGGTTATTGAATTCAGTGGTTCCTCCAAATTTTCAGTTACATTTTGTGGTCGCTGAATTTCTTCCAGTTCTACCGAACTCTCACTAGTTTCTTTTGCAAGAAACTCCCTTTCTAAAAAGGTAGCGTGGCGAGATACAAACACCTTCTGTTCCTCAGTGTGGTAGAACAGATATCCTAGTGAGTCTTTAGGATATCCCACAAATTTACACAGAACTGACCGTGCCTCTAGCTTGTCCGGTTTCTATGTTTTCACATAGGCCGGACAACCCCATATCTTAAATCGCTTAAGATACGGATTTCTTCCACTCCATATTTCATATGGAGTCTTAGGCACTGATTTGGATGGAACGTAATTCAATAGGTATGCCGCTGTCTGAAGCGCATGTCCCCAAAATGAAAAAGGCAACTCAGCATTACTCATCATGGAGCGAACCATATCCAATAGGGTACGATTCCTCCTCTCTGATACACCGTTGTGCTGTGGTGTATAAGGAGGAGTAAGCTGAGAGAGAATACCATTCTCTTTTAAGTAATCCAGGAATTCCGTGCTTAAGTACTCCCCTCCTCTATCAGACCGGAGGATCTTGATACTTTTGCCAGTATGGTTCTCTACTTCCTTTCTGAATTCCTTGAATTTCTCAAAAGCTTCAGATTTGTGTTTCATAAGATACACATATCCGAATCTAGAGAGATCGTCAGTGAATGTGATGAAGTACGAGAACCCACCCCTTGCATGTATAGACATCGGACCACATACATCACTGTGTATGAGTCCCAAGAGCTCTGCTGCCCTCTCTCCATGTCCGGTGAACGGAGATTTGGTCATCTTCCCTTTGAGACAAGACTGACAAGTTTCATAGGATGAAAACTCGAACGTATTCAAGAGTCCATCTTTATGCAACTTACTCAGTCTTTTCTCTCCGATATGACCAAGTCTACAATGCCACAAGTAGGATTCATTCGTATCTGAATTCTTCCTCTTGCGTGTGTTTTGTACATTGAGAACTGTATTCTGATTTAGAACGTAGATACCATTACACAGTGTACCTTCTGCAACCAGTACCTTATGAAGGTAAATGTTCATGATATTTCTATCAAGAACAAAGTTATATCCATCTTTATCGAGTAAAGAAACTGATATGATGTTGCAAACCATGGAAGGTACATAGTAGCAATCGTTCAAAATCATAGTCTTGCCATTTGGCAATACTAGGTGATATTCACCGAAGGCTGCCGCATTAACTTGTGCTCCGTTCGCTACTCTGAGCGACATATCACCCGGTGCAACTTTCCTACTTTTTCTCAGTCCCTGTAATAAATTACAAATATGAGATCCTGACCCGGTATCAAGTACCCAGGAGGTAGGGCTAACCGTAAAACAGTTCTCAATTACAAGAACACCTGAAGTAGATGCAAAACCATACTTCTTCTTCAACTGGGTATCCTTGGAATCCATACAATCCCCTTTCCCTTGCTCATACTTATGACTGTTGTCACAAGTTAGAGCCGAACCAATGTTCCCCAGCCCCGAATAAGAATTCGGATCGATCAAGCGATACATTTTATTATCTTGATTAGGGCGTGAAATGGTTGCTTCCTGGAGAGAGACAAAAGAAACACTTAGCGTGCGCTCTTGCAAGTTTAGATTGGTTTTTAATTTATCTAAATAGGATGGCTCCCACTGTCTCTCGAATCCCTCCTCAAACCATAAAGGAAGAATTAGTCGGGATCAATCTCACCGTACAATACTTGCTTAACCGTTCAGCCAGGCCAGTGTCGGTACTTCGAGGGAGGTTTTCCAACGCTTTCACGAAGTTCCTTAATTAAGTAACCTCTTTTCCCTGTGGGCGTAGCCCCTCTAACACCTTTCTAAACACCTACTTGGTTTATAGCATTGATCGTTAAGCGAGAAAGTTCCCGAGGAGTAGCATATACTCACAGTAGGATCGGGATCCAAATATCATCGCGTGACAAAACTGAAGGAATCCTACCAGAATCATCACACTCCAAATGGTATGCAACTCTAGCAAGTTTCAGTACTTTTGAAACTCCCGATGTGGTTTTTGCCCCTAGGACCCAAGTGACCTTGATGGAGTCAACAAATCAAAGAGTCCTAGTCAAGTTCAACCCGTCATTATCTGGATTGCATCAAACCCACCCGCATAACCCTTGATGGAGTCAACAAGGTTATACGATTGTCCTAACCAATCCCATATACCGATACAAACAAGAAGCACTCAGCTACCGTACACTACGCCTTGACGGAGTCAACAAACGCAGCACGAATACTAAGTGTTACTTGTAAGAAATGACAGAGGGCTACGGCTGAGTTTTTGGCGATAAACACGTTAATGTAATGAACTTGATAACGTTGAAGGACCTGGTAATCTTTTGAAAAATATAGTGGCGAAAACTTTTGCTAAAGAGGTCACTCCCTGTAAAGGGATCTCGGCTCTTTCCTCGTCGAATGAGGTGCAGGATATTCCAAACTGAATACCTCGATGCAAAGCAAGAATAATCGACTATAATGAAGTTATTACCCTGATGCAAACTTTTGTCCAAGGGGTCACTCCCGATGAGGGGATCTCGGCCCTTGCCTCGTCGAATGAGGTGCTGGGCATTCATAACCGAATACCTCGATGCAAAACAAAAGTGAACGTCCTTGCAATAACAGCTTTTTTTTGAAAAATTGTTCCAACAATGTCTTTTAGGTTTATTTTCTTGCATTAGTTCTTTTAATGCGTCCCATCATTTAAATCTTACCATAGCAGAAAATAACCAAAATATGACATACGCTTATGCCATTCGCATTCGCCACGGGGCCCCGTCATCACCCGTTAGGTTACTTAACTAACGACAAAGCGGGGGCTGGGCTAGCGCGGCTGAAAAACATAAGCAACGCCTAAATAGTTATTATATATAGATATATAGCAATGATAGCCAATCCAGATCACAGATGAACACTTTGGATATACTAGGAACCCGCGATTCGTTCGAGCTTGCAACGAAAAGCGGATTACACGGTCGCGATGAATAGCCAAAACCCCACCCAAGACCCCTACGGGTGCGGCAAACTACCCGCCAAGTACCCGAAGCGAAGCAACCTCTCTCAACGCCGTGAGTAGGCCACTCGGCACTTCGAGATACCCGGTAGTTTGTGCACCCCCTCCATGGGTCTATCCTAGGAGCAAAAACAGTAAAAAGAATTATACAATGACGGCTACAACCCCGACCCGGTTGTGCGGCCATACAAATAATATTACATCAATTTATAAATTTATTACATGAATGAAAGAAAAAGAAACTCTCATCTCACATCCACCCCGGCTATTCATCCGCGACAATCCAACGAGTTCATATACACAAACCATCAACCATCACAGATCACAGATATGTATAACCCCCACTAATTGACGTATAGCGATTAGTAGACGTTCAACACACATATAATATTACAGATATAACCATTAACCAAAGTCTACAGAATATCGACCAAAAATACGGATTTTCGAGCCCCAAAAAAAAATTTTGCTTTCTGGAAAATCTGGGCAGAAAAGTCATATACCAAAAATCCCAAAAACTCACCAGAAACAAACTGCAACAAAAATAATCCACGGCCGAGTCAACTCGGCCGCGGAACCGCGGTGAGTTGGTCGACTCCTGCGATCATTTTTCTTACGTGTTCTAAGAAAAGCCTGAGCCGATTTTTAAGACATGATTTATTACCTTTTGAGCAGAAAAAAATCGGCAGAAACTCAGGTTTCCGGGGTGTTTTTCGGTTTTTTCATTCGGTCGATATTCTAAATACCTTGCTAACATGCTAGGGTGTGTTTAGTTAGGCTCTGATACCACTGTTAGGTCCACGTTACCTCTCCCGGTACTTTCGGGCTTGCGGAAACGGTAAAACAAAAAATTTTCTGGACTTGGCAACATGGACCGTAAAAGCCGGATCTTTGCTAAACAATACACTAGCATCTTAACTAGAGATTTATCTACTCGGTTAGGGGTTATACCTCAACTTGAACTCCTTCTCTTCTTGTTTTTCTTCTCCTTGCTTGCTCCGAGGCTTGATCCGGACTTTGGTCACCTCCACGGCCTCCTTGAGTCGAAGACGATCCACCCGAGAGATGTACACCGAGCTCCACCTCGAGCCGAGTTAACTAGGGCAAAGAGATTGCTAATCTAGAAGCCCTAGGTTGTGTAGAAGTGATGAAGGGATGGTTTTGTCTTTGTGGGATCTTTTTCTCTCAACACATGAGATCAAAAGATAAATCAAGAGGAGGAAGAAGAAGGAGGAGCTAGCAACCATGGTTCATTTCTTTTTCTTCTCACTTGAAAAAAAAGAGAGAGAATGAGAAAAAAATTATTAACTAAAGAAAAGTAACCATGGTTGTAATAATGCAAAAACAACATCATTGCTAATCCCATCAAGATAAAGTTTGATGGCTACATTGAAATGCCCATTATCATAATCAAAATAGAAAAAGAAAAAGAAAAGAAGAGTGTAGATCCCTCTTGAAAGTCAATGGTCAACACGGTCAACCGGTCAACAAAGTCAAGAGAGGTCATGGTGGTCAAATGGTCAATGCAATTAGCCATCATAAAATTATCACTAAAAGGATTAGTAAATGATGTCCGCGGCTCATAATGGTTTTGACCAAACGAACTGTCAAAACCCTAATGAGTCCGTGTCAAAATGGTTTTGACCGAATCAACTGTCAAAACCCTAATGAGCCCGCCACATAACGGTTTTGGCCGAACCAACTGCCAAAACCCTGATGAGGCACCTCCTCCTTCATCGCTCCGGAAAACTGTGCATACACACCTGCATCCGCATTCCGTAGAATGCGGATGCACAGAAGACAAAACAAATCCATCCGTGCAATACTAGGATCCGGTTTAAACCAAAGCCCACTAGTACTGCCTGCCCGAACACCACACGCACACAAGTGTACGTAAGTGATCGCAGCCCTGCCGTAAAACCATACGGCCTTCACACGTTTTGCTCAGTGCAGGGAAACTCTCTGTGTGGGACTCTAAAGACTCGACACTACGCTGGCAGTGGGTTTAACCACAGACCGCAAGCGGCACTAGCTGTATATAACGGTCCCCAGGTAGATGTCGATAAGAAGGCCGATGAGGTAAACCCATCCGAACTCCTACTGAGCCTGTATGTGACATCTCCGTACAGTCCGGTTTGTTCGTCTGATACATCGCATGGCGGGCCTAGGGGGCGGTGAACGTCAGTCCCCTAATAGCGGTACAAGTCGTGTCAGAGTGAAGCCCATTACACCCTGAGATAACACTGGAAACCTACCAGTATATCTCGCTTGCCCTGGCCAGGGACTACTCATGTAATGGCTCTCCTAGACACATCACGATGTCAACCCCCAATACCGGGAGAGACGAATCCTGTCTAACCGTCACTGCCTCCAAGTGCTTCGGGACTGCACCCAACTACTACCTGTTTGCACGACTCAGTAGAGCCGTGGTAGGGTAGTAATCAAAGAACAATGGGAACACACTCGAGGCGAAGTGACAGTATCAAGTCAGCGGACTAAGCTGTACTCATGTCTCTTAGGAACTGATAACTGACGATAGGTATAATACCAACCATCAGTTCCTGACGAGTCCTGTCCAGTGTACTTGTAACCTAACGAGCACCCGCATACTATCTTAAGTACGACGTACTGACGGCTGTGGGACATACCGTCTCCCATGCTGGGATGAGAAGCGCATACGCTAGTCTACTCCGGAGTATCGATGCCCTGTCTCGATAATCCCATGACTAGGGACGGATATAAGGATGTGCTTGTGGATTACCCAGCCCCCACGAGTGTGATCGCCATCACAACGCCGATAATCAAGCAAAGATCCTAAGGGCTCTACTAATGCGTATAGGTGATATAATAAAGAAAAACACATGTACACATTAAAGCAGAGACAAACCAAGTAGCATACTACTATATCGAGCAAGATTGTCTATACAACTGTGAATATCCAAAGCTTCCATCAAGTAATATACATACTAGTATGATACAGTAATGGCCTCTAGGGCATATACACTAACGGCCTCTTCACCGCTAATTGCGGCCAGGTAAGTGCCAGGTGACTGGGAGGCTCTCCACTACAAGTAGTGGCCCTAATTAAGTAACCACTCGCCTTAGACACACTTGCCTAGACACCACAAAGTCAGGTTTAGATAAATGATCAATGTCCATGACATATCGTATTTTCCTATTAAAAGATTTTGTTTTAAAATTGTGTACAACTTAGAACTTTCAGAAAAGGTTTATAAAGAAAATGGTATTTTAATGAAAAGTCTTGTATTATCGTATTCTAAGTTTTGATGATATCAATTAGGGTTGTATTTGTGTGTGTGTGGAGGTAGGTCATTACCTCGTAATCTATTTTAAGGTATAGCAATGTTAAATGGTTAAATGTGATAAACTAAACATGGTGGTATTTAAGTGCGAAAATACGGTATTTTGCAAAAGTTTTCATTTCATGTGAGAAACTTTATCCAAATTGATTTTTAGGTGATTAGTAGTCAACATGAATATGTTTAAGCATTATAGAATTAGTGACAAGTGAGTTTTGATAGAAAAACCGAATCGGAAATCAGTTTGTTCCGATATTCGTCGGGTTTGAAAAATCGTATTTTAATGGAAGAAACCAAGGTAGAAAAAAGACGAACTTATGGGTTTGGAGAACGCTAGAGAGTGATAGGAAGGTAGTGGGTTTGTCGGTGCGTCGAAACGTCGTGAAGAGGTCCTAGTACGATCGCCGGGATTTCGCCGTCGATTTCGGCAGCGCTTCGCCTTTCGCTCGTTTTCCGACGTACCAAGTTCTCTTAAAATTTTTAGAGAGTGGACTTAGGAATGTAGGGTGAGTGGGTAGAGGGTATGGAGGTTTATATAGGGTTAGGCTAGGGTTAGGGTTTTTAATAAAAAAAATTATAAAAAAATATACAAAATCATTAAAAATTCATTAAACATAGGAGTAAAAGGGATTTATTGGTCAAATGATAACCGATCCAAGCATTTAGAGTATGCAGGAGGGTGGACCAGGTCAAGACCCAACTTTTCTCTGTTGGTGACTCGGCCGTCCGACCAAGTCCGGCCGGCGGCGCCGGACCGAGTCGGCCGAGTAACCGGCCGGCGGCGCCGTGTCGGGCCGAGTCAGGGGTCCAATGGTCGGGGATTCTTCGGGGGTACAATTAGGTATATTTATTTTTTGTTTTCCGGTACATATTTTGGGAGTTATGGCCTTTTTACCGTTGACTTCCAAAAAAAATTAAAACAAAATAAATACAAAAATAATGTGGGGCATGGGATTTGAACTCTGGTGGCTTGGTTCAGCAGTGCAAGGTATTACCAATGAGCTACAAGCTCCTTCTTGTAATTATGGAGTGAAATAAATACTTAAAGAGATATCAGCCGCAATAAATACTCCATGTATACATTGAATTTAAATCAATTCTTTGTACTTTAAAAATGGAGTTGTTACAGTCTACCCTCCTTACAAAAATTTCGTTCTCGGAATTTACAACTTTTATTTGAGAACTAGTTTACAAAGAGGTGTGGATATTTAGTACGCATTTCATCCTCCCTTTCCCAAGTGGACTCTCCTGGAGTGTCTTTCCTCCACATCACTCGAACCAAGTTAACTTCCTTGTTCCGGAGTGTCTTCACTTTCCTGTCCAGGATCTCCACGGGCTGTTGCTCACAAGAGAAGTTGGGCTGTACAGTGAGCTCTGAATGATCAAGTACATGGCTGGGGTCACTCACATACTTTCTGAGTTAGGATATATGGAACACATTATGCACTCTTTCCAATGAAGGTGGAAGCGCTAAGCGGTATGCCACTTCACCGACTCGTTCGAGTATGTCGAACGGTCCAATGTATCTCGGACTCTACTTACCCCGTCTTCCAAAACGGATCACTCCGTGGTTCGGAGATATTTTCAGGAATACGTGATCTCCTGGCTGGAACTCCAAGTGTCGCCTCTTTGCATCAGCCCAGTGCTTCTGTCGATCTTGGGCTATGCGCATCCTTTCCCTGATAGTACGGACCACATCAACAGTCGCTACTAATATCTCTGGTCCAAGAAGTTCCCTATGTCCCATGTCGTCCCAACTTAATGGCGAACGACACTTCCTTCCATACAGTGCTGCACAAGGTGCCATCCTTATGCTTGCTTGGTAGCTGTTGTTGTACAAAAACTCCACAAGATGTAGGTGATCTTCCCACGATCCCTTGAAGTCTAGCATACACGCTCTAAGCATATCCTCGATGATCTGAATAGTTCGTTCCGACTGACCATCTGTTTGTGGATGATAAGCCGTGCTGAAGTTCAGACTTGTTCCTAAGCTTGCTTGCAGACTCTGCCAAAATTGCGATCGGAACCTGGTGTCACGATCGGAGACAATGTAGACCGGTACTCCATGAAGTCTCACAATCTCCTGTATGAGTTCATGGGTATCAGAGATAGTACATTATGAAGAGTTTAAATCTTAAGTAGATTATTACCTCTATGTACTTCTTCGCTAGTGTCTCAGTTAATTGGCCAACTCGAAATGGGATGAAGTGAGCCGACTTTGTGAGTCGATCAACAATAACCCATATGGCATCGTTACTCTTTGTGCTGCGAGGAAGAGCAGTCACAAAGTCCATTGTGATATGTTGCCACTTCCATTCTGGGATTGGTAACGGTTGAAGGAATCCGGCAGTCCTGTGATGTTCAGCCTTTACTTGCTGACACACCAAGTATTTTGCGACGCTTCTGGCTACTTCACGCTTCATTCTATGCCACCAATAATTCTGACGTAGATCTTTGTACATTTTGGTACCTCCAGGGTGTACTGAATAGGGAGAGTTGTGGGCTTCTTTCATTAACTCTTCCCGAACTGGCCCTTTTGGTACACACAATCTGCTGCCGTATCTCAAAGATCCGTCTTCATGGATGATGAAGTCTGTTCTGAGTCCATTCTCTACTTGTTCTCTGATTTTTTGCAACTTAGCATCACTTGCTTGAGCTGCTTTGATCTGATTGACAATGGTTGATTGAACTTGTAAATTCATCAAACTTGAAGCATTACCCGGCATGAATACTTCAATCTCCATCTGATGCAAGTCTTGTTGAAGCTTCCACTGAGCGGTGAGATTCATTGCTAATGGTTGGCGACTAAGAGCATCAGGTACTACATTCACCTTCCCTCGGTGATATTGCAAGTTGATGTCAAAGTCCGCCATGAGTTCTAACCATCTTCTCTGCCGCATATTCAACTCCTTCTGAGTAAACACGTACTTCAGGCTCTTATGATCTGTGTAGATGTTCACTCGTTCACCAAGTAGTTAATGACGCCAAATCTTGAGAGCAAAGATGACGGCTGCCAACTCCAAATCATGCATCGGATAATTACGCTCATGGATCTTTAGCTGTCTTGAAGCATAAGCCACAACCTTACCGTGTTGATGTAGAACACATCTTAATCTCTTACCGGATGCATCGCAATGCACTTCGAATCCTCCAGATTGATCCGGTATGACGAGAATAGGTGCAGATGTCAACCTTGACTTGAGTTCTACGAAAGCTTGTTCGCATGCTTCTGACCATACGAATTCTTCATCTTTACGTATGAGCTTGGTCAGGGGCGTTGCTATCTTCGAAAAGCCTTCAATAAACCTTCTGTAATATCCAGCTAAACCCAAGAAACTTCGAATATCCTTCACCGACTTTGGTGTAGGCTATTCGCTAACTGCCGAAACTTTCGCTGGATCCACAGAGATTCCTTCTCCTGATACGATATGTCCAAGAAAACCAACTTGATTTAGCCAAAACTCGCACTTGCTGTACTTGGCATAAAGATGATGTTGTCGAAGAGTTTCTAGGACAATTCATAGATGTTCTGCATGCTCTTTCTGACTCTTAGAATACACCAGGATATCGTCGATGAAGATGACAACAAGCCTTTCTAAGTACTCCCGGAAAACTTTATTTATAAGGTTCATGAATATTGCGGGTGCGTTGGTCACTCCGAATGACATCACCAGAAATTCGTAATGTCCATAGCGAGTTCTGAAAGCTGTTTTGTGAATATCAGCTTCCTTGACCTTCACTTGATGATAACCTGAACGAAGATCTAATTTAGAGAAAACACAAGATCCACTGAGCTGATCGAATAAATCATCGATGCGCGGGAGTGGATACTTGTTCTTTATAGTGACTTCGTTCAAGGCTCTGTAATCGATGCACATTCTGTATGAACCTTCCTTCTTCTTCACAAGTAATACAGGTGATCCCCAACTTGAAGTGCTGGGACGAATCCATCCTTTCGCCAGTAATTCGTCCAACTGTGTTGGACTTCCTTCAAACCTTCCGAACTTAAACAATAGGGTGCTTTGATCACCGGTTGTGCTCCTGGTACTAAATCAATACTGAATTCAAGACCTCGATCGGGAGGCAAACCTGATATATCGTCAGGAAATACATCGTCGAACTTTCGAACCACATCTGGTCTTGATTCTTCCTCTGCTTGAGCTGCTGCAACTACTGCTTCTCTTGGCTTCGCTTTGTAGGTACTTGGCCCCAGTGTACGGTCTCCGCTTTTGAAATAGAAGACCGGATGGTCTGGGATCTCAAATACTACCCTCCTTTGACGACAGTCTATGGTAGCATAAAAAGTTCCAAGCCAATCCATTCCTAGAACCACATCGAAGTTCGGTATGTCCAGCACTTTGAAGTCAGCACAAAACTCTCGACTGCAGACGACGACTGGACAAAAGCTGTATCCCATGGTTTCCTTTAGAACGCCATTTCCTGAACTGACATTCCAGCTGGATACAAGCGATGAGACTGGAATCGCATGGGTTCGGACAAACCGTTGCGACATAAAACAGTGTGATGCTCCAGTATCAAACAGTGCAAGTGCAGGGATTGAGGATACTAAGATTGTACCTAAGGTATGTGGGATTTGTTTTAGGTATAGGAAATATGTAACTATGTAGCAGGATAGAAAAGCAAAGTTTGAAAAGAAAAGTTTACCAGTGATGACTTTGCCAGTGGCCTCAGCTTCTTCCACGGACATCGTGAAAGCCTGGCGCCTTGGTACATTCCTCCTGGTCTGAGGAGCATTTCTCGGAACGTTCCTTTGAGCTTGATGGAACTGACGAGGAGGTGGTGCAGCTTGTGGTCCTCTGGGTGGTGCAGGTAGTGCAGGTCTGGGAGCAGGTGCCTGAAGAGCTGGTCGCTGCGGATAAGTAATTGCTGGCCTGGGTGCAGCAACTGGATTCTGTCTTTGGGGACAAGACCCAATATCGTGAGTAGCTGAGCCGCAGACTAAGCAAAGGCGGTTGGCTCGACGGCAGTCCTTCATCATATGTCCAGTTCTCTTGCAGTAGGTGCAAAAGGCTGGGCTGGGATGATGGGTTGGTACTCCGGGTCGCCTTGGCACAAAAGGTGGTTTGGAGGAGGCTCCACTTGCCATCTGGCTGGCAGGGCGTTTGACTCCTGCAGACTGAGGTCTGCCCCTTGCTTTTATCACTGCCTCATAACTGCGGGCAGCTTCTAGAGCATCCACATGAGTCAAAAACTTTCCTGTGGCTAGAGCAGCCTGAATCTCCATGTCCAGTCCTTGTTGAAAGCGACGGGCTCTGATCTCGTCCGTCGGTATCAAATGTGCCGCGAATCTGTTTAAAGAATATGTTAGCTGTGTAGTATACAACAACAACAACAACAACTGAGCCTTTTATCCCAAGCATATGGGGTAGGCTTTAGCTGTGTAGTATGTGATATTTAAAAAAAATTGAACTATTGTGACATATCTTACCGGCTTAACATGGTGAATTCAGCGTCGTATTCATCTACTGATTTGTCCCACATTGAACCCTGTTGCAGATGAATGAACTGCTGCTCCATGGCAAACTTGGCAGTCACAGGGAAGTATTTCGCGTCGAACTTCTCGCGAAAAGTCTTCCATTCAATCGGCTGTACCAGACGGCTTTCTTCCTCCTTCCACCAGTTGCGAGCATTATCCGTGAGCTGTAGTTTCGCCACACGGACCCAAGCGATGTCTGGCACTTGAGCTGCTGCCAGATCGTCTTCGATACTTTGTGCCCATTCTTCAGCTTCAAGAGGGCTTCCTTTACCAGAGAACTGCTTGGGATGTAAAGGCCTGAATTGCTTTACTCCCGGTGTGTCGGTTTCAGGACGGTTCAGTAGTTGTTGCTGTCCCTCAAGAAGGCTGCGAATCGCTTCAAGTAGCACTATTTTCTCGGTGGGTGTTGCAGGAACAGCTGGTGCGAGAGGTAGTGCTGGAGGTGTGTTGTTGACATTGGTGCTAGTGTTGTTCGGGAAATCCATAACCTTGAAGAAAAATTTGGGTTAGGACAGATTCAAATACATGAAATGATAAGATTCAAGGAATAGAAATTTATAAGATTCAAGAATAATGAATTGTAAAGAATGTTTTAGTTGCTGGTTCTTGTGTTATATTGCTTAGGTTGTGCATGCAGACCAGAACTTCATGATAGGGATTCATACAGCTCTGACCTGTATGGGCCACCAACAAAACCTGTCACGCCCCACTTCCCGGTGTACGGCGAAGTGGACGCGACGAGGTCCGCTACGTATATACTTAGAAGTACATACGCTAAGCGTATCTAAGCAATATAAAAGTAAATCACAAGAGACAAGTGATATAGAAATAACAACAACTTTATTAATAACATTCTTTTGTATAATGCATGAAAAGTAAATACAACTAAAATGAAAAGCGATGCCTAAACAATGGCATAACAGGAAATGATAATGCTGAATAGAACAAGGTATAATATCTAGAGCTCGGGGTCTTTGTGAAACTGATCCAAGTCTTCACCGCTGGGCTCGATCTCTGCTGGGTCCAAAGCACCTGACGACATTCAAAGAAGAAAGAAATAGAATGTCGTCAGCGAACAGATCGCTCGGTAAGTCCCAAAGATATAGAAGAACTAGAAAAGACAGAATAAGAGTATTTTCTAAAGAGATTGTAAAATATTATAGAATATTGTGTTAACGCTGTTGTTTGTAGCTTGGTACAGAAGGATACCAGTGTATACGAGAGGGGTCTCTATATGCTAGAGACCAGGGCAAACGGAATGTACAAGGAACCGTTAAGCAACGGTACAACAGCAACGGAATATGGTTAGGTGTCTTAATCTGACCACCTCGTGCCACCTTTAACACCTTCCGTACCAATCTACCCCTTAAACCCCGTAGTGTTTAGATAGTATTGTTGTATTGTATTGTGTAAGTTGGATGACTGACCAAAACTATGATATCAGTAAGCGGATTGTAACTGCATAATCAGGTAATTGGTATAACGGGATAATGGATGTATATCCATGGTTTAATTCAGTCAAGTTGTATAGATTGTTAACTGGATTCTGGGATTCATGTGTTCATATTGAGTTGGAATATTAAAGAATATGGATTGACTTGAATCATATTCAAGTCAGAAATAATCAGACTCAAACCCGAGTCAGACTAAAAGAAATGTAATTTGAAGTTCTATAATTGTTAGGGTCCTTTTTGTAAATTATAAAACTTGAGGGGGGTTTATGTAAAAAGTACTTTTGTATAGTTTTCAAGATACACCTAGTATTTATTATTCGTCTTTATGGTTATAATGAGTGTGATTTTATTTTGTTTTATTTCTAGTGAAAATATTCTAATTACATAATTAAAGGTATTTATCTGTAATATTGATTTATTTGAAATTCATGGTATTTTAATGTAACTTTTAATCTTGTAATTTTTAGGAAAAGGTGAAAAATTTATCTTATAATAAAATAGGTGTTTAAATGATAAATATACATATGTTTATACAAGAATAATTTTTAATAAATATTTTATTTTCCAAAAATCTCATTTTTCTTAAATGTCGTATTTTAAACCTTTCGAGACCTGATTGTTACGAAAAATCGTGTTTTTAGTTTGTAGTTAACCGCAATCAATAACGGTGTCGCGTGTAGCTAGACCGAGATGAGTACGGGTCGTCCTCTGGGAAACGTGGAACCTTTTAATTTTACTTTAGATGTGTTGAAAAGGAGAAAGAAATAAGAATGGTTGTAGGATGGTTTCTAGATCTACGTTTAATAAGAATGTAAATATAGATCTAGAATAGTTTAAAGATGTGATTAATTATAATAAGAAGGGCTTGTAGGGTTCGTTAGGATTTAGTAGTTATGGAAGATTAATTAAAAGTTACCCTTTTTATCCATTAATAGATTTAGAACTAGAACGACGGTGATGCGTGTAGATTAGGGTTTCTGGAGGGAAAAGGAATCCCACTCGTAACCCTTATCTCGACACGGAACTCCGTTCATATCTAGCCTTTACCAAAACAATCATTAATCTAATCTCTAATCGCGGTCGGAACTAGCAAGGAATTGCTAGCGCGCCCGATTAGGATGTTAATGATTATTTTGATAAAGTTCCTAAACTTTATAGGACTTAAAAAGGGTTTAATTATTTTCATCCCCCATTAACCTACCCTAATCCTACGAACCCTAACAAGCGGAGAATTACTCGCGCATGTTGGGAGAAGAAGATGAAAAGAAAGAGAGGGAAAACATAATGTAAAATGCAAAAGAATAAAATAAAACAACTACCTTTATTAATCAACTTGAACAATCTACACTTTGATTCCTTAGAAAATGATTACAAAGACTAGTTTGCTTCTCGATCTCTTCCAAGGAGGTAGACGAACAGTTGATGATCAGCCTGGATGCGTGAGCCGTCTTGGACTTCGTGATCGCGTCGGCTTGATAGCTTTTCCAAGAGGCCCTCGGTGCCTTTTTATAGTGCGAAGCCAGAATCTTTTTGTTGAGAAGTTGGTAAAATTCAGCATTTGAAAATCTCCCAAAATATTACTTTCTCTCTCCTCCTAATTGCGGCGGTTCCGCGGCCCCAGGGTGGGTTTGGCCGCGGAACCGCGCTCGATGGTGGGGATCTCCCTGTTGTTTCTCTTGGGCTCTCTGATGGTGACATTTGGCATTCCTAAACATCTTCAGAATCTGAAAATATTTTCTCGGCTGCTTCCAGACTTAGTCTCCAAGTTTGCTCTTTAATTTGGAAAGTATTCTTCAACAAATTGATTTGTTTGTTAAATCCTTCATAACAACTTGGAAATAATCTGCACAACAACTCAAATAAGATTTTAGTAGACTTTGTTCTACTAGGATTAGACCAGTAATATTATTTGCATACATTTTCCTACCAAATGATAATTAAATATATTAACACATGGAAAATAATGTTTTTACACATAAACCCTCATATGTATAATATATTATAATAAAGTCCTTTTTTAATATAAAAATGGTAGGAAAAATGTACTACAAATGTGTAGTTTTATCGACTGAACAAATACCCCCAAACTTATCTTTGATCGTCCCGAGCAAATTAGTTTATTTAAGAGGAGAAAAAGAAAAGAGAAAACTAAGCACACTTTCGTAGGCAGACACGATTGCACTGAGCACGTGCAACAAGCCGTTAAACCTCTAGGTGTCCCTAGTAGGAGGAGTGTTGTCTCCTGAGGGTTTTCAGCGGATTACACCCACAAAATCCAATAACAAAAGAAAGATGGTGAAATTTACATATAAAGACAAGAACCATAAAAGAAAGGCCTTGAAAAGAAGAGTTTCCAACTATACTAGTTTTTCAGTTATCATGAGCCCTATCTTAATAGTCATGAAAAAATGTTAGAAATCACATCATCCCTCAATAAAACATCGTCTTTATTCTTCATTCCTACCTTTCATCCAAACATTGATCATATAACCCCACGTGTGTGTAAATAACATCCCTACACTCGGAGAATTCAATTCAAGCTATCATACTCTTGTCCATCTACCTTAGTACTTTTTAATTTGATGAATATTTAGAGTTGCTCACACACTTTCATGCGACCGTTAATACTTCTTGAGGTACTAACCGACCGATTACTCATGTGCTTGCAGATTCGGTGATAGTATTTTCCTCGTCTTGCACCACCTAAGGCTTAGCAGTGACTCCCAGACCAGTTGGCCTTAGGGCACTAGGTGAAGAGGCACCCTCGCTATATTTTTTTATTGCTGCCTTGGCGATACAAAACCAGTGTTCATTTTTTTTCTTTTCACCATTTTTATATTTTCTTCATTTTTTTATTTCCTTCATACTTTGGCTTTTAGACAAGAGCATTTCAAGGTATCCTCTACTATCCCGAGTTTCAAGACGTGTGTAGGTGCATATTGTAGGGTATCAACATTCAAATGTTTGGCTTCCAGAATAGAAACTATTTTTCAGACTTATTTTTATCCTCAGATTAGTGACTTCCTTCATTTTACTAACCCTTGGGACAAGAGCTCATAACTACTTATTACTAGTTCGTATAAGAAAACTTCTAATTTTCTTGGTTTTCTTAAACTATTCCTATCTTTTGGATGTAATTTTTTTACTTTCTATTCTTTTGTTATAAATTTTTTTTTTTTTTTTTTAAAATTTTTTGAAAATGTTGTGCTTATGCAAAATATGATGCAAATTGATGTGTAAATATGCACAAACCTCCCCCAAACCTGTTTACAGCAGTGTCCTCACTGATGTCATCCGTTAAGCTCAAAAACCTGTAGACTTGGGAGGAAATTATTTACGGGGGCAAGAATATATGAAAGTGAAAATCCTCCCCCAAACTTATTTTAGGCTCACAATTTTGTAAAAATCATTTTCTTTCAAGAGCCAAAATATACCACCCCTCCCCCAACTTGAGTTAAACAATTTTGATCTTTTAAAATCACATGAGGGGGTCAAGGTTATTGGTCAATGCCATGCTTTGCAAAGACCGAAGGTCAACACCAACCATTCAAAAATTTTATCGATGAAGCACCAAGGTTGGTGGAAGAACATGTCACCTTTCGACGTGAAGAAGTGGGGAGGTGATAAGAGGTGTGATGGAAAAGGATTGCGTCTCAATTTGGAGAGACGACACAGTGATAGTAATGATGGATTACTCGCATTGTCATGATTGTCCAAAAGAGGGGGTGGAGGTCCAATTTCTTCATCTTGGAGTTGATTCATCTCAACACCCGTGTCTTGTAAAAATGCGAGTTCATCAGCGAAAATTTCCTCAAAGCTTTCATCGATACCCCGAAAAATAATGTCATCGGAAAAAATGGGGTGATCGTCAGACTCAATATAAGATTCCTCATTAGATGTTGACCCGGACAACTCGGTGGAAGAGTAAATGGTTGGGTCAAACAACAACATATGAAAAGAGTCTGTATCATGAGGTTGATCAAATTCGCTGCTGTCGACATCCATTAATTCGACAGAACACACATGAGCATAGGGTTCGGAGGGTTCACTTCCCAACTTGTAAATGTTAAGCTCAATTGACTTCTTCCCAAAGGATAGGGTCATAGAGCCGTTTCTACAATTGATTACTGCGTTGGAAGTGGCCAAAAAGGGTCGACCGAGTATCACCGGGATTTGATTGCGTGGGTTTGCTATAGGTTGTGTATCTATAACGATAAAGTCTACAGGGAATATGAATTCCCCGACTTTGATTAACACATCCTCTAGCTCACCCCTAGGTTGGGTGATAGATCGATCGGCCATCTGAAGAGTGCAATGCGCAGGTTTTAACTCTCCGATCCCTAATTGCTCATAAACCGAATACGGAAGCAAGTTAACACTAGCACCTAGATCGAGTAGAGCACGATTGATATTTTTACCCCCAATAGAAATTGAAATTGTAGGACTTCCGGGGTCCTTTCGTTTCTTGGGTAGTTGTTGTGTAAAAGCAGTGCTCACATTACTCGCAAGGAAAACTTTTTTAGGTACTTGAACTTTTCTCTTCCTAGTGCACAAGTCCTTTAAGATTTTTGCATATGACGGAACTTGTTGAATAGCATCTAGGAGAGGAATATTTATGTTAACTTGCTTAAAAATTTCCACAATCTTCTCCATTTGTGGACTTGGTCTGTTGCCCCTCAACCTGTTTGGATAAGGTGCTTGATCAATAAGTTTTGGGTCCAATGTTTGTGGAGAAGATTGTGGGGATGGATTCGATCCCAAAACTGGAGTGGGCATCGACTTAGATAGATTTGGTGAAATGTTTGAGCCTTGGGGAAAACGGAGAATAGGCTCGGATGAAGGTGGGAGACTAGACGAATTAGGGGAAGAAGAAGAAGAAGGGGTATCAAATGTGTCACTATCATCAACTTGCTCACCCACTTGGTTGTTCAGCACTCTCCCCGATCTCAACGTAGTGACGGCATTCACATTATGACTTTGTGAATGGCCAGGATTCGGTAGGGGTTGAGATGGGAGTTTCCCTTTCTCTCTCGCACTCATTGCGGCATTTAACTGTGCGATTTGGTTTTCTATTGATTTAATACTCTCACCATGGGAGGAGGAGTTTTTCGTTAGGGCATCAATAGAAGACCTCATATCAGCCGAATTTTGCATGGATTGTTTCATGAACATATCCAAAGTTTGTGCAAGTGAGTTGTCAATACCTGCCACCTGTGGTGTAGAAATGTTGGCCGGATTTTGGAAATTTTGTGACTGAAAGGGGGGCTGATTCTGTGGTTGTGGTTGCTGTGGAGGAGGTCTTTGATAATTACTTTGTTGGTTTTGATTCCAAGCAAAGTTAGGATGATTCCTCCATCCTTGATTATATGTGGAAGAATAAGGATCGTTTCTAGGTCGCTGCTGAAAAGCAGCATTAGCTTGAAACGATGCATTCATAGGACATTCTTCCGTTAAGTGTGAAGGATCCGAACAGCAACCACAAACGGTCTTAGGAAGCGTAACCTGATTTAGGGAGAATGATGAAAATTTGTTCTCCATAGCATCGAGTTTCTTTTGCATTGCTGCCATTTCGGCTTTTACTGCGATGGAAACGTCGAGTTGGTGAATACCTCCCTTAGTTGAAGGTGGTCTTACGCTTTCCCACTGCAAAGTGCTTTCTGCGAGATCTTCCAGATATTTCCATGCTTCACCGTCATCTTTAGACATGAAATTGCATTGACACATTGTTTCAAGCATCTGCTTTGTCGCTGGATTAATGCCCTCATATATAATCCGACATAAATCCCATCTTTGTATTCCGTGATGGGGGCATTGGACAAGCAGATCTTTGAAACGTTCAAAGCACTTCCAAAATGGTTCGTTGGGAAGCTGGGTGAACTGATTGATCTCGCTCCTAACATGTGCAGTCTTATGATTTGGGTAAAACTTCTTAAGAAATGCTACGACGAATTCATCCCAATTAGCGATAGAGTGTGCGGCAGTATTATAAAGCCATTTTTCTGCCAAGTCGCATAGTGTGAATGGGAGAAGACGTAAGCGCATAGCATCTAAGGTCAATTGTGAAGTACCCATCATTGCGCATACATTTTCGAATTTGGTGATGAAAACGTACGCGTCTTCCGATTCAAGCCCGTGAAATTTAGGCAGCAGATTGATGTAGTGGGGTTTAATTTCGAAATTATCCCCGTTAGGTGGTGGAAGAGATAGACAAGTAGGAAGGGGACTACGAATAGGATAGCATCTCTCTTGGAGAGAGATGCGCGGTGGATTCTGCGCACCTGCGGGCGGTGGCAGCGTGGTGTTATAATTAGATGGAGTGCCGTCCATCACGGTCGATGTGGTGTGTGGTGGGGGAAAAGAAGATGAAGAAGTACCGACTTCGGTGTCGATAGAAGGAACGCGGACAAGACGGGCACTAGGATCCCGTGTCCAGCCGAGCATGCACTAAGCGGGTTTAGTGCAAGTGGCAGCGTGTGTGTGATTTAAAATTGGCTTGTTTTGAAAAAATGGGACTCAAGACAAATCTCCCTAAATGCACAAGCAACCCTAGAACTAAGGTTACCTAGGTCCAGTCTCTAGACCGCTCCTAGACTTCCAAAGGACAAGCCGCAGGATAAATCCTCTACCGCCTCCGTACTACCCTTGTAGCGAGGTAAGTGCCAGGTAAGCGGGAAGGAACCACCACTACAGTGGGCCTAATTAAAAACCACTAGCCTTTGTCACACTTGCCTAGGCACTACAAAAGTAATGCGGATAAACGATAGATTACCCACGACCTTCCTCTGTCCTTATTGAGCGCGACAGTCCTTAGAGTCTGGTCTAGATATTTTTTAAATTAATGAAGGGTTGATCTATATGCTCGGTTTGTGATTTGTGGGGCTTAGGAAGGGTGATGAAATCCCGACCTAATCTTGATTTGGTCTTTGCCCCTTAAAATCCGTATTAAATATGCAAAACAAAACCAATCACAAAACTTTTGCAAAAAGATTTTTTTGTGCGGCGCAATTTTGCAAAGAATCCTGCAGAAAATAGATTTTATTGGATTTTAGGAGAGAGAGAAGGAGTTAAGAAAGATACCAGAGAAGATTGATTGTTACGAAAAATCGTGATGAAATCCCCGGCAACGGCGCCATTTGATTGTTACGAAAAATCGTGTTTTTAGTTTGTAGTTAACCGCAATCAATAACGGTGTCGCGTGTAGCTAGACCGAGATGAGTACGGGTCGTCCTCTGGGAAACGTGGAACCTTTTAATTTTACTTTAGATGTGTTGAAAAGGAGAAAGAAATAAGAATGGTTGTAGGATGGTTTCTAGATCTACGTTTAATAAGAATGTAAATATAGATCTAGAATAGTTTAAAGATGTGATTAATTATAATAAGAAGGGCTTGTAGGGTTCGTTAGGATTTAGTAGTTATGGAAGATTAATTAAAAGTTACCCTTTTTATCCATTAATAGATTTAGAACTAGAACGACGGTGATGCGTGTAGATTAGGGTTTCTGGAGGGAAAAGGAATCCCACTCGTAACCCTTATCTCGACACGGAACTCCGTTCATATCTAGCCTTTACCAAAACAATCATTAATCTAATCTCTAATCGCGGTCGGAACTAGCAAGGAATTGCTAGCGCGCCCGATTAGGATGTTAATGATTATTTTGATAAAGTTCCTAAACTTTATAGGACTTAAAAAGGGTTTAATTATTTTCATCCCCCATTAACCTACCCTAATCCTACGAACCCTAACAAGCGGAGAATTACTCGCGCATGTTGGGAGAAGAAGATGAAAAGAAAGAGAGGGAAAACATAATGTAAAATGCAAAAGAATAAAATAAAACAACTACCTTTATTAATCAACTTGAACAATCTACACTTTGATTCCTTAGAAAATGATTACAAAGACTAGTTTGCTTCTCGATCTCTTCCAAGGAGGTAGACGAACAGTTGATGATCAGCCTGGATGCGTGAGCCGTCTTGGACTTCGTGATCGCGTCGGCTTGATAGCTTTTCCAAGAGGCCCTCGGTGCCTTTTTATAGTGCGAAGCCAGAATCTTTTTGTTGAGAAGTTGGTAAAATTCAGCATTTGAAAATCTCCCAAAATATTACTTTCTCTCTCCTCCTAATTGCGGCGGTTCCGCGGCCCCAGGGTGGGTTTGGCCGCGGAACCGCGCTCGATGGTGGGGATCTCCCTGTTGTTTCTCTTGGGCTCTCTGATGGTGACATTTGGCATTCCTAAACATCTTCAGAATCTGAAAATATTTTCTCGGCTGCTTCCAGACTTAGTCTCCAAGTTTGCTCTTTAATTTGGAAAGTATTCTTCAACAAATTGATTTGTTTGTTAAATCCTTCATAACAACTTGGAAATAATCTGCACAACAACTCAAATAAGATTTTAGTAGACTTTGTTCTACTAGGATTAGACCAGTAATATTATTTGCATACATTTTCCTACCAAATGATAATTAAATATATTAACACATGGAAAATAATGTTTTTACACATAAACCCTCATATGTATAATATATTATAATAAAGTCCTTTTTTAATATAAAAATGGTAGGAAAAATGTACTACAAATGTGCAGTTTTATCGACTGAACAAGACCGAATGCTCCTTACGGAGGTCTGAATCTCGCACTACTAAGCCCGAGGGTGCACGATAAACCGTACAATCCCTAACAGGTTCCCCAAATATAGGTTGTAGTGGCGCTTTGCAAAGATTTAATAAATACTAATCATTTAGAAAAAGGTTTTATAAAGATAAGGTATTTATTTGTAGAAGGGTGTAAATTTCCGTATTTTAGATTCTAGGGTTTTCTAAGCCAACTAGCCTATTTCTAAATGGTCTAAACGACACGTCATTAGAAGGCTCAAATTGCCTCTTCACCGCCAATTGCGGCCAGGTAAGTGCCAGGTGAGTGGGAGGCTCTCCACTACAAGTAGTGGCCCTAATTAAGTAACCACTCGCTTTAGACACACTTGCCTAGACATCACAAAGTCAGGTTTAGATAAACGATCGATGTCCATGACATATCTTATTTTCCTATTAAAAGATTTTGTTTTAAAATTGTATACAACTTAGAACTTTCAGAAAAGGTTTATAAAGAAAATGGTATTTTAATGAAAAGTCTTGTATTATCGTATTCTAAGTTTTGATGATATCAATTAGGGTTGTATTTGTGTGTGTGTGGAGGTAGCTCATTACCTCGTGATCTATTTTAAGGTATAGCAATGTTAAAGGGTTAAATGTGATAAACTAAACATGGTGGTATTTAAGTGCGAAAATACGGTATTTTGCAAAAGTTATCATTTCATGTGAGAAACTTTATCCAAATTGATTTTTAGGTGATTAGTAGTCAACATGAATATGTTTAAGCATTATGGAATTAGCGACAAGTGAGTTTTGATAGAAAAACTGAATCAGAAATCGGTTTGTTCCGATTTCCGTTGGGTTTGAAAAATCGTATTTTAATGGAAGAAAGAAAGGTAGAAAAAAGAGGGACTTACGGGTTTGGACAACGCTAGAGAGTGATAGGTAGGCAGTGGGTTTGTCGGTGCGTCGAAACGTCGTGAAGAGGTCCTAGTACGATCGCCGGGATTTCGCCGTCGATTTCGGCAGCGCTTCGCCTTTCTCTCGTTTTCCGACGTACCAAGTTCTCTTGAAATTTTTAGAGAGTGGACTTAGGAATGTAGGGTGAGAGGGTAGAGGGTATGGGAGTTTATATAGGGTTAGGCTAGGGTTAGGGTTTTAAATAAAAAAATTATAAAAAATATACAAAATCATTAAAAATTCATTAAACATAGGAGTAAAAGGGATTTATTAGTCCAATGATAACCGATCCAAGCATTTAGAGTATACAGGAGGGTGGACCAGGTCAAGACCCAACTTTTCTCTGTTGGTGACTCGGTCGTCCGGCCAAGTCGGGCCGGCGGCGCCGGACTGAGTCAGCCGAGTTGCCGGTAGGCGGCGCCGAGTTGGGCCGAGTCTGGTGTCCAATGGCCGGGGATTCTTCGGGGGTACAATTTGGTATATTTACTTTTTGTTGTCCAGTACATATTTTGGGAGTTATGGCCTTTTTACCGTTGACTTCCAAAACAAATCAAAACAAAATAAATACAAAAATAATGTGGGGCATGGGATTTGAACTCCGGTGGCTTGGTTCAGCAGTGCAAGGTATTACCAATAAGCTACAAGCTCCTTCTTGTAATTATGGAGTGAAATAAATACTTAAAGAGATATCAGCCGCAATAAATACTCCAAGTATACATTGAATTTAAATCAATTTTTTGTACTTTAAAAATGGAGTTGTTACATTAAATAGATATTTTGTCCTTACGGAATACACCGCAGGGATATGAGTACCTACAGATTAAACCGTAGAGGCATGTTCAGGACGAAGACTTGCACCTACGGCCATTGCACCTACGGTGTATTTTCGAGCCCCTACGCGTATATCAGTAGGGGCAATGCTTTGCCCCTATGGAGAAAGCCGTAGGAGGAACCCCTTTTTGTAGTAGTGTGGGTATAATCCCAAGCCACATTGAGGCAGTAAGTGATTGTTAGGGATTCGTCTCTCCCGGTATTGGGAGTCGATGTCGCGCCGTGTTTGGTTGGTCAACGCCATAAGCCCCTGACCAAGGCAGTTGAGAATTACTGATAGTTAGATCAGTAATTTCTCGGAAGGTCTTGAGCCACACAACACGACTTATCAGAGTTAGTAGGGGTTTGATGTTAACCGTCCCTAAACCCGATATGCGATACTCTCATACGAATAGACCAGACTGTAAGGATATTGTCACAGTTGGGCTCAGTAGGGATTCAGAAGAGTTTGCTTGACGGCCTTCTTTTCGACAGCTACCTGGGTAGTCGTTACGTACAGCTAGTGCCACTGATGGACATATGGTTAAACCCACTGCTAGCATACCGTCAAGTCTTTAGAGTACCACACAGAGGGTTTTCCTGGTTCAGCCGAAACGAAGTAAAGGCCGTATGGTTTTACGTGCAGGGTTCTGATCATATACGTATACTAGCTACACGAATTTTGTTCGGACGGATAATACTAGTGGGCTTAGGATTAAGCCGCATTCTGGTATTATATTATTGGATTATCTTTATCTCTTGGTATTCATATTTTTTGCAGTACGAATACGGGTATATATATACGGTAAGGGCATTCTTGTAATTTTGCAAGAAGTGTTTCTAGAAGGAGACACCTCATTTTGCATATATCTATTTTTGGAAAATAGATAATGAGGTGGAAAAATGGAGATATTTGAGACATGGGATGAAGCATGGCTAATTCTTTTATTTATTCATTTGCTCTTACTATTCAAGCATGGTTGTATTTTTCTATGGAAAAATAATGCATGCTTGATTTTTTGTAAAAGACTTAGCCATTCTTCACTTCCTCATTCTTGACTTTATTCTACACTTTGCATTCTCTCTCCATTGCTCTCCTTCTTCTTCCTTAAACGCTAACCCTCACATGTGTTGTGAAACCTAAGGTTCTTTAAGATAAATTAGTCCAATTAACTCTCTGCATCTCCTAAGCTACCTAGATTAGCAAACTAGCTACTTTAGTTACCTCATTCTTGAGGTTAGAGCTTAAACCATAGGCTCTCAGGTGGATCGTTTTCGACACAAGGAAGCCGACGACAAAGCTTGATCCGTACTATCTTGGAGCTTAAGAAGGGGACAAGAAGATCCGAAAGACTAGAATCATCAAGGTATAAACCACTAACATAGTAGATTAGAACCTTTATGAGTTTAGTTAGTTAAGGTTTCTGAATGATCTTGAAAATTTAGTTGATGTTTCCTGTATAAAAGTCATTTTTTTTAAATTCCGCATCTCCACAAGCCTTGTGGAATGTGTGACATTGACTTACATGGTATCAGAACCGGTCTATAAACCTTAACAAGCTAGTTAGTACGTATTTAGAACTTCGATCAATAGAAACTATCTGAATCGCATCTCCGAAACTAGCTTGCTATTCGAATTTTAAAGATATTCAAAAAATACTTTTAGTGACCTTAAAATTATATGCAGGCTTTTCTACAGCCAAGAAAAAAGTTTGAGCACCTGTGCTCCAAATTAGACCGCTAATCCACGGCAAAATAGGTCATTTGGCCGCGGATCGGCAGCCTAATTATGGCTACGGTACTCCAAAGTTTTTCTGGGGTTCAAGTTCATAGAAATGTGATTTTTGGTACATTTGGATTTTGTCCATATTTTTTTGTGTACTGGTTTGTACATGGGGTAAATGCGGAAAGTTTTAATCAATCGAAATTCTAAATTCTTGCTTTTCTGTGTATTTATTTCTTCGACCGTGAATATCATTGATGTAAGGCTACGCCAGCGCCTCGGCCATCAATCCGTGGCCAAATGTGGAACAAAAACTTTTAAAACTTGGCGCTAACGTAACCCGATTTCCGGACCGTGCCATTAACCCTATACTAGTTAACTGTAAAGTGGTTTAAGAGTATATACCGACCGATCTGTGTCCTTCGGTCTTCAATCTCTGTCCCATGCTTGTCGCGGCTGCCCCGATGTAGTTCGCTCTTCGGTCTCTCTTCATCGAAGAAGATCCACGTCGAGGGTTCTTTATACGGGCTCCCGCTTCAAAAACCGAAGCAACTCGAACAACTAGTTTGCTAGCCTAGGTGCCCAAGATGAAGTAAAGATAGTGTGTGATTACATTGTCTCATAACACTCTAAGATTCTCAACACATGAGAGGGATAGAGTGGAGGTTGAAGAAGATGCCCATGGTGAAAGATGTGAGCTCAAGAAAGAAAATAAGTGAGCAAAAACCAAGCCCTCCAAAAATGAGATGGCAGCCCTATTTTAATAAAGTGAGTGTTTTGATATATTGTTGTGAGAAAATGAGCCACACACACACACAGAAAATATCTCTACACTCACACACTCACACACTCACAACAAATATCTTAGCCCACTCACAAATATCTTAGCCATGACAAAAGACATGTCATGCCAAGAATGAGTCACAATTTCCACAATAAAACATTTAAACCAAAATTTTTTAATCCAAAAAAGAAATGGCATCAACTAATATAATCTTGTAACGAATTACAAGAATACCCCTCATCCGTATATACATACCCGCATCTGTATTCCGACTGAATACGAATACTATGAGACGAAAGTAATCCAACAATATAATACTAGGATTCGGCTTAAACCAAATCCCACTAGTATTATCCGTCCGATCATGATCTGTGCACAAGTGCACGTATATGATCGAACCCTGCCATAAAACCATATGGCCTCTGCAACGTTTCGCTCGAACTAGGAAAACCCTCTGTATGGGACTCTAAAGACTCGTCAATACACTGGCAGTGGGTTCAACCACAAGCACGTCAGAGGCACTAGCTGTACGTAACTGCTGCCTAGGTATTGAGCGAAAGGGAGGGCGACGAGCGAACTCATCCTGAAACCCTACTGAGCCTGACAGTGACAATATCCGTACAGTTCGGTCCGTTCATCTATGAGTATCACATATCAGGCCTAGGGGGATGGTAAACGTCAAACCCCTAATAGCAGTATAAGTCGTGTCGGAGTGTAGCCCAGAATACCCTGAGAAACTACTGGAATACCTACTAGTAAATCTCACTTGCCCTGGTTAGGGACTTTGTGTAATGGCTCTCCAAACATAGCGTGGTATCAACCCCCAATACCGGGAGAGACGGATCCCCTGACGATCCGCTCACTGCCTCCATGTGGCTCAGAACTGTAACCAACTAAAACCTGTTTGCACGACTCCATTAAGCCATGGTAGGGTAGTAATCAAAGCACAGTGGGAACTCACATGAGAAAAACGACGATCTCAGGTCGATAGACTAACCTGTACATATATCACCAGGGAACTGCTATCTGACGATAGGTATAATACCAACTAGCATGTTCCCAACGAGTCCGTCCGGTGTACTCATAACCCAATGAGCACCTGTATACATCTTAGGTGAACCAACTGACACCAATGGCTTATGATACCGGCCATCGCCCCTCGTCCGGGTCTCGATCCGTATACACTAGTCTACTCTCGGAGTATCGATGCCTAGTCTCGAAACTCCCAGGATTAGGGACACTTTAAGGATGTGGTTATAGACTACCCAACTCTCACGTATATGATCGCCATCATACTGCTGGTAGTCAAGCAAGAATCCTATGGGCTCTATCAACATGTAATAGCGATTTGTAATGTCACCTGAAGCATGTACATGATGATAAAGACAAACCAGATAGCATACTATCATCTCGAGTAAGACTGTTCTACCGGTATAGGTCCTCCCTCAATCATTGCAATCACATGCCTGCGATCCAATAATTGACTTGAGGGCACTAAAGCCAAAAATCTCCCACTTGCACTTAAGGTTAATTATTGCGATGCCGCATACTCACAGCCCGTGTGATACCGAACACCCAACTTCTCTACTGATCAATCTCACAAAGCCTGTTTGTGAAACTCTTGCGTTCGAGAAATAGCCTTAGTGAGTGGATCCGCTCTGATCTTTCTTTTTATGTCTCTCTTTATCTCAAGTTCGCGGAGAAAGCCATCTCCCGAAATGAGCAATACCTGTCTTAGAATTTGTTTGGATATCTGATGGGACTCAGTTCACAAATGAACTCTAAATCCAGCAAACTTCTTAGACTGTATCGTCAAATGAATTTAATCAGTATCCTGCGTTATGCCTCCCTCAGTATCCGTTTGGACCACCTGTCCAAACTACTGCCCCTTGTTAGAGGGAAAACTATAACTCTGACAGTCACTCAGTCATTCAGGTCACCTTGGAAGCCTGGAATGATAACCGTCTCCCGAAGGAGGCTGCCGTTATCATATCCCTAGAACATCCACTTATGTTCATAAAATGCTTCCGAATGTTTCTCCAGGATTGGATTAATATAAACTTATTGCAGCTAGTGCAAAAACAACATCCGGTGTGGTACTTGACATCTCATGATTGACTCAATTGCCTAAGCAAGTGATATGCCAATCATGCACATCTCTCTCCCCTTTAGTCTGTAAGACACCTTTAGAGAGGATGGCTCCATCACCTGTAGGTACACCACCATGCAAGGAGTCATCCATTCTAAAACACCTTTAGAATGCTTTCTAAGTACCCAGATTGGGACACTTCCCAAATCTAGATCTAAAACCATATATCTAGTGACTAGAATGCCTAATATTATATCCATATCTTATGTGGAGAAACCACTGTGTGACAACCACAGTATAACCGATTGTAGGATAAGAATTTTACTTCCTATAAAGTGCATGTCATCCAAATACCAGGACATCACACCTTACTACCTTCTTAACTGATCCATCTCCTATTCTGATGAAGTCAAAGCCTATGACTGTCACATCAAAAATAGATGATCTATCTCCGCTATATCTGCTTTAGTATATAAATAGACACAAGCTACTTGTCCACTATGCTTCCGCTGCTCCCACTGACTACAACAACCCTCTGGCAGAGTCATATAAACGTGCACTTCTAAAGCTAGTTTAGAATGACTCTATACTCATCCTCCTGTCTGGTCTCATAGTCTGGAACAACAGTAGTGTCAAGTCTGGGTAAACAAGAACCTCCATGTCACCGTATTTGAGGATTCCGAAGCACCTCTCGGGTGCCTGAGGTTACCCACCATATCTGTGGAGTGGCTAATAGAATGTCAAACCTGATTGAATCTTTTGGTCCTATTAAATTTTCAGTAATTGTTTGTGGTTCTGGAATCTCTTCCAGTTCTACCATACTCCCACTACTGTTTTCTGAAAAAGTCCATTTTACTAAAACTGTGGCGAGTCAAGAACAATATTTCTATTAATCTTCCAGATGGTAGAAAGTTAACCCTCGTCATAGCCTGGGAAAACCCACAAACTGCCATTACTGAAACGTGCCTTGAGTTATCCAGAGTCTGATTTTAAGCATAAGCCGGACAACTCAATATACCTTAACATCGTTAAGATATGAACCATTCTATATACAATATAGAAACAGAGGCACTAATTTAATTGAAACCAGATTCAAATCATGCAGCTGTCTCCAGTGCATGTCAACAAAATGGAAGGAGGGCGATCAACATTACTCAACTTGGAGAGGTTCCAGATATGAGTAACATGAAAGAGAAATAAGTTTCTCAAAACCATTACTATCAACTGAATACCAAACATAAGTATCTACATTTTCGATCACCTTGAAGAATCCTGATACTTGCAACACGTGGTTCTCTACTTTACTCTTATACCTATAACTTCTCAAAACTTGGACCTTGTATTTCTACGAAACACGTGTCTAAAATTTGAGAAGTCACAAGTAAATAGAATATAGTATGAGGTCCAACCCCTCTGTCCTAATGGACACTGGACAACATATAATACTTTGTATAAGTCCCCTGAGTTTAATAACTCATACGTTGTGCGTCGTAGGTTGAAAACTGTACTTATAGTTAAGAAGAATAACACCGCTGTTTAATTCTCCTTACCTAACCATCAACTGATATAGGTAAATGTCATAGACATAATTTCAAAATGTTATATCTCACTTTATAAAATAAACATACAGATATATCAGTTTGAAATTGGTGCATAACAACGGATATTCAAAACCAAAAATTTGCCGTCTGGCAAAACCCAGGTGATTTCTTCAAATATCACCAATTACAACGAATTCCGATATAATGAGGATGATCACCTAATTCCCAATAACTTACTCCCACTCATCATCTGTAAAACCATACAGATGTGAGAATCAAACTTGGTAAATACATACCCTGGAGTAAGGATCCAATTGGGAAATCAGTTTTCAATTAACAACGCATAGTGAAACTGAAACATGAAAATGTTTCGAAGGGGTATCCGGGTATTCCTAGTAATGCCTCTTCCACTATCCAGATTCATGACTTTAACCGTATATTTCCTTATCATCTCTCCATATCCCTTTATTTTTCTTTACTCATTACATTCTGTATACCACCCTTAGGCTAAATGGTTTTCTTCCTTCCCTACCGTTCGGCACCAGCCTATGGTATGGAAGAAGACTATCCAATAAGCGTAATAGGTGTACTCTCCTAATCCTAGGAGCCCTCGCAACCTCAGAGAAGGGAAAGATAAAAGACAACTGAATAATCCTATTCAATTTCTCCTGAACCGGAGAAATGCAAAGGTGAAGTAGGAGTGGCGATGAAATACGCGGTTTGGTTGTGAATTATAACAGTCGCAATTTTGTTTGCCCTCTTTCTAATCCCTTTATTTGTCTTTACTTATTACCTTCTGTACACCAAACTTAGGTTAATTAGTTTTTTTTCTTCCCCACCTTTCGGCACCTTCCTATGGTTTAGAAGAAAACTATCCAATAAGCGCAATAGGTGTACGTTCTCATAATCCTAGGAGCCTTCACAACGTGAGAGAAGGTAAAAGGAAAAGACAAATGAATAGTCTTATTCAATTTTTCTAGAACCGGAAACCATCCTCGAATCTGAAACAAATTTTTTTGAGTTCGTATGTAACTATACGATGGTCATATCCAATAAATGTGGATCTTCGTAGTGATACGGAATGTTCCGAAAAAAAGCAAAGGGTAAAAGTAGGAGTGGCAATGATGTATGAAACTCTGAAAATCCAAAGGCCAAAGTTTTAAGAATGTTCGGTTAACTTGGTCACTGAGTTATAGTTTAGGGTCGGGATATGGTCGCTACCAAAGAGAGAAAGAAAAGAAACACTCTGCGTGCACTCTAACCTAGATCAGAATGGTTAATCACTTTATCTAATCAGGATGTCTCCCACTGTATCCTAAAATCTGTCACGACCCGAAATGGCACGTGACTGGCATTAGAATCATGTGAAGTCTATAGGACCACACCTAATTCAAATAAGCCAAAAGCCCAGAAATCTAAACCATTTAAAAGAAGAAATGAAGGAAAAACTTAGTTTTAAGAAGGCGGTTTTCGCAAACTAAAGTCTTAGTAATCATTTTAAAAGCCTCAAGTATTTTCAAAAATTTCGGCAGAATTTCCCTTGTAAAAACTGGCCCCAAACGGGTACAAACATGTAAAATATACATAATGAATAAAGGCATCCCCAAGCGGGTGTTAGCTCTTCACCAATTGGCGGAAACAATCACCCAAGAAATATAATATAGAACGCCGAAGGGTGAGGTTCAAAACTCAAAAGAAACCAGCAACCTCAAGAAAACCATAATAATACAGGCGCGCGACTTTAAGGTCAAAAGAATATACATACTAGTCTTCTAAGTCTATCAAATAGACAAGTCTGGTTTGATGGAGTTTACTAGATACAACTGAAATAGATACAAGTATGATGGTGGTCACAATGCAAGTGAACCCACCTATCAAAGCAATCACCCGGAAGGAAGCAGTGTTCCAACAAGCCGCAATGAAACCTGTATGGCCAAACCTGCAAGAAACTGTGGCACAATGGGGGTGAGTTGCCAACTTGTGAGTAGAAAACATCACCGAGCAAAAATCGCATGTATGACTCTATCCTAGATCATACGATAATATCCTTAATATATATATATATATATATATATATATCCTGAAAATATCTAATGATGGAAAGGGTAACATCTAAACATAAGTATAATACCCAGTGCTCGTGTCCGTGCTTCAGGTAGCAACATGTCAATATATGATGTACAAATGTATTAAGAATGAAAGAAAAACACATCTTGTACGAGAAATCTATTTTCTTATCTCAATAAGAATTTTGTATAAAAACCGAAGTATAATTAATGAAATCAACAGAGAATCCGTGTCAAGTATCGACATAAAACATATATCTCAATATCTCAATATCTCGGGCTCCGGCAATCTGGACTGGCCCATATCATCAAATCTCAATATCTCGGGCTCCGGAAATACGGACTGGCCCTGGGCTCCAGCAGTCCGGACTGGCCCAAATCATCAAATCTCATGACTATGTCGGTATCCTCTGGATATCCGCCGTGACATAAATAACCGGTCGGTAGTGCTGTTGGAGGTAGTGCCCTCAGAGTCAATTATTGGATCACAGGTACGTGATTGCAATGATTGAGGGAGGACCTATCCCGGTAGGACAGTCTTACTCGAGATGATAGTATGCTATCTGGTTTACCTTTATCATCGTGTACTGTTTTAAGTGACATGACACGTCGCTATTACACGTTGATAGAGCCCCTAGGATTCTTGCTTGACCACCAGCAGTATGAGGGCGATCATATAAGTGGGAGCTGGGGGTCTACAAGCATATCCTTAAAAGGTCCCTAGTCGTGGGAGTTTCGAGACCGGGCATCGATACTCCATTAGTAGACTAGTGTATACAGTCGAGACCCCGACGAGGGGCGGTGGCCGGTCTCACAAGCCACTGGTGTCAGTTAGATCACCTAAGATGTATACAGGTGCTCATTGGGTTATGAGTACACCGGACAGGACTCGCCGGGAACATGCTAGTTGGTCATATACCAGACGTCAGATGGCAGTTCCCTGGTGACATGTGTGCAGGTTAGTTCATCGACCTGGGGATCGTCATTTGTCTCGTGTGAGTTCCCACTGTACTTTGATTACTACCCTACCACGGCTCAAAGGAGTCGTGCAAACAGGTTTTAGTTGGGTACAGTCCCGAGCCACATGGAGGCAGTGAGCGTATCTTCAGGGGTTCGTCTCTCCCGGTATTGGGGGTGAGGTCGTGCTGTGTCTAGGAGAGCCATTACACAAAGTCCTTGGCCAAGGCAAGGAGATTTACTGGTAGGTATTCCAGTAGTATCTCAGGGTGTTCTGGGCTACACTCCGACACGACTTGTACCGCTTTTGGGGGTCTGACTTTTACCAACCCCCTAGGCCCGCCATGCGATACTCATAGACGAACGGACCGGACTGCACGGATATTGTCACTGACAGGCTCAGTAGGGTGTCAGGATGAGTTCGCTCATCGATGTCCCTTTTGGTCAATAGCTGGTGGCCCGTCACGTATTGGCTTATACCTCTGACGTGCTAGTGGTTAAATCCACAGCCATAGTATTGACGAGTCTTTAGAGTCCACCACACTTTCAGTTACTCAAGTTTCGGGCGAAACGCTGTAGAGGCCGTATGGAGATATGGCAGGATCCGATCAGATACGTGCGGTATTGCACGGATCAGGATCGGACGGTTTGTACTAGTAGCCGTATAGGTATATGGCAGGGTTCGATCAGATACGCTCGGTATTGCACGGATCAGGATCGAACGGATATTACTAGCCGGCTTTGGTTTAAGCCGGTCCTAGTTTAGTACAGTGTAGATTTTGTCTCTTTGTATTTGTATCCGGACGGAATACAGATGCGGGTGTGTATGCACAGTATCGGGGTTTTCCTGTAATTTATTACGGGACCAGTTTTCTGGAGTTGCCAGTTTGCATTCCGTCCCGGCCGGTTTTCCTTTGTTCTTTCCCGGCCGGACTTTTCCGATGGAGGGGGTAATTTGCAGTTTTGCAAATTACATTTGTGGAGGGGTTTTCTTGCAAAAGGGTTTGATATGATAAGAATCTTTACTTTTTCAACCATGCTTTTGCTTTATGAGATTTGATTGAATTGGAAAGGGTATGGAGGAAAAAGTATGGTTGATGTTTCTTTGACTTTGGATGTGCTCACCTCTTCCATTGATCCTACACTCACCTCCCTTAGTTGTTTTCCTCCCTCCATTTTTCATACAAATGATATGGCCGGCCACATTTTAGAGTGGAAGAGGGTGATTCATTTTGTGAGGAGATATATTTGTTCATATCATTTTTCATGCAAAAATTGATAGCTTTATTTCCCTCCAAAGCTCAATCTTCATTCCTCCATCAAATGGCAACCACCCCAAAAAGAGACTACGATTCTACACTACACTTCCTACAGCAAATCTTGGACGCGTCGATTCGCCAGCTTCGCGCCCGAGTTGCCTCGGTATTGAGGTGGGAGCCCGTAAAAGATACAGGCGACGTGGTGCCCTTTCCGACGAGGAGGAGACGGACGGAGATCCCGCGAGGAGATCGGAGTGGAGATGAAGACCGGAGGACTCGGATCAGTCGGTACATCTCTAACCCGTATTCTTGTTAGCTTAGACTTGTTAATGGTTACGATCCGGAGTTTAGTGCGCGGTGGTGCCGGTTTGCAAAGTCCGCAAAATTTAAGTTTATCACCGTTTCCGCATTCCGGCGTCAGATTGACGGCCGGGGCGCCGCCGTGCACTTACAGTGGTATCAGAGCCTCGCCATTAACTTAGTCTAGCTTTGTGTAATGTGTTTGCATTTCCGATCGATCAAAAAGTCCAAAAACCCGTATTTTGTCGCATCAGTTTTCTGTTGGAAATTTTTTGTGTCGAAAAATTTTTCAGGTTGTAAAATATTGATGTACTAAAAATTTTAAGACCACTGTTCAAATTCGATCCACTGATCTTCTGACAAGACCGCGGAAGGGCGGCCAAAACCCACTTGCGGCCGCGCTTCCGCGGCAGAATTAAGGAATCAGTGGGTTGGGTTTCTACAGTGGCCTTCTGGGGATATTTTAGGGTTTCTGGAACATTAACATTGGGCCCAGAATTTCTTTAACTGCTACAGTATTGCTTTGGGGCCCGCTTGTTAAAATTTGATTGATCGGATATTTTAAACACATTTTTCACAGTATTTACATTATATCTGCGACCGTGAATGTCACTCGATCGGTAAATCCGGTCTAACTGCTATAGCCCGGTTAGACGGATTTGCGAACGTGATTTTCACGTTGATGTTCTATGTATTTGCTGTGATGTTGCGGATCGGTCGTGGGGGATAGCCTGGATGCAATGCTAGTACTGTTTTGTTGTATTATGTACATTTGATATTGCGGGGCGAGCGTCCGACATGTGGACTGCCGTCACTGCCTGATTGTATTATTCTTTTGGGGCACGACCTGGTTGCGGTCGATGTACCCGGTGTATGTATATTTTACTTTCTGTACTAGGATTGCCCCGCGGAGAGGTGCACGGATAGCCGGGTTCTGGAGGGCAACAAGCCCGCATCTCATGGCATTGAGACGGAGGGGGCTTCGCTCTAGGATTGGCGGGCTATTCGCCGCACTCGTAGGGGGTACAGGTTGACCCAGGAGGGGTGCCCAAGTTACCGGATTCCGTGAAGTGCTGGGTGGTCCATTCACGGCGCTGAAGGGGGCTGCCTCGCTTCAGGTTTTGGCGGGTGACTTGCCGCGCCCGTAGGGGTCTAGGATTTCATTGCACAGGCTATCCACACGACCAGGGGAACGTCGGGTTTCAGCAGTGGCTCTGTGAAACCCGGGGATCCCAGATATCTGTATTGTTCTGTGATGCTGTACATTTCTGTGATGTTGCATTTTATTCACGCCTTGAGCGAATATAATATATTGGTATATATATTAGTAGATGTTGTATATGTTTTACATCCGCGCTAGTCCAGTCCCCGCTCTGTCGTTAGTTAGCTAACCTAACGGGTAATGACGGGACCCAGTGGCGAATGCGGATGGCATATACGTACATCAGTATATTTTCGTTCTTTGTGGTGTGATCAATTGATGGGACTGCATTGATTCGAATCAATGCAAAGTTAAAAACAAACCTAATCTGATGTTGTTGGAACACTTTTCAAAAAGCTGTTATTGCAAGGACGTTCACTTTTGTTTTGCATCGCGGTATTCATTTAGAATATCCTGCTCCTCAGTCGACGAGGCAAGGGCCGAGATCCCTTCACCGGGAGTGACCCCTTGGACAATAAGTTTGCGTCAGGGCATTAACTTCACTATAGCCGATTACTTTTGCTTTGCACCGTGGTATTCAGTTGGAATATCCTGCACCCCATTCTACGGGGAAAGAGCCGAGATCCCTTCACCGGGAGTGACCTCTTTAGCGGAAGTTGTCGTCACTATATTTTTAAAAGCTATCAGTTCCTTCAACGATATCAAGTTCTTTACGTTAAAGGTTTTCGCCAGAAACCATTCGTAGCCCTCCGTCGTTTCAGACGGGTAGCACGTAGTATTCATGCTATGTTTGTTGGCCTTCATCAAGGCATAGTGTATGGTAGCTGCTTGTTACCTTTCTGCTGCATAGATAGATGCGTTGGTTTGGGACAGTCGTACAGCCTTGTTGACCTTCGTCAAGGGCTTGTACGGGTGGATTCAAATTAACCTGGAGAATGACGGGTAGAACTTGACATGTGACTTATGATTTGTTGGCCTTCGTCAAGGTCATAAGAGAATGGGGCAGAAATCACATCGGGAGTTTCAAAAGTACTGAAACTTGCCAGATATGCGCATACCTTCTGGAGTGTGATACCGTGAGCGGATTCCGTCACGTTATCATGCGATGAGAGTTGGACCCCGATTCCCACTGATGAGTTAGTTTACTCCTCGGGTGACCCCGACTAATTCTTCTTTCAGGTTTGGAGGAGAATTTGAGGTACAGTGGGAGGATTCCAGATTAGATAAATTGGTAACCATTCTGATCTAGGTTAGAGTGCACGCTGAGTGTTTCTTTTCTCTCTCTCTTTGGCAGCGACCATTGACCCGACCCTAAGACTTTGACTCAGTGACCAAGTTGACCGAACCTTCTTAAACACCGGCTTTTGGATTGTCAGAGTTGCAGACCTCATTGCCACTCCTACTTTTACCCTTTTTCTCCAGGACACCCCGTATTACTACGAACGTCCACTTCCATTGGACAAAACCATCGTATGGTTAGATACGAACTCGAAAGAATTTATTCGAGGATGGTTTCCGGTTCTGGAGAAAACGGATAGGATTATTCAGTTGTCTTTTCCTTTTACCCTCTCTCAGGTTATGAGTACTCCTTGGTTTAGGGGTAGTACACCTATTACGCAAATTGGATTGTCTTCTTCCAAACCTTAGGCTGGTGCCGACCGGTAGGGAATGAAGAAAACCAATTAGCATAACGATGGTGTGCAGAAGGTATTAAGTTCAGACAAAGCAAGGGATTAGTAAGAGGGCAAAGTAAATTGCAACAGATATTCACGACCAAACCAAATATTTCATTACCACTCCCACATCACCTTTGTATTTCTCCAGGACACTCCGTATCACTACGAAGATCCACAGTTTATTTGGATACTCCATCGTATGGTTATATACGAACTCGAATGGAACTTGTTCCAGTTCGGGGATGGATTCTGGTTCAGGAGAAATAGGAATAAGGTTTATTCGGTTGTCTTTTATCTTCACCCTCTCTCATTGCGAGTGTTCCTAGGATGCGGACAGTACACCCATTATGCTTATTGGATAGTCTTCTTCCAAACCATAGGCTGGTGCCGAACGGTAGGGAAGGAAGAAAACCATTTGGCCTAAAAGGGTGTGCAGAAGGTAAAGACTAAAGACATATGAAGGGATTTGGAGAGGTGGCAAAGAATTATACGGTTACAGTTGTGAATCTGGATAATGGAAAGGGCATTACTAAGAATACCGGGATACCCCATCGAAACATTTCAATGTTTCAGGTTCACTGTGTACTGTTAAAAGAAAACTGATTTCCTGATTAGACACTTGCTCCAGGGTATGTATTTACCAGGTTTGATTCTCACATCTGTATGGTTTTACAGATGGTGAGTGGGAGTAAGTTATTGGGAATTGGGTGATCATCCTCATTATATCGGGATTCGTTGTAATCGGTGATATTTGAGGAGATCATCTGGGCTGTTTGCCGGTCGGCAAATATTTGGTTTTGAATATCCGCTGTTGTGCACCAATTTCAAATTGATATATCTGTACGTCTATTTTCATAGAGTGAGATATACCTTTTGATATTATGTCGATGACATTTACCTATATCAGTGGATGGTTAGGTAAGGAGCATTAAACAGCGGTGTAATTCTTCTTAACCATAAGTACAGTTTTCAACCTACGACACACAGTGAAAGAGTTATTAGACTCAGTGGACTTATACAGAGTATTGTATGTTGTCCAGTGTCCATTAGGACAGAGGGGTTGGTCCTCATACTATATTCTGTTTACTTTTAACTTCTCTAGTTCTTAGACATGTGTTTCGTTGAAACACAGGGTCTAAGTTTTGAGGAGTTATAGGTATTTGAATAGAGTAGAGAACCAGGTGTAGCAAGTATCGGGATTCTTCAAAGTGATCGAAGATGTAGATACTTGTGTATGGTGTTCAGTTGATAGTAATGATTAAGAGAACTTGCTTCTCTTTCGGGTTACTCATGATTGGAAGCATTCCTAAGATTGAGTAACGCTGATCGGCCTCCTTCCATTTAGTTGACATGCGATGGGGACAGCTGCATGATTTGAATCTGGTTCAATTAAATCAGTGCCTCTGTTTCTATATTGGATATAGAACAGTTCATATCTTAACGATGTTAAGGTACGGGGAGTTGTCCGGTTTATGATTAAAACCAGACACCGGATAACTCAAGGCACGTTTCTGTAATGGCTGTTTGTGGGTTGACCCAGGCTATGACGCGGGTTGACTTTCTACCATCTGGATGAACAATAGCAATATTGTTCTAGACTCGCCACAGTTTTATTAAAAATGGATTTTTTCAGAAAACAGTAGTGGGAGTATGGTAGAACCGGAAGTAATTCCAGAACCACAAACGATTACTGAAGATTTGATAAGGAACCTAAAGATTCAATCTGGATTGACATTCCATTGGCCACTCCGCAGATAAGGTGGGTAACTTCAGGCACCCGAGAGGTGCTACGGTAGCCTCAAGGACGGTGACAGGGAAGTTCTTGTTTTCCCACAATTGCCATTGCTGTTGTTCCAGGTTACGAGACCCGGCGGGAGGATGAGTATAGCGTCGTTCTAAACCAGTTTTAGAAGTGTACGTCTATATGACTCTGCCAGAGGGTTGTCGTAGTCAGTGGGAGCAGCGGAAGCATTGGTGGACAGGTAGCTTATGTCTATTTATAGACTAAAGCAGATGTAGCGGAGATAGATCATCTATTTCTGACGTGACAGTCATGGGTTTGACTTCATCAGAATAGGGGATGGATCTGTTAAGAAGGTAGTAGGGTGTGATCTCATGGTATCTGGATGATATACACAGAGTAGGAAAAGAAACTCCTACACTACGATCGGTTATACTTTGGTCGTCACACAGTGGTTTCTCCACAAAGGACATGGATTTTATATCAGACATACTGGTTGCTAGATCTATGGTTTTAGATCTAGATTTGGGTGGTTTCCCAATCAGGGTACTTGACAGCATTCTAAGAGTATTTAGGATGGACGACTCCTGGCACGGTAGTGTACCTGCAGGTAATGGAGTCACCCTCTCCAAAGGTGTCTTACAGACTAAAGGGGAGAGGGACGCGCATGATTGACAGATCACTTGCTCAGGCAATTGAGTCAATCGTGAGATGTCAAGTACCACACCAGATGTTGTTCTTGCACTAGATGCAATAAGTTGACATTAATCCAATCCTGGAGAAACAGTCGGAAGCAGTTTTAGAACATAAGTGAATGTTCTAGAGATATGATAATGACAGCCTCATTCAGAAGACAGTTATCATTCCAGGCTTCCAAGGTGACATGGACGACAAGGAGGTTGTCAGAGTTATAGTTTTCCTTCTGATGAGGGGCAGTATTTTGGACAGGTGGTCCAAGGCAATACTGAGGGAGGCATGGCGCGCAGGATACTGATTAAGTTCAGTTGACGATACAGTCTAAGAAGTTTGGATTTGGAGTTCATTTATGAGCTATGTCCCATCAGACATCCAGACACATTCTAAGACAGGTATTGCTCTTTTCGGGAGATGGCTTTCTCCGCGAACTTGAGATATAGAGAGACATAGAAAGAAACAACTAAGCGGATCCACTCACTGAGGCTATTCCTCGAACGCAATAGTTCCGCAAACGAGCTTTGTGAGACTGACTAGTAGAGGAGTTGGGTGTTCGGTATCACACGGGCTGTGAGTATGCGACATCGCAATAATTAGCCTTGAGTGCAAGTGGGAGATTGTTGGAGGTAGTGCCCTCAGAGTCAATTATTGGATCACAGGTACGTGATTGCAATGATTGAGGGAGGACCTATCCCGGTAGGACAGTCTTACTCGAGATGATAGTATGCTATCTGGTTTACCTTTATCATCGTGTACTGTTTTAAGTGACATGACACGTCGCTATTACACGTTGATAGAGCCCCTAGGATTCTTGCTTGACCACCAGCAGTATGAGGGCGATCATATAAGTGGGAGCTGGGGGTCTACAAGCATATCCTTAAAAGGTCCCTAGTCGTGGGAGTTTCGAGACCGGGCATCGATACTCCATTAGTAGACTAGTGTATACAGTCGAGACCCCGACGAGGGGCGGTGGCCGGTCTCACAAGCCACTGGTGTCAGTTGGATCACCTAAGATGTATACAGGTGCTCATTGGGTTATGAGTACACCGGACAGGACTCGCCGGGAACATGCTAGTTGGTCATATACCAGACGTCAGATAGCAGTTCCCTGGTGACATGTGTGCAGGTTAGTTCATCGACCTGGGGATCGTCATTTGTCTCGTGTGAGTTCCCACTGTACTTTGATTACTACCCTACCACGGCTCAAAGGAGTCGTGCAAACAGGTTTTAGTTGGGTACAGTCCCGAGCCACATGGAGGCAGTGAGCGTATCTTCAGGGGTTCGTCTCTCCCGGTATTGGGGGTGAGGTCGTGCTGTGTCTAGGAGAGCCATTACACAAAGTCCTTGGCCAAGGCAAGGAGATTTACTGGTAGGTATTCCAGTAGTATCTCAGGGTGTTCTGGGCTACACTCCGACACGACTTGTACCGCTTTTGGGGGTCTGACTTTTACCAACCCCCTAGGCCCGCCATGCGATACTCATAGACGAACGGACCGGACTGCACGGATATTGTCACTGACAGGCTCAGTAGGGTGTCAGGATGAGTTCGCTCATCGACGTCCCTTTTGGTCAATAGCTGGTGGCCCGTCACGTATTGGCTTATACCTCTGACGTGCTAGTGGTTAAATCCACAGCCATAGTATTGACGAGTCTTTAGAGTCCACCACACTTTCAGTTACTCAAGTTTCGGGCGAAACGCTGTAGAGGCCGTATGGAGATATGGCAGGATCCGATCAGATACGTGCGGTATTGCACGGATCAGGATCGGACGGTTTGTACTAGTAGCCGTATAGGTATATGGCAGGGTTCGATCAGATACGCGCGGTATTGCACGGATCAGGATCGAACGGATATTACTAGCCGGCTTTGGTTTAAGCCGGTCCTAGTTTAGTACAGTGTAGATTTTGTCTCTTTGTATTTGTATCCGGACGGAATACAGATGCGGGTGTGTATGCACAGTATCGGGGTTTTCCTGTAATTTATTACGGGACCAGTTTTCTGGAGTTGCCAGTTTGCATTCCGTCCCGGCCGGTTTTCCTTTGTTCTTTCCCGGCCGGACTTTTCCGATGGAGGGGGTAATTTGCAGTTTTGCAAATTACATTTGTGGAGGGGTTTTCTTGCAAAAGGGTTTGATATGATAAGAATCTTTACTTTTTCAACCATGCTTTTGCTTTATGAGATTTGATTGAATTGGAAAGGGTATGGAGGAAAAAGTATGGTTGATGTTTTTTTGACTTTGGATGTGCTCACCTCTTCCATTGATCCTACACTCACCTCCCTTAGTTGTTTTCCTCCCTCCATTTTTCATACAAATGATATGGCCGGCCACATTTTAGAGTGGAAGAGGGTGATTCATTTTGTGAGGAGATATATTTGTTCATATCATTTTTCATGCAAAAATTGATAGCTTCATTTCCCTCCAAAGCTCAATCTTCATTCCTCCATCAAATGGCAACCACCCCAAAAAGAGACTACGATTCTACACTACACTTCCTACAGCAAATCTTGGACGCGTCGATTCGCCAGCTTCGTGCCCGAGTTGCCTCGGTATTGAGGTGGGAGCCCGTAAAAGATACAGGCGACGTGGTGCCCTTTCCGACGAGGAGGAGACGGACGGAGATCCCGCGAGGAGATCGGAGTGGAGATGAAGACCGGAGGACTCGGATCAGTCGGTACATCTCTAACCCGTATTCTTGTTAGCTTAGACTTGTTAATGGTTACGATCCGGAGTTTAGTGCGCGGTGGTGCCGGTTTGCAAAGTCCGCAAAATTTAAGTTTATCACCGTTTCCGCATTCCGGCGTCAGATTGACGGCCGGGGCGCCGCCGTGCACTTACAAGTGCTCCCCTGCCAAGCTCAATGCCATCATCTGCGACCATCGTGCCCCGGGGTACCGCACCGGGTCCACCATTCACCCGTCGACGGTTCCTCCTCCACATTGAATCGGGTGTAAGATACTGCTCAAGAGCCGAGAAAACTCATGGTGGACACCTCTCACATCATATCACGAGAAAACCGCAAATTTCTATCTTTTGAAATGAAAATGAGTTTATAAAATCCTTACGGTTTCTCCAAATCTAGAAATCTCATGGAAAATCCGAAATCCCAAACTCCAGAGTAAATAACAGTGAAATATCGGCATAAAGACCCATAATATTGCATGACAATGAATATATATATGTACACACAGATGCGCGGTTATTTAAGTAAAGAATGCAACATTTAAACTAGCACAGTAATGATATATTGGAACTATCAGCTAGCAATCGATGTCAGTGAAGTAATATTCTCTAAAGTGTACGTGACATGGCAATTACCGATGATAATGTGTGTGAGCCGGCAAGCAAGTGTTCGTGGACATATGCATCATCGGTAATGGTGTTGGTGTCTTGACAACAGGGTTCATAACAACTAAAGAAACCACATATATAAGCATGCAGTGCGATAAGAAATATATGGAAAAGATATAATCACCGCAACATATAAGAATATACATTTATATGTACGAGTCATACGGTTTTTGGCATTGAAATAGCACGAATCGTGGTTTTTAGAAAATAGGGCTACAGTGTTTTTAAGAAAAGGTACGTCCTTTGAAAATCTGTAATATCCTCCGGTTTGCCTTTTGAAAATACTCACGATTCGCTAATTTCCTGAAAATAAGTATGACTCGAGCCCAGTATAACATCTACAAAATAACTACAGGACTAACTAAGAGATCAGTAAAAAAGGTAAGGAAATCCACCTAAAGTCCGAATCGATATATCTAGTAGTCGGTGATCCCACCTCAATAGCGTCACGTACGATAAATATATAATACGGCATTCTCGAGTCAAGAGTGCGGATCAATCATCATTTTTATATCTCGTATGGAAAAATCCATCGTACGATATCCCAAAAATCGGGGTACGGGTCAATTATCACATTTACCGTATTATTCATATGGTATTGCTATCATAACATTATGAACTAGGGGTACTGATCTAAGGTCTAGTACATTCCAATACCATCATCATATATCCGCGTGTGTATGAAAACACATCGCCCAACGATCCGCTATAATATCATGTCGTATTTCATAACACGACCCAAATCACATATCACAATCTCACGGCATCATGCCCGATCATCTCGACTCATCTCCAAGTATCATATACTATCCTCATCACCCATGTATACGTATATGTTGTTAGTTATATGTATGCCCTAGAGGCCATGACTTTACATAGGATGTATATTGTAGTGGATGCTGGGACATATATAGGGAGGACTTTCTTGCTCGGCATGATAGTATGCTATCTGGTTACTCTTTACCTTAATGTGTATACTGATTGTCTCTCTGTTACATGTTGGTAAAGCCCTTAGGATGTGTACTTGACTACCTAGACTATGATGCGGATCATACTAGTGGGGACATGGTAGTCCATAAGTACATCCTTCAAGGTCCCTAGTCGTGGGTGTATCGAGACGGGGCATCGATATACCAGAGTAGACTAGCGTATACCTTCTCGACCCATACAGATGGGCGATGGATGATCCCATATTCATTGGTGTTTGACATCATAGATAATATATGGGTGCTCAGTGGAGACTGGGTACACTGGACGGACTCGCCGAGAACTCCCAGATGGTATTATACCTTACGTCAGATGGCAGTTCTCTGGTGACACTGGTACAGAGTAGTCTGTTGACCCTAGATTGTCATAGAGTCTTGTGTGATTCCCATTGTGCTTTGATTTCCACCTTACCACGTCCAAGAGGGCATGCAAAACGGTGGCTTTTGGGTACAGTCCCGAATCATATGGAGGCAATGAGCGATAGGAGGGGATTCGTCTCTCCCGGTATAAGGAGTTGATGTTGCGCTGTGTTCGATTGGCTATAACAGGAAATCCCTGGCCAGGGTTGCTGAGATTTACTGGTAAGTGTTACCAGTAGTTTCTCGAACTGTTATAGAACTCATATCGACACGACTTATCGAGCTACTGGGGTCTGACGTTTACCGCCCCTAGGCGAGATATGCGACATATCAGACGAACAGACTGGACTGTACGGTAAGTGTTACTGGTTGGATTCACAGGAGTGTGAGCGGGCTTGCTCGTTGATCTTCTGATCGCTCAATACCCGGGTGGCCGTTACGTTTAGCAGACCGCTTGCGGCTTGTGGGTGTTTGATATGATCATCACCAGCTGCCGGCGTATTGACGAGTCTTTAGAGTCCTACACAGAGGTTTCCTGCCTCAAGCGAAACGAAATGGGAGCGCATATGAGATATGTACGGGACCGAGAATAATGCGTGTATGTGATACCGTATTCTATTCTCACGATGAACGTATCGATTGGTTGTATGCGATATAACCTAGTTATCGAATCAAGGATTGATTCGATAAGTCGATACATTGGATATTAGTCGGTCATATGCGATATGACCGGATCGTTAAATCAAGTGTTGATTTAATGATTTAATGTATAATTATATATTTGATATATTACTTTGCATTAACTAGTATTGGTTCACTTAAATTGGATTTTCTCACTTGTTGTGTACATTGTATATGTGATATATTTTTGTGCACAAGTTTGTATCATGTTTGATGATACATGCAAACTTGGGTGTATGTTTGATTTAACCCATGGTTAGTTAATGGTTAGGGTTTCATTTACTTTATTTACTTATTCATTTATTTATTTATTCATTATGGCAAGAAATAAAATGGTGGCTTTATTTGGATTTCACTTGAAGCTTCATGAAGCTTTGAAAGTCAAAACCATTTTGTTTCTTTCCTTAAACCAACCATTCAACTAAACCCTAGTTTATTCTCTACACTTAACCATGGTTGCAAAATAATAACCATCACTTGATTTTATTTTAATTTATAATTCTTTTTCCTTCTTCTTCTTCTCCTTCATGAAGAGAAGAAAGAAAACCTTTGCTACAAAATGTCAAGTGATGATTTCAAGTGAGAAATCCAAATCCAAAGTGAACCCACTTCCTATTTCTTCATCCTCTACCACTTGCCATGTAGTATAGGGTGTTTTCTTCACAAGTTTCATGACTTGGTGAAGTTGGAGCTCGAGTTAGAGTCGCCTCGATGTAGATCATCTTCGGCATCGAAGTCATCGACCTAGCCCGATCATTTCTTCGATGAAACCACCGCGAGAGTCCGGGATTCGATGATCGCAGCGGAGGGACATCATCACGGAGCTAAGGAAGTGGAGGACCAGATCTACAAAGGTTGTAGCCCCTTTCACTTTTTAGCAAAGTTGTTTGCTTGCATTTACTTTTCGCTAAAACTCTAGTCAACGATCTAGTTTAGGGCTTCTCGGCACCGGAAAATTTTGAATTTGGCATGGTTGATGCCTTGTAGAACCTCCTTAGAGTGTCTAGGAACCCTACAGTGGTATCAGAGCCTAGCTAGAGCCTTAGGCGATGCGTAGACGAAGTTAGAAACCCGATCGAACCCAAAACCCTAACTCAAAATCACTCTCTGGAAATTTTCTGGAATTTTGGATTTTTGTTAACTAAAAATTACCAAAAAATACAGCCGGGTTTTTAAGGAGTTACTGTAACGCACGTGCACCTAACTCGACTAAACCGCCGCGGAACCGCGGCCCCACCCTAGCATGTGCGGCGGTTCCGCGGCCAAAAAGTTGCTTCTTGGCACGTTGCACAGTAATGTCCTATATTGATTGCTGTATTTTCTGGGAATTTTTAATGTATACTCAACAGTTGAGTTTTCTGGGTTGTATTGGGGACTCGGTGTTTCGATCGGGATGTTTAACTTCGTCTATTGGTTTTTCCAGGTAATTTTAGAATATGTTAAAAAGTTCGACCGGATAAAAATACCCACTTTTTCCCCTGCCGGGAAATTTCCAATTGTTGGATTATTCTGTAGTTTAATGACGTTCTAAGTAGTGCAAGTAACGCGATGGTCCCTCTAGAAGACAACAAACCTTAACTCGATTATGTGACCGTCTTGAACTGCCCTTTGAACCTTTGAGTTTGGGGCAGTACGGCGTGCCACATGTGAGGCGTTGGCTTGACCCTTCTACGGCTGGACCGTTGGTACTGAGGCATGAACTGGATGTTTTTAAACTTGTTTCATGTGTTGATCTCTTTTGGGAAAACTTGGGTGTTTGGATGTTCGATCGGAAAGTTTAACATTTTCTATTATCTGTAATGGGATACAATATTTGGAATCCACAAGTACTTATGAGATAACTGATTTGGATGTTATAAACATAGCAGTTTAGTCTCACTTGATCAGTTGCCACGGGATTTTGATGTGATCAAAATTCCGTCGCAATCACGTAGCGTACGCGAATACTCGCCGGGTAAACTTAATAGACAGCTACACCCCATAACCCCGACCAAGTGACTATAGGAGAACCCCATCGCCGAAAGCATCCGTTCGGGTGCTCGCGGTAGCGGTGTTCCGCCATAGTGCACTTCGTCGACGGTATCGGGGGTGCGGCCGCCTACTAAAGTTTGCGACGAGCATTCGATCAGGATATCGGGAATCTTGTTGAATTTCCTGACTTGATATTGAAAAGTGTTTTCGATAATGAGACTAAAATGCGGAGTTTATAATTGTTAGGCATGTGATGTCTAAGGAATTCATTTGATTAGGCATGCGATATCTAAAGAAGTTGCGGATTCCAACTGTTGTAGTTTTACACTTTCTTTTCTGTGACCGTAAGTGTAATATGTGATATCGCCGGTTTCGTTGCTATATGTCAATGACAATTGGGATACACATATTTACTTACGTTGATGACATGTGATGTTTTGTGTTGCTGGATATGTTATATTGGATCATCGTGTTTGTATAGCCGGGGGTTCTTATATGAGATGAGTGTTTTTCCTTTTCATTCATGTAAAAAATTGTATGTAATATTCTTTTATTGGGGAACTTCCAGGTTGCGGAAGATGTCACCATTTGTATATTATTTACTTTTCCGCACTAGGATAGACCCAAGGAGGAGGGCACAAGTAACCGGGTTCTGGAGTCCAGAGGGAGACCAACTCGAGGAGTCGAGTCCGGGTCTACTAACTCTAGAATTGGTAGGGTTGCTTGCCGCTCTCGTAAGGGTCTAGGGGTGTGGGTTTGGCTATTCATCGCGACCGTGGAATCCGTGTTTTATACTGGCTCGTATTGAAAATACGGACGTCCTAGTATATCCAATGTTTCATATGTTTCTTCTGCTGCGATATCTATGATGTGATCATTTGATGTTCTGTGATAAATACAGTATATAGTATATATGATATATTATATAGACGTTACTTATGTTTTACACCCGCGCTAGCCCTGCCCTGCTCTGCCGTTAGTTACCTAACCTAACGGTGCACGAGAGGACATCGAGGCGAATGCGGATGGCATAAGTGTACGTCGTATTTATTTGTGATGTTTAGGTACTTAAATGATGGGACTTCTTTAATGTGATTAATGAAATAAAAGAAACCTAAGATGTTGTGGAATCGAATTTTCAAAAACAGGTAGCTACAGTTCTTGCTTTGCATCGCGGTGTTCCTTGTAGAACATCCTGCACCTTATTCGATAGGGAAAGGACCGAGATCCCTTCACCGGGAGTGACTCCTTTAGCAATAACTGGCAGATGCTACATCCCTCGGTTTGTATTTTGATAGCTTCTATAGTTTTTATTTTGAACAGCGGTATATATGATATATCCTGCACCTTATTCGATGAGGAAAGGACCGACGATCCCTTCACCGGGAGTGACCCCTTTAGCAAAACTAGAAAAGCCTAAGAAACACTCCATTTCAAAATCATTTGATTCTACAACGATATCAAGTTCATTACGCAAAGGGTTTTGATAAAAACCTGTCGTAGCCCTCCGTCATTTCAGATAAGTACTAGTTAGTATTCGTGCTGCGGTAGTTTGGCCTCCGTCAAGGCGTAGTGTACGGTAGCTAACTAATGCTTATCTGCTAGCATACGATGCGATTGGATTAGGGTATCCGTACGGCGTTGTTTGGCCTCCGTCAAGGGTCATGCGGGAGGGTTTAAGTCAATCAGGAAATGACGGGCTGAACATTACTAGCGGACTATGGGTTGTTTGGCCTCCGTCAAGGTCATAGGACGCTAAGGGTAAAATATTATCGGGAATTTCAAGTGTTGAAATTTGCAATGAGATTGCATACCTTCTATGAGATAGTTGGATCCCGATACCCACTGCGAGTAATTGTTACTCCTGGGAGAGTTTTGTAACTGCACGGCGGCGCCCCGGCCGTCAAACCGACGCCGGAATGCGGAAGCGGTGATAAACTTTAATTTTGCGGACTTAGCAAACCGGCACCACCGCGCACTAAACCCCGGATCGTGCCATTAAACTAAATCTAGCTAACTGTAAAGAGAAGGGGAAGAGATATACCGACGATCCAAGTCCTCCGGTCTTCTCGTCATGGTCCCGATCTCCTGCGGAAAATCCTGCCTCCTCCTCGTCGCCGGAAGTGCACCACATCGCCTACTTTGTTTACGGGCTCCCACCTCAATGCCGAGGCAACTCGGGCACGAAGCCGGCTACTCGACGTGCCCAAGATATACTGTAGAATATAATCTAGAGCTTAAGTCTCATATGGGGTTATGGTTGCCATGGATGTGGAGGAATTTTTGTGCAAGGAATTTTTCATGGATGCTTGCTGGAAAGGAGATGGAGCATGCAATAATGGGAATGTTTTTGCTCGGCCAACAGAGGAAAAAGCTCACTGGAAATATGTATATGGGTGAAGTCAATTAAAACCATGCATTATAAAAAATCATGCTTCAAGCATGAAACACTTCACAGCACACTCAAAACAAAGGGGGGGCCCACAATTAAGCATGATGGAATAAATACACACACTCCTCAAGAATTCTCCTGCACACTCATCCTCACACAGTGGCCGGCCCCACTCAAAATGTGGGTGAAAAAAAGGATCAATTCTTTTTCAAGCAAGAGGTGAAAAAGGAAATGATAAACAACAAAGCCATACTCCACCAACCTCATCATCACAACAAAGGTCAAGCCATCATGAAGTGATCAAGTCAAAAGGGTCAAGGTATGGTGCTCATCATGAAAACCATCATGATGAAACAAGATGCAAAGAACCCCCTCCACTAATGCCTATTTGCAACAATGCAAATAAACCCTCCTCCACCAAACTTCGGCCAATGAACGGAACAATAGAAATTGGCCGAAACGAAAAGCAAACTGGCAACTCCAGAAAACTGGTCCCGTAATAAATTACAGGAAAACCCCGATACCGTGCATACACACTCGCATCTGTATTTCGACCGAAATACAAATGCAATGAGACAAAATCTCCACTGTACTATACTAGGATCCGGCTTATACCAAAACCGGCTAGTAATATCTGTTCGATCCTGATCCGTGCAATACCGCACGTATCTGATCGAACCCTGCCATATAACCATACGGCCTATAGTACAAACTGTCCGATCCTGATCCGTGCAATACCGCACGTATCTGATCGGACCTTGCCATATCTCCATACGGCCTCTACAACCTTTCGCCCGAAAGCTGAGTAACTGAATGTGGGGGACTCTAAAGACTCGTCAACACCATGGTTGTGGATTTAACCACTAGCACGTCAGAGGTATAAGCCAATACGTAACGGGCCACCAGGTACTGACTAAAAGGGATGTCTGTGAGCGAACTCAGCCTGACAACCCTACTGAGCCTGTCAGTGACAATATCCGTACAGTCCGGTCCGTTCGTCTATGAGCATCGCATGGCGGGCCTAGGGCGTTGGTAAAAGTCAGACCCCCAAAAGCGGTACAAGTCGTGTCGGAGTGTAGTCCAGAACACCCTGAGATACTACTGGAATACCTACCAGTAAATCTCCTTGCCTTGGCCAAGGACTTTGTGTAATGGCTCTCCTAGACACAGCACGACCTCACCCCCAATACCGGGAGAGACGAACCCCTGAAGATACGCTCACTGCCTCCATGTGGCTCGGGACTGTACCCAACTAAAACCTGTTTGCACGACTCCTTTGAGCCGTGGTAGGGTAGTAATCAAAGTACAGTGGGAACTCACACGAGACAAATGACGATCCCCAGGTCGATGAACTAACCTACACACATGTCACCAGGGAACTGCCATCTGACGTCTGGTATATGACCAACTAGCATGTTCCCGGCGAGTCCTGTCCGGTGTACTCATAACCCAATGAGCACCTGTATACATCTTAGGTGATCCAACTGACACCAGTGGCTTGTGAGACCGACTACCGCCCCTCGTCGTGGTCTCGACTGTATACACTAGTCTACTAATGGAGTATCGATGCCCAGTCTCGAAACTCCCACGACTAGGGACCTTTTAAGGATAAGCTTATAGACCTCCAGCTCCCACTTATATGATCGCCCTCATACTGCTGGTGGTCAAGCAAGAATCCTAGGGGCTCTATCAACGTGTAATAGCGACGTGTCAGGTCACCTAAAGCAGTACACGATGATAAAGGTAAACCAGATAGCATACTATCATCTCGAGTAAGACTGTCCTACCGGGATAGGTCCTCCCTCAATCATTACAATCACGTACCTGTGACCTAATAATTGACTCTGAGGGCACTATCTCCAACAATCTCCCACTTGCACTCAAGGCTAATTATTGCGATGTCGCATACTCACAGCCCATGTGATACCGAACACCCAATTCCTCTACTAGTCAGTCTCACAAAGCTCGTTTGCGAAACTATTGCGTTCGAGGAATAGCCTCAGTGAGTGGATCCGCTTTGATGTTTCTTTCTATGTCTCTCTAAATCTCAAGTTCGCGGAGAAAGCCATCTTCCGAAAAGAGCAATACCTGTCTCAGAATATGTCTGGATGTCTGATAGGACCTAGCTCATAAATGAACTCCAAATCCAAACTTCTTAGACTGTATCGTCAACTGAACTTAATCAGTATCCTGCACGCCATGCATCCCTCAGTATTGCCTTGGACCACCTGTCCAAAATACTGCCCCTCATCAGAAGGAAAACTATAACTCTGACAACCTCCTTGTCGTCCATGTCACCTTGGAAGCCTGGAATGATAACTGTCTCCTGAATGAGGCTGTCGTTATCATATCCCTAGAACATCCACTTATGTTCTAAAACTGCTTCCGACTGTTTCTCCAGGATTGGATTAATGTCAACTTATTGCATCTAGTGCAAGAACAACATCTGGTGTGGTACTTGACATCTCACGATTGACTCAATTGCCTGAGCAAGTGATCTGCCAATCATGCCCGTCCCTCTCCCCTTTAGTCTGTAAGACACCTTTGGAGAGGGTGACTCCATTACCTGCAGGTACACTACCGTGCCAGGAGTCGTCCATCCTAAATACTCTTAGAATGCTGTCAAGTACCCTGATTGGGAAACCACCCAAATCTAGATCTAAAACCATAGATCTAGTAACCAGTATGTCTGATATAAAATCCATTTCCTTTGTGGAGAAACCACTGTGTGACGACCAAGGTATAACCGATTGTAGTATAGGAGTTTCCTTTCCTACTCTGTGTATGTCATCCAAATACCAGGATATCAAACCCTACTACATTCTCAACAGATCCATCCCCTATTCTGATGAAGTCAAACCCATGACTGTCACGTCAGAAATAGATGATCTATCTCCGCTACACCTGCTTTAGTCTATAAATAGACATAAGCTACCTGTCCACCAATGCTTCCGCTGCTCCTACTGACTACGACAACCCTCTGGCAGAGTCATATAGACGTACACTTCTAAAACTGGTTTAGAACGATGCTATACTCATCCTCCCGCCGGGTCTCATAACCTGGAACAACAGCAATGGCAATTGTGGGTAAACAAGAACTTCCCTGTCACCGTCCTTGAGGCTACCGTAGTGCCTCTCGGGTGCCTGAAGTTACCCACCTTATCTGCGGAGTGGCCAATGGAATGTCAAACCGGATTGAATCTTTAGGTTCCTTATCAAATCTTCAGTAATCGTTTGTGGTTCTGGAATCACTTCCAGTTCTACCATACTCCCACTACTGTTTTCTGAAAAGGTCCATTTTTAATAAAACTGTGGCGAGTATAAGACAATCCAATTTGCGTAATAGGTGTACTACCCCTAAACCAAGGAGTACTCGTAACCTGAGAGAGGGTAAAAGGAAAAGACAACTGAATAATCGTATCCGTTTTCTCCAGAACCTGAAACCATCCTCGAATAAATTCCTTCGAGTTCGTATCTAACCATACGATGGTTTTGTCCAATGGAAGTGGACGTTCGTAGTAAAACGGGGTGTCCTGGAGAAAAGGGTAAAAGTAGGAGTGGCAATGAGGTTCGCAACTCTGACAATCCAAAAGCCAGTGTTAAGAAGGTTCGGTCAACTTGGTCACTGAGTCATAGTCTTAGGGTCGGGTCAATGGTCGCTGCCAAAGAGAGAGAGAAAAGAAACACTCAGCGTGCACTCTAACCTAGATCAGAATGGTTACCAATTTATCTAATCTGGAATCCTCCCACTGTACCTCAAATTCTCCTCCAAACCTGAAAGAAGAATTAGTCGGGATACCCGAGGAGTAAACTAACTCATCAGTGGGAATCGGGATCCAACTCTCATCGCATGACAACGTGACGGAATCCGCTCACGGTATCACACTCCAGAAGGTATGCGCATATCTGGCAAGTTTCAGTTCTTTTGAAACTCCCGATGTGATTTCTGCCCCATGCTCTTATGACCTTGACTTTGGCCAACAAATCATAAGTCACATGTCAAGTTCTACCCGTCATTCTCCAGGTTGATTCGAATCCACCCGCACAAGCCCTTGACTTTGGCCAACAAGGCTATACGACTGTTCCAAACCAACGCATCTATCTATGCTGCATATGAATAACCAACAGCTACCAAACACTGTGCCTTGACTTTGGCCAACAAACACAGCTTGAATACTATTGACTACCCATATGAAACGACGGAGGGCTACGAATAGTTTCTGGCGAAAACCTTTAACGTAATGAACTTGATATCCTTGAAGGAACGGATAGCTTTTTAAAATATAGTGACGAAAACCGTTGCTAAAAAGGTCACTCCCGGTGAAGGGATCTTGGCTCTTTCCCCGTAGAATGGGGTGCAGGATATTCCAAATGAATACCACGGTGCAAAGCAAAAGTAATCGGCTATAGTGAAGTTAATGCCCTGACGCAAACTTCTGTCCAAGGGGTCACTCCCGGTGAAGGGATCTCGGCCCTTGCCACGTCGACTGAGGAGCAGGATATTCATAACCGAATATCACGGTGCAAAACAAAAGTGAACGTCCTTGCAATAACAGCTTTTTGAAAAGTGTTCCAACAACATCAGATTAGGTTTGTTTTTAACTTGCATTAATCCGAATCAATGCAGTCCCATCAATTGATCACACCAAAAAGAACGAAAATATACTGATGTACGTATATGCCATCCGCATTCGCCACTGAGTCCCGTCATTACCCGTTAGGTTAGCTAACTAACGACAGAGCGGGGACTGGACTAGCGCGGATGCAAAACATATACAACATCTACTAATATATATACCAATATATTATATTCGCTCAAGGCGTGATAGAAATGCAACATCACAGAAAATGTACAGCATCACAGAAACAATACAGATATCTGGGATCCCCGGGTTTCACAGAGCCGCTGAAACCCGACGTTCCCCTGGTCGTGTGGATAGCCTGTGCAATGAAATCCTAGACCCCTACGGGCGCGGCGAGTTACCCGCCAAAACCTGAAGCGAGGCAGCCCCCTTCAGCAACGTGAATGGACCACCCAGCACTTCACGGAATCTGGTAACTTGGGCACCCCTCCTGGGTCAACCTGTACCCCCTACGAGTGCGGCGAATAGCCCGCCAATCCTAGAGTGAAGCCCCCTCCGTCTCAATGCCATGAGATGCGGGCTTGTTGCCCTCCAGAACCCGGCTATCAGTGCACCCCTCCGCGGGGCAATCCTAGTACAGAAAGTAAAATATACATACAACGGGTACATCGACCGCAACCAGGTCGTGCCCCAAAAAAATAATACAAACAGGCAGTGACGGCAGTCCACATGTCGGACGCTCGCCCCGCAATATCAAATGTACATAATACAACAGCACACTGTACTAGCATTGCATACAGGCTATCCCCACGACCGATCCGCAACAACACAGCAAATACATAGAACATCAACGTGAAAATCACGTTCGCAAATCCGTCTAACCGGGCTATAGCAGTTAGACGGGATTTACCGATCAAGTGACATTCACGGTCGCAGATATAATGTAAAAACTGTGAAAAATGTGTTTAAAATATCCGACCGATCGAATATTAACAAGTGGGCCCCAAAACAATACTGTAGCAGTTACAGAAAATATGGGCCCAATTTTAATGTTCCAGAAACCCAAATTTATCCCCAGAAGCCCACTGTAGAAATCCAACACCCTGATTCCTTTACTCAGTGGCGGAACCGCGGCCACAAGCAGGGATTGGCCGCGGTTCCGCGCTCTATTTGAAAGATTAGTGCGTCGTATTTCTACAGTAGTCTTAAGTCTCTCTGTACAGTACTTTTATACAACCTGAAAAAATTTTGGGGACCAAAAAAAAAAAAAAAAATTCAACAGAAAACTGTCGTGGGCAAATACGGGTTTTTGGACATTTCGATCGATCGGAACTGAAAAACACATTACACAAAGCTAGACTAAGTTAATGGGGAGGCTCTGATACCACTGTAAGTGCACGGCGGCGCCCCGGCCGTCAAACCGACGCCGGAATGCGGAAGCGGTGATAAACTTTAATTTTGCGGACTTAGCAAACCGGCACCACCGCGCACTAAACCCCGGATCGTGCCATTAAACTAAATCTAGCTAACTGTAAAGAGAAGGGGAAGAGATATACCGACGATCCAAGTCCTCCGGTCTTCTCGTCATGGTCCCGATCTCCTGCGGAAAATCCTGCCTCCTCCTCGTCGCCGGAAGTGCACCACATCGCCTACTTTGTTTACGGGCTCCCACCTCAATGCCGAGGCAACTCGGGCACGAAGCCGGCTACTCGACGTGCCCAAGATATACTGTAGAATATAATCTAGAGCTTAAGTCTCATATGGGGTTATGGTTGCCATGGATGTGGAGGAATTTTTGTGCAAGGAATTTTTCATGGATGCTTGCTGGAAAGGAGATGGAGCATGCAATAATGGGAATGTTTTTGCTCGGCCAACAGAGGAAAAAGCTCACTGGAAATATGTATATGGGTGAAGTCAATTAAAACCATGCATTATAAAAAATCATGCTTCAAGCATGAAACACTTCACAGCACACTCAAAACAAAGGGGGGGCCCACAATTAAGCATGATGGAATAAATACACACACTCCTCAAGAATTCTCCTGCACACTCATCCTCACACAGTGGCCGGCCCCACTCAAAATGTGGGTGAAAAAAAGGATCAATTCATTTTCAAGCAAGAGGTGAAAAAGGAAATGATAAACAACAAAGCCATACTCCACCAACCTCATCATCACAACAAAGGTCAAGCCATCATGAAGTGATCAAGTCAAAAGGGTCAAGGTATGGTGCTCATCATGAAAACCATCATGATGAAACAAGATGCAAAGAACCCCTTCCACTAATGCCTATTTGCAACAATGCAAATAAACCCTCCTCCACCAAACTTCGGCCAATGAACGGAACAATAGAAATTGGCCGAAACGAAAAGCAAACTGGCAACTCCAGAAAACTGGTCCCGTAATAAATTACAGGAAAACCCCGATACCGTGCATACACACTCGCATCTGTATTTCGACCGAAATACAAATGCAATGAGACAAAATCTCCACTGTACTATACTAGGATCCGGCTTATACCAAAACCGGCTAGTAATATCTGTTCGATCCTGATCTGTGCAATACCGCACGTATCTGATCGAACCCTGCCATATAACCATACGGCCTATAGTACAAACTGTCCGATCCTGATCCGTGCAATACCGCACGTATCTGATCGGACCTTGCCATATCTCCATACGGCCTCTACAACCTTTCGCCCGAAAGCTGAGTAACTGAATGTGGGGGACTCTAAAGACTCGTCAACACCATGGTTGTGGATTTAACTACTAGCACGTCAGAGGTATAAGCCAATACGTAACGGGCCACCAGGTACTGACTAAAAGGGATGTCTGTGAGCGAACTCAGCCTGACAACCCTACTGAGCCTGGCAGTGACAATATCCGTACAGTTCGGTCCGTTCGTCTATGAGCATCGCATGGCGAGCTTAGGGGGTTGGTAAAAGTCAGACCCCCAAAAGCGGTACAAGTCATGTCGGAGTGTAGTCCAGAACACCCTGAGATACTACTGGAATACCTACCAGTAAATCTCCTTGCCTTGGCCAAGGACTTTGTGTATTGGCTCTCCTAGACACAGCACGACCTCACCCCCAATACCGGGAGAGACGAACCCCTGAAGATACGCTCACTGCCTCCATGTGGCTCGGGACTGTACCCAACTAAAACCTGTTTGCACGACTCCTTTGAGCCGTGGTAGGGTAGTAATCAAAGTACAGTGGGAACTCACACGAGGCAAATGACGATCCCCAGGTCGATGAACTAACCTGCACACATGTCACCAGGGAACTGCCATCTGACGTCTGGTATATGACCAACTAGTATGTTCCCGGCGAGTCCTGTCCGGTGTACTCATAACCCAATGAGCACCTGTATACATCTTAGGTGATCCAACTGACACCAGTGGCTTGTGAGACCGACCACCGCCCCTCGTCGGGGTCTCGACTGTATACACTAGTCTACTAATGGAGTATCGATGCCCAGTCTCGAAACTCCCACGACTAGGGACCTTTTAAGGATAAGCTTATAGACCCCCAGCTCCCACTTATATGATCGCCCTCATACTGCTGGTGGTCAAGCAAGAATCCTAGGGGCTCTATCAACGTGTAATAGCGACGTGTCAGGTCACCTAAAGCAGTACACGATGATAAAGGTAAACCAGATAGCATACTATCATCTCGAGTAAGACTGTCCTACCGGGATAGGTCCTCCCTCAATCATTACAATCACGTACCTGTGACCTAATAATTGACTCTGAGGGCACTATCTCCAACAAGTTTTACACATTACAATTAGCCGATCTAGTAGGTGTCTAGAAAGGTGTCAACGGGGTTACGCCTCTGGGAAAACGAGGTTTACTATAATTAGGTCCGTGCGAAAGCACGGGCAACCTCCCTCAAAGTACCGACACTGGCTTGGCTGAAAGATTGGCGAACTTGTAGCGTGTAATTAATCCCGGCTAGTCTTTCCTTTTAGGGTTTGAAGGAAGATTTGATAAAAACAGTGGGAGCCATCCTGATTAGATCAAATAATAACCAATCTGATCTTGCAAGAGCGCACGCAGAGTGTTTTCTTCTCTTTCTCCAGGTAGCGACCATGTCATGCCTTAAACAAGATAATAATATGGATGTATTGACCGAACCCTTTTATTATACTGAACTGGGGAACGTTGGAACCCGCTCCAACTTATAATTGTTATAAGACAGAGCAGGAATTGGGGAATACCAGATTTCCCGTGCCGCCCAAACAAAGAAAGTGCATGTTGATGCATCATCTTCGGGTGTGTTCGTTATAAAGAACTGTTTCTCTGTATCCTCCACGTCATGGGTATTTGATACCGGATCAGGATCCCAGATATGTAATCTGTTACATAGGGCTACAGAAAGGTAGAGAACTGAGAACGGATGATAAGTTTCATGAGACAGAAAACGGTGCAAGTGTTGCAGCCAAGTCTGTTGGTCACTGTCACCCTGTATGACCAGTACATTGATTCTGAACGAATGTTATTAGATACCGAACCTGATATACAAAATCATATCAGTCTCTTTATTAGTAAAGAAATGATAAAATTTTGTATTGTTGGATAATGTTTTGAACATTTCCTATATCAAAAGTTGATCGGTTCAGGCACGTTATCTAAAAGCATTGATGTTCTAAATCAAACTACAGTTCTTAGTATACGGAACACACACAAGAGGAAGAGTTCAGAATTGAACGATTCCTTCTTGAGGTATTGTAGACTAGGTCATATCAATGCGACCCGACTAGCTGGAGTTACATAAAGATGCATATTTAAATCAGTTTGAATTTACATCTTGTGAAAACTTGCCGGTCAAGTCACAAAGATAAGATGACCACAGCTCTGTTTATTGGAAGCAGAGAAAGAGTTAGAGAACTTTTGGGATGATACATGTTGATGTATGTAGGTCCCCTGTCTATACATGACAAGACTGGTTCTTTGTACTTCATTACATTCTTTGATAATCTCTTAAGATTCAGACATATGTTCCTGTTGAAACACTAGTCCGAACTTTTTGAGGTATTCACAGAATATAAGTTAGAAGTAGAGAACCAAAATACAGGTATAAGTATTATGTCCTTACATGTGATCAAGGAGGAGAATACTTAAGCCCGGAATTCCTGGACTATTCTAAAGGACAATGAGATTCTCTCTCAGCATTACTCCTCCGTATACACCATAGCACGATGGTATATTGGGGTGGAGCAATATCACCCTATGTGATATGGCGTGCTCTATGATGAGTACTACTGAGTTTCCTATTTCCTTTTGGGAGTTATGCACTTATGAAGTTGCATACCTATTGAATAGGGTTCCGATCAAATCAGTTGCCTACCACTTCATATGTGATAGGAAAGGGAAGAGCCCATATCTTAAGTTAGTTAAGATTTGGGGTTGTCCGGCCTATGTCTAAAAGCAAAATCCGGACAAGCTCGAGACAAGGTCTGTTATGTAGAACTGGAAATGTTCCAGCTATACAAACTGCAGCTGATGATTTGGTAGAACCACAGGATTCAATAATCCCCGACGAACCTCAGCCTCTCCGTCGATCTGGTAGGGTTCCTCATCCGCCTGAGAATTACTTCGGTTTCTCTATGACAGTGGGAGCGAGGATTGCATCATGAGATGATGACCCAACTAGTTTCGAGCTGGCCATCAGGTGTGAGACTCTATAAGAATGGCTGGATGCTTAGTGATCTGAGATGGAATCCTTATACACCAACAAAGTATGAACTTTGGTTGCTATATCTGACGGGTTAAATCCCCATCAGGAGCAAGTATATCTTGAGAAGATTACTTGGTGTAGATGGAAATGTTGAGACTTTCAAACCTAGACTTGTTAAAGGTTTTCGTCATCAACCAGGCGTGGAAAATGATGAAACCTTTTTCCAGTGGCTATGCTTAAGTCCATCCAGATCCTACTTGCCACGGCTACATACCATGACTACGATATCTGGCGGTTGGGTGCCATGACTGCTTTTCTAAATGATGTTTTAGAAAAGAACGTCTATAAGTACACAGCCAGAGGGCTTCGCAAATAGTGGGAGCAGCGGAAAAGTGTGCAAGATGTTTGATGTGATAAAGCAGGCATCGCGGAGTTGGAACGTCTGTTTTGATGTGTTAGTCTAAGAGTTTGACATCACCAAAATGGTAGATGAACCTTGTATATACAAAAAGGTAGTAGGGAGTATGGTGGTGATCCTCGTAGAGTACGTGGATGACATACTCTTGATGGGGAAGGAGTTTCCTATGCTACGCTCGGTCAATCTCCGCTTATCACAATGATTCTCCATATAGGATCAAAGTGATACCTACTAAATCCTCGGTTTTGGATCTATGAGATAGATCTAATTGGATATTAGGATACTCACTAGTTGTAGTGAGATGGTATCAATCGATCCTGGGGAGAATCACTGGAAGGGTTCCAGGATGATAAGGACGACTGAAAGTCAGTCACAGGCATTGTCTTTACCCTTAAAAAGGGACGGTATGTTGGAAGAGTTCCAAGCTAAATACCGCGGCATACTAGACAATAAAGGCTGGATACATCGCTACTTAAGATACTACCAAAGAGGCAGTTTGGGTGTATATTGGTTCATGAGATGAACTAGGTTCCTACCATTGTGTGACAATGGAAGTGTGGCTTTGGCCCAGGAACCCCGATCCCATCAGTGACCCAGACGTATTCTAAGGCAGCATCACCTGATCATGGAGATAGTTGATTTCCAGGGTGATCGAGGTTTGGAGAGTAGACTCAGAGGACAACACGGCGGATCCACTCACAAAGGCCTTTTCCCAGAGAGAGACTTTTATTGGATGGTTGAGTATGAGATACTACAACCACTGCTACAGATGGACCTAGTGCAAGTGGGAGATTGTTAGTTATATGTATGCCTTAGAGGCCATTACTGTACATAGGATGTATATTGTAGTGGATGCTGGGACATATATAGGGAGGGCTTTCTTACTCGGCATGATAGTATGCTATCTGGTTACTCTTTACCTTAACGTGTATACTGATTGTCTCTCTGTTACATGTTGGTAAAGCCCTTAGGATGTGTACTTGACTACCTGGACTATGATGCGGATCATACTAGTAGGGACATGCTAGTCCATAAGTACATCCTTCAAGGTCCCTAGTCATGGGTGTATCGAGATGGGGCATCGATATACCAGAGTAGACTAGCGTATACCTTCTCGACCCATACAGATGGGCGATGGATGATCCCATATCCATTGGTGTTTGACATCAGAGATAATATACGGGTGCTCAGTGGAGACTGGGTACACTGGACGGACTCGCCGAGAACTTCCAGATGGTATTATACCTTATGTCAGATGGCAGTTATCTGGTGACACTGGTACAGAGTAGTCTGTTGACCCGAGATCGTCATAGAGTTTTGTGTGATTCCCACTGTGCTTTGATTTCCACCTTACCACGTCCAAGAGGGCGTGCAAAACGGTGGCTTTTGGTACAGTCCGGAATCACATGGAGGCAATGAGCGATAGGAGGGGATTCTTCTCTCCCGGTATAGGGAGTTGATGTTGCGCTGTGTTCGATTGGCTATAACCGGAAATCCCTGGCCAGGATTGCTGAGATTTACTGGTAAGTGTTACCAGTAGGTTCTCGAACTGTTATAGACCTCATATCGACACGACTTATCGAGCTACCGGGGTCTGACGTTTACCGCCCCTAGGCGAGATATGCGACATATCAGACGAACAGAACGGACTGTACGGTAAGTGTTACTGGTTGGATTCACAGGAGTGTGAGCGGGCTTGCTCGTTGATCTTCTGATCGCTCAATACCCGGGTGGCCATTACGTTTAGAAGACCGCCTGCGGCTTGTGGGTGTTTGATATGATCATCACCTGCTGCCGGCGTATTGACGAGTCTTTAGAGTCTTACACAGAGGTTTCTTGGCTCAAGCAAAACGAAATAGGAGCGCATATGAGATATGTGCGGGACCGAGAATAATGCGTGTATGTGATACTGTATTCTATTCTCGCGATGAATGTATCGATTGGTTGTATGCGATATAACCTAGTTATCGAATCGAGGATTGATTCGATAAGTCGATACATTGGATATTAGTCGGTCATATGCGATATGACCGGATCGTTAAATCAAGTGTTGATTTAATGATTTAATGTATAATTATATATTTGATATATTACTTTGCATTAACTAGTATTGGTTCACTTAAATTGGATTTTCTCAGTTGTTGTGCACATTGTATATGTGATATATTTTTGTGCACAAGTTTGTATCATGTTTGATGATACATGCAAACTTGGGTGTATGTTTGATTTAAACCATGGTTAGTTAATGGTTAGGGTTTCATTTGCTTTATTTACTTATTCATTTATTTATTTATTCATTATGGCAAGAAATAAAATGGTAGCTTTATTTGGATTTCACTTGAAGCTTCATGAAGCTTTGAAAGTCAAAACCATTTTGTTTCTTTCCTTAACCCAACCATTCAACTAAACCCTAGTTTATTCTCTACACTTAACCATGGTTGCAAAATGATAACCATCACTTGATTTTATTTTAATTTATAATTCTTTTTCCTTCTTCTTCTTCTTCTTCATGAAGAGAAGAAAGAAAACCTTTGCTACAAAATGTCAAGTGATGATTTCAAGTGAGAAATCCAAATCCAAAGTGAACCCACTTTCTATTTCTTCATCCTCTACCACTTTCCATGTAGAATAGGGTGTTTTCTTCATAAGTTTCATGACTTGGTGAAGTTGGAGCTCGGAGTTAGAGTCGCCTCGACGTAGATCATCTTCGGCATCGAAGTCATCGACCTAGCCCAATCATTTCTTCGATGAAACCACCGTGAGAGTCCGGAATCCGATGATCGCAGTGGAGGGACATCATCACGGAGCTAAGGAAGTGGAGGACCGGATCTACAAAGGTTGTAGCCCCTTTCACTTTTTAGCAAAGTTGTTTGCTTGCATTTACTTTTCGCTTAAACTCTAGTCAACGATCTAGTTTAGGGTTTCTCGGCACCGGAAAATTTTGAATTTCGCATAGTTGATGCCTTGTGGAACCTCTTTAGAGTGCCTAGGATCCCTACAGTGGTATCAGAGCCTAACTAGAGCCTTAGGCGATGCGTAGACGAAGTTAGAAACCCGATCGAACCCGAAACCCTAACTCAAAATCACTCTCTGGAAATTTTCTGGAATTTTGGATTTTTGTTAATTAAAAATTACTAAAAAATACAGCAGGGTTTTCTAGGAGTTACTGTAAAGCACGTGCACCTAACTCGACTAAAACGCCGCGGAACCGCGGCCCCACCCTAGCATGTGCGGCGGTTCTGCGGCCAAAAAGTTGCTTCTTGGCACGTTCTTTACACAGTAATGTCCTATATTGATTGCTGTATTTTCTGGGAATTTTTAATGTATACTCAACAGTTGGGTTTTCTGGGTTGTATTGGGGACTCGGTGTTTCAATCGGGATGTTTAACTTCGTCTATTGGTTTTTCCAGGTAATTTTAGAATATGTTGAAAAGTTCGACCGGATAAAAATACCCACTTTTTCCCCTGCCGGGAAATTTCCAATTATTGGATTTTTCCGTAGTTTAATGACGTTCTAAGTAGTGCAAGTAACGCGATGGTCCCTCTAGAAGACAACAAACCTTAACTCGATTATGTGACCGTCTTGAACTGCCCTTTGAACCTTCGGGTTTGGGGCAGTACGGCGTGCCACATGTGAGGCGTTGGCTTGACCCATCTACGGCTGGACCGTTGGTACTGAGGCATGAACTGGATGTTTTTAAACTTGTTTCATGTGTTGAGCTGTTTTAGGAAAACTTGGGTGTTTGAATGTTCGATCGGAAAGTTTAACATTTTCTATTTATCTAGAATGGGATACAATATTTGGAATCCACAAGTAGTTATGAGATAACTGATTTGGATGTTATAAACATAGCAGTGTAGTCTCACTTGATCGGTTGCCACGGGATTTTGATGTGATCAAAAGTCCGTCGCAATCACGTATCGTACACGAATACTTGTCGGGTAAACTTAATAGACAGCTATACCCCATAGCCCCGACCAAGTGACAGTAGGAGAACCCCGTCGCCGAAAGCATCCGTTCGGGTGCTCGCGGTAGCGGTGTTCCGCCTTAGTGCACTTCGTCGACGGTATCGGGGGTGCGGCCGCCTACTAAAGTTTGCGACGAGCATTCGATCAGGATATCGGGAATCTTGTTGAATTTCCCGACTTGATATAGAAAAGTGTTTTCGATAATGAGATAAAATGCGGAGTTTATAATTGTTAGGCATGCGATGTCTAAGGAATTCATTTGATTAGGCATGCGATGTCTAAAAAAGTTGCGGATTCCAACTGTTGTAGTTTTACACTTTCTTTTCTGTGACCGTAAGTGTAATATGTGATATCGTCGGTTTCATTGCTATATGTCAACGACAATTGGGATGCGCATATTTACTTACGTTGATGACATGTGAAGTTTTGTGTTGCTGGATATGTTATATTGGATCGTCGTGTTTGAATAGCCGGGGTTTTTTTATATGAGATGAGTATTTTTCATTTTCATTCATGTAAAAACTTGTATGTAATATTCTTTTATTGGGGCACTTCCAGGTTGCGGAAGATGTCACCATTTGTATATTATTTACTTTTCCGCACTAGGATAGACCTAAGGAGGAGGGCGCAAGTAACCGGGTTCTGGAGTCCAGAGGGAGACCAACTCGAGGAGTCGAGTCCGGGTCTCCTAACTCTAGAATTGGTAGGGTTGCTTGCCGCTCTCGTAGGGGTCTAGGGGTGTGGGTTTGGCTATTCATCGTGACCGTGGAATCCGTGTTCTATACTGGCTCGTATTGAAAATACGGACGTCCTAGTATATCCAATGTTTCATATGTTTCTTCTGCTGCGATATCTGTGATGTGCTCATTTGATGTTCTGTGATAAATACATTATATAGTATATATGATATATTATATAGACGTTACTTATGTTTTACACCCGCGCTAGCCCTGCCCTGCTCTGCCGTTAGTTACCTAACCTAACGGTGCATGAGAGGACATCGAGGCGAATGCGGATGGCATAAGTGTACGTCGTATTTATCTGTGATGTTTAGGTACTTAAATGATGGGACTTAATTAATGTGATTAATGAAATAAAAGAAACCTAAGATGTTGTGGAATCGAATTTTCAAAAACAGGTAGCTACAGTTCTTGCTTTGCATCGCAGTGTTCCTTGTAGAACATCCTGCACCTTATTCGATAGGGAAAGGACCGAGATCCCTTCACCGGGAGTGACTCCTTTAGCAATAACTGGCAGATGCTACAACCCTCAGTTTGTATTTTGATAGCTTCTACAGTTTTTGCTTTGCACAGCGGTATATATGATATATCCTGCACCTTATTCGATGAGGAAAAGGCCGACGATCTCTTCACCGGGAGTGACCCCTTTAGCAAAACTAGAAAAGCCTAAAAAACACTCCATTTCAAAATCAATTGATTCTACAACGATATCAAGTTCATTACGCAAAGGGTTTTGATAAAACTTGGTTGTGGAATCGAATTCCGACTCTCGTGAGGCTCAAAGAGGTGAATAATGCATCTTGCTTGAAGTCTTCATGATCTAAGATGATTTACCTTGAAGAATCACTTACCCAAGCTTACACATCACTAAACAACTTATTAGAGAAGTGAACACCCTAATCTAAGTTGCTAGAATAAATGAGGATGATGAAGTAGGAATTTTGCTCTCTTTTGTTTTCTATTTCTCACACTTATTCATCACAAACACAAAAGCTAGTGAAGGTTTTTCAAGAGCTTGAAGAAGAAGAAGATGAAGCTAATCCTTTAGTGATGAATAATGAATTATTGTAGTGGTTACAAATCTAACCTTGAGTTAAGCATGATAGAGTTAACTCATGTAGAGAATTAACTAGAAGTTGAGATTTGGATTGGGTTAAATAATATCTTCACAAAATATCAAGCTTAAGGATAAAGATGCATGGAAGCTTCACGAAGCTTCATGGAAGCTTCACGAAGCTTCCAAAAGCTAACCCTAATCCAAAACCTAACCAAGTTTAAACCCTAAACTATTGTTAAATTTGTAACCCTAACATGTTACAATATTATATATCACATATACAATATATTTTGTAACAATTGAAAATAATACAATTAACATATATCGCATATATATCAATGTATTATCCCGTGAGAAAAAGAATTAATAAAGCAAGCTTATATTAGTTAACGTAACGTAATATATCACATATATAATTATATATTAAATTATCGAATCAACACTTGGTCCGATAATCCGGCTATATTACATATAACCGACTAATATATTTTATACCAATTCATCGAATCAACATTCGATCCGATGACCCGGCTATATCACATCTACCCGGCCAATATCAAATATCACGAGAATAGAATATGGTATCTCATATCGTATTATTCTCGGTCCCGCACATATTACATATGTGCTCCTACTCCGTTTTGCCTGAGTCAAGAAACCTCTGTGTAGGACTCTAAAGAATCGTTAATACGCCGGCAGTAGGTGATGATCATATCAAACACCCACAAGCTGAAAGCGGTCAGCTAAACGTAACAGCCACCCAGGTATTGAGCGATCATAAGATCAACAAGCAAGCCTGTACATTCTCCTGTGAATCCAATCAGTAACACTCCCGTATAGTCCGGTCTCTTCGTCTGATATGTTGCATATCAGGTCTAGGGGCGGTATACGTCAGACCCCAGTAACCGATAAGTCGTGTCGATATAAGGCTCTTAACGGGTCGAGAAACTACTGATAACTCTTACCAGCAGCACTCCATATCAGCCCTGGCCAGGGACTTCCAGTTATAGCCAATCGAATGCAGCACAACATCAACTCCCAATACCGGGAGAGACGAAACCCCTCCTATCGCTCATTGCCTCCATGTGATTCGGGACTGTACCCAAAAGCCGCCGTTTTTCACGCCCTCTTGGACGTGGTAAGGTGGAAATTAAAGCACAGTGGGAATCACACAAGACTCTATGACGATCTCGGGTCTACAGACTAACCTGTACCAGTGTTACCGGAGAACTGCTATATGACGATAGGTATAATACCATCTAGGAGTTCTCAGCGAGTCCGTTCAGTGTACCCAGTCTCCACTGAGCACCCGTACACCATCTTTGATGTCAAACACCGATGGATATGGGATCATCCATCACCTATCATATGGGTCAAGATGCGTATACGCTAGTCTACTCTGGTGTATCGATGCCCTGTCTCGACACACCCTCGACTAGAAAAAATTTTAGAATGTACTCTTTGACTACCCTGGCCCCACTAGTGTGATCTCATCACAGTCCCAGTTGTCGAGTACATATCCTAAGGGCTTTATCAACATGTGAGAGCAAGACAGTAAATTAATACAAGTCAACATGTTAAGACAAAGTGAAACCAAATAGCATACTATCATGTCGGGCAAGAAAGTCCTCTCTATATATATCCAAGCATCCATCATAGTATACATCATATGTACAACAATGGCCTCTAGGGCATATATATAACTAACAATCTCCCACTTGCACTAAGGCCAGGTGCTGTAGTATCTCATACCCAACATCCGGAATAATCTCTCAAACTGTATCTGGGGAATGGCCTTCGTGAGTGGATCCGCAGTGTTGTCCTTCGTGTCAACTCTCCTGACCTCGATCTCGCGGCGATCAACTATCTCCCGGATCAGGTGATGCCATCTCAGAATATGTCTGGATTTCTGATGGGACCTGGGTTCCTTGTCCAAAGCCACAGCTCCACTGTTATCACAATACAAAGGTATTGGATGCACAATAGAAGGAACCACACCAAGTTCAGTGATGAACTTCTTCATCCAGACAGCCTGTTTGGCAGCATCGTTGGCAGCGATGTATTCAGCCTCCATCGTCGATTCTGCCACGGTTTCTTGCTTGGAACTCTTCCAACAAACCGCCCCTCCATTCAAGGTAAAGACAAATCCCGATTGTGACTTAGAGTCGTCCTTATCACTTTGGAAGCTTGAATCGGTAAAGGACTCCACCTGGAGTTCTCCGTTACCATACACCAAGAACATCTCCTTAGTTCTTCTGAAGTACTTAAGAATGTTCTTCACAGCTTTCCAGTGATTCTCTCCTAGATCTGCTTGATATCTACTCACTACACTTAGTGAGTATGCCACATCGGGTCTGGTACATAGCATCGCGTACATGATAGAGCCTACTGCCGAAGCATAGGGTATCCCTTGCTTTCGAGCTCTTTCCAAATCAGTCTTAGGAGACATCTCTTTGGAGAGAGTGAGTCCAGAGATCGTGGGTTGGTTCCCACGCTTGGATTCTTCCATGCTAAACCTCTTTAGTATGGTGTCAATATACCTGGATTGGGACATTCCCAGTATCCTCTTAGATCTATCCCTATAGATCCTAATCCCAAAATGCAGGAGGCATCACCTAGATCTTTCATTGAGAATCTATGTGATAAGAAGAGCTTCACCGAGTGCAGCATAGGAACATCATTTCCTATCATGAGTATGTCATCGACGTACAATACGAGGAAGACAATCTTACTCTCTGCAACTTTCTTGTAAATACAAGGTTCATCTATGTTCTTGATGAAGTCAAACTCTTTGACTACCACATCAAAACAGATGTTCCAACTCCGCGATGTCTGCTTTAACCCATAGATGGATTTAAGCAGCTTGCACACCTTTCCGCTGCTCCCACTATCTATGAAGCCCTCTGGCTGAATTATGTACACGCTCTCCTCTAAATCACCATTTAGAAAGGAGGTCTTAACATCCATTTGCCATATTTCGTAGTCATGGTATGCAGCAATGCCAAGTAAGATCCAGATGGACTTAAGTATAGCCACTGGAGAAAAGGTTTCATCATAATCCACACCTGGTCGTCGACGAAAACCCTTTGCAACAAGTCTAGCTTTGAAAGTCTCCACTTTTCCATCTACACCAAGTTTCTTCTTAAAGATCCACTTGCTCCCAATGGGTTTTACCCTTTCAGGAGCAACTTCCAAAGTACATACTTTGTTGGTGTACATGGATTCCATCTCAGATCGCATTGCATCCAGCCATTTCACAGAGTCCCCACTCGTGATGGCCTGCTCGAAGCTAGTTGGGTCATCATCTTCCATGAAGCAATCCTCTCTTCCACCATCAATGAGAAAACCATAGTATCTCTCAGGTGGATGAGAAACCCTACTAGATCGGCGGAGAGGCTGGGGTTCGTCGGAAACTACTGAATCCTCTGGTTCTACCAAATCATCTGTCGTAATTTGTATTGCTGGAACTTCTTCCAGTTCTACCTCCTCGCCATAAATTTCTTTTGCAAGAAATTCCTTTTCTAAAAAGGTGGCATGTCGATAAACAAACATCTTTTGTTCCTCAGTGTGGTAGAAGATATACCCTTGTGAGTTCTTGGGATATCCTACAAACTTGCATAGGACAGACCTTGCCTCGAGTTTGTCCGGATTTAGCCTTTTGACATAGGTCGGACAACCCCATATCTTAACATACTTAAGAGATGGTCTCTTCCCTTTCCATATCTCATATGGAGTGGTAGGCACTGATTTGGTAGGAAGCATATTCAATAGATGTATGGATGTCTCAAGCACATACCCTCAGAAAGAAATAGGTAACTCAGCATCACTCATCATAGAGCGTACCATATCTAAAAGGGTGCGATTCCTCCGCTCCGATACACCGTTGTGCTGTGGTGTATAAGGAGGAGTAAGCTGAGAGAGAATCCCATTCTCTTTTAGATAGTCCAGAAACTTATTGCTCAAGTATTTCCTCCTCGATCAGATCGTAGGATCTTAATAATTTTACCCGTTTGGTTCTCTACTTCGTGCTTATATTCTCTGAATTTCTCAAAAGCTTCAGACTTGTGTTTCATCAGGAACACATGTCCGTATCTAGAGAGATCGTCAGTGATCGTAATGAAGTAAAAAGAACTGTTCCTGGCGTGTATAGACATGGGACCGCATACATCACTATGTACCAGTCCTAAGATTTTCGTAACTCTTTCTCCGTGTCCACTAAACGGAGTTTTGGTCATTTTTCCTTTGAGACATGAATGGCAAGTATCATAAGATGATAATTCAAACAAATTCAAATATCCATTCTTATGTAACTTAGCTAGCCGTGTCGCATTGATATGACCAAGTCTACAATGCCACAAGAAGGATTCTTTCATTTCTGAACTTTTCCTCTTGTGTGTGTTTTGTACATTAAGGACTGTATTTTGATTGAGAATGAATATGCCATTATGTAACGAGCCTGAACCAATCAACTTTTGATCTAGGAAGATGTTCATAACATTATCATTTACTACAAAATTATATCCTTCTTTACTTAATAAAGAAACTGATATAATGTTGCACATCATGTTCGGTATATAATAGCACTCATTCAGAATCAGTGTATTACTACTTGGTAATACAAGGTGATATTCACCAACTGCTTTGGCTGCAATACTTGCACCATTCCCAACTTGTACGGAATGATCACCCTTTCCCAGTTCTCTACTTTTACGTAGCCCATGTAACATATTACATATATGGGATCCCGATCCGGTATCTAATAACCATGCCCGAATAAAAATTTTAGACGTGCCGAACAACCCAAAGTCGGGATCTTTGCTAGATTATTAGGGTTTAACATGCAAGTAAACATCTTTACAACTAAGTGTGAGGGATTACAACCTTTGTAGTCCGCTCCTTCACTTCATAAGCTCCGTGTTGAGGTCCCTTCGATGCGATCATCAAGAACTCCGACTCTCGTGAGGCTCCAAGAGGTGAATGATGCATCTTGCTAGAAGTCTTCATGATCTAAGATGATCTACCTTGAAGAATCACTAACCCAAGCTTACACTTCACTAAACAACTTATTAGAGAAGTGAACACCCTAATCTAAGTGGCTAGTATATATGAGGATGATGAAGTAGGAATTTTGCTCTCTTTTGTTTTCTATTTCTCACACTTATTCATCACAAACACAAAAGCTAGTGAAGGTTTTTCAAGAGCTTCAAGAAGAAGAAGATGAAGCTAATCCTTTTGTGATGAATAATGAATTATTGTAGTGGTTACAAATCTAACCATGAGTTAAGCATGATAGAGTTAACTCATGTAGAGAATTAACAAGAGGTTGAGGTTTGGATTGAATTAAATAATATCTTCACAAAATATCAAGCTTAAGGATAAAGTCAAAGCTTCATGAAGCTTCATGGAAGCTTCATGCAAAAGCTAACCCTAATCCAAACCCTAATCCAAACCATAACCAAGTTTAAACCCTAAACCATTGTTAAATTTGTAACCCTAACATGTTACAATATTATATATCACATATACAATATATTTTGTAACAATTGAAAATAATACAAGTAACATATATCGCATATATATCAATGTATTATCCCGTGAGAAAAAGAATCAATAAAGCGAGCTTATATTAGTTAACATAACGTAATATATCACATATATAATTATACATTAAATTATCGAATCAACACTTGATCCCATAACCCGGCTATATTACATATAACCGACTAATATATTTTGTACTAATTCGTCGAATCAACATTTGATCCGATGACCCGGCTATATCACATATATCTGGCCGATATCAAATATCACGAGAATAGAATATGGTATCTCATATCGTATTATTCTCGGTCCCGCACATATCACATATTTGCTCCTACTCCGTTTTGCCTGAGTCAAGAAAGCTCTGTGTAGGACTCTAAAGAATCTTCAATATGCCAGCAGTAGGTGATGATCATATCAAACACCCACAAGCTGCAAGCTGTCAGCTAAACGTAACAGCCACCCAGGTATTGAGCGATCAGAAGATCAACAAGCAAGCCTGTACATTATCCTGTGAATCCAATCAGTAACACTCCCGTACAGTCCGGTCTCTTCGTCTGATATGTTGCATATGTGGTCTAGGGGTGGTATACGTCATACCCCAGTAACCGATATGTCGTGTCGATATAAGGCTCATAACGGGTTAAGAAACTACTGATAACTCTTACCAGCAGCACTCCATATCAGCCCTGGCCAAGGACTTCCAGCTATAGCCAATCGAACACAGCACAACATCAACTCCCAATACCGGGAGAGACGAAACCCCTCCTATCGCTCATTTCCTCCATGTGATTCGGGACTGTACCCAAAAGCCACCATTTTGCACGCCCTCTTGGACGTGGTAAGGTGGAAATCAAAGCACAGTGGGAATCATACAAGACTCTATGATGATCTCGGGTCTACAGACTAACCTGTACCCGTGTCACCGGAGAACTGCTATCTGACGATAGGTATAATACCATCTAGGAGTTATCGGCAAGTCTGTTCAGTGTACCCAGTCTCCACTGAGCACCCGTACACCATCTTTGATGTCAAACACCGATGGATATGGGATCATCCATCGCCTATCATATGGGTCAAGATGCGTATACGCTAGTCTACTCTGGTGTATCGATGCCCTGTCTCGACACACCCTCGGCTAGGAACAATTTTAGGATGTACTCTTTGACTACCCTGGCCCCACTAGTGTGATCTCATCACAGTCCCAGTAGTCGAGTACATATCCTAAGGGCTTTATCAACATGTGAGAGCAAGACAGTAAACTAATACAAATCAACATGTTAAGACAAAGTGAAACCAAATAGCATACTATCATGTCGAGCAAGAAAGTCCTCTATATATATATCCAAGCATCCATCATAATATACATCATATGTACAACTATGGCCTCGAGGGTATATATATAACTAACACCTACTTGATCCCACCATGGTCTATGTGAAGAGCATGTGCATATTTTTTGTGAAGAGAATAAGGTGTTTTGAGGTGGAAATGAGGGTATTGTGAGGAGGTAGAGGTGGTGGAGGGAGAGGGCAGCCATGGATAATGGGAAGAGAAAATGATGAAGGTGATGAAGATGGAACACAGTGAGCCAAGGGTCAAAGACCCCTCACCCCCCATCTCTCTCTCTCTCTCTCTCTCTCTCTCTCTCAAGCCCATACCTCCATGTCATGCCCCATTCTTTATTCTTATTTCCTTTTTCTTTTCTTTTTCTTTAACACAAATTTCAAAACCCATTTCTTTGCAAATGAAACCATGATCACATAAAAAAATGTAATAAGGCTTGTAACATGCTATGGTGCTTGTCATAATGCATAACCAAGCTTAAATGCAAGATTAGTGAAATTTAATCGAGTTTTGCATTAACATGGAACATAATTAATTATAAAAATTTATGAATGCTCCATTCTTATAATCTCTTCAAAAATCGATAATTAATACAAATTTCCAACTATTTCCTAATTTATCGGTATATAATTATACCATATCTTTAAAACTAATCTCCACACATTAAAATATTCATAATATTTATTATTCAATTATATAAATTCCCAAAAATAATATTTTATTTTCTCGAAATGTTACGGTCCTCCCCCTTAAATAAATTCGGTCCCCGAATTTAAATTTAAACCCCTCAAATACTAAAACATTTCAGTAAAATGATCAAGTCGTCGGAGCTCCGAAATCATACATACACAAAACATATCGTAGCGCAATACATGCGCATGAAAAATGAGTATATAACTCAAAAATAAAAACTCCGTCAAGTATCACACAATCATCGGAGTTATGGTGAAGATACCAATATAAAGTCCAATACAAAAACCAACATGATATACATCAAAACTATAACACGTACATAGTACGCATCGTTGTAAACTTTTCAAAACATCTGAAAGGAAATGCATGCCAAACCATTTTCAAATCACTGTACGATGCGCGTATCACGGCACATGTAGCGGACGTTTATTGTAAGAAAATAACTATATATATATCCTTTGTTTAACATACACGTCCCGCCGTATTGAAAATAATTTAGAAGGTTTTCATTTATAAAATATTGCGTGTCAACTCGGACACGTAGGAAAAATACTGAGATTGCAGCTCCTTTTTGGAAATCCCTTCGATAACAATCGATGCATGCAAAAACATATTCAGGTACTGTCCTCTGACTAGTCCTGCTCAGTTACTAAACCATATAGTAAATATCATAAAAAAACATACTGCTCTAAAGAAATCACACTTAATGGCATATGTAAATAATGCAACGTGCGTCTGGTGCGCACAGAAATCGAAATCACTGAATGTGCTATACATGTGCATAAAAATAAAATCTAAGTGCAACGAGTGTGCACGAAAACACCTGTCAAGGGCAACGGCTGTTCCTGACAAAAATATCATGTGCATCTGATATGCATGAAGAATCCTGATTTAGTGCATCTGGTGTACATCAAAATCGCACCAAGCGCGCCAAGCATGCGCAGGAATCAAAATCAAGTGCACAAGGTGTACGAAAACAAATATCGAATATCACAATCGAAAACGACGGTATACAGCATACCTCAATCCAAATCAGGTATACCGTGGTATAAAATCTTACAACCACGTGCATCAGTACGTACAAAATTGAATCAAAGTACTAAAGGTGAATGAAAACTACACCGAAGGCACAAGTCAAATCACATACATACCATAAGTCATGAAATCAAAATCAAATATCTCGAACGACATCAAATCAAATTCGAGTGCAACTGTGGTGCACAAAATCTCAATCATGCAAATAAATCGCTCAAAACACCGAAATCCAAAATGACGGACACGTGATATTCGAATCACCAAGTCGCAAATCGTAAACACTGTCGTCGATATGTCCTTCCTTCAAGGTCGAGAAGGTGTCGGTAAGCTAGCAGAGCAAGATATCTATTTGCTTCCTGATCATAGTCTGGCGCCTTGTGCCCTTAGGCTCTCATCTCTCACTGCGAATTGCCAGTTACATAACTCATCGGCTCAACGGCCCGATATGGAAATGACGACGGAAACAGTTCCGCTCTGACACATCCTCTAAAGATCTCTGGCCAATTATCATAGCCACTCATAACATGTCTTGTCGATGATGTTGAACTATGGCCTACTAGGTGTGCGTAATACGACCGATCCTGGGTCTAAGTCTTCTCGTGTAGTATTCCAGAAAGATTCTGTCGGGGTCTCTCCCAAATCTCGTTTCTGCCAAACTGCCTAGAAGTTATCACCCTTTACTAAATCCATTTCTTGTTCCGGAACAACTGCATACTCATTACGGTTTCTTCTGGAAGATATATCCATATTCAACGTCTCGGCATGTGTATCACATCTCTGATGTCGACGGAGTGGAACGTCATCTCATCAAAATATCGTACGAACCTCTTACTCCACTTTTCTCTAATTTCGACTGATTCGGACTCGTCTTTTCGTAGCTGTATGGACTGCGCTACAAATGGCTATACCCATATCTAGAGTCTCCCTTTCCAAACTACAAACTCGACCGCTCAATATCTTGTGGTAGGTATCTGGCCAACTACGCGCTCGGAAACTCTTCCAAATCATCGGAGGAATACTCTTCATTCGTCCGTTTTCTATCGACTCTCAACGTGCCTGTGTGAATTCCTCTCTAATTAAAATTAATCAATCTGATGACCTCGCGTCGGGATATGCAAACGAACCACATGTCCTAGTCGTTCATCCGTGGGTGACTAGCGATCTTCTATCATATCCCTAAGTACAAACTCGTGTTGCAATAGCTTCAAACATCTGGGGCGATATCTTATCAGTCGCAGCAACTACTGGATCATTCGTCCGCACGCTAAACAATGCATTAATCCCCAAGATAGAAGATACATTAACGGTCATCACATTCTAACCGGCCTGTAGAAGTGGCCCAATCCTCAGGTGCTGATTTGAACGTTTGCGTCAACAAGAAAACATAGTAAAACGATATATCGAACACTAATATCGCGAAAAGCACAATAAAAAGATACATATATGCAATCGTGTGTCACCGAAATAACGCCCGGGTCAGTCCACATCCATGACGATCTCGTGCTGACCATAACTCTAGCCGCAACTCTCTCTGCCCGTGCAACCGTGGTAACAGAAACCACAAACCGATATCAATGAGGATAGATCAAATGAGCGAATAGAATACGGTGCAATGAAATGTACATCCTAAGGTTTCTTAAGCGGAGTAGCGTATCGTAAGTATGCTGCGGAACATACACACAGTACGTTACTCTACTTAAGTCACCTACTCCATCAACCAAGGTCAACCTATGCAACGAAAGTTCGGGTCTAATACCCCCTTGACCAAGTCTATGTTCCGTAAGGTCAAGCCTAGGTTCCGAACACACACACACACACACACACACACACATACACACACGCCCTAGACTCCGTATAGTCAAACCTAGACTCGAACCAAGGTTAAACCTAGCGCTCCAATACCAACTTTGTCACGACCCAAAATGGCACGTGACTGGTACTTGAATCATGTGAAGTCTATAGGACCACACCTAATTCAAATAAGCCAAAAGCCCAAAAATCTGAACCATTTAAAAGAAGAAGTGAAGGAAAAACTTAGTTTTAAGAAGGTGGTTTTCGCAAACTAAATTCGTAGTAATCATTTTAAAAGCCTCAAGTATTTCAAAAAATTTCGGCAGAGCTTCCCTTATAAAACCTGGCCCCAAACGGGTACAAACATGTAAAATATACATAATGAATAAAGGCATCCCCAAGCGGGAGCTAGCTCTTTACCAATTGGCGGAAACAACCACATAAGCAAACTAATATACAACGCCGAAGGGCGGGGTTCAAAACTCAAAAGAAACCAACAAACTCAAGAAAACCATAATAATACAGCCGTGCGACTCTAAGGTCGAAAGAATATACATACTGGTCTTCTAAGTCTATCAAATATACAAGTCTGGTTTGATGGAGTTTACTAGATACAACTAAAATAAATACAAGTACGATGGTGGTCACGATGCAAGTGAACCCACCTACCAAAGCAATCACCCGGAAGGAAGCAGTGTGCCAGCAAGCCGCAATGAAACCTGTACGGCTAAACCTGTAAGAAACTGTGGCACAACGAGGATGAGTTGCCAACTCGTGAGTAGAAAACATCACCGAGCAGAAATCGCATGTATGACTCTATCCAAGGTCATAAAATAATATTCGCAATATATATATATATATATATATATATATATATATATATATCCTGAAAACATCTAATGATGGAAAGGGTAACATCTAAACATAAGTATAATACCCAGTGCTCGTGTCCGTGTCTCAGGTAGCAACATGTCAATATATGATGTACAAATATATTAAGAATGAAAGAAAAATACATCTTGTACGAGAAATCTATTTTCTTATCTCAATGAGATTTTTATATAAAAACCAAAGTATCATTAATGAAATCAACAGAGAATCCGTGTCAAGCATCGACACAAAACATATATCTCAATATCTCAATATCTCGGGTTCCGACAATCCAGATTGGCCCATATCATCAAATCTCAATATCTCGGGCTCCAGCAATCCGGACTGGCCCCGGGATCCGACAATCTGGACTGGCCCAAATCATCAAATCTCACGACTACGTCGGTATCCTTCAGATATCCGCCGCGTCATAAATAACCGGTCGGTAATGATCCCCTGCCGGGCTCAACGCCATCATCTGCGACCATCTTGCCCCGGGGTACCGCACCGGGTCTACCATGCACCCGCAGACGGTTACTCCTCCACCTCAAATCGGGTGTAAGATACTGCTCAAGAGCCGAGAAAACTCATGGTGGACACCTCTCACATCATATCACGAGAAAACCGCAAATTTCTATCTTTTGAAATGAAAATGAGTTTATTAAATCCTTGCGGTTTCTCCAAATCCAGAAATCTTATGAAAAATCCGAAATCCCAAACTCCAGAGTAAATAACAGTGAAATACCGTCATAAAGCCCCATAATATTGCATGCCAATGAATATATATATACATGCACGGTTATCTAAGTAAAGAATGCAATATCTAAACTAGCACAGTAATGATAATTTGGAACTATCAGCTAGCAATCGATGTCAGTGAAGTAATATTCTTTAAAGTGTACATGACATGGTAATTACCGATGATGATGTGTGTGAGCCGGCAAGAAAGTGTTCGTGGATATACGCATCATCGGTAATGTTGCTGGTGTCCTGACAACAGGGTTCATAACAACTAAAGAAACCACATATATAAGCATGCAATGCGACAAGAAATTTATGGAAAAGATATAATCACCGCAACATATAAGAATATACATTTATATGTACGAGTCATACGGTTTTTGGCATTGAAATAGCACGAATCATGGTTTTTAGAAAATAGGGGCTACGATGTTTTTAAGAAAAGGCGCGTCCTTTGAAAATCCAAAATATCCCCCCAGTTTACCTTTTGAAAATACTCATGATTCGTTAATTTCCTGAAAATAAGTATGACTCGACCCCAGTCTAACATCTACCAAATTACTACAGGACTAACTAAGAGACTAGTCAAAAAGGTAAGGAAATCCACCTAAAATCCGAGTTGATATATCTAGTAGTCGGTGATCCCGCTTAATAGCGTCACAACATTAGGACTTCTAGGGTCCTGTTTGGGAGTAACCATGAGATATATATCTTTTCATTTAGGGTAGTTTTGTTTTCCTAGCATTCTAGTTAGATAGAATTGGGTTAAGGTGTGGATTTATGAACTTGGAAATTCCTAGAGAAGGGTTTGAGTGTTGTGTGGAATGGGTGATGCTTAGTGGCTGTTACAAGGCCCTAGAGACCAATTCTTGACCTGGACCAGTGACCAAACCCTAAAATACGAACTTTAGCTTCGTCGATATCAGGTTTTTGTAGATTTAGTTATGGTATATTAGAATCTGGGATGACCTGAGACCACCATAAAATAAGTTCCCTTGGCAGAGATATGTGCAGGTGATTTTGAAGCTTGAAACCCGAGACCAAAATTCCAAAATCCGGCCGCAAATTTATTCATTATGGTCGTAATTTGCGGCCCAATTTGTAAGTGCACGGCGGCGCCCCGGCCGTCAATCCGACGCCGGAATGCGGAAGCGGTGAATAACTTAAATTTTGCGGACTTTGCAAACCGGCACCACCGCGCATTAAACTCCGGATCGTAACCATTAACTAGTCATAGCTAACTATAAGATGTGAAGAGATGTATACCGACGATCCAAGTCCTCCGGTCTTCATCTCCACTCCGATCTCCTCGCGGGATCTCCGTCCGTCTCCTCCTCGTCGGAAAGGGCACCACGAAGCCGGGTACTTTTACGGGCTCCCGCCTCTATACCGAGGCAACTCGCGCATGAAGCCGGCAACTCGACATGCCCAAGGCTTGCTGTAGGATGTGTAGGGTTTATCTCTTTGGGGTAGTGTTGCCATGATGGAGGAAACAAGATGATATGAAGAGAGGTGGTGAACTTTGATACAAAAAGAGAAATGAGAATAATTTCCATACAACAAAAGAAACACATCTCTCATTTTTCCCTCATCTTCAAGTGTGGCCGGCCAATCTTGAAATGGTGAAGAGAATAACAATATGTATCATATGAGGGAGGTGAGTGTAGGAGAAGAAGGAGGTGACCACATCCAAGAGACAAGAAAACAAACACCATGCTTCATATCAAATCCAACCATACCCTTTCATGTCACAATAAAGCAAAAGCATGGTGGAAAAAAATATGAAAGCTATCATATCAATCTTTTACAAGAAAACCCCTCCACAATTGTAATTTGCAAAACTGCAAATTACCCCCTCCATCGGAAAAGTCCGGCCGGGAAAGAACAAAGGAAAACCGGCCGGAACGGAATGCAAACTGGCAACTCCAGAAAACTGGTCCCGTAATAAATTACAGGAAAACCCCAATACTGTGTATACACACCCGCATCTGTATTCCGACCGAAATATAAATGCAATGAGACAAAATCTACACTGTACTAAACTAGGACCGGCTTAAACCAAAGCCGGCTAGTATTATCCGTTCGATCCTGATCCGTGCAATACCGCACGTATCTGATCGAACCCTGCCATAAACCTATACGGCTACTAGTACAAACCGTCCGATCCTGATCCGTGCAATACCGCACGTATCTGATCGGACCCTGCCATATCTCCATACGGCCTCTACAGCGTTTCGCCCGAAAGCTGAGTAACTGAAAGTGTGGTGGACTCTAAAGACTCGTCAATACTATGGCTGTGGATTTAACCACTAGCACGTCAGAGGTATAAGCCAATACGTAACGGGCCACCAGCTATTGACCAAAAGGGACGTCGATGAGCGAACTCATCCTGACACCCTACTGAGCCTGTCAGTGAGAATATCCGTGCAGTCCGGTCCGTTCGTCTATGAGTATCGCATGGCGGGCCTAGGGGGTTGGTAAAAGTCAGACCCCCAAAAGCGGTACAAGTCGTGTCGGAGTGTAGCCCAGAACACCCTGAGATACTACTGGAATACCTACCAGTAAATCTCCTTGCCTTGGCCAAGGACTTTGTGTAATGGCTCTCCTAGACACAGCACGACCTCACCCCCAATACCGGGAGAGACGAACCCCTGAAGATACGCTCACTGCCTCCATGTGGCTCGGGACTGTACCCAACTAAAACCTGTTTGCACGACTCCTTTGAGCCGTGGTAGGGTAGTAATCAAAGTACAGTGGGAACTCACACGAGACAAATGACGATCCCCAGGTCGATGAACTAACCTGCACACATGTCACCAGGGAACTGCCATCTGACGTCTGGTATATGACCAACTAGCATGTTCCCGGCGAGTCCTGTCCGGTGTACTCATAACCCAATGAGCACCTGTATACATCTTAGGTGATCCTACTGACACCAGTGGCTTGTGAGACCGGCCACCGCCCCTCGTCGGGGTCTCGACTGTATACACTAGTCTACTAATGGAGTATCGATGCCCAGTCTCGAAACTCCCACGACTAGGGACCTTTTGAGGATATGCTTATAGACCCCCAGCTCCCACTTATATGATCGCCCTCATACTGCTGGTGGTCAAGCAAGAATCCTAGGGGCTCTATCAACGTGTAATAGCGACGTGTCATGTCACCTAAAGCAGTACACGATGATAAAGGTAAACCTGATAGCATACTATCATCTCGAGTAAGACTGTTCTACCGGGATAGGTCCTCCCTCAATCATTGCAATCACGTGCCTGTGATCCAATAATTGACTCTGAGGGCACTATCTCCAACAATCTCCCACTTGCACTCAAGGCTAATTATTGCGATGTCGCATACTCACAGCCCGTGTGATACCGAACACCCAACTCCTCTACTAGTCAGTCGCACAAAACGTGTTTGCGAAACTATTGCGTTCGAGGAATAGCCTCAGTGAGTGGATCCGCTCTGAAGTTTCTTTCTATATCTCTCTATATCTCAAGTTCGTGGAGAAAACCATCTCCCGAAATGAGCAATACCTGTCTTAGAATGTCTGGATGTCTGATGGGACTCAGCTCATAAATGAACTCCAAATCCAAACTTCTTAGACTGTATCGTTAACTGAACTTAATCAGTATCCTGCGCCATGCCTCCCTCAGTATTGCCTTGGATCACCTGTCCAAAATACTGCCCCTCGTCAGAAGGAAAACTGTAACTCTGACAACCTACTTGTCGTCCAGGTCACCTTGGAAGCCTGGAATGATAACTGTTTCCCGAATGGGGCTTTCGTTATCATATCCCTAGAACAGCCACTTATGTTCTAAAACTGCTTCTGACTGTTCCTCCAGGATTGGATCAATATCAAGTTATTGCATCTAGTGCAAGAACAACATCTGGTGTGGTACTTGACATCTCATGATTGACTCAATTGCCTAAGCAAGTGATCTGCCAATCATGCACATCCCTCTCCCCTTTAGTCTGTAAGACACCTTTGGAGAGGGTGACTCCATCACCTGCAGGTACATTACCGTGCCAGGAGTCGTCCATTCTAAATACTCTTAGAATGCTGTCAAAGTACCCTGATTGGGAAACCACCCAAATCTAGATCTAAAAGCATAGATCTAGTAACCAGTATGTCCGATATAATGTCCAAGTCCCTTGTGGAGAAAACACTGTGTGACGACCAAAGTATAACCGATCGTAGTATAGGAATATCACTTCCTACTGCCTTCTCAACAGATCCATCCCCTATTCTGATGACGTCAAACCCATGACTGTCACATCAGAAATAGATGATCTATCTCCGCTATATCTGCTTTAGTCTATAAATAGACATAAGCCTGATGTCCACCAATGCTTCCGCTGCTCCCACTGACTACGACAACCCTCTGGCAGAGTCATATACACATACTTCTAAAGCTAGTTTAGAACGACGCTATACTCATCCTCCTGCCGGGTCTCGCAGTCTGGAACAACAGCAATGGCAATTGTGGGTAAACAAGAACTTCCCTGTCACCGTCCTTGAGGCTACCGGAGTACCTCTCGGGTGCCTGAAGTTACCCACCTTATCTGCGGAGTGGCCAATGGAATGTCAAATCAGATTGAATCTTTAGGTTCCTTATCAAATCTCCAGTAATCGTTTGCGGTTCTGGAATCGCTTCCAGTTCTACCATACTCCCACTACTGTTTTCTGAAAAAATCCATTTTTATTAAAACTGTGGCGAGTCTAGAACAATATCGCTATTGTTCATCCAGATGGTAGAAAATCAACCCGCGTCATAGCCTGGGTCAACCCACAAACAGCCATTACAGAAACGTGCCTTGAGTTATCCAGTGTCTGGTTTTAATCATAAACCGGACAACTCCCCGTACCTTAACATCGTTAAGATATGAACTGTTCTATATCCAATATAGAACCAGAGGCACTGATTTAATTGAACCAGATTCAAATCATGCAGCTGTCTCCAGTGCATGTCAACAAAATGGAGAGAGGCTAATCAGCGTTACTTAACTTAGGAATGCTTCCAATTATGAGTAACCTGAAAGAGAAGCAATTTCTCTTTATCATTACTATCAACTGAATACCATGCACAAGTATCTACATCTTCGATCACTTTGAAGAATCCCGATACTTGCTATACCTGGTTCTCTACTCTATTCAAATACCTATAACTCCTCAAAACTTAGACCCTGTGTTTCCACGAAGCACATGTCTAAGAACTAGAGAAGTTAAAAGTAAACAGAATATAGTATGAGGACCAACCCCTCTGTCCTAATGGACACTGGACAACATACAATACTCTGTATAAGTCCGCTGAGTCTAACAACTCTTTCACTGTGTGTCGTAGGTTGAAAACTGTATTTATAGTTAAGAAGAATTACACCGCTGTTTAATGCTCCTTACCTAACCATCCACTGATATAGGTAAATGTCATCGACATAATATCAAAAGGTATATCTCACTCTATTCAAATAGACGTACAGATATATCAATTTGAAATTGGTGCACAACAGCGGATATTCATAACCAAATATTTGCCGACCGGCAAACAACCCAGGTGATTTCCTCAAATATCACCGATTACAACGAATCCCGATATAATGAGGATGATCACCCAATTCCCAATAACTTACTCCCACTCATCATCTGTAAAACCATACAGATGTGATAATCATACCTGGTAAATACATACCCTGGAGCAAGTGTCTAATCGGGAAATCAGTTTTCATTTAACAGTACACAATGAACTGAAACATTGAAATGTTTCGATGGGGTATCCTGGTATTCCTAGTAATGCCTCTTCCATTTTCCAGATTCACAACTATAACCGTATAATTCTTTGCCACCTCTCCAAATCCCTTTATATGTCTTTAGTCATTACCTTCTGCACACCCCTTAGGCCAAATGGTTTTCTTCCTTCCCTACCGTTCGGCACCAGCCTATGGTTTGGAAGAAGACTATCCAATAAGCTTAATGGGTGTACTGTCCTAGTCCTAGGAGCACTCGCAATGCGAGAGAAGGTGAAGATAAAAGACAACCGAATAAACCTTATTCCTATTTCTCCTGGACCAGAATCCATCCCCGAACTGGAACAAGTTCCTTTCGAGTTCGTATATAACCATACGATGGAGTACCCAATAAACTGTGGATCTTCGTAGTGATACGGAGTGTCCTGGAGAAATACAAAGGTGATGTGGGAGTGGTAACGAAATATTTGGTTTGGTCGTGAATATCTGTTGCAATTTACTTTGCCCTCTTACTAATCCCTTGCTTTGTCTGAACTTAATACCTTCTGCACACCATCGTTATGCTAATTGGTTTTCTTCATTCCCTACCGGTCGGCACCAGCCTAAGGTTTGGAAGAAGACAATCCAATTTGCATAATAGGTGTACTACCCCTAAACCAAGGAGTACTCGTAACCTGAGAGAGGGTAAAAGGAAAAGACAACTGAATAATCCTATCCGTTTTCTCCAGAACCGGAAACCATCCTCGAATAAATTCTTTCGAGTTCGTATCTAACCATACGATGGTTTTGTCCAATGGAAGTGGACGTTCGCAGTAATACGGGGTGTCCTGGAGAAAAGGGTAAAAGTAGGAGTGGCAATGAGGTCTGCAACTTTGACAATCCAAAAGCCAGTGTTAAGTAGGTTCGGTCAACTTGGTCACTGAGTCATAGTCTTAGGGTCGGGTCAATGGTCGCTGCCAAAGAGAGAGAGAAAAGAAACACTCAGCGTGCACTCTAACCTAGATCAGAATGGTTACCAATTTATCTAATCTGGAAACCTCCCACTGTACCTCAAATTCTCCTCCAAACCTGAAAGAAGAATTAGTCGGGGTCACCCGAGGAGTAAACCAACTCATCAGTGGGAATCGGGATCCAACTATCATCGCATGATAACGTGACGGAATCCGCTCACGGTATAACACTCTAGAAGGTATGCGCATATCTGGCAAGTTTCAGTTCTTTTGAAACTCCCGATGTGGATTTTTACCCCATGCTCTTATGACCTTGACTTTGGCCAACAAATCATAAGTCACATGTCAAGTTCTGCCCGTCATTCTCCAGGTTAATTTGAATCCACCCGTACATACCCTTGACTTTGGCCAACAAGGCAGTACGACTGTTCCAAACCAACGCATCTATCTATGCTGTATATGAATACCCAACAGCTACCAAACACTGTGCCTTGACTTTGGCTAACAAACACAGCTTGAATACTATTGACTACCCATATGAAACGACGGAGGGCTACGAATGGTTTCTGGCGAAAACCTTTAACGCAATGAACTTGATATCGTTGAAGGAACGGATAGCTTTTTAGAAAATATAGTGACGAAAACCTTTACTAAAGAGGTCACTCCCGGTGAAGGGATCTCGGCTCTTTCCCCGTAGGATGGGGTGCTGGATATTCATAACCGAATATCTCGATGCAAAGCAAAAGTAATCGGCTATAGTGAAGTTAATGCCCTGACGCAAACTTCTGTCCAAGGGGTCACTCCCGGTGAAGGGATCTCGGCCCTTGCCTCGTCGACTGAGGAGCAGGATATTCCAAATGAATACCACGATGCAAAACAAAAGTGAACGTCCTTGCAATAACAGCTTTTTGAAAAGTGTTCCAACAACATCAGAATAGGTTTGTTTAACTTGCATTGATCCGAATCAACGCAGTCCCATCAATTGATCACACCACAAAGAACGAAAATATACTGACGTACGTATATGCCATCCGCATTCGCCACTGGGTCCCGTCATCACCTGTTAGGTTAGCTAACTAACGGCAGAGCGGGGACTGGACTAGCGCGGATGAAAAACATATACAACATCTACTAATATATATACCAATATATAGTATTTCGCTCAAGGCGTGAAAAGAAATGCAACATCACAGAAATGTACAGCATCACAGAACAATACAGATATCTGGGATCCCCGGGTTTCACAGAGCCACTGCTGAAACCCGACGTTCCCCTGGTCGTGTGGATAGCCTGTGCAATGAGAATCCTAGACCCTTACGGGCGCGGCAAGTCACCCGCCAAAACCTGAAGCGAGGCAGCCCCCTTCAGCACCGTGAATGGACCACCCAGCACTTCACGGAATCCGGTAACTTGGGCACCCCTCCTGGGTCAAACCTGTACCCCCTACGAGTGCGGCGAATAGCCCGCCAATCCTAGAGTGAAGCCCCCTCCGTCTCAATGCCATGAGATGCGGGCTTGTTGCCCTCCAGAACCCGGCTATCCGTGCACCCCTCCGCGGGGCAATCCTAGTACAGAAAGTAAAATATACATACACCGGGTACATCGACCGCAACCAGGTCGTGCCCCAAAATAATAATACAATCAGGCAGTGACGGCAGTCCACATGTCGGACGCTCGCCCCGCAATATCAAATGTACATAATACAACCACAACTGTACTAGCATTGCATTCAGGCTATCCCCACGACCAATCCGCAACATCACAGCAAATACATAGAACATCAACGTGAAAGTCACGTTCGCAAATCCGTCTAACCGGGTTATAGCAGTTAGACCGGATTTACCGATCGAGTGACATTCACGGTCGCAGATATAATGTAAATACTGTGAAAAATGTGTTTAAAAAATTTCCGATTGATCAAACAATTAACAAGTGGGCCCCAAAGAAAACTGTAGCACTCACAGAAACAATTGGCCCAACTTTAATATTCCAAAACCCATATTTTAAGCCCAGAAGGCCTCTGTAAAAAATTGGTGAAGTGATGTGAATAGTGCGCGGCGGAAGGGCCGCACAAATGGGCTTTTCGCGGCGGTTCCGCGCTCCAACTGTGGAGTTACTTGGTCAAATTTTTACAGAACTCTTATATTTTCCAGTACATCAATATTTTATAACCTGAAAAATTTTTAGAGACCAAAAATTTTCAACAGAAACTGATGCGAACTAAAATGCAGTTTTGGAACTTTTTGATCGATCGGAAATGCAAACACATTACACAAAGCTAGACTAAGTTAATGGCGAGGCTCTGATACCACTGTAAGTGCACGGCGGCGCCCCGGCCGTCAATCCGACGCCGGAATGCGGAAGCGGTGAATAACTTAAATTTTGCGGACTTTGCAAACCGGCACCACCGCGCACTAAACTCCGGATCGTAACCATTAACTAGTCCTAGCTAACTATAAGATGTGAAGAGATGTATACCGACGATCCAAGTCCTCCGGTCTTCATCTCCACTCCGATCTCCTCGCGGGATCTCCGTCCGTCTCCTCCTCATCGGAAAGGGCACCACGAAGCCGGGTACTTTTACGGGCTCCCGCCTCTATACCGAGGCAACTCGCGCATGAAGCCGGCAACTCGACATGCCCAAGGCTTGCTGTAGGATGTGTAGGGTTTATCTCTTTGGGGTAGTGTTGCCATGATGGAGGAAACAAGATGATATGAAGAGAGGTGGTGAACTTTGATACAAAAAGAGAAATGAGAATAATTTCCATACAACAAAAGAAACAAATCTCTCATTTTTCCCTCATCTTCAAGTGTGGCCGGCCAATCTTGAAATGGTGAAGAGAATAACAATATGTATCATATGAGGGAGGTGAGTGTAGTAGAAGAAGGAGGTGACCACATCCAAGAGACAAGAAAACAAACACCATGCTTCATATCAAATCCAACCATACCCTTTCATGTCACAATAAAGCAAAAGCATGGTGGAAAAAAAATATGAAAGCTATCATATCAATCTTTTACAAGAAAACCCCTCCACAATTGTAATTTGCAAAACTGCAAATTACCCCCTCCATCGGAAAAGTCCGGCCGGGAAAGAACAAAGGAAAACCGGCCGGAACGGAATGCAAACTGGCAACTCCAGAAAACTGGTCCCGTAATAAATTACAGGAAAACCCCAATACTGTGCATACACACCCGCATCTGTATTCCGACCGAAATACAAATGCAATGAGACAAAATCTACACTGTACTAAACTAGGACCGGCTTAAACCAAAGCCGGCTAGTATTATCCGTTCGATCCTGATCCGTGCAATACCGCACGTATCTGATCGAACCCTGCCATAAACCTATACGGCTACTAGTACAAACCGTCCGATCCTGATCCGTGCAATACCGCACGTATCTGATCGGACCCTGCCATATCTCCATACGGCCTCTACAGCGTTTCGCCCGAAAGCTGAGTAACTGAAAGTGTGGTGGACTCTAAAGACTCGTCAATACTATGGCTGTGGATTTAACCACTAGCACGTCAGAGGTATAAGCCAATACGTAACGGGCCACCAGCTATTGACCAAAAGGGACGTCGATGAGCGAACTCATCCTGACACCCTACTGAGCCTGTCAGTGACAATATCCGTGCAGTCCGGTCCGTTCGTCTATGAGTATCGCATGGCGGGCCTAGGGGGTTGGTAAAAGTCAGACCCCCAAAAGCGGTACAAGTCGTGTCGGAGTGTAGCCCAGAACACCCTGAGATACTACTGGAATACCTACCAGTAAATCTCCTTGCCTTGGCCAAGGACTTTGTGTAATGGCTCTCCTAGACACAGCACGACCTCACCCCCAATACCGGGAGAGACGAACCCCTGAAGATACGCTCACTGCCTCCATGTGGCTCGGGACTGTACCCAACTAAAACCTGTTTGCACGACTCCTTTGAGCCGTGGTAGGGTAGTAATCAAAGTACAGTGGGAACTCACACGAGACAAATGACGATCCCCAGGTCGATGAACTAACCTGCACACATGTCACCAGGGAACTGCCATCTGACGTCTGGTATATGACCAACTAGCATGTTCCCGGCGAGTCCTGTCCGGTGTACTCATAACCCAATGAGCACCTGTATACATCTTAGGTGATCCTACTGACACCAGTGGCTTGTGAGACCGGCCACCGCCCCTCGTCGGGGTCTCGACTGTATACACTAGTCTACTAATGGAGTATCGATGCCCAGTCTCGAAACTCCCACGACTAGGGACCTTTTGAGGATATGCTTATAGACCCCCAGCTCCCACTTATATGATCGCCCTCATACTGCTGGTGGTCAAGCAAGAATCCTAGGGGCTCTATCAACGTGTAATAGCGACGTGTCATGTCACCTAAAGCAGTACACGATGATAAAGGTAAACCTGATAGCATACTATCATCTCGAGTAAGACTGTTCTACCGGGATAGGTCCTCCCTCAATCATTGCAATCACGTGCCTGTGATCCAATAATTGACTCTGAGGGCACTATCTCCAACACAATTTTGGTGGAATTTGTTGATTTTTGGTTGGTGGGTCCCTTAGGTGATATCTAGAGCAACCCCATATGCAAAATTGGCTAGTTTGACCTTAGTCAAAATCTGGGAGCATATGTTTTCCGTATTTTGAAATGTTTGGTTGTGCTATTTGGATTTGTTTTGGGTTGTTGGATGTTTGTACATCGACAACAAGGGTTGTTTGATTGTTTTTGCATGCGTAGGCCATATGATCTAACCTTTGAGCGCACCGTGTGCCGTGTCGGTTTTCCGGATTCGATTTTAGTAAACGATTGCGATTGTGTATTATTGTAGGTACCTTCGCGTGGATTCCAAGGCAACGGAGCATGGCGTTGTCGACTTCGGCAAGCAAGAACCAAGGTGAGTGGATCTACATCCACGGGGGAAGTCGGGTGGATGGCGTATAGCACCCCCGCAAGTCCTTGAAGGAAACCGATTCATAGTAATGGTTAATGAAACTTTTAATAGAAAATTGTTCCCCTCCGAAAGACGCGGAAGAGACACGGCGGACTTCTTGCCTGAAATTCGGGGCAGATGCTATTTGGTGCTATCCGTCCACCTGTCCGAAGATGCCAAGTTGATTATGGTACCATGTATCGGAGGTTTAGACGGATGCGTCCGATGTAGCAGACTTCGTCAGATTCCCCCTCATTCGAGGGTTTTTTTATTGTGGGGACGCTCTTCCCTGCAGGCGCAAACCCCTGCAGTTAATTACGCTACCGCATCGCGGTAACAACTTTCTCCTTCTCTAGATGGTCACTTCGTGTCGTGGGTGTTTGTTTTGTTTGTGGTTGCCCGTGGATTGTATACGGAGACTAATTTGTGTTGTCGCCCGTAGGACGTGGATTAGTCCAAATCCGTATTTTCTTAGATTTGGGTTTGGGGTTTTGGTTTAAGGATACGTTAGTCTCATTCTTGGACTAAGATCAACTTAAACGTTTGTTAAGGACACGTTAGCCTAATTTGAGACTAAGATCAACTTAACGGGATCGTTTAGATCCAACAAAATAGCATTTGGACTCTATTGTTTAGTTTAGGGACATTGCGGTCGATTTCCAGTTTAGGGACATGGTGGCCCGACATTCCCATTTTGAGGACGTATATTAGTTTAAGAACATTTCGGTCTAACATTTCCATTTTGGAGACGAATATTAGTTTAAGGACATTTCGGTCCAACGTTCCCATTTTGGGAACGAATATTAGTTTAAGGACATTTTGGTCCATGAGTTTAAGGACCCCCACTGTCCGTAGCAATGTATGGTTGTCGGGACCCGTCACCTCTCTGACGACGTTGATGGATTACAACGACAAATATCAGAGGAGTTCAGATATGTACCCTTGAACCGGGTGTAAATTGATTTGGGAGAGCAGTTGTGCTCAGTTCAATTTAAATTGAGGACTTATGGCCAGAATTGGGCTATGTCCATTTGAAAATGTTCAACATTTTATTTATATTTGGCCTTTTAGGCCTTTGTTTGGGCTCTGCCCTTCTTAAACAATGCATGGCATTGGGCTTTTTAATTAAATGCACAACATTTATATTTAGCCTGTTAGGCCTTTTAATTGGACTCTGCCCTTTTTAATAATGCACGGCATTTGTTTTTCTGACAGTGCGCCACGTGGCCTGTCAGGCGCTCTACGTCAATTAAAGAGTGCAAGGCGCTAGCGCATGTGGAGGTGACACGTGTCACACTCTGCTGAGCGCAAGTCTATTAGCGCAGTGCGCTGCTGACACGTGGCGTGCTCTGGTGCAGTGCGCCAATTCAAGAGTGCAGTGCTCTGTTTTAGAAGCGCAAAGCGCAGATTGTTCTGTGGTTGACACGTGGCGCGCTCTGGTGAGTTGCGCCAGTCCAAGGAGCGCAAGGGCGCATTTCAAGAGTACAAGGCACTGTCCAATAGCGCAGAGCGCATCTTGATCAAATTCAGATCAAAGAAATAAGTTTTTCTTTTTTTGAAGAGGTGCTTCCTCAAGATTCAAGAACCAATGGTTCATCAAAAGGCTGTGCCTTTATATAGATCAAAAGATCTAGGGATGAAATAAATTACTTCTTTAATTTTTTGTGATTGGATCTTTTTTGATCTTTCTTTTTTATTGAAGATCTTGATCTTGTTCTTAGATCTTTGATCTTTTTAGAAGATATTCTTCTTTTTTAATGAGATTTTTTCATCTCTGTTTTTCAAGAAACAAATTCTTTACCTTAAAGAAGATGATCTTCTTTCTTCAAAGGCTTGCCTTTTTAATTTTTTTTAGAGAGTTCTCTTTTTTTTCTATTTTTGTATATCTGAGACTTGGAGTCTAGGGTCCTTTATATAGGGCCAATTAGTTTGTTAGGTTAGTTACAGAGATCTTTCTCTGATTGATCTCGGGATATTTCCCCACCGTTGGATCTTTGATTCTATGGCCTCTATTTTACAGAAGACAATCTTCTTATTTTAATATGATTGGAAAGATCTTTCTAGAATTTTTAATTCTGATTACTTAAATAATTTATTAATTAAGTTTTAGTGCTGGCACAGTTGGCGCAAGCGCACCTGCGCTTGACACGTGTCGCGCAGCGCAGCGCAACTGCGCTAGCGCACCTGCGCTGACACGTGTCGCACAGCACAGAGCGCAGCGCAACTGCGCTGACACGTGTCGCGCAGCGCAGAGCGCAGCGCACCTACGCTAGCGCAACTGTGCTGACACGTGTCGCGCAGCGCAGAGCGCAGTGCAGAGCGCAAGTTATCTGAAGCGTTGTTTCCTTTATTTTTAAAATTTAAATTTTAAAACAGAGCCTTGCTCTGATTGGGGTGCACTGCCTTAGGCGCAGCGCTCCTTACGCTGGCGTGTCTGCTTTTGACACGTGGCGCTTTTCATTCAGCGCAAGGGATCTGAAGCGTTGCTTCACCTTTTGATTTTGAAATTCAAACAGAGATTTGCTCTGATTGGGGGAAACAAATGCCCCCCACCGTTGCGCTTACGTGGCCCCCAGACGTGAGCGCAGTGGTGTCAGAATTCCATCGGTTGCGCCATCTTTTGGAAGTTGAAACGGCTCTCAATGCCTATAAATAGGACCTTTGGTCCCTTAGATGATTTTCATCACCTCCTTGAGAATTATCTCTTATTCAGAGTATTGCTCTTAGGCTTTAAGGACTTTCCAAGAGTAAAACTCTGTTAAAACATAGATATAGTTTAAAACTTTTAAGAAACCAGGGTTTTACCCATTAATAGAGCTTTGCTCTTCATAGATCTTCGATCTAAAGAGAACCATTTTAGGTTTCCAATAATAGAGCCTTTACTCTCTAAAAAGATTTCATTTATAATTTCTTGATTCATTAATGGAGCTTTGCTCCTTTTAAATCATATAGCAGAACACTTAAGAATTTTTCATGGATCTTTGAAGATTAAAAACGGGATTTTATTTCTTGATGAATTATATCATCTTGCTAATTCAGTCTGTCTGCTAATTTTGCTAATTTTCTTTTACAGGAGTAATGGACGCTCACATGTATGACCTTGATGAGATCATCTCTTATGGAGACATTCGCCGACTAAGACGTTCTCAGAACCAAGAACTCACAAACGCCGAGTGTGCCGAAATTATGAGTCGCTTCGACGCATATAACGGTCAACTGCTTCCTTGACCTTCCCCTCTCCTGAAGCTTTTTGTGAGAGCAATTTGGGAAGCGCTTCCCCTATTCTTTACTTGCATGCCGCTCAGGGCATTAGATGCCGCCGAGGATAAGGTGCACTCGGTGTACCTGATGAACCTAATCTTGAAGAGACGGCGAGATAATCTTGTCGATCTCCTGCACAGGCCTTTCAACAGTCCGCCATACTTGCTGCTTATCGGAGGGTGGAGGACATCAGTGGGGATCCCGACGCTCGTGCTCGCGAAAGAAAGCATACTAGGATGGTTCGCCAGGCTTGGAAAGTCTTGGACAAGATCACTTTTGAGTTCCTCAAGCCATGTCCTGGATCCGAGGTTATACCCTTGTAAACATTTCAATAATGCTGTTTTTGTTTATTGTCTTTATTGATGTAAGAATTTTCCATGTATGAATGACAAATCTTTTGCCTCCTTCCTTTTATTTTCTGCTTTGTTATTGGCATATTCCTTAAGTAAGCATAGCCTGTAGGTGATATAGCACATTCTGTCTTAAATACTTTAGGGAGTAGTGATGGCTTAGGAAGCAGGTTCAGATCTGCTACCTGAGGCTTTTCAACTTTATGATCCGTGAGGGTCTCATAAAGACTTTTCTCCCTACGAGTCGAGAGGATCTTGTAGGTGTATTTTCTCCTTAAGGGTCGTGAGGACTCCTAAGTGTGTTTTCTCTTGAGAGTCGTAAGGATCTCACTAGAGAATTTCCCTCTTACAAGTCGAAAGGACTCATAAGTGGTTGTTTCCCTCCTTGTCGTGATTCGACTTTGGAGAGTGTGGTCCGTGAATAGTATGCAAGATTCTGTTTTGGACCGACTTGTAGGGCCCCAGTGTTTAGGAAACAGGTTTTTTAATCCCCGCTGCCTAAGGTTTTTCCTCACGAGTCGAGACAAATCGAGCATTTCTCGCAAGAATATCCTAACGTCACAGTTAACCTCTGCTCTTTACGACAGAGGTCCGTTAGGGTCTGTGGTACTAGGGTTTTGTCTATCGTACCGTCGCGTCGGCTGATGTATTTCTCGATAGGCAACCTTGCTGTTCGAGTAGCCTCGCGACTGTCGCATCTTTGATCCCTTCGGCGGCTGGACAAGACGTCTTCGAGCAATCCTCCTAGGCAGTTTGACCGTCGGAAGAGAAAGCGTTAGGAATTTTTCCATGCCGCTTTTTACTCGAGGTTAGGCTCATTTTGGAGAGCCCCGATGAGTCATAACCACTCCGCACTAGTGTGGGATGATCCCCGATAGTCTTTCAGGTTGTATATGAGTTGTCGTCAAGACGCTGAAGCTTGGAATTTGGCCTTTGCTTCGTTTGCGGGCATTGCGTCTGCTGTATCGAGACGAATGTCGCAGTGGAGCTGGGATTTTGCCGTGGCTCCGTTGTTTGATTGTCATGTCTGAATCCTGCTGGAGAAAGAACGTTGGGGTGACATCTTGTCTGCTGTATCGAGACGAACGTCGAGGAAGTGACCACTCCATGTGGGATGATCTTCGGTAGTTATTCAGGTTTTATATGAGTTACCGTCAAGACCCTGAAGCTAGGAATTTAGCCTTTGCTTCATTTGCTTTGGCGCGTCCGAATCCTGCTGGGGGAAGAACGCTGGGGTGACATCGCGTCTACTGTATCGAGACGAACGTCGAGGTGGTTCCTAGGTTGCCTGTGAACCGTTAGAACCTGGAACTAGGGACTTTGCCGTGGCTCCGTTGTATAACCTTAGGTTGTTGATGTTGTATCTGCATCCTGCTGGACTGCGAAGGAACGCCGAACGCTGAGGTGGAGGTAAGATTTTACCGTCACTCTCCTTTGTTTTGACCGTGAGGTCTTTTGTCGGCGTTGTATCTGTATCCTGCTGGACTGCGAAGGAACGCCGTTGTTGACATCTCATTTGCTGTATTGAGACGAATGCCGAAGTGGTCTCTAAGTTGTCAGTGAACCGTCGAGACTTGGCTCTCTTTCGGATGGAGCCTGGTGGGAAGGTATGGCTCCCTTTTTTTGTACCCATGGATTGTATACAGAAGTCGATGCAATCTTACTTTTAGGGCGAAAATTTAATTCTTTCATAAGTTTTTTTTTATTTCTTCCCGCGATGCTCTATCATTTCAGCTTTTATATCGCGAAAGTTGCGATTGCCCAATCATTTCGGCTATTTTTCGCGGTGCCAAATCATTTCGGCTATTTATTTTATTTTGACTCGCTGCTTTTTATTGCAAGTTGCCCAATCATTTCGGCTATTTTGCATGCATACAATTTTACTTGCTGATTTTGTTGCAAGTTGCCCCATCATTTCGGCTATTTCGTATGCATGTGTGGCTTGCTGGCTTTTCTCCGCAAGCTTGGGATTAGACACTGATTTCGGCATCAGCACCGCTACGACTGGGATATTGCCAGGAGCGAATTATCATTTGCCTCTGTCGATGTCGAACAAAGGTGGCTTAGTAAACAGGGTTAGGGTCCTGTCGACTAAGGCTTTTGACTTTATGAGCCGTAAGGGTCTCACAAAGGTATTTCTCCCTACAAGTCGTGAGGATCTCGTAGGCGTGTTTTCTCCTTAGGAATCATGAGGATTCCTAAGTGCATGTTCCCCTGTAAGTCGTAAGGATCTTACAAAAGGGTTTTCTCCTTATAAGTCGAGAGGACTTACAAGGGTTATTCACCATATGGACATATCCCTAGTCACGGGTAGGACTTGGTTAGGTAAATGTTTATTCGTTTTATGTTGGCAGCTTGTTCCGCTGCCTCTTTGTCTTTCTTTTCGATGATTCTGCGAAGGACCTCAGCATCAGTTTCTTCTTCTTGAAGTTGCTCTGATGACGTTTCTGGGCTCTCTTTTGGCCCTGTGAGTACGACCATCTGCGTCAACATTTCCTGGAGGTTCTGTTGTTGCTCCTGGGACCTTATTACAGATCGCGTAAGCGATCGATGACCTGTGGAGATACGACTGCCCTCTTTTCGGGACGCCATATAGACAGTGTGCTCCACCATGCCCCCAGACTTAGGGCGTTTAGGTTCAGTGGTCATGCGATTCATCGCAGGCTCAGGGATTTTCTCCGGCCTTCTTTTCTGGTGAGCGGTCGAAGTTGAGGGGGGCCCTTGCAGTGGGCACCCAAGTAGCTATCGCCTTTTGTGGCTTGATAGGACGGTCCTCTTCCCGCTGAACTTTCACCTTTCTCTGTCGGCGGGGATAATCTTGATCAATTACCGAGTCTTGGACTTGACGCATACCTTGTAGATTTTAGAGGACAGCCATTGAGGGGGATGTTCCGGGTTCACCTTTGTAGCGCTCTCCATAGGTGGAGGAGATCTTTTCAGCACAGCGGTCGGAGAGTTCTTGCGGACCTTCCTAAGTGGTTCAAAGCTGTTCCCAGTTGGAACAACATCATCAATTTCCGCCGTTGGAGTCGGCGGAGTCAGTCCAGAAGGAGAGTTGCCCCCAGCCATCCTTACTCGGCGCTAGTGGCACATCCCTAGTAGGAGGAGTGTTGTCTCCTGAGGGTTTTCAGCGGATTACACCCACAAAATCCTATAATAAAAGAGAGATGGTGAAAGTTATATAAAGATAAGAACTATAAAAGAAAGAACTTGAAAATAAGAGTTTTCAACTATACCAGCTTTTCAGTTGCTATGAGCCCTATCTTAATGGTCATGAAAAAATGTTAGAAATCACATTATCCCTCAATAAAACATCTCCTTTAGTTTTCATTCCTACTTTTCTTCCAAACATTGATCATATACCCCTACGTGTGTGAACTGGACATCCCTACACTCAGAGAATTCAATTCAAGCAATCATACTCTTGTCCATCTACCTTAGTACTTTTTAATAGATATTTAGATGGAATTTGCTCACACATTCTTCATGCGACCGTTAATACTTCTTGAGGTACTAACCGACCTATTACTCATGTGCTTGCTAATTAGGTGTTTTTCCTCGTCTTGCAACACCTAAGGCTTAGCAGTGGCTCCCAAACCAGTTGGTCTAAGGCACTAGGTGATAAAGCACCCTCGCTATATTTTTTATTGCTGCCTCGGTGATAAAAAAGCAGTGTTCATTTTTCTTTTCACCATTTTATCTTTTATTCTCCACTTTTATTTTCTTCATACTTTGGCTTTTAGACAAGAGCATTTCAAGGTATCCTCTACTATCCCGAGTTTCAAGATGTGTGTAAGTGTGTATAGTAGGGTATCAACGTTCAAATGTTTGGCTTCCAGAGTAGGAACTATTTTTTAGGCTTATTTTTATCCTCAGATTAGTAATTTCCTTCATCTTACTAACCCTTGGGACAACGGCTCATAACAACTTATTACTAGTTTCATTTAAGAAAACTTCTAACTTTCTTGTTTTTCTTAAACTATTCCTATCTTTTAAATATAATTTCTCACTTTCTACTCTTTTATTATCACGATTTTTTTTGTGTGCTTATATATAGTATAATGCAAAGTAGGGCATAAATAAGCACATGAGCGCTGAAAAACGATTTCTTGGGAGCTTCTTGCGATGGAACAGGAGCGCTGAAGCTCGTTGGCGGGAGAATGGTCCCGAAGAATAGCCCAGTGGTGGCTTGAGTTACCTGCTCCACTGGCATAGTGAAAAGGGAGGCCGCTTGGGGCCCGTTGGTTACTCCTCCAGATGGGACAGAGCGAGAGTTGTTGTTGCAGTTAGTGCAGTTTGAAGCCATTGATTTCTTGAAGAGCTTGAATATTCTGCCCCCTGCGTCGACCTTGGCCTTTGGCATGTGCCAGTTTTTTAAGGACCGATTCCGTCGGCAAGGCTACTGCTTGGCGAACCTGCCGGTGGACGACAGACATCCTCTGGGCTTCCTCCATCGGCGTTGAGGCACCGAGGGTGGGAGGTGGGAGCATTAACCCAAAAAGAAGCCCGTTGATTTCTTGAAGAGCCGGATTGCAGAAATTTGAGGCTGTAAGTGACCCATTCTTGACTCTGCCGGATATGACAGAGCCTGAGTTGCTAGGGTGGGAGCAAATGCCATTCTTGATAGAGACGAAATGTCGGCTTCAATATCCACTCCCCTAAGGGCAACCAAAAACATACACACCACGATTATTTGATCGCGGGGAAAGAACGACAAACGAAGTGTGGAGTGGAAAGAGGAAAAGGTCCCACCGGGCGTGCCAGAATCTGTTCCCCTCCGAAAGACGTGGCAGAGACACGGCAGACGTCTTGCCTGAAATTCGGGGCAGATGCTATTTGGTGCTATCCGTCTACCTCTCCGAAGATGCCAAGTTGATTTATGGCACCATGTATCGGAGGTTTAGACGGATGCATCCGATGTAGTCGACTTCGTCAGATCCCCCTCGTTCGAGGGGTTTTTTTTATTGTGGGGATGCTCTTCCCTGCAGGCGCAAGCCCCTGCAGTTAATTACGCTACCGCATCGCGGTAACAACTTTCTCCTTCTCCAGATGGTCACTTCGTGTCATGGGTGTTTGTTTGGTTTGTGGTGGCCCGTGGATTGTATACGGAGACTAATTTGTGTTGTCCCCCGTAGGACGTAGATTAGTCCAAATCCTTATTTTCTTAGATTTGGGTTTGGAGTTTTGGTTTAAGGATACGTTAGTCTCATTTTTGGAGTAAGATCAAATTAAACGTTTGTTAAGGACACGTTAGCCTAATTTGAGACTAAGATCAACATAACGGGATCGTTTAGATCCAACAAAAGTGCATTTGGACTCTATTGTTTAGTTTAGGGAAATTGCGGTCGATTTCCAGTTTAAGGACATGGTGGTCCGACATTCCCATTTTGAGGACGAATATTAGTTTAAGGACATTTCGGTCCAACATTCCCATTTTGGGGACGGATATTAGTTTAAGGACATTTCGGTCCAACATTCCCATTTTGGGGACGAATATTAGTTTAAGGACATTTCGGTCCATGAGATTAAGGACCCCACAGTCCGTAGCAATGTATGGTTGTCGGGACCCGTCACCTCTCTGACGACGTTGAAGGATTACAACGATAAATATCAGAGGAGTTCATAGATGTACCCTTGAACCGGGTGTAAATTGATTTGGGAGAGCAGTTGTGCTCAGTTCAATTTAAATTGATGACTTATGGCCAGAATTGGGCTAAGTCCATTTGAAAATGTTCAAAATTTTATTTATATTTGGCCCGTTAGGCCTTTGTTTGGGCTTTGCCTTTCTTAAACAATGCATAGCATTGGGCTTTTTAATTAAATGCAAAGCATTTATATTTGGCCTGTTAGGCATTTTAATTGGGCTCTGCCCTTTTTAATAATGCACAGTATTTGTTTTTCTGACAGTGCGCCACGTGGCCTGTCAGGCGCTCTGCGCCAATTAAAGAGTGCAAGGCGCCAGCGCATGTGGAGGTGACACGTGTCACGCTCTGCTGAGCGCAAGTCTGTTAGCGCAGTGCGCTGTGCCAGTGCGCTGCGTTAGTGCGCTGCTGACATGTGGCGCGCTCTGGTGTAGTGCGCAAATTCAAGAGAGCAGCACTCTGTTTTAGAACCGCAAAGCGCAGATTGTTCTGTGGTTGACACGTTGCGCGCTCTGGTGAGATGCGCCAGTCCAAGGAGCTCAAGGGCGCATTTCAAGAGTGCAAGGCACTGTCCAATAGCGCAGAGCGCATCTTGATCAAATTCAGATCAAAGAAACAAGTTTTTCTTGTTCTGAAGAGGTTCTTCCTCAAGATTCAAGAACCAATGGTTCATCAAAAGGCTGTGCCTTTATATAGATCAAAAGATCTAGGGATGAAGTAAATTACTTCTTTAATTTTTTGTGATTGGATATTTTTTGATCTTTCTTTTTTATTGAAGATCTTGATCATGTTCTTAGATCTTTGATCTTTTTAGAAGAAATTCTTCTTTTTTAATGAGATGTTTTCATCTCTGTTTTCCAAGAAACAAATTCTTTACCTTAAAGAAGATGATCTTCTTTCTTCAATGGCTTGCTTTTTTAATTTTTTTTAGAGAGTTATCTCTTTTTTCTATTTCTGTATATCTGAGACTTGGAGTCTAGAGGCCTTTATATAGGGCCAATTAGTTTGTTAGGTTAGTTACAGAGATCTTTCTCTGATTGATCTGAGGATATTTCCCTACCATTGGATCTTTGATCCTAAGGCCTCTGTTTTACAGAAGACAATCTTCTTATTTTAATAAGATTGGAAAGATCTTTTTAGAATTTTTAATTCTGATTAATTAAATAATTTATTATTTAAGTTTTAGTGCTGGCGCTGTTGGCGCAAGCGCACCTGCGCTTGACACGTGTCGTGCAGCGTAGAGCGCAGCGCACCTGCGCTGACACGTGTCGTGCAGCGCACCTGCGATGGCGCAACTGCGCTGACACGTGTCGCGCAGCGTAGAGCGCAAGTTATCTGAAGCGTTGCTTCCTTTATTTTTAAAATTTAAATTTTAAAACAGAGCCTTGCTCTGATTGGGGTGCGCTGCCTTGGGCACAGCGCTCCTTACGCTGGCGTGTCTGCTTTTGACATGTGGCGCTCTGAGCGCAGCGTAAGGGATCTGAAGCGTTGCTTCACCTTTTGAATTTGAAATTCAAAAGGAGCTTTGCTCTGATTGAGGGAAACAAAAACTAGATAGAGTTAAAAGGTAGTTAGAGAACCATAATTGAAACTAAATGATAGTTAGAAGCAATATGATACGGCTAGTATGTGATGACGATGACATTTGACGATATTGCCATTTAGGGTACTATAGGACTAGATAGCAGACATATATGTGGCATCTGAACCATACCTATTTTCCAAACTAAAGAATCGTATGCATCTTTTAAACATGTACCGTAAGGGATGTTATGGATTTTCAAATGATATCTTTTCCTTAAAAACACCGTAGCCCCTACTTTCAAAACTACGATTCGCTTCTTTTAAAAATTGATTGTATGGTTCGGGTGTGTATGTTGATTAGATACTTATGCTTATAGTAAAGGTAGAATGTTTTGGTAAAGATGACATTGTGTGATAGATAGATGCGATGAAAAGAGAATACGATTTGACATGTGATATGATGATATGTTGGTATACAGATGCGAGTCGATTGAGATGATTGATACATTGTCGATCCCCTGATATGAGATTTTTATGGATGTGACTTAGGACATAGGTATATAGTTATATATAGAATGTCTTGAATCATGTGTGATATGTCGTATGAGACATTAGGTCCGTACCCCTCATTGTCGTATAGGATGATAGGATCCCAAATGTTTTAATGCCGCTGTACGATGATTTTCCGTGCGTGATGAGTTTGACTTGATGATTGATCCATGACCTTGACTAGAGGATATCGTATGATAGATTATACCGTACGTGGCGTTGTGTGGCTAGATGCCGATGGATAGATTCACCGACTCGGTCATGTTAAATGCGTATACCCGACAGCATTTGCATATGAGTTACCTCATGCTGCATTCATGTTATGCGTATTGTATTACTTATACCTGTGATAGTACACCTGCACCATTATCGATGATACGTATGTTACATATAGACAGATTGTAGGCCCATACACTTCATCATCGATAATTGCCATGTCACTACACAGTAGGATTGCTGCATCATGATATGACTCTTCGCATAACATACGTGCGTATATACCACTTGTACATCCATTTTGGCACACATACATATTGTACACTCATGCTTGCGTATATGCTACTTGTACATCCTTATTGGCATGCATACATATATTACACCATATTTGCGGACATACACATTTGTACATCCATACTTGTTTATATACACATATGCACCATTATACGATATTGCATTCGATTTTGGAGATTTAGGAACCACATGATATATTTTCAAAACTGGATCCATTTAAAAGAGCGGTTTTCCCTTAATATGTCATATCACTGTTCCATATTGCATGATATTCGGATATGCTTACATTTTTATCATATGTCGCATACATCATGCTTTATGATTTTACGAATTGAGATATGCTGTTTTCATGAGATTTCTGGATTTGAGAACCGTGGGTATTTCAAAAGAAAGTATGTACTGTTTTAAAAACCCGGTTTCTCTTGATATGATATTTCAGTGCGTCCACCATGTGTTTTCTCGGTTCTGAGAGTGACATGTGAAACCCGATTCGAGGAGGCAGATGATTCCGTTTGCGGGTACATGGTGGACCCGGTATGGTACCCTGGGGCGAGAGAGAGATTTCGTGTGGATGACGATGATCCTGGCAGAGGGACTGGTACCTACTGGTGATTGGTTGGGCTTGGCGGATATCCGTAGGATACCGACCGGAGTCGAGAGATGATATGGGCTAATCAGGACTGACGGAGCCCGTGGGCCGATCCGGACTGACGGAGCCCGAGATATGAGGATTTACGTGTCGATGCTGGACACGGGTTTCCTGATGTTTTCGGGTGTCGATGTTGGACACTAAGGTTCCATGATTTTGATGTGTTGCGAGGGACACCGTTGATTTATATCCTCATACTTTCATGCACACTCTTTTATGATATTTACGTGCATACAGACATTGATTATATGGTTGGACGAGATCCACATGCATACATACATTGATCATATTGATGGATTATATCCGCATACATATAGGTATTGATTACATTGTTGGCACATATGAGTTACGATCACCCTAGATATCATAGTATTACCCTTATGATATAGTTGACCTAGGAGTCGTTGTTTATTCGATTTCTGCTTGTAGATGTTTTTCTACTCACGAGTTGGCAACTCACCCCCGTTGTACCACAGGTCTTGCAGGTTGACCGAATGGATCCGTAGCGGCATCGCTGGCACATAGCTTCATTTGGGTGTTTTGCATTGGTTGGTGGGATATTTGTATCGTACCCACTCTTGTATTTCTATTTCATTTTGTATCTATTCAACTCCATCAAATCAAAATTAGTAAATTGTATAAGTAATGAGACTTAGTGGGATTGTGGTTGCGAGACTAAGAGTGAGGGGTTTTCCGCTACTTGTGGCTTTTATGTCTTGCTTTTCTTTATCTTTGTGGTGATCTTCGTCGTTGAGCGTCATATACTTATATATATCTTCTTGCGTGGTTGTGATCCACCGTTTGGCGAAGTGCTAGCTCCCGCTTGGGGATGCCTTTATCATTATCTTGTATATATGGTTTTGGATCAAAATATGCAAAGGAGGTGCTGCCCAAATTTTTAAAAAGACGAAACATGTTTTTAAACTTGCATTTTTCATGTTCCTTTGCGATGCATTAGGAAAACTTGATTTCATTATACCTTGATTTCAAAACTTCACCTCCTTTATTTTTCTTAAAAAGATTTAGATTTTTAGGTTCAGCTTACTTGAATTACGTTACGCCTCTAGACGTTTCGTGATTTAAGTGCCGGTCACGAGCTAATATTTTGGGCCATGACAATCATATATCCGCGTGTGTATGAAAACACATCGGCCAACGATCCGCTATAATATCATGTCGAATCTCATAACACAACCCAAATCACATATCACAATCTCACGGCATCATGCCCGATCATATCGACTCATCTCCAAGTATCATATACTATCCTCATCACTCGTGTATACGTATATGTATATATATATCAACACATCAAAACACACACATATACATATATCATATACACCAAAAAAATATCCCGTGTGTGCATGTGTGTGTGTGTATACCTTTACTCAAGGGTTTCGCAACTAAGAACCAACTAAAAGCGCTAACTTCCAATTACACTAAACTAGCCCATGATCGCCTAGAGCCGCTCTTGCTAATTATCCATGTATCACAATACACATAATTATATATATATATATATATATATATATATATTTAACGTATTCACATACTACACTACAAAACTGCGGGGGTGCTATACTCCATCCACCCGACTTCCCCCGTAGATATACATCTATTCACCTTGATTCTTGCTTGCCGAAGTCGATGCCGCCGTGCTCTTCCCTTGTCGTACGAAAACCACCCGAGGGTACCTACATATCACATATATCGTATTGTAAACAGAATCGCATATGAAAATTAAAACGCTACACGAATCACACATAGGTTAAAACCTATGGTCTACGCATGCAAAAGGACCCAGCAACACCCGATATCGACGTATAAACGTCAAGTGACCGAGTCAAAACACAAAATCCAAAGTTCCAGTCATTAACAATCATGAAACCAATACAGAAACTCAAGAAAATGATTCCAGATTTTGTTCCAGGTGAAATTAGCCAGTTCTGCATATGGGGTAGGTCTAATTTGCCAAAAGTGAAGCCATGGACCAAGCACGAGGCGATTCCGTCGCACCAAGGCCACAAATTGCGGCCAAAAGGAGATAATTTGCGGCCAGGGTAAGGAGTTAACTCCTCGGGTCTTGGGGATAGCTTCTAGGGTACCTGCATACCTCTCAGTAATCGCTAAATATTTTCTAGAGTTCCCGGCTTATAGCAAATCTCAAAATATCTCCACAATTATTCACAAAACCCGACATTGAAGATTCTAAGTCCATTTCTTGGGGTTCTAGTCTCTGGTTTAGTTCACAGTACTAACACTACATGGGTTGTAGTCACTAATTATACCTCAATACACAATCACAATTCAAGAATCCCCTAAACTTGATCTTGGAATTTTCCAAGATCACTAAACTACACTAAATCACCTCTAAACTAAAATAGAAGTTAAACGGACTTGATTACTACACCAATGGTGAAACAATTACCTCATTTGGAAACTCAAGAAAATTCTTGAGTTGCCCTAAGTTCTCAAAATCCCTAATTGATCCCACCATGGTCTATGTGAGGAGCTTGTGCATGTTTTTTGTGAAGAGAACAAGGTGTTTTGAGGTGGAAATGAGGGTGTTGTGAGGAGGTAGAGGTGGTGGAGGGAGAGGGCAGCCATGGATGAGGGGAAGAGAAAATGATGAAGGTGATGAAGATGGAATACAATAAGCCAAGGGTCAATGACCCCTCACCCTCTCTCTCTCTCTCTCTCTCAAGCCCATACCTCCATGCCATGCCCCTATTCTTTATTCTTATATCCATTTTCTTTTCTTTTTCTTTAACACAAATTTCAAAACCCATCTCTTTGCAAATGAAACCATGGTCACATAAAAAATGTAATAAGGCTTGTAACATGCTATGGTGCATGTCATAATGCATAACCAAGCTTAAATACAAGATTAGTGAAATTTAATCGAGTTTTGCATTAACATGGAATATAATTAATTATAAAAATTTATGAATTCTCTATTCTTATAATCTCTTAAAAAATCGATAATTAATACAAATTTCCAACTATTTCCTAATTTATCGGTATATAATTATACCATATCTTTAAAACTAATCTCCACACATTAAAATATTCACAATATTTATTATTAAATTATATAAATTCCCTAAAATAATATTTTATTTTTGTGAAATGTTAAAATTCTCTTCGAAACCTGAAATAAGAATTAATCGGGATCATCTAAAATCATCCGAGGTGTAAACCAACTCATCAGTGGGCATCAGGATCCAACTATTATCGTATGATAACCTGATGGAATCCACTCACTTTATCACACTCCAGAAGGTATGCATATATCTGGCAAGTTTTCTGTATGTTTGAAACTCCCGATTTGATTTTTACCTCATGCTCTTATGACTTTGACGAAGGTCAATAAATCATAAGTCACATGTCAAGTTCTACCCGTCATTGTCCAGGTTAATTTGAACCCACCCGTACCTGCCCTTGACGAAGGTCAATAAGGCTGTACAACTGTCCCAAACCAACGGATCTATCTATGGAACAAAAAAGTAACAAACAACTACCATACACTATGCCTTGACGAAGGTCGACAAACATAGCATGAATACTAAGTGCTACCCGCCTGGAATGACGGAGGGCTATGAATGGTTTTTGGCGAAAAACCTTTAACGTAATGAACTTGATATCGTTGAAGGAACCAGATATCTTTTTATAAAAATATAGTGGAGAAAACCTTTGCTAAAGAGGTCACTCCCGGCGAAGGGTTCTCGGCTCTTTCCTCGTGGAATGAGGTGCAGGATATTCTCACTGAATACCGCGATGCAAAGCGAAAAGTAATCGGCTATAGTGAAGTTATTACCCTGACGCAAACTCCTACCCAAGGGGTCACTCCCGATGATGGGATTTTGGCCCTTGCCTTGTCGAATGAGGTGCTGGATATTCATAACCGAATACCATTGTGCAAAACAAATGAAAACGTCCTTGTAATAACAGCTTTTTGAAAATTGTTCCAACAACATCATATAGGTCTGTTTTACTTGCATTGATCAGAATCAATGCAGTCACATCAATTAATCACACCAAAAAGAACAAAAATATGATGTACGTATATGCCATCTGCATTCACAACTGGGTCCCGTCATCACTCGTTGGGTTACTTAACTAACGACAGAGCGGGGACTGGACTAGCGCGAGTGTAATACATATACAACATCTACTAGTATATATATAGCAATATATAGTAATCGCTCTAGGCATGATAAATGCAACAACATAGATAAGTAATAAGCATCACAGAACAATACAGATAATCTGGGAGCCTCGGGTTTCCTTTGAGCCGCAACTGAAATCCGACGTTCCCCTGGTCGTATGGATAGCCTGTGCAATGAAAACCTAGAACCCTACGAGTGTGGTAACTTACCCGCCAAAACCAGAAGCGAGGCAGCCCCCTTCAACAAAGTGAATGGGCCACCCGGAACTTCACGGAATCCGGTAACTTGAGCACCCCCACTTTGGGTCAACCTGTACCCCTTACGAATGCGGTGAATAGCCTGCCAATTTTAGAGTGAGGCCCCATCTGTCTCAACGCCATGAGATGCAGACCCGTTGCCCTCTAGAACCCGGCTATCCGTGCACACCACCGTGGGGTAATCCTAGTACAGAAAATAAAATATGTACAACGGTGACATCGACCTCAATCTGGTCGTGCCCCAAAAGAATAATATACAAACAGGAAGTGAAGGCAGTCCACATGTCGGACGCTCGCCCCGCGATATCAAATGTACAAATTAAACTAAATTGTACTATCATTGCACTCAAGCTATCCACCACGACGAATCCGCAGTAAACACAGCACAACAACGTGAATGTCACGTTCGCAAACCCGTCAAAAAGGACTATAGCAATTAGACAAGTTGTACGGCGCGAATGGCATTCACGGTCGCAGATAGTAATGTAAGTATTGTAAAACTTTAAACAGTGTTAGAAATATCGAGTTCGAAATAACCCCGAATATCTTCAAATAACTAGATAAAACTATATCCAAACTGGGCTAAACAAACAACAGCACTGAACCAATATTCCAGAGACTAAACAACACCGAAAATTTCAAGCCCAGACTCCCCAATTAGGCCGGCCTCCTCGGTTTTGATAGCATTGTGCTCGGGTCAAATTAGGTAGAATGGTCTCGTATTTAGGGCGAAGTCTAGTGGTCACCTAAGTAGTCTTCTGAAGTTACTAAAATAATTTTTGAAGACTCGTAAAATTTGGACAGAAACTGGAATTCATTGAGTGGTGTTTCGGGTTTGTTTCAATTTCGATACTTTAACATCGTCTAAACCAACTAGTATGCGGTTAATGGGTTGGCTCTGATACCATGTAAGGCTACGCCAGCACCCCGGCCATCAATCCGTGGCCAAACGCGGAACAAAAACTTTTAAAAGTTGGCGCTAACATAACCCGATTCCTGGATCGTGCCATTAACCCTATACTAGTTAACTGTAAAGTGGTTTAAGAGATTATACCGATCGATCCGTGTCCTTCGGTATTCAATCTTAGTTCTATGCTTGTCGCGGCTGCTCCGATGTAGTTCGCTCCCCGGTCTCCCATCGTCGAAGAAGATCCACGTCGAGGGTTCTTTATACGGGCTCCCGCTTCAAAAACCGAAGCAACTCGAACAACTAGTTTGCTAGCCTAGGTGCCTAAGATGAAGTAGATATAGTGTGTGATTACTTTATCTCATGATACTCTAGGATTCTCAACACATGAGAGGGATAGAGTGGAGGTTGAAGAAGATGCCCATGGTGAAAGATGTGAGCTCAAGAAAGAAAACAAGTGAGCAAAAACTAAGCCCCCAAAAATGAGATGGCTGCTCTATTTTAATAAAGTGAGTGTTTTGATATATTTTTGTGAGAAAATGAGCCATACACACACACAAAATATCTCTACACTGACACACTCACAATAAATATCTTAGCCCACTCACAAATATCTTAGCCATGACAAAAGACATGTTATGCCAAGAATGAGTCACAATTTCCACCATAAAACATTTAAACCAAAATGTTTTAATCCAAAAAGGAAATGGCATCAACTAAAGTAATCTTGTAACGAATTACAAGAATACCCCTCATCCCTATATATATACCCGCATCCGTATTCCGACTGAATACGAATACTACGAGACGAAAGTAATCCAACAATATAATACTAGGATCCGACTTAAACCAAAGCACACTAGTATTATCCGTCCGATCATGATCCGTGCATAAGTGCACATATATGATCGAACCCTGCCATAAAACCATACGGCCTCTACAATGTTTCGCCCGAACCAGGGAAACCCTCTGTGTGGGATTCTAAAGACTCGTCAATACGCTGGCACTGGGTTCAATAACAAGCACGTCAGTGGAACTAGCTGTACGTAACGGCTGCCCAGGTATTGAGCGAAAGGGGGGCCGACGAGCTAACTCATCCTGAAACCCTACTGAGCCTGACAGTGACAATATCCGTATAGTCCGGTCCGTTCGTCTATGAGTATCTTATATCGGGCCTAGGGGGATGGTAAACGTCAGACCACCAATAGCGGTATAAGTCGTGTCGGAGTATAGCCCAGAACACCCTGAGAAACTACTGGAATACCTACCATCTCACTTTCCCTGGCCAGGGACTTTGTGTAATGGCTCTCCAAACACAGCGCGATATCAACCCCCAATACCGGGAGAGACGAATCCCCTGACGATCCGCTCACTGCATCCATATGGCTCGGGATTGTACCCAACTAAAACCTGTTTGCACGACTCCTTTGAGACGTGGTAGAGTAGTAATCAATGCACAGTGGGAACTCACACGAGACAAATGACGATCTCAGGTCGATAGACTAACCTGTACACATGTCACCAGGAAACTGCTATCCGACGATAGGTATAATACCAACTAGCATGTTCCCAGCGAGTACGTCCGGTGTAATCATAACCCAATGAGCACATGTATACATCTTAGGTGAACCAACTGACACCAATGGCTTGTGAGACCGGCCATCGCCCCTCGTCGGGGTCTCGATCCGTATACACTAGTCTACTCTCGGAGTATCGATGCCCAGTCTCGAAACTCCTACGACTAGGGACACTTTAAGGATGTGCTTATAGACTACCCAACTCTAGTATATATGATCGCCATCATACTGCTTGTAGTCAAGAAAGAATCCTATGGGCTCTATCAATATGTAATAGCGATCTGTAATGTCACCTGAAGCATGTACATGATGATAAAGACAAACCAGATAGCATACTATCATCTCGAGTAAGACTGTTCTACCGGTATAGGTCCTCCCTCAATCATTGAAATCACGTGCCTGCGATCCAATAATTGACTTGAGGGCACTATAGCCAACAATTGAGCGGTATAACCCGGCTGATTGCTATATGCACAATCAGACGGGTTTACGGACAATATATCCGCGTTGATGTTCTGTGTTGCACTGTTGTTATGGATAATTTATCATGGTGGATAGCCTATAGTGCAATGGTTGCAGTACAGTGTTGATTCATTTATATATTCATTATTGTGAGGAGAGTGTCCAACATGTGGACTGCCGTTTCCGCTCTTTTGTATATTCTATTATTGGGGCACGGCCAGGTTGAGGTTGATGTCACCGTTGTATTTTTTTCCTTTTTCTGCACTAGGATTATCCCGCAGAGAAGTACTCGAGTAGCCGGGTTCTAGAGGAAAACGGGACCCCATCTCATGGCGTTGAGACCGTGGTGACTTACTCTAGAATTAGCGGGCTACTCGCCGCACTCGTAGGGGGTATAGGATGACCCATGGTGGGGTGCACAAGTTACCGAATTCCGTGAAGCGTTGGGTGGCCGATTCATTTTGTTGATTGGGGTTGCCTTGCTTCCGGGATTGGTGGGTAGCTTGCCGTGCTCGTAGGGGTCTAGGTTCTTCATTGCACAGGCTATCCACACAACAGAGAACGTCGAGTTTCATTTATGGCTCAAATGAAACTCGGGGGTTCAAAATTATCCGCTATTCTTGTTTCTTATTACTTTTCTATGATGTTGCTTATATCATGCCTGGGATAAATAGTTATATATATATACACACTAGTAGATATTGTATATGTTTTGCATCCGTGCTAGTCCTGCCCCCGCTCTGTCATTAGTTAAGTAACCTAAAGGTGCATGACGGGGCCCCATGACGAATGCGGATGGCATATACGTACATTTTATTTTTGTTCTTTTCTGGTATGATAGGAATTAAATGATGGGACCGCATTAATTCTCATTAATGCAAGATAAGAAACCTAAAAAGTTATTGTTGGAATATTTTTAAAACCCACCCGGTTCTTTTCAAAACACTTGTTTAAAAGGCGGAGCTTGAACCACTCCTTTTCAAAGATATCGTTCTTTCAACGATATCAAGCTCATTATGTTCACGGTTTTCGTCAAAAACCAGCCATAGCCCTCTGTCATTTCAAATGAGTAGCACATCGTATTCATGCTATGTTTGTTGGCCTTCGTCAAGGCATAGTGAATGGTAGCGGTGTGTTGTTTGTTTATAGCATAAATAGATGCATTAGTTTAGGACAGTCGTACAGCCTTGTTGTCCTTCTTCAAAGGAGAGTACGGATAGGTCTAAATTAATCAGGACAACGACGGGAAGAACTTGACTTGCATCTTATGATTTGTTGGCCTTCGTCAATGTCATAAGAGCTTAGGGAAAAAATCATATCGGGAGTTTCAAACACAAAGGAACTTGCAGATTTAGCATACCTCCTAGAGCGTGGTGACTAGAGTGGCTTCCATCTAGGTCATCACACAATAATAGTTGAATCCTAATCCCACTGATGAATAGGATTACTCTTGAGAGATAATTTTCACTTCACAATTAGCTAACCTATTAGGTGTCTAGAAAGTGTTAACGGGGCTACGCCTATACGGAAACGAGGTTTATTTTAATTAGGTCCGTGAGAGAGCACGGGGAACCTCCCTCAGAGTACTAACACCTACTTGGCTGAACTGTTAGCGAACTTGTAAAGTGTAAATGATCCCGACTAGTTCTCCTTTCAAGGTTTGATGGAGAATTTGAGGAAAGAGTGGAAGCCATCCTGGTTAGATAAGATAATAAACCAATATAATCTTACAAAATCATGCACCGAGTGTTTCTTTTCTCTCTCTCCGGCAGCAGCCATGACGGGAATTAAACTACTACTTGAAAAAAATATACTGACTACGCCAAACTATAAAAATTGGCTGAGGAACGTCAACATTTCACTTATTTATGACAAAGTAGCATATGTCCTCACCAGTACTTCTCCCCCTATCCTTGGACCAGACTCATCAGTTGCGGACATCGAAGTCCGCAAATCATGGGACCTGGATTGTGAGAAAGCTAGGTGCATCGTGCTGGCGTCCATGAATAATGACTCCAGAAGCAGCACGAGAATATGGACATCAAATCAATTTTTCTCCATTGCAAGGATTTGTATGGAGAGCACTCTCGTATCGCAAGGTACGAGACCTCAAGAAAATTATTTCAGATGAGATTAGCTCGCGGATCACCTGTAGGAGAGCACGTCCTAAAAATGATTAGTCTCATTGAGAAACTCGCAAACCTGAGATGCATGTCAAAGAACGAGTTATACAATTATTTGATTCTACAATCCCTTCATCACACCTTCTCTTAATTCTTGCTGAACATTAACATTCATGGAATGGAAGTCGATCTTCTAAAACTCCTCAACATATTGAGGGTAGCGGAGAGCTCCTTGAAAAATGAGAAGACACCTGTTCTTATTGTTAGGGAATCTTCCTCTTCTAAATCCAAAGCAAAAACTAAGGGGAAGAATAAGAAGACCACCACCAAGATGAAAGGAGGTGTCAAAAAGGTGCAAGGAACGAAAAAATCGGGGAGAGTAAAAGCGGAAAAGGATGAGTGCTACTACTGTCACAAGAAGGGGCACTGGAAAAAGGATTGTATGGTTTTCAAAGCCAAGGGCAAAGACATGAAGCAAGCTGATTCTTCTGCTTCAGGTGTGTTCATAATCGAAAACTATATTTTTCAGTAAACTTTACATCATGGGTACTAGATACTGGTTCTGGTTCCCACATCTGTAATTCTTTGCAGGCACTGAGAAACCGTAGAGTGCTGAAGGCAAGTGATATGAACCTCAGGTTTGGAAATGGAGCAAACGTAAATGCTGTTACGGTAAAAGATTATCACCTGGGTTTGACGAGTGGACACATTTTGGTGTTGTATAGCTGTTTTTGTATATCCAGTATGCTATGTAATAATATATCAGTATCTTTGTTGTCTAATGAAGGATACAATTTTGTACTTGAAAGAAATGTCATGAACATTCACATAAATCAAGAACCGATTGGGTCTGGCATACTGGATAACGGCATATACGTACTCAATCAACATTAAGTTTTCAACGTACAAAACACACTCAAAAGAAAGGCTCCAGATTCAAACCAAGTCTTCTTTTAACAATGTAGACTTGGTCATATTAATCAAACAAGGTTGACTAAGTTGTATAAATATGGATATTTAGATCCATTTGAATATGTATCATATGCAACTTGTCAATCATGTATCAATGGAAGGATGACCAAATCTCCGTTCACAGGACACTGAGAAAGAGCCACTGAGCTCTTGGGACTAATACACAGCGATGTATATGGTCCGATGTCTACACATGCACGAAGCGGTTTGTAACGTTTTAAAAATAATTAAATAAATAATTAAATGAATAAAATTGTTTAAGTGAAATTTTGATTTTCGGTAAAGCAAAATGTATTTTTTCGTAAAATCAAACCGCAATTGTTTTTCATTATAAATTCAAAAATACCTATTTAAATTATGTAATTACTAGTAAATGGTGTTTATTTAGCCACTTATAAAATTTTAGTTAAATTAAATATTTTCCTAAATTAATTATTTTAAATATTAACATAAGCTGTATTTTACACTAAATTAGTGTAAATTACAAATTTGAATGGTTTTAATTTGTAAAAATGAACCATGGCATATTAGAATTTAGTGTGTATCATGCAAAATTTATTTGCCAACTTTTCCAATTTTCTAGACTTTTCTTTAGTTGCTATAGTGAAGAAATGAAAAGAAAATTAATAAATCATGAAAAGACATATGTATACATCATATTGTGTGAACCTTCTACACAATTCTTCCCTCTTTCTTTTTCTCCCTCTCTTCCTCATGTGGCCGGCCATGATCCCCATGGCAGCCCCCCCAATTTTCCACCTCATTTTATTACACAAAATCATTAAAAATCCACAAAAATTCAATAAAAAGTGCACAAAATCCTATTTATTCTCTACCCTTTATTCCTTTCCCATTTTTACATGGATTTTGGAGATGGGAAGCATGCATTTTGGAGGCTCATTTTCATGTTGGATTTCATAATTTTGGAGGTATAAATTTTCTTCTTTTGTTTTATTTTTATTAGATGTTTCATTAAGCTTAATTAGATTTAATATGTTAATTCTATTTACTACTTTTAAAAATTCAAGTGAGGGTTTGTAAAATTAAGTTGGGGTTTTATTATATCATTAGGTTTATAATAACTAGATTAGCACTTTTACAAATGGAAAATCATGCATAGTTGATATATTGCAAATTGTGATCCAAATTTCTTAAATTAAACCATTTTTAGCAAACTAGATTTCTATATATTTTATATATTGGTGAGATAAATTCCAATGAATGTTTGTAACAATAGATTGTTGTTTAAATGAGGATATTGACATGTTAAAGGAATGGAAAAACTTAGTTTAGTTACTAGTATTATTGATAATTGATAAATTTTGATAAAAATTGCTATTTTTGCTAACTAGTTTTTGGAAATTATTAAATAAATGAGATTTAAAATATAAATTAAGGTTTCATTATATCATTATCATTGTAAATTGTAGTTTGATATATTAATTCATACAAAATCAAGTTTTGTTGTGGAATTGTGGAATTTTGCTTGTAAGTTGTGGAAAATTGATAAAATTGCAAACTAGAAATTTATTCGTAATATAAATTAGTGTAATAAAAATATGATAATGGTTTCTGTAACTTAGTTATGTTATTTAATGAATATTATGACCATTAGTTTCGTTAAACGTCAAGTTTTGAAGTAAAACGGTGAATTGACATTTTCAAGGTTTTCGGAATTGGATGATTTGATCGATTTTAGGGTTCCGATGATTTGAACCAAGTTTAATATTATAAGTAATGGGTTTTGAAACTACGGGTTGTTTATTGGTTTCTACCTCGATCAGTCGGCGTTTGTACACCGATGTCGAGCGGTGTTTGGTGCTTTTGCGTGGACGAGACATAGGTTTTAACCTATGCTTGTTCCTTGTATCGTTTGACTTTTGTATGTGATTCGGTTTACGATGTTATTTATATGTTTGCGTTTAGGTACCTTTCAAGTGGACTACGGGCGATGAAGAGGAGGATCGCGACACCGTCGTCGGCAGACATGGACCAGGTGAGTAGATGCATATCTACGGGGGGAAGTCGGGTGGATGGCGTTTAGCACCCCCGCAACGTAGAATAGGATTAGTACTTATTGACATTAGGAAACCAGACGTGACCCTAGTAGGACTCTAGTATTGACCCTAGGCTGGATTAGACCGATTTAGGAAAGCCAAATCATAGGATGAGTACCTTGGAAAGGGGTTCGTAGGTTTCAGATAGAAACACACCCACGCACACACTGAAACTCGACATGGGGTGCGTGTATGTGGATATATATAGAACTAGGTAGAGGTATATACATATGTGTACAACACGTATAGGTGATTCATTGATGTGATATGATATCCGAGATATGATGAAACAGTATAACTGGCTTGATGCCGTGATTCTTGACTATACAGTCGTATTGAGTGTTAGCGGATCATTAGAGAATGAGATAATGAACATGATTATATAAGTTATAAGGAGTGGTGGTGATATTGATGTACATGGGACGCTAGAATAGTACCCGGACTGTAACTTGTGACTGATCACTATATGATATATGTATAACTTGATTACGACATTATATTGGTGTGACCTGATGTCGATATCATATAAGTATAACTTAATCACAATAAGATACATATGACATTATACGAATGAGGGGACACCTAGGGGATACTTGACCGTACCCCGATATTGGGATGCCGTACGAGGTTTAGATTTGGTGATTGATCCGCACTCTTGATTCGAGGAAGCCGTACTACGTACGTGATGCTATTGAGGCGGAATCGCCGACTATTGGAGATAATGATTCAGACCTTAGGTAGACTCTGGTTTCCTACTGACTAGTCTATTAGGTTTAGTTCCTTAGGATGTTAGATGGATACTGGTTTAGGTTCGACTCACACAGTGGATGATGCACACCTGCATTTACATTCATACTATAATCATCATGGTGCATGTTCTTTTATATGTTGCTATAATCAATATAAACTTTACCGGTTAGGACACCAGCACCATTACCGATGATGCGCATATTCCACGCACACTTATTTGCCGGCTCACCCACATCATCATCGGTAATTGCTATGTCACGTACACTTTAGATCATATTATATTTTTTTGATAGAATCAGTTAACAACTAAACCGATATAATATTGTGATTACTCTCTGATGTTAGTATAGACATGATATTCATAACTTAGACATTCCTGCATTCATATTTTCATGTTATCGCACAGTATTATGAGCATATGCCGACATTTATCATATACTACTCATGATTTTGAGATTTGGATTTCTGTGAGATTTCTGGATTTTTGGGGAAAACCGCAAGAATATATATAAAAACCTCTCTCTCTCTCCTCTTCTCTTTTTAAAATAAGATGCGGTTTTCTCGTGATGTATGTGTCGTCCACCATGAGTATTTCATGTTTTCTGATGGATTTCGAGACCCGATTCGAGGAGTGGATGAACCGTCTCGGGTACATGGTGGGCCCGGTATGGTACCCCGGGGCAAGAAGATCGAGTTGTAGACGATGAGCCTGGCAGGGGAAGGCTACCTACCGGTGATGTCTGGCGCGGTGGATATCCGGAGGATACCGACCGTTGTCGTGGGATTTGATGATATGGGCCGATCCGGACTGACGGAGCCCGACATATTGAGACTTGAGATTACATGTGTGGTGTCGATGCTTGACACGGATTTCTATGGATTTCATTGTTGAGATTTCAGATGCTTATACACACTTTACTATGATAATAGCTAAAGAGTTCTTATTCATGTATATCTGGATTTCAGGATTTGTTACTTTACATTCATGGTGCATGCATTTCATTTCATATGACATAGTATTATATTAAGCACTGACACGAACACGGATTATCTGCACTTACACGTAGTATTACCCTGCTATTACTAGATGTTTAGGATATAGTAGTGTATTATTATGACCTAGGATAGCGTCGTGCATTCGATTTCTTTTCGTAGATGTCTTCTACTCACGAGTTGGCAACTCACCCCCGTTGTGCCAAATTCTTTTCAGGTGCGATGTACAGGTTTCCCTTGGCAGTTGCTGGCACATCATTTTCATTTCGGGTGATTTGCACGGTAGGTTGGTTCATTTGTATCTGAACCGCCGTTGTATTTTTATTATTTCATTTGTATCTAGAAAGCTCCATCAACCATATTTGTTTTACTTGATAAGTTTATTGGACCAGTTGCTTATTTCGACCTTAGAGTCGCGCATGTGTTATTCTGATCTGGTGGTTTTTGTTTTCTTTTGAGATTTTAGCCTTGCCCTTTGGCGTTGTATATTATTGTGATTGTTGTGGTTGTCTCCGCCTGTTGGCGTTGAGCTAGCACCCGTTTGGGGATACTTTTTTATTGTTTATTCATTTTATACTTGTTGTACCCGTTTGGGGGCCAGTTTTACAGAGGAGACTCTGCCGAAAATTTTGGTAAAATTTGCTGATGTTTTATACTTGTTTTATTTTCTTTTCTTCTTTTTCTTCTTTTATGGTTTAGATTTCTGGGCTTCGGCTTACTTAGGTCACGTGGCGCCTCTAGACGCTTCGTAATCTATGTGCCGGTCACGTTCCGTACTTTCGGGTCGTGACACGGTTACTCCTATTTCATCACTTTTACCGATGATTTATCAAGGCATGGACATGTATTCTTAATGAAACATAAATCCGAGGCTTTTAAGAAATTTAAGGAGTATAAGAATGAAGTGGTGAAACAAACAGGTAAAAGTATCAAGATACTTCGATCTAATCGGAGTGGAGAATACTTAAGTACCAGTTTTCTTGAATACTTAAAAGAGAATGGAATTCTCTCTCAGCTTACTTCTTCATATACACCACAGTATAATGGTGTATCAAAGAGAAGGAATCGCACGCTACTCGTTATGGTGTGTTCCATAATGAGTAGTGCTGAGTTGCCACTTTCCTTCTGGGGTTTTGTGCTGGAATCAGCAGCATACCTATTGAATAGGGTTCTAACTAAATCTATGCCTACCACTCCATATGAAATGTGGAGTGAGAAGAGACCATGTCTCATGTATCTTCAGATATGGGTGTGTCCAGTTTTTATCAAAAAGCAGAATCCGGATAAGCTCGAGGCACGATCGATTTTATGCAAGTCTGTGGGATGCCCCAAGAATTCAAGGGGATATCTTGTCTACCACACTGAAGAACAAAAGGTGTTAGTTGCTCGCCACATAGTCTTTTAGAGAGCGAATTTCTTGCAAAAGAAATTAGTGGAAGCGTGGTAGAATTGGAAGAAATTCTAGAACCCCAAACTACTGCTGAGGACTTAGTATAAGCTCAGGTTTCACTAGAACCCGATGAACCGACGCTGCTCTGCAGATATAGTAGGCATTCTCATCCGCCAGAGAAATACTATAGGTTTCTCATAGACGGGGATCGAGAGGATTGCTTTATTAATGATGATTAGCCTACTAATTTTCAGCAGTCTATCAAGAGTAAGGACTCGGTAAAGTGGCTGAATGCTATGAGATCCGAAATGGAATCCATTTACACCAACAAAGTATGGACTTTGGAAGTTGCTCCTCTTAGGGTAAAACCCGTTGGATGCAAATGGATCTTCAAGAAGAAGATTGGTGCGGATGGACAAGTAGAAACCTATAAAGCTAGACTTGTTGCATAAGGTTTTCATCAAAAACTAGGATTGGACTATGATGAAACCTTTTCTCTAGTGGCTATGCTTAAATCCATTTGAATCCTGCTTGCCATTGATGCCTTCTATGACTATGACATCTGGCAAATGGACGTGAAAACGGTTTTTCAAAATGGAAATTTAGAAGAGTGTGTTTACATGGATCAGCCAGAAGGTTTCTTAGACAGTGGGAGAGGCGGAAAGGTGTGCAAGTTATTTAAATCTAGTTATAGATTAAAGAAAGTATCGCAGAGTTGGAACATCTGCTTTGATGAGACGGTCAAAGAATTTGACTTTATCAAAAATGTAGATAAGCCATGTATTTATAGGAAGATTGTAAGAGGAGCAGTAGTCTTCCTCGTACTGTACGTGGATGACATACTCCTGATAGGAAATGACATCCCTATGCTGCAATCAGTCAAGCTCTTCTTGTCACAGAAATTCTCCATGAAAGATTTGGGTGATGCCTCCAACATTCTAGGGATTAAGATCTATCATGATAAGTCTAAAAGAATGTTGGGACTTTCACAGTCCAGGTACATTGACACCATACTGAAGAGATTTAGTATGGAAGATTCCAAGCGTGGTAATTTATCCGCTTGTCACGGGATCACCCTCTCCAAAGAGATGTCTCCAAAGTCTGATGAAAATCGGGTTCGCATGAGCATTATAACTTACGCTTCGGCGGTAGGATCTATAATGTATGCGATGTTATGTACTAGAGCAGACGTAGATTACGCACTTAGTGTGGTAAGTAGGTATCAGTCAAACTCGGGTGAGAAGCATTGGATAGCAGTATAGAACAGTCTCAAGTATCTAAGAAGGACTAAGGAGGTGTTCTTGGTGTACGATAATGGGGACCTCCAGATCGAGGCTTTTACCGACTCATGCTTCCAAAGTGACAAGGATGACTCTAAATTCGTCTCGGGTTAACCCTTAATGGAGGGCCAGTGTGTTGGAAAAGTTCCAAACAAGACACCGTTGCAGACTCAAGAATGGAAGCTGAGTATATAGCTGCTAACGATGCCATAAAAGAGGCGGTCTAGATGAGGAAGTTCATTTCTGAATTTTAGGTGGTTCCGTCCATTGCCAATCCAATACTCTTGTATTGCAATAACAATGAGGCTGTAGCTTTAGCGAAGGAACCAAGGTCCCATCAGAAATGCAGGCAGTATCACCTGATCAGGGAGATCGTGGATCGTAAAGAGATCGAGGTTCGGAGAGTTGACACAAAAGACAACACAGCGGATCCATTCATGAAGGCCATACTTCAAGAACAATTCAAGTGTCTGTTCACGATGTTGGGGATATGTTATGCAAATAACTGGCTCTAGTGCAAGTGGGAGATTGTAGGATATATATTCCTTAGAGGCCATTATTTGTAATGGGTATTATGGATATATATATATATATATATATCTATATATCAGGATATATATATATATATATATATATATATATGTGCACCCTAGAGGCCATTATTTATAATGGATATATATATAGGACAATCTTGCTCGAAATGATAGTATGCTGTCCCGTTTGACTTTATTTTAACATGTACGTATGTTCTACTTGTTATTACGTACTACTTATACATGTTGATAAAGCCCGTAGGATGTGCTTGACTACCAGCGTTATGATGGCGGTCATACTTGTGAGGGCTGGGCAGTCTATAAGCATATCCTTAAAAGTGTCCCCGTTCGTAGGAATATCGAGACAGGGCATCGATAGTCCAGAGTAGCCTGGTGTATACATTTCTAGACCCCGACAAGGGGCGATGGTTAGTCTCACGGCCCTTGATGTGTTTCACCTAAGATTGTATACATGTACTCACTGTGGGTGGGTACACTGGACGGACTCGCCGAGAACTGCTGGATGATATTATACCTAGCGTTAGATGATAGTTATCATATGGCATATGTACAGGTAGTCTGTAGACCTAAGATCGTCATTTATCTCATGTGATTTCCCACTGTACTTTGATTACTATCCCACCACGGCTTAAAGGAGTCGTGCAAACAGGTTTTAATTGGGTACAATCTTGAGCCACATGGAGGCGGTGAGTGATTGTTAGGGATTCGTCTCTCCTGTTATTGGGAGTCGATGTCCCACTGTGTTTTGTTGGTCAACGTCATAAGCCCCTAGCCAGGGCAGTTGATAATTACTGATAGTTAGATCAGTAAATTCTCGGATGGTCTTGAGCCACACCAGCACGACTTATCAGGGTTAGTAGGGGTCTGATGTTAACCACCCCTAGACCCGATATACGATACTCTAAGATGAACAGACCAGAATATACGGATATTTTCATGGTTAGGCTCAGTAGGGGTTCAGATGAATTTGCTCATCGGCCTTCTTTTCAATAGGTACCTGGGTAGCCATTACGTACAGTTAGTACCGCTGACGTGCTTATGGTTAAACCCATTGCTAGTGTACTGTTGAGTCTTTTAGAGTCCCACAGAGAAGGTTTCTTTAGTTTGGGCGAAACGATGTGGATGCCATATGTTTATACGTGCAGGGTTCCGATCGATTGCGTGTACTAGTTGGGCGGAATTTAATCGGAAGGTTTTTAATACTAGCGAGCTTAGGATTAAGCTGGTTCATTAAATCAAATATTGATTTAATACTAGTATTATTTTTAGTGGTGTTATTCTATATCTTGGGTATTCGTATTTTGATATGAATACAGGTATGTATATACGGTAGAAAGTATTTTGTATTTATACAAAATGCATTCTAGAAAAGGACACCTCATAATATGTATTTTTCTATTTATTGATAAATAGAAAATGAGGTGTAAAGGAGGCATGGCATTAAGGTTGCTTTGGACATTTATTTCCAACACTATTGAAGTATGGCTTGATTTTAGAAGAAAAGAAAAAAGACTTGATATTATCTTGTAGTAGCCATTCTTCCTGGTTGCTTGAGTTTTTGTTTGAGCTCATTCTTGAGTTGCAATCTTCTCTTATTCCTTTGCCTTCTCCTCTTCACAAAAACCCTATCATTCTCATGAGTTGAGAAACAAGGGATTTTGAGATAGAAAACTCACCACTAATCATCTCCGCTCATTCTTGACTAGCTAGATTAGCAATCTAGTTAGTTAAGTTTCTTTCATTTGAAAGTTGAAGCTTGAACCTAGGACCTTCAGGTGGATCATCTAGGAACAAGAAGACTGGTAACCAAACTACACCAAAGACCCCAAAGGGAGCTTAAGAAGAGGATTCAAGACCCAAAGGACACGAACCGATAGGTATAACATTCCAACTAGATAGAATAATTACCTATGTTGTCTTAATAGTTAGGGTTTTATGGTAGATCTTGGGTTAAAATTCTTGATTGCATAATTAAAAAATTTGTTTTTTTTTTGAAATTCCGCTTCTCTAAAAACCTTGTAGAGCATGCAAACTTGACTTATACAAGCCACTTTACTGAGTCTCTGGTCGTAATGGCTTGCTGGAAACTAGTTGGCTCATCATCATCGATGATGCAATCCTCTCTATCCCCGTTTATGAGAAAACTGTGGTATCTCTAGTGCGGATGAGACTGCCTACTAGATCCGCGGAGTGGCGTAGGTACGTCCGGTTCTTTTGAAACTTCTGGTTCTACCAAGCTTTCAGTAATAGATTATGGTTCTGGAATTTCTTCATGTTCTATTGCGCTACCACTAATTTCTTTTTCAAGAAATTGAGTCTCCAGAAAGTGGGCATGTCAAGAAACAAAATCCTTTTGTTTCTCTGTGTAATAGAAAAGATACCCCCTGGAATTTCTTGGAAATCCCATAAACTTACATAATACTGATCGTGCCTCGAGCTTATCCGCGTGCTGCTTTTTAACAAAAGCTGGATATCCTCATATCTTAAGATGCTTAAGATAGGATTTCTTCCCACTCCACATTTCATTTGGAGTGGTTGGCACAGACTTAGTCGGAACATTGTTCAAAAGGGATGTAGCAGATTCTAGTGCATAACCTCAGAAAGATCGTGGTAATTCAGCATTACTCATCATAGAACACATCATATCTAGTAGGGTGCGGTTCCACCTTTCTGATACACCGTTGTGTTGAGATGTGTATGGAGGAGTAAGCTGATAGAGAATTCCATTCTCTTTTAAATACCTCAGGAACTCGGAACTCAAGTATTCACCACCCCGAGCAGATCGAAGTGTCTTGATACTTTTACCCGTTTGTTTTTCCACTTCATTCTTGTACTCTTGGAATTTCTTAAAGGCCTCAGATTTTTATTTCTTCAAGAATACATGTCCATACCTTGAGAAATCATCGGTAAAAGTAATGAAGTAGGAAAAACCACTTCTTGCTTGTGTAGACATTGGACCACACACGTCGCTGTGTATGAGTCCCAAGAGCTCGGTAGCTCTTTCTCCGTGTCCAATGAATGGAGTCTTTGTCATCTTTCTTTTGATACATGATTGAAAAGTTGCATAAGATAGATATTCAAACGGATCCAAATATCCCTCTTTATATAACTTCGTCAATCATGTTTCATTGATTTGACCTAGTCTACAATGCCATAAGAAAGTATGATTTAATTCTGAAGTCTTTCTTTTAAGTGTGTTCTAGACATTGAAAACTTGATGTTGATTTAATATGTATATACCGTTGTCTAGTGTACCAGACCTAATCGAGCTATGATTAAGGTGAATGTTAACATCACTTACAATTGTAAAATAATTAGATAGTAAAGATACAGAGATGATATTGCATATCGTACTAGGTACACAAAAACAGTTACGCAAAATCAAATGTTTCCACTTGTCAATCCTAGGTGATATTCCCTTACGAAAACAGCATCCACGCTCGCTCCGTTTGCAGCCCTGAGGGTCATATTACTTGACATCAAAACTCTATGGCTTCTCAGTTCCTACAAAGAATTACAGATATGAGATCCTAAACCGGTATCCAATACCTAGAAAGTAGAGTTTATTGACAAACAATTCTTAATCATAAATACACCTGAAACCGAAACCACAACTTACTTCGAATCCTGGTTCTTGGCTTTCCACGCCCTGCAGTCCATCTTCTAATGACCTTTCTTGTGACGATATAATTATTCCTCTTTTGCAACTGTTTCCCCCCAACTTTTGCCTTGCCCTTCCCATGTACCATAACGACACCGCCTTTCGATTTGGTGGGGGGGTTTTCTGCTTCTTCCCCTTAGCTTTCGCTTTGGATCTAGAGAAAGAAGGTTCTCTACAATGCAGAGAGGGTGTCTCTCTAGATTTCTTTAGGATGCCTTCTACACTCCTCAACATGTTGAGGAACTCTGGAAGTGTAACTTCTTTTCCTTGTATATTGAAGTTCAATATAAACTGGGCATAGGTAGAGGGGAGCGACTGCAAAATTAAGTCCATATACAACTCGTTCTCCAACGTGTTCCTAAGGTCCGCGAGTTCTTCAATGAAGCTGATCATCTTAAGGATGTGGTTCTCTGCATATGACCCAACAGCCAATCTCGCTTGAAATAGTTTCTTCGAGATCTCGTATCTTGCAATACGAGATTGCTCTCCATATAAATCTTTGGTATGGAGGAACATAGAAGCTAATTCTATCTTCTCATGCCATCTCTGGTGTTTACTATCCATAGAGGCCGGCACGAGGCACTTGGCTTTCACACTGTCTATATTCTAAGTCTTACGGATTTATATGCTTATCATAAATAATGGCCATCTGGAAATTTCTTAGCCAATCTTTATAGTTCGGCCCCATCAATATGTTTTATTTAATAGTAACTTAATCCCGGTCATCTTGGTCGCTGCAATTACGAGAAAGAGAAGAAACACTCAGCATAGATGCTCTTGTAAGTTTAGATTGGTTTTTTGTTTATCTAAACATGATGGCTCCTACTGTTTCCTCGAATTTTCCTTCAAAACATAAAAGAAGAATTAGTCGGGATTAATCGCACCCTACAATTCTTGCTTTAACATTTCGGCCAAGTGAGTGCCGGTATTTCGAGGGATGTTTTATAATGCTTTCGCGATATTCCTAATTAAATAATCTCTTTTTCCTGGAGGCGTTGCCCCGCTAACACCTTTCTAGATACCTATGGGTTATTGCATTGATTATAAAGTGAAAAAATCTCCCGAAGATTAATAATAATTACTCACAGTGGGATCAGGATCCAACTATCATTGTGTGATAAGCTTAAAGGAATCTTACCAAAATCATCACACTCCAGAAGGTATGCAAAACTAGCAAGTTTCCTTTTCCTTTGAAACTCCCGATATGGTTTTTGCCCCAAGCGCTTATGACTTTGACGAAGGCCAAAATATCATATGTCATTAGTCAAGTTCTACCCATCATTGTCCTGGTTACCTATCCTTACAAACCCTTGACGAAGTCCAAAGTGACTGTACACCTGTCCTAGATTAACGCATCTATCTATATTACAGATAAATATCCATTAGGTACCAATCACTATGCCTTGGCGAAGGTCAAAATACATAGCTTGAATACTATTGGATACTTATCTGAAATGACGGAGGGCTATGGATGGTTTTGGCAAAAACCGTGAACGTAATGAACTTGATATAGTCGTAGGAACCGAATAGCTTATAAAAGGAGTGGTTTAGGCTCCACATTTAAGAGTTGCTTTTAAAAATACCGAGTGGTCTTTTAAATTGTTCCAATGACTATAAGCTTTTGGTTTGTTTTCTTTGCACTAATAGAATAAATGTTGTCCCATCAATTAACTCTATCATTGCAGAAGAAACGAAAATAGAACGTACGCTTATGCCATCCGCATTTGCCACATAGTCCCGGGTCCTCACCGTAATGTTACTTAACTTATGTCAAGGTGGGGACAAGACTAGCGTGGATGCAAAACATAAGTAACATTTATTATATATAATCTATATATAGACATTCGTCTCACTCAATGATAAAATACACAGATCACAGTAGAAGCAACATAAATGAGAATATTGGATCTACTAGGATTTCCGAGTTTCGTTTTAGCCTCGAACGAAAAACGGATTCCACGGTCGTGATGAATAGCCAAAATCCACACTCTAGACCCCTATGGGTGCAGCAAACTACCCACCAAATTCTCAAAGTGGAACAACCTCCCTCAATGGGATGAGTAGGCCACTCGTCACTTCAAGAACCTGGTAGTTTGAGCACCCCACCATGGGTCTATCTTAGGTGCATGAAAAGTAAATGAATAATACAATAGTGGCTAGAACCTCAACTCGGAACTGGCTCACAAAAGAATATTATATCACTTTACAAATTACATGAATGAAAAGAAAAGAACATTATTCTCATATCCCCCGGCTATTCAATCATGACGTACCAATATTTCATATCATCATCACAACACAAACATGATACAAGATATGTGCAATCCCTACTAATCGGCGTATAGCAATTAGTTGACATTTATAAACACATATACAAAAATAAAGCGAATAAACGATGCTAAAATTTCGATTTAGAAACATTTCGTGTTGCTAAATACAAAGATAACACCTAGTGAAATCTGGGCCAAAAACAAGTATGCCAAAAATCCTAAATCCAAGTGATCAAACCACTATACGAAGCACGACACCAAACCACTTAGTACGGCCCTAAATTGCAGTTAAAATTAACTTTTCTGCAGCCAATCTTTGAGAATTTGGGCTCGTGTTTCTACAGTGACAAACTGGTATAACAAAGATCTCTCTACAAAACGGAAAATATTTTTCAGAGATCAAAAAAATATTTACGGAAACTTAGATTTTGGTTTTTGAATACGGAACTGTTTTAGTTTCGAAACTTTAAAACTCGTCCAAACAATTAGTTTAAGTGTTTGGGTTGGCTCTGATACCAGTATAAGTGTATAGTGCTCCTTGCCGTTACTACTATGGCTTTGCAGAATCAAAAACTTTAATTTTAACTTGCGCACCACACACTAAAACCCTAGAATACAAGTCCAAATACTAAACTAAACAAAACCACAAGAGTTTAACTACTGAGTAGGGACTAGAACCTTTGAAGTCGGTCCTTCGGGTCTTGTGTAGTCCTCTCTCCTTAAGCTCCTAGGGTTGAAGCATCGAGCTTTCAAGTTGATCTCTCGCATCGAAGACGATCCACCCGAGAATACCGGTGTTCACCGCCGAAAGACCGGACTGAGACGTTAGGATGTCTAGCCTGAATTTGAGGATATATGCTTTTTAGATTTATCCATCCGCCTCTCCGAAGATACCAAGTTGATTTATGGCACCATATATGGGAGGTTTGGGCAGATGCGACCGTTGTAAAATACTTTATTAGATTCCCTCTCATTTGTGAAGGTTTTGATTGTGGGGACGCTCTTCCCAGTAGGCGCAAGCCCCTGCAGTTAATTACGTTACCGTATTGCGATAACCACTTTCTCCTTCTCCAGCAGTTCACTTCGTGTCGTGTGTATTTTGTTTATTTTGGTTGCCCGTGGATTGTATACGAAGAATATTTTATGTCGTCGTCCGTAGGGCGCGGATTAGTCCAAATCTGTATATTTTAGATTTGGATTTTTGAACTTAAGTTATATTTTTCCTTTAGTTCAAACTTTTTTTTGGTTGAAGGACCGTTCATCTAGTTTGAGATTAAAATCAACTTAAACATAGAGTATTTAGGCCCAATTTATTTATTTTTAACTAAGGATACATTAGTCCTATTTGAGACTAAAATCAACTTAGCAATATTTTAAGGATCATTAAATTTATTAAAATTCAGAGCATTTGGGTTCAGTTCCAAGAGACTTACCAATTTGGGCTTAGTCTACTCAGTCTTTTTTTGTTCAAAAATGCTAAGCACTTATTTGGGCTATGTTTGTTCAGCCCCCCTTTTATGCAAAAGCGCTAAGCATGTTTTTGACGCTCTGACGCTCACATGGGTAACATATGATGCCTTAAGTTATGGAAATTGCCCAATCAGTGCTAAGCACTCAATTATATATATAGTGGTAAGCACTTTTTTTATATGGCGTCCAAGTGAAGAGCACGTGAGGCGTTGGGCACTGCCCAATTAGAGCTAAGAACTTAGCCTTTTTGGCTATATATAGAGTGCTAAGTACTTTTTGTGTGGCGCCCACGTGAGGAGCATGCGAGGCGCTAGGCATATCCCTAATCACTGCTAAGTACTCATCCATTTTGGCTGTTTATGAAGTGCTAAGCACTTTTATTCGGTGCCCACGTATATTTCACGTGAGGCGCTTACCTTCTGCTTTGGGCGCCCGTGTGTTTTTCACGTGAGGCACTGGGAGCTATTAGGAGGACGCCCAAGTGGGAAACACGTGAGGCGCTAATCTCTTTTCTTTTTTTAGAGATTAAATCTCTGTTAATGCCATTTTGGCTCTGTGTTTTCTATACCTAGGGTTTTGAGGAAGAAAGTCTTTTTTTTAGAAATGAATTCTCTCTTGTTTTGAAAGTTTTCTGTATTTTTCAGAAGCTTATGGGGGGGTTCCCTCTATATGAGACTTGAAGTCTTGGGTCCTTTATATAGTAGAAGTAAATTTGTTAATCAGTTTTGAGAAAATCTCTCATTGAGAGATTCCAATTGGTCTCAAAATTTGCTCAGGAGATTTATCCACCGTTGGATCTTTGATCCAAGGATTTTTGTTCAACAGAATAGGTTTTCTTGTTTTTAACAATATTGGGGAAATATTTTCCAATATTCATAATTTTATTCTGTAAAGCGATGATTTTTTAATCACCATTGGATTTTTAATCGAAGGGATCTCTGTTTTACAGAGAGCAATCTCTTTTTTGTTTATAAAGATTAGGGAAATATACTCCCAAAAATAGAATTTTATTCTATCATTGGATCTTTGATCCAACCAAGAGTATCTTTCTTACGTAGAAAGATTTGGGAAATACTTTCTCCTAATAGAATTTAATTCTATATTTTGATGATTTATCATCTCCATTGGATGTTTGATCCAGTGGCTATGTTTAACAGAGAGTATCGCTAATACATATTGATAGAGCCCTTAGGATCTTTGCTTGACTACCAGCGTTGTGAAGGCAGTTACACTAATGGGGGCTGGGTAATCTATAAGCACATCCTTATACAGGTCCCTAGTCGTAAGATTATCGAGATGGGGCATGGATACTCCAGAGTAGACTAGTGTTTACGCTTTCATCCCAGCAGGGGAAATGGTCTGTCCCACAGCCATTAGTACGTCGTACTGGAGATAGTATGCAGGTGCTCATTAGGTTATGAGTTACACTGGACAGGACTCGTGGGGAACTGCTGGTTGGTATTATATCTATCGTCAGGTAGCAGTTCCCAGGTGACATTAGTACCGCTTAGTCCGTTGACTTGACATCGCTACTTCGTCTCGAGTGTGTTCCCAATGTTCTTAGATTACTACCCTACCACGGCTTAAAGGAGTCGTGCAAATAGGTAGTAGTTGGGTGCGGTCCTAAAGCACTTGGAGGCAGTAGCGGATCTCTCCCGGTATTGGGGATTGATATCGCGTTGTGTTCGGAAAGCCATTACATAATGTCCTTGGGCTAGGGCAAGCGAGATTTACTGGTAGGTACTCCAGTAGTTTCTCAGGGTCTTTTGGGCTCTGCTCCGGCACGACTTATTGCGCTATTAGGGGTCTGACGGTTATCGCCCCTAGGCCCGATATGCGATACTCTTAGACGAACAGACCGAACTGTACGGAGATTGTCATTGATAGGCTCAGTAGGAGTTCAGATGAGTTTGCTCATCGGCCTTCTTATCGATAAATACCTGGGTAGCAGTTACGTGCAGCTAGTACCGCTGACGTGCTTGTGGTTAAACCCACTGCCAGCGTACTGTCGAGTCTTTAGAGTCCCACACAGAGGATTTCCCTGCTTCGGGCGAAACGATGTAGAGGCCGTATGTTTTTACGGCAAGGTTTCGATTATATACGTCTACTTGTGCACGGATCATGATTCGGATGGATAATACTAGTGGGATTTGGTTTAAGCCGGATCCTATTATTAGATTATTGGATTATTTTCGTCTCTTTGTATTCGTATTTTTCGGAATACGGATATGGGTATGTATATACGGTGAGCGTTATTCTTGTAATTTGTGCAAGAGTGCTTCTAGAAGAAGACACCTCATTTCTTATATAACCATTTTTGATTAAATGGTTAATGAGGTGGAGGTATGAGGTGTTCTTTGCATTTAATGAAGCATGGCTACTTGGGTTCTCACTGCAGTGACAGTAGTGGTGAAGCACAGGCTCTTACCCCTAGGGTGTCCCGTACGGTTATATGGTCCGGCGGGTTATAGTCCGTCGCGGTGGGATTACGTAAAAAGTAGCTGCTGAGGGGCCTATGAACGCCACGGTTAGTTTACATCCTCTAAGCTATCTAAATTAGCGAACTAGGTACCCTAGTTACTATTGGCTATAGTGCCCTCAAGGCAATTATCACAGTCGCGGACTTGTGATTATGATGATTGAGTGAGGACCTATACCGATAAAACAGTCTTACTTAAGATGATAGTATGCTATCTGGTTTGTCTTTATCATCATGTACATGTTGATAGAGCCCTTAGGATTCTTTCTTGACTGCCGGAATTATGATGGCGATCATATATGTGGGAGCTGGGGTTTATAAGCACATCCTTAAATGTCCCTAGTCGTAGGAGTATCGAGACCGGGCATCGATACTCCAGTGTAGACTGATGTATACTGATCGAGACCCCGACGAGGGGCGGTGGCCAGGTCTCACAAGCCATTAGTGTTAGTTTTTTCACCTAAGATAGTATGCAGGTGCTCATTGGGTTATGAGTACACTGGACGGACTCGCCAGGAATCTGCTAGTTGGTATTATACCTATTGTCAGATAGCAGTTCCCAGGTGACATGTGTACAGGTTAGTCTGTCGACCCGAGATTGTCATTTGTCTTGTGTGAGTTCCCACTGTGCTTTGATTACTACCCTACCACGACTCAAAGGAGTCGTGCAAATATGTTTTAGTTGGGTACAGTCCCGAGCCACATGGAGGCAGTGATCGGATCGTCGGGGATTCGTCTCTCCCGGTATTGGGGGTTGATGTCGCATTGTGTACGGGTGGCCATCACCAGAAATCCAGGGCCATGGTGAACGAGAATTACCGATCCAGGATCAGTAGTTTCTCAGGAGGTGATGGGTTACATGCCGACACTAAATATTGCGTTGTTAGGGGTCTGACTTTATCCACCCCCTAGACTCGATATGCGATACTCTTAGTGTTAGTTATATGTATGCCCTAGAGGCCATTATTATACATACGATGTATATTGTAATGGATGCTCGGACATATATAGGGAGGAATTTCTTGCTCGACATGATAGTATGCTATCTGGTTGTACTTTATCTTAACATGTACTCTGATTGTCTCTATATTACATGTCGAGTAAGAGTTACTCCTGGGAGAGTTTTACACATTACGATTAGCCGATCAAGTAGGTGTCTAGAATGGTGTTAACGGGGTTACGCCTCTGGGAAAACGAGGTTTACTTTAATTAGGTCCGTGCGAAAGCACGGGGAACCTCCCTCAAAGTACCGACACTGGCCTGGCTGAAAGATTGGCGAACTTGTAGCGTGCAATTAATCCCGGCTAGTCTTTCCTTTTAGGGTTTGAAGGAAGATTTGATTAAAACAGTGGGAGCCATCCTGATTAGATAAAATAATAACCAATCCGATCTTGCAAGAGCATACGCTGAGTGTTTTTTTCTTTCTCTCTCCAGGTAGCGACCACATCACGCCTTAATCAAGATAATAAAACGGATATATTGACCGAACCCGCTTGTTATACTGAGCTGGGGAACGTTGGTCCCACTCCAACTTATAATTGTTATAAGACAGAGCAGGAAATTGGGGAATACCAGATTTCCCGTGCCGCCCAAACGAAGAAAGTACATGTTGATGCATCATCTTCGGGTGTGTTCGTTACATTGAACTATTTCTCAGTATCCTTTACGTCCTGAGTATGTGATACCGGATCAGGATCCCGCATATGTAATCTGTTATATGGGCTAAAGATAGGTAGAGAACTGAGAACGGGTGATAAGTTTTATGAGACAGAAAACGGTACAAGTGTTGCAGCCAAGTCTGTTGGTCACTGTCACCCTGTATTACCAGAATACATTGATTCTGAACGAATGTTATTAGATACCGAACCTGATATACAACATCATATCAGTCTCTTTATTAGTAAAGAAAGGATATAATTTTGTATTGGTGGATAATATTTTGAACATTTCCTATATCAAAAGTTGATCGGTTCATGCATGTTATCTAAAATCATTGACGTTCTAAATCAAACTACAGTTCTTAGTATACAGAACACAAACGAGAGGAAGATTTCAGAAATGAACGAATCCTTCTTGAGGCATTGTAGACGAGGTCATATCAATGCGACCCGACTAGCTAAAGTTAAATTTTGATGCATATTTAAATTAGTTTAAATTTATATCTTATGAAACTTGCCGGTCATGTCACAGAGATAAGATGACCATAGCTCTGTTTATTGGAAACAGAGAAAGAGTTTGTGAACTCTTTGGATTAATACATGATGATGTATGATGGTCCCCTGTCTACACATGCCAAGACTACTTCTTTGTACTTCATTACATTCTCTGATGATCTCTCAAGATTCGGACATATGTTCCTATTGAAACACAAGTCTGAACCTTTTGAGATATTCACAGAATATAAGTAAGAAGTAGAGAACCAAAATACGGGTATAAGTATTATGTCCTTTGATGTGATCAAGGAGGAGAATAGTTGAGCACGGAATTCCTAGACTATTATAAAGGAGAATGAGATTCTCTCTCAGCATTACTCCTCTATATACACCACAACACGTCGGTGTATCGGGGAGGAGCAATAGCACCCTATGTGATATGGTGTGCTCTATGATGAGTACTACTGAGTTTCCTATTTCCTTTTAGGAGTTATGCACTTGAGAAGCTGCATACCTATTGAATAGGGTTCAAATCAAATTAGTTGTCTACTACTTCATATGTGATATGGAAAGCAAAGAGCCCATATCTTAAGCTTGTTAAGATTTGGGGTTGTCCGGCCTATGTCTAAAAGCAAAATCCGGACAAGCTCGAGGCAAGGTCTGTTTTGTAGAACTGGAAAGGTTCCAGCTATACAAACTGCAGCTGATGATTTGGTAGAACCAAAGGATTCAATAGTTTCCAACGAACCTCAGCCTCTCCGCCGATCTAGTAGGGTTCCTTACCCACCTGAGAGATACTTCGGTTTCTCTATGACAGTGGGAGCGAGGATTGCATCATGAGTTGATGACCCAACTAGTTTCGAGCTGGCCATCAGGAGTGGGACTCTGTAAGAATGGATGGATGCTTATCGATCTGAGATGAAATCCTTATACACCAGCAAAGTATGGACTTTGGTTGCTTTATCTGAAGGGTTAAATCCCCATCAGGAGCAAGTATATCTTGAGAAGATTACTTGGTGTACATGAAAAGTTGAGACTTTCAAAGCTATGCATAAGTCCATCCAGATCCTACTTGCCACTGCTACTTACCACGACTGCGATATCTGGTGGTTGGGTGTCATGACTGCTTTTCTAAATGATGTTTTAGAAGAGAGCGTCTATAAGTACACAGCCAGAGGGTTTCGTAGACAGTGGGAGCAGCGGAAACGTGTGCAAGATGTTTTTTGTGATAAAACAGGCATCGCGGAGTTAGAACATCTGTTTTGATGTGGTAGTCAAAGAGTTTGACTTCATTAAAATGGTAGATGAACCTTGTATATACAAAAAGTGTTAGTTATATGTATGCCCTAGAGGCCATTACTATACATAGGATGTATATTGTAGTGGATGCTAGGACATATATAGGGAGGACTTTCTTGCTCGACATGATAGTATGCTATCTGGTTGATCTTTACCTTAACGTGTACACTGATTGTCTCCCTGTTACATCTTGGTAAAGCCCTTAGGATCTGTACTTGACTACCTGGACTATGATGCGGATCATACTAGTAGGGACATGGTAGTCCATAAGTACATCCTTCAAAGTCCCTAGTCGAGGGTGTATCGAGACGGGGCATCGATATACCAGAGTAGACTAGCGTGTACCTTTTCGACCCATACAGATGGGCGATGGATGATCCCATATCCATTGGTGTTTGACATCAGAGATGATATACGGGTGCTCAGTGGAGACTGGGTACACTGGACGGACTCGCCGAGAACTCCCAGATGGTATTATACCTTACGTCAGATGGCAGTTCTCTGGTGACACTGGTACAGAGTAGTCTGTTGACCCGAGATCGTCATAGAGTCTTGTGTGGTTCCTACTGTGCTTTGATTTCCACCTTACCATGTCCAAGAGGGCGTGCAAAACGGTGGTTTTTGGGTACAGTCCCGAGTCACATAGAGGCAATGAGCGATAGGAGGGGATTCGTCTCTCCCGGTATAGGGGGTTGATGTTGCGCTGTGTTCGATTGGCTATAACAGGAAATCCCTGGCCAGGGTTGCTGAGATTTACTGGTAAGTGTTACCAGTAGTTTCTCGAATTGCTATAGACCTCATATCAACACGACTTATCGAGCTATTGGGGTCTGACGTTTACCACCCTAAGCGAGATATGCGACATATCAGACGATCAGACCGGACTGTACGGTAGTGTTACTGGTTGGATTCACTGGAGTGTGAGCGGGCTTGCTCGTCGATATTCAGATCGCTCAATACCCGGGTGGCCGTTACGTTTAGCAGACCGCTTGCGGCTTGTGGGTGTTTGATATGATCATTGCCTGCTGCCGGCGTATTGACGAGTCTTTAGAGTCCTACACAGAGGTTTCCTGGCTCAAGCGAAACGAAATAGGAGCGCATATGAGATATGTGCAGGACCGAGAATAATGCGTGTATGTGATACCGTATTCTATTCTCGCGATGAATGTGTCGAATGGTTGTATGCGATATAACCTAGTTATCGAATCAAGGATTGATTCGATAAATCGATACATTGGATATTAGTCGGTAATATGCGATATGACCGGATCGTTAAATCAAGTGTTGATTTAATGATTTAATGTATAATTATATATTTGATATATTACTTTGCATTAACTAATATTGGTTCACTTTAAATGGATTTTCTCGCTCGGATGTTCACATTGTATATTCGATATAGTTTTGTGCACTTGATTGTATCATGTTTGATGATACATGCTTTTTGGTTAAGTGTAAATAATTAAACCATGGTTAAGTTGGAAATTAGGGTTTTGTTTTTTCCATTATTTATTTATTCATTTATTTATTTTGGAAAATAAATGGCATAAAGAAATGAAATGGTGGCTCATTTTGGACTTGCATGTTGAAGCTTCATGAAGCTTTGACTAAGTCACCATTTTGTCTCATGCTTAACCCTAACCACTCCACTTAACCCTAGTTGATTCTCTACACTTCACCATGGTTAGATTATGATAAGGATTCTTTTATTTTCTATTTGGATAATTATCATAATAACATTCTTCTTCTTCTTCTTCATTTCTTCATGTAAGAAAGCTTGCTCCATTAATGGCAAGTGATGATAAAGAGTGAGAAATCCAATTCTAAAGTGAACCCACTTCCTATTTCTTCATCCTCTACCTCTTTCCAAGTAGTATAGGGTGTTTCCTTCACAAGTTTTCATGGCTTGGTGAAGGTGGAGCTTGATCTAGCGATGCCTCGACGTAGATCATCTTCGGCATGGACATCGACGACCTAGCTCGCCATTTCTCCGACGAAGCCGACGCTAGAGCCCGGGAATTCATTTGGACAGTGAAGGGACTTCGTTGCGGAGCTATGGAGGTGGAGCACCGGATCTACAAAGGTTGTATTTCCGTTTAAACTTTAGTTAAGTTGTTAACTAGTTTCATTTTCGCCTAAACATCTAGCCGACGATCCGTTCTAGGGTTTCTCGGCACCGTTAAAATTTTAAATTGGCATGGTTGATGCCTTGTGAGACCTCATTAGGGTGCCTAGGAACCCTACAGTGGTATCAGAGCCTAGCTAGAGCCTTAGGCGAAGTCTAGACGGAGTTTGAAGTCCGAACGAACCCGAAAACCCATTTCAAAATTGCTCTCTGTCCTTTTTTCAAAAACTGGGATTTTTCCAAATTAAAAATTGCTAAAAAATTCAGCAGATAAATATAAGAATTACGGCGCAAAAATTTTCTCATGAACAGTCCAAACTGCGGCGGAACCGCGGCAGAAGCCTAGCTTCTGCGGTGGTTCCGCGGCCCATTGATGACGTCAGCTTCTTTTATTTGCACAGTAATTCCTATTTTCTGTTGTTCGATTTTCTGGGAATTTTTAATATTTATTCAAGAGTTGAATTTTCTGGGATTGTTTTGGGGATTCGGAGTTTCGATCGGAGTATCAGATTTTGTCTATGTGGCTTTCCGGATAAATATTAGAATATGTTAAAAAGTTCGACCGGATATAAATACCCAATTTTTCCCCTGTCGGGAAATTTCCAAGTGTTGGATTTTTCCGTAGTTTAAAGACGTTCTAAGTAGTGCAAATAACGCGATGGACCCTCTAGAAGACAACAAACCTTAACTCGATTATGTGACCGTCTTGAACTGCCCTTTAAACCTTCGGGTTTGGGGCAGTACGGCGTGCCACATGTGAGGCGTTGGCTTGACCCTTCTACGGCTGGACCGTTGGTACTGAGGCACGAACTGAATGTTTTTAGACTTGTTTCATGTGTTGATCTGTATTGGGAAAACTTGGGTGTTCGAATGTTCAATCGGAAAGTTTAACATTTTCTGTTTATCCGGAATCTGATACAATAATTGGAATTCACAAAAGTTATGTGATAACTGAATGAATGTTATAAACATAGCAGTTTAGTCTCACTTGATCGGTTGCCACGGAATTTTGATGTGATCAAAAGTCCGTTGCAATCACGTAGCGTACGCGGATACTCGCCGGGTAAACTTAATAGACAGCCTCACGCCATAGCCCCGACCAAGTGACTGTAGGAGAACCCCGTCGCCGAAAGCATCCGTCCGGGTGCTCGCGGTAGCGGTGTTCCGCCTTGGTGCACTTCGTCGACGGTATCGGGGGTGCAGCCGTCTACTGAAGTTTGCAACGAGCATTCGATCAGGGTGTCGGGAATCTTGTTGAATTACCCGACTTGGTATTGAAAAGTGTTTTCGATTTTGAGACTACAATGCGGGGTTTATAATTATTAGGCATGCGATGTCTAAGGAATTCATTTGATTAGGCATGCGATGTCTATGCAGGTTGCGGATTCCAACTATTGTAGTTTTACACTTTCTTTTCTGTGACCGTAAGTGTAATATGTGATATCGCCTGTTTCGTTGCTATATGTCAACGACAATTGGGATGCGAATATTTACTTACGTTGATGACATGTGATGTTATGTGTTGCTGGATATGTTATATTGGATCGTCGTGTTTGAATAGCCGGGGGTTTTTATATGAGATGAGTGTTTTTCATTTTCATTCATGTAAAAACTTGTATGTAATATTCTTTTATTGGGGCACTTCCAGGTTGCGGAAGTTGTCACCTGTTGTATATTATTTAATTTTCCGCACTAGGATAGACCCAAGGAGGAGGGCACAAGTAACCAGGTTCTGGAGTCCAGTGGGAGACCAACTCGAGGAGTCGGGTCTGGGTCTCCTAACTCCAGAATTGGTAGGGTTGCTTGCCGCTCTCGTAGGGGTCTAGGGGTGTGGGTTTGGCTATTCATCACGACCGTGGAATCCGTGTTTTATACTGGCTCGTATTGAAAACACGGACGTCCTAGTATATCCAATATTTCATATGATTCTTCTGCTGCGATATCTGTGATGTGATCATGTGATGTTCTGTGATAGATACAGTATATAGTATATATGATATATTATATAGACGTTACTTATGTTTTACACCCGCGCTAGCCCTGCCCCGCTCTGCCGTTAGTTACCTAACCTAACAGTGCACGAGGGGACATCGAGGCGAATGCGGATGGCATAAGTGTACGTCGTATTTATCTGTGATGTTTAGGTACTTAAATGATGGGACTTCATTAATGTGATTAATGAAAGTAAAAGAAACCTAAGATGTTGTAGAATCGAATTTCAAAATAAAACAGGTAGCTACAATTTTTGCTTTGCACAGCGGTATATGTGATATATCCTGCACCTTATTCGATAAGGAAAGGACCGAGATCCCTTCACCGGGAGTGACTCCTTTAGCAATAACTGGCAGATGCTACACACTCGGTTTGTCTTTTGATTGCTTTTAAGAGTTCTGCTTTGCACAGTGATATATATGATATGTCCCGCACCTCATTCGACGAGGAAAGGACCGACGATCCCTTCACCGGGAGTGACTCCTTTAGCAAAACTAGAAAAGCCTCAAAAATGTAGGGTTGCTAGGCACGCGCACAAGGGTCTACGAGGCATCAACCATGCCCGATTAAAAATTTAGCCGTGCCGAACAACCCGAATACGGAACTTTAAACTAGTGATTAGGCGAAAACTAATATGTTAACTACTTTAACACTAAGTGAGAGGGATTACAACCTTTGTAGATCCGGTCCTTCACTTCATATGCTCCGTGTTGTGGTCCCTTCGCTGCGATCATCGGGTTCCGGACTCTCGAGAAGTTCCACGAAGAGAAAGATGCAACCTTTGCTTCCGATCTTCGATACTAAGATGATCTACCTTGAAGTTTCTTTAACACAAGCTAACACTCATGAAATGATGTGAACACCCTCATCTAAATAGCAAGGGAAGATGAGGATGATGAAGTAGGATTTTTGCTCTCTTTATTTATCTTTTTCTCATATTTATTCATCACTTTTTGAAAAACTAGTAGCCTTTTCATGAAAGAATGAAGGAGGAAGAAGATGAACAATGTTAGAATCCTTTTGTGATGAATAGGAAAAGAATAATATGATAGAATTATGCAACCTTGGTCAAGTGAACCTTTGTAGAGAATTAACTAGGGTTAGGGTTTGGGTTGGGTTAAAGCATGACTCACTTGAAAATATCTTTATCATGACAAAAAGAAAAGCTTCTAGAAACATCTAGAAAGCTTAACCCTAATCCAAACCCTAATCATGTTTAAACTCCACTAAACAAGTTGCATTAGTTATCATATCATGTTACAATATTATATATCACATATATAATATTTATCGTAACAAAATAAAATAATACATTTAGCATATATCGCATATATATCAATGTATTACCCGAGTGAGAAAAAGAATCTTTTAGTGAGCAAATATTAGTTAATGCAATTTAATATATCATATATATTATTATACATTAAATTATCGAATCAACACTTGATCCGACAATCCGGCTATATCGCATATAACCGACTAATATTTATCCGTACCGATTCATCGAATCAACACTTGATCCGATGACCCGGCTGATATCAAATATTGCGAGAATAGAATACGGTATCACATATCGCATTATCCTCGGTCCCGCACATATCACATATGTGCCCCTACTCGGTTTTCCTGAGTCAAGAAACCTCTGTGTAGGACTCTAAAGAATCGTCAATACACCGGCAGTAGGTGATGATCATATCAAACACCCACAAGCTGCAAGCGGTCAGCTAAACGTAACAGCTACCCAGGTATTGAGCGCTCAGAAGATTAACAAGCAAGCCTGTACATTCTCCTGCGAATCCAAACAGTAACACTCCCGTACAGTCCGGTCTCGTCGTCTGATATGTTGCATATCTCGCCTAGGGGTGGTAAACGTCAGACCCCAGTAGCTTGATAAGTCGTGTCGATTTGAGGTCTATAACAGTTTGAGAAACTACTGATAACACTTACCAGTAAATCTCAGCAACCCTGGCCAGGGATTTCCGGTTATAGCCAATCGAACACAGCACAACATCAACTCCCTATACCGGGAGAGACGAATCCCCTCCTATCGCTCATTGCCTCCATGTGATTCGGGACTGTACCCAAAAGCCACCTTTTTGCACGCCCTCTTGGACGTGGTATGATGGAAATCAAAGCATAGTGGGAATCACACAGGACTCTATGACGATCTCGGGTCGACAGACTACTCTGTACCAGTGTCACTGGAGAACTGCCATCTGACGTATGGTATAATACCATCTGGGAGTTCTTGGCGAGTCCGTCCAGTGTACCCAGTCTCCACTGAGCACCCGTACACCATCCTTGATGTCAAACACCGATGGATATGGGATCATCCATCGTCCATCATATGGATCAAGATGCGTATACGCTAGTCTACTCTGGTGCATCGATGCCCTGTCTCGATACACCCACGACTAGGAACAGTTATAGGATGTACTCATCGACTACCGTGGCCCCACTAGTATGATCTCATCATAGTCCCAGTAGTCGAGTACATATCCTAAGGGCTTTATCAACATGTAATATAGAGACAATCAGAGTACATGTTAAGATAAAGTACAACCAGATAGCATACTATCATGTCGAGCAAGAAAGTCCTCCCTATATATGTCCAAGCATCCATTACAATATACATCGTATGTACAGTAATGGCCTCTAGGGCATACATATAACTAACAATCTCCCACTTGCACTAGGGCCATCTGTTATGGTATCGCATACCCAACAATTAGCTGCGGTTGAAGTATCTCATACTCAACCAACCCATAAAAGTCTCTACTGGGAAAAAGGCCTTTGTGAGTGGATCCGCGCTGTCGTCCTCTGCGTCTACTCTCCTAACCTCGATCTCCCTGGAGATCAACCATCTCCATGATCAGGTGATACTGCCTAAGAATTATATTTGGATTTCTGATGGGACGGTAGTTCCTTGGCTAAAGCCACAACTCCATTGTCACACAATGGTAGGAACGAAGTTCATCTCATGAACATATATATATCCAGACTGCCTCTTTGGTAGCATCCTTGGTAACGATGTATCTTGCCTTTAATCGTCTAGTATCTCACGGTATCTAGCTTGGAACTCTTCCAACATACCGTCCCTCCACTGAGGTTATAGACAAGCCTGCGACTGACATTCAGTCGTCCTTATCACCCTGGAACCATTCCAGTGATTCTCCTCAGGATTGATTGATACCAACTCAGTACAAGTAGAGAGTATCCTAACATCCAATTAAATCTATCTCATAGATCAAAAACCCCGGATTTAGGAGGTATCACTTTGATCCTATATGGAGAATCCTTGTGATAAGCGGAGATTGACCGAGCGTAGCATAGGAAACTCCTTCCCTATCAAGAGTATGTCATCCACGTACTCTACGAGGATCACCACCATACTCTCTACTACCTTTTCGTATATACAAGGTTCATCTACCATTTTGATGAAGTCAAACTCTTTGACTACCACATCAAAACAGATGTTCCAACTCCGCGATGCCTGTTTTATCATATAAAACATCTTGCACACGTTTCCGCTGCTCCCACTGTCTATGAAGCCCTCTGGCTGTGTACTTATAGACGCTCTTTTCTAAAACATCATTTAGAAAAGCAGTCATGACACCCAACCACCAGATATCGTAGTCATGGTATGTAGCCGTGGCAAGTAGGATCTGGATGGACTTAAGCATAGATCCATAGAAAAGGTTTCAACATAATCCATACCTGGTCTATGATGCAAACCTTTAACAAGTCTAGCTTTGAAAGTCTCAACTTTTCCATGCACACCAAGTAATCTTCTCAAGATATACTCACTCCTGATGGGGATTTAACCCTTCAGATAAAGCAACTAAAGTCCATACTTTGTTGGTGTATAAGGATTCCATCTTAGATCGATAAGCATCCAGCCATTCTTACAGAGTCCCACTCCTGATGGCCAGCTCGAAACTAGTTGGGTTATCATCTCATGATGCAATCCTCGCTCCCACTGTCATAGAGAAACCAAAGTATCTCTCATGTGGATGAGGAACCCTGCTAGATCGGCGGAGAGGCTGAGGTTCGTTGGAAATTATTGAATCCTTTGGTTCTACCAAATCATCAGCTGCATTTTATATAGCTGGAACCTTTCCAGTTCTACAGAACAGACCTTGCCTCGAGCTTGTCCGGATTTTGCTTTTGAGACATAGGCCGGACAACCCCAAATCTTAACAAACTTAAGATATGGGCTCTTCCCTTTCCATATCACATATGTAGTGATAGGCAACTGATTTGATTTGAACCCTATTAAATAGGTATGCAGCTTCTCAAGTGCATAACTCCCAAAAGGAAATAGGAAACATAGTAGTACTCATCATATAGCACACCATATCACATAGGGTGCTATTGCTCCACCCCGATATACCATCGTGCTATGGTGTATACGGAGGAGTAATGCTGAGAGAGAATCTCATTCTCTTTTAGAATAATCCAGGATTTCCGTGCTCAAGTATTCTCCTCCTCGATCTCATCAAAGGACATAATACTTATACCCGTGTTTTGGTTCTCTACTTCTAACTTACATTCTGTGAATATCTCAAAAGCTTCGGACTTATGTTTCAACAGGAACACATGTCTGAATCTTGAGAGATTATCAGAGAATGTAATGAAGTACAAAGAACCGGTCTTGGCATGTGTAGACATGGGACCTTCATACATCAGCATGTATCAATCTCAAGAGTTCACTAACTCTTTCTCTGTTTCCAATAAACAGAGCTATGGTCATCTTATCTTTGTGACATGACTGGCAAGTTTTATAAGATGTAAATTCAAACTAATTTAAATATGCATCTAAATGTAACTTCAGCCAGTCGGGTCGCATTGATATGACCTAGTCTACAATGCCTCAAGAAGGATTTGTTCATTTTTGAACTCTTCCTCTTGTGTGTGTTCTGTATACTAAGAACTGTAGTTTGATTTAGAACGTCAATGATTTTAGATAACGTGCCTGAACCGATCAACTCTTGATATAGGAAATGTTCAAAAACATTATCCAACAATACAAAATTATATCCTTTCTTTACTAATAAAGAGACTGATATGATTTTGTATATCAGGTTCGGTATCTAATAACATTTGTTCAGAATCAATGTATTCAGGTAATACAGGGTGACAGTGACCAATAGACTTGGCTGCAACACTTGCACCGTTTTCTGTCTCATGAAACTTATCACCCGTTCTCTGTTCTCTACCTATCTGTAGCCCATGTAACAGATTACATATACGGGATCCTGATCCGGTATCACATACCCAGGATGTAAAGGATACTGAGAAACAGTTCTGTGTAATGAACACACCCGAAGATGATGCATCAGCATGCACTTTCTTCGTTTGGGCGGCACAGAAAATCTGGTATTCCCCAATTTCCTGCTCTGTCTTATAACAATTATAAGTTGGAGCGGGACCAACGTTCCCCAGCTCAGTATAACAAGCGGGTTCGGTCAAATATATCCGTTTTATTATCTTTATTAAGGCGTGATATGGTCGCTATCTGGAGAGAGAGAGAAGAAAACACTCAGCGTATGCTCTTGCAAGATTAGATTGGTTATCTAATATATCTAATCAGGATGTCTCCCAGTGTTTTAGTCAAATCTTCCTTCAAACCCTAAAAGGAAAGACTAGCCGGGATTAATTACACACTACAAGTTCGCCAATCTTTCAGCCAGGCCAGTGTCGGTACTTTGAGGGAGGTCCCCCGTGCTTTCGCACGAACCTAATTAATGTAAACCTCGTTTTCCCAGAGGCGTAACCCCGTTGACACCTTTCTAGACACCTACTTGATCGGCTAATTGTAATGTATAAAACTCTCCCAGGAGTAACAATTACTCACAGCGGGTATCGGGATCCAACTATCTCATAGAAGGTATGCAATCTCATTGCAAATTTCAACACTTGAAATTCCCAATAATATTTTGCCCCCAGCGTCCTATGACCTTGACGGAGGTCAACAAACCATAGGCTACTAGTCAAGTTCAACCCGTCATTTCCTGATTGAATTAAACCCACCCGCACGACCCTTGACGGAGGTCAACAAGGCCGCATGACTACCCTAATCCAATCTGCATCATATGCATAAGCAGATAAATACTAGTCAGCTACCGCACACTACGCCTTGACGGAGGTCAACAAACGTAGCACGAATACTAAGTAGGACTTATCTGAAATGACGGAGGGCTACGACAGGTTTTTAAGAAAACCCTTTGCGTAATGAACTTGATATCGTTGTAGAATCGAGTGATTTTTAATTGGAGTGTTTTTTAGGCTTTTCTAGTTTTGCTAAAGGGGTCACTCCCGGTGAAGGGATCGTCGGCCCTTTCCTCATCGAATAAGGTGCAGGATATTTCACAAATATCACTATGCAAAGCAAGAACTATAGAAGCAATCAAAAGGCAAACCGAGTTTTTAGCATCTGCCAGTTATTGCTAAAGGAGTCACTCCCGGTGAAGGGATCTCGGTCCTTTCCTTATCGAATAAGGTGCTGGATGTTCTACAAGGAACACCGCTATGCAAAGCAAGAACTGTAGCTACCAGTTTTTATAAACAAGTTTCTACAACATCTTAGGTTTCTTTTAGTTTCATTAATCTCATTAATAAAGTCTCATTTTATTATGCTTCGTAAGCATCACATTTGAAATGAAATCTGCAATATAACATATATCTCATATATATAATATAAACATTCATCTCAGGCAGTAATATGATCTCATCACAGAACATTGCAGCAGAAGAACATATATGAAATATTGGATATACTAGGACGTCCGTGTTTTTAATACGAGCCTGTATAAAACACGGATTCCACGGTCGCGATGAATAGCCAAACCCACATCCCTAGACCCCTACGAGAGCGGCAAGTAACACTGCCAATTCTAGGGTTAGGAGAGCCAGTCTCGACTCCTCGAGATGGTCTCCCACTGGACCCTAGAACCCGGTTACTTGTGCTCCCCGCCTTGGGTCTACCTAATGCGGAAAAGTAAATAATATACAACGGTGACATCTTCCGCTACCTGGAAGTGCCCCAATAAAAGAATATTACATACAAATGAATTTTACATGAATGAAAAATAAAAAACTCTCATCTCACATAAAACCCCCGGCTATTCAAACGCGACGATCCAATATAACATATCACAGCAACACATAATATCTCATATCATCAACGTAAGCAAGTATGCGTATCCCGATTGTCGTTGATGTATAGCAACGAAGCCGGCGATACATCACATACTACGCTTATGGTCACAGAAAAGAAAGTGTAAAACTACAACAGTTGGAATCCGCAACCTCTTTAGACATCGCAAGCCTAACCAAATGAATTCCTTAGACATCGCATGCCTAACAATTATAAACCCCGCATTTTAGTCTCTTTATCGAAAACTCTTTTCAATATCAAGTCGGGCAATTCAACAAGATTCCCGATTGTCCTGATCGAATGCTCGTCGCAAACTTTAGTAGACGGCCGCACCCCTGATACCGTCGACGAAGTGCACCAAGGCGGAACACCGCTACCGCGAGCACCCGAACGGATGCTTTCGGCGACGGGGTTCTCCTACAGTCACTTGGTCGGGGATATGGGGCGTAGCTGTCTATTAAGTTTACCCGGCGAGTATCCGCGTACGCTACGTGATTGCGACGGACTTTTGATCACATCAAAATTCCGTGGCAACCGATCATCTGAGACTAAACTGCGATGTTTATAATATTCAAATTAGTTATCTCATAACTACCTGTAGATTCCAAACATTGTATCACATTCCAGATAAATAGAAAAAGTTAAACTTTCTGATCGAATCATCAAGCACCCAAGATTTCCCCAATATATCTCAACACTTGAAATCAGTTTAAAAACATCCATCACATGCCACAGTACCAATGGTCCAGCCGTAGAAGGGTCAAGCCAACGCCTCACATGTGGCACGCCGTACTGCCCCAAACCCTAAGGTTTAAAAGGCAGTTCAAGACGGTCACATAATCGAGTTAAGGTTTGTTGTCTTCTAGAGGGTCCACCGAGTTACTTGCATGACTTAGAACATTCTTAAACACGAGAAAAAATCCAACTTTTGAAAAATTTTCCAACAGGGGAAAAAGTGAGTTATTGATATCCGTTCGAACTTTTTAACAGTTTCTAAAATTTATCCGGACAAAACACATAGACAAAATTAGACAATCCGATCGAATAATTGAATCCCTAAAACAACCCCAGAAAACTCAACTGTTGAGAAAAATAAAAATTTACAGAAGACTCAGCACTTCAAGATAAGAATTACTGTGTAAGCCACGTGGTGTAACTCAGCCAAATGGCCGCGGAACCGGCGCGAATACCAGGGATAGGCCGCGGTTCCGCGCCTCACTTGTCGAGTTAAAACCACGTGCTTCACAGTATCTCATAGAATTCCCTGCTGAATTTTTTGGCAATTTTTAATTCGCAAAAATCCAAACTTTCAGAAAATTTCCAGACAAGGGGTTAATTCGGGTTTTCCGGGTTCGATCGGACTTCAAACTTCGTCTAGACTTCGCCTAAAGCTCTAGCTTGGCTCTGATACCACTGTAGGGTTGCTAGGCACGTGCACAAGGGTCTACGAGGCATCAACCATGCCCGATTAAAAATTTAGCCGTGCCGAACAACCCGAATACGGAACTTTAAACTAGAGATTAGGCGAAAACTAACATGTTAACTACTTTAACACTAAGTGAGAGGGATTACAACCTTTGTAGATCCGGTCCTTCACTTCATATGCTCCGTGTTTTGGTCCCTTCGCTGCGATCATCGGGTTCCGGACTCTCGAGAAGTTCCACGAAGAGAAAGATGCAACCTTTGCTTCCGATCTTCGATACTAAGATGATCTACCTTGAAGTTTCTTTTACACAAGCTAACACTCATGAAATGATGTGAACACCCTCATCTAAATGGCAAAGGAAGATGAAGATGATGAAGTAGGATTTTTGCTCTCTTTATTTATCTTTTTCTCATATTTATTCATCACTTTTTGAAAAACTAGTAAGCTTTTCATGAAAGAATGAAGGAGGAAGAAGATGAACAATGTTAGAATCCTTTTGTGATGAATAGGAAAAGAATAATATGATAGAATTATGCAACCATGGTCAAGTGAACCTTTGTAGAGAATTAACTAGGGTTAGGGTTTGGGTTGGGTTAAAGCATGACTCACTTGAAAATATCTTTATCATGACAAAAAGAAAAGCTTCTAGAAACATCTAGAAAGCTTAACCCTAATCCAAACCCTAATCATGTTTAAACTCCACTAAACAAGTTGCATTAGTTATCATATCATGTTACAATATTATATATCACATATATAATATTTATCGTAACAAAATAAAATAATACATTTAGCATATATCGCATATATATATATGTATTACCCGAGTGAGAAAAAGAATCTTTTAGTGAGCAAATATTAGTTAATGCAATTTAATATATCATATATATTATTATACATTAAATTATCGAATCAACACTTGATCCGACAATCCGGCTATATCGCATATAACCGACTAATATTTATCCGTACCGATTCATCGAATCAACACTTGATCCGATGACCCGGCTGATATCAAATATCGCGAGAATAGAATACGGTATCACATATCGCATTATCCTCGGTCCCGCACATATCACATATGTGCCCCTACTCCTTTTTGCCTGAGTCAAGAAACCTCTGTGTAGGACTCTAAAGAATCGTCAATACGCCGGCAGTAGGTGATGATCATATCAAACACCCACAAGCTGCAAGCGGTCAGCTAAACGTAATAGCTACCCAGGTATTGAACGCTCAGAAGATCAACAAGCAAGCCTGTACATTCTCCTACGAATCCAAACAGTAACACTCCCGTACAGTCCGGTCTCGTCTTCTGATATGTTGCATATCTCGCCTAGGGGTGGTAAACGTCAGACCCCAGTAGCTTGATAAGTCGTGTCGATTTGAGGTCTATAACAGTTCGAGAAACTACTGATAACACTTACCAGTAAATCTCAGCAACCCTGGCCAGGGATTTCCGGTTATAGCCAATCGAATACAGCACAACATCAACTCCCTATACCGGGAGAGACGAATCCCCTCCTATCGCTCATTGCCTCCATGTGATTCGGGACTGTACCCAAAAGCCACCTTTTTGCACGCCCTCTTGGACGTGGTATGATGGAAATCAAAGCACAGTGGGAATCACACAAGACTCTATGACGATCTCGGGTCGACAGACTACTCTGTACCAGTGTCACCGGAGAACTGCCATCTGACGTATGGTATAATACCATCTGGGTGTTCTCGGCGAGTCCGTCCAGTGTACCCAGTCTCTACTGAGCACCCGTAGACCATCCTTGATGTCAAACACCGATGGATATGGGATCATCCATCGTCCATCATATGGATCAAGATGCGTATACGCTAGTCTACTCTGGTGCATCGATGCCCTGTCTCGATACACCCACGACTAGGAACAGTTATAGGATGTACTCGTCGACTACCGTGGCCCCACTAGTATGATCTCGTCATAGTCCCAGTAGTCGAGTACATATCCTAAGGGCTTTATCAACATGCAATATAGAGACAATCAGAGTACATGTTAAGATAAAGTACAACCAGATATCATACTATCATGTCGAGCAAGAAAGTCCTCCCTATATATGTCCAAGCATCCATTACAATATACATCGTATGTACAGTAATGGCCTCTAGGGCATACATATAACTAACAAAAAACACTCCATTTCAAAATTCATTCGATCCTACAACGATATCAAGTTCATTGCGCAATAGGTTTTCAGAAAAACCTGTCGTAGCCCTCCGTCATTTCAGATAAATCCTGTTTAGTATTCGTGCTGCGTTTGTTGACCTTGTTAAGGCGCAGTGTGCGGTAGCTAACCAGTATTTATCTGCTTATGCATATGATGCAGATTGGGTTAGGGTAGTCGTGCGGCCTTGTTGACCTTGTCAAGAGTCGTGCGGGTGGGTTTGATTCAATCAAGAAATGACGGGTTGAACTTGACTTGCGGTCTATGGTTTGTTGACCTTGTCAAGGTCATAGATCGTTCGGGGCAAAATATTATCGGGAATTTCAAGTGTTGAAATTTGCAATGAGATTGCATACCTTCTATGAGATAGTTGGATCCCGATACCCACTGCGAGTAATTGTTACTCCTGGGAGAGTTTTACACATTACGATTAGCCGATCAAGTAGGTGTCTAGAAAGGTGTCAATGAGGTTATGCCTCTGGAAAATGAGGTTTAGATTAATTAGGTTCGTGCGAAAGCACGGGGGACCTCCCTCAAAGTACCGACACTGGCCTGGCTGAAAGATTGGCGAACTTGTAGTGTGTAATTAATCCCGGCTAGTCTTTCCTTTTAGGGTTTGAAGGAAGATTTGATAAAAAGCAGTGGGAGCCATCCTGATTAGATAAAATAATAACCAATCTATTCTTGCAAGAGTGCACGCTGAGTGTTTTCTTCTCTCTCTCCAGGTAGCGACCATATCACGCCTTAATCAAGATAATAATACGGAATATTGACCGAACCCGCTTGTTATACTGAGCTGGGGAACGTTGGTCCCGCTCCAACTTATAATAGTTATAAGACAGAGCAGGAAATTGGAGATTACCAGAATTCCTATGCCGCCCAAACGAAGAGAGTGCATTTTGATGCATCATCTTCGGGTGTGTTCATTACAGAGAACTGTTTCTCAGTATCCTTTACGTCCTGGGTATGTGATACCAGATCAGGATCCCAGATATGTAATATGTTACATAGGGCTACAGAAAGGTAGAGAACTGAGAACGGGTGATAAGTTTCATGAGGCAGAAAACGGGGCAAGTGTTGTAGCCAAGTCTGTTGGTCACTGTCACCCTGTATTCCAAATACATTGATTCTGAACGAATGTTATTAGATACCGAACCTGATATACAAAATCATATCACTCTCTTCATTAGTAAAGAAATGATAAAATTTTGTATTGTTGGATAATGTTTTGAACATTTCCTATATCAAAAGTTGATCGGTTCAGGCACGTTGTCTAAAAGCATTGATGTTCTAAATCAAACTACAGTTCTTAGTATACAGAACACACACAAGAGGAAGAGTTCAGAAATGAACGAATCCTTCTTGAGGTATTGTAGACTAGGTCAGATCAATGCGACCCGACTGGCTAGAGTTACATAAAGATGCATATTTAAATTAGTTTGAACTTACATCTTGTGAAACTCGCCAGTCATGTCACAAAGATAAGATGACCATAGCTCCGTTTACTGGAAACAGAGAAAGAGTTAGTGAACTCTTGGGATGATACATGTTGATATATGTAGGTCCTCTGTCTACACATGCCAGGACTGATTCTTAATACTTCATTACATTCTCTGAAGATCTTTCGAGTTTCAGACCTATGTTCCTGTTGAAACACAAGTCCGAACCTTTTAAGATATTCACAGAATATAAGTTAGAAGTAGAGAACCAAAATACGGGTATAAGTATTATGTCCTTTGATGTGATCAAGGAGGAGAATACTTGAGCACAGAAATACTGGACTATTCTAAAGGAGAATGAGATTCTCTCTCAGCATTACTCCTCCGTATACACCATAGCACGATGGTATATCGGGGCGGAGCAATCACACCCTATATGATAAGGTGTGCTCTATGATGAGTACTACTGAGTTACCTATTTCCTTTTTGGGAGTTATGCGCTTGAGAAGCTGCATACCTATTGAATAGGGTTCGAATCAAATCAATGCCTACCACTTCATATGTGATATAGAAAGGGAAGAGCCCGTATCTTAAGTTAGTTAAGATTTGGGGTTGTCCGGCCTATGTCTAAAAGCAAAATCCGGACAAACTCGAGGCAAGGTCAGTTATGTAGAACTGGAAAGGCTCCAGCTATACAAACTACAGCAGATGATTTGATAAAACCAAAGGATTCAATGGTTACCAACGAACCTCAGCCTCTCCGCCGATCTAGTAGGGTTCCTCACCCACCTGAGAGATATTTCAGTTTCTCTATGACAGTGGGAGCGAGGATTGCATCATGAGATGATGACCTAACTAGTTTCGAGCTGGCCATCAGGAGTGAGACTCTGTAAGAATGGCTGGATGCTTAGCGATCTGAGATGGAATCCTTATACACCAACAAAGTATGGACTTTGGTTGCTATATCTGAAAGGTTAAATCCCCACCAGGAGCAAGTATATCTTGAGAAGATTACTTGGTGTACTTGGAAAAGTTGAGACTTGTTAAAGGTTTTCGTCATCGACCAGGCGAGGATAATGATGAAACCTTTTCCAGTGCCTATGCTTAAGTCCATCCAGATCCTACTTACCACGGCTACATACCATGACTACGATATCTGGTGGTTGGGTGTCATGACTGCTTTTCTAAATGATGTTTTAGAAGAGTGCGTCTATAAGTACACAGCCAGAGGGTCTCGTAGACAGTGGGAGCAGCGGAAACGTGTGCAAGATGTTTTATGTGATAAAGCAGGCATCGCGGAGTTGGAACATCTGTTTTGATAGATAGTCAAAGAGTTTGACATCATCAAAATGGTAGATGAACCGTGTATAAACAAATTGGTAGTAGGGAGTATGGTGGCGATCCTCGTAGAGTACGTAGATGACATACTCTTGATAGGGAAAGAGTTTCCTATGCTACGCTCGATCAATCTCCGTTTATCACAATGATTCTTCGTGTAGGATCAAAATGATACCTCATAAATCCTGGATTTTGGATCTATGAGATAGATCTAATTGGATGTTAGGATTCTCACTAGTTGTAATAAGATGGTATCAATCGATCCTGGGAAGAATCACTGGAAGGGTTCCAGGGTGATAAAGACGACTGAATGTCAGTCGCAGGCATTGTCTTTACCCTCAGTAAAGGGACGGTATGTTGGAAGAGTTCCAAGCTAGATACCGTGACATACTAGACGATAAAGGCACGATACATCGCTACTAAAGATGCTACCAAAGAGGCTGTTTGGGTGTATAATGGTTCATGAGATGAACTATGTTCCTCCCATTGTGTGACAATGGAGTTGTGGCTTATGCCAAGGAACGCAGGTCCCATCAGTGATCCAGACATATTCTAAGGCAGTGTCACCTGATCGTGGAGATGGTTGATCTCCAGGGGATCGAGGTCAGGAGAGTAGACTCAGAGGATAACACGGCGGATCCACTCACGAAGGCCTATTCCCAGAGAGAGACTTTTATGGGATGCTTGAGTATGAGATACTACAACCACTGCTATCAGATGGCCCTAGTGCAAGTAGGAGATTGTTAGTTATATGTATGCCCTAGAGGCCATTACTATACATAGGATGTATATTGTAGTGGATGCTGGGACATATATAGGGAGGACTTTCTTGCTCGACATGATAGTATGCTATCTGGTTGATCTTTACCTTAACGTGTACACTGATTGTCTCCCTGTTACATGTTGGTAAAGCCCTTAGGATCTGTACTTGACTACTTGGACTATGATGCGGATCATACTAGTGGGGACATGGTAGTCCATAAGTACATCCTTCAAAGTCCCTAGTCGAGGGTGTATCGAGACGGGGCATCGATATACCAGAGTAGACTAGCGTGTACCTTCTCGACCCATACAGATGGGCGATGGATGATCCCATATCCATTGGTGTTTGACATCAGAGATGATATATGGGTGCTCAGTGGAGACTGGGTACACTGGACAGACTCGCCGAGAACTCCCAGATGGTATTATACCTTACGTCAGATGGAAGTTCTCTGGTGACACTGGTACAAAGTAGTCTGTTGACCCGAGATCGTTATAGAGTCTTGTGTGGTTCCCACTGTGCTTTGATTTCCACCTTACCACGTCCAAGAGGGCGTAAAAAACGGTGGTTTTTGGGTACAGTCCCGAGTCACATGGAGGCAATGAGCGATAGGAGGGGATTCGTCTCTCCCGGTATAGGGGGTTGATGTTGCGCTGTGTTCGATTGGTTATATCAGGAAATCCCTGGCCAGGGTTGCTGAGATTTACTGGTAAGTGTTACCAGTAGTTTCTCGAATTGTTATAGACCTCATATCAACACGACTTATCGAGCTATTGGGGTCTGACGTTTACCACCCCTAGGCGAGATATGCGACATATCAGACGATCGGATCGGACTGTACGGTAGTGTTACTGGTTGGATTCACTGGAGTGTGAGCGGGCTTGTTCGTCGATCTTCAGATCGCTCAATACCCGGGTGGCCGTTACGTTTAGCAGACCGCTTGCGGCTTGTGGGTGTTTGATATGATCATCGCCTGCTGCCGGCGTATTGACGAGTCTTTAGAGTCCTACACAGAGGTTTCCTGGCTCTAGCGAAACGAAATAGGAGCGCATATGAGATATGTGCGGGACCGAGAATAATGCGTGTATGTGATACCGTATTCTATTCTCGCGATGAATGTGTCGAATGGTTGTATGCGATATAACCTAGTTATCGAATCAAGGATTGATTCGATAAATCGATACATTGGATATTAGTCGGTTATATGCGATATGACCGGATCATTAAATCAAGTGTTGATTTAATGATTTAATGTATAATTATATATTTGATATATTACTTTGCATTAACTAATATTGGTTCACTTTAAATGGATTTTCTCGCTCGGATGTGCACATTGTATATTCGATATAGTTTTGTGCACTTGATTGTATCATGTTTGATGATACATGCTTTTTGGTTAAGTGTAAATAATTAAACCATGGTTAAGTTGGAAATTAGGGTTTTGTTTTTTCCATTATTTATTTATTCATTTATTTATTTTGGAAAATAAATGGCATAAAGAAATGAAATGGTGGCTCATTTTGGACTTGCATGTTGAAGCTTCATGAAGCTTTGACTAAGTCACCATTTTGTCCCATGCTTAACCCTAACCACTCCACTTAATCCTTGTTGATTCTCTACACTTCACCATAGTTAGATTATGATAAGGATTCCTTTTATTTTCTATTTGGATAATTATCATAATAACATTCTTCTTCTTCTTCTTCATTTCTTCATGGAAGAAAGCTTGCTCCATTAATGGCAAGTGATGATAAAGAGTGAGAAATCCAATTCTAAAGTGAACCCACTTCCTATTTCTTCATCCTCTACCTCTTGCCAAGTAGTATAGGGTGTTTCCTTCACAAGTTTTCATGGCATGGTGAAGGTGGAGCTTGATCTAGCGATGCCTCGACGTAGATCATCTTCGGCATGGACATCGACGACCTAGCTCGCCATTTCTCCGACGAAGCCGACGCTAGAGCCCGGGAATTCATTTGGACAGCGAGGGGACTTCGTTGCGGAGCTATGGAGGTGGAGCACCGGATCTACAAAGGTTGTATTTCCGTTTAAACTTTAGTTAAGTTGTTAACTAGTTTCATTTTCGCCTAAACATCTAGCCGACGATCCGTTCTAGGGTTTCTCGGCACCGTTAAAATTTGAAATTGGCATGGTTGATGCCTTGTGAGACCTCATTAGGGTGCCTAGGAACCCTACAAAAAGGTAGTAGGGAGTATGGTGGTGATCCTCGTAGAGTACGTGGATAACATACTCTTGATAGGAAAGGAGTTTCCTATGCTACGCTCGGTCAATCTCCGCTTATCACAAGGATTCTCCATATAGGATCAAAGTGATACCTCCTAAATTTAGGTTTTTGGATCTAAGAGATAGATCTAAATGGGTGTTAGGATTCTCACTAGTTGTAGTGAGATGGTATCAATCAATCCAGGGGAGAATCACTGGAAAGGTTCCAGGGTGATAAAGATGACTGAATGTCAGTCGCAGGCATTGTCTATACCCTCAGTGGAGGGACGGTATGTTGGAAGAGTTCCAAGCTAGATACCGTGACTTACTAGACGATTAAAGGCAAGATACATCGTTACTAAGGATGCTACCAAAGAGGCAGTCTGGAAATATATAAGTTCATGAAATGAACTTCGTTCCTACCGTTGTGTGACAATGGAGTTGTGGCTTTAGCCAAGGAACCCCCGTCCCATCAGAAATCCAGATATAATTCTTAGGCGGTATCACCTGATCATGGAGATGGTTGATCTCCAGGGAGATCGAGGTTAGGAGAGTAGAAACGGAGGACAACAGCGCGGATCCAGTCACAAAGGCCTTTTTCCCAGTAGAGACTTTCATGGGATGGTTGAGTATAAGATACTTCGACCAAAGCTAATTGTTGGGTATGTGATACCACAACAGATGGCCCTAGTGCAATTGGGAGATTGTTAGTTATATGTATGCCCTAGAGGCCATTACTGTACATACGATGTATATTGTAATGGATGCTTGGACATATATAGGGAGGAGTTTCTTGTTCGACATGATAGTATGCTATCTGGTTGTACTTTATCTTAACATGTACTCTGATTGTCTCTATATTACATGTTGATAAAGCCCTTAGGATATGTACCCGACTACTGGGACTATGATAAGATCATATTAGTGGGGCCACGGTAGTCGAAGAATACATCATATAACTGTTCCTAGTCGAGGGTGTATCAAGACAGGGCATCGATGCACCAGAGTAGACTAGCGTATACGCATCTTGACCCTATGATGGGCGATGGATGATCCCATATCCATCGGTGTTTGACATCAGGGATGGTGTACGGGTGCTTAGTGGAGACTGGGTATACTGGACGGACTCGCCGAGAACTCCCAGATGGTATTATACCTCACGTCAGATGGCAGTTCTCCGGTGATACTGGTACAGAGTAGTCTGTTGACCCGAGATCGTCATAGAGTATTGTGTGATTCCCACCGTGCTTTGATTTCCATCATACCACATCCAAGAGGGCGTGCAAAAAGGTGGCTTTTGGGTACAGTCCCGAATCACATGGAGGCAATGAGCGATAGGAGGGGATTCGTCTCTCCCGGTATAGGGAGTTGATGTTACGCTGTGTTCGATTGGCTATAACCGGAAATCCCTGGCCAGGGTTGCTGATATTTACTGGTAAGTGTTATCAGTAGTTTCTCGAGCTGTTATAGACCTCATATCGAGCTACTGGGGTCTGACATTTACCACCCCTAGACGAGATATGCGACATATCAGACGACGAGACCGGACTGTACAGGAGTGTTACTGATTTGATTCGCAGGAGAAATAGTGGGCTTGCTTGTTGATCTTCTGATCGCTCAATACCCGTGTGGCCGTTACGTTTAGCACACCGCTTGCGGCTTGTGGGTGTTTGATATGATCATCACCTACTGCCGGCGTATTGACGATTCTTTAGAGTCCTACACAGGGGTTTCCTGGCTCGAGCTAAATAGAGTAGGAGCACATATGTGATATGTGTGGGACCGAGATTAATACAATATGAGATACCGTATTCTATTCTCGCGATTCGTGACATTGATCGGTTGTATGCGATATAGCCGGGTTATCGGATCAAGTGTTGATTCGATAAGTTGTTACTTTTGATATTAGTCGGTAATAGCCGGATTATTAAATCAAGAGTTGATTTAATAATTTAATAAATAATTATATATTTGATATATTATATTGCATTAACTAATATTAGCTCACTTATGATTTATTTTCTCACTAGTTTGTGCACATTGTTTATATATGATATATGCAAGTGTACATGTTTGTATCATGCTTGATGATACATCAAAGTTGGATGTATGAGACTCATGCCAAGATTAGGGTAAAGATTAGGGTTATTGTTTTATCTTAAGATTTAACAAAAGGGTTTAACTTAGTCGAAGTAATCAAGCTTGAAGAAGCTTGGAGAAGCTTTGACAAAGTCCACTCTTTTGTCATTTCTTTTGATATTCTTTAACCTAACCTTTAACCTAAAGCCTTGGTTAATTCTCTACATGAGTTAAGCATGAGGGCTTAACTCAACCATGGTGCCATTATTTATTGGATAAGTTTTCATTTGGATGGATGATTATTCCTTCTTCTTCTTCTTCATCAAGCTCCATCCAAAAGCTTACTAGCTCCAATGGTGCCATGCGAAAAAGAGTGAGAAAATCAATTCTAAAGTGAGCCCATTTCCTACTTCTTCATTCTCTACCACTTGCCATATAGTAGAGTGTGTTCTCTTTACAAAGTTCATGACCTAGTGAAGGAATAGCTTGAGTTTGTGTCTCCCCAACGTAGATCATCTTCGGCCTCGAAGTCAACGTAGCAAGCACGTTCGTTCTTCTTGTGGAGCTTCTCTATAATCCGGAGTTCACGATCGCAGCGATGGGGACGTCTACACGGAGCTAATGAAGTGAAGGACCAGATCTACAAAGGTTGTAATCCCTTTCACTTGTAGTTAAAGTAGTTAACATGCAAGTTTTCGCCTAAACCGTAGTTTAAAGATCCGTTTTACAGTTGTTCGGCACGGCTAAAATTTTAATCGGGCATGGTTGATGCCTCATAGACCCTTGTGCGCATGTCTAGCAACCCTACACTTAGAAGAACAGACCGGACTGTACGGATATTGTCACTGTCAGGCTCAGTAGGGGTCCAGGATGAATTTGCTCGTCGGCCTCCCTTTCGCTCAATACCTGGGTAGCCGTTACGTACAGCTAGTGCCGCTAACGTGCTTGTGGTTAAACCCACTGCCAGCGTATTGAGGAGTCTTTAGAGTCGCACACAGAGGGTTTTCACGGTTCAGGCGATATGGTGTACATGACGTATGTTGATACATACAGGTGTCCGATTAAATATGTGCACTTGCTGTGCAGACTTTGATCGGACGGTTGATAATACTAGCGGCTTAAGATTAAGCCGGATTATTAAATCGGATTTTGATTTAATAATTTATATATGTATTTGTATATACGTATTCTAGTATTATTGTTGGCTATTCATTTTCTCTCTTGGCTATTCGTATTTTTGGTACGAATACGCGTATATGTATTTCGGTACATGTACCGGGAAGTATTCCGTATTTTATACGGAATAGCTTCTAGAAGTTTTGCCACCTCATTAATGATTTTCCATTTATGGAAATTCATTTTGTTTCATAATGAGGTGGAGGGGTGACATGACATTGACCTGGTCAAAGCAAGGCTTGAAGCATAGAACAAAGTATGGTGGCTATTTGTTTATTGGTAAAAGAAAAATGATTTTTTCTTGATGGGAGGGAGAGAGGGGGGCCGGCAACTTTATGGTGGTGGGGGGTTCATTTCATTTAGGGTTTACATGAAAACATTAGGCTAGCTCACTCTTTCACTTTGATTACTTGCACACTTAAACATTTTTTTGCTCATGCAAAGTCCACCTCCTTCTTCATCTTTCTTGAGTTGCTCCATGGAGCTCATGAGTATGAGAGAAAATATAGTGACACATCCTATACCCCCACTCTCCGTTGCTAGCGACCTCGGAGCGTCGGTCGCTTCGTTCGACGAAGCTGGAGCTTGCGCCGTTTCCCTCAGGTGGATCATCGGAGACGAAGGTAGACCGGCAACCATACTACATCAACGAGCCGCTAGGAGCTTAGAATGAAGTCTGAAGGACACGGATCAACTCGATATAATGATTCTAGCTCATAGTTAGTTTGCTAGTTTTGGGTTTACGGTAGATCCGGGATTCGGGTAGCTGTAGCGCCGGTTCTGTAAATTTTTGTTCCGCATTTTGGCCGTGTTTCGACGGCCGAGGCGCTGCCGGGACCCTTCATGGTATCAGAGCCACCCTTTAAACCCCTTACTAGCTTGTTTAGACGTGGTTAAAAGATCGATTGACGGATTTCACCAAAAACACGATTCCAAATGTCTGTTCTCTGCCGATTTTCAAAGTGGTCAAAAAATTATTTCAAGCATCTTAAAAATTCGTGCAGGCGATTTTATGGGGACACAAAAAATTTGGGCTCTTCATTCCACTAAAGCGCCACGGATCCGCCGCAATAAGCCCCCATTCGCGGCGGTTCCGCGGTGGATTAGTGGCAACGGGCGTCGAAATTTTTTCTGTAGACCAGAGGCTTGGAATTGTGATTTTTTTGATATTCTGTTTTAGCCCAGGTTTTAGTGAAGTGTTGTTTTACTATTGGGGCCAATTTGGAACTTAGTCGATCGATATTTTAAGTGGGTGTTTAACAGTACATACATTATACTCTGCGACCGTGAATGTCATTTGATTGGTAAACTCGTCTAATTGCTATATGTCTTTTAGACGGGTTTGCGAACGTGACATTCACGTTGATGTTCTGTGATATGCTGTGATGTTGGTTGGATCGTCGTGGTGGATAGCAATAGTGCAATGATAGTACAGTTTCATTTCTTTTGTACATTTGATATTGCGGGGCGAGCGTCCGACATGTGGACTGCCGTCACTGCCAGTTTGTATATTATTCTTTTGGGGCACGACCGGGCTGAGGTCGATGTCACCCTTGTATATTATTTTATTTTCTCTACTAGGATTACCCCGAGGTGGGGTGCACGAATAGCCGGATTCTAGAGGGCAACTGGTCCGCATCTCATGGCTTTGGGATGGGAGGACCTTACTCTAGAATTGGCGGGCTATTCGCCGCGCTCGTAGGGGGTATAGGTTGACCCAGGAGGGGTGCCCAAGTTACCGGATTCCGTGAAGTGCTGGGTGGTCCATTCACGTTGCTGAAAGGGGCTGCCTCACTTCTGGTTTTGGCGGGTAACTTGCCGCGCTCGTAGGGGTCTAGGTTTCATTGCACAGGCTATGCATACGACAGGGAACGTCGGGTCTCACTTGCGGCTCAAGTGAAACCCCGGGCTCCAGATTATCCACCATTCTGTATTGCTTCTGTGATGTTTCTGTGATCTTGCTTTATATCATGCCTGGGACGAATGTTATATATATATTTTTATATATTAGTAGATGTTGTATATGTTTTGCACCCGCGCTAGCCCGGTCCCCGCTCAGTCGTTAGTTAAGTAACCTAACGGGTGATGACGGGACCCAGTGGCGAACGCGGATGGCATATACGTATATTTTATTTTCGTTCTTTTCTGGTGTGATTTATTAATGGGACTGCGTTGATTCTAATCAATGCAAAGATAAAACAAATCTATATATGATGTTGTTGGAACCAAGTTTTTTTTAAAAAGCTGACATTACAGACGTTCTCTTTTGCTTTGCATCGTGGTATTCATTTGGAATATCCTGCACCTCATTCGACGAGGCAAAGGCCGAGATCCTTCATCGGGAGTGACCCCTTAGGTAAAAGTTTGCATCAACGTAATAACTTTACTATAGTCGATTGTTTTTGCTTTGCATCGTGGTATTCATTTGGAATATCCTGCACCTCATTCTACGGGGAAAGGCCGAGATCCCTTCACCGGGAGTGACCTCTTTAGCAAAAGTTTTCGCCACTATATATTTATAAAACCACTTGGATTCCTTCAACGATATCAAATTCATTACGTTAAAGGTTTTTTCGCCAAAAACCAGCCGTAACCCTCCATCATTTCAGATAGGTATCTCATAGTATTCGTGCTATGTACGTTGGTCTCTATCAAGGCATAGTGTACGGTAGCTGCGTGATACGTGTCTGTAGATGGATATGCGATTATCTAGGACAGCCGCATAGTCAAGTTGGTCTCTACCAAGGGCTTGTGCGGGTTGGTTTAGATCAATCTTGGATAATGACGGGTTGAACTTGACTAGCGACTTATGGCACGTTGGTCTCTATCAAGGCCATGAAGTCGTTAGGGGTAAAAATCACATCGGGAGTTTCAAACATACAGGAAACTTGCCAGGCTTGCGCATACCTTCTGGAGTGTGGTGACTTGAGTGGCTTCCATCAAGTTATCATGCGATGATAGTTGGATACCGATTCCTACTGATGAGTAGGATTACTCCTCGGGTGATTCCGACTAATTCTCCTTTTAGGTTTGGAGGAGAATTCGAGGAAACAGTGGGAGCCATCCAGATTAGATAAAATGATTAACCATTCTGATCTAGGTTAGAGTGCACGCTGAGTGTTTCTTCTCTCTCTCTCTCTCTCTCTCTCTCTCTGTCTGCGACTATGACCCGACCTTTGACTAAAACTCAAGAAACCAAGTTGACCGAACCTTCTTAAAACACTTTGGCTTTTGGAATGTTACGGTGTCCTATACATCATTGCCACTTCTATACCACCTTTGCATTTCTCCAGAACACCCCGTATTATTACGAACATCCACTTCCATTGGAGAAATTCATCGTATGGTTATATACGAACTCGAAGGAACTTTTTCGAGGATGGATTCTGGTTCTGGAGAGATTGAATAGGATTATTCGGTTGTCTTTTCTCTTTACCTTCTCTCAGGTTCTGAGGGCTCCTAGGATTAGGAGAGGGTACACCTATTGAGCTTATTGGATGGTCTTCCTCCAAACCATAAGCAGGTGCCGAACGGTAGGGAAGGAAGAAAACCAATTAAGCTTAAGTGTGGTGTACAGAAGGTAATAAGTAAAGACATATAAAGAGATTAGAATAATGGCAAAGGAATGCGATCACCATCATTCACGACGAAACCAGGTATACCCCTGCCACTCCTACATCCACTTTGTTTTTCTCTAAGACACTCTGTATCACTACGGATATCCACTTCCATTGGATAAATCCATCGTATAGTTACATACAAACTTGAAGGAACTTTTTCGAGGATGGATTCTGGTTCAGGAGAAAAAGAATAGGATTATTCAGATGTCTTTTCTCTTTACCTTCTCTCAGGTTGCGAGGGCTCCTAGAATTAGGAGAGTACACCTATTACGCTTATTGAATAGTCTTCTTCCAAACCTTAGGCTGGTGCCGAAGGGTAGGGAATGAAGAAAACTAATTAGCGTAAAGGAAGTGTACAGAAGGTAATAAGTAAAGACATAATAAAAGGACTGGAGTGAGGGCAGGTAAGTATATGGTTACTGTCATGAATCAGGATAATGGATGAGGCATTATTAGGAATACCAGGTTACCCCTTTTGAAACGTTTTCATGTTTCAGTTTTACTATTTTAATTGAAAACTGTTTTCCCAATAAGAATCTAACTCCAGGGTATCTATTTACCAGATCAGTTTCTCACATCTGCATGTTATTACAGATCGTGAGTGGGAATAAGATATTGGGAATTGGGTGATTAGATCCTCATTATATCGGAATTCGTTGTAATTGGTGATATTTGAGGAAATCATCTGGATTTTGCCGGATGGAAAATATTTGGTTTTGAATATCCGTTGTTATGCACCAATTTCAAACTGATATATCTGTACATTTATTTTATAAAGTGAGATATAACTTTTTGATATTGTGTCTATGACATTTACCTATATCAGTTGGTGATTAGGTAAGGTGCATTCAACAGCGGTGTAACTCTTCTTAATCAAAGTACAGTTTTTCAACTTACGACGCACAGAGTTTAAGTTATCGGACTCAGGGGACTTATACAAAGTATTGTGTGTTGTCCAGTGTCCGTTAGGACAATGGGGTTGGTACTCGTACTATATTCTGTTTACTTATGACTTCTCCAGTTCTGGACATGTATTTCGTTGAAATGCAAGGTCCAGATATTCAGAAGTTATAGGTATAAGAATAAAGTAGAGAACCATCTGTTGTAAGTATCGGGATTCTTTGAGAAAGTCGAAGATGTAGATACTTGTGTTTGGTATTCCGTTAATAGTAATGGTTTTGAGAACTAGTTTCTCTTTCAGGTTACTCATATATGGATGCACTCCTAGATGAGTAATGCTGATTGTCCTCTTTCCATTTGGTTGATATGCGCTGGAAACAGCTGCATGATTTTGAATCTAGTTCAAATTAGATTAGTGCTTTTGTTTCTATATTAGATATATATAGAATCAATTTACATCTTAACGATGTTAAGGTATAGGAAGTTGTCCGGCTGATACTTAAAACCAGAATCCGGATAAACTCAAGGCACGTTTCAGTAATGGCTGTTTGTGGGTTATCCCGGGCTTTGACGAGGGTTAACTTTCTACTATCAGGAAGATCAATATTTATATTATTCTTGACTCGCCACAGTTTTAGTAAAATGGACTTTTTCAGAAAAAAAAAAACAAAAGTGTGAGTATGGTAGAACTGGAAGTGATTCCAGAACCACAAACGATTACTGGAAATTTAATAGAACCTAAGGATTCAATTGGATTTGATGTTCCATTAGCCACTCCGCAGATTTGGTGGGTAACCTCAATCACCCGAGAGGTACTTCGTTCTTCTCAAAGACGGTGACGGGGAGGTTCTTGTTTACCCAGACTTGTCATTGCTGTTGTTCTAGAGTATAAGACCAGGAAGGAGGATTAGTATAGCGTCGTTCTAAACTAGTTTTAAAAGTGCACGTGTATATGACTCTACCAGAGGGTTGTTGTAGTCAGTGGGAGCAGCGGAAGCATAGTGGGCAAGTTGCTTATGTCTATTTATAGACTAAAGCAGGTATAGCGGAAATAGATCATCTATTTTTGATGTGACAGTCATAGGTTTTGACGTCTTCAGAATAGGAGGTGGATCTGCTAAGAAGGTAGTAGAGAGTGATAACCAGGTATTGGGATGACATGCACTTAATAGGAAGAGATATTCCTATACTACGATTGGTTATACTGTGTTTGTCACAAAGTTGTTTCTCTGCAGAGGATGTGGATATAATATCAGGTTTTCTGGTTACTAGATCTAGATTTGGGAAGTATTCTAATTTGGGTAATTTGATATTAATCTAAAGATATTTTAGAATGGACGACTCCAGGCTTGGTGCTGTACCTGCAGGTGATGGAGTCACCCTCTCTAAAGGTGTCTTACAAACTAAAAGGGAGAGGGATCTGCATGATTAGCATATCACATGCTTAGGCAATTGAGTTAATCATGAAATATCAAGTACCACACCAGATATTGCTTTTGCACGAGATACAATAAGCAGATATATTAATCCAATCCTGGAGAAACATTGGGAAGCAGTTATTGAACATAAGTGAATGTTATAGGGAAATGATTACGGCAGCCTCCTTCAGGAGACGGTTATTATTTCAGGCTTCCAAGATGACCTGGATGACATAGTGGCTGTCAGAGTTATAGTTTTTCCCTCTTCTGAGGGACGGTACGTTGGACAGGTGGTCCAAGCGGATACTGAGGAAAGGCATGGCGCAGGATACTGATTAAATTCAGTGGACGATACAGTCTAAGTAGTTTGCTGGATTTGGAGTTCATTTGAGAACTGGGTCCCATCAGATATCCAGACAAATTCTAAGATAAGTATTGCTCATTTCGGGAGATAGCTATCTCCGTGAAGTTGAGATTAAGAGAGATACAGAAAGAAACACTGGAGCGGATCCATTCACTGAGGCTATTTCTCGAATGCAATCATTTTCGCAAATAGGCTTTGCGAAACTAATTAGTAGAGAAGTTGGGTGTTCGGTATCACACAGGCTGTGAGTATGCGACATCGCAACAATTGGCCTTAAGTGCAAGTAAGAGATTGTTGGCTATAGTGCCCTCAAGGCAATTATAATAGTCGCGGACTTGTGATTTTGATGATTAAGTAAGGACCTATACCGATAAAACAGTCTTACTCAAGATGATAGTATGCTATCTGGTTTGTCTTTATCATCATGTACATGTTGATAGAGCCCTTAGGATTCTTGCTTGACCGCCGGCATTATGATGGAGATCGTATATGTGGGAGCTGGGGTTTATAAGCACATCCTTAAATGTCCCTAGTCGTAGGAGTATCGAGACCGGGCATCGATACTCCAGTATAGACTGGTGTATACTGATCGAGACCCCGACGAGGGGCGGTGGCCAGGTCTCACAAGCCATTGGTGTTAGTTTGTTCACCTAAGATAGTATGCAGGTACTCATTGGGTTATGAGTACACTGGACGGACTCGCCAGGAACACGCTAGTTGGTATTATACCTATTGTCAGATAGCAGTTCCCAGGTGACATGTGTACAGGTTAGTCTGTCGACCTGAGATTGTCATTTGTCTCGTATGAGTTCCCACTGTTCTTTGATTACTACCCTACCACGGCTCAAAGGAGTCGTGCAAACAGGTTTTAGTTGGGTACAGTCCCGAGCCACATGGAAGCAGTGATCGGATCGTCGGGAATTCATCTCTCCCGGTATTGGGGGATGATGTCGCATTGTGTACGGGTGGCCATCACCAGAAATCCATGGCCATGGTGAACGAGAATTACCGATCCAGGATCGGTAGTTTCTCAGGTGGTGATGGGTTACATACCGACACTAAATATCGCGTTGTTAGGGGTCTAAATTTATCTACCCCCTAGACTCGATATGCGATACTCTTAGACGAACAGACCGGACTGTACGGATATTGTCACTGTCAGGCTCAGTAGGGGTTCAGGATGAGTTTGCTCGTCGGCCTCCCTTTCGCTCAATACTTGGGTAGCCGTTACGTACAGCTAGTGCCGCTGACGTGCTTGTGGTTAAACCCAGTGCCAGCGTATTAACGAGTCTTTAGAGTCGCACACAGAGGGCTTTCACGGTTCAGGCGATATGGTGTACATAACGTATGTTGATACATACAGGTGTCCGATTAAATATGTGCACTTGCTGCGCAGACTTTGATCGGACGGTTGATAATACTACCGGCTTAGGATTAAGCCGGATTATTAAATCGGATTTTGATTTAATAAGTTATATATGTATTTTTATATACGTATTCTAGTATTATTGTTCTCTATTCATTTTCTATCTTAGCTATTCGTATTTTTGGTACGAATACGCGTATATGTATTTCGGTACTTGTACCGGGAAGTATTCCGTATTTTATACGGAATAGCTTCTAGAAGTTTTGCCACCTCATTATTGATTTTCCATTTATGGAAATTCATTTTGTTTCATAATGAGGTGGAGGGGTGACATGGCATTGACATGGTCAAAGCAAGGCTTGAAGCATGGAACAAAGTATGGTGGCTATTTGTTTATTGGTAAAAGAAAAATGATTTTTTCTTGATGGAAGGGAGAAAGGGGGCCCGGCCACTTTATGGTGGTGGGGGGTTCATTTCATTTGGGGTTTACATGAAAACATTAGGCTAGCCCACTCTCTCACTTTCATTACTTGCACACTTAAGCAATTTTTTGCTGATGCAAAGTCCACCTCCTTCTTCATCTTTCTTGAGTTGCTCCATGGAGCTCATGCGTACGAGAGAAAATATAGTGACACATCCTACACCCCCACTCTCCATTGCTAGCGACCTCGGAGCGTCGGTCGCTTCGTTCAACGAAGCTGGAGCTTGCGCCGTTTCCCTCAGGTCGATCATCGGAGACGAAGGAAGACCGACAACCAAACCACATCAACAAGCCGCTAGACGGATCAACTCGGTATAACGATTCTAACTCTTAGTTAGTTTGCTAGTTTAGGGTTTAAGGTAGATCCGGGATTCGGGTAGCGGTAGCGCCGGTTCTGTAAATTTTTGTTCCACATTTTGGCCGCGTTTCGACGGCCGGGGCGCTGCCGGGACCCTGCAGTTACCTCGGTTTAGAGGTTGGAGCTTGAACTATAAACTCTCGGGTGGATCGTCTTTCACTTGAGGAGACCGACCTTACAAGCTCGATCCGATCTTCGAGGAGCCAAGGAGAGGCGGAAAAGAAGACCCGAAGGACTAGTACATGGAGTTATACCATTCTTACATAGTAGTTAAAACTCTAGTTGTAGTTAGTTAAGGTTCAAGTAAAGATCCTTGAGTTTAGTCGGTGTTGCGAAACTTGTAAAAATTGTTTTTTGCATATTCCGCCTCCACGCGAACCCGCAGGGTGCGCGACATCGACTTGCAGTGGTATCAGCGCCTACTAAACCTTAACTATCTAGTTAGCAAGTAGTTAGAACTTTGATCATCGGAAAAACTCGAAATCACAACTTCAAAAACCTGGCTTGCTGCCGTTTTTAAAATCTGATCAAAAAATTATTTCAAAGGCCTTAAAAATACAAGCAGGGTTGTCTAAGAACATAGAAGTAAAACGAGATCGTAACTCGCCAAGACCATCATGGAAGCACGGAAAAACACTGCATTTCACTGCGGTTCCACGGCCGAGTGGAAGCCGAGTTGCACCGATTTTCTTCTGTAGGTCCATTTAGTGGAATTATGATTTCTGGTATATTTGGTTTCTACCCAGTATTGATTGTGTGCTGGTTTGTACATGTGGTAGACACGAAAAATATGTTCGATCGAAATTCTTAAGTTACTTGGCTAATCGGGTTTTCTATGTTTGGATATATGATGCTAAACGTATGCTAATTGCTATACATCGATTAGTGGGTGTTTCATATATCTATAATCTATGATTGTGGTTTGTGGATATGGAATATTGGATAGTCATGGATGAATAGCCGGGGGATGTGAGAAGTGTGTTTTCTTTTCTTTCATTCATATAATTTGTAAAGTGATGTAATATTATTTTGCGGGGCACATCCGAGTTGAGCTTGTAGCCACCGTTGTATTATTTCATTTACTGTTTTTGGTCTTAGGATAGACCCAAGGTGGAGTGCACAAACTACCGGGTTCTTGAAGTGTAACGTTTTGAAAATCGTTTATGTGAAATTCCGGATAATCAGTAAAATAACTGGTGTTTTCCGTAAAAAGCCAGGAAATAATTATTTTCCACATAAACTTAAATATACCTATTCTAGCTATATAATTGCTAGTATTTGGGAGTTAATGGGTCAATTATAAAATTGCTAGTTTACTAAAATTTTTCCGTAATTAATTTTTTTTAAATATTATTTTAATCCTTCACTAATACATTTAATTAGTGATAATTACAAATTGGAATGGGTTAATACAAGTTTTGTGCATCATGACACATTAAACCAAAATGTAACATGTTGTTTTTGAAATGAAAATAAGTTGTCAAGATGGTTTTAGAAAATATAAAAGAAAAAGGCTTAAATTGTGAAAATAAATTAAATAGAAATGAGGTTTGGGCTTGATGACTTGGGGTATGGTTGCGTGTTACTTGGTATTCCTCACACACACCCACACACCATCACCCTCTCCCCTAAGGTGGCTGAAATCAGTAGCCCCTCCCCAATTCCCCACTTCTAAAGTTCAAAGAAAACAAAGGTAAAAAGAAAATGAATAATTAAAGAAGTGAGGTATTTTGATATTTGAGGTATGGGTCTTCTTTTCTTTCTTTGACTTCACACCTCACCCTTCCCCTCACTAAACCAGCAGCCCCCCCATTGTGCTCGGCCCTTGCTGCAGCAGCAGCCCCCTGCTTCTTCCTCACATCTTGTGCAAAAAATTCCTCAAAAATCCACTCAAATATCCCATAAACTCCAAATCCAATCTTTACCCATTATTTATTTTCCCAAGCTAGTATGAATCAAGGAGCAAGATGGCATTTGGAGGCCAAGATTTGTCAAGTTAGATCTACAAATGTTGAGGTATAAATCCTAACCCATTGATTAATTGTCGATTAATAACTTCAATCTAGTCTAATTAGGTGTTTGACTATGGGTTTAATTGAAGGTTGAAAATCTCAAGAGAAAGGTTTTGAATTAAGATTAGGGTTTGATCTTTGGATTATGGTTGTGATGGGTAGATTAACATGTTATGTCATGCTAGAATCTAAGCTAGTTGCTAATTTGCAAATTGTTATTTCTAAATTGTCCTAATCAAGCAATTTTTCAAACTATATTTTTGTGATTTAGGTAAAGAGGCGAGTTTAAAATATAATTAATATTGGTGTGACCTATTTGAGATATTAATTGAGCTATGTAATCGTGAAAATTGCTAAAATATCTAGATTAGTATTAAAACAGGTAATTGTTGCTTACTAGGTTTTCGTTATAAATAGCGTTTATTCCAGTTTGAGGTTTTGACGAATTACAACCTACTTATAATTAGTGTGTTGTGAGTGTGCAAATTGGTACGAGTGGGTACTGGGATTAGTATTTTTCACGTATTGCGACCCTAGTGGTGAATTGAAGCATTGTCGCGGTGCGTTTCGTGCACCAATTGTGTGCGCGTTTAGTTAGTGCGTGTGGTTGACTTGTATTGGTTGTGTCCGCGACTAATTATATATTTATTCTCTTTTACTTGTGTACATTTTTAGGATCGGATGCAGAGGCATCGGATGTGGTACGGTGATGGCAGAGCTGGAATCGAATCAGAGTAGCCGAGGCGTCCGTGTGATTAGATATATATCTACGGAGGAAGTTGGGTGGATGGCGTATAGCACCCCCGCAGTTTCGTAGGGTAGTCTATGTATATGTATGTGTATATATATATGTGTGTGTGTGTGTGTGTGTGTGTGTGTGTGTGTATTGTGAGACGTTATTAATTAGCAAGAATGCTTTAAGAGATCATGGGTTAGTTTTGGCATAATTGAAGGTTAATGCTTTAGTTTAGTTCGTAGTCGCGAAACCCTAGAGTTTAGTTGTTACACACACACATGCACACACATGATATGTATGGGGTGTATATGATTATATGTGTGTGTATGTGTGTGTGTGTGTGCGCGCGCGCGTTGGTGCATATATATATACATATACGTATACACGGATGATGAGGATAGTATATGATACTTGGAGATGAGTCGATATGATTGGGCATGATGCCGTGAGATCGGTGATGTGAATTGGGTCGTGTTATGATATACGACATGATATTTGAGTGGATCGTTGGGCCATGTGTTTTCATACACACACGGATATATGTTGATGGTATCGGAATATACTAGACTTTAGATCAGTACCCCTAGTTCTTAATATTATGATAATGATACCATATGAATAATGAGATAAATGTGATATTTGCCCCGTACCCCGATTTTAGGATGTCGTACGATAGATTTTACCGTACGAAGTATAAATATGATGATTGATCCGCACTCTTGACTCGAGGATATCGTATTATATATTTTACTGTACGTGACGCTATTGAGTCGAGATTACCGACTACCAGATCTATCGACTCGGACTTAGGTGGATTTCCTTACCCCTTTCGTTTAGTCTCTTAGTTTCGTCTTGTAGTTTACTTGGTAGATGTTAGACGGGGCTCGAGTCATACTTATTTTTAAACTAACGAATCGTGGGTATTTTAAAGACAGGCCAAGGGATACTACGGATTTTTCAAAGGACGTACCTTTTCTTAAAAACAATGTAGCCCTTATTTTCTAAACACCAGGATTCGTGCTATTTCAAATGCAAAAACTGTATGACTCATATATATAATGTATATTCTTATATGTTGCGGTTACTACTTTATTTTCCATATATTCCTGTTGTTCGCATCGCATTTCATGGTTAAATGTGTTTTCGTTAGTTATTATGAAACCCATGCTTTCAGGACACCAGCACCATTACCGATGATGCGTATGCTCTACGTACACCTGCTTGCCGGCTCACACACATCATCATCGGTAATTTTCTATGTCACGTACACATTAGAAAACACTACTTCATTGGTATAAATTGCTAGCTGATTGTTTCGACATAGTACTAGTGAGATTGCCTTCATATGCTAGTTTAGACATTGAATTTATTACTGTGATATTTCATGCATGTGTATATTCATTTGTCATGTAATATTATGGGGCCTTATGCCGGTATTTACTGTTTATTGACTTTTGATTATGGGATTCAGATTTTCCATGAGATTTCTGGATTTGGAGAAACCGCAAGGATTTTATAAACTCATTATCATTTCTAAAAATAGAAATTGTGGTTTTCTCGTGATATGATGTGAGATATGTCCACCATAAAGTTTCTCGGTTCTTGAGCAGTATCATACACCCGATTCGAGATAGGGGAGAGACCGTCTGCGGGTGGATGGTGGACCCGGTGTGGTACCCCGGGGCAAGATGGACGTATTGAGAAGGCGTTGAGCCCGGCAGGGGAGTACTACCGACCGATGATTGTATAGAAACTCGACGGATATCCGAAGAATACCGTTCGGAGTTATGAGAGAGATGGATATGGGCCGATCCTGATCATGCGGAGCTTATGGGCCGATCCTGATATGCGGAGCCCGAGATTTGAGTATTATGTGTCGCTGTTGGACACGGACTTCATGATGTTTTGAGTGTCGATGCTGGACACTCGGGTTTTATCATGATTTGTGTATCGTTGCTGGACACATGTGGGATGATGCATTCACACATGATACACTCGATGTATTGTTATTCTTGACACAACAGGAGTACTTGATGTCATATTTATGATATGTTGTCACCCTTGTGTAGTATTATGTATTTTAGTGTATGACCTAGGATAAAGTCATACATGCGATTTCTTCTCGGTGATGTTTTCTACTCACGAGTTGGCAACTCACCCCCGTTGTGCCACAGTTTCTTGCAGGTTTTGCGGTGCCGGTTTCCTTGGCGGCTTGCTGGCACATTGCTTCTTTCTGGGTGATTTCCTTGGTAGGTGGGTTCACTTGCATCGTGACCACCGCAGTACTATTATTTATTTCAGTTGTATCTAGTAACTCCATCAAACAGATTTGTATTATTTGGATAGACTTAGAAAAACAGTTGTTTATTCTTTTGACCTTAGAGTCGCGCGCTTGTATTATTATGGTTTTATGGATTCCTTGATGATGTTGAGTTTCATTCTGAGTTTTGATCCTCGCCCTTCGGCGTTGTATATTATATTGCTTGCGTGGTTGATCTGCCAATTGGCAAAGAGTTAGCTCCCGCTTGGGGATGCCTTTATTCATCATTTATATATATTTCATGTGTTGTACCCGTTTGGGCCCAGTATTTACAAAGGAGACTCTGCCGAAATTTTCGGGAAAATATGACGTTGCTTTTAAATGTTTAATGCCACTTATTTATTAAAACCACTTTATTTAAAACAAGTTTTCTTCACTTCTTCTTTAAAATGGTTTAGATTTCTGGGATTTTGGCTTACTTGAATTAGGTGGGGTCCTATAGACTTCACATGATTCAAGTGCCAGTCACGTGCTATTTTGGGTCGTGACAAAGTTGGTATCAGAGCGCTAGATTTAACCTTGGTTCGAGTCTAGGTTTGACTATGCGGAGTCTAGGATGTATATATATATATTCGGAACCTAGGCTTGACCTTACGGAACTTAGACTTGGTCGAGGGGGTATTAGACCCGAACTTGCGTCGCCTAGGTTGACCTTGGTTGATGGAGTAGGTGACTTAAGTAGAGTGACGTACTGTGTGTATGTTCCGCGGCATACTTACGATACGCTACTTCGCTTAAGAAGCCTTAGGATGTATATTTCTTTGCACCGTATTCTATTCGTTCCTTGATCTATCTTCATCGATGTCGGATGGCGGTTTCTGTTACGACGAGTGCCGAGCAGAGAGAGCTGCGGCTAGAGTTGCGGTCAGCATGAGCTCGTCTTGGACGAGGACTGACCAGGATGTATTCCGGTGACACGATTGCATAGACATGTCGTTTTATTGTGTTTTTCGGTGACATGAGCGTTTCGATATGTCATTTTAGTATGTTTTCTCGTGGACGCGAGCATTTGATATCTACACCAAATGATCGTGCTACCGCTAAAGGCCAGCCAAAATGTGATGACCGTTAATGTATCATCTATCCTTGAGGATTGAGGCATTGTTTAGCGTGCGGACGAAGGGTATTCACATATTGTCTAGGTGAAGTTAAAAAGTTCAAACGAACGTCAGAAACCTATTTTTTCAAGTTTAAGGTATTCGGAAAAACATGCAAGTAATTCTGTGAACCTTCTAGAAGAATGAAACCCTAACTCGATATAATGACCATGGAACCGCAGTGAACCTTAGGGTTTGCGGCAGTTCCGCGGTGCCATTAATAAGGCTTGGGTCTGCCCTTCTACGGTTGGTCCATAGGTACTGTGGCATGTACTGGATATTATTAAACTGTGCTCAAGTGTTGAGCTCTTGGGGAATTATGAAACTTTGATGAATCGATTGAAAAGGTTAATGTCGTCTGGATATCATGTGATGGTATACAATACTTAGAATCTACAAGAAAGCTAATTTGGATTTTATAAATCTAGCAATTTAGTATCAGTTGATCGGTTGCCACGGGATTTTGATGAGATGACGTTCCACTCTGTTGACATCAGAGATGTGATACGCATGCATAGGCATTGAATATAGATATATCTTTCAGAAGGAGTCGTGATGAGTATACAGCTATTCCGGAACCAGAAATGGATTTAGTAAAGGGTGATAACTTCCGGGCAGTTCGGCAAAAACAAGAATTGTGAGAGACCCTGTTCAGTTGATAAAACTGCACATTTGTTATTAAATTTTTCCTACTATTTCCATATTTAAAAAGGTCTTTATTATAATATATCATATATATGAGGGTTTATTTGTAAAAATACTATTTTCCATGTGATGATATATTATAATTAGAATTTGGTAGGAAAATGTATGCAAATAATATCATTGACCAAATCCTAAGAGAACAAAGTCTACTAAATATTATTTGAGTTGTTGTGCAGAATTTTTCCAAGTTATTGTGCAGAATTTTTCCAAGAAATCAAGTTGTTAAAGAAAACCTGCCTAATTAAGAAAGCAAAACTTGGAGACCAAGTCTGGAGCAACCACGAGAAGATTTCAAAGATCCAAAGATTCCAGAGAACTCCACGTGGCAATTAAAGAAAAATCCTAGAAATTGATCATGGGCTCTGATTAAATGGCCGCGGATCTGCGGCCATACCCCGCTTGGGCCGTGGATCCGCGGCAGGAAAAGGGAGTTAGAGGATGCATTTTTTTGGGGAGAATCTTTATAGTTAGCTTCCATATTTGGAAGCAAGAGTTCTGGCTTTGGGGCTATAAATAAAGACCGAGAGCCTCTTGGAAAAATCATTAAGCCGACGAGATCACGAAGTCCAAGACGGCTCACGCATCCAGGCTGATCATCAACGGTTCATCTACCTCCTTAGAAGAGACCGAGAAGCAAACTAGTATTTGTAATCATTTTCTAAGGAATCAAAGTGTAATGAATATTGTTGATTAATAAAGGTAGCTTTCTTTTTTCTCATTCTATTTCTTCGTAGTTTAATTATGCATTTTCTCTCCATCTCTTTTTCTCCCAACATGCGCGAGTAATTCTCTGCTTGTTAGGGTTCGTAGGATTAGGGTAGGTTAATGGATGATGAAAATACCTAAACTCTTTTTACATCCTATAAAGTTTATAAACTTTATCAAAACAATCATTAACATCCTAATCGGGCGCGCTGCCAATTCATTGTTAGCCTTGACCGCGATTAGAGATTAGATTAATGATTGTTTTGGTAAAGGCTAGATATGAACGGAGTTCCGTGTCGAGATAGGGGTTAAGAGTGGGATTCCTTTTCCGTCCAGAAACCCTAATCTGCACGCATCACTGTCGTTCTAGTTTTAAATCTATTAAAGAATAGAAATGGTAATTTTTAATTAATCATCCATAACTACTAAATCCTAATGACCCCTACAAGCCCCTTCTTATATAAACTTACATCCGTGTTTAACGTAGATCTAGATCCTACAACCATTCTACAATCTTATTTCTTTCTCCTTTCTTTTTCAACACATCTAAAGTAAGAATAAAAGATTCAACGTTTCCCAGAGGACGACCCGTACTCATCTCAGTTTAGTTACATGTGACACCGTTATTGATTGCGGTTATTCTACAAACACAATTTTTCACATAAATCAAATGGCGCCATTGCCGGGGAGACGTGCGTAATTTTTTATTCTTACTATTTATGTTGAATTCTTATACGATCTGTATCATAAATAAAACAAAACTTCAAATTGTATATTTAACGATTATTGTGTGAATTTTGCGAGGGAATCTGGAGTCACAGACTTGAGGAAACATGAGACATATACAATCATTGAGATCCAGAGAAGTAGTGAAGTCCACAGAAAAAAAAATTCATCAATTGATCTCTCCCTTTTGCGGCGGAACCGCGGCGGGAAGTGCACATCGGCGGCGGAAGCGCGGCCAGTTAGGAGATCTAGGGCTTCAGTCTTCTCTGATCCTTCTCTCCTGCGGCGGAACCACGGCCGGATGTGCACATCGGCAGTGGAAGCGCGGCCAGTTAGGAGGTCTAGGGCTTCAGTCTTCTCTGGTAAGATTCTAACCTCTTTCTCTCTTCTCTGAAATCTAATAAAATATCTTTTCTGCAGGATTCTTTGCAAAATATCGCCGCTCAAAAATCTTTTTGCAAAGTTTTGTTTTGCGGTTTGTTTTTGCATATTTTAATACGGATTTTTAAAGGGCAAGACCAATATCCAGATTAGGTGGGGATTTCATCACCCTTTCTAAGCCCCACAAATCATAAACCGAGCATCTGCATCAACCCAACATTAATTTAAAAAATATCTAGACCAGACTCTAAGGACTGTCGCGCTCAATAAGGAGAGAGAAAGGTCGTGGGTAATCCATCATTTATCCGCATTACTTTTGTGGTGTCTAGACAAGTGTGTCTAAGGCGAGTGGTTACTTAATTAGGACCACTACTTTCGTAGTTGGGAGCCTCCTACTCACCTGGCACTTACCTGGCTATGAGGGTAGTAAAGAGGCGGTAGTGGTTTGATCCTACGCTTTGTCCTTTGGAAGTATAGGAGCAGTCTAGAGACTGGACCTAGGTAACCATAGTTCTAGGGTTGTTTGTGCATTTTTTTGTGATTTGTCTAAATCCGTCATTTTTCAAAACAAACCAATTATTTTCTCCCCTTTTTACCCTTCCCCCTTCTTCTCTTCTTATAATGGGTGACCTAAACAGAAGAACACTTTCCGAGCTTTGCTTTCCACAACCAGATATCTCTTGTTTTTGTAATCCTTTCGGTAAACCGTCCGGCTCTTCCATGTCCTTAAGAGTTCATATAGAACAAGAGGGAAGAAACAGTTGGCCACCTCAGTCTAGGTCTTATCAACCATATCCTAATCATACATCTGTTTCAGTTGATACCCAGAGTGAGGAAGCCCCGAGACGAATGTCCATTGCTGAGCATATAGCTAGGGCTAAAGGCCAAAGTTTCAACCCGGACCAATATCAACCATTACCACCACTGTCCAAAGAAGAGTTTGATAGGCGGTTTGTGGCATATAAAATGTCTATTGAAAATAGCCAACCAACCAACCCATATCAATATTCTTCTTGTCATAATATTGATCCTACTCCCATCCAATTTTCGCAACCATTCTATTCCTATCAATCCAATCCGACTATTCCACCTTCTCTAGACAGTTCTTCTAATCAGTCATTTGGGAGTTTTAATTATCCATAGGAATTTCAATCTTATACTGAAACCCCTTATCAACTCAAGTCTAGTCTGGAGCAGACATTAGAAAAATTTCTGGAATTGTCAAACCAAATTAGGAAGGAAACAACAGAGTGGATGCAAGCAAAGAATTTCAAACCTGCCCAAAAATTTTCAGTATATGATTCGGGTATAGGACAAAATGAGAATTTGGGTAGTGAGACAAAACTGTACACCCTTCCTAATCAAACCTCCCCATTCCAAACTGAAATGCACAACTCCAGTTTCAATGATTCATCAATTAATGATAGAATGTCTGATAAGTTGTGTGACTTTGTAGTGTTTGATTTACCCGATTGTGAAGGGTCCATTTTAAGTGAAATCATACCCAACCCTTATGATCTCTACACCTCCGCTCTTAAACCAAAAATGATTGAAAACCATACTTTTGATGAGGTCTTTGAGGATTTTAACCTTCACTTGAATGAGGTGATTGACGTTGGGGATATATTGATTGATGAACCCGAAATTTTGGATGATTTTGTCCCACCAATTCATCAAATCCTTTCACTTCCTTGTGGTCATCATCTTGAGCCTTTAATTCTTCCCGAATCCCAAATATGTCTTGAAGTTGATGATAAAGGTATACCCGAAGAAATACCTCCATCTTCCACATCTGGTACAGCAACACTCGACACACCAATTTGTTTACCCATTTCACCTTCTATTTTCTCCGGTTCTTCTTCTGTTCCTATAGTTTCAGTGAGGTTTGATGAATCACAATCTGTTAATTCAGGTTCAATAATACCAGAAATTCAACTTGATTTGGATATTTTTGAAAATGAGATAGATGAGTTTTTCGAGTCCTCTAGATCAATGATTTTTGATAAATCAAGTAGGATAAATTCTGGCACAAAACTCTTTGTCAGCAAAATGTTCAATCACACAATTGATAAAAGTTTTGAAGAACATTTTGCTGATGAACTTGAATTTTTAAATAATACGGATTTTGTGATTGATCAATCTCCACCTATAGAGGTTGAACCGTCATCATTCCTTCTTCCTAATCATTCATATTCATCATCATTCTTTCTTTTCTCTAATTTCAAACTCTTTCCAGACCACCTCTTATCCCTTCCCCACTTTTTCTTGACTCGATACAACAAATTCTTCCATCAACCTATACGCTATACTGATAAAATCTTTGAATGGTTGGTGTTAAATTTTGGTTTTTGTAAAGTCTTACTTTGACCAAATGACTCACCCCCTCTTAAAATGCTTCGTATTGTCTTACTCATGTTTGAAGGGGGGTATATTTTTGGCTCTTGAACATAACTTTTGCCCTCAAATTTATGAGCCAAAAATAAGTTTGGGAGAGGATTTTCACATTCATATATTCTTGCCCCCATTAATAATATTCTCCCAAACTTAAAGGTTTTTGTGATCCATCAGATAGCAACAGTGAGGACACTGTTGAAAACAAGTTTGGGGGAGGTTTGTGCTTATTTACACATCAATTTGCATCATATTTTGCATAAGCACAACATTTTCAAAAATTAAAAAAAAAATCTTTTATAACAAAAGAGTAAAAAGTTAGGAATAGTTTAAGAAAACCAAGAAAATTAAAAGTTTTCTTAAACGAACCGGTAATAAGTGGTTATGAGCCGTTGTCCCAAGGGTTAGTAAGATGAAGGAAGTCACTAATCTGAGGATAAAAATAAGTCTGAAAAATAGTTTCTATTCTGGAAGCCAAACATTTGAATGTTGATACACTACTAAATGCACTTACACACGTCTTGAAACTCGGAATAGTAGAGGATACCTTGAAATGCTCTTGTCTAAAAGCCAAAGTATGAAGGAAATGGAAAAAAAAATGAAGAAAATATAAAAATGGTGAAAAGAAAAGAAAATGAACACTGGTTTGTTATCGCCAAGGCAGCAATAAAAAATATAGCGAGGGTGCCTCTTCACCTAGTGCCTTAGGGCCAACTGGTCTAGGAGTCACTACTAAGCCTAAGGTAGTGCAAGACGAGGAAAATACTATCACCTAATCAGCAAGCACATAAGTAATCGGTCGGTTAGTACCTCAAGAAGTATTAACGGTCGCATGAAAATGTGTGAGCAAATCTAAATATTCATCAAATTAAAAAGTACTGAGGTAGATGGATAAGAGTATGATAGCTTGAATTGAATTCTCCAAGTGTAGGGATGTCCATTACACACACGTAGGGTTATATGATCAATGTTTGGATGAAAGGTAGGAATGAAGAATTAAGACGATGTTTTATTGAGGGATAATGTGATTTCTAACATCTTTTCATGACTATTAAGATAGGGCTCATAACAACTGAAAAGCTAGTGGAGTTGGAAACTCTAAATTTTCAAAATATTTCTTTTATGGTTCTTATCTTTATATGTAAATTTCACCATCTCTCTTTTATTATAGGATTTTGTGGGTGTAATCCGCTGAAAACCCTCAGGAGACAACACTCCTCCTACTAGGGACACCTACAGGTTTAACGGCTTGTTGCACGTGCTCAGTGCAATCGTGTTTGCCTACGAAAGTGTGCTTAGTTTTCTCCTTTCTTTTTCTCCTTCTCTTGAATAAACTAGTTTGCTCGGGACGATCAAAGATAAGTTTGGGGGTATTTGTTCAGTTGATAAAACTGCATATTTGTTATTACATTTTTCCTACTATTTCCATATTTAAAAAGGTCTTTATTATAATATATCTTACATATGAGGGTTTATTTGTAAAAACACTATTTTCCATGTGATGATATATTATAATTAGAATTTGGTAGGAAAATATATGCAAATAATATCATTGACCAAATCCTAAGAGAACAAAGTCTACTAAATATTATTTGAGTTGTTGTGCAGAATTTTTCGAAGTTGTTGTGCAGAATTTTACCAAGAAATCAAGTTGTTAAAGAAAACCTGCCTAATTAAGAAAGCAGAACTTGGAGACCAAGTCTAGAGCAACCACGAGAAGATTTCAAAGATCCAAAGATTCCAGAGAACTCCACGTGGCAATTAAAGAAAAATCCCAGAAATTGATCAAGGACTCTGATTAAATGACCGCGGATCCGCGGCCATACCCCCCTTGGGCCGCGGATCCGCGGCAGGAAAGGGGAGTTAGAGGATGCATTTTTTTGGGGAGAATCTTTATAGTTAGCTTCCATATTTGGAAGCAAGAGTTCTGGCTTTGGGGCTATAAATAAAGACCGAGAGCCTCTTGAAAAAATCATCAAGCCGACAAGATTAAGAAATCCAAGACGGCTCACGCATCCAGGCTGATCATCAACGATTCATCTACCTCCTTAGGAGAGACCGAGAAGCAAACTAGTATTTGTTATCATTTTCTAAGGAATCAAAGTGTAATGAATATTGTTGATTAATAAAGGTAGCTTTCTTTTTTCTCATTCTATTTCTTCGTAGTTTAATTATGCATTTTCTCTCCATCTCTTTTTCTCCCAACATGCGCGAGTAATTCTCCTCTTGTTAGGGTTCGTTGGATTAGGGTAGCTTAATGGATGATGAAAATACCTAAACTCTTTTTACGTCCTATAAAGTTTATAAACTTTATCAAAACAATCATTAACATCCTAATCGGGCGCGCTACCAATTCATTGTTAGCCTCGACCGCGATTAGAGATTAGATTAATGATTGTTTTGGTAAAGGCTAGATATGAACGGAGTTTCGTGTCGAGATAGGGGTTAAGAGTGGGATTCTTTTTCCCTTTAGAAACCCTAATCTGCACGCATCACTGTCATTCTAGTTTTAAATCTATTAAAGGATAGAAATGGTAATTTTTAATTAATCATCCATAACTACTAAATCCTAATGACCCCTATAGGCCCCTTCTTATATAAACATACACCCGTAATTAATCTAGATCTATATTTTGCATCTATGTTTAACGTAGATCTAGATCCTACAACCATTCTACAATCTTATTTCTTTCTCCTCTCTTTTTCAACACATCTAAAGTAAGAATAAAAGATTCAACGTTTCCCAGAGGACGACCCGTACTCATCTCGGTCTAGCTACATGCGACACCGTTATTGATTGCGGTTATTCTACAAACACAATTTTTCACATCAATCAGACCCTGACAGAATCTTTCTGGAATACTAAACGAGAAGACTTGGTCCCAGGATCGATCGTATTACGCACACCTAATAGGCCAGAGTTCAACATTACCGACGAGACATGTTATGAGTGACCATGATAGTTGGCCAGAGATCTTTAAAGGATGTGCCAGAGCGGAACCGTTTCCGTCATCATTTCCATATTGGGCCGATGAGCTATGTAACTGACAATCTACAGAGAGAGACGAGAGCCTAAAGGCATAAGGTGCTAGACCATGGACATGAGGCAAGTAGATATCTTGCTCTGCTAGCTTTGGATGCACCGACACCTTCTCGACTTGAAGGATGGACATATCGACGACAGTGTTTATGATTTGTGGTTTAGGGATTCGAATATCACGTGTCCGTCATTTTGGATTTCGTTATTTTGGGCAAATTATTTGCATGATTGAGATTTTGTACACTACGGTTGCATTTGACTTCGATGTGATGTCGTTCGAGATGTTTGATTTTGATTTCATGCCTATGGTATGTATGTGTTTTGACTTGTGCCTTCGGTGTAGTTTTCATGTACTTGTAGTACTTAGATTCGATTTTGTGCACGCTGATGCACGTGGTTGTGAGATTATATACCACGGTATACATGATTTGGATTGATGTATGTTGTATACTGTCGATTTCAATTGTGACATTCGATATTTGTTTTCGTGCACCTTGTGTACTTGATTTGGATTCTTGCGCATACTTGGCGCACTTGATGCAATTTTGGTGCACACCAGATGCACTAAATCATGATTTTTCATGCATATCAGATGCACTTGATTTTGTTGTCAGGCACACACGTTGCCCTTGACAGGTGTTTTCGTGCACACCCGTTGCACTTAGATTTTTGTTTCTGTACACATGTATGGAATATTCATTGATTTCGGTTCTGTGCGCACCAGACGCACGTGGCATTATTACTTATACTATTGAGTATCATTTCCTTGAGCAGTACATTTTTATGTCATTTACTATTTGGGTTAGTAACCGAGCAGGACTGTTCTGAGACAGTACCTGAATTTTTTTTGGCATGCATCGATAGTTACCGAAGGGATTTCCAAAAAAATGAGCTACAGTCTCAATAGTTTACCTTTTGTGTCCGAGATGACATGAAAACATTTTACAAAGGAAACCCTTCTAAATTATTTTCAAAATGGCAGGACGTGTATGTTAAACAAAGGATATATATGTATATATATAGTTATTTCTCTACAATAAACGTCCGCTACTTGAGCTGTGATACGCGCATCGCACAGAGGCTTGAAAAAGGTTTGGCATGCATTTCTTTCAGATGTTTTGACGAGTTTACAACGATGCGTACTATGTACATGTTATAGTTTTGATGTATATCATGTTGGTTTTCGTATTGGACTTTGACATTTGTATTTTCACCATGACTCCGATGATTGAGTGATGCTTGATGGAGTTTTGATTTTGAGTTATATACTCGTTTTCATGCGCATGCATTGCGCTAAGATGTGTTTTAAGTATTTAAGATTTCGGAGCCCCGCCGATTTGAGTGCTTTTCTGAAATGTTTTAGTATTAGGGGAGTTTTAATTTAAATTCGGGGAACGAATTTCTTTAAGGGGGGAAGATTGTAACGTTTTGAAAATCGTTTAGGTGAAATTCCGGATAATCGGTAAAATAACTGGTGTTTTCCGTAAAAAGCCAGGAAATAATTATTTTCCATATAAACTTAAATATACCTATTCTAACTATGTAATTTCTAGTATTTGGTAGTTAATGGGTCACTTATAAAATTGCTAGTTTACTAAAATATTTTCCGTAATTAATTTTTTTAAATATTATTTTAAACCTTCACTAATACATTTAATTAGTGATAATTACAAATTGGAATGGGTTAATACAAGTTTTGTGCATCATGACACATTAAACCAAAATGTAACATGTTGTTTTTGAAATGAAAAGAAGTTGTCAAGATGGTTTTAGAAAATGTAAAAGAAAAAGGCTTAAATTGTGAAAATAAATTAAATAGAAATGAGGTTTGGGCTTGATGACTTGGGGTATGGTTGCATGTTACTTAGTATTCCTCACATACACCCACACACCCTCACCCTCTCCCCTAAGGTGGCTGAAATTAGCAGCCCCTCCCCAATTCCCCACTTCTAAAGTTAAAAGAAAACAAAGGTAAAAAGAAAATGAATAATTAAAGAAGTGAGGTATTTAGATATTTGAGGTATGGGTCTTCTTTTTTTTCTTGGACTTCACACCTCACCCCTCCCCTCACCAAACCAGCAGCGCCCCCATTGTGCTCGTCCCTTGCTGCAGCAGCAGCCCCCCTTGCTTCTTTCTTATTTCTTGTGCAAAAAATTCCTCAAAAATCCACTCAAAAATCCCGCAAACTCCAAATCCAATATTTACCCATTATTTCTTTGCCCAAGCTAGCATGAATCAAGAAGCAAGATGGCACTTGGAGGCTAAGATTTGTCAAGTTAGATCTATAAATCCTAACCTATTGACTAATTGTCAATTAATTACTTCAATCTAGTCTAATTAGGTTTTTTATTATGGGTTTAATTGAAGGTTGAAAATCTCAAGAGAAAGGTATTGAATTAAGATTAGGGTTTGATCTTTGGATTAGGGTTGTGATGGGTAGATTAACATGTTATGTCATGCTAGAATTTAAGCTAGTTGCTAATTTGCAAGTTTTTATTTCTAAATTGTCCTAATCAAGCAATTTTTCAAACTAGATTTTTGTGATTTAGGTAAAGAGGCGAGTTTAAAATATAATTAATATTGGTGTGACCTATTTGTGATATTAATCTAGCTATGTGGCCGTTAAAATTGCTAAAACATCTAGATTAGTATTAAAACGGGTAATTGTTGCTTACTAGGTTTTCGGTATAAATAGCGTTTATTCAAGTTTGAGGTTTTGACGAATTACATCCTATTTCATATTATAATTAGTGTGTTGTGAGTGCGTAAATTGGTACGAGTGGGTACTAGGATTAGTGGTTTTCATGTATTGCGAGCCTAGTGGTGAATTGTGGCATTGTCGCGGCGCGTTTCGTGCACCAAGTGCGCGCGCGTTTAGTTAGTGCACGTGGTTGACTTGTATTGGTTGTGTCCGCGACTAATTATATATTTATTCTCTTTTACTTGTGTACGTTTTTAGGATCCGATGCAGAGTCGGATGTGGCGCAGAGATGGAAGAGCTGGAATCGGATCAGAGTAGCCGAGGCGTCCAGGTGAGTAGATATATATCTACGGAGGAAGTTGGGTGGATGGCGTATAGCACCCCCGCAGTTTCGAAGGGTAGTCTACGTATATGTGTCAATATATATGTGTGTGTGTGTATTGTAGGACATTATTAATTAGCAAGAATGCTTTAGGAGATCATGGGTTAGTTTTGGCGTAATTGAAGGTTAATGCTTTAGTTTAGTTCGTAGTCGCGAAACCCTAAAGTTTAGTTGTTACATACACACATGCACACACATGATATGTATGGGGTGTATATGGTTATATGTGTATATATGTGTGTGTGTGTGTGTGTGTGTGTGTGTGTGTGTGTGTGTGTGGATGCGTTGGTGCATATATATATTTATACATATACGTATACACAGATGATGAGAATAGTATATGATACTTGGAGATGAGTCGATGTGATTGGGCATGATGCCATGAGATCGGTGATGTGAATTTGGTCATGTTATGATATACGACATGATATTTGAGTGGATCGTTGGGCGATGTGTTTTCATACACACGCGGATATATGTTGATGGTATTGGAATGTACTAGACTTTAGATCAGTACCCCTAGTTCTTGATATTATGATAATGATACCATATGAATAATGAGATAAATATGATATTTGACCCGTACCCCGATTTTGGGATGCCGTACGATGGATTTTACCGTACGAAGTATAAATATGATGATTGATCTGCACTCTTGACTCGAGGATGTCGTATTATATATTTTACTGTACGTGACGCTATTGAGGCGGGATCACCGACTACTAGATATATCGACTCGAACTTAGGTAGATTTCCTTACACCTTTCGTTTAGTCTCTTAGCTTCGTCCTATTGTTTACTTGGTAGATGTTAGACGGGGCTCGAGTCATACTTATTTTTAAACTAAAGAATCGTGAGTATTTTAAAGACAGGCCAAGTGATACTACGGATTTTTCAAAGGACGTACATTTTCTTAAAAACATCGTAGCCCCTATTTTCTAAACCCCACGATTCGTGCTATTTCAAATGCCAAAACTGTGTGACTCATATATATAACGTATATTCTTATATGTTGTGGTTACTAATTCATTTTCCATATATTCCTATTGTTCTCATCGCATTGCATGTTTAAATGTGTTTTCGTTAGTTATTATGAAACTCATGTTGTCAGGACACCAACACCATTACCGATGATGCGTATGGTCCACGTACACCTGCTTGTCGGCTTATATACATCATCATCGGTAATTTTCATGTCACGTACACATTAGAAAACACTACTTCATTGGTATAAATTGCTAGCTGAGAGTTTCAACATAGTACTAGTGCGCTTGCCTTCATATGCTAGTTTAGACATTGCGTTTATTACCGTGATATTTCATGCATGTGTATATTCATTTGTCATGCAATATTATGGGGCCTTATGCCGGTATTCAATGTTTATTGACTTTTGATTATGGGATTCAGATTTTCCATGAGATTTCTGGATTTGGAGAAACCGCAAGGATTTTATAAAATCATTATCATTTCTAATAATAGAAATTACGGTTTTCTCGTGATATGATATGAGATATGTCCGCCATGAAGTTTCTCAGTTCTTGAGCAGTATCGTACACCAGATTCGAGGTAGGGGTGGGACCGTCTACGGGTGCATGGTGGACCCGGTGCAGTACCCCTGGGCAAGATGGACATATTGAGAAGGCGTTGAGCCTGGCTGGGGAGTACTACTGACCGATGATTGTATAGAAACTCGACGGATATCCGAAGGATACCGTTCGGAGTTATGAGAGAGATGGATATGGACTGATCCTGATCATGCGGAGCCCATGTGCCGATCCTGATTATGCGGAGCCCGAGATTTGAGTATTATGTGTCGCTGTTGGACACAGACTTCATGATGTTTTGAGTGTCGATACTGGGCACTCGGGTTTTATTATGATTTGTGTGTCGTTGCTGGACACACGTGGGATGATGCATTCACACATGATACACACGATGTATTATTATTCTTGACACAGACACGAGTACTTGATGTCACATTTATGATATGCTGCCACCCTTGTGTAGTATTATGTATTTTAGTGTATGACCTAGGATAGAGTCATACATGCGATTTCTTCTCGGTGATGTTTTCTACTCACGAGTTGGCAACGCACACCCGTTGTGCCACAGTTTCTTGCAGTTTTTGCCGTATCGGTTACGTTGGCGGCTTGCTGGCACACTGCTTCTTTCCAGATGATTGCCTTGGTAGTTGGGTTCACTTGTATCATGACCACCGCAGTACTTTTATTTATTTCAGTTGTATTTAGTAACTCCATCAACCAGACTTGTATTATTTGGACAGACTTAGAAAACCAGTTGTTTATTCTTTCGACCTTAGAGTCACGCGCTTGTATTATTATGGTTTTATGGCTTCCTTGATGATGTTGGGTTTCATTTTGAGTTTTGATCCTTGCCCTTCGGCGTTGTATATTACATTGCTTGCGTGGTTGATCCGCCAATTCGCGAAGAGCTAGCCCTCGCTTGGGGATGCCTTTATTCATCATTTATATATATTTCATGTGTTATACCTGTTTGGGGCAAATATTTACAAAGGAGACTCTGCCGAAATTTTCGGGAAAATATGACATTGATTTTAAATGTTTAATGCCACTTATTTATTAAAACCACTTGCTTTAAAACAAGTTTTCTTCACTTCTTCTTTAAAATGGTTTTGATTTCTGTGCTTTTGGCTTACTTGAATAAGGTGGGGTCCTATAGACTTCATATGATTCAAGTGCCAGTCAAGTGCTATTTCGGGTCGTGACATGAAGTGCCGAGTGGCGTATTCATTTTACTGAGGGAGGTTGCTTCACTTCGAAAATTTTGCGGGTAGTTTGCCGCACCCGTAGGGGTCTAGGGTGGGGTTTGGCTATTCATCATGACCGTGGAATCCGTCTTTCGTTATGGGCTTAAACGAAATGCGGAATTCCTAGTATATCCAATATATTCATCTTTGATCTGGAATACCTATTATTGCGTAAGACGAATGGATATATATATATATATATATATATATATATGATATATAGTAAACGTTGCTTATGTTTTGCACCCGTGCTAGTCCAGCCCCCGCTCTGCCTTTAGTTAAGTAACCTAACGGTGCATGACGCGGCCCCGTGGTGAATGCGGATGGCATAAGCGTACGTTGTATTTTCGTTTCTTTCTGTAATGATAGGATTAAATGATGGGACAACATTAGTTGATTAATGCAAAGAAAACAAACCAAAGCTGAATCGTTGGAACGGTTTCAAAACCACTCGGTTTTCTTCAAAAAACAAACTTTTAAATGCGGAACCTAAACCACTCCTTTAAAAGCTATCATGGTTCCTTCGATTATATCAAGTTTATTACGTTCACGATTTCGCCAAAACCATTCGTAGCTCTCCATCATTTCAGATGGGTATTCAGTAGTATTCAAGCTATATATTTTGACCTTCGCCAAGGCATGGTGATTGGTAGCTGCTGGGTATTCATCTGCAACATAGATAGATGTGTTTGTTTGGGACAATCGTACTACTATTTTGGCCTTCGTCAAGGGTATGTACGGGTGGGTTCAGATTAACCTGGACATTGACGGGTAGAACTTAATTTGCGACTTATGATATGTTGGCCTTCGTCATGGTCATAAGATCATGGGGAAAAATCAACATCGGGAGTTTCTAAGGAAATTGAAACTTGCAAGTGTTGCATACCATTTGGAGTATGATGATTTTGGTAGGATTCATTCAAGGTTGTCACACGATGATATTTGGATCCCGATCCAACCATGAGTACCCGCTACTCCTTGGGAGATTTTTTCACTAAACAATCAATGCAATAAACCAAGTAGGTGTCTAGAACGGTGTTAACAGGGCTACGCCTCCAGGAAAAAGAGGTAATGTAATTAAGGGACTTCACGAAAGTGTTGGAAAACCTCTCTCGAAGTACTAACACTAGCCTGGCCGAAAGGTTAAGAAAGAATTGTAGGGTGAGATTAATCTTTACTAATTCTTCTTTTATGGTTTGAGGAAGGATTCGAGATACAGTGGGAGCCATCCAGTTTAGATAAACTAATAACCAATCTAAACTTTCAAGAGTATCATGCTGAGTGTTTCTCCTCTCTCTCTTGACTGCAGGGACGAAAATGACTGGGCTTAAATTTTTACTAGATAATAACATATTGACTGAGCCAAACTATAATGATTGGCTAAGGAATGTCCAGATGGCCATAACCTATGACAAGCTGGGATACCTCCTTACTACCAAAGCCCCCGCCGTCCCAGGTCCAGATTCCACCGCCGCGGATGTTGATATTCGTAAGACATGGGAAAAAGACAGTGCGAGAGACAAGTGACACGTGTTATCCTCAATGGATTATGAACACCAGAGGCAGCACGAGAAGATGGACTTAGCTTCCATCTTCCTCTATACCAAAGTTTTATATGGAAAGCAATCTCGTATCGCAACATATGAGACCTCGAAGTTATTGTTTCAGGCGAGGTTGGCTGTCGGGTCATCTGTAGGGGACCACGTCCTTACGATGATTGGCTATATTAAAAAGCTTGTGGACCTTAGGACCACGTTGTAGAACGAGTTATATACTAACTTGATTCTGCAGTCGCTCCCCTCCACCTACGCCCAGTTTATCTTGAACTTCAATATTCAAGGGAAGGAAGTTTCACTTCCAGAACTCTTCAACATGTTGAGGAGTTCAGTGGGCACCATGAAGGAATCCAAGAAGACACCCGCTCTGCTCATTGGAGAATCTTCCTCTTCTAGATCCAAGGCGAAAACCAAGGGAGAGAAGAAGAAGGCCTCCATCAAGCCGAAATGCGGTGTCAGTAAGGTAGAGGGAAAGGGCAGGGAAAAAGTTTCAGGGCGAACAGTAGGGAAGGAGGAATGTTTCTATTATCACGGGATAGGCCATTGTCAGAAGGAATGCAGGGCTTGGAAAGCCAGAAACCAGGATTCGAAGCACGTTGTGGCTTCGGCTTCGGGTGTGTTTATGATTGAAAACTGTCTGTCAATTAACTCTACTTCCTAGATACTAGATACCGAATTAGGATCTCATATCTGTAATTCATTACAGGCTTTAAGAAACCGTAGAGTTATGAAGGAAGGTGATATGACTCTTAAGGTTGCTAACGGAATAAGCGTGGACGCTATATCCGTAGGGGAATATCACTTAAGATTGACAAGTGAGATGATTTTGATTTAGCGTAACTGTTTGTGTGTACCTAGTCTGGCTTGTAATATCATTTCTGTATCTTTACATTCTAAAGAAGATTATTATTTTACATTTGTAAGCAATGTGGTCAACATCCACCTTGATCAAGCATTGATTGGGTCAGGTACACTAGATAACAGTATATACGTATAAAATCAAGCTCAGGTTTTCAACATCCAGAACACACTTATTAGAAAGTCTCCAGAATTAAATCAGTCTTTCGTATGGCATTATAGACTGGGTCATATCAATAAAACACGGTTGATGAAGTTACATAAAGAGAGATATTTGGATCCGTTCAAATATCAGTCGTATGCAACTTGTCAATCATGTCTCAAAGGAAAAATGACAAAGACTCCGTTCACGGGACACGGGGTAAGAGCGAGCGAGCGAGCTCTTGGGACTCATACACAGGACGTGTGTGGTCCAATGTCAAGAAGGGGTTACTCCTATTTCATTACTTTTACGGTTGATTTCTCAAGGTATGGACATGTATTCTTGATGAAACATAAATTCGAGGCCTTTGTGAAATTCCGGGAATATAAGAATGAAGTGGAAAAATAAACCGGCAAAAGTATCAAGACACTTAGATCTGATCGAGATGGTGAATACTTAAGTGCCGATTTCCTGGATTACTTAAAAGAGAATGGAATTCTCTCTCAGCTTACTCCTCCATACACACCCCAACACAACGGTGAATCGGAAAGGCTGAACAGAATACTATTAGATATGGTACGTTTCATGATGAGTAACGCTAAGTTTCCACGATCCTTATGGGGATATGCACTAGAGTCAGCTGCATATCTTTTGAACAAGGTTCCTACCAAGACTGTGCCTACCATACCATATTAGATTTGGAGTGGGAAAGAACCCAATCTTAAGTATCATAAGATATAGGGATGTCCAGCTTTTGTAAAAAAGCAGCATGCGGACAAGCTCAAGGCACGCTTAGTACTGTGTAAGTTTATGGGATACCCAAAGAACTCCAGGGGGTATCTTTTCTATTACGAAGAGGAACAAAAGTTTTTGCTTCTCCGCATGTCCACTTCTTGGAAACTCAATTTTTAGAAAAAGAGATAAGTGGGAGCGCATTAGAACTGGAAGAAATTCCAGAACCACAAGCTATTACTGAAAGCATGGTGGAACCAGAAATTTCAAAAGAACTGGATATCCCTGCGCCACTCTACAGGACTAGTAGGCAGTCTCATCCGCCCGAGAGATCCTACAGTTTTCTCATAGACAGGGATAGAAAGGATTCAATCATAGACGATGATGATCCAAATAGTTTCTAGCAAGCCATTCAGAGCAGAGACTCGGTAAAATGGTTGGATGCAATGCGGACCGAAAAGGAGTCCATGTACACCAACAAAGTATGGACTTTGGAAATTGCTCCAGAAGGGGTAAAACCCGTAGGCTGCAAATGGATCTTCAGAAAGAAGATTGGTGTAGATGGACAGGTTGAAACCTATAAGGCTAGACTTGTTGCAAAAGGTTTTCGTCAAAGACCTGGTTTGGACTATAATGAAACCTTTTCTCCAGTGGCTATGATCAAATCCATTCGGATCCTTCTTGCCATTGCTGCCTTCCACGATTATGAAATTTGGCAAATGTACGTAAAGACCGCTTTTCTGAATGGAAATTTTGAAGAGTGTGTCTATATGGATTAGCCGGAGGGTTTCATTGAGAGTGCTAGCAGTGGAAGAGTGTACAAGTTGCTTAAATGAATTTATGGATTAAAGCAGGCATCGCGGAGTTGGAACATCTGTTTTGATGAGACGGTCAAAGGAATTTGACTTTATCAAAAATCCAGATAAACCATGCATCTATAGTAAGATTGTAGCGAGAAGTGTGGTATTTCTTGTCTTGTATGTGGATGGCATTCTTTTGATAGGAAATAACATTCCTTTGCTACAATCAGTCAAGGGATTCTTTTCACAATGGTTCTCTATGAAGGACCTGGTTGATGCCTCCTACATTTTGGAGATCCAGATCTATCATGAGAGATCTAAGAGGATGTTGGGACTTTCAGAGTCAAGGTACATCGACACCATACTGAAAAGATTCAGTATGGAAGATTCAAAGCGCGGTAATATACCGGCTTGTCACGGAATCACCCTCTCCAATGAGATGTCTCCCAAGACTGATTTGGAAAGGGAACACATGTCTACTATACCCTACGCTTCAGTGGAAGGTTCTATATTGTATGCGATGCTGTGTACCAGACCAGATGTAGCTTACGCACTAAGCGTTGTAAGAAGGTATCAATCAAACCCAGGAGAGAAGCACTGGACAGCAGTAAAGAATATTCTCAATTACCTGAGAAGGAGTAAGGAGATGTTCCTGGTGTACGGTAGAGAAGACATCCAGGTCGAGGCCTTCGCCGACTCCAGCTTCCAGAGTGACAAGGATGACTCCAAGTCTATGTCGGGTTATGTCTTTACCCTCAATGGAGGGGCAGTATGTTGGAAGAGCTCTAAGCAGGACACCGTTGCTGACTCGACTATGGAAGCGAAGTATATCGTTGCATGTGATGCCGTGAAAGAAGCAGTCTGGATCAGAAAGTTCATGACAGAACTTCTGGTGGTTCCATCCATTGTTGATCCAATATCGCTGTATTGTGACATCAATGGCGCTATAGCTTTTGCGAAGGAACCAAGGTCCCATCATAAGTCTAGACACATCTTGAGGCGGTACCACCTGACCAGGGAGATTGTTGATCGCCGGGAGATCGAGGAGCGGAGAGTTGACACGAAGAACAACACTGCAGTTCCACTCATAAAGTCCATCCCTCAGACCCAGTTCGAGAGACTAATCGAGATGATAGGTCTGCGATATGCCAATACATAGCCTTAGTGCAAGTGGGAGATAGTTAGTGATATATGTCCTAGAGGCCATTATTGTATAGTACTGGTTTGTATATTACGTTTTGAAAGCTTGGGATATATAGGGATATAATAACAGTCTTGCTCAATATGGTAGTATGCTACTTGGTTTGATTCTATCTTAATATGTGTATATATTTCTTTTAACGTATCGCTAATACATATTGATAGAGCCCTTAGGATCTTTTCTTGACTACCAGCGTTGTGATGGCAGTCATACTAGTGGGGAATGGGTAGTCTGTAAGCACATCCTTATACAGGTCGCTAGTCATATGATTATCGAGATGGGGCATCAATACTCAAGAGTAGACTAATGTATACGCTTCTCATCCCTGCAGGGGAAATGGTCTGTCCCACAGCCATTAGTTCGTCGTACTGGAGATAATATGCAGGTGCTCATTAGGTTATGAGTTACACTGGACAGGACTCATGGGGAACTGCTGGTTGGTATTATATCTATCGTCAGGTAGCAGTTCCCAGGTGACATTAGTATAGCTTAGCCCGTTGACTTGACATCGCTACTTCGTCTTGAGTGTGTTCCCACTGTTCTTAGATAACTACCCTACCACGGGTCAAAGGAGTCGTGCAAACAGGTAGTAGTTAGGTGCAGACCCGTAGTACTTGGTGGCAGTAGTGGTTAGATAGAATTCGTCTCTCCCGGTATTGGGGGTTGATATCGTACCGTGTTTGGAAAGCCATTACACAAAGTCCCTTGCTAGGGCAAGTGAGATTTACCGGTAGATACTCCAGTAGTTTCTCAGGGTGTTTTGGGCTCTGCTCTGGCATGACTTATTGTGCTATTAGGGGTTTGACGGTTATCGCCTCTAGGCCCGATATGCGATACTCTTAGACGAACAGACCGGACTGTACGGAGATTTTCACAGATAGGCTCAGTAGGAGTTCAGATGAGTTTTCTCATAGGCCTTCTTATCGATAGATACCTGGGTATCCGTTACGTGCAGCTAGTACCGCTTACATGCTTATGGTTAAACCCATTTCCAGCGTACCGTCGAGTCTTTAGATTCCTACACAGTGGGTTTTCCTGCTTCGGACGAAATGATGTAGAGGCCATATGGTTTTATGACAGGGTTTCGATCATATACGTGTACTTGTTCAAGGATCATGATTCGGATGGATAATACTAGTGGTCTTTGGTTTAAGCCGGATCCTAGTATTAGATTATTGGATTATTTTCGTCTCTTTGTATTCGTATTTTTCGGAATACGTCTATGAGTATGTATATACGGTAAGGGGTGTTCTTGTAATTTGTGCAAGAGTGCTTTTAGAAGAAGACACCTCACTTCTTATATAACCATTTTTGATTAAATGGTTAATGAGGTAGTGGTATGAGGCGTTCTTTGCATTTAATGAAGCATGGCTACTTGGTGACTCATGGGGCGACTCATACTTTAGTGACTATTAAAGCATGCTTGATTCATTGGTTGTGAATTATTTTATGCTTCCTTATTCACAACACTTAGACATTCTCATCACAATGCTCACTACTACACTCTCATCTCCTCAATCTTTCTTCTTCTTCCTCAAGCCTAAAAGTCTTATGTGTTGAGAAATCTAGGGTATTTTAAGACAAATCAATCCATCATCACTCTCTACATCCTCTAGGCTATCTAGTTTAGCGAACTAGGTACCCTAGTTACCTCGGTTTAAAGGTTGGAGCTCGAATTATAGACTCTTGGGTGGATCTTCTTTGACTTGAGGAGGCCGACCTTGCAAGCTCGATCTGATCTTCGAGGAGCCAAGGAGAGGAGGACAAGAAAACCCGAAGGACTAGTACACGGAGGTATAACACACTCTTACATAGTACTTAAACCTCTAGTTGTAGTTAGTTAAGGTTCAAGTAAAGATCCTAGAGTTTAGCTGGTGTTGCGAAGCTTGTAAAAATCGTTTTTTGCACATTCCACCTCCCCACGAACCCGTGGAGTGCGTGACATCGACATACAGAGAGTATCCCAATTTTTTAGGGAAATATTCCTATGTAGAATTTGATTCTACTTGATTTTAACTTGGGCGCCGATGCTCACGTGTCATGCACGTAGGCGCCACTTAAGAATTTAATTCTTATTCATGATAGGATTTCTCGTGCTTTGCACATTGGCGCCCATGTGAGGAGCATGTGCGGCGACATATAAGAATTTAATTCTGATATATAAGCGCTCCTGTGCTTTGCACATTGGCGCCCACGTGAGAAGCACGTGCGGCACCACCATAGGATTTAATCCTATAAGATTGGCGCCGGCGTCGGCGGCGATGCCCTCGTGGAGAGCACGTAAGGCGCTGCCTTATTAAAATTCAACAAAGCTTAGCTTTTTTATTATGTTTAAATATTGGGGGAACAAATTCCCCCCACCGTTGTTCTCACGTGGCTCACACGTGAGTGCAGTAGTGCTACTTTCTCCACCATTTAATCTTCTAGGGAGTTGAACCGTCCATTCACATCCTATAAATAGGGTCTTTAGCCCTTGAGATGACTGTCGTTTCATCATCTTCTTGAAGTTTTTTTCTTCTTTGAGAATTTAATTCTCAGCTTAGATCTCTGCCTACAGAACTTCCTCTGATTAGAGTTAAACTCTTGATTTTTTGGAGGGCCATTGATTTTCCTTTAGACTGTAATGATTTTATTACTTTGATTGCTAACCCTCTACTGGTTTTTTCTTTTCAGGTACTATGGCTTCTAATTTGTAAGATCTTGAAGAAATTATCTCTTATGAGGAGATTCGCATCCAAGGTCGCTGTCAAGGCCAGGAGTTTATTGATGCCCAAAGCGCTGAGATGATGCGTCGCTTAGATAATCACAACGGTTGATTGCTCCCCCGTTGTTCTGCTCTTTTAAAGATCGTTGTTGGGTCGATCTATGAAGCTATACCCGGGCGTCCTGAAGTAATGCCACTCCAAGCGCTCGATGACGCCAAGGATAAGGTACATTCAGTGTACTTGTACCGTGTCTTTCAAAAGAAAGCGATAGTATCAGCATAACAGAGGGTGGAGGACATCATTGGAGACCTTGACGCTTGCATCCGAGGGAAGATGCACAAGAAGATGGTTGATGAGACTGAACGCGCATTGCTTAAGCTTGCTTTTGAGTTTGAGAATCCATTTCCATAGTTTAGCATTCTGCAATTGTAAACATTTTGATGATGTTTGTTTCTCTTTTTTTATCATCCTTATCACTAATGTATAAATTTCTTCGAAGTATGAATGACAAAGCTCCCCCTTTTCTTTACGCCAATGCTCGTATGTGCCTCACGTGAGGTGTTGTTATATATATATATATATATATATTTATATATATATATATATATATAGAAAAAGCTAGAGTCGGTTCTCACGTGTCATGCGTGTGAGGCGCTGCTACAAGATTTAATCCTGAAGAGAACTAGCGTCGGCTCTCACATGTCATGCACATGAGGCGTTGCTCCAGGTTCTAATCCTGAAAAGACTCAGCACCGGCTCTCACGTGTCATGAACGTTAGGCGCTGCTGGGGGGATCGTTTCATCTTCTTGCTCTGATTTCAATGAGTCAACTCTTTCATTTCCAATGCCCCTTTTGTCAGGCCTTGGAAATAGTTCTACCATGCATACCATTTTCTGTGCCTAAATTTAAATACTTCTCTTTATATTCTGAAGCAATGGTCTTCTTCTTCTTCACAAAGAAAGAACCATTTTTTTAACAGATCAAGAGTTATGGCTTGCAATCATAATCATGCTCGTCGGCAACCATGGGAGGTGCCTATCGAGGAAATCGTTCCTCGTTTTGCTGCACGGTTGGTGGATCCCATTTTCACAGATGACTAATATGACACGGTGATGTACGAGCTCCTAACTTGTAGGAGCTCTCCTCTTCCTATCGGCTCCATTTGGCTCCGGATAATCTTCCTGTCTGTGCTTACCGACATTCCTCCTCATCCGACGGAGATGACTCCAGCGATGCTCGACGTAGCGGAGGACAAAATCGAGTGCTTTCTTAAGGCAGATTTGATTACCCAGCCTCTGAAGGATCACACTATTCAGTTGCTAAGCCAGATACGGGCTCAGCGGGCCATCATGTCTGCCTTCGCTGATGGGCACAGTGCTGACTGATGGAGAGCGACTCCTCACGAAGATCGCCGCTTCGACATGGTAGAGAAGGCTGAGAAGGTTTTAGAAAAACTTATTCATAGTTTTGTAAACCCTTGTACTTTTGGTCCTGATTAGTCTGAAATATTGCACATTTAAATGATTATTCCCCCACTATTGTTAAGTTCTAAAATGTGTTTATTGTAATTATAGAACATATGAGAGTTTATGTATAAAAAATTTATTATCGTATGTTTCTACATTATATTTAACATAATGAAGGAAAATACATGCATATAATATTTATATAAAATATTAGTAATTAAAATATGCATATCATATCAAATAATTCTAATCAATATTCTTAAAATATTGTATCATACAAATGGTTAGGATAATATCTCAAAATAATAACAAATATTACTGACACTATGACTTGAGATATTGTGCAGATATTAGCTCAGATCTGGGGATCAAAAGATCCAAGATGTCGGAATCAAATCTGTCAAAATATTGAGGGAAAATATAAGATCTAGCAACGGCAGAGATTCAGAGTAAGATTTCCAAAATCCAGACATAGAAGAAATTTACAAATTTCAACACCAGAGACCACAGAAAATCCCATGCCCTAATCCCACTAAACCGTCGCGGTTGGGCGACCAAATAGATATATACGCGACGGATCCTGTTGGAGATAGTGCCCTCAGAGTTAATTATTGGTTCACAGGCACGTGATTGGAATTATTGAGGGAGGACCTGTCCCAGTAGAACAGTCTTACTCAAGATAATAGTATTCTATCTGGTTTATCTTTATCATCGTGTACTGCTTTAAGTGACCTGAGAGATCGCTATTGCACGTTGATAGAGCCCCTAGGATTCTTGCTTGACTTTCAGCAGTATGAGGGCGATCATATACGTGGGAGCCGGTAGTCTATAAGCAGATCCTTAAATGGTCCCTAGTCATGGGAGTTTCGAGACAGGACATCGATACTCCAGAGTAGACTAGTGTATACAGTCGAGACCCTGACGGGGGGCGGTGGCCGGTCTCACAAGCCACTGGTTTCAGTTGGTTCACCTAAGATGTATACAGGTGCTCATTGGGTTATGAGTACACCGGACAGGACTCGCCAGGAACATGCTAGTTGGTCTTATACCTGACGTCAGATAGTAGTTCCCTGGTGAATGATGTTTTAGAAGAGAGCGTCTATAAGTACACAGCCAGAGGGCCTCGTAGACAGTGGGAGCAGCGGAAACGTGTGCAAGATGCTTTATAGGATAAAGCAGGCATCGCGGAGTTGGAACATCTGTTTTGATGAAATAGTCAAAGAGTTTGACATCATCAAAATGGTAGATGAACCTTGTATATACAAAAAGGTGTAGGGAGTATGGTGGCGATCCTCGTAGAGTACGTGGATGACATACTCTTGATAAGAAAGGATTTTCTTATGCTACGCTCGATCAATCTTTGATTATCACCATGATTCTCCATATAGGATCAAAGTGATACCTACTAAATCCTGGGTTTTAGATCTATGAGATAGATCTAAATGGATAATAGGACACTCACTAGTTGTAGTGAGATCGTATCAGTTGATCCTGGGAGAATCACTGGAAGTGTTCCAGGGTGATAAAGACGACTGAATGTCAGTCACAGGCATTGTCTTTACCCTCAGTAAAGGGACGGTATGTTGGAAGAGTTCCAAGCTAGATACCGTGGCTAACTAGACGATAAAGGCAGGATACATCGCTACTTAAGATGCTACCAAAGAGGATGTTTGGGTGTATATTGGTTCATGAGATGAACTACGTGCCAACCATTGTGAGACAATGGAGTTATGGCTTATGCCAAGGAACGCCGGTCCCATCAGTGATCCAGACATATTCTAAGGCAGTGTCACTTGATCATGGAGATGCTTGATCTCCAAGGGATCGAGATTAGGAGAGTAGACTCAGAGGACAACACAGTGGATCCACTCACAAAGGCCTGTTCCCAGAGAGAGATTTTTATGGGATGGTTGAGTATGAGATACTACAACCACTGCTATCAGATGGCCCTAGTGCAAGTGGGAGATTGTTAGTTATATGTATGCCCTAGAGGCCATTACTATACATAGGATGTATATTGTAGTGGATGCTTGGACATATATAGGGAGGACTTTCTTGCTCGACATGATAGTATGCTATCTGGTTACTCTTTACCTTAACGTGTATACTGATTGTCTCTCTGTTATATGTTGGTAAAGCCCTTAGGATATGTACTTGACTACCTGAACTATGATGCGGATCATACTAGTGGGGACATGGTAGTCTATAAGTACATCCTTCAAAGTCCCTAGTCGTGGGTGTATCGAAACGGGGCATCGATATACCAGAGTAGACTAGCGTATACCTTCTCGACCCATACAGATGGGCGATGGATGATCCCATATCCATTGGTGTTTGACATCAGAGATGATATACGGGTGCTCAGTAGAGACTGGGTACACTGGACGGACTCGCCGAGAACTCCCAGATGGTATTATACCTTACGTCAGATGGCAGTTCTCTGGTGACACTGGTACAGAGTAGTCTGTTGACCCGAGATCGTCATAGAGACTTGTGTGGTTCCCACTGTGCTTTGATTTCCATCTTACCACGTCCAAGAGGGCGTGCAAAACGGTGGTTTTTGGGTACAGTCCCGAGTCACATGGAGGCAATGAGCGATAGGAGGGGATTCGTCTCTCCCGGTATAGGGAGTTGATGTTGGGCTGTGTTTGATTGGCTATAACCGGAAATCCCTGGCCAGGGTTGCTGAGATTTACTGGTAAGTGTTACCAGTAGTTTCTCGAATTGTTATAGACCTCATATCGACACGACTTATCAAGCTATTGGGGTCTGACGTTTACCACCCCTAGGCGAGATATGCGACATATCAGACGATTAGACCGGACTGTACGGTAAGTGTTACGGTTGGATTCACAGGAGTGTGAGCGGGCTTGCTCGTCGATCTTCTGATCGCTCAATACCCGGGTGGCCGTTACGTTTAGCAGACCGCTTGCGGCTTGTGGATGTTTGATATGATCATCATCCGCTGCCGGCGTATTGACGAGTCTTTAGAGTCCTACAAAGAGGTTTCCTGGCTCAAGCGAAACGAAATAGGAGCGCATATGAGATATGTGCGGGACCGAGAATGATACCAGTATGTGATGCTGTATTCGATTCTCGCGATTTGTGACATTGATCGGTTATATGCAATATAGCCGGGTTATCGGATCAAGTGTTGATTCGATAAGTTGTTACTGTTTATACTAGTCGGTTATATGCGATATAACCGGATCATTAAAGCAAGTGTTGATTTAATGATTTAATGTATAATTATATATTTGATATATTACTTTGCATTAACTAGTATCGGTTCACTTTAAATGGATTTTCTCACTCGGATGTGCACATCGTATATGTGATATACGTTTGTGCACTTGGATGTATCATGTTTGATGATACATGTTTACTTGAGCTTGTGTAAAGAATAAACCATGGTTTTATGAATGGTTAGGGTTTTGATTTCTTATTCATTTATTCTTTTGGGAAATGAAAGGATAATGAAAAAAATGGTTTCTTCTTTATTTCTTTCTTGAAGCTTCATGAAGACTTTGACCAAGTGACCATTTTGTCTCATGCTTAACCCTAACCATTCCACTTAACCATGATTCATTCTCTACACTTGACCATGTTTTGATTATGATAAGTATTCATTTTTCTTTTCAATTTAAATTAACTTATCATATTCATTCTTTCTCCTTCTTCTTCTTCATCACATGAAGAAAGCTTGCTACTACAATGGCAACTTGAGAAAACAAGTGAGAAATCCAATTCTAAAGTGAACCCACTTCCTATTTCTTCATCCTCTACCTCTTGCCAAGTAGTATAGGATGTTTTCTTCACAAGTTTTATGACTTGGTGAAGTGGGAGCTTAATCTAGTGATGCCTCGACGTAGATCATCTTCGGCATCGACATCGACGACCTAGCCCACCCTTTTCTCCGACGAAGCCGACGCTAGAGTCCGGGATCCGATTGGGACAGCGGAGGGACTTCATCATGGAGCTATGGAGGTGGAGAACCGGATCTACAAAGGTTGTATTTCCGTTCTTTAAGTTAAATTGTTAACTAGTTGCTTATTCGCCTAGAATTCTAGTTAACGATCCGTATTAGGGTTTCTCGGCACCCGTAAAATTTCAAAATGGCATGGTTGATGCCTTGTGAGACCTCCTTAGGGTGCCTAGGAACCCTACAATCCTACCATTGCAGAAAACAACCAAAATATGACGTACGCTTATGCCATTCGCATTAGCCACGGGGCCCCGTCATCACCCGTTAGGTTACTTAACTAACGACAGAGCGGGGCTGGGCTAGCGCGGCTGTAAAACATATGCAACGCCTAAATAGTTATCATATATAAATATATAGCAATGATAGACATTACAGATCATAGATGAACACTTTGGATATACTAGGAAACCGCGATTCGTTCGAGCCTGCAACGAAAAACGGATTACACGGTCGTGATGAATAGCCAAACCCCTCCCTAGACACCTACGGGTGCGGCAAACTACCCGCCAAGTACCCGAAGCGAAGCAACCTCCCTCAACACCGTGAGTAGGCCACTCGGCACTTCGAGATACCCGGTAGTTTGTGCATCCCACCTTGGGTCTATCCTAGGAGCAAAAACAGTAAAAAGAAATTATACAATGACGGCTACAATCTCGACCCGGTTGTGCGGCCATACAAATAATATTACATCAATTTACAACTTTTACAATGAATGAAAGAAAAAGAAACACTCATCTCACACCCATTCCCGACTATTCATCCGCGACAATCCACCGAGTTCATATACACAAACCATCAACATTACAGATCACAGATATGTATAACCCCCACTAATCGACGTATAGCGATTAGTAGACGTTCAATACATGTATCACATCACAGATAATATCCATTAGCCAAAGTGTACGGAATACCGATCAAAATACGGATTTTTAACCACCCCAAAAGTCAATTTGCTCTCTGGAAAATCTGGGTGGAAAAAACATGCATTAAAAATCCCAAAACAGCCAAACTAAAACACTGCACAAAACCCGATCCAGTGACGAGTCAAAACCGCGGCAGAACCGTGACAATAAGCATGTCATTGCCGCGGAACCGCAGTCGTTTGATCAATTCACTGGCTCGTTTTTCTGCAGTGTTTTCATAAAACCCTGAGACGATTTTTCATATATTTTAAATCACAATTTGAGCAGAATGAAAATCGACAGAAACTAGAGGTTTTGCGGATGTGTTTTGCGACTTTTTTTCCGATCGATGTTCTAAACACTTTGCTGACTTACTAGTTTATGTTTAGCTAGGCTCTGATACCACTGTGAGTCCACGTTGTTCACCCCGGTTCTTACAGGGAGGCGGAAACGGCGAAAACAATAATTTTGGCTCAAGGCAACATGGACTAAAAGTTGGATCTTTGCTAAACGAGAAACTAGTAAACAACAAGAGGCTACAACTACTATGCTGTAGAAAGTATACCTCACGATACCGGTCCTTCGGGTCTTCATTCCGCTGTCCCGCTCATCCATCCAAGCTCCAAGTGTCGATCCGGACCTTAGGCACCTCCGCGGCCTTCTTGAGTCGAAGACGATCCACCCGAGAGATGTACACAAAGCTCCGCCTCAAGCCGAGGCAACTAGGGCAAAGTGATTGGTAGTCGAGAAGCCCTAGAATGTATAGAGGAGATGTATGGATGTATTTGTCTTTGTGGGATCTTTTTCTCTCAACACATGAGATCAAAAGATGAGATCAAGAGGAGGAAGAAGAAGGAGAAAGATAAGCAACCATGGAGCTTCTCATTTCAAGAGAGAGAATGAGAAAATAACAAAATGAAAAGCTTAACTAAGAGAGAACCCAACCATGGTTGCAATAATACTCATTTTCATCATTACTAATCCTATCATCAAAAAGTTGATGGCTACAAATGACATGACCATTATCATAACAAAAAGAAAAAGAAAACCAAAGAATACTTTAGATCTTTCAAGAAGATCCTAGTCAACTTTGGTCAAACGGTCAACAAAGTCAAGATGGTCAAATGGTCAATATAATTAGCCATAACATAATTATCAAGGAAAGGATTAGTAAATAATGTCCCCGGCTCATAATGGTTTTGACCGAACCAACTGTCAAAACCCTAATGAGGCACCTCCTCCTTCTCCACTCCGCTAAACTGTGCATACACACCCGCATCCGCATTCTGTAGAATGCGAATGCACAGAAGACAAATCAAATCCATATGTGCAATACTAGGATCTGGCTTAAACCAAAGCCCACTAGTACCGCCTGCCAGAACAGCATATGCACACAAGTGCACGTAAGTGATCGTAGCCCTGCCGTAAAACCATACGGCCTCTACACGTTTCGCTCAGTGCAGGGAAACACTCTGTGTGGGACTCTAAAGACTCGACACTACGCTGGCAGTCGGTTTAACCACAGACCGCAAGCGGCACTAGCTGTACGTAACGGTCCCCAGGTAGATGTCGATAAGAAGGCCGATGAGATAAACCCATCCGAACTCCTACTGAGCCTGTATGTGACAATCTCCGTACAGTCCGGTCTGTTCGTCTGATACATCGCATGGCAGGCTTAGGGGGGAGGTAAACGTCAGTCCCCTAATAGCGGTACAAGTCGTGTCGGAGTGAAGCCCAGAACACCCTGAGATAACACTGGAAACCTACCAGTATATCTCGCTTGCCCTGGCCAGGGACTACTTGTGTGATGGCTTTCCTAGACACAGCGCAATGTCAACCCCCAATACCGGGAGAGACGAATCCTGTCTAACCGTCACTGCCTCCAAGTGCTTCAGGACTGCACCCAACTACTACCTGTTTGCACGACTCCTTTGAGCCGTGGTAGGGTAGTGATCAAAGTGCAGTGGGAACACACTCGAGGCGAAGTGACAGTATCAAGTCAGCGGACTAAGCTGTACTCATGTCACCAGGGAACTGATAACTGACGATAGGTATAATACTAGCCAACAGTTCCCGACGAGTCCTGTCCAGTGTACTCGTAACCTAACGAGCACCCGCATACTATCTCAAGTACGACGTACTGACGGCTGTGGGACAAACCGTCTCCCACGCTGGGATGAGAAGCGCATACGCTAGTCTACTCCGGAGTATCGACGCCCTGTCTCGATAGTCCAACGACTAGGGACGTGTATAAGGATGTGCTTATGGATTACCCAGCCCCCATGAGTGTGAGCGCCATCACAATACTGGTAATTAAGCAAAGATCCTAAGGGCTCTACTAATATGTATATAAGCGATATGCTAAAAGAAACACATGCACATATTGAAGTAGAGACAAACAAAGTAGCATACTACCATTTCGAGCAAGATTGTATATACAACTGTGAATATCCCAAGCTTCCATCAAGTAATATACATACTAGTATGATACAGTAATGGCCTCTAGGGCATATACACTAACATGCATGACTCAGTAGAGCTATGGTAGGGCAGTTATCAATGCACAGTGGGAACTCACATGAGACAAATGATGATCTCAGGTCTAAAGACTAACCTGTACTCATGTCACCTGAGAACTTCCACCTGACGATAGGTATAGTACCATCTGGAAGTTCTCGACGAGTCCATCCGGTGTACTCACACCTAGTGAGCACCTGTACACGATCTTAGGTGCAAAAGACCAATGGTTGTGGGACCATACCATCGCCCCTCGTCGGGGTCTAGAAACGTATACACTAGTCTACTCCGGAATATTGATGTCCGGTCTCGATACTCCTACGACTAGGGACAATTTAAGGATGTGCGTACCGACTACCCAGCTCCCACAAGTATGATCGCCATCACAATGCAGGTAGTCTAGCAATGATCCTACGGGCTTTATTAACATGTATGAATGATACGTAATAACAAGTAAAATATATACACATGTTAAGATAAAGACAAACCAGATAGCATACTATCATATCAGGCAAGAATGTCCTGTACATATATATGTCCAAGCATCCACATGTATACATATTCAATAATATCCTCTAGGGCATACATATCCAACAATTACAACTGCTCCTGAAAGATAGGACTATTATTGGCAGTTGATAACCGTTGGAAATTCAAAAATCCCACCAAAATTCAAATTTTAAAAAATTTCAAAACCTATAATAGATGTCCATCATAAACGTCTATAGGACGCCTATAAGAGATGTTTAAATTTTGATATTTTCAGATATAGTACTTTGAATTCTTAAAAGAAATTTAAAAATAGATTTTAGTGTTTGATAATTGAAATAGGATTAAAATTTGATTCTAACCATTTGAGATCGACTTGACTCTAGACTCAAATAAAATGAAAATAGTCTTGAATGTCTTCGATGTGCAACTTCTCCGTTTATAAACTTTGAATGCGTACTGAGTGCGTCCGAGTCATGCCGAAACTTTTATTGAGATTTCAATTGTGATATTGAGTGTTCTTATGTTTGAATAACACCAGTTGTGTATCATTTTGACTAATCTGACATGGTTAGTAATCATATAGTATATTTGAAATACGGTTTTATAAAATAATCAAAACACAAAGAGATTCATATGTTAACAATCTCCCCTTTTTGATATTTTACAAAACACATAAAATAATTTGAAAATATATTCATATACTCTCTGTTAATATATGCTCATTATTTCTCCCCATTTTGGAAATATCAAAAAGTTAGACGCATGGAAAAGAAATACGAAAAATAAGGAAGCATAGAAATAGGTTTTTATAAAATGTGATAATAATAAAGTTATGAAAATTAAAGATTCATAAAGAAAACTACTTAGATTTAAGCATACAAACTACATAACTTTAAATACTTAATAAGTTCCTAATGCAACAACGAACTAATAAATAAAAAAAAACCACAAACAAACATTAACTTGACATGAAAATACACAAATCATTGAGAAAACAACGATTTTAGAACCGAAAGAGATACTTCCAAAATTCAGTCGTTTTCGTCTCCATTTTTTGATAAAGTCCCTCTTCACTCTATCGAACGCTTGAATTTGAGTTTCGCGCGTTTCGAATCGAGCAATGTGTTAGGAATATGTATACCCTAGAGGCCATTATTGTATATTATAGTGGATACTTGGATATATATATAGAGAACTTTTTTGCTCAACACGATAGTATGCTATCTAGTTACTCTTTATCTTAACATGTATATTTGCTCTAGTTTACTATTTCATTGATACATGTTGATAAAGCCTTTAGGATGTTTTGCTTGACTACCGAGACTATGATGTAGATCATACTAGTGAGGCTTGTGTAGTCCACAAGTACATCCTTGAAGTGTTCCTAGTCAATAGAGTATCGAGACAGGGCATCGATACTCCAGACTAGACTAGTGTGTACGTTTCTTGACCCTGTATGGGTAGATGGCTGATCCCACAGCCACTGGTATTTGACATCAAAGATTGTACGCAGGTGCTCATTGGAGAATGAGTACACTGAACGGACACGCCGAGAACTCCTTGATGGTACCATACCTATCGTCAGATAGCAGTTCTCTGGTAACACTTGTATAGGTTCGTCTATAGACCCGAGATCGTCATAGTGTCTTGTGTGGTTCCCATTGTGCTTTAATTTCCTCCCTACCACGGCTCTTATGAGTCATGCAAACAGGTGGTTTTTGGATACAGTCCTGAGTTACATGGAGGAAGTGAGCGATAGGAAGGGTTTCATCTCTCTAGGTATTGGGAGTTGATGTTGTGCTATGCTCGATTAGCTAAACAACAAGTCCCTGGTCAGGGCTGATGAGATTTACTGATAAGTGTTATCAGTAGTTTCTCGTTTCGTTATAGGCCACATATCGGCATGATTTATCGAGTTATTGGGGTCTGACGATTCCACCCCCAGTCTCGATATGCGACAAATCAGACGAAGAGACCGGACTGTACTGTAACTATTGGTTATAGGCTCTACGGGAGTTTGGACAAGTTTACTTGTTGATCTTCTATTAGTTCAATACCTGGGTAGCCGTTATGTCTAGCTAGTACCGCTGACGGCTTGTAGGTCTTTGATGTGATCATTTCCTACTGCTAGCGTATTGGCGAGTCTTTAGAGTCCCATATAGAGCTTTCCTAGCTCAAGCAAAACGAAATAGAGCGTGCATGGAGATATATACGGGAGCGTGATTAAATACGAGTATAAGATACCGTATTCTAATCTAGCGTTAATTGATATTAGCCGGGTTATATATGATATAACCGGATTATGGAATCAAGTGTTAATTTAATAAATTGATATATATATATATATTTATATGGTATATATATTAACTAATATTATGCTCACTTAAGAATTTCTTCTTTATATATATATATATATTTGATATAAATATATATTCATTTTGTATTATGGTTGTTGATACAAAGAAGATGGATGTATGAGAATTACAGAGGATTGAAGATAAGAAGATAACGATATCTTATTTGAATTAAAGAAAGAAGAATGAGTCATTTAGTTGAGAACATCTTGGCAACCATGACTCATTCTCTTTTCTTTATAATTCATATAACTTAATCATTTTTCAATCATTTCTCAACACTTTCTCATTTTCATCATCATCTTCATCTTCTTCACTTCTTCTCTTGTGTTACTATTCAATGAAGAGAAAAATAAAAAGAAAATATTTTTAGTGGCAAAAACATTACTTTATCAACCTAAACTATTCTAGCATACTAGTTCAGGGTGTTCTCTTCACTAATATTTTGATTAGTGAAGTGTGAGCTTGAGTGTGAGTTGCCTCAAGGTGGATCATTTTCGGCAAAGAGGAATTCGAGAAAGCTCGTTCCTTTCATCAAGTGGAGCCCTAAAAGAAGTTCAAGAGACTACTACAAGGAGCTATTGAAGTGAAGGACTAGGCTATAAAGGATGTAGCTTTTTTTTCACTTAGATTAGAATTTTAGTTTGCTAACTTTCTAACCATAATCCTTTAGTATGATCGTGTAACTGATTTAGCCCTCTAGAATTTTTAAATTGAATGCTTGATATTCTTAAAACCCCAGTAGAGGTGCTAGCATCTACTTTCATGGTATCAGAGCCAAACTAAAGTGTTAGAGTTGTTATTGTAATTTTTAGAATCATGTTAATCCAATTTTTTCAAAAACTAGTTTTTGAAATCGCTTAAAAATAAACTTTTTGCTTGCGCCGGAGCTACCGGATTCTTGGTTCGGACAAAAAGTTTTGTATACTATCTTGAATACCCATTACCCATAAAATTTGTGCTCAGTTCGGCCCCGAAACAAGGCCGAACCGAGGCCGAATCAGCACCGGATGGGGGCCGGACAGCCACTGGATCAGTCCCGTTTCGGGGCTGTTCCAGTGCAGTTTCAGCCCCTATCCGGAGCTATTTCCACCCTAGATTCGGCCCCGCTTTGGGGCCGAATCAAGGCTCAAAAGGTGTGGGAAATTTAGGGGTTAACGGGTTCCGATTCGGAATTTTTTCCGAACTCGTTTCGAGGCTAAAAGTGTGAATTTTTGGGCTATGGCATGTTGTTATGATATTATGCGATAATATGAACTTGATGCCTATTAGATTAAGAATTCTAAATATTATGATTCTTGTGTTTCTTTTCTCTGACCATAAGTGTAATATGTGGTATTCCAAATCACGCTGCTATGCGTCAACAAGATTAAGGGTACACATATTTACTTACGATGATTATCGTTGATGGCTACTTGTTGGTATGAAATATTGTGATCGTCGTGATTGAATAGACGGGGGTCATGTGAGATGAGTGTTTTTAATATCATTCATGTAATTTTATTTGTATGTAATATTCTTTTTATTGGGACACTTCCGGGTTGAGGTTGATGTCTCCATTCGATGTATATCATTTACTTTTCCGCATTAGGATAGACCCAAGGCGGAGGGCACAAGTAACCAGGTTCTAGAGTCCAGTGAATGGCCATCTCGAGGAGTCGAGACCGGTTGCCTAACTCTAGAATTGGCAGGGTTGCTTACTGCTCTCGTAGGGGTCTAGGGTGTGGCTTTGGTTATTCATCACAACCGTGAAATCCGTATTTTTCGTTAATGGCTTAATCTAAAACACGGAACTCCTAATATATTCCATATTTCGTATATCTGCTTCTGCTCTGCTATGATGTGATATGATAATATATATGCGTGAGACGAATACTACTTATACACACACACACACACACTATATATGTTTTGCATCCGTGCTAGTCATGACCCCGCCCTGCCGTAAGTTAAGTAATCTTACGGTGAAGAACCGGGTCCCTGTGGCGCATGCAGATAGTATATATGTGTATTTTATTTTTGTTTCTTCTATGATGTTTAGGAAACTTAAATGATGGGACTTCGTTAATAAGATTAATGAAAAGAAAATAAATCTAAAAGATCTTTTAGAATCACAATTTTTTGAAAAGGTAGCTCTAGTTTTTGTTTTGCATAGTAGTATTCCATTATGAATATCCAGCATCTCATTCGATGAGGAAAGAGCCTAGATCCCTGCAACTGGAATGACCTCTTTAGCGAAAACTAGCATATGCTACAACCCACTCGGTTTGTTTTGAACTACTCAATTTTTAAAGTGGAGCTTAAACCACTCCTATTTCAAATCACTTGATTCTACAACGATATCAAGTTTATTATGTTAAAGGTTTTTATCAAAACTAGCCATGGCCCTTCGTCATTTCAGATAGTTACTATTTAATATTCGTTCTATATTTGTTGGCAAGTGTCATGGCATACTGTACAGTAGCCGAGTGATCCTTATCTGCAGCATATTGATGCGATTGGTAGGAACGGCCGCACAACTTTGTTGGCAAGTGCCAAGGGTATGTGCGGGTAGGTTCGAATCAATCACGAAATGACAGGTAGAACTTGAATAGCGGCCTATGATTTATTGGCAAGCGTCAAGGTGATAGGTCGTTAGGGGTAAAAACAATTATCAGGAATTTCAAGTGTTAAAATTTGCAATGAGATTATATACCTTCTATGTGATAGTTGGATCACGATACCCGCTGCGAGTAAGCGTTACTCTTGGGAGAATTTTCCACTTTACAATTAGCTAATCCGGTAAGTTTCTAGAAAAGTGTTAATAGGGTTATGCCTCTGCGGAAACGAGATTATTTAATTAGTTCCATGCGAAAGCACGGGGAGACTCCCTTGGAGTACCAACACCAGCCTGGCTGATCGATTAGCGAACCTGTAGGGTGTAATAAATCTCGGCTAATCTTACCTTTTAGGGTTTGAAGGAAGATTTGATAAAAATAGTGGGAGCTATCCTGATTAGATAAGATAATAACCAATCTAATCTTGCAAGAGTGCACGCTAAAATGTTTTCTTCTCTCACTCTCTCTAGGTAGCGATCATGTCACGTCTTAATCAAGATAATAACATGGATGTATTGACTGAACCTGCTTATTATACTGGGCCGGGAAACGTTGGTTCCGCTCTATCTTATGACAGTTGTCATGAGTCATGGCAAAGGATAGGGGAATGCAAGGATTTCTACGCACCCCTAATGAAGAAAGAGCGTTCTGATGCATTTTCTTCGGGTGTGTTAGTTATTGAGAACTGTTTCACAGTTTGCTCTACGTCCTGAGTATTGGATACCGGATCAGAATCCCATATTTATAATATGTTACAAGGGTTGAAGAAAAGTAGAGAACTGGGAAAATATGATATGTCTCTCAGAATAGGGAATGGAGCAATTGTTGCTGCCGAAGCTGTCGGCGAATATCACCTAGTATTGCCAACTGGTAATATATTAATTTTGAACGACTGTTGTTTTGTACCGTCAATGATGTGCAATATAATATCAGTTTCTTTATTAGATAAAGAAGGATATAACTTTCCATTAGAGAAAAATGTTATGAACATTTTTCTAAATCAAGTGTTGATTGGGTTTGGTACGTTGTGTAATGGTTTATATCTTCTAAATCAAAATACAGTTCTAGACATACATAACACACATTAGAGGAATGGTTCAAAAATGAACAAAGCCTTCTTATGGCATTTTAGACTTGGTCATATCAATATGACCAGACTAGCTAAGTTGCATAAGGATGCATATTTAGAACTGTTTGAATTTACATCTTATGAAACTTATTAGTCCTATCTCAAAGGAAAGGTGACCAAAACTCCGTTTACAGGACACGGAGCAAGAGCTACAAACTCATGGGACCGATACATAATGATGTATGCGGTCCTATGTCTACACATGCCAGGAATGGTTCCTCGTACTTCTTTACATTCACCGATGATCTCTCTAGATTTGGACATGTGTTCTTGTTGAAACACAAGTTTGAAGCCTTTGAGAAATTCAAGTAATATAAGAGCGAAGTAGAGAACCAAATGGGTAAAAGCATCAAAATCCTTCGATCAGATCGAGGAGGGGAATACTTGAGCACGGAATTCCAAGATTGTCTAAAAGAGAATAGGATTCTCTCTCAGCTTACTCATCCATATAAAGCACAGCACAATGGCGTATCGGAGTGGAGGAATCACATGATATGGTGTGCTCTATGATGAGTAAAGCTGAGTTAGCACTTTCCTTCTAAGGATATGCACTGGAAACAGCAATATATCTTTTGAATAGGGTCCCGATCAAATCCGTGCCTACCACACCACATGAAATGTGAGAGGAGAAGAGACCATGTCTTAATTTCATTAAGATATAAGGCTGTCCAGCTTATGTTAAAAAGAAAAATCCCGACAAACTCGAGGCAAGGTCTATTTTATGTAAGTTTGTACGATATCTAAAACATTCTCAAGGATATCTATTCTACCATATTGAGGAACAAAAAGTGTTTGTTTCTCGACACGCCATCTTTTTGGAAAAAGAATTTCTTACTGAAGAAATTAGTGGTGCTGCAGTAGAACTGGATGAAATTCCAGAAACACAAACTGCAACTGAGGATTTGATAGAACCGGAAGACTCAATAGTCCCCGACGAACCACGGCCACTCCGCAGATCTAGTAGGGTTTCTTACCCACCTAAGAGATACTGCAGTTTTCTCATTGACGGTGGGAGCGAGGATTGCATCATGGAAGATGATGACCCGACTAGTTTCGAGCAGGCTATCATAAGTGGAGACTCTGTGAAATGGCCGGATGCTATGAGATCTGAGATGGAATTTATGTACAATAAAAAGTATGGAATTTGGAGTTTTCTCTTAAGGGGGTGAAACCCATTAGGAGCAAATGGATCTTCAATAAGAAGATTGGTGTAGATGGAAAGATCGAGACCTTCAAAGCTATACTTGTAGCAAAAGGTTTTCTTCAATGACCAGGTGTCGACTATGATGAGACCTTTTCTCTAGTGGCTATGCTTAAATCTATCAGCATCCTACTTTCCATTGCTGCATACCATGACTATGAAATTTGGAAGATGGACGTCAATGTAAGTATGTCTTAGCACCTCCACTAGGGTTTTAACAAAAGCATGTAAGCAATTTTAAAAATTCTAGAGAGCTAAGTATGCTAAACAAGAATCGAACTAGAGATTAGGGTTTCATAGCAAAGAAAAATAGAGATTAAAACTAAGTGAATGGAAACTACAACCTTTGTAGTCATGTCCTTCACATCAATTGCTCCAAGTAGTAGTCCTAGAACTCTTCTCGGACTCAACTTGAAGGATGGGATGAGCTTGTTCGAAGTCTTCATCATCAAAGATGATCCACCTCGAAGTTTCTCACTCTCAAGCTCACACTTCACTAATCTATGAATTAGTGAAGATAATAACCTATACTAATTTGCTGGAGTAGTGTAGGTTGATGAAGTGGGGATTTTTCTCATTAAAATTCTTTCTTTTCTTTTTCCTTTTTCAACCTAGAAATACCTAGAGAAGAAAAATTAAGAGGATGAACTTGGAAAATGAGAATGAACCTTGGAGATAAGATGAGCTAGAGATAATGATAAATATAGATGAATAAAATAAAGGAAAAACAATGAGTCATGGTTTTTAGCACTTTGGAGAACACTTTAGAAGCCATGACTCACTTCTTCCTTTGTTTTATTCACATATATAAGTAAATCATTTTCTTTATTTTCCTCCAATGTGATTCTCATATTGACATGTTCTTTGTATCATCAACCATGATAAATTTGTATATATCAAATATATATAATGTGAAGAAAAGAATTAAAATAAGTATTATAATAGTTAATTATTAAATCAACACTTGATTCAATAATCCGGTTATATCATATATAACTCAGCTAATATAAAAAACGCTAGATTAGAATATTATATCATATACTCGTATTTAATCAAGCTCCTGCATATATCTCTATATGTGCCCTACTCCATTTCACTTGAGCTAGGAAACCTCTATGTCGGACTCTTAAGACTCGTCAATACTCTAGCAGTAGATAATGATCACATTAGATACCCACAAGCCGTCAGCGGTATTAGCTGTACGTAATGGCTAGCCAGGTATTGAATGAATAGAAGATTAACAAGCAAACTTGTTCAAACTTCCGTAAATCCTATAAGCAACACTTACCGTACAGTCCGGTCTCTTTGTCTGATATGTCGTATATCGAGTCTATGGTGTGGAATCGTCAAACCCCAATAACTCGATAAGTCATGCCGATGTGTGGCCTATAACCAATCGAGAAACTACTGATAACACTTATCAGTAAATCTCATCAGCCCTGACCAGGGACTTGCGGTTATAGCCAATCGCGCATAGCAAAACATCAACTCTCAATACCGGGAGAGAAGAAACCTTTCCTATCGCTCGCTGCCTCCATATGACTCGGGACTGTACCCAAAAACCACTTATTCGCCCGACTCAGTAGAGTCGTGGTAGGGTGGAAATCAAAGCACAGTGGGAACTACACAAGACATGATGACAATTTCGAGTCTATAGACTAACCTGTACAAGTGTTACCAGAGAACTGCTATTTGACGATAGATATGATACCATCTAAGAGTTCTCGGCAAATCCATTCAGTGTACTCAATCTCTAATGAGCACTTGTATACAATGTATGATGTCAAAGACCAACGGATATGTGATCATCCATCGCCCCAATACAGGGTCAAGAAACGTATACACTAGTCTATTTTGGGACATTGATGCCCTGTCTTGATATCCCCTCGACTAGGAGCATTTAAGGATATGCTTAAAAACTACAAAGGCCCCACTATTATGATTTGCATCATAATCCTGGCAGTCAAGCAAAGATCCTAGGGGCTTTATCAACATATATCAACGACAGTAATAACAAATAGAACCATACACATGAATGATAAAGCTAAACCAAATAGCATACTATCATATTGAGATAGATTATCCTGTAGATATATACATGTCCAAAAATTACAATAATTGCCTCTAGGGCATACATATCTAACAATCTCCCACTTGCACTGAGGCCAATTATTGGCGTATCTCATACAGAACATCTCAAAAAGCCTCTCAAATTGTGCCAGTGGAAGGGTATTGGTGAGTGGATCCGCGGTGTTTTTCTTCATGTCTACTCTCCAAACTTCAATCTCGTGGCGATCAACTATCTCCCGGATCAGGTGATATCACCCCAGGATATGTCTGGAACACTGATGGAACCTGGGTTCCTTGGCTAATGTCCTAGCCCTATTATTATAACAATATAAGGGTATTGGATCGATAATGGTTTGAACCACTCCAAGCTCTGAGATGAACTTCCGCATCCAGACAACTTCCTTAGCAGCATCATTTGTAGCAATGTACTCAGATTTCATCGTTGAGTCTGCAACGGTGTTCTGTTTGGAACTTTTCCAACATACCGCCCCAACATTGAGGGTAAATACAAAACCCGAGATAGACTTGCTTCATCCTTGTCACTCTGGATGATGGAATCGATAAATGCCTCCATTTGGAGATCCCTGTTACCATACACCAAGAACATTTCATTAGTCCTTCATAAGTCTATAAGAATGTTCTTCATAGCTGTTCAGTGTTTCTCCTCTGGATTGGATTGATACCTGCTTACTACAGTCAGTACGTATGCTACATATGGGCGATTACATAATATCGCATACATGATAAACCCCTACTGTAGAAGCGTAGTGTATAACATTCATGCGAACCCTCTCTTCATCAAACTTTGGACATAAGTCTTTGGAGAGGGTGATTCTGTGACAAGTGGGTAAATTATCTCGCTTGGAATCTTTCATACTAAACCTCTTTAGTCTGGTGTCTATGTACTTATATTGGGACAATCCCAACATTCTCTTAGATATATCTCTATAGATCTTAATGCCTAGAATGCACGAGGCATCACCAGGGTCCTTCATGGAGAACCTTTGTGATAGGAATAGTTTGACCGATTATAGCATAGGAACGACATTTCCTATCAAGAGAATGTCATCCACGTACAATATGAGGAATGCGATTTTACTCCCTACAATTCTCTTATAAATGCAAGGTTCATCTACGTTTTTGATAAAATCAAATTCTTTGATCATATCATCAAAGTAGATGTTCCAACTCCATGATGCCTGCTTTAATCCATAGATAGATTTAAGCAACCTACATACCTTTTCGCTGCTCCTACTGTCATTGAAGCCTTCTGGCTGATCCATAAAAACGCATTCTTCTAAATCACCATTTAGAAATGCAATTGTAACGTCCATCTGCCAGATTTCATAGTCGTAGTAAGCAGCAATATCAAGTAGGATTCTAATGAATTTAAGCATAGCTACTGGAGAAAAGGACTCATCATAGTCCAATCCAGTTTTTTGGTGAAATCCTTTCGCTAAAAGTCTAGCTTTATAGGTCTCCACATGTCCATCCACACCAATCTTTTTCTTAAAGATCTATTTACACCCTATGGGTTTTACTCCAGAAGGTGCAACTTCCAAAGTCCATACTTTGTTGGTGTGCATGGATTCTATTTTTGATCGCATAGCATCCAGCCATGTCACTGAGTCACTACTCGTGATAGCCTTCTCAAAACTAGTAGGGTCATCATCTTCCAGGATGCAGTCTTTTCTATCACCATCAATGAGGAAACCATAGTATCTATCTGGTGGATGAGAAGACCTACTAAATCTATGGAGTGACTGAGGCTCGTTGGCTTCTATTGAAGCTTTAGGTTCAACCAAATTATCAGTAGTTGTTTGTGGCTCTGAAATTTCTTCCATCTCTACCATATTGCCAATAGTATTATTTGTAATAAACTCATTTTCTAAAAATGTGGCATATTGAAAAACAAACACTCTTTGTTCCTCCTTATGGTAGAATACATATCTATATGAATATTTAGGATATCCCATAAATTTACACAAAACTGATCGTGTCTCGAGTTTTTCTGGATTCTGCTTTTTAACAAAAGTAGGTTAACCCCATATCCTAACTCGTTTAAGAGATGGTCTCTTTCCACACCATATCTCATATGGAGTGGTAGGCATAGATTTTGTCGGAACCCAGTTTAATAGATATACTGTAGTCTCTAACGCATACCCCGAAAAAGAAAGTGGCAACTTAGCATCACTCATCATGGAGCGTACTATACCTAATAGGGTACGATTCCTCCGCTCTGACACACCGTTGTGTTGTGCTGTGTACGGAGGAGTGAGCTGAAAAAGAATCCCATTCTCTTTTAAGAAATTACGGAACTCTGTACTTAAATACTCTCCTCCAAGATCTGATCGAAGTTTCTTGATACTCAATCCAGTTTGTTTTTCTACTTCAATTTTATACTCCTTGAATTTTTCGAAAGTTTTTAACATATGTTTCAGCAAGAACACGTGTCCAAACCTCGAGAAATCATCAGTAAAGGTTATGAAGTATGAACAACCGCTTCTTTCATATATAGACATTGCTCCACATACATCACTATGTATGAGGACTAAAAGTTCAGTAGCTCTCTCTCCGTGTCTAGTAAACGGAGTTTTGGTCATTTTACCCTTGATGCAAGACTAACAATTCGCATAAGATTTATATACAAACGGATTCAAATATTCATCTTTATATAGCTTGGTTAGTCTTATTTCGTTAATATGACCAAGTCTAAAATGCCATATGAATGCTTCATTTATTTCCGAAATCTTTCTTTTGTTTGTGTGCTGGATGTTGAAAACTGTGTGTTGATTCATGACGTAGATTCTGTTATTTAGTGTACCATACCCAATCAACTGTTGATTTAGATTAATGTTCATAACATTACTTTGCAATATAAAATGATATCCTTCATTGTCTAACAAAGATACATATATTATATTACATAACATACTCGGTACAAAATAACAGGGATTCAAAATCAATATACACCCTGAAGGCGACCCTAAGTGATACTCTCCCACTGATGCAGTATCAACACTTGAACCATTCCCAGTATGATCACCTTTCTTCAAAACTTTGCTATTTCGCAACCCCTGCACAAAATAACAGATGTGAGAACCAGAACTGGTAACTAATACCTAGGATGCAAAGTTTATTGAAAAATAGTTTTCGATGACAAACACACCTAAAGCGGAAGTATCAATATGCTTCTTCTTCTTGAGATCGGCGAGATACTCAGAGCAATTTCTTTTCTAATACCCCGTCTTATAGAAATAGAAGCATTCACCGTTCCCTGATCCTGCAGCCCCAGATTTTTCTTTCCTTTCGCCATTTTAACTCCACCTCTCGTCTTGGTGGGTTTCTTCTTCTTCTTTCTTTTAGTTTTAACTTTTGGGACGGAGGAGAAAGATTGCCCAACAAGTAGAGCAGGAGTTTTCACCATCTTAAGCATGCTTTCTGCTCTCCTCAGCATATTGAGATGTTTAGGAAGTGATTTCTCCAAGTTATGCATGTTGAAGTTCACTACAAATTGAGCATAGGATAGGGGAGACTGTAGAACGATATCAATAAATTGTTCATTCTCTATTGTCCATCTCAGATCCTCAAGCTCTTCAATAAGGCCTATCATCTTTAGGACATGATCACCTACAGATGTACCAGTAGCCATCCTCACTTGAAATAATTTTCGTGAGGCTTCGTAACGAAGAGCACGAGATTTCTCCCCATACAACTCTTTTGTATGGTGAAAGATGGATTGCACATCCATCTTCTCATGTTACTTTTGATGTTCATTTTTAATTGAAGCTAACGGGGCACTTTGCTATGGCGCAGTCGATATCCCATGTCTTGTGGATCTTCTTATCCGTAAGAGAGAATCAGGGTCTAACACCCGAGCCCGATACTACTAATTTCTGTTACTGTTTGAGCATTAGGTGGTACTCATTTCATTTATCTTGCTTATTTATGGCTTACTGTAAAATTCTACCCGGAAAAGTCATTTCTGTACATAACAAATTTTAGCATCTAAAATAAAAGTAAAAATATCCATCTTGGCCTAATCGACACCCCTAGCCTTGTGGTAGCGTCCGTGTATTGTGTTCTCGTCCTGTTCAGTGAAACGGGCGAGTTTGGACGGCTACGCGCGCGTACACGTGTCCATCTTGGGGGTATGCTTTTTAATCATAAAACACTTAATTTTAAAATTTAGAACCCTCTTAAAATCCTATTATATAAATTTCAAATTTTTGGACCCAATCCGGGCGCGATTTGAAAATGTTTTATTTAGCGCAAAATCCCAAATTTTTATAATCTTTAAACTATATATATTCTGTAACTTATATACATATCTTTCACTGTTAATTAATCTTTAAAATCTTTTAATAGTTTTCTCCATAACAAACCCAGCCAATCACGTGGCCGTTTATCTCCCGTGGGCCCCTCTCCATTTTCCCATTCTCTCTCTCTCTCCCCTACCTCTGCGTTTCTCTCTATCTCTAATATCTCTCTCTCTCTCTATTCCTCTCTCTCTATCCCTCAAATCCCTTTCTCTCTCTCCCCGATATATATCTCTCTCTCTCTCCTTTCTATTCAAATCTTTTCCCCTCCTTTTCTTTTTCCCTCACAACTTAAACCCATCACCTTGCAACCCCGGCCATCTTTCCCTTCGCCGCTGCCGCACCAACACCGACACGAACGACGCCAGCATCCTTGCCTCCTCGCCCTCATCGCAGCCACAACCACCTCCTTCCTACATTTTTCCCCACGAGAAACCAGAGAACCCAACAAACTTGATGGCGTTTGTGTCGTCGCACCCCACGCCATGCCCTCATCCTCCTCTTCTTGTAATTTTTGACCCCAACCCATTTGTTGGATCCTCTCCTTTTCCGCAATGCTTGCAAAAAGATTTGATTTTGATGGTGGCTTTTTTTTTTCTGTTGTTGGTAATTTATGTCCGATTGTTGCAAAAAATGATTTGATTTTAATGGAAGAATTTTTCCCTTTTATCTTTTTTGGTTGCAGAGGTGTATGGTGCAAATATGAGGTGTTCTTCTGTTACTTTCGATTGATAAGCTTTTGATTCTGTTCTACATATTTATGATGTGTACTGCAATCTGAAGTGAGTTTATCATTGATTTTAATGCTTGATTTTTGTTGGTTTTTGGGCTCAACTTTGTGATATTATTGGGTTTTTCTATTGGAATATAGAATGATTTGAGGCTGAAATTATGCCGAGCATCTTTATTAAGAAAGATTTTGATTCGAGAGATGATTTCTTATGAAGCCACTCATCTCATTGTAGGTATAACTAAAAATCGCCGCAGGATTAGGTAAGTGAAAAATGTTTAGGTTTGCTTAAATTGTTCTTCGGTAGCATCCCCGTGGTCACTGTAGGCCACCGCCGGAGCCCGTCGACCTCGTCATCGTTCTTGCGTCTCCTCTCTATAACCACATAGCAGTACCTTGTAAGCCTCCTCTCCTTATTCGTTAGTTTCTCTTCATTTCTTGATTACTTAGTCTCCTGACTTTCACTGTTCACCTCCTCGCCGGAATCCGACGATGCCGACGACGCGATCCGACGTTACAGCAAGGTAACCCGACCCGTGTGGTTCCATTGTTCGTTGTTTGGGTTCAATCCATGAACCGTGCGCCCGACGCGAGTTTCCCCGCCGACGTTTACATTCCGTTTTTCCCGGTTCGCGACCCGTCGAGGCAAGTACCCCTTGCTACATGCTATACAATATATTTATATATGTATTGACACCTTAAACCTGTAAAATTAGCTTGGTACAATCGTTTTCCATTTCGGTTACAAAATTGCATTATATCATTTTACTGTTAAACATGGAATTTACAGTTTGCCAATTTGAACCCAATAATCAAATCTACCTGTTTAATCACATTTTACTGTTAAATAGATGGTGGCAATTATCCATGTAGTTCTGTTACATTCGGACACTCGTATGCATTTAACCTGATATAACTATATTGAACCGTCACATAAATCATTGCACCGCTAAGGGTGCTTAAACCTGTTAACATGACTAAAAGGCTACATTGTATTACTGCACTCTTATGATTGAATGAAACTGCTTATTATTTAATTCATTGCTTATTTCATGTTGTTAATACCCACGTGTGATTATATATCTGATTGGGAGCACACTCACGATATTGCGTACATCTTGACTTGACTTGTTACACATGATATATATTGATACACCTGACATGGTATTGTACCGTTTACTATTGACTTGACCGGATGTACCATGACCTGACCTGTTACCTGATCTCGTGCCTAATGCCAACAAACCTGACATGTTGTCCTCATGGACCATTCCTGTTGTCTATCCAGACAAACCTGCTGTTACCTGATCCTGTGTTGGCATTAGTTCTTGATTACTGAACACCTGACTCGACGTAAATAACTTAGGGTTATGGGGAAATCAAAAGTGTAAACTAAAGTGTAACTTAAAAGGGTATTACTTGATCCGTGGTCCCGGGGGTAATGGGACAGAGCTATTCATGACTCTTACATTTTCCTGATCCGTGGTCCCGGAGGGTAACGGGACAGAGCCATTCGTGACTCTTACATTTTCCTGATCCATGGTCCCGGGGGGTAACGGGACAGAACCACTATTGGTTCACATATTCCTGATCCGTGGTCCCGGGGGGTAACGGGACATATCCTTTGAGTTACATGGAGGATTACTCAAATTGATTTCAAAGACTTTAGAATAGAAAACCAGATAGAACAGTTTAGTTACCCACTGCACACTACCTTGCACTGCTTGATTCACATTATTTGCTACTCTCGTTTTATTCATGTTTATTTTTCATTGCCTGTTCCACTGTTCCTATTATATTACTTGATGACATGACGCGCTGACGTCTGGGTTTTGCATGACCCAGATTCCGTACCGCTGTTGCTGTCCGAGCAGGAGTACTTTAGCCAGCAGGCTGAGCTGTGAGTTCAGTAGTAGTTAGTTTTATTTCCTGCATTTATTTCCTGATGTGATCCCGCATTATGGGACACACTTTTCAGTTATTTGTATTGGATCATCTGCTTCCGCATTTATTTATTATTGACTCCTGTTATTCGGGATTATGGACATGTTTTAGATAGTTTTATCTTGTTCATGATATCTCTACAGCCGTAATGTGACTGTGGATGGATACTTCCTACCCACAGGTAGCATGGTTGGCTATGTCACGTGCCCAATCTAGCGTACTCTGGGAAGCGGGGCGTGACATGGTCTTTTGGTATCAGAGACATAGGATAGTCGGGTTGATTCTTTTGTAGTTAGGTATTGTACCCAATACACGAATCAGAATACCCGTGTTTAGGAAACATATCCTGCCACCTTGACCGTTTTACCATTCTTGAATCACATTCTTCCTGATTATATCTTTTACGATGTGCAAACTTCCTTTGCATATCGATTCGAAAACCTGATTCCTTGTTATCTCTAGGAATTAGGCGACTTGGATGGGGTTATGTAATTGTGGCTATGATACCGCGGCATAGTTACAATGTGGTACTCTATTTAAGTATCTTGGAGTTCTAGCCTTGATCTATATTCAAAATCTATCATCATGCTAATGTTGGGTATTTTAAGTCAGGATTATGGCCGGTAAGAAATTGAAGACATACCAGAGGCGTGTGGACGAAGCTTCCATGCTTGGAGTGATAAGAGGAATGCTGGAGAATCAAAGAAATAGACCGAGCTGATCCAGCAGCAAGAGGACTCGTTTCGGGAAGGTTTGCAGATCGTTCAGCAGTCTGTGAACAATGTTGGAGCTAGACTAGTTGACCGAGTAGGGACCGTAGCAGATTTCAGGCGGTTGGGTCCGTCTACATTTATTGGTTTAAAGGAGCCGTTGCCAGTGGAGCAGTGGCTAGTTGATACAGAGAACTTGCTTTTTGCGGCACAGATTCCAGATGACAAAAAAGTTGTTGTGGTACGCATTCAGCTAGTGGACTACACCCAAGAATGATGGCTTGTTGAGGAGACCCGCTTGCCCAAGCCGATCAAGTGGGTGGATTTTTCTAAGAGTTTCCTTGAGAAGTTCTTCCCGCGGACTGCACGGGAGGAAATGGAAGAGAAGTTCATCGGACTAAAGCAGAAGGGAGCACCCGTAGATGTGCATGTAGCAGAATGGACGAGACTCAGTAGTTTCGCTGGACCTTTAGTTGCCAACGATGCAGACAGGGCACGGAGGTTCATGCGCAGACTGGACGTGGACATCCAGAGGCAGATTGTCTCCCTGGATTTGACCACTTTCTCACAAATACTTGCAGCAGCCAAGAGCAGCAGAGTTTATCTGGGATGAAAGGGAGTTTGCAGCAGACAGCAGTTGCGTTAAGGAAGCAGTTCGGTCGGGTCGGTCGAGTTTAGGGCTAGGCCGACAAACAATATTCTTGCATCAATGGAAGTGATGAAAGTAAAGAGCCGGCTGTTGTTCATGATTCTATGGACGTGTTTGAAGATATATCAGGTTTACCGCCGAGGAGAGACGTGGAGTTCGCAATTGATCTTATTCCTGGTGCAGCGCCAGTATCTAAAGCATATTATCCAATGGCGCTAATAGAGTTGGAAGAAGTAAAGAAACAGGTTGCTGAATTGCTTGAAAATGGTTGGATTCGAAGCAGTAACTCGCCTTGGGGAGCTCCAGTTCTTCTAGTAAAGAAGAAGGATGGCACAAGAAGGATGTGCATCGACTATCGAGAATTAAACCGGGTGGCTATCAAGAACAAGTACCCGATCCCTTGCATTGGAGAACTTTTTGAGCAGCTTAGTGGCGCGAGGGTATTCTCGAAGTATGCTTTACGATCCAGATATCATCAGGTCCGAGTGAAAACAGAAGATATTTGCAAGACGGCGTTCCGAACTCGGTATGGACATTACGAGTACTTAGTGATGCCCTTCGGAGTAACGAATGCGCCGGCAGTATTCATGGACTTGATGAACCGAATCTTTTCACTGTTCTTGGATCAGTTCATTGTGGTATTCATTGACGATATTCTGGTTTACTCGAAGAGTTTTGAAGAGCATGCTGAGCATTTGAAGATCGCACTGCAGACGTTGAGACAGGAGAAATTGTATGCGAAGATGAATAAGTGCGAGTTTTGGCTGGAGGAAGTAAGGTTTTTGGGGCATGTTGTGTCTGCCGATGGCATTGCCGTCGATCCACAAAAGATTGCAGCAGTTTGAGATTGGCCTATTCCAAAGAATGTTGCTGAGATAAGAAGTTTCCTTGGATTAGACGGATACTACAGGAGATTTGTGGAGAACTTTTCTTGTCTGGCAGAGCCGTTGATCAAGCTTACGCGCAAGGAGGTACCTTTTGTATGGGCGGATAAGTGTGCGTTAGCTTTTGAGATGTTGAAGCAGAAGTTGATAACCGCCCCTATTCTGACCGTGCCAGACAATTCCGGAGGATTGGTGATTCAGAGCGACGCATCTGGGAAATGATTGGGATGTGTTTTGATGCAGCATGGGAAGATTGTAGCATACGCATCGAGACAGTTGAAGACCCATGAGAAGAATTATCCAACTCATGACTTGGAGCTTGCGGCTGTGATTTTCGTCTTGAAGATTTGGAGACACTACCTTTTAGGCGAAAGAGTCGAAGTCTTTACAGATCATAAGAGCTTGAAGTATGTGTTCACTCAGAAGGAGCTTAACATGAGGCAGCGTAGATGGTTGGAGCTGATGGCTGACTACGATCTTGATCTTAAGTACCATCCGGGGAAGGTTAATGTTGTGCCGGATGCGCTTAGTCGGTTACCAGCAATTCAGGTGTTAACTACGCAGAAGGAGATCGTTGCAGATTTTCAAAGATTTGACTTGGAGGTTGTGCTACCGCGTTCTACGGGACAGTTGATGCAACTGCAAGTGCAGTCATCTTTGATTGAGAAAATTAAAGCAGCATAATCGCAGGATCCTAGACTGCAAAAGTTTCGAGAGCAGGTTGAAGCCGGACTACGAACAGATTTACTGGTCCACGAAGATGGTTCGCTGAGGTATGGTAGCCGTTTATGTGTGCCAAAGGGAGATGTTCGTGAAGAGCTTATGAAGGAGGCACACAGTTCAGCTTATTCTGTGCATCAAGGAGGCATAAAGATGTACCGAGATATTCGACAGCATTTCTGGTGGGAAGGCATGAAATGGGAGATTGCTCACTTTATTCCTTCCCGGGTTGGTCAATCAACAGAGACTTTGGCAGAACGGTACATGCAGGAGATTGTAAGATTGCATGGAGTACCGGTGAGCATTGTCTCCGATCGGGACACTCGGTTCCTATCACACTTCTGGAGGAGTTTACAGGAAAGTTTGGGGACTCGATTGAAGTTTAGCACAGCTTATCATCCTCAAAATGATGGTCAGTCGGAGAGAACGATCCAAACTCTTGAAGACATGTTGAGAGCATGCATGTTGGACTTCAAGGGTTCTTGGGAGGATCATCTACACTTGGTGGAGTTTTCTTACAACAACAGTTTTCAAGCAACTATCCAGGTGGCTCCATTTGAAGCTTTGTATGGTCGTAAATGCCGTTCACCTGTTTGTTGGGATGATGTCGGTGAACGAAGATTATTGGGACCAGATTTGGCTGTACAGACAATTGAGAAAGTTAACACTATCAGGAATCCTATGAAGGCAGCTCAAGACAGACAGAAGAGTTGGGCTGACACGTCAAGAAAACCTCTAGAGTTCGCCGTGGGTGATTTGATATTCTTGAAGATATTACCGACTAGAGGGGTGATTCGTTTTGGGAGTCGAAGAAAGCTTAGTCCTCGATTTGTTGGACCCTTTGAGATATTGGAGCGTGTTGGAGAGGTAGCATACCGTTTGGCGTTACCGCAGTCCTTGTCAGGTGTGCACAATGTGTTTCACGTATTTCAACTACGAAGGTAGGTTCGAGATGAAACACATGTTTTGGATCATTTGGAGTTAGCAGTACGAGAAGACTTAACTTTTTAGGAACGACCGGTTGGAATCGTGGATCGAAGGGAAAAGGTCCTTAAGAACAGGGTTATCCCCCTTGTGCTCGTTTCTTGGGGTAATCGATCGCATGGAGAGTCCACTTGGGAGCGAGAAGATGAGATCCGGCAGAAGTCTCCTTACCTTTTCCTGTAGTTTTCTATTTTGTATTCTTGAAATTTCGAGGACGAAATTCTTTTGTAGTTGGGTATAATGTAACACCCGAGCCCGATACTACTAATTTCTGTTACTGTTTTAGTATTAGGTGGTACTCATTTCATTTATCTTTCTTATTTGTGGCTTACTGTAAAATTCTACCCGGAAAAGTCATTTCTGTACATAACAAATTTTAGCATCTAAAATAAAAGTAAAAATATCCATCTTGGCCTACTCGACACCCCTAGCCTTGTGGTAGCGTCCGTGTATTGTGTTCTCGTCCCGTTCAGTGAAACGGGCGAGTTTGGACGGCTACGCGCGCGTACATATGTCCATCTTGGGGGTATGCTTTTTAATCATAAAACACTTAATTTTAAAATTTGGAACCCGCTTAAAATCCTATTATTTAAATTTCAAATTTTTGGACCCGATCCGGGCGTGATTTGAAAATGTTTTATTTAGCGCCAAAATCCCAAATTTTTATAATCTTTAAACTATATATATTCTGTAACTTATATACATATCTTTCACTATTAATTAATCTTTAAAATCTTTTAATGGTTTTCTCCATAACAACCCCAGCCAATCACGAGGCCGTTTATCTCCCGTGGGCCCCTCTCCATTTTCCCATTCTCTCTCTCTCTCTCCTGCCTCTGCGTCTCTCTCTATCTCTCATATCTCTCTCTCTCTCTCTATTCCTCTCTCTCTATCCCTCAAATCCCTTTCTCTCTCACCCCAATATATCTCTCTCTCTCTCTCCTCTCTATTCAAATCTTTTCCCCTCCTTTTCTTTTTCCCTCACAACGTAAACCCATCACCTTGCAACCCCGGCCATCTTTCCCCTCGTCGCTGCCGCACCAACACCGACGCGAACGACGCCAGCATTCTTGCCTCCTCGCCCTCATCGCAGCCACAACCACCTCCTTCCTCCATTTTTCCCCACGAGAAACCAGAGAACCCAACAAGCTTGATGGCGTTTGTGTCGTCGCACCCCACGCCATGCCCTCATCCTCCTCTTCTGGTAATTTTTGACCCCAACCCATTTGTTGGATCCTCTCCTTTTCCTCAATGCTTGCAAAAAGATTTGATTTTGATGGTGGCTTTTGTTTTTCTGTTGTTGGTAATTTGTGTCCGATTGTTGCAAAAAATGATTTGATTTTAATGGAGGAATTTTTCCCTTTTATCTTTTTTGGTTGCAGAGGTGTATGGTGCAAATGTGAGGTGTTCTTCTGTTACTTTCGATTGATAAGCTTTTGATTCTGTTCTACATATTTATGATGTGTACTGCAATCTGAAGTGAGTTTATCATTGGTTTTAATGCTTGATTTTTGTTGGTTTTTGGGCTCAACTTTGTGATATTATTGGGTTTTTCTATTGGAATATAGAATGATTTGAGGCTGAAATTATGCCGAGCATCTTCATTAAGAAAGATTTTGATTCGAGAGATGATTTCTTATGAAGCCACTCATCTCATTGTAGGTATAACTAAAAATCGCCGCAGGAATAGGTAAGTGAAAAATGTTTAGGTTTGCTTAAATTGTTCTTCGGCAGCATCCCCGCGGTCACTGTAGGCCACCGCCGGAGCCCGTCGACCTCTTCGTCGTTCTCGCGTCTTCTCTCTATAACCACAGAGCAGTACCTTGTAAGCCTCCTCTCCTTATTCGTTAGTTTCTCTTCATTTCTTGATTGCTTAGTCTCTTGACTTTCACTGTTCACCTCCTCGCCGGAATCCGACGATGCCGACGACGCGATCCGACGTTCCAGCAAGGTACCCCGACCCGCGTTGTTCCATTGTTCATTGTTTGGGTTCAATCCGTGAACCGTGCACCCGTCGCGAGTTTCACCGCCGACGTTTACGTTCCGTTTTTCCCGGTTCGCGACCCGTCGAGGCAAGTATCCCTTGCTACATGCTATACAATAAATTTATATATGTATTAACACCCTAAACCTGTAAAATTAGCTTGGTACAATCGTTTTCCATTTCGGTTACAAAATTGTATTATATCATTTTACTGTTAAACATGGAATTTACAGTTTGCCAATTTGAACCCAATAATCAAATCTACCTGTTTAATCACATTTTACTGTTAAATAGATGGTGGCAATTATCCATATAGTTCTGTTACATTCGGACACTCGTATGCATTTAACCTGATATAACTATATTGAACCGTCACATAAATCATTGCACTGCTAAGGGTGCTTAAACCTGTTAACATGACTAAACGGCTACATTGTATTACTGCACTCTTATGATTGAATGAAACTGCTTATTATTTAATTCATTGCTTATTTCATGTTGTTAATACCCACGTGTGATTATATATCTAATTGGGAGCACACTCACGATATTGCGTACATCTTGACTTGACTTGTTACACATGATATATATTGATACACCTGACATGGTATTGTACCGTTTACTATTGACATGACCGGATGTACCAAGACCTGACCTGTTACCTGATCTCATGCCTAATGCCAACAAACCTGACATGTTGTCCTCATGGACCATTCCTGTTGTCTATCCAGACAAACCTGCTGTTACCTGATCCTGTGTTGGCATTAGTTCTTGATTACTGAACACCTGACTCGACGTACATAACTTGGGGGTATGGGGAAATCAAAAGTGTAAACTAAAGTGTAACTTAAAAGGGTATTACTTGATCCGTGGTCCAGGGGGGTAACGGGACAGAGCCATTCGTGACTCTTACATTTTCCTGATCCGTGGTCCCGGGGGGTAACGGGACAGAGCCATTCATGACTCTTATATTTTCCTGATCCGTGGTCCTGGGGGGTAACGGGACAGAACCACTATTGGTGCACATATTCCTGATCCGTGGTCCCGGGGGGTTACGGGACATATCCTTTGAGTTACATGGAGGATTACTCAAATTGATTTCAAAGACTTTAGAATAGAAAACCTGATAGAACAGTTTAGTTACCCACTGCACACTACCTTGCACTGCTTGATTCACATTATTTGCTACTCTCGTTTTATTCATGTTTATTTTTCATTGCCTGTTGCACTGTTCCTATTATATTACTTGATGACATGACGCGCTGATGTCTTGGTTTTGCATGACCCAGATTCCGTAACGCTGTTGCAGTCCGAGCAGGAGTACTTTAGCCAGCAGGCTGAGCTGTGAGTTCAGTAGTAGTTAGTTTTATTTCCTGCATTTATTTCCTGATATGAGCCCGCATTATGGGACACACTTTTCAGTTATTTATATTGGATCATCTGCTTCCGCATTTATTTATTATTAACTCCTGTTATTCGGGATTATGGACATGTTTTAGATAGTTTTATCTTGTTCTTGATATCTATACAGCCGTAATGTGACTGTGGATGGATACTTCCTACCCACAGGTAGCATGGTTGGCTATGTTACATGCCCAATCTAGCGTACTCTGGGAAGCGGGGAGTGACACAGGGCTTGGGACGGAAAGGGCTTTGGTAGTGAGGAAGTATGCAAACTTATCATAGGTAAGGGCAATGTTCACGTTCTTCAGCCAGTCTTTATAATTTGGTCCCATCCGTTTGTTTTTCTCTAATAGAAGTTTATGTCCCGTCGTTGGTATCTGCCATTAGGAGAGAGAAAAGAAAACACTCAGCGTAAGCTCTTGCATGATTAAATTGGTTATTATCTTATCTAATAGATGTCCCCCACTGTTTTTATCAAATTTTCCTTCAAAGCCTAAAGATAAAATTATCCAGGATTAGTTACACTCTACAAGTTCGCTAACCGGTCAGCCGGGCCAGTGTCTGTACTCCGAGGGAGGTTCCCCGTGGTGTCGCACGGACCTAATTGAAATAAACCCCATTTCCATAGAAGCATAACCCCGTTGACACTTTTCTAGACACCTGCTGGATTAGATAATTGTAAAGTATAAAATTCTCCCAGGAGTAACTATTACTCACAGTAGGATCGAGGTCCAACTATCAAATAGAAGGTATGCAATCTCATTGCAAATTTCAACACTTGAAATTCCCGATATAGTTTTTACCCCTAGTGACCTATGACCTTAACTATTGTCAAAAAACATAAGCGCTAGTCAAGTTCTACCCGTCAATTCATGATTGATTTAGACCCATTCGTACGATCCTTAACTATAGTCAAAAAAGTTATATGAATGTCATAATCGATTGCATCATTACTTTATAGGGAGACATCACTTAGCTATCGTACACTACGCCTTAACTATAGTCAACAAACGTAGCACGAATACTAAGTACTCTATTTTCTAAAATAGCGGAGGGCTACTGTTAGCTATAGTGCTCTCAAGGCAATTATTGTAATCGCAGTCAGGTGATTATGATGATTGGGGGAATACCTATACGGCTAGAACAATCTTACTCAAGATGATAATATGCTATCTGGTTTGACTTTATCATCATGTATATGGATGATGTGGTATTACATATCACTATTACATGTTGATAGAGCCCATACGATTCTTGCTTAACTACCAGCATTATAATGGCGATCATATACGTGGGAGCTGGGTGGTCTATAAGCACATCCTTAAATGTCCCGAGTCGAGAGAATATCGAGACTGCGCATCGATACTCCGTAGTAGACTAGGGTATACTTTTCGAAACCCCAATAAGGGGCGGTAGCCGGTCTCATAAGCTATTAGTGTCAGTTAGTCACCTAAGACAGTATACAGGTGCTCATTGGGTTATGAGTTACACTGGATGAACTCGCCGGGAACATGCTAGATGATATTATACTTATTGTTAGGTAGCAGTTCTCAGGTGACATAAGTACAGGTTAGTTTGTCGACCTGAGATCGTCATTTGTCTCATTTGAGTTCCCACTGTACTTTGATTACTACCCTACCACGGCTTAAAGGAGTCATGTAAACAACTTTTGGTTGGATACAGTCCCGAGCCACATGGAGGCAGTGAGCGGATCGTCGGGGATTCATTTATCCCGGTATTAGGGGTTGATGTTTCGCTGTGCACGGGTGGCCATCATCAGAAATTCTTAGCTAAGGTGGATGAGAATTACTAATTTGGATCAATAGTTTCTCAGTGGGTGATGGGTTTCACACCGACATGAAATATCGCGTTATTAGGGGTATGACTTTATCCACCCCCTAGACCCGATATGCGATATTCTTAGACGAACAGACCGGACTGTACGGAAATTGTCACAGATAGGCTCAGTAGGGGTATGGATGAGTTTGCTCATTGGCCTTCCTTTCGCTCAATACCTGAGTAGCCGTTACGTACAGCTAGTGCCGCTGACGTGCTTTTGGTTAAGCCAACTGCTAGCGTATTGAAGAGTCTTTAGAGTCCCACACAGAGGGTTTTCACGGTTCAAGCAATATGATGACGTATGTTGGTACATACAGGTGTCCGATTAAATATGTGTACTGCTACACAGACTTTAATCGGATGGTTGATAATACTGGCAGCTTAAGATTAAGCCGGATTATTAAAGCAAGTTTTGATTTAATAATTTATATATATATATATATAATAAATTTATTCTAGTATTATTGTTTACTATTCATTTTCTCTCTTGTCTATTCGTATTTTTATACGAATACGCGTATATGTATTTCGATACGTATACCGGGTTGTATTCCATATTTATATGGAATATCTTCTAGAAGATGGAAACCTCATTATATGATTTTCTTTTTGGAAAATCATTTGCAAATGAGGTGGAGGGTAAGGTGGAATGAGCATCGTTGGAGGTATGTAGAGAGGTATGGCTTTTATTAGTTTATTGAAAATGTTGTGAGAAATTTTGCATGGTTGTAAAATGTATAAGCCATTATTTCTACATGCCAATTTCTCTTCTTAATTTTTCACTCTCTCATTCTTTCTTGAGTAGCTCAAGCCTATGTTTTCCTCACCTCCTCCTCCCTCTTTAGTTGCTCACTTGAGCTTTGGAAATAAGAGAAAAAGATAGTGAAAAATTCCTACATCCCCACTCTCTATTGTTGGCGACCTTGGAGCGTCGGTTGTTTTGCAAGGCGAAGATGGAGCTTGGATCGTTTCCCTCAGGTGGATCATCTTCGGAAAAGGAGGACTGTCTTGCAAGCGCGATCCGCAGCACTTGAAGAAAACTTGAGGATGTGAGTATTCTACACATAGTAGATTTGTTTAACTCACTAGGTTTTGTATACAAGTCCTACCTCTTTAGTTCGATTCTTGGTTTCGAAACTTTAGCAAACTAGAAAATTTTGAAATCCATGTTGCCATCTTCGAAAATTAGCTTGCTAGTGTGCCTAAGTTCCCAGTAGTGGTATCAGAGCCATGCTAAAAGCTAGATTTGTTTGCACTAATTTAGAGTTCCGATTGACGGAATTTTCCGAATCGCATTTCCAGAAACATTGCTTGCTGTTCGAATTTCAAACTTGTTTAGAAAAAATTTATGGTTGCATTAAAATTATGGGCAGGCAAAATTATTGCTAAGATAAAAAATTAGGTACCTAATCCCAAAATTCGACCGCGGAACAGAAGCCAAATGCGCCATTTGGCCGCTGAACCGCGGTCCAATTTTGGCTACAATGCCCTAAATGTTTTGTGTAGCTCTAGTTCATGGAAATATGATTTTTGGAATATTTGGTTTTTGTCCAGATTTGTTTGTGTACTGGTTTATACTTGGGGGGCCAATACGGAAAGTTTCAATCCATCGAAATTTTAAATTTGTGTTTTTTCTGAGCATTTATTTCTGCGATCATGAATATCATAGCGCGGTATAATCCGACTGGTTGCTATATGCATAATCAGATAGGTTTACGATGATGATATTCGCGTTGATATTTTTGTTGCTCTGTGATTATGGTTATGTTGGATTTGTCGCGATGGATAGCCCGGTGTATGTAGTATTAGATGTAGTTCTCTGTGATGTAATGTATATTCATATTGCGTGATGAGCGTTAGACATGTGGACTGCCGTCATCGTGGCTTGTATTATTCTTTGGGGTGCGTCCAGGTTGCAGACGTAGTCACCGTTATATATTCAGTTTTTCCATTACATGCACTAGGATTACCCCGCGGCGGAGTGCTCAAGTAGCCGGGTTCTAGAAGGCAACGGGCCTCCATCTCATAGCGTTGAGACCGGGGTGCTTTACTATAGAATTTGCGGGCTATTCGCCACACTCATAGGGGGTATAGGATTGTCCTGTGGAGGGGTGCCTAAGTCACCGGATTTCGGAAGTGCTGGGTGGCCCACTCACTTCGTTGATTGGGGTTGCCTCGCTTCTGAGATTGGCGGGTAGCTTGCCACACTCATAGAGGTCTAGGGTCTTATATACGGGCTATCCATATGACCGGGAAAATTACATTTCATATTTGGCTCCATTGAAATGTACTTTTCTTAGTTTATCCGCATTTCCATATTGGTTTTGCTTCTGCTGTGATTCTGCTGTGATGCTTCTGTGATGTTACTTGATATCATGCGTGAGACAAATGTTCATATATATTATATATATATTTAGTAGACGCTATATATGTTTTCCATCCGCGCTTGTCCTGTCCCCGCCCTGCCATAAGTTAAGTAACCTTACGGTGAAGACCCGGGACCCTGTGCCGAATGCAGATGGCATATATGTGCGTGATTATTTTCGTTTCTTTCTGGCATGATATGATTAATTGATGGGACTGCATTAATTCTGATTAATTCAAGGAAAACAAACCTAAATGATGTTGTTGGAACCAATTTTTGAAAACTGACATTACAGGCATATTCTTTTGCTTTGCTTCGCGGTATTCAGTTATGAATATGCAGTACCTCATTCGACGAGGCAAGAGCCTAGATCCCTTCATGGGGAGTGACCTCTTGAGCAAAAGTTTGCGTTAATGTAATAGCTTCACTATAGTATATTCTTTTTCTTTGCATTGTGGTATTCAGTTAGGAATATCCAGCACCTCATTCGATGAGGAAAGAGCCTAGATCCCTTCACAGGGAGTCACCTCTTTGGCAAAAGTTTGTGCTACTATATATATTTGTAAAACCACTCGGTCCCTTCAACGATATCAAGTTCATTACGTTAAAGGTTTTTCGCTAAAAACCAGCCGTAGCCTTCCATCATTTCTTATGAGTAGTACTTAGTATTCATGCTGCGTTTGTTGACTGTGTCAAGACGTAGTGTGCGGTAGATAAGTGGTGCTTGTTTGTAGCATATAGATGTGATTGGTTAGAACAGTCGTGTGGCCTTATTGACTATGTCAAAGGCTCGTGCGGGTGGGTTTAATACAATCAAGATAATGACGGGTTGAACTTGACTAGGACCCTTTGATTTGTTGACTGTGTCAAGGTCACTTGGGTCCTAGGGGTAAAAACTATATCGGGAATTTCAAATATAAAGAAAACTTTCCAGGCATGAGCATACCTTCTGGAGTGTGGTGACTTGAGTGGCTTTTATCAGGTTATCACACGATGATAGTTGGATCTCGATTTCCACTGATGAGTAGGTGTTACTAATCGGGTGATTTTCATATGATACTGACTAATTCTCCTTTTAGGGTTTGAAGAAGAATTCGAGAAAATAGTGGGAGCCATCCTGATTAGATAAAATGATTAACCAATATAATTTAGGTTAGAGTGCACGCTGAGTGTTTCTTTTCTCTCTCTCTTTGGCAGCGACCATGACCTGACCTTAAATTAAAACTTATGAACCAAGTTAATCGAACCTTCTTACAAACTTTGGTTATGGATTGTTATGATTCATGACAAAGTCACATATATCCCTGCCACTCCTACTTCCCCTTTGCATTTCTCTAGAACACTCCGTATCACACTGAAGATCCATATTGCTTGGGTATGCCATCGTATAGTTACATAAGAACTTAAAGAAACTTATTTCAGTTCGAGGATGGATTCTGGTTCTGGGGAAATTGAATAGGATTATTAGGTTGTCTTTTCTCTTTACCTTCTCTTAGGTTGCGAGGGTTCCTAGTATTATAAGAGTACATCTATTACGCTTATTGAATAGTCTTCTTCTAAATCTTAGGCTGGTACCGAAAGGTAGGAAAAGTAGAAAACCAATTATCCTAAGTGTGGTGTACAAAAGCTAAGAAGTAAAGACATATAAAAGGATTGGAGTGAGGGAAAAGGAAATTGCGACTACTGTCATGAATCTGGATAGTGGAAGAGGCATTACTAGGAATACCTGACCACCCTTTGAAACATTTTTCATGTTTCAGTCTTATTATGCGATGTTAGTTAAAATTGCTTCCCCAATTAGATTCTGACCCAAGGGTATGTATTTACCAGACTTTATTCTCATATCTGTATGGCATTACAGATGCCAAGTGGGAGTAGAAAATTGGGAATTGGGTGATTAGATCCTCAATATCAGAATTCTTTATAATTGGTGGTATTTGAGGAAATCACCTGGGTTTTGCCTAACGGCAAATATTTGGTTTTGAATATCCGTTGTTATGCATCAATTTCAAACAGATAAATCTGTACGTTTATTTTATAAAGTAAGATATAACTTTTTGAAATTATGTTCATGAAATTTACATTTAGCAGTTGATGATTAGGTAAGGCACATTCAATAATGTTGTAATTCTTCTTAACCATAACACAGTTTTCAACCTACAACGCACAGGGTTTAAGTTATTAAACTCAGAGGGCTTATACAAAGTATTGGATGTTGTCCGATATCCATTAGAACAAGGGGGTTGGTACTCGTACTATATTGCGTTTACTTATGACTTCTCTGGTATTAGACACATATTTCGTTGAAATACTAGGTCTAAATTTTGAAAAGTTCTAGTTATAAGAATAAAGTAGAGAACCATGCGTTGGAAGTATCAGGATTTTTTGAAGTGATTGAAGATGTAGATACTTATGCTAGGTATTCCGTTATCATTAATATATTTGAGAACTTGCTTCTCTTTCAGGTTACTCATCCGTGGGTACGCTCCTTGATGAGTAATACTGCATGGCCTTCTTCCATCTAGTCGATATGCACTAGAAATAGCTGCATGTATTTTGAATCTAGTTCCAATTAAATTAGTGCATTTTGTTTCTATATTGGATATAGAATGGATTCATATTTTAACTATGTTAAGGTATATGGAGTTGTCCGGCTTATGCTTAAAACTAGAATCTGGATAAACTCAAGGCACATTTCAGTAATTGCAATTTGTGGGTTATCCCGGGCTTTGACAAGGGTCAAAATTCTACCATTTGGACAATCAATAGTTATATTGTTCTTAACTCGCCACATTTTTTAGTAAAATGAATTCTTTTCAGAAAACACAAACGATTACTGAAAATTTATTAGAACCTAAATATTCAATTGGATTCGACAATCCATTAGCCACTCCACAGATTTGGTGGGTAACCTCAGGCACCCGAGAGGTACTTCGGTCTCCTCAAAGACGGTAACAGGGAGGTTTTAATGATCCAAGCTTGCTACTACTGCTGTCCTAGACTATAAGATCTGGCATGTGGATGACTATAACGTCGTTCTAAATTATCTTTAGAATTGCACGTATATATGACTTGCTAGAGGGTTGTTGTAGTTAGCAGGAGCGGCAGAAGCGTGGTGGGCCAGTAGCTTATGTTTATTCATAGAATAAAACAAGTATAGTGGAGATAGATCATCTATTTTTGATGTGATAGTCATAGAGTTTTACTTCATTAGAATAACAGATGGACCTGGTAAGAAGGTAGTAGGGAGTGATGTCTTGGTATTTGGATGGCGTACTCCTGATAGGAAGTTATACTGTGGTTGTCACAAGGTGTTTCTGCATATAGGATCTGGACAAAATATCATAAACTCTGCTAACTAGATCTATGGTTTTAAATCTAGGTTTGGGAAGTGTCCCAATTCAGGTATTTTGACATTATTCTAAAGTGTTTTAGAATGGAGGACTCCCGGAGTGGTGGTGTATCCGCAAGTGATAGAGTCACCCTCTCTAAAGAGATGTCTTCTAGACTGATGAGGAGAGGGATTTCCATGAATGACATATCACTTGCTTAGGCAATTGAGTCAATCATGAGATGTAAGTACCATACCAGATATTGTTTTTGCACTAGCTACAATAAGCATATATTAATCCAATTTTGAAGAAACATTATGAAGCAGTTATGAACATAAGAGGATGTTCTTAGTATATGGTAACGGTGGCCTCCTTCTGGTGGTGGTTATCATTTCTGCCTTCCAAGGTGACCTGGATGACAGAGTGACTGTCAGTGTTATAGTTTTCCCTCTTTTGAAGGGCAGTATGTTGGACAGGTGGTTCAAGCGGATACTGAGGAAGGCATGGCACAGGATACTGATTAAATTCAGTGGAAGATACGGTCTAAGAAGTTTGTTGGATTTGGAGTTCATTTATGAACTTGGTCCCATCAGATATCCAGACAAATTCTAAGACATGTATCACTAATTTCGGGAGATAGTCTTTCTCCATGAAATTGAGATATAGCCAGATAAAGATAGAAACATTGGAGCGGATCCACTCACTGAGCCTATTTCTTGAACGCGATAGTTTCGTAAACAAGTTTTGCGAGACTGATTAGTAGAGGAGTTGGGTGTTCGGTATCACACGGGTTGTGAATATGCGACACCGCAATAATTAGCCTCGAGTGCAAGTGGGAATTGTTGGCTACAGTGCCCTCAAGGAAATTATTGTAATCGTAGGTATGAGATTATGATGATTGAGGGAGGACCTATACGGGTAGAACAGTCTTACTCAAGATGATAGTATGCTATTTGGTTTGACTTTATCATCATCTATATGCATTATGTGGTATTACAGATCACTATTACATATTGATAAAGCCCATAGGATTCGTGGTTGACTACCAGCATTATGATGGCGATCATATACGTAGGAGCTGGGTGGTCTATAAGAACATCCTTAAATCTCCCTAATCGAGGGAGTATCGATACTGTGCATCGGTACTCCGGAGTAGACTATTGTATACTTTTCGAGACCCCAACGAGGGTCGGTGGCCGGTCTCACAAGCCATTGGTGTCAGTTAGTCACCTAAGATAGTATACAGGTGCTCATTGGGTTATGAGTTACACTGGACGGACTTGTCAGGAATATGCTAGATGGTATTATACCTATTGTAAGATAGCAGTTCTCAGGTGACATGAGTACAGGTTAGTCTGTCGACATGAGATCATCATTTGTCTCGTGTGAGTTCCTACTATGCTTTGATTACTACCCTACCATGGCTCAAAGGTATCGTGCAAATAGATTTTAGTTGGGTACAGTCCCGAACCACATTGAGGCATTGAGCGGATCGTCGGGGATTCGTCTCTCCCTGTATCGGGGATTGATGTCGCGCTGTGCATGGGTGGCCATCACCAAAAATCCTTGGCCTAGGTGGATGAGATTTACTAATTTGGATCAGTAGTTTCTCAGTGGGTGATGGGCTTCACACCGACATGAAATATCGCATTATTAGGGGTCTGACTTTATCCACCCCCTAGACCCGATATGTGGTACTCTTAGACGAACAAAACGGATGGAGATTGTCACAGACAGGCTCGGTAGGGGTACGGATGTGTTTGCTCGTCGGCCTTCCTTTCGCTCAATACCTGGGTAGCAGTTACGTACAGCTAGTGCCGCTGACGTGCTTGTGGTTAAACCCATTGCCAGCGTATTGACGAGTCTTTAGAGTCCCACACAGAGAGTTTTCACAGCTAAGGAAATATGATGTAGATGACTTATGTTGGTACATACAGGTGTCCGATTACATATGTGTACATGCTACACAGACATTAATCGGACGGTTGATAATACAAGCAGTTTAGAATTAAGCCGGATTATTAAATCAAGTTTTAATTTATATGTATATATACATATATATATATATTTAATATATGTATTCTAGTATTATTGTTCACTATTCATTTTCTCTCTTGGCTATTCGTATTTTTATACGAATACGTGTATATGTATTTCAATAAGTATACCGGGTTGTATTCCATATTTATACGGAATATCTTCTAGAAGATGGACACCTCATTATTTGATTTTCTTTTTATAAAATCATTTGCAAATGAGGTGGAGGGTGAGGTGACATGAGTGATTGTAATAAATTTCTTGATTGGATGTAAAAGTAAATCAAATCAAATGGTCCCCGGCAACGGCGCCATTTTGATTGATCGTTTTTCCCGTTGTGTAGTATATAGAGAAATTTGTAAAGAACTTCACAACCAAAAACTATTTTGACCGCAATCAAACTACGGTGTCGGATGTAGTTAATGAATGAGTGCGGATCGTCCACAGGGATTGCACAATTCACTTGTATTTCGATACGTTTGAAATGAAAAGTTAAGCAACAATAAAAGAAAACATGATTCAAGAATGATTTGTATTCAAGTGTCACTATTCTTATGCAAGAATCAAGAAACTATAAACAATCAAGAATCGGTTGTTTTGATAATATTTCCAATCAACAATCAAGAATCTAAAAGAGGCTCGTAAGAATCGATAGGATCGATAGACGTGATGTAATCTAAAGATATCGTGTTCTTGTCCTTCGAAGGATTGATACTAGATCGATGATCATCGACAAGAGTTAGGGTTTTCTCGTGAAACTAGGGTTTCATCTTATCCCTTGTTCTGTTGTCGATATCATTCACATTCTAGCCTCTAGCAATTTCAAGAAACGATCCTAACTCCCCCATTTTGAACGATGGCAATCAAGAAAGCATCGAAACAAAATGGGTTGTCGGTTCTTGAACTTGCTATGGTTTACAAACCATCGTAGGAATCAAAAATCGATTAAAGCTTTGTTACATCATCATTCTACAACCGTCTCGACTCCTTTACGAGCGGAGTTTTATTCACACATCACCACAAAGATAATATTCAAGAATTGTAAAGATAACATGATGCGGAATTTACAGAAAACAAGATAAAAGAATATCACCTTTTATTTAATCAACAATTTCAATACATTCTTTCAAGAATCTACAAGAAGAAGAAATCGATCGTTGACTCGGCTTCGCTCGTCTCCGTGGATCGTGGATCTACTTTGATCTCTTGCCCGATTGAAGATCGGCTCGGCTCATAAAAGGGTTGAAGGCATCTTGCTTGGCTTGCACTCAAGATCTTGAATTGTGGTTGGATTTAGGGTTAGGGTTTCCTACAAGCTCTCTCACTAAACTTGAGGAAGAGGGGATGAAGAAAGAGATTGATTTTTCTAAACTTTCCCAAGGTTGAATCCTTGTTTTAATCCTCCCCAAATGATGAGCCTAGGGTCTTATTTATAGACTCCCAAACCCTAGGTTTAGGTTTGAATTAGAACTTTCCCTCCCAAAGTTTGTTGAAGAGTTTCTAGAAGGAGTTTGTTAGGAGTTAGCTTAGGGTTTAAGCTAGGGTTTAGGGAAAGTTCTAGAAGTATTAGGCTAGTTTAGGTGTTTGCTGATCTGGAGGAAGTATCTGGAGTTTTCTGGAATTTTGTGTGCATTTCTGAGCTGTAGCCACTGAAACAGGAGTTTTGGTGAAATTTGAGGAGCTGAGTCACTGGGCCCGCCGCGCAACCGCCGCAAGAGGTACCTTTAGGCCGCTCTTCCGCCGCGCATTGATGGGCTTGGGCCTTGGGCTTTCTTGTGTTGCTTGGTACTGCTGTTTGGGCCTTTCTTTGATGTTTAGAATTTCAGTTTCCCTTCTGTGTTGATACCAGATTTGAGTTCAGTGAGTTTACGAGCGATTGTAATGGTCGAGCAATGTAATGATCGAGCAAGCTTCTCTTTTCCTGCACAGACTTCGAAACACGGGTTGCAAGATATAGAAAATATGCCATGTAATGCAATGCAGTCAATTTCCCTAGAAATGCCGGTTTTAAGGTCTAGTACATGTAATCTGATAATCTGTGATAGATTTGCTAATATGTAGAATACTGATGCCGAACACTTCTATATGTATGCAGATGATAGGGAAATTGCTGGTTAAAATATGCAATATTTTCGACTGATCAAATACCTCCAAACTTAATTTCGATCGTCTCGAGCGAATGTTTTATTAAAAAGAGAGAAGGAGAAAATAAAGAAAGAGAAAAACTAACTAGCACACTTTCGTAGGCAACACGATTGCACTGAGCACATGCAACAAGCCTTTAAACCTCTAGGTGTCCCTAGTAGGAGGAGTGTTGTCTCCTGAGGGTTTTCAGCGGATTGCACCCACAAAATCCAATAATAAAAGCAAGATCATGAATATTACATTTAAAGAAAAGAATCGTAAAAGAAAAGCTTTGAAAATTAGGGTTTCCAACTAAGCTAGCTTTTCGGTTGTCATGAGCCCTATCTTAATGGTCATGAAAAGATGTTAGAAATCACGTCCTCCCTCAATAAAACATCGTCTTATTCTTCATTCCTATCTTTCTTCCAAACATCGATCATATCACCCTGCGTGTGTGTAAAGACATCCCTACACCCGGAGAATTCAATTCAAGCTATCATACTCTTGCCCATCAGCCTCAGTACTTTTTAATTAATGAATATTTAGATGAGATTGCTCACACACTTTCATGCGACCGTTAATACTTCTTGAGGTACTAACCGACCGATTACTCCTGTGCTTGCTTACTTGGTGTATTTTTCTCGTCTTGCACCACCTCAGGCATAGCAGTGACTCCCAGACCAGTTGGCCTTAGGGCACTAGGTGAAGAAGCACCCTCGCTATACATTTTTTATTACCTTTGGTGATAACAAAACCAGTGTTCATTTTTCTCACCACTTTATATTTTCTTTATTCATTTTTTTCTTTTTATTTCCTTCATACTTTTGGCTTTAAGACAAGAGCATTTCAAGGTATCCTCTACTATCCCAGGCTTCAAGACGTGTGTAAGTGCGAATAGCAGGGTAGCAACGTTAAAAAATGTTTGGCTTCCAGAATAGAAACTATTTTTCAGACTTATTTTTATCCTCAGATTAGTGACGTCTTTCATCTTACTAACTCTTGGGACAACGGCTCATAACTACTTATTACTAGTTCGTATAAGAAAACTTCTAATTTTCTTAGTTTTCTAAAATTTTTCTAATCTCATGGATGTAACTTTTCACTTTCTAAACTTTCATTATCTTATTTATATACAAAAAGGTGTAAATATTAAAATTATTTTTATATTTGAAAATTTTTAAATTTTTATGGGTTTTGAAAATTTTTCAATTTTTATAGATTTTTAAAGAAATGTTTTGTGCTTATGCAGATGATATGCAAATGATGCAGAAATAAGCACAAACCTCCCCCAAACTTGTTTTCAACAGTGTCCTCACTGTTGCCTTCTGCTAAATCTCGAAAAACCTGTAAGCTTGGGAGGAATTTATTAGTGGGGGCAAAATATTTAAGTGAAGATCCTCCCCAAAACTTATTTTTGGCTCGTCTTTTTGTAAAAGTTTCTTTTCAAGAGCCGGAAAAATAATACCCCCCCAAACTTGAGTTATGCAATGTTAAATTTTGAAAATCACAAGTGGGGGTCAAAAATCATTGGTCGATGCCAAGCTTTGCAAAGACCGAAGGTTAACACCAACCATTCAAAAATTTTATCAATGCAGTGCTCTGGTTGGTGGAAGAAGAAGTGGGGAAAAGGTAAGTGGTGGAAGAGAGTGTGTGTGCGTCTCATTTTGGAGAGACGATGCAGTGTATGTGATGGATTATTCGCATTCTTTTTACATTTCAGAGGAAGGGGTGGAGGTTCAATTTCAGTGAGTTGGATATGATTCATCTCAACACCCGTGCTTTTTAGAAATGCGAGTTCATCAGCAATGATTTCCTCAAAAGTTTCATCTATACCCCGAAGAATAATGTCATCACAAGGTGCGGGGTGATCTTCAGACTCTAAAAGCATTTCATAATCGGTGTTAATTGTTGACCCGGACATCTCAGTAGAAGAGTCCGTATGTGTATGATACATAGTTGGGTCAAACAACAACGTATGAAAAGAGTCTAGATCGGTATCAGGAGGATTATCTAATTCGCTGCTGTCGACATCCATTAAGTCGACAGAACATACCTGAACAGTAGGTTCGGAGGGTACACTTCCTAACTTATAAATGTTCATCTCAATTGTCCTGTTTCCAAAGGATAGGGTCATGGAACCGTTACGACAATTGATGATAGCATTGGAAGTGGCCAAAAAGGGGCGACCTAAAATCACCGGAATTTGATTCCGTGAGTTCGCTACAGGTTGTGTATCAATTACAATAAAGTCCACAGGGAAAATAAATTCCCCGATTTTTATTAACACATCCTCTAGTTCACCCCTAGGTCTGGTGATTGATCGGTCAGCCATCTGGAGAGTGCAAGGAGATGGTTTCAACTCTCCGATTCCTAACTGCTCATAAACTGAGAAAGGAAGCAGGTTAACACTTGCCCCAAGATCTAGTAGAGCACGGTTAATGTGTTTCTCCCCAATAGAGATGGAAATCGTAGGATATCCAGGATCCTTACGTTTCCTCGGTAATTGTTGGGGGAAAGCTGTGTCTACTGTCTTAGCCATGAATATCTTCTTGGGCATTTGTTTCTTCCTCTTTCTAGTGCAAAAATCTTTAAGAACTTTCGCATATGCAGGTACTTGTTGAATTGCATCTAGAAGAGGGATATTGATGTTAACCTGTTTAAACATCTCAGTGATCTTCTCCATCTGTGGACTTGGTGTGTTAGCCCTTAACCGATTAGGATAAGGTGCTTTAGCAATAAGCACTGGGTCCATCATAGGAGAAGAAAGTGTGTGTGGAACCGATCCCAGAATAGAAGTGGGAATCGTCCGTGGAGGGGTAAAAGAGGTGGGCTGTAGTGGCGAGCCTTTTGGGAAATGGAGAATTGGCTCGAAAGAGGGTGGTGGGGTAGAAGAAGTAGGGTCAGAAGTGTGTGTGTGTGTGGAAAGATCTTAGCCGGGGTGTTGATATGATTTTCAGTATCATCAACTTCTTCCCCAACATGATTGTCAAGCACTCTTCCAGATCTCAACGTGGTGATTGCATTCACGTGATGTGAATAGCCAGGATTGGGTAAGGGTTGAGCTGGAAGTTTCCCTTTCTCTCTTGCACTTAGTTTGGCTTTTAATCTTGCAATTTCTTCTTCCATCGATTTAATACTCTCGTTTTGGGACGCAGTGTTTTTCTTCATGTCATCGACGGAAGATTTCATTTCAGCCGAAACTTGCATGATATTTGTTAAGATCAAATTCATGTATTGTGCAAAAGAAGAGGATTCATCAGTTCCGGTCAACTGTAAAGGACTAGACAGTGCAGGTGTGTTGACCGGATTTTGAAAATTATGTGCTTGAAAGGGGTGCTGACTCAATTGAAGTTGTGGCTGCTGTTGTGGTGGAGGGACCCTTTGAAAATTGTTTTGGTTTGGAACCGTGTTTTGTGATTGTGATTGGTTCCAAGAAAAATTGGGGTGATTCTTCCATCCCTGATTATATGTGGAAGAAAAAGGATCGTTTCTAGGTCGTTGAAATGCGGCATTGGTATGCTCACGACCTTGAAACGGACATTCTTCCGTCAAGTGAGACGGATCAGAACAGCAGCTACATACAGTTTTGGGGAGCGACATTGGGTTTAGGGAGGCTGCTACAAATTTGTGTTCCATAGCGTCGAGCTTCTTTTGCATTGCTGCCATTTCAGCTCGAACACCTATGGACACATCTATTTGGTGTACGCCACCCCTATTCAATGGTTGTGTTCCACTCTCCCAAATTAGTGACTTTTCAGCGAACTCTTCTAAGTATCGCCAGGCTTCCCCATCATCTTTGGTCATAAAAGTACCTTGACACATGTTTTCAAGGCTCTGTTTAGTGCTAGGGTTACTGCCCTCATATATGATTCGGCAAAGCTCCCATCTCGGGATGCCGTGGTGAGGACATTGAACCAATAGATCCTTGAAACATTCAAAGTATTTTGAAAATGGTTCGGCAGGGAGCTGGGCAAATTGGTTCAGTTCGCTACGGATTCGAGCCGTCTTTTGGATTGGGTAAAATTTCTTAAGGAATGCAGCGACGAATTCTTCCCAATTCGTAATAGAGTGTGGGGTAGTGTTGTATAGCCACTTCTCGGCTATATCGCACAAAGTAAATGGGAGAAGTCGTAGACGCATCGCATCCACTGAAAGTTGAGACGTACCCATCATTGCGCATACGTTTTCAAATTTGGTAATGAAAACATAAGCGTCCTCGGTCTCGAGTCCGTGGTATTTGGGTAAAAGATTGATATACTGGGGCTTAATCTCGAAGTTATCCCCATTGGCTGGTGGTGTGGATAAGCAGGTCGAAAGAGGACCTCTATGTGGATAGCATCTTTCCTGGAGAGAAATGTGGGGTGGAGTAGGATTCTGCGCACCAACGGACGGCGGCAGATTAGGGTCAAAGAAGTTCGATGGATTCGGGTCCATCGGTGTGGGTGTGGTAGTGGGTAAAGAAAAGGTAAATGGAGAAATATCGACTTCGGAGTCGATAAAGGGTACGCGGACTAAACGGGCACTAGAATCCCGTGTCCAGCCTATCTTGTACTAAAAAGGGTTAGTACAAGTGGCAGCGTTGACTTATAATTAGGGGTAAAATGAATGCGGTGCTTGCTTTTTTTTTTTGAAAAAGGGACGGATTTTGAAAAAAATGATGCGACAAAACAAATGCAGCACACAAACCCTAGAATCTAATGGTCACCTAGGTCCGATCTCTAGACCGCTCCTAACTGCCAAAAGACAAGTCGCAGGATAGAATCCTCCACTGCCTCTTTGTCCCCCTGTGGCCGGATAAGTGCCAGGTAAGTGGGAAGGAACCACCACTACAGTGGACCTAATTAATAACCACTAGCCTTAGACACACTCGCCTTAGGCACCACAAGAAAACGCGGATAAGCAATGAATTACCCACGACCTTCTCTTGTCCTATTGAGCACGACAGTCCTTAGAGTCTTCTCTAGATTTCTTTTAATTAATGAGGGTAATGCGGATGCAAGTTTTGCGATTTTCGGGGCCTAGGAAGGGTAATGAAATCCCCACCTAATTTGGATTTGGCCGTGCCCCTTAAATTTCCGTATTAGAATGCAAACAACCAAAAAATCAAAATCACACACAATTTTTAATTTTGCTTTTGCGCGCTGCGATTTATTTGCAAAGAATCCTGCAGCAAAGGGTTAATTGGAGCTAAAAACGGAGAGAGGAGAGAGCAAGAAGTTACCTGCACTGAAAATTTTTCAGAGAACCCCCTAAGAGGCCGCGGATCTGCCGCGTATGGTGGCTTTGTGCCGCCCTTCCGCGCTCAGATTTTGAGAACAGTGCACAATATTTCAACAGATGCTCTCTGTTGCTTCCCTCAACTCTCTGGTATATCTCAAATAATTTTTCCACAGCACAGAATGCTCCAGATCACCTTGCAGTCAAATCACAACACACGTGTAAGAGTTTGTACGAATTTTGATTTCAAGAAGTAAAATGTAATAATTCTTTCACTTCAAACTAAAATTGCAAATGAATTAGCGCGATCCCCGGCAACGGCGCCATTTTGATTGTAATAAATTTCTTGATTGGATGTAAATGTAAATCAAATCAAATGGTCCCCGGCAACGGCGCCATTTTGATTGATCGTTTTTCCCGTTGTGTAGTATATAGAGAAATTTGTAAAGAACTTCACAACCAAAAACTATTTTGACCGCAATCAAACTACGGTGTCGGATGTAGTTAATGAATGAGTGCGGATCGTCCACAGGGATTGCACAATTCACTTGTATTTCGATACGTTTGAAATGAAAAGTTAAGCAACAATAAAAGAAAACATGATTCAAGAATGATTTGTATTCAAGTGTCACTATTCTTATGCAAGAATCAAGAAACTATAAACAATCAAGAATCGGTTGTTTTGATAATATTTCCAATCAACAATCAAGAATCTAAAAGAGGCTCGTAGGAATCGATAGGATCGATAGACGTGATGTAATCTAAAGATATCGTGTTCTTGTCCTTCGAAGGATTGATACTAGATCGATGATCATCGACAAGAGTTAGGGTTTTCTCGTGAAACTAGGGTTTCATCTTATCCCTTGTTCTGTTGTCGATATCATTCACATTCTAGCCTCTAGCAATTTCAAGAAACGATCCTAACTCCCCCATTTTGAACGATGTCAATCAAGAAAGCATCGAAACAAAATGGGTTGTCGGTTCTTGAACTTGCTAGGGTTAACAAACCATCGTAGGAATCAAGAATCGATTAAAGCTTTGTTACATCATCATTCTACAACCGTCTCGACTCCTTTACGAGCGGAGTTTTATTCACACATCACCACAAAGATAATATTCAAGAATTGTAAAGATAACATGATGCGGAATTTAAAGAAAACAAGATAAAAGAATATCACCTTTTATTTAATCAACAATTTCAATACATTCTTTCAAGAATCTACAAGAAGAAGAAATCGATCGTTGACTCGGCTTCGCTCGTCTCCGTGGATCGTGGATCTACTTTGATCTCTTGCCCGATTGAAGATCGGCTCGGCTCATAAAAGGGTTGAAGGCATCTTGCTTGGCTTGCACTCAAGATCTTGAATTGTGGTTGGATTTAGGGTTAGGGTTTCCTACAAGCTCTCTCACTAAACTTGAGGAAGAGGGGATGAAGAAAGAGATTGATTTTTCTAAACTTTCCCAAGGTTGAATCCTTGTTTTAATCCTCCCCAAATGATGAGCCTAGGGTCTTATTTATAGACTCCCAAACCCTAGGTTTAGGTTTGAATTAGAACTTTCCCTCCCAAAGTTTGTTGAAGAGTTTCTAGAAGGAGTTTGTTAGGAGTTAGCTTAGGGTTTAAGCTAGGGTTTGGGGAAAGTTCTAGAAGTATTAGGCTAGTTTAGGTGTTTGCTGATCTGGAGGAAGTATCTGGAGTTTTCTGGAATTTTGTGTGCATTTCTGAGCTGTAGCCACTGAAACAGGAGTTTTGGTGAAATTTGAGGAGCTGAGTCACTGGGCCCGCCGCGCAACCGCCGCAAAAGGTACCTTTAGGCCGCTCTTCCGCCGCGCATTGATGGGCTTGGGCCTTGGGCTTTCTTGTGTTGCTTGGTACTGCTGTTTGGGCCTTTCTTTGATGTTTAGAATTTCAGTTTCCCTTCTGTGTTGATACCAGATTTGAGTTCAGTGAGTTTACGAGCGATTGTAATGGTCGAGCAATGTAATGATCGAGCAAGCTTCTCTTTTCCTGCACAGACTTCGAAACACGGGTTGCAAGATATAGAAAATATGCCATGTAATGCAATGCAGTCAATTTCCCTAGAAATGCCGGTTTTAAGGTCTAGTACATGTAATCTGATAATCTGTGATAGATTTGCTAATATGTAGAATACTGATGCCGAACACTTCTATATGTATGCAGATGATAGGGAAATTGCTGGTTAAAATATGCAATATTTTCGACTGATCAATGAGCATGGTTGGAGTTATGTAGAGAGGTATATGTTAGTTATATGTATGCCCTAGAGGCCATTACTGTACATAGGATGTATATTGTAGTGGATGCTGGGACATATATAGGGAGGACTTTCTTGCTCGACATGATAGTATGCTATCTGGTTACCCTTTACCTTAACGTGTATACTGATTATCTCTCTGTTACATGTTGGTAAAGCCCTTAGGATCTGTACTTGACTACCTGGACTATGATGCGGATCATACTAGTGGGGACATGGTAGTCTATAAGTACATCCTTCAAAGTCCCTAGTCATGGGTGTATCGAGACGGGGCATCGATATACCAGAGTAGACTAGCGTATACCTTCTCGACCCATACAGATGGGCGATGGATGATCCCATATCCATTGGTGTTTGACATCAGGGATGATATACGGGTGCTCAGTGGAGACTGGGTACACTGGACAGACTCGCCGAGAACTCCCAGATGGTATTATACCTCACGTCAGATGGCAGTTCTCTGGTGACACTGGTACAGAGTAGTCTGTTGACCCGAGATCGTCATAGAGTCTTGTGTGATTCCCACTGTGCTTTGATTTCCATCTTACCACGTCCAAGAGGGCGTGCAAAACGGTGATTTTTGGGTACAGTCCCGAGTCACATGGAGGTAATGAGCGATAGGAGGGGATTCGTCTCTCCCGGTATAGGGAGTTGATGTTGCGCTGTGTTCGATTGGCTATAACAGGAAATCCCTGGCCAGGGTTGCTGAGATTTACTGGTAAGTGTTACCAGTAGTTTCTCGAATAGTTATAGACCTCATATCGACACGACTTATCGAGCTATTGGGGTCTGACGTTTACCACCCCTTGGCGAGATATGCGACATATCAGACGATCAGACCGGACTGTACGGTAGTGTTACTGGTCGGATTCACTGGAGTGTGAGCGGGCTTGCTCGTCGATCTTCAGATCGCTCAATACCTGGGTGGCCGTTACGTTTAGCAGACCGCTTGCGGGTTGTGGATGCTTGATATGATCATCATCTGCTGCCGGCGTATTGACGAGTCTTTAGAGTCCTACACAGAGGTTTCCTGGCTAAAGCGAAACGAAATAGGAGCGCATATGAGATATGTGCGGGACCGAGAACAATGCGTGTATGTGATACCGTATTTCATTCTCGCGATGAATGTATCGATTAGGTTATATGCGATATACCCTAATTATCGAATCAAGGGTTGATTCGATAAACCGATGCATTGCATACTAGTCGGTTATATACGATATGACCGGATCGTTAAATCAAGTGTTGATTTAATGATTTGATGCATAATTATATATTTGATATATTACTTTGCATTAACTAGTATCGGTTCACTTTAAATGGATTTTCTCACTCGGTAGTGCACATTGTATATTCGATATAGTTTTGTGTACTTGATTGTATCATGTTTGATGATACATGTTTACTTGTGTTTTGTGTAAAGTTTAAACCATGGTTATGTAATGGTTAGGGTTTACATTTTCATATCTATTTATTTATTCATTTATTCATTTTGGAAAATGTAAAGCAAATGAGAAAATGGTGGCTTCTTTTGTTTTGTTCATGAAGCTTCATGAAGACTTTGACCAAGTTACCATTTTCTCTCATGCTTAACCCTAACCATCCCACTAACCATGATTTATTCTCTACACTTGACCATGGTTCAAGTTATGATAAGGATTATATTTCTTTTCTATTTTGATATTTTTTTTCATAACATTTCTTCTTCTTCTTCCTTGAACTCAAGAAGAAAAAGCTTTCTTCAACAATGGTGAATTGAGCAAACAAGTGAGAAATCCAATTCTAAAGTCTACCCACTTCCTATTTCTTCATCCTCTACCTCTTGCCAAGTAGTAGAGTGTGTTTCCTTCACAAGTTTTAGGGCTTGGTGAAGGTGGAGCTTGATTTAGCGATGCCTCGACGTAGATCATCTTCGGCATGGACATCGACGACCAAGCTCACTTTTTCTCCGACGAAGCCGACTCTAGAGCCCGGATTTGTTTTGGACAGCGGAGAGGACTTCGTTGCGGAGCTGTGGAGGTGGAGCACCGGATCTACAAAGGTTATATTTCCGTTTTCTCATTAGTTAAGTGTTAACTAGTTCTTTTTCGCCTAGACATCTAGTTATCGATCCGTAGTTTAGGGTTTCTCGGCACCATAATTTTTGAAATTGCCATGGTTGATGGCTTGGGAGACCTCACTAGCGTGCCTAGGAACCCTACAGTGGTATCAGAGCCTAGCTAGAGCCTTAGGCGAAGTCCAGACGGAATTTGAAACCGGAACGAACCCGAAACCAACTCCAAAATGTGCTCTCTGTACTTTTTCTAAAAATAGTGATTTTTCATGATTAAAAATATGCAGAGAAATAAGCAGGAAAATATAAGAATTACGGCGCAAAATTGGGGCCATGAACAGTGCAATGTAGCGCGGATCCGCGGCGGAATACTGATTTAGGCGGCGGTTCAGCGGTATATTTATGACGTCAGCCTATTAAAGTTGCACAGTAATTCATTGTTTTCTGTGCTGAATTCTCTGGGTATTTTTAAAATTTATTCAAGTGTTGAATAATCTGGGATGTTTTGGAGCTTTGATGATTCGATCGGGTTTATCAAATTTTGTCTGTGTGGCTTTCCGGATATTTTTAGAATATGTTAAAAAGTTCGACCGGATATAAATACCCAATTTTTCCCCTGTCGGGAAATTTCCAAGTGTTGGATTTTTCCGTAGTTTAACGACGTTCTAAGTAGTGTAAGTAACGCGATGGTCCCTCTAGAAGACAACAAACCTTAACTCGATTATGTGACCGTCTTGAACTGCCCTTTGAACCTTCGGGTTTGAGGCAGTACGGTGTGCCACATGTGAGGCGTTGGCTTGACCCTTCTACGGCTGGACCGTTGGTACTGAGGCACGAACGGAATGTTGTTAGACTTATTTCATGTGTTGAGCTATATCGGGAAAACTTGGGTGTTCGATTGTTCGATCGGAAAGTTTAACATTTTCTGTTTATCTGGAATGGGATACAATAATTGGAATTCACAAGTAGTTATGAGATAACTGAATGAATGTTATGAACATAGCACTTTAGTCTCACTTGATCGGTTGCCACGGAATTTTGATGTGATCAAAAGTCCGTCGCAATCACGTAGCGTACGCGGATACTCGCCGGGTAAACTTAATAGACAGCCTCACTCCATAGCCCCGACCAAGTGACTGTAGGAGAACCCCGTCACCGAAAGCATCCGTTCGGATGCTCGCGGTAGCGGTGTTCCGCCTTGGTGCACTTCGTCGACGGCGTTGGGGGGTGCGGCCGTCTACTGAAGTTTGCGACGAGCATTCGATCAGGATGTTGGGAATCTTGTTGAATTACCCGACTTGATATTGAAAAGAGCTTTCGATTTTGAGACTAAAATGCGGGGTTTATAATTGTTAGACATGCGATGTCTAAGTAATTCATTTGGTCAGGCATGTGATGTCTGAGGTGGTTGCGGATTCCAACTGTTGTAGTTTTACACTTTCTTTTCTGTGACCGTAAGTGTAATATGTGATATCGCCGGTTTCGTTGCTATATGTCAACGACAATTGGGATGGACATATTTACTTACGTTGGTGACATGTGATGTTATGTGTTGCTGGATATGTTATATTGGATCGTCGTGTTTGAATAGCCGGGGGTTTTTATGTGAGATGAGTGTTTTTCATTTTCATTCATGTAAAAACTTGTATGTAATATTCTTTTATTGGGGCGCTTCCAGGTTGCGGAAGTTGTCACCGTTTGTATATTATTTACTTTTCCGCACTAGGATAGACCCAAGGAGGGGAGCACAAGTAACCGGGTTCTGGAGTCCAGTGGGAGACCAACTCGAGGAGTCGGGTCCGGGTCTCCTAACTCCAGAATTGGTAGGGTTGCTTGCCGCTCTCGTAGGGGTCTAGGGGTGTGGGTTTGGCTATTCATCGCGACCGTGGAATCCTTGTTTTATACTGGCTCGTATTGAAAACACGAACGTCCTAGTATATCCAATATTTCATATGTTTCTTCTGCTGCGATATCTGTGATGTGATCATGTGATGTTCTGTGATAGATACAGTATATAGTATATATGATATATTATATAGACGTTACTTATGTTTTACACCCGTGCTAGCCCTGCCCCGCTCAGCCGTTAGTTACCTAACCTAACGGTGCACGAGGGGACATCGAGGCGAATGCGGATGGCATAAGTGTACGTCGTATTTATCTGTGATGTTTAGGTATTTAAATGATGGGACTTCATTAATGAGATTAATGAAATAAAAGAAACCAAAGATGTTGTAGAATCGAATTTCAAAATAAAACAGGTAGCTACAGTTCTTGCTTTGCACTGCGGTATATGTGATATATCCTGCACCTTATTCGATGAGGAAAGGACCGAGATCCCTTCACCGGGAGTGACTCCTTTAGCAATAACTGGCAGATGCTACACACTCGGTTTGTCTTTTGATTGCTTTTAAGTGTTTTTGCTTTGCACAGTGATATATATGATATATCCCGCACCTCATTCGACGAGGAAAGGACCGACGATCCCTTCACCGGGAGTGACTCTTTTAGCAAAACTAGAAAAGCCTCAAAAGCACTCCATTTCAAAATTCATTCGATCCTACAACGATATCAAGTTCATTACGCAATAGGTTTTCAGAAAAACCTGTCGTAGCCCTCCGTCATTTCAGATAAATCCTGTTTAGTATTCGTGCTGCGTTTGTTGACCTTGTCAAGGCGCAGTGTGCGGTAGCTAACCAGTATTTATCTGCTTATGCATATGATGCAGATTGGGTTAGGGTAGTCGTGCGGCCTTGTTGACCTTGTCAAGGGTCGTGCGGGTGGGTTTGATTCAATCAAGAAATGACGGGTTGAACTTGACTTGCGGTCTATGGTTTGTTGACCTTGTCAAGGTCATAGATCGTTCGGGGCAAAACATTATCGGGAATTTCAAGTGTTGAGATTTGCAATGAGATTGCATACCTTCTATGAGATAGTTGGATCCCGATACCCGCTGCGAGTAAGTGTTACTCCTGGGAGAGTTTTATACATTACAATTAGCCGATCAAGTAGGTGTCTAGAAAGGTGTTAACGAGGTTACGCCTCTGGGAAAACGAGGTTTACATTAATTAGGTTCGTGCGAAAGCACGGGAGACCTCCCTCAAAGTACCGACACTGGCCTGGCTGAAAGATTGGCGAACTTGTAGTGTGTAATTAATCCCGGCTAGTCTTTCCTTTTTGGGTTTGAAGGAAGATTTGATAAAAAGCAGTGGGAGCCATCCTGATTAGATAAAATAATAACCAATCTATTCTTGACAGAGCGCACGCTGAGTGTTTTCTTCTCTCTCTCTCCTGGTAGCGACCATATCACGCCTTAATCAAGATAATAATACGGAATATTGACCGAACCCGCTTGTTATACTGAGCTGGGGAACGTTGGTCCCGCTCCAACTTATAATTGTTATAAGACAGAGCAGGAAATTGGGGATTACCAGAATTCCCGTGCCGCCCAAACGAAGAGAGTGCATGCTGATGCATCATCTTCGGGTTTGTTCATTATACAAAACTATTTCTCAGTATCCTTCGCATCCTTGGTATATGATACCGGATCAGGATCCTAGATATGTAATCTGTTACATAGGGCTACAAAAGGGTAGAAAAACTGAGAACGGGTGATAAGTTTCATGAGGCAGAAAACGGGGCAAGAGTTGCAGCCAAATCTGTTGGTCACTGTCACCCTGTATTACCGATACATTGATTCTGAACGAATGTTATTAGATACCGAACCTGATATACAAAATCGTATCTATCTCTTTAGTAGTAAAGAAATGATAAAATTTTGTATTGATGGATAATGTTTTGAACATTTCCTATATCAAAAGTTGATCGGTTCAGGCACGTTATCTAAAAGCATTGATGTTCTAAATCAAACTACAGTTCTTAGTATATGGAACACACACAAGAGGAAGAGTTCAGAAATGAACGAATCCTTCTTGAGGTATTGTAGACTAGGTCAGATCAATGCGACCCGACTGGCTAGAGTTACATTAAGATGCATATTTAAATTAGTTTGAATTTACATCTTGTGAAACTCGCCAGTCATGTCACAAAGATATAATGACACTAGCTCTGTTTATTGGAAACAGAGAAAGAGTTAGTAAACTCTTGGGATGATACATGTTGATGTATAAAGGTCCCCTGTCTACACATGCCAAAACCGGTTCTTTGTACTTCATTACATTCTCTGATAATCTCTCAAGATTCAGTCATATGTTCCTGTTGAAACATGAGTCCGAACCTTTTGAGATATTCACAGAATATGATTTAGAAGTAGAGAACCAAAACACGGGTATAAGTATTATGTCCTTTGATGTGATAAAGGAGGAGAATACTTGAGCACGGAATTCCTGGACCATTCTAAAGGGGAATGAGATTCTCTCTCAGCATTACTCCTCCGTATACACCATAGCACGATGGTATATCGGGGCGGAGCCATCACACCCTATATGATATGGTGTGCTCTATGATGAGTATTACTGAGTTACCTATTTCCTTTTAGGGGTTATGCGCTTGAGAAGCTGCATACCTATTGAATAGGGTTCGAATCAAATCAGTTGCCTACCACTTCATATGTGATATGGAAAGGGAAGAGCCCATATCTTAAGTTAGTTAAGATTTGGGGTTGTCCAGCCTATGTCTGAAAAGCAAAATCCGGACAAGCTCGAGGCAAGGTCAGTTATGTAGAACTGGAAATGTTCCAGCTATACAGACTGCAGCTGATGATTTGATAGAACCAAAGGATTCAGTATAAACCAACGAACCTCAGCCTCTCCGCCGATCTAGTAGGGTTCCTCACCCACCTGAGAGATACTTCGGTTTCTCTATGACAGTGGGAGCGAGGAATGCATCATGAGATGATGACCCAACTAGCTTCGAGCTGGCCATCAGGAGTGAGACTCTGTAAGAATGGCTGGATATTTAGTGATCTGAGATGGAATCCTTATACACCAACAAAGTATGGACTTTGGTTGCTATATCTGAAGGGTTAAATCCCCATCAGGAGCAAGTATATCTTGAGAAGATTACTTGGTGTAGATGGAAAAGTTGAGACTTTCAAAGCTAGACTTGTTAAAGCTTTTCGTCATCGACCAGGCATGGATAATGATGAAACCTTTTCAGGTAGCTATGCTTAAGTCCATCCAGATCCTACTTGCCACGGCTACATACCACGACTACGATATCTGGTGGTTGGGTGTCTTGACTGCTTTTCTAAATGATGATTTGGAAGAGAGCGTCTATAAGTACACAGCCAGAGGGCCTCGTAGACAGTGGGAGCAGCGGAAACGTGTGCAAGATGCTTTATAGGATAAAGCAGGCATCGCGGAGTTGGAACATCTGTTTTGATGGAGTAGTCAAAGATTTTGACATCATCAAAATGGTAGATGAACCTTGTATAAACAAAAGGGTAGTAGGGAGTATGGTGATGATCCTCGTAGAGTACGTGGATGACATACTCTTGATTGGGAAGTTGTTTCATATGCTACGCTCGGTCAATCTCCGCTTATCACCAGAATTCTCCATAAAGGATCAAAGTGATACCTCATAAATCCTGGGTTTTGGATCTATGAGATAGATCTAATTGGATGTTAGAATTCTCACTAGTTGTAGTGAGATGGTATCAATCGATCCTGGGGAGAATCACTGGAAGGGTTCCAGGGTGACAAGAATAACTGAATGTCAGTCAAAGGCATTGTCTTTACCCTCAGTAAAGGGACGGTATGTTGGAAGAGTTCCAAGCTAGACACCGTGGCATACTAGACGATAAAGGCAGGATATATCGCTACTAAAGATGCTACCAAAGAGGCTGTTTGGATGTATAATGGTTCATGAGATGAACTACGTTCCTACCATTGTGAGACAATGGAGTTGTGGCTCATGCCGAGGAACGCCGGTCCCATCAGTGATCCAGACATATTCTAAGACAGTATCACTTGATCATGGAGATGGTTGATCTCCAGGGAGATCGAGGTTAGGAGAGTAGACTCAGAGGACAACACAACGGATCCACTCACAAAGGCCTGTTCCCAGAGAGAGACTTTTATGGGATGGTTGAGTATGAGATACTACAACCACTGCTGCAGATGGCCCTAGTGCAAGTGGGAGATTGTTAGTTATATGTATGCCCTAGAGGCCATTACTGTACATAGGATGTATATTGTAGTGGATGCTGGGACATATATAGGGAGGACTTTCTTGCTCGACATGATAGTATGCTATCTGGTTACCCTTTACCTTAACGTGTATGCTGATTATCTCTCTGTTACATGTTGGTAAAGCCCTTAGGATCTGTACTTGACTGCCTGGACTATGATGTGGATCATACTAGTGGGGACATGGTAGTCTATAAGTACATCCTTCAAAGTCCCTAGTCGTGGGTGTATCGAGACGGGGCATCGATATACCAGAGTAGACTAGCGTAAACCTTCTTGACCCATACAGATGGGCGATGGATGATCCCATATCCATTGGTGTTTGACATCAGGGATGATATACGGGTGCTCAGTGGAGACTGGGTACACTGGACGGACTCACCGAGAACTCCCAGATGGTATTATACCTCACGTCAGATGGCAGTTCTCTGGTGACACTGGTACAGAGTAGTCTGTTGACCCGAGATCGTCATAGAGTCTTGTGTGATTCCCACTGTGCTTTGATTTCCATCTTACCGCGTCCAAGAGGGCGTGCAAAACGGTGGTTTTTGGGTACAGTCCCGAGTCACATGGAGGCAATGAGCGATAGGAGGGGATTCGTCTCTCCCGGTATAGGGAGTTGATGTTGCGCTGTGTTCGATTGGCTATAACAAGAAATCCCTGGCCAGGGTTGCTGAGATTTACTGGTAAGTGTTACCAGTAGTTTCTCGAATAGTTATAGACCTCATATCGACACGACTTATCGAGCTATTGGGGTCTGACGTTTACCACCCCTAGGCGAGATATGCGACATATCAGACGATCAGACCGGACTGTACGGTAGTGTTACTGGTCGGATTCACTGGAGTGTGAGTGGGCTTGCTCGTCGATCTTCAGATCGCTAAATACCCGTGTGGCCGTTACGTTTAGCAGACCGCTTGCGGCTTGTGGATGCTTGATATGATCATCATCTGCTGCCGGCGTATTGACGAGTCTTTAGAGTCCTACACAGAGGTTTCCTGGCTCAAGAGAAACGAAATAGGAGCGCATATGAGATATGTACGGGACCGAGAACAATGCGTGTATGTGATACCGTATTTCATTCTCGCGATGAATGTATCGATTAGGTTATATGCGATATACCCTAATTATCGAATCAAGGGTTGATTCGATAAACCGATGCATTGCATACTAGTCGGTTATATACGATATGACCGGATCGTTAAATCAAGTGTTGATTTAATGATTTGATGCATAATTATATATTTGATATATTACTTTGCATTAACTAGTATCGGTTCACTTTAAATGGATTTTCTCACTCGGTAGTGCACATTGTATATTCGATATAGTTTTGTGCACTTGATTGTATCATGTTTGATGATACATGTTTACTTATGTTTTGTGTAAAGTTTAAACCATGGTTATGTAATGGTTAGGGTTTACATTTTCATATCTATTTATTTATTCATTTATTCATTTTGGGAAATATAAAGCAAATGAGAAAATGGTGGCTTCTTTTGTTTTGTTCATGAAGCTTCATGAAGACTTTGACCAAGTTACCATTTTGTCTCATGCTTATCCCTAACCGTCCCACTAACCATGATTTATTCTCTACACTTGACCATGGTTCAAGTTATGATAAGGATTATATTTCTTTTCTATTTTGATATTTTTTTCATAACATTTCTTCTTCTTCTTCTTCCTTGAACTCAAGAAGAAAAAGCTTTCTTCAACAATGGTGAATTGAGCAAACAAGTGAGAAATCCAATTCTAAAGTCTACCCACTTCCTATTTCTTCATCCTCTACCTCTTTCCAAGTAGTAGAGTGTGTTTCCTTCACAAGTTTTAGGGCTTGGTGAAGGTGGAGCTTGATTTAGCGATGCCTCGACGTAGATCATCTTCGGCATGGACATCGACGACCTAGCTCACTTTTTCTCCGACGAAGCCGACTCTAGAGCCCGGATTTGTTTTGGACAGCGGAGAGGACTTCGTTGCGGAGCTGTGGAGGTGGAGCACCGGATCTACAAAGGTTATATTTCCATTTTCTCATTAGTTAAGTGTTAACTAGTTCTTTTTCGCCTAGACATCTAGTTATCGATCCGTAGTTTAGGGTTTCTCGGCACCATAATTTTTGAAATTGCCATGGTTGATGGCTTGGGAGACCTCACTAGCGTGCCTAGGAACCCTACAGTATAGCCTTTATTAGTTTTTTGAAAATGTTGTGAGATATTTTGCATGGTTGTAAAATGTATAATCTATTCTTTCTACATGCCAATTTCTCTTCTTGATTTTTCACTCTCTCTCATTCTTTCTTGAGTTGCTAAGCCTGTGTTTTCCTCACCTCCTCCTCCTTCTTTAGTTTCTCACTTGAGCTTTGGAAATGAGAGAAAACGATAGTGGAAAATTCCTACATCCCCACTCTCCATTGCTGGGGACCTTGGAGCGTCTGTTGCTTTGCTAGGCGTAGCTGGATCTTGGATCGTTTCCCTTAGGTGGATCATCTTCGGCAAAAGAGGATTGGTTTACAAGCGCGATCCGAAGCACTTGAAGAAAACTTGAGGATATGAGTATTCTACACATAGTAGATTTGTTTAGCTCACTAGGTTTTGTATACAAGTCCTACCTTTTTAGTTCGATTCTTGGTTTCGAAACTTTAGCAAACTGGAAATTTTTGAAATCCATGTTGCCATCTTCGAAAATTAGCTTGCTAGTGTGCTTAAGTTTCCAGCAGCTACGAATGGTTTTGATGAAAACCATTAATGTATTGAACTTGATATCCTTGTAGAACCGAGTGATTTGTAAAGGAGTGGCTTAAGCTTCGCATTTGAAATAATTGCTTTTTTAAGAAAAAGCCGAGTATCTTTCAAATTTGATTCTACAACATTTTTAGGTTTCTTTTCTTAACATTAATCCTATTAATGTCTTCCCATCATTTAGGCTCTTAATCATCACAGAAAAATGAAAATAAAACACACATATATGCCATCTGCATTCGCCACAGGGACCCGGGTCTTCACCGTAAGGTTACTTAACTTACGGCAGGGTAGGGTCAGGGCTAGCACGGATGCAAAACATTTATAGTGTCTACTAGTATATCATATATATATATATATATATATATATATAAGTAGCATTCGTCTCAATCAGTTATATGATCACATCACAACACAGCATAGCAGAAGCATGTATATAAAATATAGGATTTATTAGGAGGTCTGTGTTTTAGATTAAGCCGTTAACGAAAAACATGAATTTCACGGTCGTGATGAATAGCCAAGCCCACACTCCTAAACCCCTACGAGAGTAGAAAGCAACCATTCCAATCTAGAGTTAAGCGACCGATCTCGACTCTATGAGATGGCCTCCCACTGGACTCTAGAACCCGGTTACTTGTGCTCTCCGCCTTGGGTCTATTCTAATGCTGAAAAGTAAATAATATATATAGAATGGAGACAACAACCTCAACTCGGAAGTGTCCCAATAAAAGAATATTATACACAATTATTTACATGAATGAAAAAGAAAAACTCTCATCTCACATAAAACCCTCAGCTATTCAATCACAATGATCCAATATAACATATCAATATAGCAACAAAATAACATCGCATATCATCAACGTAAGTAAATATGTGTATTTCTAATGTCGTTGACGTATAGCAACGAGATCAGGGATATTTTCACATATTACACCTACGGCCGTAGAAAAGAAATTAAAACTACAATAATTAGAATCCGCATCTGTAGACATCATAAACCCGGATTATCAAATATTCCGAACTTTATGCTTAATGCTATAAACCTTACATTTAAGCCTCAAATTGAAAACCCTTTTCAAAAATTAAGCCGGGCAATTCAACAAGATTCCCGATTAAAAGATCGAATGCTCGTCGGGAACTTTAGTGGATGGTTGCGCCCCCAAGGCCATCAACGAAGTGGACTTGGGCGGAACACCGTGGCCGCAAGCACCCGAGTGGATACTCTTGGCCATGGGGTTCTCCTATAATCACTTGGTCGGGGTAAAGAGGCGTGGCTCTCTACTAGTGTTTCCCGGCGACTATTCGCGTATGATACGAGATTACAACGGAGTTTCGATCCAAATCCAAACTCTGTGGTAATCCATCAAACAGGGACAAAATGTGAGATTTACAAATCATAACTAGTTTTCGCAAAACTAATTAAATGAGGATTCTAAAAATTGCATCACATAACCAAAGCAATATAGTCGATTTTAACATTTCGATCGATATTTCAAACAACAACAATTCACAGAGATCTCAACCACTTGAGCCTCATTAAAAATGTCCAGAAAATCTAAAATGTGAAAATGAAGCATCATAAGAAAATTGGGCGGTTAACTCCATAATTGCGCGGTGGAACCGCGGCCAAAACATGGTATAGACGGCGGTTCCGAGGCTAATTGGTGGAGTTATGTGCTCTTTCTTGTGCCTTCATAAAATTACCTGCACGATTTTCTGAGCATTTTTAATCTTGAAAAAAATTGTAGTTTGAAAAATTGGACAGAAAGTTGCAAAATTCATTTTTAAAACGTCGATCGAACACATTAATTTCGTCTAAACTACTCCTAAGCCTCTAGCTTGGCTCCAATACCATGAAATTATGTCTCAGCACCTCTACAAAGGTTTTATGAGTATCAAGTATGCAATTTTAAAAAATGTAGAGGGCTAAGTATACTAAACAAGCATCAAAATAGAAAATTAAGGTTTCAAAGTTAAGTAAAACAAGTTCTAAACTAAGTGAAGTGAAACTACAACCTTTGTAATCTAGTCCTTCACTTCAAATGCTCCGAGTAGTAGTCATAGAACTCTTCTTTGACTCCACTTGAAGGATGGAACAAGCTTGCTCGAAATCGTCGTCGTTGAAGATGATCCACCAACTCACACTCAAGCTCACACTTCACAAATCAAGATAATAGTGAAGAGAACAACCTATACTAATTTGCTAGAGTAGTGTAGGTTGATGAAGTAGGAATTTTTCTCACTAAAAATCTTTCTTTTTTTTTCTTTTTCTCAACATAGAAAAACTAGAAAGGAGATGAAGAAGATGAATCTTCGAAATGAGAAAGAACCTTGAGGATAAGATCAAGTTCAAGTGATAAAAATATATCAATATTTAAAGAAAGATCAATGAGTCATGGCTTCTCCAATATTCTCAAAACAATGACTCATTCATTCATTCTTTAATTGATATATCTAAATCATTATCAACCCATCCTAACCTCTGATGTAATTCTCATATACAAAACTATTGTGTTTATGCCACCATGTCCAAAAAGATGTAGCATCGTTCATGATACAAGAAAGAATATATGTATTTACATCATATATATAAATATATAAAGACAAGAAAAGATCAAGTAAGCTTTATATTAGTTTATATATATATGTGTGTGTGTGTGTAAATATATATCAAATTATTAAATCAACAATTGATTCAATAATTCGGTTATATCATATATAACTCAGCTAATATCAAATATATATATATATATCAAATCATTGAATCAACACTTGATTCAATAATCCGGTTATATCATATACAACCTGGCTAATAGTAAATACATATATATATATATATATATATATATATATCAAATCATTGAATCAGCACTTGATTCAATAATCCAGTTATATCAAATATAACCCGGATAATATCAAATATATATATATATATAAAATCATTGAATCAACACTTGATTCAATGATCCGGTTATATCATATAACGCTATATTAGAATACGGTATCATATACTCGTATTTAATCAAGCTCCCGCACATATCTATATACGTGCCCTACTTGGTTTTGCTTGAGCTAGGAAAGCTCTATCTGGGACTCTAAAGACTCGCCAATATGCCAGCAGTAGGTAATAATTACATCAAAGACTTACAAAGCCGTCAGCGGTACTAGCTGAACGTAACGGCTACCCAGGTATTGAACGAATAGAAGATCAACAAGCAATCTTATCTAAACTCCCATAGAGACTATAAGTAACACTTATCGTACAGTCCGGTTTCTTCGTCTGATATGTCGCATATCGAGTCTAGCGGTGGAATCGTCAGACCCCAATAACTCGATAAGTCATGCCGATGTGTGGTCTATAACCTTTCGAGAAACTACTGATAACGCTTACCGGTAAATCTCATAAGCCCTGGCCAGGGAATTATTGTTATAGCCAATCGAGCATATCACAACATCAACTCCCAATACCGGGAGAGAAGAAACCCCTTCTATCGCTCACCGCCTCCATGTGACTCGGGACTTGTTTACCGCCGAAAATGGAGACGGAACCGCGTAGGTCGTCTTGCCTGAATTTTGGGGCAAATGCTATTTGGTTTTATCCGTCCACCTCTCCGAAGATGCCAAGTTGATTTATGGCACGGTGCATCGGTGGTTTAGACAGATGTGGCCGATGTAGCAGACTTCATCATATTCCCCCTCATTGTGAGGGGTTTTTGATTGTGGGGACGATCTTCCCTGCGGGCGCAAGCCCCTGCAGTTAATTACGCTACTGCATCGCGGTAACCACTTTCTCCTTCTCCAGATGGTCTGTTCGTGTCGTGTTTGTTTGTTTTGATTTTGGTTGCCCGTGGATTGTATACAGAGACTAATTTATATTGTCGCCCGTAGGGAGTGGATTAACCCAAATCCGTATTTTCTTAGATTTGGGTTTGGGTTGGATTTAAGGATCGTTAATCTCATTTGAGACTAAGATCAACTTAAACGTTTGTTAAGAATACGTTAGTCTAATTTTAGACTAAGATCTACTTAACTGGATCATTTAGATCCAATAAAAGTGCATTTGGGCTCTATTGTTTAGTTTAGAGACATTGCGGTCCATAAATTTAAGGAAGTCATAGCCCATGGAGTTTAAGGATATTATAATCCATAGTTTAAAGACGTCATAGTCTGTAAAGTTTAAAGACATCATAGTCTATGAGTTTAAGGACCTCATAGTCCATGGTAGTTTAGAGACAGCATAGTTTGTAAAGTTTAAGGACATCATAGTCCATGAGTTTAAGGACCCCACAGTCCGTACAGTTTAAGGACATCATAGTCCATGAGTTTAAGGACCTCACAGTCCGTGGAATGTTTGGTTGTCGGGACCCGTCACCTTTCTGAAGACGTTGAAGAATTACAACGACAAATATCAGAGGAGTGAAGAGATGTACCCTTGAACCAAATGCCAGATTGAAAAAGAATGGGATGAACATTACTTTGAATGCCATCTGAGATCAATTTTGAAAGACCAGAACATAATTAGGGCTCGGTTAAAAACAAGGTTTTGGCTTTAGGAAACTTAGCTAATTTGGGCTAAGATTGGCCTATCATAGTGTTAAACACTAGCATATGTTCGGCGCTCACGTGCTCCCACGTGAGGTCTTAAAGTATTGTTTAAGCACTGAAGATTTGAAGCGCTCATGTGGGGTCACGTGAGGCGCTTGAAGTAGTGTTAAACACTGAAAATTTGAAGCCCTCACGTGGGGTCACGTGAAGCGTTTGAAGTAGTGTTAAACACTGAGATTTGAAGCGCTCACGTGGGGTCACGTGAGGCGCTAGAAGTAGTGTTAAACACTGAAGATATGAAGCGCTCACGTGAGGTGTTTGAAGTAGTGTTAAACACTGAAGATTTGAAGCGCTCACGTGGGGTCACGTGAGGTGTTTGAAGTAGTGTTAAACACTGAAGATTTGAAGTGCTCACATGGGGTCACGTGAGGTGCTTGAAGTAGTGTTAAACACTAAAGATATGAAGCACCCACATGGGGTCACGTGAGGTGTTTGAAGTAGTTTTAAACACTGAAGGTTTAAAGTGCTCACGTGGGGTCACGTGAGGCGCCCCCAAAGACTGAAAGCTGCTTTTGTTTTATTCTCTTTTGAAAAGGGCTAGGCACTATTAAGGGGTCACGTGATGTCACGTGAGACGCCCTAAAATAGAAACTGCCTTGGGTTTATTCCCCCTTTTTCTTCTGAAGGGCTTGTTCAGGGGTCATGTGGGAGCACGTGACCTGATCTCATTTGTTTTCTCTCGTTCAACACGGGTGCTCACGTGGGAATACGTGATCATGTTTGGGTGCTAATCTTCTTTTTTTTACGTGCATGGAGATCTTGAGTTTTGAGACTTTCAAGTCCCTTGTTTGATAAGAATTAAAGTCTTTTATAGGGTTGAACCCTAATTTTATTTAGAGGAATTAAATTCCTATATGTTGTAAGAATTAAATTCTTTGAACTCAATTCTCCCCCTAGGTTTTGAATCTGCATAACAAATCTTCCCGATGAGAGTTAAATTCTCAACTCGTGGGGAGATCTGCTTCTGCAGATCTTCAACCAGAAAAAAGAACTAAGTTTTTTGAGAAAATTTAAACTCTTGGTTTGAAAATTAAATTCTCTTTTTTGTGGGAGCTTTCGGGAGGGGTTCCTCTTCTTTAGAGAACTAAATTCTCTCTCTATTTTTCTTTCCCTCTCCCCCTCTGTCTCTATGTGTCTCCCATCTTTTTGAACTTCGAGTTTTTTGGGGGGTTCCCTTTTTTTCTGTCCTTTGCTCTTATTTATATGAGATAGAAAAGAATTAATTTGTTCAACAAATCTCTCATTGAGAGATGTTGATTGATTTTATAATCAACCAAAATGATCTTTTAGATCAATCAGTGAATTTTATTCACCGTTGGATTTTTAATCCAAAGGCTCTCTGTTTAACAGAGAAGATTTCTTATTTGTTTAGCAAGATTATAAATATCTTGTTAGTTTTAACAAGATTAGAATTTTATTCTATCAAATCTTTTTAGTTTAACAAGATCAGAAATATATTTTCTTAATATGGATATCTTGTTAACATAGAATTTTATTCTTGTTATAAGATTAGGAAAATATTTTCCTATAATAGATTTTTATTCTATCAAATGATCACCGCTGGATCTTTGATCCAAGGGTCCTCTGTTTAACAGAGGAGATCTTTCTAGTTTAAGGAAGATTAAGAAAATATTTCCCAAATAGAATTTAATTCTAGAATTTGATTGGAACATTTTAAATTAGGGTGCTCACATGCTTTGCATATGATTGGCAAAAGCACTCACGTGTTTAAGACGTGACCCCTATTGTGGGTTTTAGCCTGTTTATGTTCAGAGCGCTCACATGCTTAACACGTGAGGCATGTTTTGCCCTTGGTGATTTATGTTCAGCGCTTATATGCTTTGGATATGAGCGCTCACGTGTTTTATATGTGAGGCCTATTTGGCCCTTTAAATTTAATTTATTCAGCACTCATACTCTTTGCATATGAGCGCTCACGTATTTCACACGTGATGCATGTTTGGCCATTAATTGTTTTATTCTCAGCGCCTATATGCTTTGCATATGAGCGCCCACGTGTTTAACGCGTGAGGACAAATTTTGAGAACTCTCGCCCTTTTTATAAGGGAACAAGTAACTCTTGGACGAAAATTTTGGCGGGAACAAATGCCCCCCACTACTTTGCCCATGTATGTATGTACGTGGATGAAGTGGTGCAAAGTAATGTGTGACCGTAGAATTGAGGGCTTGGGAGACAAGTTTAAGGTCCTTGTAGCCTAAGACTTTTTCCATCTTCAAGAGCTGTAAGGGTTTCAAGAAGGTTTTTCTCCTTACAAGTCGAGAGGATCTCGTAGGTGAAAATTCTCCCTAGAAATCGTGAGGATTTCTAAGTGTTCATCGCCTCCGTGAGTCGTAAGGATCTCACTCGGGTATTTTCCTTACGAATCGTGAGGACCCGTAAGTAGCTTCTGTTAGTTATATGTATGCCGTAGAGGCCATTACTATACATGAGATGTATATTGTAGTAGATGCTACGACATATATATGGAGGACTTTCTTGCTCGACATGATAGTATGCTATCTGGTTACTCTTACCTTAACGTATACACTAATTGTCTCTCTGTTACATGTTGGTAAAGCCCTTAGGATATGTACTCGACTACTGGGAATATGATGAGATCATACTAGTGGGGCCACGGTAGTCGATGAGTACATCCTATAATAGTTCCTAGTCGAGGGTGTATCGAGACAGGGCATCGATGCACCAGAGTAGACTAGTGTATACGCATCTTGACCCATATGATGGGCGATGGATGATCCTATATCCATCGGTGTTTGACATCAAGGATGGTGTACGGGTGCTCAGTGGAGACTGGGTACACTGGACGGACTCACCGAGAACTCCCAGATGGTATTATACCTCACGTCAGATGGCAGTTCTCTGGTGACACTGGTACAGAGTAGTCTGTTGACCCGAGATCATCATAGAGTTTTGTGTAATACCCACTGTGCTTTGATTTCCACCTTACCACATCCAAGAGGGCGTGCAAAACGGTGGTTTTTGGGTTCAGTCCCGAATAACATGGAGGCAATGAGCGATAGGAGGGGATTCGTCTCGCCCGGTATAGGGAGTTGATGTTGCGCTGTGTTCGATTGGCTATAACCAGAAATCCCTGGCCAGGGATGCTGAGATTTACTGGTAAGTGTTACCAGTAGTTTCTCGAACTGTTATAGACCTCATATCGACACGACTTATCGAGCTACTGGGGTCTGACGTTTACCACCCCTAGGCGAGATATGCGACATATCAGATGACGAGACCGGACTGTACGGTAGTGTTACTGGTTGGATTCACAGGAGTGTGAGCAGGCTTTCTTGTTGATCTTCTGATCACTCAATACCCGGGTGGCCGTTACGTTTAGCACACCACTTGCTTCTTGTGGGTGTTTGATATGATCATCACCTACTGCCGGCGTATTGACGAGTCTTTAGAGTCCTACACAGGGGTTTCCTGGCTCAAGCGAGACGGAGTAGGAGCACATATGTGATATGTGCGGGACCGAGATTAATACGTTATGAGATACCGTATTCTATTCTCACGATTCATGACATTGATCGGTTGTATGTGATATAGTCGGGTTATCGGATCAAGTATTGATTCGATAAGTTGTTACTTTTGATATTAGTCAGTTATAGCTGGATTATTAAATCAAGAGTTGATTTAATAATTTAATGCATAATTATATATTTGATATATTACATTGCATTAACTAGTATTAGCTCACTTATGATTTATTTTCTCACTAGTTTGTGCACTTTGTTTATATGTGATATATGCAAGTGTACATGTTTGTATCATACTTGATGATACACACAAGATGGGTGTATGAGACTTGAACCAAGATTAGTTATAATATTAGGGTTATTCTTTTATCATAACATTTATCAAAAGGGTTAAACTTAGTCAAAGTAATCAAGCTTGAAGAAGCTTGGAAAAACTTTGACAAAGTCCACTCTTTTGTCTTTTGTCTTGATATTCTTTAACCCAACCCTTAACCTAATGCCTTGGTTAATTCTCTACATGAGTTAAGCATGAGGGCTTAACTCAACCATGGTGCCATTATTTATTGGATAAGTTTTCATTTGGATGGATTATTCCTTCTTCTTCTTCTTTATCATCAAGCTCCATCCAAAAGCTTACAAGCTCCAATGGTGCTATGAGAAAAAGAGTGAGAAAATCAATTCTAAAGTGAGCCCACTTCCTATTTCTTCATCCTCTACCACTTGCCAAGTAGTATAGGGTGTTCTCTTCACAAAGTTTTTTGACCAAGTGAAGGAATAGCTTGAGTTTGAGTCTCCCCGACGTAGATCAGCTTCGGCCTCGAAGTCAACGACCTAGCCCGCTCATTTCTCCGATGAAACCATCGCTAGGGTCCGGGATCCCGATGATTGCAGCGAAGGGATGTCAACACGGAGCTTTAGAAGTGGAGGACCGGATCTACAAAGGTTGTAATCCCTTTCACTTAGTGTTAAAGTTGTTAACATGCAAGTTTTCGCTAAACCCTACTTTAAAGATCCGTATTAGAATTGTTCGGCACGGCTAAAATTCTAATCGGGCATGGTTGATGCCTCGTAGACCCTTGTGCGTGTGTCTGGAAACCCTACAGTGGTATCAGAGCCTAGCTAGAGCTTTAGGCGAAGTGTAGACGATGTTAGAAATCCGATCGAACCCCGAAACCCTAATTCAAACCCTTCTCTGTACATTTTCTGAAAATATGGATTTTTCCAAATTAAAAATACTCAAAAAATTCAGCAGGGTTTTCTACGAATTACTGTGAAACACGTGGGCCCAACTCTATCAAGCCGCCGCGGAACCGCGGCCGTACCCTAGGTCGCGCGGCGGTTCCGCGGCCACACTGTAGCTTGTTTTGTCCCTGTTTTCACAGTAATGTCCATATATTATTCCTGTGTTTTCTGGGAATTTTTAATCAATACTCAAGAGTTGAGTTTTCTGGGTTGTATTGGGAGTTCGTTGTTTCGATCGAAACTTTAACCGCGTCTATGTGTTTTTCCGGGTAATTTAGAACGTGTTAAATTGTTCGAACGGATATCAATATCTCACCTTTTCCCCTGCCGGAAAATTTCCAAGTGTTGGATTTTTTCCGAATTTTAAGAATGTTCTAAGTAGTGCAAGTAACGCGATGGACCCTCTAGAAGACAACAAACCTTAAATCGATTATGTGACCGTCTTGAACTGCCTTTTGAACCTTAAGGTTTGAGGCAGTACGGCGTGCCACATGTGAGGCGTTGGCTTGACCCTTCTACGGCTGGACCGTTGGCACTATAGCATGAAATGAATGTTTTTAAACTCCCCTCAAGTGTTGAGCTATTGGAAAAACTTGAGTGTTTGTTTGTTCGATCGGAAAGTTTCATATTGTCTATTTATCTGGAATATGATACAATAATTGGAATCCACAAATAGTTATGAGATAACTGATTTGAATGTTATAAATCTAGCGGTTTAGTCTCAATTGATCGGTTGCCACGGAATTTTGATGCGATCAAAACTCCGTCGCAATCACGCAGCGTATGCGGATACTCGTCGGATAAACTTAATAGACAGCCATGCCCCATAGCCCCGACCAAGTGACTGTAGGAGAACCCCGTCGCCGAAAGCATCCGTTCGGGTGCTCGCGGCAGCAGTGTTCCTCCTTAGTGCACTTCGTCGATGGAATCCGGGGGTGCGGTCGTCTACTAAAGTTTGCGATGAGCATTCGATCAGGATGTCGGGAATCCTGTTGAATTGCCGACTTAATATTGAAAAGAGTTTTCGATAATGAGACTAAAATGCGGGGTTTATAATTGTTAGGCATGTAGTGTCTAAGGAATTCATTTGGTTAGGCATGCGATGTCTAAAGAGGTTGCGGATTCCAACTGTTGTAGTTTTACACTTTCTTTTCTGCGACCGTAAGTGTAATATGTTATATCGCCAGTTTCGTTGCTATATGTCAACGACAATTGGGATGCGCATATTTACTTACGTTGATGACATATGATGTTATGTGTTGCTGGATATGTTATATTGGATCGTCGCGTTTTGAATAGCCGGGGGTTTTATGTGAGATGAGAGTTTTTATTTTCATTCATGTAAAATTTTAAATGTATGTAATATTCTTTTATTGGGGCACTTTCGGGATGAGGTTGATGTCACCTCTTGTATATTATTTACTTTTCCGCATTAGGTAGACCCAAGGCGGGGAGCAGAAGTAACCGGGTTCTAGGGTCCAGTGGAAGACCATCTCGAGGAGTCGAGACCGGGTCTCCTAACCCTAGATTTGGCAGTGTTACTTGCCGCTCTCGTAGGGGTCTAGGGATGTGGGTTTGGCTATTCATCTCGACCGTGGAATCCGTGTTTTATACAGGCTCGTATTGAAAACACGGACGTCTTAGTATATCCAATATTTCATATATGTTTCTTCTGCTGCGATATCTGTGATGTGATCATTTGATGTTCTGTGATAGATACTGTATATAGTATATATGATATATTATATAGACGTTACTTATGTTTTACACTCGCGCTAGCCCTGCCCCGCTCTGCCGTTAGTTACCTAACCTAACGGTGCATAAGGGGACATCGAGGCGAATGCGGATGGCATAAGTGTACGTCATATTTATCTGTGATGTTTAGGTGACTTAAATGATGGGACTTCATTAATATGATTAATGAAAGAAAAGAAACCTAAAAGATGTTGTGGAATCAAATTTTCAAAAACAGGTAGCTACGGTTCTTTCTCTGCATCGCGGTGTTCCTTGTAGAACATCCTGCACCTTATTCGATAAGGAAAGGGCCGAGATCCCTTCACCGGGAGTGACCCCTTTAGCAATGACTGGCAGATGCTATACCCCTCGGTTTGTCTTTGATTGCTTTTGGAGTTTTTGCTTTGCATAGTGGTATATATGATATATCCTGCACCTTATTCGATGAAGAAAGGTCCGACGATCCCTTCACCGGGAGTGACCCCTTTAGCAAAACTAGAAAAGCCTCAAAAACACTCCATTTAAAAATCATTTGATTCTACAACGATATCAAGTTCATTACACAATAGGTTTTCAAAAAACCTGTCGTAGCCCTCCGTCATTTCAGATAAGTCCTACTTAGTATTCGTGCTACGTTTGTTGACCTCCGTCAAGGCGTAGTGTGCGGTAGCTAACTATTATTTATCTGCTTATGCATATGATGCAGATTGGATTAGGGTAGTCGTGCGACCTTGTTGACCTCCGTCAAGGGTCGTGCGGGTGGGTTTGATTCAATCAAGAAATGACGGGTTGAACTTGACAAGTAGCCTATGGTTTGTTGACCTCCGTCAAGGTCATAGGGTGCTAGGGGCAAAATTATCGGGAATTTCAAGTGTTGAAATTTGCAATGAGATTGCATACCTTCTATGAGATAGTTGGATCCCGATACCCGCTGCGAGTAAGTGTTACTCCTGGGAGAGTTTTACACATTACAATTAGCCGATCAAGTAGGTGTCTAGAAAGGTGTCAACGAGGTTACGCCTCTGGGAAAACGAGGTTTACATTAATTAGGTTCGTGCGAAAGTACGGGGGACCTCCCTCAAAGTACCGACACTGGCCTGGCTGAAAGATTGGGGAACTTTTAGCGTGTAATTAATCCCGGCTAGTCTTTCCTTTTAGGGTTTGAATGAAGATTTGATTAAAACAGAGGGAGCCATCCTGATTAGATAAAATGATAACCAATCTGATCTTGCAAGAGCATACGCTGAGTGTTTTCTTCTCTCTCTCTCCAGGTAGGGACCATATCACGCCTTAATCAAGATAATAATACGGATATATTGACCGAACCTGCTTGTTATACTGAGCTGGGGAACGTTGGTCCCGCTCCAACTTATAATTGTTATAAGACAGAGCAGGAAATTTGGGAATACCAGATTTCCCGTGCCGCCCAAACGAAGAAAGTGCAAGCTGATGCATCATCTTCGGGTGTGTTCATTACATAGAACTGTTTCTCAGTATCCTTTACATCTTGGATATATGATAACGGATCAGGATCCCGCATATGTAATCTGTTACATGGGCTACAGATAGGTAGAGAACTGAGAACGAGTGATAAGTTTCATGAGACAGAAAACGGTGCAAGTGTTGCAGCCAAGTCTGTTGGTCACTATCACCCTGTATTACCAGAATACATTGATTCTAAACAAATGTTATTAGATACCGAACCTGATATACAACATCATATCAGTCTCTTTATCAGTAAAGAAGCATATAATTTTGTATTGTTGGATAATGTTTTAAACATTTCCTATATCAAGAGTTGATCGGTTCAGGCACGTTATCTAAAAACATTGACGTTCTAAATCAAACTACAGTTCATAGTATAAAGAACACACACAAGAGGAAGAGTTCAGAAATGAACGAATCCTTCTTGAGGCATTGTAGACTAGGTCATATCAATGCGACCCGACTAGCTAAGTTACATTTAGATGCATATTTAAATCAGTTTAAATTTACATCTTGTGAAACTTGCCGGTCATGTCACAGAGATAAGATGACCACAGCTCCGTTTATTGGAAACAGAGAAAGAGTTAGTGAACTCTTAGGATTGATACATGCTGATGTATGAAAGCCTCCTGTCTACACATGCCAAGACCGGTTCTTTGTACTTCATTACATTCTCTGATAATCTCTCAAGATTCAGACATGTGTTCCTGTTGAAACATAAGTCCGAAGCTTTTGAGATATTCAAAGAATATAAGTTAGAAGTAGAGAACCAAAATACGGGTATAAGTATTGTGTCCTTTGATGAGATCAGGGAGGAGAATACTTGAGCACGGAATTCCTGTACTATTCTAAAGGAGAATGAGATTCTCTCTCAGCATTACTCCTCCGTATACACCACAGCACGTCGGTGTATCGGGGCGGAGTAATCACACCCTATTAGATATGGTGAGCTCTATGATGAGTACTACTGAGTTCCATATTTCCTTTTGGGAGTTATGCACTTGAGAAGATGCATACCTATTGAATAGGGTTCAAATCAAATCATGCCTACCACTTCATATGTGATATGGAAAGGGAAGAGCCCATATCTTTAGTTTGTTAAGATTTGGGGTTGTTCGGACTATGTCTAAAAGCAAAATCCGGACAAGCTCGAGGCAAGGTCCGTTATGTAGAACTGGAAAGGTTCCAGCTATACAAACTGCAGCTGATGATTTGGAAGAACCAAAGGATTCAATAGTTTCCAATGAACCTCAGCCTCTCCGCCGATCTACTAGGGTTCCTCACCCACCTGAGAGATACTTCGGTTTCTCTATGACAGTGGGAGCGAGGATTGCTTCATGAGATGATGACCCAACTAGTTTCGAGCAGGCCATCAGGAGTGGGACTCTGTAAGAATGGCTGGATGCTTATCGATCTGAGATGGAATCCTTATACACCAACAAAGTATGGACTTTGGTTGCTTTATCTGAAGGGTTAAATCCCCATCAGGAGCGGGTATATCTTGAGAAGATTACTTGGTGTACATGGAAAAGTTGAGACTTTCAAAGCTAGACTTGTTAAAGGTTTGCTCATTGACCAGGTATGGATTATGATGAAACCTTTTCTAAGTAGCTATGCTTAAGTCCATCCAGATCCTACTTGCCACGGCTACATACCATGACTACGATATCTGGCGGTTGGGTGTCTTGACTGCTTTTCTAAATGAAGTTTTGGAAGAGAGAGTCTATAAGTACACATCCAGAGGGCTTCGTAGACAGTGGGAGCAGCGGAAACGTGTGCAAGATGTTTTATATGATAAAGCAGGCATCGCGGAGTTGGAACATCTGTTTAGATGTGGTAGTCAAAAAGTTTGACTTCATCAAAATGGTAGATGAACCTTGTATAAACAAAAAGGTAGTAGGGAGTATGGTGGTGATCCTCATAGAGTACGTGGATGACATACTCTTGATAGGGAAGTAGTTTCCTATGGTACGATCGGTCAATCTCCGCTTATCACAAAGATTCTCCATACAGGATCTATGTGATACCTCCTAAATCCTAGATTTTATATCTATAAGATAGATCTAAATGGATGTTAGGATACTCACTAGTTGTAGTGGGATGGTATCAATCGATCCTGGGGAGAATCACTGGAAAGGTTCCAGGGTGATAAGGACGACTGAATGTCATTCGCAGGCATTGTCTTTACCCTCAGTGGAGGGACGGTATGTTGGAAGAGTTTCAAGATAGATACCGTGACATACTAGACGATTAAAGGCAAGATACATTGTTACCAAAGATGCTACCAAAGAGGCAGTCTGGATATATTTAAGTTCATGAGATGAACTTCGTTCCTACCATTATGTGATAATGGAGTTGTGGCTTTTGCCAAGGAACCCCCCGTCCCATCAGAAATCCAGATATAATTCTTAGGCAGTATCACCTGATCATGGAGATGGTTGATCTCCAGGGAGATCGAGGTCAAGAGAGTAGACTCAGAGGACAACACGGCGAATCCACTCACAAAGGCTTTTTCCCAGAGAGAGACTATTATGGGATGGTTGAGTATGAGATACTACAACCACTGTTATCAGATGGCCCTAGTGCAAGTGGAAGATTGTTAGTTATATGGATGCCCTAGAGGCCATTACTATACATGAGATGTATATTATAGTGGATTCTACGACATATATAGGGAGGACTTTCTTGCTCGGCATGATAGTATGATATCTGGTTACTCTTTACCTTAACGTATACACTAATTGTCTCTCTGTTACATGTTGGTAAAGCCCTTAGGATATGTACTCGACTACTGGGACTATGATGAGATCATACTAGTGGGGCCACGGTAGTCGACGAGTACATCCTATAATAGTTCTTAGTCGAGGGTGTATCGAGACAGGGCATCGATGCACCAGAGTAGACTAGCGTATACACATCTTGACCCATATGATGGGCGATGGATGATCCCATATCCATCGGTGTTTGACATCAAGGATGGTGTACGGGTGCTCAGTGGAGACTGGGTACACTGGACGGACTCGCCGAGAACTCCTAGATAGTATTATACCTCACGTCAGATGGCAGTTCTTTGGTGACACTGGTACAGAGTAGTCTGTTGACCCGAGATCGTCGTAGAGTCTTTTGTGATTCCCACTGTGCTTTAATTTCCACCTTACCACGTCCAAGAGGGCGTGCAAAACGGTGGTTTTTGGGTACAGTCCCGAATCACATGGAGGCAATGAGCGATAGGAGGGGATTCGTCTCTCCCGGTATAGGGAGTTGATGTTGCGCTGTGTTCGATTGGCTATAACCAGAAATCCCTGGCCAGGGATGCTGAGATTTACTGGTAAGTGTTACCAGTAGTTTCTCGAACTGTTATAGACCTCATATCGACACGACTTATCGAGCTACTGGGGTCTGACGTTTACCACCCCTAGGTGAGATATGCGACATATCAGACGACAAGACCGGACTGTACGGTAGTGTTACTGGTTGGATTCACAGGAATGTGAGCAGGCTTGCTTGTTGAGCATCTGATCGCTCAATACCCGGGTGGCCATTACGTTTAGCACACCGCTTGCAGCTTGTGGGTGTTTGATATGATCACCACCTACTGCCGGCGTATTGACGAGTCTTTAGAGTCCTACACAGGGGTTTCCTGGCTCAAGCGAAACGGAGTAGGAGCACATATGTGATATTTGCGGGACCGAGATTAATACGATATGAGATACCGTATTCTATTCTCACGATTCATGACATTGATCGGTTGTATGTGATATAGCCGGGTTATCGGATCAAGTGTTGATTCGATAAGTTGTTACTTTTGATATTAGTCGGTTATAGCTGGATTATTAAATCAAGAGTTGATTTAATAATTTAATGCATAATTATATATTTGATATATTACATTGCATTAACTAGTATTAGCTCACTTATGATTTATTTTCTCACTAGTTTGTGCACATTGTTTATATGTGATATATGCAAGTGTACGTGTTTGTATCATGCTTGATGATACACACAAGATGGGTGTATGAGACTTGAACCAAGATTAGTTTTAAGATTAGGGTTATTCTTTTATCATAACATTTAACAAAAGGGTTAATCTTAGTCAAAGTAATCAAGCTTGAAGAAGCTTGGAAAAACTTTGACAAAGTCTATTATTTTGTCTTTTGTCTTGATATTCTTTAACCCAACCCTTAACCTAATGCCTTGGTTAATTCTCTACATGAGTTAATCATGAGGGCTTAACTCAACCATGGTGCCATTATTTATTGGATAAGTTTTCATTTGGATGGATTATTCCTTCTTCTTCTTCATCATCAAGCTCCATCCAAAAGCTTACAAGCTCCAATGGTGCTATGAGAAAAAAAGTGAGAAAATCAATTCTAAAGTGAGCACACTTCATATTTCTTCATCCTCTACCACTTGCCAAGTAGTATAGGGTGTTATCTTCACAAAGTTTTTTGACCAAGTGAAGGAATAGCTTGAGTTTGAGTCTCCCCGACGTAGATCATCTTCGGCCTCGAAGTCAACGACCTAGCCCGCTCATTTCTCTGATGAAACCATTGCTAGGGTCTGGGATACCGATGATTGCAGCGAAGGGACGTCAACATGGAGCTTTAGAAGTGGAGGACCGGATCTACTAAGGTTGTAATCCCTTTCACTTAGTGTTAAAGTTGTTAACATGTAAGTTTTCGCATAAACCCTAGTTTAATGATCCGTATTAGAGTTGTTCGGCACGGCTAAAATTTTAATCGAGCATGGTTGATGCCTCGTAGACCCTTGTGCGCATGCTTGGAAACCCTACAGCTTCTTTATTTCATTGGCGAATGTGGCTTTGGCAAATGTGGCCCGTAGATAGTCCACCTTGACCTCCTTGCAGGGCAGTGATGGCTTAGCAGACAGGGTTAGGATGTGCCACCCAAGACTTTTCAACTTTATGAGCCATGAGGGTCTCATAAAGACTTTTTTCCATAGACTTTTCTCCATACATGTCGAGAGGATCCTGTAGGTGTATTTTCTCCTTAGGGGTCGTGAGGACTCCTAAGTGCATTTTCTCTTGAGAGTCGTAAGGATCTCACAAGAGAATTTTTCCCCTTTACAAGTCGAGAGGACTCGTAAACGGTTGTTCCCCTCATTGTCGATATTCGATTTGGGAGACTATGGCCCGTGGATAGTCCATCTCGAGCTCCTTGCAGGACAGTGATGGCTTAGGAGACAGGGTTAGGATCTTCCGCCTAAGACTTTTCAACTTTATGAGCCGTGAGGGTCTCATAAAGACTTTTCTCCTTACGAGTCGAGAGGATCTCATAGGTGTATTTTCTCCTTAGGGGTCATGAGGACTCCTGAGTGCGTTTTCTCTTGAGAATCGTAAGGATCTCACAAGAGAATTTTCTTTTGATGCGCGGGGACAATAATTTCCCTGCCGGTCGAGACGAATCGAGAGATTCTCGCAAAGACACTGATTTCCTTGCGGGGCAAAACGGATCGAGAGATTCTCGTCAAGGACGCTGATGTCCCTAAATCGACACGAATCGAGAGATTCCTGCAAAGACACTGATTTTCATGCCGGTCGACGCGAATCGAGAAGTTCTCATCAAGGACGCTAATTTCCCTGAATCGAGATATTTTGTCAAGGGCGCTGATTTCCCTGGGGTTGAGAGGAATCGAGAGATTCCTGCAAAGACACTGATTTCCTTGCGGGTCGACATGAATCGAGAGGTTCTCGTCATGGACGCTAATTTCCCTGAATCGAGATATTTTGCCAAGGAAGCTGGTTTACCTGGGGTTGAGACGAATCGAGAGATTCCTGCAAAGACACTGATTTCCCTGCGGGCTCAAGGACACTAATTTCCCTGAATCGAGATATGTTGCCAAGGACACTGATCTCCCTGGGGTTGAGACGAATCGTGGTTCTTGCAAAGACACTGATTTCCCTGTGGGTCGACGCGAATCAAGGTTCTCGTCAAGGAAACTGATTTTCCTGAACCGAGAAATTTGTCAAGGACACTGATTTTCCTAGCGGTTGAGATGAATCGAGGTATTCCTGCAAAGACACTGATTTCCTTATGGGTTGACGCGAATCGAGAGGTTCTCGTCAAGGACGTTGATTTTCCTAAATCGAGATGTTGAGCCAAAGACACTGATTTCCCTCGGATTGAGACGAATCGAGAGATTCCTGCAAAGACACTGATTTTCTTGCGGGTCGACGCGAATCGAGGTTCTCGCCAAGGATGCCGATTTCCCTGAGGTCGAGAGGTTTAGCCGAGGACACTGATTTCCCTAGGGTTGAGACGAATCGAGAGATTCCTGCAAAGACACTGATTTCCCTGTGGGTCGATGGGGATCGATGTTTTCGTCAAGGACACTGATTTCCCTGAACCGAGATATTTCGGCAAGGACACTGATTTCCCTGGGGTTGAGACGAATCGAGAGATTCTTGCAAAGACACTGATTTCCTTGTAGGTTGACGCGAATCGAGGTTCTTGCCAAGGATGCTGATTTCCCTGAGGTCGAGAGGTTTAGCCAAGGACACTGATTTCCCTGGGGTTGAGACGAATCGAGAGATTCCTGCAAAGATACTGATTTCCCTGCAGGTTAACGCGAATCGAGGTCCCGTCAAGGACACTGATTTCCCTGAACCGAGAAATTTGTCAAGGACACTGATTTCCCAGGAGGTTGATCCGAATCGAGGTATTCCTGCAAAGACACTGATTTCTTTGCGGGTCGACGCGAATCGAGGTTCTCATCAAGGACGCTGATTTCCCTGAATCGAGATATGTTGCCAAGGACACTGATTTCCCTAAGGCTGAGACGAATCGAGAGATTCCTGCAAAGACACTGATTTCCCTGTGGGTCGACGCGAATCGAGGTTCTCGTCAAGGACGCTGATTTTCCTGAATCGAGATATGTTGCCAAATAAACTGATTTCCCTCGGGTTAAGACGAATCGAGATATTCCTGCAAAGACACTGATTTCCCTGCGGGTCGACGCGAATAGAGGTTCTTGTCAAGGACACTGATTTCCCTGAACCGAGATATGTTGCCAAGGACACTGATTTCCTAGGGGTTGGTTGATCAGTTGACTTGTTCTCGAGTCAAAGAGTTGCTTCGATGGGGAGGTCGAGGGTTGACTTTCTCCGCTTTCTGCGGTGTCAAGGTTGACTTGCTCCGCTTGCGACGGTGTCAGGGTTGACTTTCGCCATTACGGTGTCAGGATTGACTTTCGCTGTTTCGGTGTCAGGGTTGACTTTCGCCGTTTCGGTGTCAGGGTTGACTTTCGCCGTTACGGTGTCAGGGTTGACTTTCGCCGTTTCAGTGTCAGGTTTGACTTTCACCGTTACGGTGTCAGGGTTGGCTTTCGCCGTTACGGTGTCAGGGTTGTCTTTCGCCGTTACGGTGTCTGTGAACCATTGAGTTTTGAAACTAAGGACTTTGCTGTGACTCCGTTTGTTGATGTCGCGTCTGCATCCTGCTGGAAGGAGAACGCTGTTGTTGATCTCTAGCCTGTAGATGTTGCCGTCGAGACTTGGAACTAGGGACTCTGCCATGGCTACGAGCAAGTCTCTAGGTTGTCTGTGAACCGTCAAGATTTGAAACTAGGGGACTTTGCCGTGGCTCCATTTGTTGATATCGCATCTGCATGCAGCTGGAGGGAGGAGGGACGCCATTGTTGATTTCTAGGCTGTAGATGTAGCCATCGAGATCTGGCTTCCGTTTAACGAAGCCCGGTGGGGTAATATGGTTCCCCTTCCGTTTGTTCTCATAGATTGTATACAGGAGTCAATATGATCCCACCTGCAGGGAAAAAGTTTCATCATTATTTTTTATTTCTTTCCGTGATGCTCTATCATTTCAGCTTTTATATCGCGAAGTTTGCGATTGCCCAATCATTTCGGATATTTTTCGTGGTGCCCAATCATTTCGGCTATTTTTTCTTTTTACTCGCTGCTTTTTATTGCGAGTTGCTCAATCATTTCGGCTATTTTTTTCTTTTTACTCGCTGCTTTTTATTGCGATTTGCCCAATCATTTAGGCTGTTTTGTATGCATATATTTTACTTGCTGATTTCGTTGCAAGTTGCCCCCATCATTTCGGCTATTTCAAATGCATTTTTGGCTCGTTGATTTTTTATCGCGAGTATGCGACTTGGGATCTGATACCGATTTAGGCATCAGTATCGCTACAACTGGGATATTGCCAGGAGTGAATCATCATTTGCCTTGGTCGGTTCGAACAAAGGTGGCTTAGCAAACAGGGTTAAGATCCTGCCAACTAAGAGTTTTGACTTCATGAGCCGTAAAGGTCTCATAAAGGTATTTCTCCCTACGAGTCGTGAGGATCTCGTAAGTGCGTTTTCTTCTTAAGAATCGTGAGGATTCCTAAGTGTATGTTCTCTTATAAGTCATAAGGATCTTACAAGAGTGTTTTCTCCTTATAGGTCGAGAGGACTTACAAGGGTCGTTTGCCATATGAAGATATCCCTCGTCAGTAGTGGGACTCTGTTGGGGAAGATGTTTGTTTGTGCCCGTGGATTGTATACAAGGGTCAATATTGAACCGTTTGTAGGGCAATCTGGGGAATGTGATGGCTTAAGAACAGGTTCAGATCCCTGTAGCTTAAGGCTTTTGAATCCTATGAGCCGTGTGGGTCTCATAAGAGGGTTCTCCTAACGAGTCATGAGGATCTTGTAAGTGTAACTTCTCCTTAAGAATCGTGGGGATCCCTAAGTGTGTTTCTCCCTTGTGAGTCGTAAGGATCTCACGCAGGTATTTTCTCCTTACAAGGTCGAGAGGGCCTCGCAAGTGTCTTTTAACGAGATTACGCCCTTTCGGGTTTTGACAAACTCGCTGGTAGCCCTGCTGTTTTTACTCACGGAGCCCTTTCAGGTTTTCATCCGTGCCCTTTTGCTTATGGACGTACCATTTTTTTAACGAGATTGTACCCTTCCAGGTTTTCACAAGCTCGCCGGCAGTCCTATTGTTTTTACTCACAGAGCCCTTTCAGGTTTTCATCCGTGCCCATTTTTCTTGTGGACATACCGTTTTTTTCTTTTGAACGGGGCATTCCACTAGATTGTGGGACTTGTTTTTAGTCCCCTTAATATCCTTCTTGTCCTTTAAGAAGAAAGGCCCATTCTACATAGAGATTCTTCCGCCAGTGAGAAATATGCCCCCTGCGTATATCCCGGAGGGGAACGAGTACCCACGCCGTTGCTATTTTGGCGACAGGTTTCTTCAGAGCCGCTTATTTTGTTGAGCGTAGGTGACAAACGCCATCTTGCCTCCGCTTTTCACTCGTCATCATCGGATGAGAAAGAGTCTTGACCCATTTGATCCAATCGAGCTATTTTATCCATGAGTTCATGGAAAGTCGTCAGCTTGAAGAGGGCCATATACGAGGACGCCTTTGAATTTGGGTCAAGGGTGGATATGAGCATTCCCATGTCTGCAACTTCATCGATGCATTGTGGGTAACATATTGAACCCAAATCTCATTCGGTTTAACCCTTTCGTTGACCAATGTCGTTATGGTAGTGTGTTTATTCACACTAGCGAATTTCTTGACAGAAGAGCATCTTCATCTCGTCGAAGGTATTCACAGAGTCATTCGGGAGTTCCTCATACCATTCGAAGGCAATGCCCGCCCGACAGCTGACGAACTATCAGAGGAGAAGTATATCATTCTCTCCAGTGTTACCGCATATGGATTTAAATCGTGCGATGTGCTGGTGAAGATTCCCGGTTCCTTTGTATATGTGGAGTCGGAAGTTTGTATTCTGGTGGGTATTGTATTTAATCGTAGCACGCCGGATACGGTCGACAAGTCTTGATTGGCCTCTTTGCGGATTCACTGGCGCAGTGAGCTTTTATTCGCTGAGCGATATATGTGTCCAGCTTTTCTTTTAGAAATCATTTCCTTCTCAACTCTTGATGTGGTTTGTAGAGGATTTGAAATGCCATCTTTATCTTTAAGACCGACTACCGGCGGTTCATCTGCCAGTGGTTCCGATTGAACCATCTTTCCAGCCATATTCTGAATCAGAAGGGCCATCTGGTTCATTTTAATGGACATTTCTGCCGCTTCTTCATCTCTCTTTTTCAGAGCGCGCTTTGGGAAATCATTATCCGACTCTTTCTCTATTCTTTCTTCGGGTGTGCCCTTCGGATTTTCCTTAGACGATGGATTAGCGTTTGCTGTCGCCTGAGCGAGCATCTTCTGCAGCTTTTCATGTTGTAGTTGAACTTTTGTCTGGGACCGAGTTTGAGGTCAGTGACTAGTAGAAGCTCGAACTTCATTTTTGGAATTTACCACATAGACTATGTGAACAACCATGCCCCCAGGTTTGGGGTGTTTGGAGTCTTGGCCTTTGGAGTTTGCTTCGGGCACTTAAGATTTATTAAGCCTTTATTTTTTTGTTAAAAGCCGCTTTGGTTTTGAGAGGAACCGCTGTATCAGGATCCGTCTTGGGGTGAGTCCCCTCTACCTGCTTCCACACCTTATATATAGATGAGGAAAGTTGTCTCAGGGAGGGAACTTGTTTCTGCTCTCGTGGGATCTCCATGGGCTGTGGAGACTTCTTCAGTATTGCGGTAAGAGAATTTTGTCTGACCCTTCACAACAGTTTGAACCTCTTCCCAGTTGGAACAACAACATTCACCACCGGGGTTGAAACAGGACCATACGGAGGACTGCCCCCAGCTCATTTTGTATGACGCTGATATCGATGTTGGCTATTTCTTATGGCCGGGATTTGATTAGCTTCAGGATTTTGCTGAGCCTGCCCCCTACTTTTTTTGAAAGCTTGAATATTCTGCCCCCTGCGTCGACCTTGGTCCTTGGCATGTGCCAGTTGTTTGAGGACCGATTCCGTCCGTAAAACTACTTCTTGGGGAACCAGCCTGTGGAAGACAGACTTCATCTGGGATTCCTCCATCGGCATTGAGGCACCGAGGGTGGGAGGTGAGAGTATCGATCCAAAAAGAAGCCCGTTGATTTCTTGAAGAGCCGGATTGCAGAGATTTGAGCCTGCAAGTGGCCCATACTTGACTCCACCAGATATGACAGAGCCTAAGTTGCTAAGGTGAGAGCAAACGCCATTCTTCATAGAGAAGAAACGCCGGCTTCAGTATCCCCTCCTCTAAGGGCAACCACAAACATAAATACTGCGATTATTTGATCGCGGAAAAACACGACACACGATGTGTGAAATGGAAGGAGGAAAAGGTCCCACTGGGTGTGCCAGAATATGTTTGCTACCGAATATAGAGACGGAACCACGTAGGTCGTCTTGCCTGAATTTAGGGGTAGATGCTATTTGGTTTTATCCTTCCACCTCTCCGAAGATGCCAAGTTGATTTATGGCACCGTGTATCGGAGGTTTAGACGAATGCGGCCGATGTAGCAGATTTCGTCATATTCCCCCTCATTGTGAGGGGGTTTTGATTATGGGGACGCTCTTCCCTACAGGCGCAAGCCCCTGCAGTTAATTACGCTACCGCATCGCGGTAAACACTTTCTCCTTCTCCAGATGGTCACTTCGTGTCGTGTGTGTTTGTTTTATTTTTGGTTTCCCGTGGATTGTATACGGAGACTAATTTATGTTGTCGCCCGTAGGGCGGGGATTATTCCAAATTCGTATTTTCTTAGATTTGGTTTTGGGTTAGGTTTAAGGATCTTTAATCTCATTTGAGACTAAAATCAACTTAAACGTTTGTTAAGGATACGTTAGTCTAATTTTAGACTAAGATCTACTTAACAGGATCATTTAGATCCAACAAAAGAGAATTTGGGCTATATTGTTTTAGTTTAGGAACATTGTGGCCCATAAGTTTTAGGACATCATAGTCCATAGTTTAAAGACGTCATAGTCTGTAAAGTTTGAAGACATCATAGTCTATGAGTTTAAGGACCTTATAGTCCATGGTAGTTTAGAGACATCATAGTCTATAAAGTTTAAGGACATCATAGTCCATGAGTTTAAGGACCCCACAGTCCGTAAACTTTAAGGACATCATAGTCCATGAGTTTAAGGACCCCACAGTCCATGGAATATCTGGTTGTCGGGACCCGCCACCTCTCTGAAGACATTGAAAGATTACAACGACAAATATCAGAGGAGTGAAGAGATGTACCCTTGAACCAAATGCCAGATTGAGAAGGAATGAGATGACATTACATTGAATGCCATCTGTGATCAATTTGAAAGACCTGAACATAATTAGGGCTCAGTTAGAAACAAGGTTTTTTCTTTGGGAGACTTAGCTAACTTGGGCTAAAATTGGACTATCATAGTGTTAAACACTAGCATGTGTTCGGCGCTCACGTGCTCCCACGTGAGGTCTTAAAGTATTATTTAAGCACTGAAGATTTGAAGCGCTCATGTGGGGTCACGTGAGGCGCTTGAAGTAGTGTTAAACACAGAAGATTTGGAGCGCACACATAGGGTAATGTGAGGCGTTTGAAGTAGTGTTAAACACTGAATATTTGAAGCGCTCACATGGGGTCACGTGAGGCGTTTGAAGTGGTCTTAAACACTGAAGATTTAAAATGCACACGTGGGTTCACGTGAGTCGCTTGAAGTAGTGTTAAACACTGAAGATATGAAGCGCTCACGTAGGGTCACGTGAGGTGTTTGAAGTAGTGTTAAACAATGAAGATTTGAAGCGCTCGCGTGGGGTCATGTGAGATTTTTGAAGTAGTGTTAAACACTGAAGATTTGAAGCGCTCGCGTAGGGTCACGTGAGGTGTTTGAAGTAGTGTTAAACACTGGGATTTGAAGCACTCACATGGGGTCACGTGAGGCGCTTGAAGTAATGTTAAACACTGAAGATACGAAGCGCTCACGTGGGGTTACGTGAGGTGTTTGAAGTAGTATTAAACACTGAAGATTTGAAGCGCTCACGTGGGGTCACGTGAGGCGCCCCCAGAGACTGAAAGCTGCCTATGTTTTATTCACTTTTGAAAAGTGCTAAGCACTTTTAAGGGGTCACGTGATGTCATGTGTGTTAGGTTTACCTAGCACTTCATGAAGGGTTTGGAAGCATCACATGTCTCAAAATTAAATTTTTTTAGGTGCTAAGTGAACATGCAAAGAGTCATCACTAGAATTTTAGGGTTTCTTAACATACACATCATCACAATTAGATAAAGCTAGGGTTTTGAGATTACAACCTTTGTAGCTCCCTATGCTAGACTCCTTGGCTACTTGAGGGTTGAAAACGTTCGCTTGAGAACCTCTAGGTCCACGATGATCCACCCGGAGTCCTCTTTTTCCAAGATTGAAACTTCACAAGATCAAGAGAAGAAATGGAAGCTAACACTCTTCACAAGTGGGCAAGACTAGTGTAGAATGGTGTTGTGGTTGGTTTTCTCACTTCAAAATCCTAACTTGGTTACTCTTTTGCTTACTTGAAAGAAATAGAGAGCAAGAGAGAAAGGAGGAAGAAGATGATGGCTTTCTTAGCTCAAGATAATGATAAGCTTGAAAAATAAAAATGAGAAAATGAAAATATATATATTTTCACTCTCTCATTCTTAACTAGGGTTATAAAATATCTAGATATTTTTTTTTGGAAAAGAAATGACCATAGAAATTAAATCATGGTTAGTCAAAGGGTTAGTGCAAGAACAAAGAATTAAACCAAGAAACAATTTCAATTTCCATTTTCCTTTTTCCAAATAAATAATATCCATATATTTTATATGGTGTGAGTCTTATATTGCCACCATCTACCATATCAACAACCATGATAATCTTTATGTATGCATGTATGTGTGCATGCACATCCTATGTGCATGAATGAGAATGAATGAGAATGAGTGCATGCATGCATGCATACAACATAAAGATAAGAAAGGATTTCAAGGGAGAAACTAATGGTTGATGATAAATCAACACTTGATTTAGCAACCCGGTCGTATCGCATACGACCCGACCAAAAGCAAGCCGCCCGATTAATATACGGTATCTCATACGCGCATTTTAACCGGGTCCATGCGCATATCGCATATGCGCACCACAACTTTTCGCCTGGACTAGGTAACTCCATTGTGGGACTCTAAGACTCGTCAATACTCCGGTAGTGGGTGATGATCATATCAAGCACCCCCAAGCTGCAAGCGGTCAGCTAAACGTAACGGCCACCCGGGTATTGAGCGATCAGAAGAAAACAAGCAAATCTGCTACAACTCCCGTCCAGCCAACCGGCAACACTACCGTACAGTCCGGTCTCTTCATCAGATATGCTGCATATCGAGTCTAGGGATGGTAACGTCGACCCTAATAACTCAATAAGTCGTGCCGATGAAGGGTCTATAACAGATCGAGAAACTACTGATAACACTTATCAGTAAATCTCAACAGCCCTGGCCAGGGACTTGCTGATATAGCCAGTCGGGCACAGCACAGCATCAACTCCTAATACCGAGAGAGACGAAACCCCTCCTATCGCTCATCGCCTTCGTGTGTCTCGGGACTGTACCCAACGGCCACCTGTTTGCATGACTCAGTAGAGCCGTGGTAGGGTGGTATTCAAAGTACAGTGGGAGAACACACTAGACTCTATAACGATCTCGGGTCTACAGACTAACCTGCACCAGTGTCACCTGAGAACTGCTATCCGACGATAGATATAATTCCATATAGGAGTTCTCGGTGAGTCCGTCCAGTGTACCCAGTCACCACTGAGCACCCGTATCGATCTCGATGTCAAACATCGATGAATGTGGGAACATCCATCGCCCATCATATGGGTTTAGTATCATATACGCTAGTCTACTCTGGTATATCGATGCCCCGTCTCGAAACACCTACGACTAGGGACATTTCAGGATATACTTATAAACTACAGATGTCCTACTAGTATAATCTCCATCATAATCACAGTAGTTAAGCCTATATCCTCAGGGCTTTATCAACATGTATGAATGAATAAAAGCATGATCAAATCAACATGTCAGATAAAGTAGAACCAGATAGCATACTATCATGTCGAGCAAGAATGTACACTGAATATATATATATATATATATATATATATAAAAATACATCCACTATCATATAATGGCCTCTAGGGCCGATATATATCCAACAATCTCCCACATTCACTAAGTCCAGTTATTGGCGTATCTCATACCCAACATCTCAAAAAGTCGCTCATGCTGCGGCTGAGGGAGGGCCTTGGCGAGTGGATCCGCGGCGTTATTCTTTGTGTCTACTCTCTTAATCTCGATCTCACGGCGATCTACAATCTCCCGGATCAAATGAAAGCGCCTCACGATGTGTCTGGATCGCTGATGGGACCTGGGCTCCTTGGCTAACGCCATAGCCCGATTATTATCATAATACAATGGTATTGGATCAATAATGGTTGGAACTACTCCTAGCTCCGAGACGAACTTCCTCATCCAGACGGCTTCCTTGGTGGCATCATTTGCAGCAATGTACTCAGCCTCCATCGTAGAGTCTGCAACGGTATCCTGTTTGGAACTCTTCCAACTTACCGCCCCTCCATTGAGGGTAAATACAAACCCTGAGATAGATTTGATGTCGTCCTTATCGTTCTGGAAGCTCGAATCGGTAAAGGCCTCCATTTGGAGATCTCCATTACCATACACCAAGAATAATTCTTTTGTCCTTCGCAAGTACTTAAGAATGTTCTTCACAGCTATCCAGTGATTCTCCCCTGGGTTGGATTGATACCTGCTTACTACACTAAGTGCATAAGCTACATCTGGGCGTGTACATAATATCGCATACATTATAGATCCTACTGCCAAAGCATAGGGTATAATGCTCATGCGAGCTCTCTCTTCATCGGTCTTTGGGTAAGAGTCCTTAGAGAGAGTGACCCCATGGCAAGCGGGTAAGGCACCCCGCTTGGAGTCTTCTATACTAAACCTTTTTAGGATAGTGTTGATGTACCTGGTTTGGGACAATCCCAATAACCTTTTGGATCTATCCCTATAGACCCTTATACCCAAATTGTATGTGGCATCACCCAGGTCCTTCATGGAGAACCTTAGTGATAAGAAAGATTTGACCGACTATAGCATAGGAATATCATTTCCTATCTGAAGAATGTCATCCACGTACAATACGAGGAATGTGACAGCTCTCCCTACAGCCTTCTTATAAACACAAGGTTCATCTTGATTTTTTATGAAATCAAACACTTTGATAACATCATCGAAACAAATGTTCCAACTCCATGATGCCTGCTTTAACCCATATATGGATTTAAGTAATCTACATGCTTTTCCGCTGCTCCCACTGTCAATGAAGCCCTCCGGCTGATCCATATAAACGCATTCTTTTAAATCTCCATTTAGAAATGCCGTTTTAACGTCCATCTGCCAGATTTTATAGTCGTAGTGAGCAGCAATAGCAAGTAGGATCCGAATGGATTTAAGCATGGCTACGGGCGAAAAGTCTCGTCATAGTCCAAACCTGGTCTTTGACGAAAACCCTTCGCCACAAGTCTTGCCTTATAGGTCTCTACCTGCCCATCTACACCAATCTTTCTTTTAAAGATCCATTTGCACCCCACATGTTTTACCCTAGGGGGTACAACGTCCAAAGTCCATACTTTGTTGGTGTACATAGACTCCATTTCGGATCTGATGGCATCAAGCCACTTCACAGAGTCTCCACTCGTGATAGCTTGCTGAAAACTGGTAGGATCATCATCCTCCATGATGCAGTCTTCTCTGTCACCATCAATGAGGAAACCGTAGTACCTCTCCGGTGGGCGAGAAGTCCTACCAGACCTACGGAGTGGCCGAGGTTCCTCAGTTTCTATTGCAACAGTCGGTTCAACTAAGTCGTCATTTGTAGTTTGTGTCTCTAGAACCTCTTCTAGATCCACCACATTGCTATCATCTTTATCTATGAAAACTCTTTTTCTAAGAATGTGGCATATTAATAAACAAACACCTTTTGTTCCTCCTTGTGGTAGAATAGATATCCATAAGAGTTTCTTGGATATCCCATAAAGTTACACATGACTGACCGTGTCTCGAGTTTGTCCGGATTCTGCTTTTTAACATAGGCCGGGCAACCCCAAATCTTAATTCTCTTAAGAGATGGTCTCTTCCCATGCCATATCTCATATGGCATGGTAGACATGGTTTTGGTTGGAACCCTGTTCAACAGAAACGCTGCAGTCTCCAATGCATGCCCCCAAAATGAGACAGGTAACTCAGCATCACTCATCATGGATTGGACCATATCTAATAGGGTCCTATTCCGTCGTTCAGACACACCGTTGTGTTGTGGTGTGTAAGGAGGAGTGAGTTGAGAGAGAATCCCATTCTCTTTTAGGAAGTTTGCAAATTCTGTACTGAGGTACTCCCCACCTCGATCTGATCGAAGCATTTTGATACTCAAGCCGGTTTGTTTTTCTACTTCTTACTTATATTCAGTGAATTTCTCAAAAGCTTCGGATTTGTGCTTTAATAAAAATACATGAACGGATCTTGAGAAATCGTCAGTGAAAGTAATGAAGTAAGAAAAACCGTCTCTAGCCTGTGTAGACATTGGCCCACATACATCACTATGTATGAGTCCTAGGAGCTCGGTAGCTCTTTCTCCGTGTCCGGTAAACGGAGTTTTGGTCATTTTACCCTTGATACAAGACTGGCAAGTCGCATAAGATTTATATTCAAAAGAGTTTAAATTTACATCTTTGTGTAACTTGTTTAGTCTTGTTTCGTTAATATGACCAAGTCTACAGTGCCAAAAAAAAGCTTCATTTATTTCTGAAAGTTTTCTTTTATTAGTGTGTTGTATGCTGAAAACTGTGTGTTGATTTAGGACGTATATCCCGTTATTAAGTGTACCATACCCAACCAACATTTGATTCAGGTGAATATTCATAATATTGTTCTGCAATATAAAGTTATATCCTTCATTGTCTAACAAAGAAACAGATATTATATTACATAGCATACTTGGTACAAAATAATATGGGTTCAAAACCAATATACACCCAGATGGCAACCCCAAGTGATACTCTCCCACTGCGACTGTATGTACATTGGAACCATTTCCAACGCGGAGAGTATGGTCACCTGTCTTCAAAACCTTGTTATTTCTTAGCCCCTGCATAGAATTGCAAATGTGAGAACCTGAACCGGTATCTAATACCCAGGAAGCATAGTTTATTGAAAAACAGTTTTCTGTCACAAACACACCTGAAGCGGAAGCATCCCCATGCTTCTTCTTGAGATTCAAGTACTCCGTACAGTTGCGCATCCAATGTCCTGTTTTGTGGCAATGAAAACATTCCCCTTTCGCCGATTCTCCAGCTTTGGACTTTTCCTTCCCCTTAACCTTTTTAACTCCACCCTTAGGATTGGTGGGCTTCTTCTTTTTCTTTCCCTTGGCCTTAGCCTTTGGGCGAGAAGAGGAAGATTTTCCAACAGTCATAACGGGAGTTTTCACTGATTTCAGTGTGCTCTCTGCACTCCTTAACATATTAAGGAGTTCAGGTAGTTCCCTCTCCATGTTGTGCATGCTGAAGTTAACTATGAATTGAGTAAAGGTGGAGTGGAGGGACTGCAGAATAATATCCGTATATTGTTCATTGTCCATTGTCCATCCAAGGTCCTCAAGCTCTTTTATGAGAGCTATCATCTTCTGAACATGGTCTCCTACTGATGTGCCAGGGGCCATTCGCATCTGAAATAATTTCTTTGATGCTTCGTATCATAATACGCGGTATTGCTCTCCATACAACTCCTTTGTATGGAGAAATATGGCTTGAATGTCCATATTCTCGTGCTGCTTTTGATGTGTGTTTTCCATCGATGCAAGCGCGAGGTATTTGGCCGTGGCACAGTCAGCGTCCCATGTCTTGCGAACTTCGTTGTCCGCACCTGAGGATTTTGGACCTGGGACGGGCGGGGCTGAAGCCGTGAGGACATATGATACTTTATCATAAGTCAAGGCTATTTTCAGATTCCTCAGCCAGTCTTTATAGTTGGTTCCATTCAGTTTATTTTTATCTAGTAGAAGCTTGAGTCCAGTCATTGGTATCTTCCATTAAGAGAGAGAAAAGAATAAACTCAGCGAAAGCTCTTTCAAAGATCAGATTGGTTATTATCTTGTCTAATCGATGTCTCCCACTGCTTTAATCAAGTTTTTCTTTCAAACCTTAAAAAGAAAACTAGCCAGGATTAATTACTGTCTACAACTTCGCCAACCGTTCAGCCAGGCCAGTGTCGGTACTTGAGGGAGGTTCCCCGTGCTTTCGCACGGACCTAAGTAAAGTAAACCTCGTTTTCCCAGAGGCGTATCCCCGTTAACACTTTTCTAGACACCTAATGAGTTAGCTAATTGTAAACTGCAAAACTCTCCTGGGAGCAACTATTGGCCACAGTGGGATCGGGATCCAACCATCATATGGAAGGTATGCAATCTCATTGCAAATCTCAACACTTGAAATTCCCGATACGGTTTTTACCCCTAGTACCTATGACCTTAACTATGGTCAACAAATCATAAGTACCACTCAAGTTCTACCCGTCATTTTTTGATCAATTAGACCCATCCATATGACCCTTAATTATGGTCAACAAAGTCGCATGAATGTCCTAATTAATCTGCATCATATGTAGTATAGGAAGACATCACTTAGCTACCGTACACTACACCTTAACTAAAGTCAACAAATGTAGCACGAAAACTAAGTACTCTACTTCCTAAAATGACGGAGGGTTGCGGATGATTTTTAGGAAAATCTTTAACGCTTTGAACTTGATATCATCGTAGAATCAAATGTTTTCAAAAGGAGTGGCTTGTGCTCCGCAGTTTTGAAATGTAGCTTTTTCATAAAGAGCCGAGTGGTTTTCAAATCTGATTCTACAACACCTTTTTAGGTTTATTTTCTTTACATTAATCATATTAATGTAGTCCCATTATTTAAGTCCTTAAGCCAATCACAGAAAAGAAACGAAAAGACAACGTACGCTTATGCCATCCGCATTCGCCGCAATGTTCCGTTATGCACCGTTAGGTTACTTAACTAACGGCATACCGGGACGGGACTAGCACGGGTGTAAAACGTAAGCAACGTCTACTATATATCTCATATATAATATATCGTTCGTCTCAGATATCACATAACACAAGCAGCAGAAACATAGATATAATGTGGGATATACTAGGACGTCCGTATTTAGTATTTAGCCAACAATAGAAAATACGGATTCCACAGTCGCGATGAATAGCCAAGCCCATACCCCTAGACCCCTACGAGAGCGGCAAGCGACCCTACCAATCCTGGAGTTTAGGAGACCCGGTCTCGACTCCTCGAGATGGCCTCCTACTGAACCCCAGAACCCGGTCACTTGTGCTCCCCTCCTTCGGTCTATCCTAATGCGGAAAAGTAAATAATATACAACACTGGTGACATCAATCTCAGCCCGGAACTGCCCCAAATAAAAGAATATTACATTACATTTGAATTTTACATGAATGAAAATAAAACTCTCATCTCACATAAAACCCCCCAGTTATTCAATCGCGACAATCCTGCACATCATATCTCAGCAACACATAATATCATATATCATCAACGTAAGTAAGTATGCGTACCCCGATTGTCGTTGATGTATAGCAACGAAACCGACGATAAGCGATATACTACACTTACGGTCACAGAAAAGAAAGTGTAAAACTACAATATTTGGAATCCACATTCTTTTTAGACATCGTAAAGCCGAAATATCACAAACTTCGCATTTCAAGCCTAACTATATGAATTCCACATATTGGATCACATTCCAGATAAGTAGACAGTATTAAACATTTCGATCGAATAATCAAATACCCAAAATTTCCTAAAGCTCAACAGTTGAGCGGAGTTCAAAAAACCCGGAATATGTCACAGTAGAAGCGGTCCAGCCGTAGAAGGGCCAAGCCAATGCCTCACATATGGTACGCCGTACTGCCTCAAACCCTAAGGTTCAAAAGGCAGTTCAAGACGGTCACATAATCGAGTTAAGGTTTGTTGTCTTCTAGAGGGTCCACCACAAAACTTGCACGTATTTCCGAAAGATTTAAACTCGAGAAAAGATTCAACACTTGAAAAATTTTCGTGCCGGGAAAAAGTGAGTTAATGATATCCGTTCGAACTTTTTAATACTTTCTAAATTATCCGAAAAAGGCACGAAATTAAAATTCTGATCGAATCACCGAATCCAAAAACATCCCCAGAACATTCAACACATGAATCAGATTAAACATAGCCAAAACAATATACAAGCAGGTATAGGCATTACTGTATAAATACGAAGCTATGAAGCCTCTGTACGGCAGCGGAGCCGTGGCCCAAGCAAGGAATGGTCGCGGTTCCGTGGCATCTTGTACGGCTCATGGCTTCGTATTTCACAGGGTTGCTTAGATTTGCCTGCTGAATTTTTTACATATTTTTGATTCTGAAAATAACACAGTTTGAAAAAATGTCCAGAGAGTGTTCAAAAAGCCGTATTTTGGTTCGATCGGAGTTTTAACTTCGCGCAAGTGTCGCCTAAAGCTCTAGGTCGGCTCTGATACTAATGTTAGGTTTACCTAGCACCTCATAAAGGGTTTGGAAGCATCACATGTCTCAAAATTAAATTTTTTTAGGTGCTAAGTGAACATGAAAAGAATCATCACTAGAACTTTAAGGTTTCTTAACATACACATCATCACAATTAGATAAAGCTAGGGTTTTGAGAGTACAACCTTTGTAGCTCCCTATGCTAGACTCCTTGGCTACTTGAGGGTTGGAAAACGTCTGCTTGAGAACCTCTAGATCCACGATGATCCATCCGGAGTCCTCTTTGTCCAAGCTTGAAACTTGACAAGATCAAGAGAAGAAATGGATGCTAACACTCTTCACAAGTGGGCAATACTGGTGTAGAATGGTATTGTGGTTGGTTTTCTCACTTCAAAATCCTAACTTGGTTACTCTTTTTCTTACTTGAAAGAACCAGAGAGCAAGAGAGAAAGGAGGAAGAAGATGATGGCTTTCTTTGCTCAAGATAATGATAAGCTTGAAAAATAAAAATGAGAAAATGAAAATATATATATTTTCACTCTCACATTCTTAACTAGGGTTATAAAATATCTAGATATTTTTGTTTGGAAAAGAAATGACCATAGAAATTAAATCATGGTTAGTCAAAGGGTTAGTGCAAGAACAAAGAATTAAACCATGAAACAATTTCAATTTCCATTTTCCTTTTTCCAAATAAATAATATCCATATATTTTATATGGTGTGAGTCTTATATTTCCACCATCTACTATATCAACAACCATGATAATCTTTATGTATGCATGTATGTGTGCATGCACATCCTATGTGCATGAATGAGAATGAATGAGAATGAGTGCATACATGCATGCATAAAAAATAAAGATAAGAAAGGATTTCAAGTGAGAAACTAATGGTTAATGATAAATCAACACTTGATTTAGCAACCCGGTCTTATCTCATACGACCCAACCAAAAGCAAGCTGCCCGATTAATATACGGTATCTCATACGCGCATTTTAACCGGGTCCATGCGCATATCGCATATGCGCTCCACAACTTTTTGCCTGGACTAGATAACTCCATTGTGGGACTCTAAGACTCCTCAATACTCCGGTAGTGGGTGATGATCATATCAAGCACCCCCAAGCCGCAAGCGGTCAGCAAAACGTAACGGCCACCCGGGTATTGAGCGATCAGAAGAAAACAAGCGAACCAACTACAACTCCCGTCGAGCCAACCGGCAACACTACCGTACAGTCCGGTCTCTTCATCAGATTTGCTGCATATTGAGTCTAGGGATGGTAACGTCGACCCCAATAACTAAATAAGTCGTGCCGATGAATGGTCTATAACAGATCGAGAAACTACTGATAACACTTATCAGTAAATCTCAACAGCCCTGGCCAGGGACTTACTGATATAGCCAGCCGGGCACAGCACAGCATCAACTCCCAATACCGAGAGAGACAAAACCCCTCCTATCGCTCATCGCCTTCGTGTATCTCGGGACTGTACCCAATGGCCACCTGTTTGCACGACTCAGTAGAGCCGTGGTAGGGTGGTAATCAAAGTATAGTGGGAGAACACACAAGACTCTATGACGATCTCGGGTCTACAGACTAACCTGCACCAGTGGCACCTAAGAACTGCTATCCGACGATAAATATAATTCCATATAGGAGTTCTCGGTGAGTCCGTCCAGCGTACCCAATCACCACTGAGCACCCGTATACGATCTCGATGTCAAACATCGATGAATATGGGAACATCCATCGCCCATCATATGGGTCTAGTATCATATACGCTAGTCTACTCTGGTATATTGATACCCCGTCTCGATACACCTATGACTAGGGACATTTCAAGATATGCTTATAAACTACAGATGTCCCACTAGTATGATCTCCATCATAATCACAGTAGTTAAGCCTATATCCTCAGGGCTTTATCAACATGTATGAATGAATAAAAGCATGATCAAATCAACATGTCAGATAAAGTAGAACCAGATAGCATACTATCATGTCGAGCAAGAATGTACACTGAATATATATATATATATATATACATGTATAAATACATCCACTATCATATAATGGCCTCTAGGGCATACATATATCCAACAACGTGAGACGCCCTAAAATAGAAACTGGCTTGGGTTTATTCCCACTTTTTCTTCTTAAGGGCCTGTTCAGGGGTCACGTGGGAGCACGTCACCTGATCTCATTTGTTTTCTCTCGTTCAACATGGGTGCTAGCGTGGGAACACGTGATCATTTTTGGGTTCTAATCTTCTTTTTTTTACGTGCATGGAGATCTTGAGTTTTGAGACCTTCAAGTCACTTATTTGATAAATATTAAATTCTTTTATAGGGTTGAACCCTAATTTTATTTATAGAAATTAAATTCCTATATGTTGTAAAATTAAATTCTTTGAACTCAATTCTCCCCCTAGGTTTTGAATCTGCATAACAAATCTCCACGATGAGAATTAAATTCTCAACTCGTGGGGAGATCTGCTTCTGCAGATCATCAATCAGAGGAAGAACTAAGTTCTTTGAGAAGAGTTAAACTCATGGTTTGACAATTAAATTCTCTTTTTTGTGGGAGCTTTTGGGAGGGGTTCCTCTTCTTTAGAGAACTAAATTCTCTCTCTATTTTTCTTTCCCTCTCCCCCTCTGTCTCTATGTGTCTCCCATCTTTTTGAACTTCGAGTTTTTTGGGGGGTTCCCTTTTTTTCTGTCCTTTGCTCTTATTTATATGAGATAGAAAAGAATCAATTTGTTCAACAAATCTCTCATTGAGAGATGTTGATTGATTTTATAATCAACCAAAATGATCTTTTAGATCAATCGGTGAATTTTATTCACCGTTGGATTTTTAATCCAAAGGCTCTCTGTTTAACAGAGAAGATTTCTTGTTTGTTTAGCAAGATTATAAATATCTTGTTAGTTTTAACAAGATTAGAATTTTATTCTATCAAATCTTTTTAGTTTAACAAGATCAGAAATATATTTTCTTAATATGGATATCTTGTTAACATAGAATTTTATTCTTGTTATAAGATTAGGAAAATATTTTCCTATGATAGATTTTTATTCTATCAAATGATCACTGCTGGATCTTTGATCCAAGGGTCCTCTGTTTAACAGAGGAGATCTTTCTAATTTAAGGAAGATCAAGAAAATATTTCCCAAATAGAATTTAATTCTAGAATTTGATAGGAACATTTTAAATTAGGGTGCTCACATGCTTTGCATGTGATTGGCAAAAGCACTCATTTGTTTAACACGTGACCCCTATTGTGGGTTTTAGCATGTTTATGTTCAGAGCGCTCACGTGATTAACACGTGAGGCATGTTTGGCCCTTGGTGATTTACGTTCAGCGCTTATATGCTTTGCATATGAGCGCTCACGTGTTTTACATGTAAGGCCTGTTTGGCCCTTTAAGTTTATTTTATTCAGCGCTCATACGCTTTGCATATAAGCGCTCACGTGTTTTACACGTGAGCCCTGTTTGGCCATTAATTGTTTATTCTCAGCGCCTATATGCTTTGCATATGAGTGCCCACGTGTTTAACACGTAAGGCCAAATTTTGAGGACTCTCCCCCTTTTTATAAGGGAAAAAGTAACACTTGGCCGAAAATTTTGGCGGGAACAGGACTGTACCCAAAAACACCTGTTTACACGACTCATTTGAGCCATGGTAGGGAGGAAATGAATGTACGGTGGGAACCACAGAAGACACTATGACAATCTCAGGTCTACAGACTAACATGTATAAGTGTCACTAGAGAACTGCTCTCTGATGATAGGTATGGTACCATCTAGGAGTTTTCGGTGAGTCCTGTTCGGTGATCTCATTCTCTAATGAGCACCTGTGTACAATATTTGATGTCAAACACCAATGGTTATGGGATCAACCATCGCCCCATACAGGGTCAAGAAACGTAAACACTAGTTTACTCTGGAATATCGATGCCCTGTCTCGATACTCCCTCGACTAGGAACTGTTAAGGATGTGCTTGTGGACTACACAAGCCCCACTATTATTTTCTGCCTCATAGTCCTGATAGTCAAGCAAACATCATAAGGGCTTTATCAATATGTATCAATGAGATAGTAAACTAAAATAAGTGCATATGTTAAGATAAAGAGTAACCAGATAGCATACTATCATGTTGAACAAGAAAGTCCTCTATATATATGTTCAACCATCCACTATAATATACAATAACGTCCTCTAGGGCATACATATTCCTAACACATATATATGTCCAACAATTTCAATAATTGCCTCTAGCGCATACATATCTAAAACTATGTATTGTGGCATGGTTATAATGCGGTACTCTGTTTAGGTATGTTGGAGTCCTACTCTTCATTCATTTCCTTTGACTTGATTACATTGTACTACCATGCTTTTCCTCTGTTCAACCACTTCCAATTCTATGTTTTATCTTGAACTTTAAATCTAACATCATGTTATCTCTACCCTTACTTTGGACCTTTCGGTTCGGAAGCATCTTGGGTCCTTTGTTTTATTGAATCTTTTCTTACCCGACCATTGGAGCATGAAGGTGACAGATAATCATATTTTTCTCTACCTCGCCCATTAAAGATGAAACCTTTATAAAACTCGATAAATAGGGAGAAACACGAAGAGCATTAGGGATTATATTTGAGATATTGGAGTAAGGGAGATTGGATGCCGAAATTACACGTGTTCAAGCTTAGTTTTGGCTGGATGAAGTGATGTTATTAGACGACGTAAAATCATGAGATGGCATAGTAGTAGATCCAGAGCAATTGTAGCAGTCCAAGATTGAATTGAGTGGAGACTAGCATTCATGTACAGTCATCTTGGATAAACCGTATCAAGGACGCTCAGGCGTAAGATGCGCGATTAAAGGAGTTTTAAAGACCTGCCTCAACTGATCAAAGTGGCGCAGTGGAATCATAGTAGACCCATGACCCACAAATCATAGAACAGTTTTGTTAATTTTAGGGATCTAGCCCTTTGAGGTATGTGAGCCGCTTGTGTGTGCCAAAAGGAGAAATTTGTGAAGAAGTTATGAAGGATGCACATAGTTCGGCGTATTCGGTATAACCGAGAGGTATGAAGATGTACAAAGATATGCGTCAACACTTTTGGTGGGAAGGAATGAAGAGGGTGATAGCTCGCTTCATGTCTAGATGCTTGGTGCGTCAGCAAGTGAAGGCTAAACATTAAAGGACTGCTAGTTTGTTGCTACCACTTCCGAATCCTTAATAGATGTAGGAAAACTTTACCACGGATTTCGTAACAGCTCTACCGTGAAGTCCAAAGTAAAGAAATGTTATGTAGGTGCTAGTTGATCATCTGACCAAGGAAGCTCACATTATACCATTTCAAGTTGGTCAGTTAATGGAGTCGTTAGTTGAGAAGTGTGCGGGAGATTGTAGGGTTTCATAGCACTTGAGTGCCTAAGAAAGATGACTTGGCATAATTTTTTCCCCCCTTGTTACTGTTCATTCCATTTCATTAGCATGGGTTACATTTATATAGCGTATCATGATTAGTTTGGTATTTCGTTAGTGCATGCATATCTCTCTCGATATCTGTTTTGCTTGATTTGACATCCTGACACCTAATTTACTTTGAGCCCTTAAAATTGATTTACCGTACGTCCTGACACTTGATTTACCATGAACTTTGTTCTCTTTCACCTTGACCCAATTACATAGTTGGTACCGAGTGATTCGTGGTATTACATGTTAAAGGACCCCTGAATTCTGGTCAAAAGAGGCATCTGAGTTATGGTCGAATAAGAGACATCTGTATTATAGCCAAGAGGAATGTATGTATCTGACTTATGGCATCAATCGTCTGAATGTATCTGACTTATGACATTATTCATCCGTATGTATCTGACTTATGAAATCACTTATCTGTATGTATCTGACTTATGAAATCATTCATTTGTATGTATCTGACTTATGGCATCTTTCATCTTTACATTGACATGGCGTATGAATGGATTTGTCAGCATTTTTGGATTGCGATTATTAAGTTGTTGGCTTAGACTTGTTCACTATTAAGGATTTGAAGGGATACGAGTCCGATCATCAGTCGATTCCATCAATACATGCTTTATTTGACTCAATTTGACTTTGAGATTGATAATCGATTTGACTTGACCTTCAGATTGACAATGTCCAGCTGAACACCTTATTTATTTGCACTGTTACTCACTACAAGATCATCTTTCGGTACTCTTATTCATTTACCGCACATGCTTTTATATTACTTAGCGTGCATGATTTCCTAAGCTTATGAAAATAATCCTAGAGAGGGGTGAATAGGATTATACTAACAATACCCACAAATTAAAGATTGCAAGCAATTAAACAAACACTTAATATGCAAGTAATAAAAAGATAGAAATAGAAGCAATTGCAAACACAAGGGTTTTATAGTGGTTTGGGAGATCCTCTAGTTCACCTAATCTATGCGTATGAGCCCGTTCGACTAAATCACGTCTCCAAAAAAAATACATTGCGCATCCTCAACAACACGTCACTCGACACACGAGTGACTCTTTTCATAAGATTTGTCCTCACTTATACGAACTCTCTTGCAGTCAAAAGATTCCACACAAAAAGAGAAGAAGAAGATTACAATCCAAGATACTCATTCAAGAGTTTACAATCAAAGCTTTAGAATACTTCAAAGGAGTATTTGATTTGCAATTAAAGCTCGAGTATTTCTTTTATGTTTTGGTAGGTAGAGATGAACTCAAAAAAATGAATGCAATTTTTCAGAATAGTTGAGATGCAATGAATGCATAAGCAAAACCCTTAAATACCCTATACCAAACATAACACACACGTTTAATGTGTCCTGGGCTAAAGTACAGACGTCTGAAAGCCAAGTCGACTGACTTCTGAAGGAAAAATATGTTGGATATATGTATGCCCTAGAGGCCATTATGAGATAGTGTATGTACTGATGTGTATACATACATACATACATACATATATATATATATATATATATATATATTCAAAGGACAGTCTTGCTCGACATGATAGTATGCTATCTGGTTTTACTTTATCATATGTTCACTTGATCATGTTTATATTCATTTAGTGCATGTTGATAAAGCCCTAAGGATATTGGCTTGACTACTGGGATTATGATGCGGATCATACTAGTGGGACATCGGTAGTTTATAAGCATATCCTTGAAATGTTCCTAGTCGTAGGTATATCGAGATAGGGCATCGATATTCCAGTTTAGACTAGCGTATACCATTCTTGTTCTATATGATGGGCGATGGATGATCCCATATCCGTCTGGTGTGTTGACACCGAAGATAGTATACGGGTGCTCAGTGAGTCTGGGTACACTGAACGGACTCACCGAGAACTCCTATATGGTATTATATCATACGTCGGATAGCAATTCTTAGGTGACACTGGTACAGGTTAGTCTGTAGACCCGAGATCGTCATAGAGTCTTGTATGTCCTCCCACTGTACTTTGATCTCCACCCTACTGCGGCTCTACTGAGTCATACACACAGGTGGATTTTGGGTATTGTCTCGAGGCATATGGAGGCAGTGAGCGATAGGAGGGGTTTCGTCTCTCCCGGTATTGTGGGTTGATGTTGTGTTGTGCACGATTGGCTATAACGGGAAGTCCCTGGCCAGGGCTGCTAAGATATTACTGATAAGTGTTATCAGTAAGTTTCTCGATCTGTTAAAGACCATATACCGGCATGACTTATTGAGTTATTGGGGTCGACGATTCCATCCCTAGACTCGATATGCAGCATATCTGACGAAGAGAACGGACTGTACGGTAAGTGTTGCCGCATGGATTGACAGGAGTTTTGACAGGTTCGCTTGTTCTTATTCGGATCGCTCAATACCCGGGTAGCCGTTACGTTTAGCTGACCACTTGCGGCTTGTGCGTGTTTGATATGATCATCATCTACTGCTGGCGTATTGACGAGTCTTAGAGTCCCACATAGAAGTTTCTCGGCTCAGGCGAAACGAAGTGGTGCACATATGAGATATGTGCGGAGGCTCGATTAAATACGAGTATGTGATACTCTATTTTAATCGGGCATATAATATTAGTTGAGTCATATAAGATATGATCGATTTATTAAATCAAGTGTTGATTTAATATTGACTTTTATATTATTTATTATTTATTTAAATCCTTTTCTTTTTATGGATACATGCATGTATATGTACATGATGATGTGCATACACACATACATACATGAAAAGTATCATGGTTGATGATACAAAGAGGATGGCAATATAAGAATCATATTGTAGATAAATAAATATATGGATATTTTTATTAAAGTTAAAGGTAAAAGAAAAAGATTATTGAGTCATTCCTTTTACACATTTCTACACATTTCCATGGTTGAATTTAACTCAACCATGGTTCTTTTTCTTTTTTCCTTTAACCCAATTTAAAATATCTAGATATTATTTAACTATAGTTATGGTTATGATAAGATATATATATCTCTCTCTCTCTCATTTTCTTTATTCATTCTTATCATTATTCACTCCAAAAGAAAAAGAGAGTGCCATCTTCTTCCTCCTCATTCTAGCTCTCTTTTAAATATTAAAATAGAGTTAGAGAAATAAAAGAAAAGGTATTAAATAAGAATAGCAACCACTTCATCATCCTACACAACCTTTGCTATCTTGTGTAGGGAGTTGTGCTTCAAGATTTTCAAAGATCGAAGGAAGAAACAAGGTTAGGGCAAAGTGCTTCGGGTGGATCGTCGTGGACGAGGAGTTGATCAAGCGAACCCTTCCAAAGCAAAGGAGTCATCTAAAGAGGTCTACAAAGGTTGTAGTCTTATCACTTAGTATAACTTAAGTCTTAAAATTTGATACTATTAATAGTTACTTCATAAATTCTAGTTCGATTCATAGTAAAGTTTACTTAGCACCTCAAAATTTTATTGTTATGGCATGTGTGATGCTTCAAAACCCTAATAAAGGTGTTAAAGAAACCCTACAGTAGTATCAGAGCCAAGCTAGAGCTTTGTAGTAACCTAGACGACGCTGAAAATATCGAACGGACGAAAAACGACACCCGGGGAGTGCTCTCTGGAAAATTTTCAAAATCCTGGATTTTTTCAAATTAAAAATATGTAAAAAATTAAGCAAGGAAATATATGGGCCCACCAGAAATACGATGCCCTAAATCGATCATACGACTGGGGAACCGCGGCCAGAGTGGCCTTGTTGCGGCGGTTCCGCGGCGCCGTAGGTGATTCATGGGCCATAGTTTCTTGTGCTGGCCCGTATGTGTTTGCTGCTGTTTATGGAATTTTTAAAAACTGCTCAAGTGTTGAGCTTTCAGAGCAGTCTGTGGTTGTTTAAATCGTTCGATCGAATGTTTTAACTGTATCTAGTTTAATAGTATGTGATACAATAATTGGAATCTACAAATTTGTTTGTTGCGCGTAAATCTAGCAGTTCGGTCTCGGGATAAACGGAAATCTTGTTGAATTATCTGGTTTGGTTTGAAAAAGTGTTTTCTTGAATGAGACTCAAATGCGAGCTTTACATTATTTAGGCATGAAATCTTGTATATGTGATATTCCGGGTTTGTGTTGTCTAAAGGAAGTTAAAGATTCCAATTGTTGTATTTTTTTCATTTTATTTCTCTGTGACCGTAAGTGTAGTATGTATTACCGGTTTTCGTTGCTATACATCAACGACGATCGGTGTATGCATACTTACTTACGTTGATGATATTTGATATTATGTGTCGATGAGATTTGATGTGCAGGATTGTCGCAATGAATAGCCGGGTTTTTTTTTGTGAGATGAGAGTTTTCTTTTCATTCATGTAAAATTAAATTGTATGTAATATTCTTTAATTTGGGGCACTTCCGGGTTGAGGTTGTTGTCACCAGTGTTGTATATTATTTACTTTTCCGCATTAGGATAGACCCCAAGAAGGAGAGCACCAGTGACCGGGTTCTATGGTCCAGTGGGAGGCCATCTCGAGGAGTCGAGACCGGGTTTCCTAAACTCCATAATTGGTAGGGTCGCTTGCCGCTCTCGTAGGGGTCTAGGGTTGTGGGCTTGGCTATTCATCGCGACCGTGGAATCCGTATTTTTTATTGCTGGCTAAATACAAAATACGGACCTCCTAGATATCCTATATGTGCTTCTGCTGCTTTTATTGTCTGATGTGATCATTTAATAGATATCTGAGACGAATGAAATATTATATATATATGATATATATTAGACGTTACTTATGTTTTGCACCCGCACTAGCCCCGTCCCGGTATGCCGTTAGTTAAGTAACCTAACGGTGCATATCAGGACACTGTGACGAATGCGAGTGGCATAAGTGTACGTTATATTTTTGTTTCTTTCTGTAATGGCTAAGGATTTAAATGATGGGACTACATTAATGAGATTAATGTAAAAGATAAATGAACCTAAAAAGATGTTGTGGAATCAGATTTTAAACATGCTCGGCCTTTTATGAAAAAGCAAGTTTCAAAATGCGGAGCTTAAGCCACTCCTTTTAAGCCCATTAGATTCTACAATGATATCAAGTTCAAAGCATCAAAAGTTTTCTTGAAAACTATCTGCAACCCTCCGTCATTTTAGAAAGTAGAGTACTTAGTAGTCGCGCTGCGTATTTTGACTTTAGTTAAGGCGCAGTGTACGGTAGCTGAGTGATGTCTTCCTAAACTGCATATGATGCAGATTAGTTAGGACATTCATATGATTATGTTGACTTTAGTTAAGGGTCATATGGGTGGGTCTAGTTAATCACGAAATGACAGGAAGAACTTGACTAGTACTTATGATATGTTGACATTAGTTAAGGTCAAAAGTAATAGGGGTAAAAATAATATCGAGAATTTCAAGAGTTGAAAATTACAATGAGATTTTATACCTTCTATATGATAGTAGGATCCCGATCCCACTACGAGCAAATGTTGCTCCCGGGAGAATTTTGCACTTTATAATTAGCTAACTCGGTAGGTGTCTAGAAAGGTGCCAAACGGGCTACGCCTCTTGGAAGACGATGTTTACTTTAATTAGGTCCGTGCGAAGGCATGGGGAAACTCCCTCAAGTACTAGCACTGGCCTGGCTGAGAGGTTAGCGAAGTTGTGGAATGTAATTAATCCCGGCCAGTTTTCTTTTTAAAAGGTTTTAAAGAAAATTTGATAAAAACAGTGGGAGACATCGGTTAGACAAGATAATAACCAATCTGATCTTTGCAAGAGCTTTCGCTAACTGTATTCTTTTCTCTCTCTTAATGGCAGATACCCATGACAGGACTTAAGCTTTTATTAGATGAAAACAAGCTGAATGGGACCAACTATAAAGACTGGCTGAGGAATTTAAACATAGCCTTGACTTATGATAAAGTATCATATGTCCTTACAGCTCCAGTCTTGCCCCCCTAGGTCCTAAATCTTCTGTTGCGGATAGGGAAATCCGCAAGACATGAGACGCTGACTGTGCCACGGCTAAATGCCTCACGCTTGCATCGATGGATAACACACATCAGAAGCAGCATGAGAATATGGACATAAAAGCAATATTTCTCCATACAAAAGAGTTGTATGGAGAGCAATCTCACGTATTACGATACGAAGCGTCTAAGAAACTGTTTCAGATGGGCATGACCGCTGGCACAGCAGTAGGAGACCATGTTCTGAAAATGATAGCTCTCATAGAAGAGCTTGAGGACCTTGGGTGGAAAATGGACAATGAACAGTATACAGATATTATTCTGCAGTCTTTCTCCTCCACCTTTGCTCAGTTCATCGTTAACTTCAACATGCACAATATGGAGAAGGAACTGCCTGAACTCCTTAATATGTTAAGGAGTGCAGAGAGCACACTGAAGTCAGTGAAGACTCCCGTTATGAGTGTTGGGCAATCCTCCTCCTCTTACCCGAAGACTAAGGCCAAGGGAAAGATGAAGAAGAAACCCACCAACCCTAAGGGTGGAGTCAAAAAGGTGAAGGGAAAAGGCAAGTCCAAGGTTGGGGAATCAGGGAAAGGTGAATGTTTCCATTGCAAGAAGACGGGACACTGGAAGAGAAACTGTATTGAGTACCTAGCACTCAAGAAGAAGCATGGTGATGCTTTGGCTTCAGGTGTGTTCGTAATTGAAAACTGTTTTTCTATTAACTCTGCTTCCTGGGTATTGGATACCGGTTCGGGTTCTCATATTTGCAATTCTGTGCAGGCGTTGAGAAATAGCAGAGTTCTGAAGACAGGTGATCATACTCTCCAAGTTGGAAATGGTTCCAATGTAAATGCAGTTTCAGTAGGAGAGTATCACCTAGGTTTGCCTTCGGGTTGTATATTGGTTTTGAACCCGTGTTATTTTGTACCAAGTATGCTTTGTAATATTATATCTGTTTCCTTGTTAGACAAAGAAGGGTATCATTTTGCTGTGCAACACAATGTTATGAACATTAGACTTAATCAAGAGTTGATTGGTTGTTGTATATTAAATAACGGGATATACGTCCTTAATCAACACACAGTTTTCAACATACAACATAAAAATAAAAGAAAATTTTCAGATATAAATGAAGCTTTTCTTTGGCATTGTAGACTTGGTCATATTAATGAAACAAGACTAAACAAGCTTCACAAAGATGGATATTTAAATTCATTTGAGTATAAATCTTATGCAACTTGCCAGTCTTGTATCAAAGGTAAAATGACCAAAACCCCGTTTACAGGACACGGAGAAAGAGCTACTGAGCTCCTGGGCCTCATACATAGTGATGTATGCGGACCAATGTCTACACATGCAAGAGGCAGTTTTTCATACTTCATAACTTTTACTGATGATTTCTCAAGATTTGGTCATGTGTATTTGATAAAACATAAGTCTGAAGCTTTCGAGAAATTCAAGGAGTATAAACATGAAGTAGAAAACCAAACAGGAAAGAGTATCAAGATACTTCGATCTGATCGAGGTGGAGAGTACTTAAGTACTGAGTTCTTAAACTTCCTAAAAGAGAATGGGATTCTCTCTCAGCTCACTCCACCTTACACACCACAGCACAACGGTGTGTCAGAATGAAGGAACCGTACCCTATTAGATATGGTACGATCCATGTTGAGTGATTCTGAGTTACCTCTTTCGTTTTGGGGGCATGCATTGGAAACAACAGCTTTTCTGTTAAACAAAGTTCCAACCAAGACCGTGTCTACCACTCCATATGAGATATGGCATGGGAAGAAACCATCTCTTAAAAGAGTTTAGATTTGAGGTTGTCCGGCTTTTGTTAAAAAGCAGAATCCAGACAAACTCGAGAAACGATCAGTCAAATGTATATTTATTGGATATCCTAAACATTCGTTTGGGTATCTTTTCTACCACAAGGAAGAACAAAAAGTGTTTGTTTCTCAGTATGCCACCTTTTTAGAAGATGAGATTTTTTCAAATAATACAAATGGCAATGTGGTAGATCTAGAAGAGGTTCTAGAGACACAAGTTACAAATGACGACTTGGCCGAACCTGAAGTTATAACAGAATCTAATGAACCTCAGCCACTCCGTAGATCTGGTCGGACTTCTTGCCCACCGGAGAGATACTACGGTTTTCTCATTGATGGTGATAGAGAAGATTGCATCATGGATGATGATGATCCTGCCAGTTTTCATCAGGCTATCACGAGTGGTGACTCTGTGAAATGGCTGGATGGCATGAGATCCGAAATTGAGTCAATGTACACCAACAAAGTATGGACATTGGAAGATGTACCCTCCGGGATAAAACCTGTGGGTTGCAAATGGATCTTTAAAAGAAAGATCGGTGTAGATGGACAGGTAGAGACCTATAAGGCAAGGTTGGTAGCAAAAGGTTTTCGTCAAAGACCAGGTTTAGACTATGACGAGACTTTCTCTCCGGTAGCCATGCTTAAATCCATTCGGATCCTACTTGCTATTGCTGCTCACTATGACTATGAAATCTGGCAGATGGACGTTAAAACTGCATTCCTAAATGGTGATTTATATGAATGCGTTTATATGGATCAGCCAGAAGGCTTCATTGACAGTGGGAGCAGCGGTAAAGCATGTAAGTTGCTTAAATCCATTTATGGATTAAAGTAGGCATCACGGAGTTGGAACATCTGTTTTGATGATATTATCAAAGAGTTTGATTTCATCAAAAATCCAGATGAACCTTGTATTTATAAGAAGACTGTAGGGAGAAATGTCGCATTCCTCGTATTGTACGTGGATGACATACTTCTGATAGGAAATGACATTCCTATGCTACAGTCGGTCAAATCATTCTTATAACAAAGGTTCTCCATGAAGGACCTGGGTGATGCCACATACATATTGGGAATACGGATCTATAGGGATAGATCTAAACGGTTATTGGGATTGTCCCAAACCAAGTACATTAACACCATCCTAAAGATGTTTAGTATGGAAGACTCCAAGCGGGGTGCCTTACCTGCTTGCCACGGAGTCACTCTCTCAAAAGACGATTGCCCAAAGTCTGATATAGAGAGAGCTCGCATGAGTATTATCCTCTATGCTTCGGCAGTAGGATCGATAATGTATGCGATGTTATGTACACGCCCTGATGTTGCTTATGCACTTAGTGTAGTAAGCAGGTATCAGTCAAACCCAGGGGAGAATCACTGGATTGCTGTGAAGAACATTCTTAAATACTTGCGAAGGACTAAAGAATTGTTCTTGGTATATGGTAACGGGGATCTCCAAATGGAGGCCTTTACCGATTCGAGCTTCCAGAGTGACAAGGATGACAGAAAGTCTATCTCAGGGTTTGCATTTACCCTCAATGGAGGGACGGTGAGTTGGAAGAGTTCCAAACAGGATACAGTTGCAGACTCAACGATGGAAGCTGAATATATTGCTGCAAATGATGCTGCCAAGAAAGCCGTCTGGATGAGGAAATTCATCGCGGAGCTAGAAGTAGTTCCAACCATTATTGATCCAATACCTTTATATTGTGACAATAATGGGGCTATGGCGTTGGCCAAAGAGCCCAGGTCCCATCAGAAGTCCAGACACATCCTGAGGCGATATCAAGTGATCCGGGAGATAGTTGATCGCCGCGAGATCGAGATTAAGAGAGTAGACACAAAGAACAACGCTGCGGATCCATTCACCAAGGCCCTCCCTCAGCCGCAGCATGAGCGACTTTTTGAGATGTTGGGTATGAGATACGCCAATAACTGGCTATAGTGCAAGTGAGAGATTGTTGGATATATGTATGGCCTAGAGGCCATTATGAGATAGTGTATGTACAGATGTGTGTGTGTGTGTGTGTGTGTGTGTGTGTGTTCAGAAGACAGTCTTGCTCGACATGATAGTATGCTATCTGGTTTTACTTTATCATATGTTCACTTGATCATGTTTATATTCATTTAGTGCATGTTGATAAAGCCCTAAGGATATTGGCTTGACTACTGGGATTATGATACGGATCATACTAGTGAGACATCTGTAGTTTATAAGCATATCCTTGAAATGTTCCTAGTCGTAGGTATATCGAGATAGGGCATCGATATTCCAGTTTAGACTAGCGTATACCATTCTTGTTCCATATGATGGGCGATGGATGATCCCATATCCGTCTGGTGTGTTGACACCGAAGATAGTATACGGGTGCTCAGTGAGACTGGGTACACTGAACAGACTCACCGAGAACTCCTATATGGTATTATATCATACGTCGGATAGCAGTTCTCAGGTGACACTGGTACAGGTTAGTCTGTAGACCCGAGATCATCATAGAGTCTTGTGTGTCCTCCCACTGTTCTTTGATCTCCACCCTACTGCGGCTCTACTGAGTCGTACAAACAGGTGGATTTTGGGTATAGTCTCAAGGCATATGGAGGCAGTGAGCGATAGGAGGGGTTTCGTCTCTCCCGGTATTGGGGGTTGATACTGTGCTGTGCACGATTGGCTATAACGGGGAGTCCCTGGCCAGGGCTGCTGAGATATAACTGATAAGTGTTATCAGTAAGTTTCTCGATCTGTTATAGAACATATACCGGCATGACTTATTGAGTTATTGGGGTCGACGATTCCATCCCTAGACTCGATATGCAGCATATCTGACGAAGAGACCGGACTGTACGGTAAGTGTTGCCGGATGGATTGACAGGAGTTTTGACAGGTTCGCTTGTTCTTATTCTGATCGTTCAATACCCGGGTAGCCGTTACGTTTAGCTGACCGCTTGCGGCTTGTGGGTGTTTAATATAATCATCATCTACTGCTGGCGTATTGACGAGTCTTAGAGTCCCACATAGAAGTTTCTCGGCTCAGACGAAACGAAGTGGTGCACATATGAGATATGTGCGGAGGCTCGATTAAATACGAGTATGTGATACTCTATTTTAATCGGGCATATAATATTAGTCGGGTCATATAAGATATGACCGATTTATTAAATCAAGTGTTGATTTAATATTGACTTTTATATTATTTATTATTTATTTAAATCCTTTTCTTTTTATGGATATATGCATGTATATGTACATGATGATGTGCATACACACATACATACATGAAAAGTATCATTGTTGATGATACAAAGAAGATGGCAATATAAGAATCATATTGTAGATAAATAAATATATGGATATTTTCGTTAAAGATAAAGGTAAAAGAAAAAGATTATTGAGTCATTCCTTCTACACATTTCTACACATTTCCATGGTTGAATTTAACTCAACCATGGTTCTTTTCCCTTTTGCCTTTAACCCAAATTAAAATATCTAGATATTATTTAACTATAGTTATGGTTATGATAAGATATCTCTCTCTCTCTCTCATTTTCTTTATTCATTCTTATCATTATTCACTCCAAAAGAAAAAGAGAGAGCCATCTTCTTTCTCCTCATTCTAACTCTCTTTTAATTGTTAAAATAGAGTTAGAGAAATAAAAGAAAAGGTATTAAATAAGAATAGCAACCACTTCATCATCCTACACAACCTTTGCTATCTTGTGTAGGGTGTTGTGCTTCAAGATTTTCAAAGATCGAAGGAAGCAACAAGCTTAGGGCAAAGAGCTTCGGGTGGATCGTCGTGGACGAGGAGTTGATCAAGCGAACCCTTCCAAAGCAAAGGAGTCTTCCAAAGAGGTCTACAAAGGTTGTAGTCTCATCACTTAGTATAACTTAAGTCTTAAAATTTGATACTATTAAAAGTTACTTCATAAATTCTAGTTCGATTCATAGTAAAGTTTACTTAGCACCTCAAAATTTTATTGTTATGGCATGTGTGATGCTTCAAAACCCTAATAGAGGTGTTAAGGAAACCCTACAAAAAAAATAGCCATTATAGCATTTAATACACGGTAACGATCATATTTTTCAAACACTTATTGCTTCTGACGTTAGTCGTATAAAGCTTCAGACGTTTGCCGTAACTTTCAAAGAAGGAAACTTTTAAAATGGTACAGTAAATAGACATTTGAAAAAGAAATATAATAACGTCTGAAAAAGAAAATATTTTCATGGAAAATGTGCTTCAGACGATTGTTTTGTAAATCTTCAGACGTTTGCCGATCTTTTCAAAGAATGAAAATTTTAAGCTCAAAATGACAACTGACGTCTGAAGGGTAAAAAGACTGATGTTTGAAGAAGAAAACAATTTTCATCCAGTAACTCTGGCCTAAACGTCTGACATAAGAACAGATGTTTGCAATAATGTCCTGACGTTTGTTCTGGTTTAAGTTCAGACGTATGTTCTAAAGTGAAAAAAAGATATTTGAACTATGCATCTTTTACAATAGTGTACTGATATATGAAGAATATGATTGGCATCTGAAGAAGGAATGCACAGAAAACTTTGAAATTTGATTTTGAAAAACGTTTTAAACAAAATCCTTTGCAAATTTTTGGCCAATTGTTTCATGCATGCAATAGAGTGTGTACTTAAATATTTTGTTTGCTAATCTCATAAACCAAGAAGTACTTTCATCGGTTTCCTAGAGATTACAATATAGCTTGAACTCTTGAATTTCTTGAAACATTTAAACTTGGACTTTGACGCTTTTAGCTTCTTGAAGCTTGTATTTGATCTTTGAGGAGCTTTAGTCCAATATCCTCCAACCTCAAATAGATTTGTTATTTAAGTTCATTTTCCTCCATCCTCCATCATAAGCTTATGTCGTGAGAATATCCTGAAAAACCAATCTCAAGCACGACCAAGCTCAAATATAGTGTTATAAGATATGCAATAATAAACACTTGTAAATGTACATTAATATTTTACAACATCATAAAAACTAAATAATCGGATTACGAAAATCCATAAGCCAACAATCTCCCTCTTTTTGATGATGTCAAAATGGATGGAAGTATATCAATATAAATAAAAAGCATATTGAACGACAAATATTGATATACAACCTTATTATTCTCCCCCTTTGTGACATAATCAAAAATGGTGTTTAAGGAGTTTAAAACGTTTGAATTACTCCCCCCTAAACATATGTGTACATCCAAAAGTAAGTTAAATGTTTGAATAACTCCCTCGAAATGTATGCATAAAAGAATAATAGGAGTTTATATGAGCAAGAATCAAGTTAAACGTTTGAATAACTTTTCCAAAAGGTAATTGGCTCATATTAACAAGTATGCATATAAGATATAAGAAAAAACAAGTGATACATGCAAGAAAACCATATACAAAAAAATAGTCAAGTTCTAATATCATATGGAGGCAAAACATGAGATAAACAAGACAAGCAAAATAGGATTTTCTCATCTTCAAGATCCGACTATCAGATGAATTATCTTTAGTTCTCTCCGCTTGATCCTTGAATATGATATATTATAAAGAACAAATCCATAGCTGGCCGTTCTCCTAAAAAGGTTGCGGATGCCGTTTGGCAAGATGGTACTTAAGCAAAACATCAATCAATTGAACACATGTTTAAATCTCCCCTAATATAAGAAAAACATGTAGCATCAAGGGATTTAGTAAAGATATCTGCTAATTGATGTTGTGTCGGTATGTGCTCAATAATGATATCCTCTTTTTCATAATGATCATGAAGAAAATGGCAGTAGACATTAATGTGCTTGGTGCGACTATGCTGATTTGCATTCTTGGTCATGTGCACTGTGCTCGTGTTATCATAAAGAATATGAATATGATCAACAAACACATTAAAGTCTTTTAGTGTATACTTCATCCATAAGATTTGAGCACAACAAGAACCCGCGGCAATATATTCTTCTTCAACTGCGAAAAGAGCAATCGAGTTTTATTTCTTGGATGACCAAGAGACTAAACAATTTCTAAGAAATTGATACGTTCCGCTCATACTCTTATGGTCTACTTGGCTCCCCGCATAGTCCGCATCTGAATAAGATTTAAAATCAAAATATTTATTTTTTGGATACCACAAATCTAAACCAATCGTCCCCTTAAGATATCTAAACATTCATTTTACCACACTTAGATGTGATTCTTTAGGACAAGATTGGAAACGAGCACACAAGAAAACACTAAACATTATATCGGGTCTACTAGCGGTTAAGTAAAGTAAACTACAAATCATAGCACGATATTTAGTGATGTCAACGTCCTTGCCAGATTCATCTTTTGAAAACTTTATTGTAGTGGCTATTGGAGTGTTGCTTGGCTTTGCATCTTCAAGATCAAACTTCTTGATAAGCTCCTTCGTGTACTTAGCTTGATTGACGAAGATTCCATCTTTGAGTTACTTGATTTGTAGGCCAAGAAAATAATTGAGTTCACCCATCATGCTCATTTCAAATTCTTTTTGCATGCTATAGTCAAACTCCTTGCATAATGATTCATTAGTAGATCCAAAGATAATATCATCAACATAAATTTGTACATGCAAAATCTCATCATTTTTCTTTTTAATAAAATATGTGGTGTCAACCTTGCCATTTGAAAAACCTTTATCAAGAAGAAATGAGCACAACCTAGCATACCAAGCTCTGGGAGATTGCATTAAACCATAAAAAGTTTTATGCAACTTGTAAACATGATCTGGATGTTTAAAATCTTGAAAACAAGGTGGTTGTTTTATAAAAACTTCCACCTCAAGGATACCATTTAAAAATGCATTTTTAACATCCATTTGATAAACTTTGAAATCTTTAAAACATGCATATGAGAGTAGAATGCGAATGATTTCTAATCTAGCTACCGGAGCAAAAGTTTGATCAAAATCGATAGCTTCCTCTTGATTGTAACTTTATGTTACGAAGCATGCCTTGTTAATAGTGATCACACCAAATTCATCAAGTTTATTCTTTAAGACCCATTTTGTACCTATAATGTATCTATCACCAGGCCTAGGAACCAATATCCACACATTGTTTCATTCAAATTGAACAAGCTCCTCTTGCATAGCACAAACCCAATTCTTATCCATGATAGCTTCTTAGCTTTCTTAGGATCAATATGAGACAAGAAATCCATATTAGTAAAAAAAACTGGATTATGAGAACTAGTGGTTACCCACTTTGATACATCACTGATAATTTGAGTTGGTGGATGATTCTTGTTGTATGTCCAAACTTTCTATAGGGTTGGTACCAATTCATAACCCACTTCAACTATTACACTTGAAGGTGTCTCTTGTTTAGAATCTTCCTTTGAGATATCAAGTTCCTCCAAGCGATCTCAAACCACTTCATCATCTTTATCCTCAAGTACTACAATATTCTTGGTAAAAGGATTAGTTTTATCAAACATAACATGCATGCTCTCTTCTATAGTATTAGAGATTTTATTGAAAATACGAAAAGCATTACTTGTGTAAGAGTATCCAAGAAAAATACCCAAGTCACTTTTTGCATCAAATTTACCAAGAGGATATTTGTTGTTCAAAACATAACATTTGCTTCCAAAAACTTTAAAATAACCAATGTTGGGTTTTCTACCAAAATATAATTTGTAAGGAGTTTTCTCAAGTCCTTTACGAATAAAAACCCTACTCATAATATACGATGCGGTATTAACCGTTTCGACCCAAAAATAGTGAGGTAAACTATATTCATTTAGCATTGTCCTAGCCATTTCTTGAAGAGATCGTTTTTTCTGTTCAACGACTCCATTTTGTTGTGGAGTTTTAGGACAAGAAAATTCATGTTTAACCCCGCGTTCATTACAAAAATCTTCAAAGAAGTCGTTTTGAAATTCACCTCCATGATTACTTCGGATTTTAACAATAGAGAGTTGTTTTTCATTTTGCACTTTGTTGAAAAAGGTTTTGAAAGCAACAAAGGCATCACTTTTGTTGGAAAGAAAAATAACCCAAATAAATCTTGAAAAATCATCAACAATCACAAAAGCATACGATTTACCACCAAAATTCAAAGTCCTAGAAGGACCAAATAAATCCATATGAATTAATTCTAGAATGTTAGAAGTCGATACCACAACTTTCGGCTTGAAAGAGCTCTTGACTTGCTTACCTATTTGACATGCATCACATATTGTCTCTTGAAAATTTAAGCTTTAGGATTCCAATGACCAAGTTCTTATCTGTGATGCTTGAGAATAGGTCCATGGAAGAATGTCCGAGCCATCGGTGACATTGCCAACTATTGTCTTCTACAACACTTCAAGCACTCATAATTCTCATTATAAATATCACAAGTTTCAATAGAATAAATATTACCACTTCTTTTCCCACAAAGAATAGCATCATCTTTTGAATCAAGAATTTAACCAAGGCTTTTATCAAAAACAACTTTAAAACCTTTATCACAAAAATTGACTAATACATAGAAGATTATGTTTTAAGCCATCAACAAGATCTTCTAAAGTAGTAGAATTAAACTTAATATTAGCTTTACCAATAATTTTACCATTATCATCATCTTCAAAGGTGACCATGCCACCTTCCTTTATTGACAATGTTGCAAAGCTCTTGATTTTGCTGGTCATATTCCTTGAGCAACCACTATCAAGATACCATTGATCTTCACATCGTGACTTGCGGGGTACCTATAGATGATGCAATAAATGTAAATTTTGGTACCCAAGTTTCAGTGGGTTTACGGGGGTTAGTCTTTAGAACCCAAATCATATTCTTAGACAATTTATTCTTGCAATAGTAAGAAATATGACCAAAACGACTATAATAGTTACACACAACATGAGTAGATATATAGTGTGTATGTGCATGTGTTTGTTTGGCATGACGACGACGATGATGATGATGATGTGAAGTAGGAGGTTTTACATGAGTAGTTCTTGCAATGGGTTTTCTAAAACTGGGAACATGAGCAAACCTAGCAATATGATCATATGAGATAGGAGCATGTACATAATGAGCATGGTGATCATAAGATGTAGAAGCATGTGAAGAAGAAGCCTTAACAAAAGTAGTCTTGAAAAAAGACTTATTATATGTTGGTTTGAATCTACTAGCATGAGAAAGAGATGCATTTTGAAAACCAAGTCCTTTTCTTTGATTTGAAACTTTCAAGTTTCCAATCATAGTGTTCAAGGTGTCCTTCCTAGTGGCAAATTTTTGCAAGGTAGTGTCAAGAGCACTAATTCTAGCTTTCATTTTCTCCACATCAATAAGCATAGTGTTGTGAGTGTTTGTCAAAGAATCATACTTGCACTTGATAAAATTAAAAATGGAATTGGGTCTCTCATTTTTAAAATTCGTATCTTCGAGATAACTATTTAAAGAAGCAATTTTAGATAAAAAAAATTTCGTTCTCAAGTTTTAAACTATCGCAGCCACAAGTTTTAATAGAGGGGCTTTCATTTTCAAGAGAGACAATTTTCTTCTTAGCAATAGAGTACTTAGTTCTAAGTCTAGAATAAGCTTCATGCAAGGTTCCAAATGTTTCAAGAATCTCTTCAAAATTAGATGAGTTTAGATCATCCATTACCTTATCCTCATATGCCATGAAACACATGTTTGCTATCTCTTGATCGGAAGGGCCCTTTTCGTTCTTGCTCCCTTCCGAATCATCCTATGTTCTAGCATTGAAAGCACTCCGATAAGGACTTTGTGGAGCTTTTTTTTCATTATTGAGGGGACAATCGGCAATGAGATGGCCGGGTTTCCTACACTTGGAACAAGAGCCAACTTCTTTGTTGTTGTTGTTGTAGGGGCGGTCTCTTGAAAAGTTTCCTTTCTTGAAATTTCTTCGAAGTTTAAGGAATTTTTTGAATTGCCTTGTCATAAGAGCAATATCCTCGTCATCTCCTCTAAGTTCAACATCTTCGCTTGGTTTGGATGGAGCTTTGGATTTGGATGATGCCTCGGATGTATCCTTGAGAGTGATGCTCTTTAATTTGTCTTTCTTCTCCATCTTTTCATCTTAGAAGCCATAAGCTTTGAGTTCAATCTCATAAGTCTTGAGATTCTCTTGGAGCTTTTCAAAAGACATCATCTCAATGTCGGTTATCTCCTTAAAAATAGTCGCTTTTATTTGCCATTTTTTGGTAAGTGATCAAAGTATCTTCCTCACTTTTTCCTCATTCTTCATGGGATCATCTAACAAAGAGTCAAGAGAATCGGTAATGAAAACAAAATGACTAAACATATCATCAATGTTTTCATCGGGCATCATTCAAAATATTTCTTATTCCATTTTCTTAAGATCAACTTTTGCCATCTTAACACTAGAGCTACCTTAATGGCCAATTAATAAAGCTTTCTACATAGAATTGGCATTTTTACATTTAATAACATGAGCCAAATCATTTTCATTGAGAAAAGAAACGAAAGAAAACTTGGTCTTATGATTAGCTTCATAAGCCATTTTATGTTCTATGGTCCAACTATCTTCATCGGTGGTGTGTAATTCATACTCCTTCAAAAAAATGTATCTCCACACTTCTCTACCAAGTGATTCTAGAAAGGAATCTATCTTAATTTTCCAAACGGTAAAGTTAATATCATCAAAGTATGGAGGTTTGGTGATGAATTGGGAGTGTCCCTATATAAAGAGGATGAGGCCATAAGATTCTCTAGGGTATTAATCCTAACAAATAAGAGCACCTAGTTCTGATACCAATTGAAAATAATTCTAGAAGAGGGTAAATAGGATTATACTTACAATACCCACAAATTAAAGATTTACTTGCAAGCAATTAAACAAACTCTTAATATGCAAGTAATAAAAAGAGAGAAAGAGAAGCAATTGCAAACACAAGGGTTTTAGAGTGGTTCGGGAGATCCACTAGTTCATTTTCTTTGGGCATACGAGCCCGTTCCACTTAATCACGTTTCCGATGAGACAAAAACATTGCACACCCACAACAACACGTCACTCAACACACAAGTGACTCTCTTCACAAGATTTCTCCTCACTTACAAGAATTCTCTTGCACTCAAGAGATTCCACATAAAGAGAGAAGAAGAAGATGATGACAATCCAAGATACTTTCTCAAAAGTTTACAATCAAAACCCTAGAATACTTCAAAGAACTATTTGATTTGAAATTAAAGTTCAAGTATTTCTTTTGTGTTCTGGTGGGTAGAGATGAACTCAAGAAAATGAATGCAAATTTTCATAATATTTGAGATGCAATGAATGCACAAACAAAGGCCTTAAATACCCCATACCAAACATAACACACGCACATTTAATGCGGCCTGGGCTGAAGCACAAAAGTCTGAAGGCCAAGTCGATTGATGTCTAAAGGAAAAATTAAACTATCCGTTATAGCGTTTAATGCACGGTAATGGTCATATTTTTCATACATTTATTGCTTCAAATGTTAGTTATGTATAGCTTTAGATGTTTGTCATAACTTTCAAAGAATGAAACTTTTAAAACGGTAAAGTAAATAGACGTCTGAAAAAGAAATATGCCAACGTCTGAAGAAAAAAATATTTTCATGGAAAATGTGCTTCAGACAATTGTTTTGTAAAGCTTCAGATGTATGTTTGCTGATCTTTTCAAAGAATGAAAAATTTAAGCTCAAAATGGCAATTGATGACTGAAGCGTAAAAATACTGACGTCTGAAGAAGAAAACAATTTTCATCCAGTAACTCTGGCCTAAACGTTTGACATAAGAAAAAACGTTTGCAATAGTGTTCAGACGTTTGTTCTAAAGTGAAAATTTTTTATTTGAACTGTGCATATTTTGCAATAGTGTACCGACGTCTGAATAAGAATATGACTAACGTCTGAAGAAGGAATGTTGAGAAACCTTTGAACTTTGATTTTGAAAAACTTTTTGAACAAAATCCTTTGAAAAGTTTTGGCCAATAGTTTCATGCATGCAATAGTGTGTGTGCTTAAGCTTTTTGTTTGCTAATCTCATAAAAAAAAGTATTTACATCGGTTTCCTAGAGATTACAATGTAGCTCGAACTTTTGAATTCTTCGATTTCTTGAATTTCTTGAAATATTTAAACTTAGACTTTGACTACTTTAGCTTCTTGAAGCTTGTATTTGATCTTTTAGGAGCTCTAGTCCATTATCTTCCAACCTCCAATAGATTTTCCATTTAAGTTCATTTTCCTTCATCCTCCATCATAAGCTTGTGTCGTGAGAATATCCTGAAAACCCAATCTCAAGCAGGACCAAGCTCATATACTGTGTTATAAGATATGCAATAATAAATAGTTGTATCTATCCATTAATATTGCATACCATCATCAAAACTAAATAATCGGATTACGAAAATCCATAAGCCAACAGCTTATTCCCATGAATCCAAGTTTCATTGACCTTGTTCCTTCCTTGCTATTGTTTGTTCCTGTTTTCCGTGAAGATGGGATTGCTTGTTCATGTTATTTCCATTGTTCTTGTTCTTGTTTATGTTCTTGTTTCATTAATTCTTCATGAATTTCGAGAATGAATTTTTTTTGTAGTTAGGTATAATATAACACACTAGAATGATAGTACGTATTTAAGTAAATAAATTATATTGATTGATATTGGCTGGTTATATTGAGTTTTGGGTTTCAGGCATCATGAGCCGGCTCAAGATGGGGTTGAGCCATCTCTTACACTCAAAACGTAATTGATTGTTTGGTTAGAATTATCAGCTGGCTCAGGCATACGTTGAGCCTTCTCAACCAGACATGCGACCTGATTTTGATCCTGACATGATTTCTGACTTGGGTTTTATTGTGATGGGTTTATTCTTGATTATTATTGGGTTATTGGACTTGGTAAACACTTAATTTATAAAATATATGTGATGTAATTATATTTTACCTTTATACCTATTCCTATTTGATATAAGATTTATTGTAATACCCGGCTCATGACTTAACCGACTCTATTTAAAAACCTTAAACTCCATAGAAACCCTAATATCAATTGTTTTTCCTCTAAAACAAAACCCTAGCCTCCATCTCTCTCATCTATAACCAAACCCTAACCCTAACTCCAAAACCCAATCTTTATCCACCTCATAGCCGACCCCATCATCACCACCTTCGTTTACAACGTCTTGAAGAGATCATCATCGTGATCATAATTATCTCATCACCATTGCGATCGTCTTCTTCTTTGTTGTGTCTATACCGTCCAAGCCGAGTTCTTTGTGTGGATCCCAAGATCATAGTTATTGTATCATCACGAGGCCGTCGTTGAGGAAAGTACTTGGTACTTGCTACATGCTATAGCGAGATTAGATCTCGTTATTATAAATATATTTTTGATTATCAAACTTTAACCTTAATCATGTATGAATGCTATTTCTTTATTTGATTCTTGTGGTTATTGTTTATCATATGCACGTTTGACATGATTGAGATCGTACAATCTTGAGTTATTGATATAGATAGTTGAAACTTAAGTTCTAATCTAATTAATGGTATAACGAGATTCGAATCACGATATGTTATCAACTTGATCTAGTCTTGATACATGTTGTAAAACCCTAAAGTTACCTTTTTTTATTGATAGATTAACCTATTGGAACGTAGAGAAATTATGGTAATCATAATAAGAATTGCTCTTTGCAAATCTGGGCTCGAAACCCTAATTAAAACAACTGATCGTATCAATTTTTAGGCTATGAGCCGGCTCAAGTATTTCCTGAGCCGTTTCATATGAACAGAAAACTCAATTATCGCTTCACGCATACTTTGAGCAAGCTCAAACATTTCTTGAGCCATCTCAACTTACCAGAACTGATCTGAACATCTTATCTTATAAAACTCATTTTAAATCTTAAAAAAATCGTTAGCACATTTTCTTTAGCTCGTTACGAAGGTAACTCAGAATAATTTAACTCTGTGAAAAGTTTTCCTACAAAATAATTTTCTTAGATGACATAAACTGTGAAGGAATGCACCTCCGGACTGATGTCCAGGAAAATTCCAGCACCAAACTTTCAAATTTGAACACCCATATCTTTCTGTAAGAATAGCCTGAGATGCCCTAACTTATACTAATGAAAACTTTATTGAATTAGCTTTGTTTTGATATATGACACATCTTTTTTAGAGAACGATTGTTATTTTTAAGGTATTTTACAAATCAGAGTGACACTAAATTTCTAGAATTGAACTTTCATATGCATGGCTAATAGACACCACTTTTAATCGTTATTGATCTGATTAAATATGTTATTCCTAATCGTTATTGATCTGATTAAATATGTTATTCCTAATTCAGATTATATATTGATTGATTCATGTATCCATGTTACCATATTATTTGTATTGTCTTGCTATTGCGTCATCACAGCCTACATGTAACAGAACGTTTACCCAAATGCTATCAACCCATGATATTGACTTGATTAACATGATTATTGAATTAACATGCGACCTGAACTTAGACTAAGAAAAATGGGACATTTGTATTATGTCCATAAAGGTGACATCGGTATTATGGTCAATGAGGGGCATCTGAATTGAGGTCAAAAGGACATCTATATTAGGGTCATGAGGACATCTGTATATTGACCTGCATGTATTTGACCTATGACATTCTTTATCCGTCTTGAATATGATACGAGGAAGATTTCTTGGTTTGGTTTCAAATACCTGTAGAATAGATAACCTAGAAACATGGACATTTAGGATCCATATGACATGACTATTTTATATACCTTGCTTGTCTTACTGCTTATTAATGCTATCATTATTATATTCTCACATGCCACCGTTTCATGAAAATAATATTATATTCCATTCCGGTTATATTCATTATTACATTATATTCGATGCTCTGACGTATGGGTTTTGCATAGCCCAGATCAGCTGGTTTTAGCACCGCAGAGTAAAGAATGTTAGTTATATATATGCCCTAGAGCCCATTGTTGTACATATGATGTATATTATAGTGGATGCTTGGATATATATAAAGAGGACTTTCTTGCTCGACATGATAGTATGCTATCTGGTTTCACTTTGTCTTAACATATTGACTTGTATTGATTTACTGTCTTGCTCTCACATGTTGATAAAGCCCTTAGGATATTGTTCATCACAGAATACTGCATTTTATACCGCCCATTCTTACGCTCGGTTGTTTATAGGTAGGTGCTTTTAATCCGTGTTTGTTATATATTTGCAGGATACAGGTTCTCGGTTCTAAAACGGTGAAATTCATGGAAAACACGACAAAATCCAGGTTCCTGCCAACCACTGAGAAAACACGGTCTCCGCTCGTCATCCGTATGTTGCCAGATACCAGTTTAGGAAGACAAAATGTCAAATCAATGTCACCTTCATGCACAAGGCTCAATGGCAACAACAAGTTCCAAGAAATCTACGCGGAGCTCGAGGCAATCATGACAAAAACATCCACAAAAATTCCACCTTTCCTCAACAGAAATTCTGGAAGAATTGTGAAAGTATTTTCAGAAAATAGGTGTACCAGACAACAGGGGACTGCAGATCAGGGCCGTACAAGAAAACACAGCCCCTAATCCCACTATAGGGCCGCGGATCCGCGGCCAATAGGGGGTATTGGCCGCGGATCCGCGGCCATGTGGAGTCCTCACCTTGTCGTCTTTTGTGGGTATTTTGGGTACTTCCCATATGCTCTGGTGGTTGCCCTAGATCTTCAACTCCCCGCCTATAAATAAAGCAGAACTTGCCAAAGCCAAGGGTGATTCTTTTGTCCTTTCTTGTATTTTCTTTTTCTAGGATTTAGTTCACTTGTTCTTCTTCTTCTCATCTCTTCTCCATTAAACTTGTAGTGAGCTTTGTGAGGGAGGAAAGATAAATAAAGAAGATCAATTTGTTATCATGCTTGTCTTACTTTTATTATAATTGTTGTAACTTTAAATTCGTTAAGTAGTTGTTGTTATTTCCTTATTGTTTCTTTCTTCTCTTTTTTCCTTTATCCTTACATATGACAATGATACTTACGCTTGATCCTCGCCAAGGTGAGGTCGCAAATAATACCGCGCTTAAATCCCCTAATCCACGTTGTTGCCGATTGCTCTAGCTTCAATTGGTCAAGATTCGGCTCAAAGGTTTTGAGTACGGATTTCTTTAGCTTATAATCTCGTATCTTTTTCTTAACAACTTTATACTTGCAAATAATACACTTAGGATAGAATCGAAAAACTCATACAAATTCTTTATTGACTCGTCTAAGACAAGAATGTAAGATACCACCATCTCCCTGTGGACCGACCCGTGCTCAACCGGCTAGCTGCATAGCGACACCGTCCTGATCGCGGTTATACTTTAATTCTTTGAACATCCGACACGCCAAAAGCTAGCGATCAAATGGCGCCGTTGCCGGGGAGACGGTAGCGTATTTTCTTTCTTGTTATTCGGGTTAATATTCTTTTTGTATATAAAAAAAACTCTTTTTTTGTTTTTTTTTTGATCATTTTTGTGGGCAAGAGTGCAGATTTTTGCGTATTTGCAAACTGCAATTGTGGGAGCAAAGTGTACATTCAAGTCTAAGGTGATTGCAAAGTACAGTGCCAAAGATCCAGGTAGTTTGACCCGCGCAAGCGAACCTTTCAAGCTTACCGGATTTGATTCAACGGGGGTTTCCTAACCCAAAACTTAAACGGTACGTACTTTACTAACACCTTCTTCTCAAATCCGACGCTTCCAATATACTATTCTTTGCAGGATTCTTTGCAAGTTCGCTAGCAAAACGCTAAAAACTTGACTAACCCGTATTTGTTGCAGTGCCGCGCTTAAACTAAAAAACGATTGTTTTATTCTTTATAGAATTTTTATTGAATTGCGCATTGCATACATTAATACGGACTTAAGGGCAAGCGAACCCCACAATATACGGTAAAGGATTTCATCACCTTTTCCGTGGCCCACAAATCACGAACTTGAGCATAACGTTTGCCCGCACAAATTTAAAAGAAACTAGACTTTAAGCCTTAAGGACTTCGCGCTCACTAGGAGAAGTTAACTGTGTTTAGAACCTTGCTTAACGGTATATTGTTTACGGGGTGTCTAGGAAAGTGTTAACGGCGAAACCGCCAAAAGAGAAAGGGTTATTTAATTAAGGAACTTCGCGAAAGCGTTGGAAAACCTCCCCTTATCTCTGCACTTACCTGGCCTCGTGATCAGTGTATCTTGAGCCTGTTTCTCGACACAGTTTTACTTCGACAATCAAGTTCTCGAGCAGGTCTAGTTGACCTAGGTAAACCCTAGAACGATTAGGTGTGTGGTATTTTTGTGTCGTGATTATTTTTGTCCATATTTTTTTGTGTATATTTCATTCTTTTGCTAACAACTAATAAAAAAAAAATCACATTCTTTTTCCCCTCCTTTTCTCTACCTTTCTCTCTCTCTCTTCATATCATGGGTACTCCACCTCGCAAAACTCTTGCCGAACTTTGGTACCCACAACCAGACATTACATCTTACGGTTCTTGCTTTGGCCGAACTTCGAACGACCCCTCCATGCCCAAAATTTCACTGAAAGATCGCATAGCAGCGTCTAGGACAAACACTTGCACTCCTCATTCCACTTCGTATCAACCGTTTCAAACATTCACTCCCGCTTATGTTGATACCCTTTCTGCAAGTCGTCCTTTGTCCATTGCTAAACGTATTGAACAATCTCGTAGCCGATCTTTCACTCCTTTCACCACTTCAAACTCTTTGGATCAACAATTCCATTCACCTTCTTATCCAAATGTTGTTCCTGCTCTTGTCCAGCCATTCAATTCCTACCAGTCCTACCCGACTTTTTCACCTTCCCTAGACATTGTTTCTGAACCGCCATTTGGGAATTTTCAGTATCCAAACAACTTTGAATCTTTTACTGAAACCCCTTCTCAAACCATGTCTAGTCTGGAACAGTCGTTGGAAGACTTTAGGGTAGCGTCAAGCCAACAGATGATGGATTTGAATGCGTCCATGGCCGCCCTCATGCAACCTAGTGATCCGGTAGCTAGTTTTCAACTAGCTCCAACTTTTTCAATGTATGATGAGGCGGCAGGACAGGCTGTGAATTTGAGTGGAGAGAGTGAGATATACCCCCTTCCAAATCAAACCTACCCGTCTCAAATTGAATCCCACAACTCCTGTGTTGAAAGTCTATCAAGTGTCCCAAATGAATTATCAGTTGAAGATAGAATGTTTAATGAGTTGTGCGACTTTGTAGTGTTTGATTTGCCAGATTGTGAAGGGACCTTGCCAAGTGAAACCACACCCAATCCTTTTGACCTTTACACTTCCATCTTAGAACCTGAATTGATTGAAATCCATGCTTTTGATGAGGTGTCTAAGAATATTAATTTTCACTTGATTGAGGATATTGACGCTGGGAACATTTTGGATGATGAGCCCGTAAATTTGGCTGAGTTTGTCTCTTCAAATCATCATCTCGAGTCATTAAATGTTTTTCCCGAACCCATATGCGTCTTGATTTTGATGAAATTTGCATGGATAAGCTGAATTTTGAGGAGAATTTTGAGGATATTTTTGAGGATGAAACAGTTCTAGATGATGAGTCGGATTTTCCAATTCATCCTGTTCCTTTCATTGACTGTGTACACCCTCTCGAAACCTTAACCGATACCCTTCCTCAACCACTTCCCTCTATCCTTTCCATCGTTCCGACCTTGCAAGAACCCGTATCACTTTCACTTCGTATATCTGGTTTACCAAGTTCGGCGTACCCATGGTTTCTCACGAATCTTGAGGGATTTGACCCCATTTCTCGACGGGTAAATATATTAGCACAATCGCTTTTCACACATCGGTCATCACAAATTGTGCTAATCTATTTACTCCATTTTCACCCTCAAGTTCGTATTCCGCTTCATTTTCCCTTCCGCCATTCTTCCTCTCATCTACCGAGACCGCATTCCACTTCTCTCCACTTACGATCTCGTGTATTCTCCATTTCTTTTCTCTACACCTTCTTTGACCAACCACTGCTTTACAGAGATAAGATTTTTGAATGGTTGGTGTTAACTTTTGGCCTGTGTAAGGCCTTGTATAGCTTGATATTGTTCTTCCCCCCTAATCCTGAATTTCAACGCTTAACAGTGGAAACACTGTTTTACTTAAGTTTGGGGGGGACACTTTTTTTTGTATATATTTTTTTTTGTTTTCCTGTTTTGTTTTGTATATAATTTGTTTTTGGGGGAGCGCCGACAATTTTGACCCTCTTGGTATAGCCTGACAGTGAGGGCACTGTCAAGTTTAAGTTTGGGGGTGTGCTCGGTAAGCTTTCTTCCTTCGCATTCATATTTATATTTTGCATCTGCATATTAATTCCATAAAATCCATAAAAATCTGAAAATTTTCTAAAAATATAAAAACTTTTTGTCAAGTTAGCTTGTGGAAGAACTCTGATTCAACATTCGACGGTTTTTCTTTGAAAAAATAGGAATAACTAGATCTTATGTTTGGATTTTGAAAACCTGAAAGATAACTCTCCTTTGAAGTTAACTATAGCTGATATACGTCTTTACATCACACTACACGTGTTGTGAGTCTTGGAAATTAGATGATAAGTCTTTTATGTTTAAAAACTTTTAAATAAGATAAATGATTTTCTGAGGATCAAATAGGTTTATTCTGAAATAAGTAATATATCAAGAATAGTTTATGAAGTGAGTGAATATGAAGGAATGTTATTGATGCCTTAATTGGAACTAAGTCTGAAAAATAACCCATCTGAAACTTGATTGGAATGATTACACACCGAACCCACTAAACACGTCTTTTATCCAAAAAAAATAATTGAACTACCGGTTATATCTCCGTTCGTATTGAATCATCATGTTTTTCACGCCAAACTGTCTTTTGTTTTTTGGACCTAGGTAACTTGAGTAATTAAGTCCGCTGGGGTGTTTCTACACCTAATGCCCTAAAACCAACTGGTTTGGGTGCATTGGCCCAAAGCTCGCTAAGAAGCCTAGAAAGTCCAGATAAAAACAAAGTCAAGTAAGTGTTCTCTCCGAGTTAAAATTCCTAACGGTTCTTTGTGTGAGAATAATCTTGATAAAAGACAGGATTTTATAAAAAAAAATTTTTAACGGAGATATGAAGGTTTTATTCTATGATAAAGACTATTGCACGATCACAGAGGTGTGTATGAAATGAAAACAAGAAAAAGGTGGAGTGAAAAATACGACTTAGTTTCCTGTTAAGGAAGATAGAAATTCTGAAGTTGAAACCTTACTGGAAAACGAAACTTGAAAAATGCTTAACTCTTTATAAAACTTATGTGATCCTTTTAAAATTGTTATCTGGGCTTTATTGTGCGACATGATGACTTTAATCGATCCTTCTGGAACTTAACGACACTATTTGCACTATACGTAAAGACATATAAAATCTGTAGTTAAATAAGAAGCGAGGTGTGAACAATAAAGGTTCGATGGTCTAGACTTAGGATTATAGAATTGTTATTTTCTAAAACAAAACTTTAGGGTTTGAATCTTAGTCATTTTACAAACTAGCTTGACGGGATTTTGTGGGTGTAATCCGCTGAAAACCCTCAGGAGACAACACTCCTCCTACTAGGGACACCTAGAGGTTTAACGGCTTGTTGCACGCGCTCAGTGCAATCGCGTTCCCTGCGAAAGTGCGGTTATCATTTTATTTTTGTGAATAATTGGTTTTGCTCGGGACGAGCAAAAGTTAAGTTTGGGGGTATTTGTTCATCACAGAATACTGCATTTTATACCGCCCATTCTTACGCTCGGTTGTTTATAGGTAGGTGCTTTTAATCCGTTTTTGTTATATATTTGCAGGATACATGTTCTCGGTTCTAAAACGGTGAAATTCATGGAAAACACGACAAAATCCGGGTTCCTGCCAACCACTAAGAAAACACGGTCTCCGCTCGTCATCCGTATGTTGCCAGATACCAGTTTAGGAAGACAAAATGTCAAATCAATGTCACCTTCATGCACAAGGCTCAATGGCAACAACAAGTTCCAAGAAATCTACGCGGAGCTCGAGGCAATCATGACAAAAACATCCACAAAAAGTCCACCTTTCCTCAACAGAAATTCTGGAAGAATTGTGAAAGTATTTTCAGAAAATAGGTGTACCAGACAACAGGGGACTGCAGATCAGGGCCGTACAAGAAAACACAGCCCCTAATCCCACTATAGGGCCGCGGATCCGCGGCCAATAGGGGGTATTGGCCGCGGATCCGCGGCCATGTGGAGTCCTCACCTTGTCGTCTTTTGTGGGTATTTTGGATACTTCCCATGTGCTCTTGTGGTTGCCCTAGATCTTCAACTCCCCGCCTATAAATACAGCAGAACTTGCCAAAGCCAAGGGTGATTCTTTTGTTCATTCTTGTAGCCTCTTTTGTAGGATTTAGTTCTTTTTCTTCTTCTTCTTCATTCCTCTTCCATGAAATTGTAAGTGAGAAGCTTTTTTGTGGATGTGAATAAAGATGAAGGTTTTTTGTATTATCCTTTTTGTTTAAGCTTCCCCCTTGAGCTCTCTACCTTAACTTGATCTTGCAACCTCTTAAGTGAGCTTGCAAGTTTAAGTTTTGGTCATTGGTCTCAAGGGGTTGTATCATTTCGTTCTCGCCTTAGCGCTTCAATTCACATGCGTTCTCTACCCTTCCCTTGATCTTACAACCTCTTCATTGAGCTTGCAAGTTTAAGGGTTGGCTATTGATCCCATGCTTGTTTTGAGTTCTATGGTTCTTGTAATTACTTTCTTGCATTTTTCATTCTTGTCTTTAATTACTTGCAATTTATTTCCATGCACTTTAATTACTTGCAATTTACATTCATGCACTTAATTTCTTGTAATCTTTTCTTTTCTTTGTTCTTTTCTTTTTGTTCTTTCTTTTTGGTTCTCTTTTGTGAATGAATGTAATTATTGTTGTTAAGATAAAATATGGTATTATAAGTTAATTTTTCTTTGCCCATTTCCTTTTCCCGTATTTTCCATTGAACTCCGCCCAAACCATACGCAAGCGCTCCGTTAGGCACCGTACCCTGACAAGGTAACGGTGATTCCTAACCGCGACCGGTTGCGTTCGGTTTGGCCGGAGGCGAAAGCAAGAGACAAGAACGGAAGGACAAGGGTAAATAAGCCGGATTCCACGAATACCGCGCTTAAATCCCCTAATCCACGTTGTTGCCGATTGCTCTAGCTTCTATTGGTCAAGATTCGGCTCAAAGGTTTTGAGTACGGATTTCTTTAGCTTATAATCTCGTATCTTTTTCTTAACAACTTTATACTTGCAAATAATACACTTAGGATAGAATCGAACAACTCATACAAATTCTTTATTGACTCGTCTAAGACAAGAAGGTAAGATACCACCATCTCCCTGTGGACCGACCCGTGCTCAACCGGCTAGCTGCATAGCGACACCGTCCTGATCGCGGTTATACTTTAATTCTTTGAACATCCGACACGCCAAAAGCGTGCGATCAGATATGTACTCGACTACTTGGACTATGATGCAGATCATACTAGTAGGGCCAGGGTATTCTAAGAGTACATCCTATAACTGTTCCTAGTCGAGGGTGTATCGAGACAGGGCATCGATACTCCAGAGTAGACTAGCGTATACGCATCTTGACCCATTTGATGGGCGTTGGATGATCCCATATCCATTGGTGTTTGACATCAAAGATGGTGTACGGGTGCTCAGTGGAGACTGGGTACACCGAGCGGACTCGCCGAGAACTCCTAGATGGTATTATACCTATCGTCATATAGCAGTTCTCTGGTGACACTGGTACAGGTTAGTCTGTAGACCCAAGATCGTCATAGAGTCTTGTGTGATTCCCACTGTGCTTTGATTTCCACCTTACCACGTTCAAGAGGACGTGCAAAACGGTGACTTTTAGGTATAGTCCCGAATCACATGGAGGCAATGAGAGATAGGAGGGTTTTCATCTCTCCCGGTATTGGGAGTTGATGTTGTGCGGTGTTCGATTGGCTATAACTGGAAGTCCATGGCCAGGGATGATATGGAGATTTACTGGTAAGTTTTATCAGTAGTTTCTCGTCCTGTTATGAGCCTCACATCGACACGACTTATCGGTTACTGGGGTCTGGCGTTTACCACTCCTAGACTAGATATGCGACATATCAGACGAAAAGACCGGACTGTACGGGAGTGTGGCTGATTGGATTCACAGGAGTGTGTACATGCTTCCTTGTTGATCTTCTAATCGCTCAATACCTGGGTGTCTGTTACGTTTAGCTGACCGCTTGCATCTTGTGGGTGTTTGATATGATCATCACCTACTACCGGCATATTGACGAGTCTTTAGAGTCCTACACAGAGGTTTCCTGGCTCAGGAAAAACGGAGTAGGAGCACATATGTGATATGTGCGGCACCGAGAATAATACGTGTATATGATACCGTATTCGATTCTCGCGATCTGAGATATCGAATGGGTATATGAGATATAGCCGGGTTATCGGATCAAGTGTTGATTCGATAAAAAGGTACATATTATATTAGTCGGTTATATGTAATATAGCCGGGTTATTAAATCAAGTGTTGATTTTATAATTTAATGTATAATTATATATGTGATATATTACATTACATTAACTAATATAAGCTCACTTAAATGATTTTTTTCTCACTTGATGATACATTGATATATATATGTGATATATGTTAATTGTATTATTTTCTTTTGTTACATTATATATTATATATGTGATATATAATATTGTAACATGTTAGGGTTACAAATGCAACTATTTTTTATGAGTTAAACCATGATTAGGGTTGGGATTATGATAATTATTTTGGTTAATTCTTAATGATGGATTAAGTTATGGATGAGCTTTGAGAAAGCTTCATGACACTTTGACTTAGTCCACCCTCTTTAGATATTTATCAAGATATTAGTTAACATTTCCCCAACCCTAACCTATGGTTTATTCTCTACAAGGGTTAAGCATGACATGCTTAACCCTAGGATGCAATTCTAACCTCAAAAATAATTCATTATTCATTCATCACAACTTCATCTTCTTCCTCCTCTTCACAAAAGCTTTCTAGCTTTTAGATATGTGATGAATAAAAGTGAGAAATAGAAAACCAAAGAGAGTAAATTCATACTTCATCATCCTCATCTATTCTAGCCAGTTAGATTAGGGTGTTCATTTTACTAATACCTCATTAGCAAAGTGAAAGCTTGAGTTTGTGATTCCTCAAGGTAGATCATTTTGGATTGTGTAGATTACTAGCAAGCATGCATCATTCACTTCATGGAGCCTCTCAAGAGTATGGGAACTTGATGATCGCAGCTAAGGGACCTCAACTCGGAGCTTATGAAGCGAATGAACGGACTACAAAGGTTGTAATCCCTAACTCTTAGAAGTAAAGTAGTTCACTTGTTCATTGTTAACCCTAATTCTCTAGTAAAGATCCTAGCTTAGGTTGTTTGGCACTTGAAAAATTTAAATTTGGCATGGTTGATGCCTTGTAGAACCTTGTTCTATTGCCTAAGAATCTTACAGTGGTATCAGACCCTAGCTAAAGCATTAGGCGATGCGTAGGCGAAGTTAAAAGTCCGATCGAACCCCGAAACACCATTTTGGACCCCCGCTATCGAAATTTTTCAAAATGTTGGATTTTTCATGTTGAAAATATTCAGAAAATCATGCACGGAATTCTATGGACACACCTGAAGAACGAAACTCTAACTCGTCTAAGTGACCGCGGATCCGCGGCTAAAACCTGGTTTTGGCGGCGGATCCGCGGCACTACTTAAGAGGCTTGGGTCGGGCCCTTCAGCTGTTGGTCCGTAGGTACTGGGGCATGTTTCTGGGAATTTTTAATTTTGCTTAAGTGTTAAGCTTTCTGGGAATTTTGGGAATTCTTTGATTCGATCGAATTATTTAACGTCGTCTAGCTTTCTGTAATGTGATACAATAATTGGAATCTACAAATTTTTTTGTTGTATGTAAATCTAACATTTCGGTCTCGGGTGTAATCGGAAATCTTGTTGTATTATCCGACTATTTTGAAAAGGTGTTTTCATGGGTGAGACCTAAATGTGAGCTTTACATTCTTAGGTATGAAATCTTGGATATGTGATATCCCGGGTTTATGTTGTCTAAGGGCAGTTACGATTCCAATTGTTGTAGTTTTACATTTTCTTTTCTGCGACCGTAAGTGTAATATGTGGTGTATCGTCGGTTTCATTGCTATACATAAACGACAATTCGGATACGCATATTTACTTACATTGATGACATGAGATATTATGTGTTGCTGTGATATGTTATATTGGATCGTCGTGCTTTGAATAGTCGAGGATTTTATGTGAGATGAGAGTTTTTATTTTCATTCATGTAAAATTCGTTGTATGTAATATTCTTTTATTGGGGCACTTCCAGGTTGAGGATGATGTCCCCATTGTATATTATTTACTTTTCCGTATTAGGATAGACCCATGTGAGGAGCACAAGTAACCGGGTTCTAGGATCCAGAGGGAGGCCATTGATTAGTATAGATTTTACGATCATCAAAAATATTTTACCGTAATCAGAAACGGCGTCGCTTTGCAGCTAGCCGGTGAATACGGGTCGGTCCACAGGGATGTGTAATTTTACTAAGTGTTCTTACGAGCTAATTCCAATGGTTGTTTGGTCTTTTAATTGAATCTAAAAACTAAGTTGTACGATGATCAAGAAACTTGCTAGGATTAGGTCTAAGGTGAGTTTGATAAGATTAATATTCACACCTCTTCCAATGCCCTCAATTAAATCTATTTAGAAGTTATAACAATTATTAGTAAAGGGGATTAGGATGATTGGGAAGAAACGAAGTTTCTTCCTCCAGATCCTTGTCCGTCCTCTCCTACTAATTGCTCTAACCTTCATGGAAGTTATGCATGTCCGGTCCTTTATACTACGGTTTCACCGTTACCTCGTGAGTAGGGTGCCGTAGGGAGCAGATCATGCATGCGTGCATGAAGTTCTAGTTATTACAAATTATTGGGCTTGAAAGAGATGAGAGATATTCATCTTTCAATCCCTCCCTTATTCCTAATCCTAACAAGCGAGGAAATTACTCGCTCATTAGGGGATCTATTAAAAACACCATTTTAAGATTACTTACCTACTTCAGTTTAAAAGATTTTACAATAGATTACTAGGGCAAAAGAATGATTTATCTAAAGCAAGAATTAAATGAGAAAGCTAGGGCAAAGAATGAATTAATCTAGGGCAAGAAATTAATTTTAAACTAAGGCAGAAAATTGAAAAGAACTTACAAGAAATGATGCTCTTAATCTTCCAAAGTATCTGAATTTTATTTATTGAAAAGAGGCATCCCTATTACAGTATTTTGATTACATATTTATAAGGAAATAGGAAAACTAGGGTTGCAAATTCTCGCGCATGTGCTATTACAGATATGCCCACGAAAAATCCCAACCTACGCACCGATGCACCGCCAGAAGAAATATGCACCGACACGTGCGTCTGATGGCCGCGGAACTGAGGCATTGGTGGGGGTAGGGCCGCGGTTCCGCGGCCCATTGACGAGTTCATCTGGTCAATTTTTCTGGGCTCATTCTTGATGCTTTGGGATTTTTATTTATATAGTTCTTTTCTCCATTTGGCTTCTGGTTCTTCTCCAGATCTTTCGGTGAAAATTTGTAGTGATCTTTTAACCGTTTTCCTTGACATTTTGGACCTTGTGTTGCCTTGTTGATTGTGAACTGTTCTTCGTCTAGGCTTGACTAGGATCCTTCCATTTGTTGGTCAAAAGTCTCTTTTTGTGTCGTCTTCTGTCTTTTTCACTGTTTTCGCTCCAAGAACCTGTAACCTGTACTACGTAGCAGACATGCGTCAAAAGCGCTTGTTTATTTATAAAACGAATAAGAATGGGGAATATAATAATGCAATATTATGATATGAACAAATACCCCCAAACTTATCTTTTGCTCGTCCTCGAGCAAACTTATTTTTTTTTATTCTCAACAAAAAGAACTTAACCGCACTTTCGCAGGGAGACGCGATTGCACTGAGCTCGTGTAACAAGCCTTTAAACCTCTAGGTGTCCCTAATAGGAGAAGTGTTGTCTCCTGAGGGTTTTCAGCGGATACTACCCACAAAATCCTATCAATTTGGCTCATTAACTTTAATTCTCCAATTAGGTTTTCTAACAAGGAACTCTATTATCTTTGACTCGTAAACTATCCACCCGTATTCTTCACACTTCCTCACCATTTAACGTAAGATTATATATGTTCTATAGACTACTTAGTTTTCGGCATTTCTTAAGTTTTCCTTCTAGGGTTCCATCTCCACTTAGGAATTTTATCAATTCTACTTAAGATACAAGTTCTATTTTTCATTCATTTCTCTTATCTAAACTCTAATCATATATATCCCCATGTATATGTATAAATCACCCCTACACTTGGAAATTCAAATCAAGCAATCATACCCTTGTCCGTTGTCCAGAGCACTTATCAGTTGGTGAATATTTAAATGCGTTTTGCTTACACATCCTTCATGCGACCGTTAATACTTCTTTAGGTACCAACGCCAATTACAAGATGTGTTTGCACATTAAAGTGTACTTCCTAGTCTTGCAACACCTAAGGCTTTAGCAGTGACTCCCAAACCAGTTGGTCTAAGGCACTAGGTGATGAAGCACCCTTGCTAAATATTTTTCTAGTTTTGCAGCCTTAAGTAATCACAAAAACCAGTGTCCATTTTTTTCTTTATTCACCTTTTTTCTTTTATTTTTTTCGTACTAAAAACTTTAGACAAGAGCATTTCAAGGTCTCCTCTACTATTCCAAGTTTCAAGGTGTGTTTTAGTGCAATTTGTAGGGTATACAATTTCAGAATCCATACTTAAGTTAGGAATTATTTTTCAAACTTATACTCTAATAAAAATCAATATTTTTCCTTTATTTCGACTTAGCCCAGGAAGTTAACCCAAAATTTGCCTATTTCTAAATAAACTACGAGAACATATACTTTCTACCGTTAAACTTTAAGGAATGTTATTTTTAGGGTTTTTAATTTACTAAGTCTAAGATCTAGTTGTTCGTAGCCAGTTAACCTATTTGTCAAATTCTAGTAAACTAAGCCAAAATTGAATACCATAATTTTTTTAATTTTTTTTAAAAATTTTTGAAATTTTTTATGTTTTTTTTTATTTTTTGTTTTTATTTTTATTTTCAAAATTTTTCAGATTTTTATGAAATATGATCTTTATAAAGATGCAATGCAGAAATCAAATATGCAAAAGGAAAAGAAAAATTATATACAAAAATTAAAATATGCAATGCAATGCAAATGATAAATATTTACACCACCATCTCTCCCAAACTTGAGCAAAGCAGTGCCCTCACTGCCTGGCCCCACGTCGCGCCCTCGAGCATGAACGTGATCAGTCCTCTCTAGCCAATAGGGTCTGAATACCCCTCTCAATCTCTGTCAAACGACGGTCGTGCTCTCGTACCGTCGTCCTAAATTCTTCCCTCAATGTATCAATTCCCCTCACAGCTCTCCTCATTAAGCGTGCATGCTCTTGGGGGGTCAGCTCACCCTCACTCAATGTCGAACTAGAGCTAGGAGTGCGAGCAGGGTCATTTTCGGCCGGTTCGGTTCGCGACCATATATATGTCATTCTAGAATAAGATGAAGTAACACCCTCAATAAGTGGTCGAACCGAGACCCCTCCCACAATGTAAAAGTCAAATTCCTCGATGGGGAGGAAATAACGGCAGAGCTGGGTGTGCATGACATGTCGAGCCGTGGGTTCTTCGTCATTAGCCCTTTTCCCCGCACCTATAGAATGAAGTAAAACAGTGCACATGTCGAGCCGTGGGTTCTTCGTCATTAGTGTGTGCATGACATGTAATGAGGGGGTGAAAAAGGTCGTGTTGTGAGAACTACCAAACATGTTGTTTTGTGCCCACCGGCACACAGTAAAAACATTCGCGAAGAGGGATCGTGCTTGGATACCCTTTCGCGGCTCACGCGCAGTCATTGCCCATCAAGGGCATGTAATCCTCAAACTGTAGGGGGTGGTCATGCACGGGCAAACGAGGTATAAGTGTGACCTCGTGGATTAAATCCCGATCAATGTTAATAACGCGATCCCCCCAATTCAACTTGATATACCCTAAGTCCGCTAGACAATTTTCTTCCATGGATTCATAAAAATAGGCAACTAGATCTGGTAAAGCAAATGCAGAGGGGTGATTGTAAATCAAAAAATTCCATCCCCTCCGCTCAATTTCGCATGAGAAATAAGTACCGTAAATTTCATGCGAGAAAACTGGGGAGAAATCCCTCTCAAATTGCATTCTGTGTGCCATAGTACTTTTACAGAAATTTAAATGAGAAAACCAGAGTGGAAAGGAACAGATTTACCTCCCCTAGAATTTCCAGGGGGTGAAGCGGCAGCAAGGCGGCGAGATCGCGGCGGGAGCTTGCTGGCGCGGCGGAACCACGGTCTTTTGGCGGCGGCGCTCCGAGTGACTTCGGCAGAAGATGGTTGAGGCGGCTAGGGTTCTAAATGGGGAGAAAGTTTTAGGGTTAGGAGAACAAGGGGCTCCGGTCCTTTAAATAGGAGGGGTGAAATGGAATTTTTGTAGAAAACCCCCTCCAAAAGGGTGAATTTATTTGTAAAATAAAAAATTGTATTTATTAATTAAGTTGAATATTTACAATTAGGTCTAAATATATTTTTTTTTTCAACAAAATTTTTGGGTTTAATTTTTATGGTATTTTTGAGTTATGTATTTACAAATGATACACCCCCCCAAACTTATTTGAAATTAATTATTGGAAAAATCGGAAATTCGGGGGGAAGTGGAGGAGAATTAATCGGTGTAGATCGGCTCCTACAAAAACAGGAGTTCCTCCGATGGGTCCGCTGTGAGGAATGGTTTCAATCGATGTCCATTCACTTTGAATAAAGTACCGTCCTCAGAATTTTCAAGATCGACCGCACCGTGCGGATATACGGTGCAGACAACATATGGCCCTTTCCATCTAGAACGGAGCTTGCCGGGGTGATAATGTAACCGAGTATCATAGAGCAAAACATGTTGACCAGGTTGAAATGTTTTTCGCAAAAGGTGTTTATCGTGGAACACCTTAGTTCGGTTTTTCACAATTACGGCATTATCATATGTCTCATCCCGTAGCTCTTCTAGTTCATTCAACTGCAGCTTTCGATTGCTGCCCGCATCTCCTAAAGATAAATTTAGCTCTTTGATAGCCCAAAATGCCTTGTGATCAATCTCTACTGGGAGATGGCAAGCATTCCCGTAAACAAGCCGGTATGGAGACATACCCAGATCAGTCTTGTATGCAGTACGGAAAGCCCATAGTGCATCGATCAGTTTAAGTGACCAATCCTTACGGTTTTTAGAAACCATTTTCTCCAAGATTTGTTTTATTTGCCGATTTGAAATCTCAGCCTGCCCACATGTTTGGGGATGGTATGGCGTTGACAGCTTGTGGGTTATAGAATATTTGCACATTAAGAACTCAAAAGTCCTATTGCAAAAGTGAGAACCATTATCACTTATGATCGCTCGAGAGTGCCTAAATCGAGAAAAGATGTGTTCTTTAAGAAATCGAACCACGACCTTATTATCGTTTGTTCGGCTAGGCACAGCCTCGACCCACTTTGAAACGTAGTCAACAGCCAACAGAATATAAACATTCCCAAAAGAATTGGGAAAAGGTCCCATGAAGTCTATACCCCAAACATTAAAAACATCGACAACCAGAATTGGTTGGAGCGATATTTCATTTCTCCGCGATATCCGGCCCAAGTGTTGGCACCGAGAGCATGTCTTGCAGTATTCATATGCATCCTTGAAAAGTTGTAGCCATTAGAAACCACACTGCAAGATTTTTCGGCCGTCTTCTTTGGGCCAAAGTGCCCACCACATGCTTGATCGTGGCAATAAGACAACACACTCTTAAACTCGTTTTCTGGTACACACCGACGAATAATTTGGTCAGAACAGTATTTAAAAAGATAAGGTTCATCCCAGTAAAAATGCTTTGCTTGGGATAAGAATCGAAATTTATCCTATTTCGACCAATCGTTAGGTATCAAGCCGGTGGCTAAGTAGTTTACTATGTCAGTGAACCATGGTTCGCAAGAAACGGTCAAGAGTTGCTCATCGGGAAAAGCATCAGTGATAGGAAGTTCAAGTGTGGGCGAAGAAGGAAGTCGTGAAAGGTGATCGGCCACTACGTTTTCACATCCTTTTTTGTCCTTTATGGCAAGGTCAAACTCTTGTAGCAGGAGGATCCAACGTATTAGCCTCGACTTAGCATCTTTCTTCGCAAAAAGGTGGCGAAGAGCTGAATGATCCGTATACACAATAACTGGAGAGCCGATTAAATAAGGCCGAAATTTTTCAAGTGCAAACACAACTGCTAAAAACTCTTTTTCTGTTGTTGTGTAGTTTAGTTGGGCCTCATTTAATGTACGGCTGGCGTAATAAATCACGTGCGGCATCTTGTTAATGTGTTGTCCAAGAACAGCACCAACGGAAAAATCTGATGCGTCGCACATAATTTCGAAAGGTTTCGTCCAGTCTGGAGATGAAAGAATGGGCGCAGAAATGAGAGAGTGTTTCAAAGACTCGAATGCTTCTATGCAAGTTGAGTCGAAGTCAAATGTTGTGTCCTTGGCCAATAAGAGAGTCAAGGGTCTAGCAATCTTGCTAAAATCCTTGATGAACCGTCTATAAAATCCGGCGTGGCCAAGGAAAGCTCGGATGTCTTTAACACATTTAGGAGGAGGAAGATTAGAGATGACTTCAAGTTTGGCTCTATCAACCTCTATGCCGTTTTGCGAGATGACATGTCCTAAGACAATGCCCTCTCGTACCATAAAATGGCACTTCTCCTAATTCAAAGTCAGGTTCTTATCCCTACAGCGGGTAAGAACAGCGTCAAGATGTCGTAAACACTCGTCGAAGGAGTCACCAAAAATGGAGAAATCATCCATAAAAATCTCCAAGAACTTTTCAACCATGTCTGAAAAGATCCCCATCATACACCGCTGAAATGTAGCGGGAGCATTGCATAACCCAAAGGGCATGTGGCGATAAGCAAAAGTGCCAAAGGGACAAGTAAATGTAGTCTTATCATAATCCTCTTTGGCTATGGGGACTTGGTTATAACTGGAATAGCCATCTAAAAAGCAGTAGAACTCGTGCCCCGCCAATCGTTTTAGCATTTGGTCAATGAATGGTAAAGGAAAGTGGTCATTTCTTGTCGCGGCATTGAGTTTTCTATAGTCGATACAAACTCGCCACCCCGTTTTGGTGCGAGTAGGAATTAACTCATTTGCCTCATTGGTAATGACCGTGATGTCCGATTTCTTTGGTACGACATGAATGGGGCTAACCCATTGGCTATCCGAGATATGGTAGATGATACCATTATCAAGACATTTAACAATCTCCTTCTTAACAGCCTCTTTCATAATGGGGTTGAGGCGTCTTTGTGGGTCCCTTACCGGCTCGGCATCATCCATCAAGTGTATATGATGTTCAACAATGAGGGGACTAATCCCCTTGATGTCCGCCATAGACCAGCCAAAAGCTTGCCGATTATTCTCTAAGACCATTAAAAGGGCATTCTCTTCCTTAAGAGCTAGAGAGGCCGATATGATAACGGGTAAGGTCTCATTATCACCTAGATAAGCATATTTTAGGTGCGATGGCAAAAGCTTTAGTTCGAGTTTAGGAGGTGAAACAATAGATGGTAACAATGGGGTAACTGTTTCAAACTCGAAGGATTCCATCAAAGGTTCAAATCGAGTATACGCAACCGAGTCGGATGGTTCAACTAACTCATCCGAAAAGGAAAAATACTCAAGCTCGGGTGGTGAGTCTTCAAAATCGTCTACAAAGGTGAAACACTCATAATCGTTGTCCGCAGTGAAAGCTGTGTCGGATTCTAGGAGGAACGCACTAGTGGCGTTAACATTGCTGTGATCGAACAAGAAATTTTCGAACTCACAGTCCTCCTCCGCGATCTCATTGATCGAGCATACATCAAGTACGCTAGCATTAGGCTCGGCAGGCTGATTTCCCAACTTAAAGATGTTGAGCTCAATTGTCATATTGCCAAAAGATAGATTCATTGAACCATTACGACAATTGATCACTGCGTTAGAAGTCGCCAGGAATGGTCGACCAAGTATCACCGGAATTTGACTCCGGGGGTTAGCGACAGGTTGTGTATCCATAACAATAAAGTCTACGGGAAAAATGAAATCCCCAACTCTAATTTACACATCCTCCAACTCTCCCCTAGGATGGGTGATTGATCGATCGGCCATTTGGAGAGTGCAGTAAGTGGGCTTAAGCTCTCCAACACCTAATTGCTCGTACATAGAATAAGGTAGCAAATTGACACTAGCACCAAGATCTAATAGTGCTCTATTGATGTTTTTGTCCCCAATTGTTATCGAAATAGTAGGACAACCGGGGTCCTTTTGCTTTGGGGGTAAAGAGTTTACAATAGCATCACTAATAGCACTAGCCACAAAAACATTCTTTGGTACTTGTGTCTTCCTCTTTTTGGTGTATAAGTCCTTTAAGATTTTTGCATATGAATGAACTTGTTGGATTGCATCCAGTAGAGGGATATTTATGCTGAACTGTTTGAACAACTCTACAATCTTCTCCATCTGTGGAGTTGGTTTATTGGATCTCAACCGGTTTGGAAAAGGTACATTTGGAAAGGTTGTTGAATCCAATTTTTGCGGATCAGATTGTTGAGTTGGAACGGATCCCCATGTAGATGTGTTCGTGTTGTGAGAAGTGGGTCCATTCGAGCTAGAAGAAGTAGAGCGGTGTGAAGGATGAAGAATAGGCTCTAACAAAGAAGAAGGTGAAGAAGATGAAGAAGAAGAACCACCGGCAGGGGTGTCATAGTTAATACCCACATTGTTTTGCAACACCTTCCCGGATCTCAACGTGGTCACAGCATTTACGTTATGATTTTGCTGTTGATATGCAGCATGTGCATGACCAGGATTGGGTAGTGGTTGAGATGGGAGCTTTCTTTTTTCTCGCTCGCTCAATGCTGTATTGAGTTGTGCAATTTGTGCCTCGATAGATTTGATGCTTTGATCGTGTGAGGTACTGTTTTGCACCAAAGATTGAATAGAAGTCTCTAATCTTGCTGTAGATTGTATAGATTGCTTTAGAAACGCATCTAGACTTCTTTCGAGCGAAGTAACCTTGTCATTATTATGTTGAACATAATTGTTTGGTTAATAAGAATTGTTAGGCACAAAATTGTTCACTTGACTAGGGTAAGGTTGCTGTTGAAAAGGTTGCTGTTGAAATTGAGTTTATGGAGGTGCTTGTTGTTGTTGCGGAGGAGGAGGCCTTTGAAAATTGTTATTTTCTTGGAATTGTTGATTTTGATTCCAATCGAAATTTGGGTGACTCCTTCACCCCGGATTGTATGTCGAAGAGTATGGATCGTTTCTCTGTCGTTGCTGGTAGGAAGCATTGACTTGATCATGTCCTTGAGTAGATGCATTGTAAGGAAACTCTTCGGTGAGATGCGATGGATCCGCACAACAAGCACAAACAGTTCATGGAGGAACAACAAGGGCAGGAAAAGACGATGAGACTTTGGACTCAATCGCTTCTAGCTTTTTCGTAAGAGCGGCCATCTCGGCCTTCATAGCAATCGACATCTCTACTTGATGTATGCCTGCCCTAGATTGACCACTAGAAGAAGATGATTTGGTCTTGGTGCTCTCCCACTGAATTGTTTGTTCACTAAGATCCTCAAGAAACTGCCACGCTTCCTCACTAGATTTGGAGAGAAAGTGACCTTGACAGATGGTTTCGAGCAACTGCTTCGTTACCGAGTTCAATCCCTCGTATAATGTTTGGCAAAGTTGCCAACTTTCGATCCCATGATAAGGGCATTGAACAAGTAGGTCTTTAAATCTCTCAAAACACTTCCAAAATGGTTCGGAAGGAAGCTGTGAAAATTGTATAATCTTATTACGGATTCTAGCAGTTTTGTGATGAGGATAGAACTTTTTAAGAAAGGCTTTCACAAACTCGTCCCAATTTCTAATGGAATGTGATGCTGTGCTATATAGCCACTTCTCGGCTAAGTCACATAAGATGAAAGGAATGACCCTTCGCCTTATAGTGTCATCACTTAACTGGGTCGTTTTCATCATAGCGCAAACGTTTTGGAATTTATTGATGAAGATATAAGTATCTTCAGATTCTAAACCATGAAATTTTGGCAGTATATTGATGAAATGTAGTTTTATTTCAAAATTGTCCCCATTTGCCGATGGGGGTGAAAGACAGGCAGGTAAAGAAGTCCGGACAGGGTAGAAGAGACCCTGGAGCGCAACTCGTGCGGACGCTTCAACAGGCGGTTGATTCGGGTTATTCGCACCTAACGGAGGTGGAATCATTCCCGTCGGTAAGGTATCGTTGGGATTGTATCCCGACATGCCTTCAGAAAAAGAATTTGAAGGTGGAGGTAAGGAAGTGGACGGAATTTCGACTTCGGTGTCGAAAGGTATGTCGGTCGGTATTAACGAAACACGGACTAATCGGGCGCTAGTGTCCCTGGTCCAAAGTGACATACACTAAAGGGGTAGTGTAGTCAGAAAAAAAATGAAAGAAAGAATGTGGAGGTAAGATAACGTCAATGAGAGGAAGTGGTGTAAGTGAGTTGCAAGATTTCCTTAGCCACTTGTTGCAAGTTTTGAAAATTTTTTTATGTGAAGTTTTTGCAAAAGATTTTTTTTTTTGAAAATAGACTTGTGACACAAATACGATCAACCACACATGCACAATCAGGCCTAGATCTAGGGTCACCTAGGTCAGCTAGACAGCTCCTAACTAGGATTAGAAATAGGACCTCAAACCGCCTCTTCACCGCCAATTGCGGCCAGGTAAGTGCCAGGTAAGTGGGAGGCTCCCCGCTACAAGTAGCGGTCCTAATTAAGTAACCACTTGCCTTGACACACTTGCCTAGACACCGCAAAGTCAGTTAGGATAAACGGTCGATGCCTATGTCTAGTCCTTTGTCCAATTGAGCTCGAAGTCCTAAGGGCTGAGTCTAGTATTTTTTAATTAAGAGTGGTCGATGCAAATGCTTTAAGTGCTTTCTGGGGTCCTGGGAAGGGTGATGAAATCCCCACCCAATCTGAGTTTGGTCAATAGCCCCTTAAAGTCCGATTAAATCATGCAAAACAGTAAATTCACTTGCAATTAATTATTTTTAGCGCGGCGCAAAGAAACCTGCAGAAATCTGTTATTGAGAAGGGGGAAGAAGATTTTTTTAGCGCAAAGAAATCCTGCAGAAAATTTCACAAAAGATATATGGAGGATGGCAGAGGGGAGAATGAGGAACAAACCGACAAAATTTGAGGAGCTGACGTGTCTGGAGTGCGGCGGAACTGCGGTTTAGGGCGCAGAAATGCCGCGGAAGCGCGGTCTGGTGGAAGGATCACTTCCCGAGAAAAAATCTGCCTCTCCTATGTTCCAATCCTCCTCTGTTGTGATGTACCAATTTTTGTTTCGCCCTCTGTAAATTTTCAGATCCGAGATTCTTCGCTGTTCTTGCAAGATTCAAACGATAAACCCTTCAAACAGATAAAAATTGATAAAAATTTTTGTACTTTTTTCTATTTTTAGATTTTTATGATTTTTAAAATTTATATCAACCCGAAATTACACAAAAGAAATTTTACGCCATCCCCAGCAACGGCGCTATTTGATTAGTAGAGATTTTACGATCACCAAAAATATTTTACCGCAATCAGAAACGGCGTCGCTTTGCAGCTAACCGGTGAATACGGGTCGGTCTACAGGGATGTGTAATTTTCCTAAGTGTTCTTACGAGATAATTCCAATGGTTGTTTGGTATTTTAATTGAATCTAAAAACTAAGTTGTACGGTGATGAAGAAACTTGCTAGGATTAGGTCTAAGGTGAGTTTGATAAGATTAATATTCATACCTCTTCTAATGCCCTCAATTAAATCTATTTAGAAGTTATGACAATTATTAGTAAAGGGGATTAGGATGATTGGGAAGAAACGAAGTTTCTTCCTCCAGATCCTTGTCCGTCCTTTCCTACTAATTGCTCTAACCTTTATGGAAGTCATGCATGTCCGGTCCTTTATACTACGGTTTCACCGTTACCTCGTGGGTAGGGTGCCGTAGGGAGCGGATCATGCATGCATGCATGAAGTTTTAGTTATTACAAATTATTGGGCTTGAAAGAGATGAGAGATATTCATCTCTCAATCCCTCCCTTATTCCTAACCCTAACAAGCGAGGAAATTACTCGCTCATTAGGGGATCTATTAAAAACACCATTTTAAGATTACTTACCTACTTCAGTTTAAAAGATTTTACACTAGATTATTAGGGCAAAGGAATGATTTATCTAAAGCAAGAATTAAATGAAAAAGCTAAGGAAAAGAATGAATTAATCTAGGGCAAGAAATTAATTTTAAACTAAGGCAGAAAATTGAAAAAAACTTACAAGAAATGATTCTTTTAATCTTCCAAAGAATCTGAATTTTATTTATTGAAAAGAGGCATCCCTATTATAGTATTTTGATTACATATTTATAAGGAAATAGGAAAACTAGGGTTACAAATTCTCGCGCATGTGCTATTACAGATATGCCCACGAAAAATCCCAACCTACGCACCGATGCACCACCAGAAGAAATATGCACCGACACGTGCGTCTGATGGCCGCGGAACCGCGGCATTGGTGGGGGTAGGGCCGCGGTTCCGCGGCCCATTGACGAGTTCATTTGGTCAATTTTTCTGGGCTCATTCTTGATGCTTTGGGATTTTTATTTATATAGTTCTTTTCTCCATTTGGCTTCTGGTTCTTCTCCAGATCTTTCAGTGAAAACTTGTAGTGATCTTTTGACCGTTTGCCTTGACATTTTGGACCTTGCGTTGCCTTGTTGATTGTGAACTGTTCTTCGTCTAGGCTTGACTTGGATCCTTCCATTTGTTGGTCAAAAGTCTCTTTTTGTGTCGTCTTCTGTCTTTTTCACTGTTTTCTCTCCAAGAACCTATAACCTATACTATGTAGCAGACATGTGTCAAAAACACTTGTTTATTTATAAAACGAATAAGAATGGGGAATATAATAATGCAATATTATGATATGAACAGCCATCTCGAGGAGTCGAGACCGGGTCTCCTAACCTTAGAATTGGTAGGGTTGCTTGGTCTAGGGATGTGGGTTTGGCTATTCATCGCGATCGTGGAATCCGTGTTTTATGAAGGCTTAAAATAAAACACGGACCTCCTAGTATATCCGATATTTCATATGTTATCTTCTGCTGCTGATATACTGTGATGAGATCATATTATATGCGTGAGACGAATACTTTATTATTGTATATATGATATATAATAAACGTTGCTTATGTTTTACACCCGTGCTAGTCCTGACCCGGTATGCCGTTAGTTAAGTAACCAAACGGTGCATAACGGAACATTGTGGCGAATGCTGATGGTATAAGCATACGTTATATTTTAGTTTCTTCTGTTATGCTTAGGGAAGCATAAATGATGGGATTCATTAATGAGATTAATGAAAGAAAAGAAACGTAAAAGATGTTGTAGAATCAAATTTATAAAAAGGGTAGCTCTAGTTTTTGCTTTACATAGCGGTATTCCTTGTAGAATATCCAACACCTTATTCGATAAGGAAAGAGCCGAGATCTCTTCACCGGGAGTGACCTCTTTAGCGAAACTAGCAGATGCTACAACTCACTCGGTTTTGTTTATGATTGCTTCCATAGTTCTTACTTTGCACAGTGATATTTGTAGAATATCCAGCACCTTATTCGATAAGGAAAGAGCCGAGATCCATTCACCAGGAGTGACCTCTTTAGCGAAACTAGTAAAAGCCTCAAAAACACTCCTTTTCAATATCACTAGTTTCTACAACGATATAAAGTTCATTACGCAAAAGGTTTTATGAAAACCTGTCGTAGCCCTCCGTCATTTCAGATAAGTTCTAATTAGCATTCGTGCTATGTTTGTTGACTATGTTAAGGAGTAGTGTGCGGTAGCTAATTAGTCTTTATCTTCTAAAGCATGAGATGCGATTGGATTAGGGTAGTCGTACGACTTTGTTGACCATGTTAAGGGTCGTGCGGGTGGGCTTAATTCAATCGGGAAATGACGGGTTGAACTTGGCTAGCAATTATGATTTGTTGATTATGTTAAGGTCATAAGTTGCTAGGGGCAAAAGCATTATCGGGAATTTCAAGTGTTGAAATTTGCAATGAGATTGCATACCTTCTATGAGATAGTTGGATCCCGATACCCACTGCGAGTAATAGTTACTCCTGGGAGAGTTTTACACATGACAATTGGCCGATCAAGTAGGTGTCTAAAAAGGTGTTAATGGGGTTATGCCTCTGGGAAAATGAGTTTTACTTTAATTAGGTCCGTGCGAAAGCACGGGGAACTCCCTCAAAGTACCAACACTGGCCTGGCCAAAGATTGGGGAACTTGTAAAGTGTAATTAATCTCGGCTAGTCTTACCTTTTAGGGTTTGAAGGAAGATTTGATTAAAAAAACAGTGTGGGCCATCCTGATTAGATAAGATAATAACCAATCTAATCTTGCAAGAGTATACACTAAAGTGTTTTCTTCTCTTTCTCTCAAGGTAGCGACCATGTCAGGCCTTAATCAAGATAATAATATGGATGTATTGACCGAACCCGCTTATTATACTGAGCAGGGGAATGTTGGTTCCGTTCTTTCTTATAATTGTTATAAGACAGAATAGGAAATAGGGTTATATCCGGATTCTCACGCCGCTTAAATGAAGAATAAGCATGATGATTCATCATCTTCGGGTGTGTTAGTTATCGAGAACTGTTTCTCAGTTCACTCTACGTCCTGGGTATTAGATACCAGATCGGGATCCCACATATATAATATGTTACATGGGCTATGGAAAGGTAGAGAACTAGGAATGGTGATCATTCCATAAGAGTAGGGAATGGTGCAAATGTGGCAGCCAAAGCTGTTGGCGAATATCAGCTTATGTTACCAAATGGTAATACATTGATTCTGAACGAATGCTATTACATTCCGACCCTGATATGCAATCTTATATCAGTTTCTTTATTGAGTAAAGAAGAATATAATTTTGTAGTACAGGATAATATTATGAACATCTTCCTGAATCAAAAGTTGATTGGATCAGGCTCTTTAAATAATGGCATATACATTCTAAACCAAACTACAATCCTTAATGTACAAAACACAAACAAGAGGAAAGGCTCAGAAATGAATGAATCCTTCTTGTGGCATTGTAGACTAGGTCATATCAATGCGACACGACTAGCTAAGTTGTATAAGGATGGATATTTGAATCTGTTCGAGTTTTCATCTTATGAAACTTTCCAGTCATGTCTCAAAGGCAAAATGACCAAAACTCCGTTTAGTGGACACAGAGAAAGAGTTACGGAACTCTTGGGACTGATACATAGTGATGTATGCGGTCTCATGTCTACACATGCCAGGAATGGTTCCTCGTACTTCATTACATTTACTGACGATCTCTCAAGATACGGACATGTGTTCCTGTTGAAACACAAGTCTGAAGTTTTTGAGAAATTCAGAGAATATAAGCACGAAGTAGAGAACCAAACGTGTAAAAGTATTAAGATTCTTTGATCTGATCGAGGAGAAGAATACTTGAATAATGAGTTCCTGGACTATCTAAAAGAGAATGGGATTCTCTCTCAGCTTACTCCTCCTTATACACCACAGCACAACGGTGTATCGGAACGGAGGAATCGCACCCTATTAGATATGGGGCGCTCTACGATGAGCACTGCTGAGTTTCCTGTTTCTTTTTGGGGTTATGCGCTTGAGACAGCAGCATACCTATTGAATCAAGTTCTATCTAAATCTGTACCTACCACACCATATGAGATATGGAGTGGGAAGAGACCATATCTTAAACGAGTTAAGATATAGGGTTGTCCGGCCTATGTCAAAAGGAAAAATCCGGACAAGCTCGAGGCACGATCAGTTCTTTGCAAGTTTATGGGATATCTAAAGAATTATCAAGGATATATTTTCTACCACGCCGAGGAGAAAAATGTGTTTGTTTCTCAATATGCCACCTTTTTAGAAAAGGAATTTTTTGCAAAAGAAATTAGTGGCGAAGAGGTAGAGCTGGAAGAAGTTCCAGCAGCACAAACGGCAACTTAAGATTTAGTGGAACCAGAGGATTCAGTAGTTTCTGACGAACCCCAGCTGCTCCACCGATCTTGTAGGGTTCCTCATCCACCTGAGAGATACTACGGTTTTCTTATTGATGGTGGGAGCGAGGATTGCATCATGGAAGATGATGACCCGACTAGCTTCGAGCAGGCCATCACAAGTGGAGACTCTGTCAGATGGATGGATGCAATGCAATCTGAGATGGAATCTATGTACACCAACAAAGTATGGACTTTGGAAGTTGCTCCTGAAGGGGTAAAACCTATTGGGAGCAAATGGATCTTTAAGAAGAAACTTGGTGTAGTTGGAAAAGTTGAGACTTTCAAAACTAGACTTGTTGCAAAGGGTTTTCGTCAACGACCAGATATGGATTATGACGAAACTTTTTCTCCAGTGGCTATGCTTAAGTCCATCTGGATCCTACTTGCCATTGCTGCATACCATGACTACGAAATCTGGCAGATGGATGTTAAGACCGCCTTTCCAAATAGTGATTTAGAGGAGTGCGTGTACATGACTCAGCCAGAGGGCTTCGTAGACAGTGGGAGCAGCGGAAAGGTGTGCAAGCTGCTTAAATCCATCTACGGGTTAAAGCAGGCATCGCGGAGTTGGAACATCTGTTTTGATGTGGTAGTCAAAGAGCTTGACTTCATCAAAAACGTAGATAAACCTTGTATTTACAAGAAGGTTGCAGAGAGTAAGGTTGTCTTCCTCGTATTGTACATGGATGACATACTCTTGATAGGAAATGATGTTCCTATACTGCACTCGGTCAAGCTCTTCTTATCACATAGATTCTCAATGAATGATCTAGGTGATGCCTACTGCATTTTGTGGATTAGGATCTATAGAGATAGATCTAAGAGGATACTGGGATTGTCCCAATCCAGCTACATTGACACCATACTAAAGAGATTTAGTATGGAAAAATCCAAGCGTGGGAATTTACCCACGATCTCTGGACTCACTCTCTCCAAAGAGATGTCTCCCAAGACTGATTTGGAAAGAACTCGAATGCAAGGGATACCCTATGCTTCGGCAGTAGGCTCTATTATGTACATGATGCTATGTACCAGACCCGATGTAGCATACTCACTAAGTGTAGTGAGTAGGAATCAAGCAGATCCGGGAGAGAATCACTGGACAGCTGTGAAGAACATTCTCAAGTACTTGAGAAGGACTAAGGAGATGTTCTTGGTGTATGGTAACGGAGAACTCAAGGTGGAATCCTTTACCAATTCGAGCTTCCAAAGTGATAAGGATGACTCTAAGTCGCAATCGGAATTTGTCTTTACCTTAAATGGAGGGGCGGTTGGTTAGAGGAGTTCCAAGCAAGAAACCATGGCAGACTCGACGATGGAGGCTGAATACATCGCTGCCAACGATGCTGCCAAAGAGGCTGTCTGGATGAAGAAGTTCATCACTGAACTTGGAGTGGTTCCGTCCATTGAGCATCCAATACCTTTATATTGTGATAACAATGGAGCTGTGGGTTTGGCAAATGAACCTAGGTCCCATCAGAGATCCAGGTATATTCTGAGGCGGTATCACCTGATCCGGGAGATAGTTGATCGCCGAGAGATCGAGGTCAGGAGAGTCGACACGAAGGACAACACTTTGGATCCATTCACGAAGGCCATACCTCAGATACATTTTGAGAGACTCTTCGGGTTGTTGGGTATGAGATACTACAACAGCTGGCCTTAGTGCAAGTGGGAGATTGTTAGTTATATATATGCCCTATAGGCCATTGTTGTACATATGATGTATATTATAGTGGATGCTTGGATATATATAAAGAAGACTTTCTTGCTCGACATGATAGTATGCTATCTGGTTTCACTTTTTCTTAACATGTTGACTTGTATTTATTTACTGTCTTGCTCTCACGTGTTGATAAACCCCTTAGGATATGTACTCGACTACTTGGACTATGTTGCAGATCATACTAGTAGGGCCAGGGTATTCTAAGAGTGCATCCTATAACTGTTCCTAGTCGAGGGTGTATCTAGACAGGGCATCGATACTCCAGAGTAGACTAGCGTATACGCATCTTGACCCATTTGATGGGCGATGGATGATCCCATATCCATTGGTGTTTGACATCAAAGATGGTGTACGGGTGCTCAGTGGAGACTGGGTACACTGAACGGAATCGCCGAGAACTCCTAGATGGTATTATACCTATCGTCAGATAGCAGTTCTCTGGTGACACTGGTACAGGTTAGTCTGTAGACCCGAGATCGTCATAGAGACTTATGTGATTTCCACTGTTCTTTGATTTCCACCTTACCACGTTCAAGAGGACATGCAAAATGGTGGCTTTTAGGTACATTCCCGAATCACATGGAGGCAATGAGCGATAGGAGGGGTTTCGTCTTTCCCGGTATTGGGAGTTGATGTTGCGCGGTGTTCGATTGGCTATAACTGGAAGTCCCTGGCCAGGGCTGATATGGAGATTTACCGGTTAGTGTTATCAGTAGTTTCTCGACCCGTTATGAGCCTCACATCGACACGACTAATAGGTTACTGGGGTCTGATGTTTACCACCCCTAGACTAGATATGCGACATATCAGACGAAGAGACCAGACTATACGGGAGTGTTACTGATTGGATTCACAGGAGTGTGTACATGCTTGCTTGTTGATCTTCTGATCGCTCAATACCTCGGTGGCTGTTACGTTTAGCTGACCGCTTGTAGCTTGTGGGTGTTTGATATGATCATCACCTACTGCCGGCGTATTGACGGGTCTTTAGAGTCCTACACAGAGGTTTCCTGGCTCAGGCAAAACGGAGTAGGAGCACATATGTGATATGTGCGGCACCGAGAATAATACGTGTATGTGATACCGTATTCAATTCTCGCGATATGAGATAACGTTCGGGTATATGAGATATAGCCAGGTTATCAGATCAAGTGTTGATTCGATAAAAAGGTACATATTATATTAGTAGGTTATATGTAATATAGCCGGGTTATTAAATCAAGTGTTGATTTCATAATTTAATGTATAGTTATATATGTGATATATTATATTACATTAACTAATATTACATCACCAAGTATTGAGAAGGTGTCCATTTAAATAGTTATTTATGACTCTAGTTAATTTCCTTTCTTGACTATCGTCGGATTTCTACTATAAGCCCTTAAGGGACAAATCTTGTTATTGTTTCTTATTTATCCTTAGGTCATTGATACTTAATATTCTGTCATTGATTTCTCTATTGTTTCTATTATTGATTATTGTTTTGTTGAAAATTTGACATGGTTACACACACACACACACACACACACACACACACACACACACACTGTTAGTGATATGTATGCCCTAGAGGCCATTACTGTACATACGATGTATATTGTAATGGATGCTTGGACATATATATGTAGGACTTTCTTTCTCGACATGATAGTATGCTATCTGGTTGCTCTTTATCTTAACATGTACTCTGATTGTCTCTTTGTTACATATTGATAAAACCCTTAGGATGCGTACTTGACTACCAGAACTATGATGCAGATCATACTAGTGGGGACAGTGTAGTTGTTATGTACATCCTTCAAATGTCCCTAGTCATAGGTGTATCGAGACAGGGCATTGATATACCAGAGTAGACTAATGTATAACTTCTCGACCCATGTAGATGGGCGATGGATGACATATCCATTGGTATTTGACATCAGAGTGTAAGTGCACGGCGGCGCCCCGGCCTCCATCCCGAGGCCAAAATACGGAAGCGGTAATATACTTAAATTTATTCATGAACTGGCACCACCGCGCACTAATACCCGGATCGAACCATTAACTAGTCCTAGCTAACTACAAGATGGCGAATAGAGATATACCGACTGATCCGAGTCCTCCGGTCTTCTCGTCGTCATCCCGATCTCCTGCGGAAACTCCGGTCGTCGCCTCCTTGCCGGAAGGGCACCACATCGTCTGCATCTTTTATGGGCTCCCACCTCAATACCGAGGCAACTCGGGCACGAAGCTGGCTAGTCGACGTGCCTAAGGTTTGCTGTAGAATGTAGTGTAGAGGCTTGTGTCTTATTTGGGGTTTATGGAGGTGCCTTTTGTGTAGGAATGATACTTGGAGTTTTGGAGATTGATCTTGTGGGATTTTTGCAACATGAAATGCACCAAAAACCCACCCTCAAAATGTTCGACAGCCCCTCAAGGCTTGGCCGGCCATGTGTGTAGCATGAGCGTGGGAAAAAGTCAAGGGGGAGGTGACCAAAAGAATAATGCAAGAGAGAGAGAGAGAGAGGAATGGTTATCATATGGAAAAAAAATGATCACCAAGAAACACCAACACTCAACAACCATATCATCTCCCATCATCAACAATCATGTCCACAAAAATCATGCCATCATGACACAAAGAAAGTCAAGCAAGGTCAAAGAATGGTGCACCATCACGAAAAAACAATATGCAATCACCACCCTCCACAAAAGCTTATTTGCACAAATTCAAATAAGCCCTCCTCCACCAAACTTCGGCCAATGAACGATACAAAGGAAATTGGCCGAAACGGAAAGCAAACTGGCAACTCCATAAAACTGGTCCCGTAATAAATTACAGGAAAACCTCGATACTGTGCATACACACCCGCATTTGTATTCCGACCGAAATACAAATGCAATGAGACAAAATCTACACTGTACTATACTAGGATCCGGCTTAAACCAAAGCCGGCTAGTAAAATCCGTTCGATCCCGATCCGTGCAATACCGCACGTATCTGATCGAACCCTGCCATATATCCATACGGCCTCTAGTACAAACCGTCCTATTCTGATCCGTGCAATACAGCACGTATCTGATCGGACCCTGCCATATCTCCATACGGTCTCTACAGCTTCTCGCCCGAAAGCTGAGTAACTGAATGTGGGGGACTCTAAAGACTCGTCAACACCTTGGTTGTGGATTTAACCACTAGCACGTCAGAGGTATAAGCCAATACATAACGGGCTACCAGGTGTTGACCAAAAGGGACGTCGATGAGCGAACTCATCCTGACACCCTACTGAGCCTGTCAGTGACAATATCCGTACAGTCCGGTCCGTTCATCTATGAGCATCGCATGGCGGGCCTAGGGGGTTGGTAAAAGTCAGACCCCCAAAAGCGGTACAAGTCATGTCGCAGTGTAGCCCAGAACACCCTGAGATACTACTGGAATACCTACCAGAAAATCTCCTGCCTCGGCCGAGGGCTTTGTGTAATGGCTCTCCTAGACACAGCGCGACCTCACCCCCAATACCGGGATAGACGAACCCCTGAAGATACGCTCACTGCCTCCATGTGGCTCGGGACTGTACCCAACTAAAACCTATTTGCACGTCTCCTTTGAGCGTGGTAGGGTAGTAATCAAAGTACAGTGGGAACTCACACGAGACAAATGACGATCCCCAGGTCGATGAACTAACCTGTACACATGTCACCAGGGAACTGCTATCTGACGTCTGGTATAAGACCAACTAGCATGTTCCCGGCGAGTCCTGTTCGGTGTACTCATAACCCAATGAGCACCTGTATACATCTTAGGTGAACCAACTGACACCAGCGGCTTGTGAGACCGGCTACCGCCCCTCGTCGGGGTCTCGACTGTATACACTAGTCTACTCTGGAGTATCGATGCCCTGTCTCGAAACTCTCACGACTAGGGACCATTTAAGGATATGCTTATAGACTGCCAGCTCCCACGTATATGATCGCCCTCATACTGCTGGTGGTCAAGCAAGAATCCTAGGGGCTCTACCAATGTGTAATAGCGACCTGTAAGGTCACCTAAAGCAGTACACGATGATAAAGGTAAACCAGATAGCATACTATCATCTCGAGTAAGATTGTCCTACCGGAATAGGTCCTCCCTCAATCATTGTAATCATGTGTCTGTGATCCAATAATTGACTCTGAAGGCACTATCTCCAACAATCTCCCACTTGCACTCAAGGCTAATTATTGCGATGTCGCATACTCACAGCCCGTGTGATACCGAACACCCAACTCCTCTACTTGTCAGCCTCACAAAGCTCGTTTGTGAAACTATTGCGTTCGAGGAATAGCCTCAGTGAGTGGATCCGTCTTGATGTTTCTTTCTATGTCTCTCTATATCTCAAGTTCGCGAAGAAACCTATCTCCAGAAATGAGCAATACCTGTCTTAGAATGTGTCTGGATGTCTGATGGGACCTAGCTCATAAATGAACTCCAAATCCAAACTTCTTAGACTGTATCGTCAACTGAACTTAATCAGTATCCCGCGTCATGCCTCCCTCGGTATCTTCCTGGATCACCTGTCCAAAATACTGCCCCTCGTCAGAAGGAAAAACTATAACTCTGACAACCTCCTTGTCGTCCAGGTCACCTTGGAAGCCTGGAATGATAACTGTCTCCCGAATGAGGCTGTCGTTATCATATCCCTAGAACATCCACTTATGTTCTAAAACTACTTCCGACCGTTTCTCCAGGATTGGATCAATGTCAACTTATTGCATCTAGTGCAAGAACAACATCTGGTATGGTACTTGACATCTCATGATTGACTCAATTGACTGAGCAAGTGATCTACCAATCATGCACATCCCTCTCCCCTTTAGTCTGTAAGACACCTTTAGAGAGGGTGACTCCATTACCAGCCGGTACACTACCGTGCCAGGAGTCGTCCATTCTAAATACTCTTAGAATGCTGTCTAAGTACCCTTAATTGGGAAACCACCCAAATCTAGATCTAAAACCATAGATCCAGTAACCAGTATGTCTGATATAATATCCAAGTCCTGTATGGAGAAACCACTGTGTGACAACCAAAGTACAACCGATTGTAGTGTAGGAATATCACTTCCTACTCTGTGTATGTCATCCAAATACCAGGACATCACACCCTACTACCTTCTCAACAGATCCATCCCCTATTCTGATGAAGTCAAACCTATGACTGTCACATCAGAAATTGATGATCTATCTCCGCTATATCTGCTTTAGTCTATAAATAGACATAAGCCACCTGTCCACCAATGCTTCCGCTGCTCCCACTGACTACGACAACCCTCTGGCAGAGTCATATAGATGTACACTTCTAAAGCAAGTTTAGAACGACGCTATACTCATCCTCTTGCCGGGTCTCACAGTCTGGAACAACTGCAATGGCAAGTGTGGGTAAACAAGAACTTCCTTGTCACCGTCCTTGAGGCTACCGGAGCACCTCTCGGGTGCCTGAAGTTACCCACCTTATCTGCGGAGTGGCCAATGGAATGTCAATCTAGATTGATTCTTTAGGTTCCTTATCAAATGTTCAGTAATCGTTTGTGGTTCTGGAATCACTTCCAGTTCTACCATACTCCCACTACTGTTTTTCTGAAAAAATCCATTTTTAATAAAACTGTGGCGAGTCTAGAACAATATCGCTATTGTTCATCCAGATGGTAGAAAATCAACCCTCGTCATAGTCTGGGTCAACCCACAAACAGCCATTACAGAAATGTGCCTTGAGTTATCCAGGGTCTGGTTTTAATCATAAGCCGGACAACTCCCCGTACCTTAACATCGTTAAGACATGAACTGTTCTATATCCAATATAGAACCAGAGGCACTGATTTAATTGAACCAGATTCAAATCATGCAGCTGTCTCCAGTACATGTCAACTAAATGGAAGGAGGCCGGCCAGCGTTACTCAACTTAGGAATGCTTCCAATTATGAGTAACCTGAAAGAGAAGCAGGTTCTTTTTATCATTACTATCAACTGAATACCATGCACAAGTGTCTACATCTTCGATTGCTTTAAAGAATCCCGATACTTGCTATACCTGGTTCTCTACTCTATTCAAATACCTATAACTTCTCAAAATTCGGACCCTGTGTTTCTACGAAACACCTGTCTAAAAACTAGAGAAGTCATAAGTAAACCGAATATAGTACAAGGACCAACCCCTCTGTCCTGATGGACCCTGGACAACATACAATACTCTGTATAAGTCCCTTGAGTCTGATTACTCATTCACTGTGTGTCGTAGATTGAAAACTGTACTTATGGTTAAGAAGAATTACACCGCTGTTTAATGCTCCTTACCTAACCATCCACTGATATAGGTAAATGTCGTAGACATAATTTCAGAAAGGTATATCTCACTCTATGAAAATAGACGTACAGATATATCAATTTGAAATTGGTGCACAACAGCGGATATTCAAAACCAAATATTTGCCGACCGGCAAACAGCCCAGGTGATTTCCTCAAATATCACCGATTACAACGAATCCCGATATAATGAGGATGATCACCCAATTCCCAATAACCTACCCCCACTCATCATCTGTAAAAACATACAGATGTGAGAATCATACCTGGTAAATACATACCCTGGAGCAAGTGTCTAACTGGGAAATCAGTTTTCCTTTAACAGTACACAGTGAAGCTGAAACATTGAAATGTTTCGATGGGGTATCCCGGTATTCCTAGTAATGCCTCTTCCAGATTCACGACTGTAACCGTATAGTTCTTTGCCACCTCTCCAAATCCCTTTATATGTCTTTAGTCATTACCTTCTGCACACCCCTTAGGCCAAATGGTTTTCTTCCTTCCCTACCGTTCGGCACCAGCCTATGGTTTGGAAGAAGACTATCCAATAAGCATAATGGGTGTACTGTCCTAATCCTAGGAGCACTCGCAATGCGAGAGAAGGTGAAGATAAAAGACAACCGAATAAACCTTATTCCTATTTCTCCTGGACCAGAATCCATCCCCGAACTGGAACAAGTTCCTTTCGAGTTCGTATATAACCATACGATAGAATATCCAATAAACTATGGATCTTCGTAGTGATACGGAGTGTCCTGGAGAAATACAAAGGTGATTTAGGATTGACGAAGGAATACTTGGTTTGGTCGTGAATAGCAGTCGCAATTTACTTTGCCCTCTTACTAATCCCTTGCTTTGTCTGAACTTAATACCTTCTGCACACCATCGTTATGCTAATTGGTTTTCTTCATTCCCTACCGGTCGGCACCTGCCTATGGTTTGGAAAAATACTATCCAATTTGCGTAATAGGTGTACTATCTCCTAAACCAAGGAGTACTCACAACTTGAGAGAAGGTAAAAGGAAAAGACAACTGAATAATCCTATCCGTTTTCTCCAGAACCTGAAACCATCCTCGAATAAATTCTTTCGAGTTCGTATCTAACCATACGATGGTTTTGTCCAATGGAAGTGGACGTTCGTAGTAATACGGGGTGTCCTGGAGAAAAGGGTAAAAGTAGGAGTGGCAATGAGGTATGCAACTCTGACAATCCAAAAGCCAGTGTTAAGAAGGTTCGGTCAACTTGGTCACTGAGTCATAGTCTTAGGGTCGGGTCAATGGCCGCTGCCAACGAGAGAGAGAAAAGAAACACTCAGCGTGCACTCTAACCTAGATCAGAATGGTTACCAATTTATCTAATCAGGAAACCTTCCACTGTACCTCAAATTCTCCTCCAAACCTGAAAGAAGAATTAGTCGGGGTCACCCGAGGAGTAAACTAACTCATCAGTGGGAATCGGGATCCAACTATCATCGCATGATAACGTGACGGAATCCACTCACATCATCACACTCCAGAAGGTATGCGCATATTTGGCAAGTTTCAGTTCTTTTGAAACTCCCGATGTGATTTTTGCCCCATGCTCTTATGACCTTGACTAAGGCCAACAAATCATAAGTCACATGTCAAGTTCTACCCGTCATTGTCCAGGTTGATTTGAACACACCCGTACATGCCCTTGACTAGGGCCAACAAGGCTATACGACTGTCCCAAACCAACGCATCTATCTATGCTACATATGAACACCCAACAGCTACCAAACACTGTGCCTTGACTATGGCCAATAAACACAGCCTGAATACTATTGACTATCCATATGAAACGACGGAGGGCTACGAATGGTTTCTGGCGAAAACCTTTGACGTAATGAACTTGATATCGTTGAAGGAACGGATAGCTTTTATAAAAATATAGTGACGAAAACCTTTGCTAAAGAGGTCACTCCCGGTGAAGGGATCTCGGCTTTTTCCCCGTAGAATGAGGTGCAGGATATTCCAACTGAATACCACGGTGCAAAGCAAAAGTAATCGGCTATAGTGAAGTTAATGCCCTGACGCAAACTTTTTGTTCAAGGGGTCACTCCCGGTGAAGGGATCTCGGCCCTTGCCTCGTCGACTGAGGAGCAGGATATTCCAACTGAATACCACGATGCAAAACAAAAGTGAACGTCCTTGCAATAACAGCTTTTCGAAAAGTGTTCCAACAACATCAGATTAGGTTTGTTTTAACTTGCATGGATCTGAATCAACGCAGTCCCATCAATTGATCACACCAAGAAGAATGAAAATATACTGATGTACGTATATGCCATCCGCATTCGCCACTGGGTCCCGTCATTACCCGTTAGTTTAGCTAACTAACGACAGAGCGGGGACTGGTTTAGCGCGGATGCAAAACATATACAACATCTACTAATATATATACCAATATATTATATTCTCTCAAGGCGTGATAAAATGCAACATCACAGAAAATGTACAGCATCACAGAAACAATACAGATATCTGGGATCCCCGGGTTTCACAGAGCCGCTGAAACCCGACGTTCCCCTGGTCGTGTGGATAGCCTGTGCAATGAAATCCTAGACCCCTACGGGCGCGGCAAGTTACCCGCCAAAACCTGAAGCGAGGCAGCCCCCTTCAGCAACGTGAATGGACCACCCAGCACTTCACGGAATCCGGTAATTTGGGCACCCCTCCTGGGTCAACCTGTACCCCCTACGAGTGCGGCGAATAGCCCGCCAATCCTAGAGTGAAGCCCCCTCCGTCTCAATGCCATGAGATGCGGGCTTGTTGCCCTCTAGAACCCGGCTATCCGTGCACCCCTCCTTGGGGTAATCCTAGTACAGAAAGTAAAATATACATACAACGGGTACATCGACCGCAACCTGGTCGTGCCCCAAAATAATAATACATACAGGCAGTGACGGCAGTCCACATGTCGGACGCTCGCCCCGCAATATCAAATGTACATAATACAACAAAAAACTGTACTAGCATTGCATCCAGGCTATCCCCCACGACCGATCCGCAATATCACAGCAATACAAAGAACATCAACGTGAAAGTCATGTTCGCAAATCCGTCTAACCGGGCTATAGCAGTTAGACTGGATTTACCGATCGAGTGACATTCATGGTCACAGATATAATGTAAATACTGTGAGCTAATGTGTTTAAAATATCCGATCGATCAAATTTTAACAAGTGGGCCCCCAAGTACTACTGTAGCACATCAAGAAATTATGGGCCCAAAATTAACATTCCAGAAACCCTAAAATCAACCCAGAGAGCAACGGCAGAAATTTCATACAGTGATCTCAACATAGTGCGGCGGAACCGCGGCCCAAAGGGGGGTTTAGCCGCGGTTCCGCGCTCCCACTATGGAGTCACTGTATCGAATTTCTACAGTTTTCTTAGAATTTCTAGTACATCACTTTTCTACAACCTGAAAAAAATTTTGAGCAAGAAAAAAATCAACAGAAAACTGATGTATATGTTATTGGGTTTTCGGAACATTTGTTCGATTGGAATTGTAAAACACATTAGACAAAGCTAGACTATGTTAATGGCGAGGCTCTGATACCACTGTAAGTGCACGGCGGCGCCCCGACCTCCATCCCGAGGCCAAAATGCGGAAGCGGTGATATACTTAAATTTTTTCATGAACTGGCACCACCGCGCACTAATACCCGGATCGAACCATTAACTAGTCCTAGCTAACTACAAGATGGAGAATAGAGATATACCGACTGATCCGAGTCCTCCGGTCTTCTCGTCGTCATCCCGATCTCCTGCGGAAACTCCGGTCGTCGCCTCCTTGCCGGAAGGGCACCACATCGTCTGCATCTTTTACGGGCTCCCACCTCAATACCGAGGCAACTCGGGCACGAAGCTGGCTAGTCGACGTGCCCAAGATTTGCTGTAGAATGTAGTGTAGAGGCTTGTGTCTCATTTGGGGTTTATGGAGGTGCCTTTTGTGGAGGAATGATACTTGGAGTTTTGGAGATTGATCTTGTGGGATTTTTGCAACATGAAATGAACCAAAAACCCACCCTCAAAATGTTGGACAGCCTCTCAAGGCTTGGCCGGCCATGTGTGTAGCATGAGAGTGGGAAAAAGTCAAGGGGGAGGTGACCAAAAGAATAATGCAGTAGAGAGAGAGAGGAATGGTTATCATATGGAAAAAAAATGATCACCAAGAAACACCAACACTCAACAACCATATCATCTCCCATCATCAACAATCATGTCCATAAAAGTCATGCCATCATGACACAAAGAAAGTCAAGCAAGTTCAAAGGATGGTGCACCATCATGAAAAAACAATATGCAATCACCACCCTCCACAAAAGCTTATTTGCACAAATGCAAATAAGCCCTCCTCCACCAAACTTCGGCCAATGAAGGATACAAAGGAAATTGGCCGAAACGGAAAGCAAACTGGCAACTCCATAAAACTGGTCCCGTAATAAATTACAGGAAAACCCCGATACTGTGCATACACACCCGCATTTTTATTCCGACCGAAATACAAATGCAATGAGACAAAATCTACACTGTACTAACTAGGATCCGGCTTAAACCAAAGCCGGCTAGTAATATCCGTTCGATCCTGATCCGTGCAATACCGCACGTATCTGATCGAACCCTGCCATATATCCATACGGCCTCTAGTACAAACCGTCCTATTCTGATCCGTGCAATACCGCACGTATCTGATCGGACCCTGCCATATTTCCATACGGCCTCTACAGCTTCTCGCCCGAAAGCTGAGTAACTGAATGTGGGGGACTCTAAAGACTCGTCAACACCTTGGTTATGGATTTAACCACTAGCACGTCAGAGGTATAAGCCAATACATAACGAACTACCAGGTGTTGACCAAAAGGGACGTCGATGAGCGAACTCATCCTGACACCCTACTAAGCCTGTCAGTGACAATATCCGTACAGTCCGGTCCGTTCGTCTATGAGCATCGCAAGGCGGGCCTAGGGGGTTGGTAAAAGTCGGACCCCCAAAAGCGGTACAAGTCATGTCGGAGTGTAGCCCAGAACACCCTGAGATACTACTGGAATACCTACCAGTAAATCTCCTGCCTCGGCCGAGGGCTTTGTGTAATGGCTCTCCTAGACACAGCGCGACCTCACCTCCAATACCGGGAGAGACGAACCCCTGAAGATACACTCACTGCCTCCATGTAGCTCGGGACTGTACCCAACTAAAACCTGTTTGCACGTCTCCTTTGAGCGTGGTAGGGTAGTAATCAAAGTACAGTGGGAACTCACACGAGACAAATGACGATCCCCAGGTCGATGAACTAACCTGTACACATGTCACCAGGGAACTGCTATCTGACGTCTGGTATAAGACCAACTAGCATGTTCCCGGCGAGTCCTGTCCAGTGTACTCATAACCCAATGAGCACCTGTATACATTTTAGGTGAACCAACTGACACCAGTGGCTTGTGAGACCGACCACCGTCCCCCGTCGGGGTCTCGACTGTATACACTAATCTACTCTGGAGTATCGATGTCCTGTCTCGAAACTCTCACGACTAGGGACCATTTAAGGATATGCTTATAGACTGCCAGCTCCCACGTATATGATCGCCCTCATACTGCTGGTGGTCAAGCAAGAATCCTAGGGGCTCTACCAACGTGTAATAGCGACCTGTAAGGTCACCTAAAGCAGTACACGATGATAAAGGTAAACCAGATAGCATACTATCATCTCGAGTAAGATTGTCCTACCGGAATAGGTCCTCCCTCAATCATTGTAATCACGTGCCTGTGATCCAATAATTGACTCTGTGGGCACTATCTCCAACACAGAGACAGTATACGGGTGCTCAGTGGAGATTGGGTACACTGGACGCACTCGCCAAGAAATCCCAGATGGTATTATACCTCACGTCAGATGGAAGTTCTCTGGTGACACTGGTACAGGTTAGTCTGTAGACCCGAGATCGTCATAGAGTCTTGTGTGATTCCCTCTGTGCTTTGATTTCCACCTTACCACATTCAAGAGAACGTGCAAAACGATGGCTTTTGGGTACAGTCCCGAATTACATGGAGGCAATGAGCGATAGGAGGGGTTTCGTCTCTCCCGGTATTAGGAGTTGATGTTGCGCGGTGCTCGATTGGCTAAAATAGGAAGTCCTTGGCCAAGGATGCTTCAGAGATATACTAGTAAGTGTTATCAGTAGTTTCTCGACCCGTTATGAGCCTCATATCGACACGACTTATCAAGTTATGGGGTCTAACATTTACCACCCCTAGACGAGATATGCGACATATCAGACGAAGAGACTGGACTGTACGGTAGTGTTACTGATTGGATTCACAGGAGTGTGAGCAGGCTTGCTTGTTGATCTTCTGATCGCTCAATACCCGGGTGGCCGTTACGTTTAGCAAACCACTTGCGGCTTGTGGGTGTTTGATATGATCATCACCTACTGCCGGCGTATTGACGGGTCTTTCGAGTCCCACACAGGGGTTTCCTGGCTCAAGAGAGATGGAGTAGGAGCACATATGTGATATGTGCGGGACCGAGATTGATACGATATGAGATACCGTATTCTATTCTCGCGATTTGTGACATCAGTCGGTTATATGAGATATAGCCGGGTTATCGGATCAAGTGTTGATTCGATAAGTTGTTACTTTTGATATTAGTCGTTATAGCCGGATTATTAAATCAAGAATTGATTTAATAATTTAATGTATATATTTGATATATTACATTACATTAACTAGTATTAGCTCACTTGTGATTTCTTTTCTCACTAGTTTGTGCATAAGTGTATATGTGATATATATTTATGTACACATGTTTGTGTCATGCTTGATGATACATACAAGATGGGTGTATGAGGCTTATACCATTCCAGGGTTAAATTAGGGTTTTGATTATTTCTTAAGTTATTACAAAAGAGCAAATGACTTGGTCAAAGTTTTCAAGCTTGGAGAAGCTTGTAGAACTTTGTCAAGGTCAACTCTTTTGTCATTCCTTAGGATATTTATCCTTGACCCAACCCTTAACCATAGCCATGAGTTTATTCTCTACATGAGTTAAGCATGAGGTCTTAACTCAGCCAAGGGTGATATAATTCCTTCGGATGAAATATTCACTTGGAGTTCTTCTTCTTCTTCCTCCTCCTCAAAAGCTTTCAAGCTCTAATGAAGTTATGAGAAAAAGTGTGAGAAAATCAATTCTAAAGTGAGCCCACTTCCTACTTCATCATCCTCTACTACTTGCCATGTAGTATAGAGTGTTCTCTTCACAAAATTCATGACCTAGTGAAGGAATAACTTGAGTTAGTGTCTCCTCGACGTAGATCATCTTCGGCCTCGAAGTCATCGAAGCAAGCACGTTCGTTTCTTCGTGGAGCCTCTCTAGAGTCCGGAGTTTACGATCGCAGCGGAGGGGACTTCTACACGGAGTTATTGAAGTGAAGGACCGGTCTACAAAGGTTGTATTCCATGCTCACTTAAATTGCAAAGTGTTTGTTTTTCATTTTCCGTATTATTTCTAGTAAACGATCTATGTTTAGGGTTAGCTAGAACGGCAAAATTTTAATTTGGCATGGACGATGCCTCCCGAAACCTTGCTGCCATCGTAGGTAATTCAGTGGTATCAGAACCATGGTAGAAATTTATACGGATTTTGTTAAGATTGCGAAACCGAAATACTCCGAAATCTGCATCGTCAAAACCTGCTTAATGTCGTTTTAAAAAAGTTGTCAAAATTTTTTTCAAACAAGTACAAAGTGATGTATGGGATATATCATGAACGCACACAAAATTTCAGGGCATTTGGTGAAAATTGGGCCGAGCCCCCCCCCCCTCATATCGTCCAAAACCGAGCCCCATCCCCTAAAATTTTGCCAGTGTTCTAATGACTTAGTTTTGATATTTCAGGTATTGTTTGTTTATGCTAATTTTGCATGTGATGTAATCTTACACTATAAACAATTCAGAGTGTTTCGTATTTGTAGTTTTAACATTATTTCGGGTTTTTCACATATTGTCTAGGCGAAGTTTAAAAGTTCGATCGATTATCAAAAACCCATTTTTCCAAGTTTAACGTATTCGAAAAAATATGCAAGTGATTCTTTGGACCCTCTAGAAGAACGTAAACCTTAACTCGATTATGTGGCCGTCAAAACCGCCACTTGAACCCTAGGGTTTGTGGTAGTTTAGTGTTTCACATGTGAGGCGTTGGTTTGACCCTTCTACGGCTGGTTCATAGGTGCTGTGGCATCTTCTGGGTATTATTAAAACTGTTCTCAAGTGTTGAGCTGTCGGGAAATTGTGGGACTTTGATGAATCGATCGAAGTGATTAACGTCGTCCGGATATTATGTGATGGGATACAATATTTGGAATCCACAAGTAGCTATGAGATAACTGGAATGAATGTTATAAATCTAGCAGTTTAGTCTCATTTGATCGGTTGCTACAGGATTTTGATGCGATCAAAAGTCCGTCGCAATCACGTAGCGTACACGGATACTCGCCAGGTAAACTTAATAGATAGCCACGCCCCATAGCCCCAACCAAGTGACTGTAGGAAACCCCGTCTCCAAAAGCATTCGTTCGGGTGCTCGCGGCAGCGGTGTTCCGCCTTAGTGCACTTCGTCGATGGCATCGGGGGGTGTGGCCGTCTACTAAAGTTTCCGACGAGCATTCGATCAGAATGTTGGGAATCTTGTTGAATTGCCCGACCAGATATTGAAAAGTGTTTTCGATATTAAGACTAAAATGCGGGGTTTATAATTGTTAGGCATGTGATGTCTAAGGAATTCAAATGGTTAGGCATGTGATGTATAGGGTGGTTGTGGATTCCAACTGTTGTATTTTTTTCACTTTCTTTTCTACAACCGTAAGTGTAATATATGGTGTATCACCGGTTTCGTTGTTATATGTCAACGACAATTGGGATACGCATATTTACTTACGTTGATGACATGTGATATTATATGTTACTGGGATATTTTATTTTGGATCGTCGTGTTTGAATAGCCGGGGATTTTATGTGAGATGACAGTTTTTCATTTTCATTCATATAAAATTCATTGTATGTAATATTATTTTATTGGGGCACTTCCGGGTTGAGGATGATGTCACCATTGTATATTATTTACTTTTCCGAATGAGGATAGACCCAAGGCGGGGAGCACTAGTAACCGGGTTCTTGAGTCCAGTAGGAGACCATCTCGAGGAATCGAGACCGGGTCTCCTAACTCTGGAATTGGTAGGGTTTCTTGCCGCTCTCGTAGGGGTCTAGGGGTGTGGGATTGGCTATTCATCACGACCGTGGAATCCGTGTTTTATACAGGCTTAAAATAAAACACGGAAATCTTAGTATATCCAATATTTCATATGTTGTTCTTCTGCTGTGATATCTGTGATGTGATCATTTGATATGTTGAGATAAATATAAGATATAGTATATATGATATATTATATAGACGTTGCTTATGTTTTACACCCGCGCTAGCACTGCCCCGCTCTGCCGTTAGTTACCTAACCAAACGGTGCACGAGGGGACATCGAGACGAACGCGGATGGCATAAGCGTACGTTGTATTTATCTGTGATGTTTAGGTAACTTAAAATGATGGGAATTCATTAATGAGTTAATGAAATAAAAGAAACCTAAAGATGTTGTGGAATCGAATTTTCAAAAATAGGTAACTCTAGTTGTTGCTTTGTATAGCGGTGTTCCTTGTAGAACATCCACCACCTTATTCGATAAGGAAAGAGCCGAGATCCCTTCACCAGGAGTGACCTCTTTAGCAATAACTGGCAGATGCTAAAACCATCGGTTTGTCTTTTGATTGCTTCTATAGTTTTTGCTTTGCATAGTGGTATTGTGAATATCCTGCACTTTATTCGATAAGGAAAGAGCCGACGATTCCTTCACCGGGAGTGACCTCTTTAGCAAAACTAGCAAAGGCCTAAAAAACACTCCATTTAAATCATTTGATTCTACAACGATATCAAGTTCATTACGCTCATGGTTTTCTTAAAAACCTGCGTAGTCCTCCGTCATTTCAAATAAGTACTACTTAGTATTCGTGCTGCGGTAGTTTGGCATTCGTCAAGGCGTAGTGTACGGTATCTAACTAGTGCTTATCTGCTAGCATACGATGCGATTGGATTAAAGTATTCGTACGGCGTTGTTTGGCATGCGTCAAGGGTCGTGCGAGTGGGTTTAATTCAATCAAGAAATGCACGGGTTGAACTTGACTACCGGACTATGGGTTGTTTGGCATGCGTCAAGGTCATAGCACGCTAAGGGTAAAATATTATTGGGAATTTCAAGTGTTGAAATTTGCAATGAGATTGCATACCTTCTATGAGATAATTGGATCCCGATACCCACTCCGAGTAAGAGTTACTCCTGGGAGAGTTTTACACATTACAATTAGCCGATCAAGTAGGTGTCTAGAAAGGTGTTAACGGGGTTATGCCTCTGGAAAAACGAGGTTTATTTTAATTAGGTCCGTGCGAAAGCATGGGGAACCTCCCTCAAAGTACCGGCACTGGCCTGGCTGAAAGATTGACGAACTTGTAGGGTGTAATTAATCCCGGCTAGTCTTTCCTTTTGGGGTTTGAAGGAAGATTTGACTAAAACAGTGGGAGCCATCCTGATTAGATATATTAATAACCAATCTCATCTTGCAAGAGCATACGCTGAGTGTTTTCTTCTCTCTCTCTCCAGATAGCGACCATGTCACGCCTTAATCAAGATAATAATACGGATGTATTGAACAAACCCGCTTGTTATACTACGCTAGGGAGCGTTGGTCCCGCTCCAACTTATAATTGTTATAAGACAGAGCAGGAAATAGGGGATTACCAGAATTCACGTGCCGCCCAAACGAAGAAAGTACATGATGATGCATCTTCTTCGGGTGTGTTCATTACAGAGAACTGTTTCTCAGTATCATTTACGTCCTGGGTATGAGATACCGGATCAGGATCCCGCAAATGTAATATGTTACATGGGCTACAGAAAGGTAGAGAACTGAGAAAGGATGATAAGTTTTAAGAGTTAAAAATGGTGCAAGTGTTGCAGCCAAGCTTGTTGGCAGTTATCACCCTGTATTACCAAATAAATTGATTCGGAACGAATGTTATTAGATACCGAACCTGATATACAACATCATATCAGTCTCTTTATTTAGTAAAGAAGGATATAATTTTGTATTGTTGGATAATATTTTGAACATTTCCTATATCAACAGTTGATCGGTTCAGGTACGTTATCTAAAAGCATATACGTTCTAAATCAAACCACGGTTCTTAACGTACACAACACACACAAAAGGAAAAGTTCAGAAATGAACGAATCCTTCTCGAGGCATTGTAGACTAGGTCATATCAATGCGACCCGACTAGCTAAGTTACATTTAGATACATATTTAAATCTGTTTGAATTTATATCTTGTGAAACTTGCCAGTTATGTCACAAAGATAAGATGACCATAGCTCCGTTTATTGGAAACAGAGAAAGAGTTAGTGAACTCTTGGGATTGATACATGATGATGTATGTAGGTCCCCTATCTACACATGCCAGGACTGGTTCTTTGTACTTCAGTACATTCACTGATGATCTCTCAAGATTCGACATATGTTCCTGTTGAAACACAAGTCTGAACCTTTTGAGAAATTCAAAGAATATAAGTTAGAAGTAGAGAACCAAAATGGGTATAAGTATTATGTCCTTTGATGTGATCAGTGAGGAGAATACTTGAGCACGGAATTCCTGGACTATTCTAAAGGAGAATGACATTCTCTCTCAGCATTACTCCTCTATATACACCACAACACGTCGGTGTATCGGGGCAGAGCAATCGCACCCTATGTGATATGGCGTGCTCTATGATGAGTACTACTGAGTTGCCTATTTTTTTTTTGGGAGTTATGCACTTGTGAAGATGCATACCTATTGAATAGGGTTCCAATCAAATCAGGTGCCTACCACTCCATATGCGATATGGTATGGGAAGAGCCCATCTCTTAAAGATGTTAGGATTTGGGGTTGTCCGGCCTATGTCTAAAAGCAAAATCCGGACAAGCTCGAAGCAAGTTCAGTTATGTGGAAGTTTGTTGGATATCCCAAGCATTTGCAAGGGAATATCTTCTACCACACCGAGAAACAAAAGGTGTTTTATTTCTCGGCATTCCACCCTTTTAGAAAAGGAATTTCTTTTGAAGAATTTTGTAATCGTGAGGTAGAACTGGAAGGAGTTCCATCTATACAAACTGCAGCTGATGATTTGGTAGAACCGAAGGATTCAATAGTTTCCAACGAACTTCAGCCTCTTCGCCGATCTGGTAGGGTTCCTCATCCACCTGAGAGATACTTCAGTTTTCTCTATATCACGCCCCACTTCCCAGAGTACGCTAACATAGGCACGTGACATAGACAACCATGCTACCTGTGGATAGGAATTATCCACCCACAGTCACATTACGGTTGTAGAGATATCAAGAACAAAAATAAAACTATCTAGCACATGTCCATAAGCCAAAATAAAATGAGTGAAGAATAAATAATGCGGAAGCAAGGGATCCAATACAAGAATAATGGGAAAGTACGTCCCATAATGCGGGCTCACATCAGGAATAAAATGCTGAAAAGTAAAAGAACTAACTACTAACGAGTCCTCACTACTCAGCCTGGTGACTGAAGTACTCCTGCTCGGACTGCAGCAAAGGTAAGGAATCCGGGCCATGCAAATCCCAGACGTTAGCGCGTCATAATATCAAGCGATAATATTAACAGGGGTAGTACGACATGCATGTATGAGTATGAGCAAGAATATAATGAGAATATAACAGTGAATGTGTCAGTATAAGTGAAGTGCCAAGATATCTAAACTGTGCTATGGGGTTATCTATTCTAAGGTCTTCGAAACCAAGTAATGTAATCCTCATTGTAACTCGTCGGTGATTATTCCGTAATGCCCGGAAAGACGGCAAACACTAGGTATTCCGTAACGCCCGGAAAAACGGCAAACAATGGGTATTCCGTAACGCCCGGAAAAACGGCAAACAATAGGATGGCCCTTTAAGTTACATTCGGCTACAATACTGATTTCCCCATACCCCCAAGTTATACATGTCCAAGTCAAGTATTAAATAATCTAGCACTAATGCCAACGCATATCAGGCAAGTACAGGTTTGTCTGGATAGACAACAGGAACGGTCCGTGAAGACTACAGGACAGGTTTGTTGGCATTAGGCGCAAGATCAGGTAACAGGTAAAGCCATGGTACGTCAGGTCAAGCCGGGTAGTGTATATAAGAGTCATGTCATATCACGGGTCGTACGGTACCATGTTGGGTCAGGTAATATATGTAGCAAGTCATGTCAGGGTATACAAGATATCATGTGGGTGCTCATAATCAACTAGAATAATCATGGTTATAAATAAACCAGCATGGATACTTTCTGAACAATAACCGACACATGTAATATGACATGCAAATAGGTACAGGTTAAACTATTAGACGTACGGTTATCGGTTTGAGTTTAAGAGATAGATTCAACATTACATGCATACAGTATGACAATTATGGATGTTAAAATCATGTTAATAAGTATTAAGTAATTTAGGGATGCAATGATATATATACGATGCTCAATGGATGCAATCATAACTAAAACAGATTAAAATGCACACGGGTGTCCGATAGAGTAGAACTATAGAAAGAGTATCATGGGTTATGTCAATAGTTAAAATGTGATTAAAACATATAGATGTGGTTATTAGGTTTAGTAAAGCAATTGCAACGGGTAGGTTTCAAGTTTGAATCTAAATGTAAACGAAACATCGCATGGTTAACTTGGAATTCTTAACTTAGATTCTATCTATAGATTTAACATGAAATTAAATAAATAAATATAGGAATATCATGTATGGCATGTAGCAAGTTTCACTTGCCTCGACAGATCAAGAAACGAGTATACGGAACGGATCCAAACAACGTATAGGGGATCACACGGGTCAGGTACGCTCGTGGATATGCAGAGGAGTGATGGCGTCGACGGTGATGATCGGAAGACCTCCGGCGAGGCTAGGGTTTAGTTTTAGAGGATTTAGGGTTAGGTTAGGGTGATGATGCTCGGGTGTGCAGGGGGTGAGTGATAAAAGGAGAAGTGCAGAGAAGAGGGAGAGGAGGAGAGGAGAATGGTGACGGCGAGATCTTAGGGATCGCCGGCGGTGAAGTGAGGGTGGTGGTTGCTCGGGGTTCTGTTGGGTGTTGGGTGTGCAGGTGAGGGCTTGGATGAGGGAGAAGAAGGAGAAGAAGATGATGCTGATGGAGAGAAGGAGATGACACTGGAGGCGGCTAGGGTTGAGGCGAGGTCGGAGAAAAGGGGCAGAGGAGGCGGCTAGGGATTGGGTGGAGCTATCGCCATGGGTTAAAATGGGCTCAGGGTTTTAAAGAGAAGAGGAGAGAAAATAAGAGGGAGGTGACGCGACCACACGAGCGGTGACCAGAGTCGAGGAGCGAACAGTGTTCGCGAGAGGAGAGAGAGAGAGAGCGAGAGGACGGAGAAAGGGGGAGAGAGAGAGAGAGAGAGAAGGCTCGTCGCAGAGAGAGAAAGAGAAAGGGAAAGGAGAGAGAGGGAGAGACGGTGGGGCCCGGTTAAAGAATGGAAGGTTTTGATTGGTTCGGGTGTTAGGGAATTCGTTTGAAAAAGATTTATAAAGATTTTAATATCTTAAAGAATGATTTCATTGGCTGGAAAGAGAAGAGAAAAATATTTCCATAAAATAAAATATTTCCCTACCATAAATCTTAGCTGGTGAAAATTGGTTAGGTGAATTCAGAATACTTAAATCATTAGAAGTTAAAATTTAAAAAAATTTGAACAATTGAATTTTGGCGGGATGTAAAATAATTCAGAAAAGCGCCCGGGTCGGGTCCAAAATTTTGAATTTGAAATATGAAAATTATTAGCAAGTTCCAAAAATGAAATGAAGGATTTTGCAACAGAAATACATACCCCCAAGAACGGACGCACGCCCGTACGCGTAGCCGTCCAAACACGTCCGTTTCACTGAACGGGACGAGAACACGATGCAAGGACGCTACCATAAGGTTAGGGGTATCAAGCAGGCCATGTCATATAGTTTTAAATTATTATATGCAACAATATATAATGTTAGGGTAATCTATAACTAGGAAACAACAAGCTCGTGCAAACGGGTCGAATATAAAGTGACTACCACTCAAAATCAAACATGGTAAATGAAATAAACACCACACACAACACATACGGTCACTGAAATTGGTATAACTGGACTCGGTTGTTACACTCTATGACAGTAGGAGCGAGGATTGCATCATAAGATGATGACCCAACTGGTTTCGAGCAGGCCATCAAGAGTGGGGACTCTGTAAGAATGGCTGGATGCTAAACGATCTGAGATGGAATCCATATACACCAACAAAGTATGGACTTTGGTTGCAATATCTGAAGGGTTAAATCCCCATCAGGAGCAAGTATATCTTGGGAAGATTACTTGGTGCACATGGAAAAGTTGATACTTTCAAAGCTAGGCTTATTGCAAAAGGTTCTCGTCGTCGACCATGTGTGGTTTATGATGAAACCTTTTCTCCAGAAGCTATGCTTAAGTCCATCCGGATCCTACTTGTCACTGCTACATACCATGACTACGATATCTGGCGGTTGGGTATCATGACTGTTATTCTAAATGATGATTAAGAGAGCGTCTATAAGTACACAGCCAGAGGGCTTCGTAAACAGTGGGAGCAGCGGAAACGTGAGCAAGTTGCTTTATGAGTTAAAGCAGGCATCGCGGAGTTGGAACATCTGTTTTGATGTTGTAGTCAAAGAGTTTGACTTCATCAAAATGGTAGTTGAACCCTGTATATACAAAATGGTAGTAGGGAGTATGGTGATGATCCTCGTATTGTACGTGGATAACATACTCTTCATAGGAAAGGAGTTTCCTATGCTATGCTCGGTTAATCTCCTCTTATCACAAAGATTATCCAGATAGGATCAAGATGATACCTCATAAATCCTGGGTTTTAGATCTATGAGATTGATCTAATTGGATGCTAGGATTCTCGCTAGGTGTAGTGAGACGGTATCAATCGATCCTGGGGAGAATCACTGGATAGGATCCAGGGTAGTAAGGACGACTGAATGTCAGTCACGGGCATTGTCTTTACCCTCAGTAGAGAGACGGTATGTTAGAAGAGCTCCAAGCTAGATACCGAGGCATACTAGACGATAAAGGCTAATACATTGCTACCTACGATGCTACCAAAGAGGCAGTCTAGATGTATATAAGTTCATGAGATGGACTTTGTTCCTACCATTGTATGACAATGGAGTTGTGGCTTTGGCCTAGGAACCCCCGTCCCATCAGAGATCCAGACATATTCTTAGGCAGTATCACCTGATCATGGAGATGGTTGATCTCCAGGGAGATCGAGGTTAGGAGAGTAGACACAGAGGACAACGCTCGGATCCACTCACAAACGCCTATTTCCCAGTAGAGACTTTTATGGGATGGTTGAGTATGAGATACTTCAACCACTGCTGATTGTTAAGTATGAGATACTACAACAGATGGCCCTAGTGCAACTGGGAGATTGTTAATGATATGTATGTCCTAGAGGACATTACTGTACACACGATGTATATTGTAGTGGATGCTTGGACATATATATGGAGGATTTTCTTGCTCGACATGATAGTATGTTGTCTGGTTGCTCTTTATCTTAACATGTACTCTGATTGTCTCTATGTTACATGTTGATAAAGCCCTTAGGATGAGTACTTGACTACCAGGACTATGATGCTGATCATACTAGTAGGGACAGTGTAGTCGTTAAGTATATCCTTCAAATGTCCCTAGTCATAGGTGTATCGAGACAGGGCATTGATATACCAGAGTAGACTAGCGTATAGCTTCTCGGCCCATGTAGATGGGCGATGGATGATCCCATATCCATTGGTGTTTGACATCAGAGACAGTATACGGGTGCTCAGTGGAGACTGGGTACACTGGACGTGAAAGCTTCCTAGGCACTCTAGTATGGTCTCACAAGGCATCGAACATGCCAATTTAAAATTTTTAGTGCCGAGAAACCTTAGACTACGGATCTTAAACTAGATGTTTAGGCGAAACGGAAAAACTAGCTAACTATTTAACTAAAGTTGAGATGCTACAACCTTTGTAGATCCGGATTTCCGCCTCCTTAGCTCCACGTGGTCATGCCCTCGCTGTCCATCATGAATCCTCGACTCGATCATCGGCTTCATCGGGAAAGCAAGCGGAATAGGTCGTCGGCTTTGTGTCAAAGACGATCTACATCGAGGTTGCACAAACTCAAGCTCCGACTTCACAAACTTATGAAACTTGTGAAGTAAACACCCAAAACAACTTGGCAAGAGGTAGAGGGTGAAGAAATAGGAGATGGGTTCACTTTAGATTTGGATTTTGCTCACTAGATCACAAGATGCCATTGATGGCATCAAGGTTGCTCACTTGAAGAAGAAGAAGAAGATGAGCTAGAAAAATTATGATAACTTGAGTTAAATGAATAATAAACTCAATATTTATCATAAATTAACTAAGGTTAAGTGTAGAGAATTAACCATGGTGATTAGAGTGGGTTAGGGTTAAGCAAAATGACAAGAATGGTTGCATAAAGTCAAATGTTCATGAAGCATCTCATAAGAAACAAAACTTGCCACCATTATCATTTATACTTATCCAAATGAATAAAAGAATAAATAAATGAATAAATAAATATGCAAAACCCTAATTATCATAATAACCATGGTTTAATCCTATTCACTTAACCATATGATCAAGTATCATCAAACATGATACAAAAAGTGCACGAAAGCATATCACATATACAATGTGCATCAAGTGAGAAAAATCCGTTTAAAGTGAACCAATACTAGTTAATGCAAAGTAATATATCAAATATATAATTATACATTAAATCATTAAATCAACACTTGATTCAATGATCCGGTCATGTCGCACATAACCGACTAGTATACAATGCATCGATTTATCGAATCAATGATTCGATAACTAGGTCATATCGAATATAACCATTCGAAACATATATCGCGAGAATGAAATGCGGTATCACATACACGCATTATTCTCGGTCCTGCACATATCTCATATGCGCTCCTATTTCGTTTCGCTTGAGCCAGGAAACCTCTGTGTAGTACTCTAAAGACTCGTCAATACGCCGGTAGCAGATGATGATCATATCAAGCACCCACAAGCCGCAAGCGGTCTGCTAAACGTAACGGCCACCCGGGTATTGAGCGATCAGAAGATCGACGAGCTAGCCCGCTCACACTCCTGCGAGTCCGACCAGTAACACTTACCATACAGTCAAGTCTCTTCGTTAGATACGTCGCATATCAAGTCTAGGGGTGGTAAACGTCAGACCCCAATAACCCGATAAGTCGTGCCGATGTGAGGCTCGTAACGGGCCGAGAAACTACTGGTAACACTTACCAGTAAATCTCTGATCAGCCCTGGCCAGGGACTTCCCTGTTACGGCCAATCGAGCACTGCGCAACATCAACTCCCAATACCGGGAGAGACGAAACCCCTCCTATCGCTCATTGCCTCCATGTGATTCGGGACTGTACCCAAAGACCACCGTTTTGCACGCCTTCATGGACGTGGTAAGGTGGAGATCAAAGCACAGTGGGAATCACACAAGACTCTATGACGATCTCGGGTCTACAGACTAATCTGTACAAGTGTCACCTGAGAACTGCCATCTGACGTGAGGTATAATACCATCTGGGAGTTCTCGGCGAGTCCGTCTAGTGTACCCAGTCTCCACTGAGCACCCGTATACCATCTCTGATGTCAAACACCAATGGATATGGGATCATCCATCGCCCATCACATGGGTCGAGAAGCGTATACGCTAGTCTACTCTGGTATATCGATGCCCCGTCTCGATACACCCACGACTAGGGACCTTGAAGGATGTACTTATGGACTACCATGTCCCCACTAGTATGATCTGCATCATTGTCCAGGTAGTCAAGTGCAAATCCTAAGGGCTTTACCAACATGTAACTATAAGACAGTATAAAGAGACTAGTGTACATGTTAAGATAAATAGCAACCAGATAGCATACTATCATGTCGAGCAAGAAAGTCATCGCTATATATGTCCAAGCATCCAATATAATATACATAATCTGTACAATACTGGCCTCTAGGGCATACATACAACTAACAATCTCCCACTTGCACTAGGGCCAGCTGCTGTAGTATCTCATACCGAGCATCCCGAAGAGTCTCTCAAACTGTATCTGGGGAATGGCCTTCGTGAGTGGATCCGCCGTGTTGTTCTTCGTGTCAACTCTCCTGACCTCGATCTCCCGGCGATCAACTATCTCCCGGATCAGGTGATACCGCCTCAGAATATGCCTGGATCGCTGATGGGACCTGGGTTCCTTGGCCAAAGCCACCGCTCCATTGTTATCGCAATACAAAGGTATTGGATGCTCAATGGATGGAACCACTCCAAGTTCAGTAATGAACTTCTTGACCCAGACAGCTTCTTTAGCAGCATCGTTGGCAGCGATGTATTCAGCCTCCATCGTCGAGTCTGCCACGGTTTCCTGCTTGGAACTCTTCCAGCTAACCGCCCCTCCGTAAAGGGTAAAGACAAAACCCGACTGCGACTTAGAGTCGTCCTTATCACTCTGGAAGCTGGAATCGGTAAAGGACTCCACTTGGAGTTCTCCGTTACCATACACCAAGAACATATCTCTAGTCCTTCGTAAGTACTTTAGAATGCTCTTCACAGCTGTCCAGTGACTCTCTCCAGGATCAGCTTGATACCTGCTCACTGCACTTAGTGAGTATGCTACATCGGGTCTGGTACATAGCATCGCATACATGATAGAGCCTACTGCCGAAGCATAGGGTATCCCTTGCATGCGAGCTCTCTCCAAATCAGTCTTGGGAGACATCTCTTTGGAGAGAGTGACTCCAGAGATCGTGGGCAAGTTCCCACGCTTGGACTCTTCCATACTAAACCTCTTTAGTATGGTGTCAATGTACCTGGATTGGGACAATCCCAAAATCCGTTTGGATCTATCTCTATAGATCCTAATTCCCAATATGCAGGAGGCATCACCAAGATCTTTCATTGAGAATCTTTGTGATAAGAAGAGCTTGACCGATTGCAGCATAGGAATATCATTTCCTATCAAGAGTATGTCGTCCACGTACAATACGAGGAAGACAACCTTACTCTCTGCTACCTTCTTGTAGATACAAGGTTCATCTGGATTTTTGACGAAATCAAACTCTTTGATAACGACGTCAAAGCAGATGTTCCAACTCCGCGATGCTTGCTTTAATCCATAAATGGATTTAAGCAGCTTGCACACCTTCCCGCTGCTCCCACTGTCTACGAAGCCCTCTGGCTGAGTCATGTACACGCACTTTTCTAAATCACCATTTAGAAAGGCGGTCTTAACATCCATTTGCCAGATTTCGTAGTCATGAAAGGCAGCAATGGCAAGCATGATTCGGATGGATTTAAGCATAGCCACTGGAGAAAAGGTCTCGTCATAGTCCACACCTGGTCTTTGACGAAAACCCTTTGCTACAAGTCTAGCTTTGAAAGTCTCCACTTTCCCATCTACACCAAGTTTCTTCTTGAAGATCCATTTGCTCCCAATGGGTTTTACCCCTTCAGGAGCAACTTCCAAAGTCCATACTTTGTTGGTGTACATGGAATCCATCTCGGACCGCATAGCATCCAGCCATTTCACTGAGTCCCCACTAGTGATGGCCTGCTCGAAGCTAGTTGGGTCATCATCCTCCATGATGCAATCCTCACTACCACCATCAATGAGAAAACCATAGTATCTCTCAGGTGGACGAGAAACCCTACTAGATCGGCGGAGCGGCTGGGGTTCATCGGGAACTATGGAATCCTCTGGTTCCACCAGATCTTCTGTTGTAGCTTGTGCAGCTGGAACCTCTTCCAGTTCTACCTCATGACCACTAATCTCTTTTTCAAGAAATTCCTTTTCTAAAAAGGTGGCATGCCGAGAAACAAATACTCTTTGTTCCTCAGGGTGGTAGAAGATATACCCTCGCGAATGTTTGGGATATCCAATAAACTTACACAGAATGGACCTTGCCGCGAGTTTGTCCGGATTTTGCGTTTTTACATAGGCCGGACAACCCCATATCTTAACATAATTAAGATATGGTCTCTTTCCTTTCCATATCTCATATGGAGTGGTCGGCACGGTTTTGGTGCGAACCATATTCAATAGGTCTGCAGCTGTTTCCAGTGCATATCCCCAAAAGGAAATAGGTAACTCAGCTGTGCTCATCATAGAGCGCACCATATCTAATAGGGTGCGGTTCCTCCGTTCTGATACACCGTTGTGCTGTGGTGTATATGGAGGAGTCAGCTGAGAGAGAATCCCGTTCTCTTTTAGGAAGTCCAGGAATTCATTGCTCAAGTATTCTCCTCCTCGATCAGATCGTAGGATTTTAATACTTTTTCCAGTTTGGTTCTCGACTTCTTGTTTATATTCTCTAAATTTCTCAAAAGCTTCTGATTTGTGTTTCATCAGGAACACATATCCGAATCTAGAGAGATCGTCAGTGAATGTAATGAAGTACGAAGAACCATCCCTGGCATGTGTAGACATGGGACCGCATACATCACTATGTATCAGTCCTAAGAGTTCGGTAACTCTTTCTCCGTGTCCCGTAAACGGAGTCTTGGTCATCTTGCCTTTGAGACATGACTGGCAAGTGTCATAGGATGAAAATTCAAACGGATTTAAATATCCATCCTTATGCAACTTAGCCAGTCGTGTCGCATTGATGTGACCCAGTCTACAATGCCACAAGAAGGATTCGTTGAGTTCAGAACTCTTCCTCTTGTGTGTGTTTGTTATGCTGAGGACTGTTGATTGGTTTAGAACATAAATGCCATTGCACAACGTGCCTGATCCAACCAACTTTTGGTTATGGAAAATGTTCATAACATTGTCCTGTAATACAAAATTATATCCCTCTTTACTTAATAAAGAAACCGATATAATGTTGCATATCAGGTTCGGCATGTAATAGCATTCGTTCAGAACCAATGTATTACCAGTTGGTAATACAAGGTGATATTCCCCGACAGTCTTAGCTGCAACAATTGCACCATTTCCAACTCTAATGTCTTTATCACCTTCTCCAAGTTCTCTACCTTTCTTAAGCCCATGTAACTGATTACATATATGGGATCCTGACCCGGTATCCAATACCCAGGACGTCGAGCAAATGGAGAAACAGTTCTCAGTAACGAACGCACCCGAAGAAAATGCATCATCATGTACTTTCTTCATTCGGGTGGCATGGGAACCCTGGTATTCCCCTATATCCTGTTCAGTCCTATAACTCTTATAGGAAAGAACGGAAACAACGTTCCCCAGCACAGTATAACATGCGGGTTCGGTCAATACATCCATTTTATTATCTTTATTAAGGCATGAAATGGTCGCTACCTGGAGAGAGAGAGAAGAAAACACTTTAGCGTAAGCTCGTGCAAGATCAGATTGGTTTTTATCTTATCTAATCAGGATGGCTCCCACTGCTTTTTATCAAATCTTCCTCCAAACCCTAAAAGGAAAGACTAGCCGGGATTAATTACACACTACAAGTTCGCCAATCTTTCAGCCAGGCCAGTGTCGGTACTTTGAGGGAGGTCCCCCGTGCTTTCGCACGAACCTAATTAATGTAAACCTCGTTTTCCCAGAGGCGTAACCTCGTTAACACCTTTCTAGACACCTACTTGATCGGCTAATTGCACTGCGTAAAACTCTCCCAGGAGTAACTCTTACTCGCAGTGGGTATCGGGATCCAACTATGTCATAGAAGGTATGCAATCTCATTGCAAATTTCAACACTTGAAATTCCCGATAATATTTTGCCCCTAGCTTGCTATGACCTTGACGCAGGCCAACAAACCATAGTGCACTAGTCAAGTTCAACCCGTCATTTCCTGATTGAATTAAACCACCCGTACGACCCTTGACGCAGGCCAACAAAGTCGCACGACTACCCTAATCCAATCTGCATCATATGCATAAGCAGATAAATACTAGTTAGCTACCGCACACTACGCCTTGACGCAGGCCAACAAACGTAGCATGAATACTAACTACTACTCATCTGAAATGACGGAGGGCTACGCCATGTTTTTCTGAAAACCATGAGCGTAATGAACTTGATATCGTTGTAGAATCAAATGAAGTTTTGAATTGGAGTGATTTTGAGGCTTTTCTAGTTTTTCTAAAGGAGTCACTCCCGGCGAAGGGATCTCGGTCCTTTCCTGGTCGAATGAGGTGCGGGATATATCATATATATCGCTGTGCAAAGCAAAAACGCAAAAGCAGTCAAAAGCAAACCGAGTGTGTAGCATTTGCCAGTTATTGCTAAAGGAGTCACTCCCGGTGAAGGGATCTCGGTCCTTTCCTCGTCGAATGAGGTGCGGGATATATCATATATATCACTGTGCAAAGCAAGAACTGTAGCTACCTGTTTTATTTAAAATCTGATTCTACAACATCTTAGGTTTCTTATCTTTCATTAATCACATTAATGAAGTCCCATCATTTAAATACCTAAACATCACAGATAGATATGACGTACACTTATGCCATCCGCATTCGCCTCGATGTCCTCTCGTGCACCGTTAGGTTAGGTAACTAACGACAGAGCAGGGCAGGACTAGCGCGGGTGTAAAACATAAGTAACGTCTATATAATATATCATATATACTATATACTATATCCATCACAGAGTCACAACACAGATATCGCAGCAGAATAAATATATGAAATATTGGATATACTAGGACGTCCGTGTTTTCAATACGAGCCAGTATAAAACACAGATTCCACGGTCGTGATGAATAGCCAATCCCACACCCCTAGTCCCCTACGAGAGCGGCAAGCAACCCTGCCAATTTTAGGGTTAGGAGACCCGGACTCGACTCCTCGAGTTGGTCTCCCACTGGACCCCAGAACCCGGTTACTTGTGCTCCCCTCCTTGGGTCTATCCTAATGCGGAAAAGTAAATAATATACAAAGGGTGACAACTTCCGCTACCTGGAAGCGCCCCAAATGAAAGAATATTACATACAAGTTTTTATACAAGAATGAAAATGAAAAACACTCATCTCTCATAAAAACCCCCGGCTATTCGAACACGACGATCCAATATAACATATCCAGCAACACATAACATCACATGTCACCAACGTAAGTAAGTATGCATACCCCAATTGTCGTTGACGTATAGCAACGAAACCGGCGATATGAACATACTACACTTACGGTCACAGAAAAGAAAGTGTAAAACTACAACAATTGGAATCCGCAACGGCTTTAGACATCACATGCCTAATCTGATATAAATCCCGCATTTTAGTCTCATTATCGAAAACTCTTTTCAATATCATATGGGACTAAATTGCTAGATTTATAACATTCATTCAGTTATCTCATAACTACTTGTGAATTCCAATTATTGTATCACATTCCAGATAAACAGAAAATGTTAAACTTTCCGATCGAACATTCGAACACCCAAGTTTTCCCAATACAGATCAACACATGAAATAAGTCTAACAACATTCAGTTCGTACCTCAGTACCAACGGTCTAGCCGTAGAAGGGTCAAGCCAACGCCTCACATGTGGCACGCCGTACTGCCCCAAACCCGAAGGTTCAAAGGGCAGTTCAAGACGGTCACATAATCGAGTTAAGGTTTGTTGTCTTCTAGAGGGACCATCGAGTTACTTGCACTACTTAGAACGTCGTTAAACTACGGAAAAATCCAACACTTGGAAATTTCCCGACAGGGGAAAAATTGGGTATTTATATCCGGTCGAACTTTTTAACATATTCTACAGTTATCTGGAAAAACACAAAAGACGAAATTTGATAATCCGATCGAAATACCGAAACCCCAAAACAACTGCAGAAAATTCAACTCTTGAAAATATATTAAAAATACCCGGGAATACGAGCACTGTTAAATAGGAGTTACTGTGCAATCAATACCTCACAACACGACAAAATAGCCGCGTTTCCGCCGCACGAGCCAGGCTCGTGCCGCGGAAGCGCGGCGCTTTAATTGAATTAGGGCATACGACTTCACAGTAATTCTTATATATTCCTGCTGATATTTTTACATATTTTTAATACTGAAAAATCCCTGTTTTTAGAAAAAGTACAGAGAGCTATTTTGGTTCGGGGTTTCGGGTTCGTTCGGACTTCAATTTCCGTCTGGACTTCGCCTAAGGCTCTAGCTAGGCTCTGATACCAGTGAAAGCTTCCTAGGCACTCTAGTATGGTCTCACAAGGCATCGAACATGCCAATTTAAAATTTTTAGTGCCGAGAAACCTTAGACTACGGATCTTAAACTAGATGTTTAGGCGAAACGGAAAAACTAGCTAACTATTTAACTAAAGTTGAGATGCTACAACCTTTGTAGATCCGGATTTCCGCCTCCTTAGCTCCACGTGGTCATGCCCTCGCTGTCCATCATGAATCCTCGACTCGATCATCGGCTTCATCGGGAAAGCAAGCGGAATAGGTCGTCGGCTTTGTGTCAAAGACGATCTACGTCGAGGTTGCACAAACTCAAGCTCCGACTTCACAAACTTATGAAACTTGTGAAGTAAACACCCAAAACAACTTGGCAAGAGGTAGAGGGTGAAGAAATAGGAGATGGGTTCACTTTAGATTTGGATTTTGCTCACTAGATCACAAGATGCCATTGATGGCATCAAGGTTGCTCACTTGAAGAAGAAGAAGAAGATGAGCTAGAAAAATTATGATAACTTGAGTTAAATGAATAATAAACTCAATATTTATCATAACTTAACTAAGGTTAAGTGTAGAGAATTAACCATGGTGATTAGAGTGGGTTAGGGTTAAGCAAAATGACAAGAATGGTTGCATAAAGTCAAATGTTCATGAAGCATCTCATAAGAAACAAAACATGCCACCATTATCATTTATACTTATCCAAATGAATAAAAGAATAAATAAATGAATAAATAAATATGCAAAACCCTAATTATCATAATAACTGTTGGAGATAATGCCCTCAGAGTCAATTATTGGATCACAGGCACGTGATTGCAATGATTGAGGGAGGACCTATCCCGGTAGGACAGTCTTACTCGAGATGATAGTATGCTATCTGGTTTATCTTTATCATCGTGTACTGCTTTAGGTGACCTGACATGTCGCTATTACACGTTGATAGAGCCCCTAGGATTCTTGCTTGACGACCAGCAGTATGATGGCGATCATATACGTGGGAGCTGGAGTCTATAAGCACATCCTTAAAATGTCCCTAGTCGTGGGAGTTTCGAGACTGGGCATCGATACTCCATTAGTAGACTAGTGTATACAGTCGAGACCCCGACGAGGGGCGGTGGCCGGTCTCACAAGCCACTGGTGTCAGTTGGTTCACCTAAGATGTATACAGGTGCTCATTGGGTTATGAGTACACCGGACAGGACTCGCCGGGAACCTGCTAGTTGGTCTTATACCAGATGTCAGATAGCAGTTCCCTGGTGACATGTGTACAGGTTAGTTCATCGACCTGAGATCGTCATTTGTCTCGTGTGAGTTCCCACTGTGCTTTGATTACTACCCTACCACGGCTCAAAGGAGTCGTGCAAACAGGTTTTAGTTGGGTACAGTCCCGAGCCACATGGAGGCAGTGAGCGGATCTGCAGGGGTTCGTCTCTTCCGGTATTGGGGGTGAGGTCGTGCTGTGTCTAGGAGAGCCATTACACAAAGCCCTCGGCCGAGGCAGGAGATTTACTGGTAGGTATTCCAGTAGTATCTCAGGGTGTTCTGGGCTACGCTCCGACACGACTTGTACCGCTTTTGGGGGTCTGACTTTTACCAACCCCCTAGGCCCGCCATGCGATACTCATAGACGAACGGACCGGACTGTACGGATATTGTCACTGACAGGCTCAGTTGGGTGTCGGGGTGAGCTTCCTCATCGACGTCCTATTTGGTCAATACCTGGTGGCCCGTCACGTATTGGCTTATACCTCTGACGTGCTAGTGGTTTAATCCACAGCCATAGTATTGACGAGTTTTTAGAGTCCACCACACTTACAGTTACTCAAGCTTTCGGGCGAAACGCTGTAGAGGCCGTATGGAGATATGGCAGGGTTCGATCAGATACGTGCGGTATTGCACGGATCGTGATCGGACGGTTTTTACTAGCCGGCTTTGGCTTAAGCCGGATTCTAGTATTTGATAGTGTAGTTTTGTCTCTTTGCATTTGTGTTCAGTGGGAATACAAATACGGGCATGTATTTGCAGTAGCGGGGTTTTCCTGTAATTTATTACGGGATCGGTTTTCTGGGGTTGCCAGTTTGCATTCCGTTCCGGCCGGTTTTCTCTTTTTCCTTCTCGGCCGGACTTTTGGTGGAGGGGGTTATTTGCAGTTTGCAAATAACTCTTTAGTGGAGGGCTTCCTTGCTTTTGTTCCTTCTTATCATCATGAGATGCCTTTCTAGTCCATCCATTATGCTTTTCATTTGATGGTGCTTTGTTATGATGAGAAAAGAAATGAAAGTGACCATTTTCTTATTTGGTTTTACCATTGTATTTTTATATACTTGGAGAATTCTTTTTCTCTCTCCAATCTCATTCTAGAGAGAGGGGGCCGGCCATTCTTGAGAGAGGGAGATGAGAGGATCATTTTTCTAGTGGTGGAAATATATCATCTCATTCTTGCTTGCTCCAAAAATCCAATAACCCTTCTCCAAAGTTCTTTCTTGTTTCCTCCACAAACCATGGCAACCTCAAAACCCCAAAGAGACAAGCTTCTACACTATTTCTATAGCAAGCCTTGGACGCGTCGGCTAGCCAACTTCGCGCCCGAGTTGCCTCGGTCAAGAGGCGGGAGCCCGTAAAAGATTCCGGCTACGTGGTGCCCTTTCCGACGAGCGAAGAGGTGACGGAGATTCCGCGGGAGATCGGAGTGGAGACGAAGACCGAAGGACACGGATCGCTTGGTATATCTCTCTCCCCATCTCTAGTTAGCTAGTATAGGTTAATGGTTTACGATCCGGGTTTTTCATTGTCCGCGGTAGCGCCGGTTTTCGAGTAAGGAAAATTTTTGATTCCGCATTTTGGCCTCGAGTACGAGGCCGGGGCGCTGCCGTGGCACAACATGGTATCAGAGCCACGCCATTAACCTTTCCTAGCTTGTTCTAATGTGTTTTTCAGTTCCGATCGACCGAAATTCCAAAAACCGTATTTTTCCTTCACATCAGTTTCTGTCGAAATTTTTTAGAGTCTAAAAATTTTTCAGGTGGTCTCAGAATGATGTGCAGGGAGTTCTAAGAACTCTGGGAAAATTCGAGACAGTGATCACTCAAAAGGAGCGCGGAAGCGCCGCAAAAACCACGTTTGTGCCGCCCTTCCGCCGCAGGTTGGTGGGGTCACTGCTTCGAATTTCTCCAGTGGGCTTCTGGGCTATAATTAGGGGTTTTGGAATATTAAAATTGGGCCAATTATTTCTGTGAGTGCTACAGTTTTCTTTGGGGCCCACTTGTTAAGGTTTGATCAATCGGAAGATTTTAAACACATTATTTCACAGTATTTACATTATATCTGCGACCGTGAATGTCACTTGATCGGTAAATCCCGTCTAACTGCTATAGCCCGGTTAGACGGATTTGCGAACGTGACTTTCACGTTGATGTTCTATGTTTATGCTGTGATGTTGCGGATCGGTCGTGGGGGATAGCCTGGTTGCATTATAGTACAGTTTTGTTGTATTATGTACATTTGATATTGCGGGGCGAGCGTCCGACATGTGGACTGCCGTCACTGCCTGTTTGTATTATTCTTTTGGGGCACGACCTGGTTGCGGTCGATGTACCCGGTGTATGTATATTTTACTTTCTGTACTATGATTACCCCGCGGAGGGGTGCACGGATAGCCGGGTTCTAGGGGGCAACGGGCCCGCATCTCATGGCATTGAGACGGAGGGGGCTTCAGTCCAGGATTGGCGGGCTATTCGCCGCACTCGTAGGGGGTACAGGTTGACCCAGGAGGGGTGCCCAAGTTACCGGATTCCGTGAAGTGCTGGGTGGTCCATTCACGGTGCTGAAGGGGGCTGCCTCGCTTCAGGTTTTGGCGGGTGACTTGCCGCGCCCGTAGGGGTCTAGGATTTCATTGCACAGGCTATCCACACGACCAGGGGAACGTCGGGTTTCAGCAGCGGCTCTGTGAAACCCGGGGCTTCCAGATATCTGTATTGTTCTGTGATGCTGTACATTTCTGTGATGTTGCATTTTATTCACGCCTTGAGCGAAATATAATATATTGGTATATATATTAGTAGATGTTGTATATGTTTTTCATCCGCGCTAGTCCAGTCCCCGCTCTGTCGTTAGTAAGCTAACCTAACGAGTGATGACGGGACCCAGTGGCGAATGCGGATGGCATATACGTACGTCATTATATTTTCGTTCTTTGTGGTGTGATTAATTGATGGGACTGCGTTGATTCGGATCAATGCAAGATAAACAAACCTATTCTGATGTTGTTGGAACACTTTTCAAAAAGCTGTTATTGCAAGGACGTTCACTTTTGTTTTGCATCGTGGTATTCATTTGGAATATCCTGCTCCTCAGTCGACGAGGCAAGGGCCGAGATCCCTTCACCGGGAGTGACCCCTTGGACAGAAGTTTGCGTCAGGGCATTAACTTCACTATAGCCGATTACTTTTGCTTTGCATCGTGGTATTCAGTTGGAATATCCTGCACCTCATTCTACGGGGAAATAGCCGAGATCCCTTCACCGGGAGTGACCTCTTTAGTAAAGGTTTTCGTCACTATATTTTTATAAAAGGCTATGCAGTTCCTTCAACGATATCAAGTTCATTACGTTAAAGGTTTTTCGCCAAAAACCATCCGTAGCCCTCCGTCATTTCCTACAGGTATTATTTGGTATTCGTGCTGCGTTTTTTGACCTAGTCAAGACGTAGTGTTCGGTAGCTAAGTGGTACTTGTTTGTTGCATAAGTGGGATTGGTTAGGACAGTCGTGCGGCCTTGTTGACCTAGTCAAGGGCACGTACGGGTGGGTTTAATGCAATCCAGAATAATGACGGGTTGAACTTGACTGGCGGTTTATGCTTTGTTGACCTAGTCAAGGTCATAAACCGCTTGGGGTAAAAATCACATCGGGAGTTTCAAAAGAACTGAAACTTGCCAGGCATGCGCATACCTTCTGGAGTGTGGTGACTTGAGTGGATTCCGTCAAGTTATCATGCGGTGATAGTTGGATCCCGATTCCCACTGATGAGTTAGTTTACTCCTCGGGTGACCCCGACTAATTCTTCTTTCAGGTTTGGAGGAGAATTTGAGGTACAGTGGGAGGTTTCCAGATTAGACAAAGTGATAACCATTCTGATCTAGGCTAGAGTGCACGCTGAGTGTTTCTTTTCTCTCTCTCTGGCAGCGACCATTGACCCGACCCTGGACTATGACTCAGTGACCAAGTTGACCGAACCTTCTTAACACTGGCTTTTGGATTGTCAGAGTTGCAGACCTCATTGCCACTCCTACTTTTACCCTTTTCTCCAGGACACCCCGTATTACTGCGAACGTCCACTTCCATTGGACAAAACCATCGTATGGTTAGATACGAACTCGAGGGACTTCGAGGATGGTTTCTGGTTCTGGAGAAAATGAATAGGATTATTCAGTTGTCTTTTCTTTTCACCTTCTCTCATTGCGAGTACTCCTTAGTTTATGAGAGAGTACGCCTATTACGCAAATTGGATAGTCTTCTTCCAAACCTTAGGCTGGTGCCGACCGGTAGGGAATGAAGAAAACCAGTTAGCCTAAAACGGTGTACAGAAGGTATTAAGATTAAGACAAAGCAAGGGATTAGTAGGAGGGCAAAGTAAATTGCGACTGATATTCACGACCAAACCAAGTATTTCTTCGCCAATCCTAAATCACCTTTGTATTTCTCCAGGACACTCCGTATCACTACGAAGATCCACAGTTCATTGGATACTCCATCGTATGGTTATATACGAACTCGAAAGGAACTTGTTCCAGTTCGGGGATGGATTCTGGTTCAGGAGAAATAGGAATAAAGTACATTCAGGTGTCTTTTATCTTCACCTTCTCTCGCGTTGCGAGTGTTCCTAGGATTAGGACAGTACGCCCTTTATGCTTTTTGGATAGTCTTCTTCCAAACCATAGGCTGGTGCCGAACGGTAGTGAAGGAAGAAAACCATTTGGCCTAAAGGGGTGTGCAGATGGTATTGACTAAAGACATATAAAGGGATTTGGACAGGTGGCAAAGAATTATACGGTTATAGTTGTGAATCTGGATAATGGAAGAGGCATTACTAGGAATACCAGGATACCCCGACGAAACATTTCAATGTTTCAGTTTCACTGTGTACTGTTAATAGAAAACTGATTTCCCGATTAGACACTTACTCCAGGGTATGTATTTACCAGGTATGATTCTCACATCTGTATGGTTTTACAGATGATGAGTGGGAGTAAGTTATTGGGAATTAGGTGACCATCCTCTTTATATCGGGATTCGTTGTAATTGGTGATATTTGAGGAAGCCACCTGGGTTGTTTGCCGGTCGGCAAATATTTGGTTTTGAATATCCGCGGTTATGCACCAATTTCAAATTGATATATCTGTACGTCTATTTTCATAGAGTGAGATATTCCTTTTGATATTATGTCGATGACATTTACCTATATCAGTGGATGGTTAGGTAAGGAGTATTAAACAGCGGTGTAATTCTTCTTAACCATAAGTACAGTTTTCAACCTGCGACGCACAGTGAAAGAGTTGTTAGACTCAGCGGACTTATACAGAGTATTGTATGTTGTCCAGTGTCCATTAGGACAGAGGGGTGGTCCTCATAATATATTCTGTTTACTTTTAACTTCTCTAGTTCTTAGACATGTGTTTCGTAGAAACACAGGGTCTAAGTTTTGAGGAGTTATAGGTATTTGAATAGAATAGAGAACCAGGTGTAGCAAGTATCGGGATTCTTCAAAGTGATCGAAGATGTAGATACTTGTGCATGGTATTCAGTTGATAGTAATGATAATGAGAACTTGCTTCTCTTTCAGGTTACTCATAATTGGAAGCATTCCTAAGTTGAGTAACGCTGATCGGCCTCCTTCCATTTAGTTGACATGCACCGAAGATAGCTGCATGATTTGAATCTGGTTCAATTAAATCAGTGCCTCTGGTTCTATATTGGATATAGAACAGTTCATATCTTGACATTGTTAAGGTACGGGGAGTTGTCCGGCTTATGCTTAAAACCAGACACTGGACAACTCAAGGCACGTTTCTGTAATGGCTGTTTGTGGGTTGACCCAGGCTATGACGAGGGTTGACTTTCTACCATCTGGCAGATCAATAGAAATATTGTTCTAGACTCGCCACAGTTTTAATAAAAATGGATTTTTCAGAAAAAGTAGTGGGAGTATGGTAGAACTGGAAGTGATTCCAGAACCGCAAACGATTACTGAAGATTTGATAAGGAACCTAAAGATTCAATCTGATTTGACATTCCATTGGCCACTCCGCAGATAAGGTGGGTAACTTCAGGCACCCGAGAGGTACTCCGGTAGCCTCAAGGACGGTAACAGGGAAGTTCTTGTTTACCCACACTTGCCATTGTTGTTGTTCCAGGATGCGAGACCCGGCAGGAGAATGAGTATAGCGTCGTTCTAAACTAGCTTTGGAAGTGCACGTCTATATGACTCTGCCAGAGGGTTGTCGTAGTCAGTGGGAGCAGCGGAAGCATTGGTGGACATCAGGCTTATGTCTATTTATAGACTAAAGCAGATGTAGCGCAGATAGATCATCTATTTCTGATGTGACAGTCATAGGTTTGACGTCATCAGAATAGGGGATGGATCTGTTGAGAAGGTAGTGGGAAGTGATATTCCTATACTACGATCGGTTATACTTTGGTCGTCACACAGTGGTTTCTCCACAAGGGACTTGGATATTATATCAGACATACTGGTTACTAGATCTATGGTTTTAGATCTAGATTTGGGTGGTTTCCCAATCTGGGTACCTTGACAGCATTCTATGAGTATTTAGAATGGACGACTCCTGGCATGGTAGTGTACCAGCAGGTGATGGAGTCACCCTCTCTAAAGGTGTCTTATAGACTAAAGGGGAGAGGGATACTCATGATTGGCAGATCACTTGCTTAGACAATTGAGTCAATCATGAGATGTTAAGTACCACACCAGATGTTGTTCTTGCACTAGATGCAATAAGTTGATATTGATCCAATCCTGGAGGAACAGTCGGAAGCAGTTTTAGAACATAAGTGAATGTTCTAGGGATATGATAACGGCTGCCTCCTTTAGGAGACGGTTATCACTCCAGGCTTCCAAGGTGACATGGACGAAAAAGGAGGTTGTTAGAGTTATAGTTCTCCCTCTGACGAGGGGCAGTATTTTGGACAGGTGGTCCAAGGCAATACTGAGGGAGGCATGGCGCGGGATACTGATTAGTTTCAGTTGTTGATACAGTCTAAGAAATTTGGATTTGGAGTTTATTTATGAGCTAGGTCCCATCAGACATCCAGACATTCTAAGACAGGTATTGCTCATTTCGGGAGATGGCTTTCTCCGCGAACATGAGATATAGAGAGACATAGAAAGAAACATCACAGCGGATCCACTCACTGAGGCTATTCCTCGAACGCAATAGTTTCGCAAACGGGTTTTTGTGAGACTGACTAGTAGAGGAGTTGGGTGTACGGTATCACACGGGCTGTGAGTATGCGGCATCGCAATAATTAGCCTTGAGTGCAAGTGGGAGATTGTTGGAGATAATGCCCTCAGAGTCAATTATTGGATCACAGGCACGTGATTGCAATGATTGAGGGAGGACCTATCCCGGTAGGACAGTCTTACTCGAGATGATAGTATGCTATCTGGTTTATCTTTATCATCGTGTACTGCTTTAGGTGACCTGACATGTCGCTATTACACGTTGATAGAGCCCCTAGGATTCTTGCTTGACGACCAGCAGTATGATGGCGATCATATACGTGGGAGCTGGGGTCTATAAGCACATCCTTAAAATGTCCCTAGTCGTGGGAGTTTCGAGACTGGGCATCGATACTCCATTAGTAGACTAGTGTATACAGTCGAGACCCCGACGAGGGGCGGTGGCCGGTCTCACAAGCCACTGGTGTTAGTTGGTTCACCTAAGATGTATACAGGTGCTCATTGGGTTATGAGTACACCGGACAGGACTCGCCGGGAACCTGCTAGTTGGTCTTATACCAGATGTCAGATAGCAGTTCCCTGGTGACATGTGTACAGGTTAGTTCATCGACCTGAGATCGTCATTTGTCTCGTTTGAGTTCCCACTGTGCTTTGATTACTACCCTACCACGGCTCAAAGGAGTCGTGCAAACAGGTTTTAGTTGGGTACAGTCCCGAGCCACATGGAGGCAGTGAGCGGATCTGCAGGGGTTCGTCTCTCCCGGTATTGGGGGTGAGGTCGCGCTGTGTCTAGGAGAGCCATTACACAAAGCCCTCGGCCGAGGCAGGAGATTTACTGGTAGGTATTCCAGTAGTATCTCAGGGTGTTCTGGGCTACGCTCCGACACGACTTGTACCGCTTTTGGGGGTCTGACTTTTACCAACCCCCTAGGCCCGCCATGCGATACTCATAGACGAACGGACCGGACTGTACGGATATTGTCACTGACAGGCTCAATTGGGTGTAGGGGTGAGCTTCCTCATCGACGTCCCATTTGGTCAATACCTGGTGGCCCGTCACGTATTGGCTTATACCTCTGACGTGCTAGTGGTTTAATCCACAGCCATAGTATTGACGAGTCTTTAGAGTCCACCACACTTACAGTTACTCAAGCTTTCGGGCGAAACGCTGTAGAGGCCGTATGGAGATATGGCAGGGTTCGATCAGATACGTGCGGTATTGCACGGATCGTGATCGGACGGTTTTTACTAGCCGGCTTTGGCTTAAGCCGGATTCTAGTATTTGATAGTGTAGTTTTGTCTCTTTGCATTTGTGTTCAGTGGGAATACAAATACGGGCATGTATTTGCAGTAGCGGGGTTTTCCTGTAATTTATTACGGGATCGGTTTTCTGGGGTTGCCAGTTTGCATTCCGTTCCGGCTGGTTTTCTCTTTTTCCTTCTCGGCCGGACTTTTGGTGGAGGGGGTTATTTGCAGTTTGCAAATAACTCTTTAGTGGAGGGCTTCCTTGCTTTTGTTCCTTCTTATCATCATGAGATGCCTTTCTAGTCCATCCATTATGCTTTTCATTTGATGGTGCTTTGTTATGATGAGAAAAGAAATGAAAGTGACCATTTTCTTATTTGGTTTTACCATTGTATTTTTATATACTTGGAGAATTCTTTTTCTCTCTCCAATCTCATTCTAGAGAGAGGGGGCCGGCCATTCTTGAGAGAGGGAGATGAGAGGATCATTTTTCTAGTGGTGGAAATATATCATCTCATTCTTGCTTGCTCCAAAAATCCAATAACCCTTCTCCAAAGTTCTTTCTTGTTTCCTCCACAAACCATGGCAACCTCAAAACCCCAAAGAGACAAGCTTCTACACTATTTCTATAGCAAGCCTTGGACGCGTCGGCTAGCCAACTTCGCGCCCGAGTTGCCTCGGTCAAGAGGCGGGAGCCCGTAAAAGATTCCGGCTACGTGGTGCCCTTTCCGACGAGCGAAGAGGTGACGGAGATTCCGCGGGAGATCGGAGTGGAGACGAAGACCGAAGGACACGGATCGCTTGGTATATCTCTCTCCCCATCTCTAGTTAGCTAGTATAGGTTAATGGTTTACGATCCGGGTTTTTCATTGTCCGCGGTAGCGCCGGTTTCCGAGTAAGGAAAATTTTTGATTCCGCATTTTGGCCTCGAGTACGAGGCCGGGGCGCTGCCGTGGCACAACAATAACCATGGTTTAATCCTATTCACTTAACCATATGATCAAGTATCATCAAACATGATACAAAAAGTGCACGAAAGCATATCACATATACAATGTGCATCAAGTGAGAAAAATCCGTTTAAAGTGAACCAATACTAGTTAATGCAAAGTAATATATCAAATATATAATTATACATTAAATCATTAAATCAACACTTGATTCAATGATCCGGTCATGTCGCACATAACCGACTAGTATACAATGCATCGATTTATCGAATCAATGATTCGATAACTAGGTCATATCGAATATAACCATTCGAAACATATATCGCGAGAATGAAATGCGGTATCATATACACGCATTATTCTCGGTCCTGCACATATCTCATATGCGCTCCTATTTCGTTTCTCTTGAGCCAGGAAACCTCTGTGTAGGACTCTAAAGACTCGTCAATACGCCGGTAGCAGATGATGATCATATCAAGCACCCACAAGCCGCAAGCGGTCTGCTAAACGTAACGGCCACCCGGGTATTGAGCGATCAGAAGATCGACGAGCTAGCCCGCTCACACTCCTGCGAATCCGACCAGTAACACTTACCATACAGTCAAGTCTCTTCGTCAGATACGTCGCATATCAAGTCTAGGGGTGGTAAACGTCAGACCCCAATAACCCGATAAGTCGTGCCGATGTGAGGCTCGTAACGGGTCGAGAAACTACTGGTAACACTTACCAGTAAATCTCTGATCAGCCCTGGCCAGGGACTTCCCTGTTACGGCCAATCGAGCACTGCGCAACATCAACTCCCAATACCGGGAGAGACGAAACCCCTCCTATCGCTCATTGCCTCCATGTGATTCGGGACTGTACCCAAAGACCACCGTTTTGCACGCCCTCATGGACGTGGTAAGGTGGAGATCAAAGCACAGTGGGAATCACACAAGACTCTATGACGATCTCGGGTCTACAGACTAATCTGTACAAGTGTCACCTGAGAACTGCCATCTGACGTGAGGTATAATACCATCTGGGAGTTCTCGGCGAGTCCGTCCAGTGTACCCAGTCTCCACTGAGCACCCGTATACCATCTCTGATGTTAAACACCAATGGATATGGGATCATCCATCGCCCATCACATGGGTCGAGAAGCGTATACGCTAGTCTACTCTGGTATATCGATGCCCCGTCTCGATACACCCACGACTAGGGATCTTGAAGGATGTACTTATGGACTACCATGTCCCCACTAGTATGATCTGCATCATAGTCCAGGTAGTCAAGTGAAAATCCTAAGGGCTTTACCAACATGTAACTATAAGACAGTATAAAGAGACTAGTGTACATGTTAAGATAAATAGCAACCAGATAGCATACTATCATGTCGAGCAAGAAAGTCATCTCTATATATGTCCAAGCATCCAATATAATATACATAATCTGTACAATACTGGCCTCTAGGGCATACATACAACTAACAGGACGGACTCGCCGAGAACTCCCAGATGGTATTATACCTCATGTCAGATGGCAGTTCTCTCGTGACACTGGTACAGGTTAGTCTGTAGACCCGAGATCGTCCTTGTGTGATTCCCACTGTGCTTTGATTTCCACCTTACCATGTTCAAGAGAACGTGCAAAACGGTGGCTTTTTTATACAGTCCCGAATCACATAGAGGTAATGAGCGATAGGAGGGGTTTCGTCTCTCCCGGTATTGGGTGTTGATGTTGCACTGTGCTCGATTAGCTATAACAGGAAGTCCTTGGCCAAGGCTGCATCAGAGATATACTGGTAAGTGTTATCAGTAGTTTCTCGACCCGTTATGAGCCTCATATCGACACGACTTATCAAGTTACTGGGATGTGACATTTACCACCCCTATACGAGATATGCGACATATCAGACGAAGAGACCGGACTGTACGGTAGTGTTACTGATTGGATTCGCAGGAGTGTGAGCAGGCTTTCTTGTTAATCTTCTGATCGCTCAATACCCGGGTGGCCGTTACGTTTAGCAGACCGCTTGAGGCTTGTGGGTGTTTGATATGATCAGCACCTACTTCCGGCGTATTGACGAGTCTTTAGAGTCCTACACAGGGGTTTCCTGGCTCAAGCGAAACGGAGTAGGAGCACATATGTGATATGTGCGGGACCGAGATTGATATGATATGAGATACCGTATTCTATTCTCGCGATTTGTGACATCAGTCGGTTATATGAGATATAGCCGGGTTATCGGATCAAGTGTTGATTTGATAAGTTATTACTTTTGATATTAGTCGGTTATAGCCGGATTATTAAATCAAAAGTTGATTTAATAATTTAATGTATAATTATATATTTGATATATTACATTACATTAACTAGTATTATCTCACTTATGATTTCTTTTCTCACTAGTTTGTGCATAAGTTTATATGTGATATATATTTGTGTACACATGTTTGTGTCATACTTGATGATACATACAAGATAGGTGTATGAGACTTATACCATGCTAGGGTTAAATTAGGGTTTTGATTATTTCTTAAGTTATTACAAAAGAGCAAATGACTTGGTCAAAGTTTTCAAGCTTGGAGAAGCTTGTAGAACTTTGTCAAGGTCAACTCTTCTGTCATTCCTTAGGATATTTATCCTTGACCCAACCCTTAACCATAGCCATGAGTTTATTCTCTACATGAGTTAAGCATGAGGGCTTAACTCAACCATGGGTGATATAATTCATTTGGATGAATTATTCACTTGGAGTTCTTCTTCTTCCTCCTCCTCAAAAGCTTTCAAGCTCTAATGGAGTTATGAGAAAACGTGTGAGAAAATCAATTATAAAGTGAGCCCACTTTCTACTTCATCATCCTCTACTACTTGCCATCTAGTATAGGGTGTTATCTTCACAAAGTTCATGACCTAGTGAAGGAATAGCTTGAGTTAGTGTCTCCTTGACGTAGATCATTTTCGGCCTCGAAGTCATCGAAGTAAGCACGTTCGTTTCTTCGTGGAGCCTCTCTAAAGTCTGGAGTTCTCGATCGCAGCGGTGGGGACTTCTACACGGAGCTATTGAAGTGGAGGACCAGTCTATAAAGGTTGTATTCCATGCTCACTTAGATTGCAAAGTGTTTGTTTTTCATTTTCCATATTATTTCTAGTAAACGATCTATGTTTAAAGTTAGCTAGAACGGCAAAATTTTAATTTGGCATGGACGATGCCTCCCGAAACCTTGCTATCGTCGTAGGTAACCCTTCACACACACACACATAATAATATACATACATACATACATACATACATACATATATATATATATATATATATATATATATATATATATATATACATACACACACACATATATATATACATATATATATATATATACACACATATATACACACACACACACACACACACACACACATATATATATATACATACATATACATATACATATATATATATATACATATATATTATTCTTGATTACTACATGACAGGCTTAATGTGTATAGAAGGATGGTTCCTTACCGTAGGTAGTATGGCTGGCCGAGTCACGTTCTGAAATTTTATGTATTTTGGGAAGATGGGTCTGATAGGAAGACTTGGGTGTATGCGATGAAAATGTAGTCCGAAGTGTTTGGTATCTTCAAACACTGGGTTGCGCAGATGGAGAACCAAACGGAGGCTAAGGTAAAATGCCTTAAGTCCGATAATGGAAGGGAATACTATACACAGGAATTCGAGTAGTTTTGCTCGCAGAAGGGTATTCATTGGTTGAAGACGATACCGTGGATTCCACAGCAAAATGGCATCGCTGAAAGGATGAATTGAACTATTCTAGAGCGGGTGCGAAGCATGACCTTAGATGCGGATGTGACAGGAGAGTGCGCTTGATGAAGGTATTCCGGAAGAAAAATTTTCAGGTAAATCGGTAAATTATACGCACCTTAAAGTTTTTGATTGCATTGCGTATTCTTTGATTGATAAGACTGAAAGAAGTAAGCTTGAGTCAAAATCTAAGAAGTGTATCTTCATCGGCTATGGCGGAGACGAGTTCGATATCAGCTATGTGATTATACAAGTAAGAAGGTAATACAAAACCGGAACGTCGTCTTTGATGAGCAACACTTATACAAAGAAAAGTAGTGAGCCAAAGAAGGTGCAATATCAGAGTTTGTCGAGCTAGACGGAACTCAAGAGAGCAATCAGGTGCCTACAGGTGGTGATCAGAATTTGGAAGAGGCTGCAGTGCAGGATCAGGTTCAAGAATAGGATGGTGACCATGTTCAGCAACCATATTTACCAGTTCTGAGGAGATCTACACGAGATAGGCGGCTACCTGAAAAACTTGTGACTGACTTCGTTCTATACATAGATTCAGGGGAGCCCGAATCTGTTAAAAAAGCAACATATGATGGTGCTAGTAAGAAGTAGGAGCAAGCTATGAATGAGGAGATAGATTTTTTAAAGAAGAACCATAAGTGTGATCTATTAAAGCTATCTAAGGGCCAGAATGCGCTGCTGAATAGGTGTGTACAAAATTAAAGATGAAACCAATGGTGTGAAGCTGTATAAGGCTCGTTTGGTAGTCAAGAGTTATGTACAAAAGCAAGGTATTGATTATCAAGAAATATTTTACCCAGTTGTAAAGATGACATCTATTTGGGTGATTCTTAGTATCGTGGTGGTGGAGGACATGCACATAGAGCAAATGGATGTCAATACCGCGTTCCTTCATGGACACTTAGAGGAGGAGATCTATATGATGCAGTTACTGGGATACGAAATAAAGGGGAAAGAAACTATGGTGTGTAAACTGCGAAAGAACTTGTATACCCTCAAACAAGCTCCTAGGCAGTGGTATATCAAATTCGATCAGTTCATGTTATATACGGAATTTATGAGATGTGAATCCAATCATTGCGTCTACATTCAGCATTTTAAGGATGACGACTACATTATTCTATCACTGTACGTGGATGATATGCTAGTAGCGGGTCCAAATTTCGAGAAGATTCAAAATCTGAAGAAGATGATGGCTGAAAAATTCTCCATGAAGGATTTTGGAGCGGCAGAGCAAATCTTGGACATGAAGATTGTAACAGAAAGAAAGCAGCGGAAGCTATGGTTATCGCAAAAGTACTACATTGAGAAGGTTTTGAAGTGGTTCAACATGGACAAGTCAATGCCGTTGAGTACACCTTTGGCGAAGCATTTCAAACTCAGCAAGGAGTTGGCCCGACAACTCAAGAGCAGAAAGACGAGATGGAAAGCGTTCCTTATTCATCTGCGGTGGGAGGGTTTGATGTATGCGATGGTGAGTACGAGACTTAATATTGCACATGCAGTGGGAGTTTTTAGAAGGTACATGCAGAACCCGGGTAAGGAGCATTGGAATGTGGTGAAGTGGATGTTGAGCTATCTATGGAGCATGACAAGTCACTGCTTATGTTTCGGGGGTGACTATCTAAAGTGCAAGCTTACGTTGATGCGGACTACTCGGATGATCGAGATACCGAGAAGAGCACAACGGGGTACGTATTTACAATTGGGGGAACAGCGATGAGTTGGGTCTCTCGATTGCAAAAGGTGGTAGCATTGTCGATTATGGAAACTGAATATGTGGCGATCACGGAATCCAGCAAGAAGATGATATGGTTGCAAAGGCTACTTGAAAAATTTTGCAAGAAGCAAGACTTCAATATCTTATGGAGCGACAGCCAAAGTGCGATATATTTGGCGAAGAACACGGCTTATCACTCTTAGACAAAGCACATCAAGGTGAGATATCATTTCATTCGTATTGCGGTGGAAGAAGGCGAGTTGACATTGCAAAATATCACGGAAGAAAAGAATACGACGGATATGTTTACCGAAGTCGTAGATAGAGACAAGCTGGAGCTCTGTTGCAGGGTGGTAAACCACTCTATAATAATCTTATGAGGAGAGAGTAGAGTGGAGTCGTGTAAATTCCACTAACGTTGAGAATCAAGGCTGAAGTATCTCCAAGTAGGAGATTGTTAGAAGTTACGGAGTTTGCTTCAGGTCTCTGTCTGGAACAACAGCAGACGTCTGTATATTGTAAGTCGATGTTCAACACCCCAATACTTATGGGGAGGCGGAAATATGAATAACAATCTTGTTCTATGTTTAGACATCGAATAACCATATGAATCGTTTGCTAAACAAGTTTTAACAAAAGCTATAGAGTTTTAAACTACTATGTTAAGAGATTATACCAAACGATTCTAGTCCTTCGTCTTAATGTTATCTACGGCCTCTTTGGATCTCCACGTCCTCTTCGGCTTTCTTCCGTGATAGACGATCCACCCGAGAACCCTAATCCAAGCTATAACCTCTAAACTTGAGGTTACTTAGTTTCTCTAGTTGCTAAATAGAGTGGCTAAGGTGATGTAGAGATAGGTTAGGGAGTAATTAGTCTTTCCTAATCCTTGTTCTCAACTCATGAGGGTAGGATTAGGTTTGGTGAAGGAGAGAGAACTTGAAGAGAGAGAGTGAGAAGATGATAATGATAATAATAATAATAATAATTAAATAGCTTCTCACTTGATATATGAAACATAATGAATAAAAAGTAATGAATAATATGAGATTATTCATCATGTTTCATTAATGCAAGTGGGTGATTCATTATGTGAGTCATTAAGCATTTAATAATGCATTAATGACATGATGAATCACTCATAATGAGTCACTAAATCATTAAATGAAAATGCTACCTCTCCCTCCATGTCACATCCTTCTAGAAGCTTCTCGGAAAATTACGAGAACGCCCCTCTCATCCGTGAAAATACGGAAAAACTTTAGACTGTATAAATCCAATAACCTGATACTAGAATCTGGCTTAAACCAAAGCCGGCTAGTAAAAACTGTCCGAATGTCGTACGTGCGTTCAAACACGTTTGCATCCGAACCTTTGTCGTAAAACCATACGACCTCTATATCTTTTCGCCTGGGTTTGGGAAATCTCTATGTGGGACTCTAAAGACTCAACTACTACGCTGGCAGTGGGTTTAACCACAGACCGCAAGCGGCACTAGCTGTACGTAACGGTCCCCAGGTAGTTGTCGATAAGAAAGCTGATGAGGTAACCCATCTGAAATCCTACTGAGCCTGTCTGTGACAATATCCGCGTAGTCCGGTCTGTTCGTCTAAGAGTATCACATGTATGGTCTAGGGAGATGGTGGACGTCAGAACCCTAATAACCGTACAAGTCGTGTCGGTATGGTTCAAGACCACCCGAGAATCTACTGATCATTCCGTTAGTAATTCTCAATCAGCCCTGGCCAGGGACTTATGGTAATGACCAAACAACCACAGTGCGATATCAACTCCCTATACCGGGAGAGACGAATCCCTAACAGTCGCTCACTGCCTCCACGTGGCTCGGGACTGTGCCCAACCGAAACCTGTTTGCACGACTCCTTTGAGCCATGGTAGGGTAATAATCAAAGCACAGTGGGAACTCACACGAGACAAATGATGACCTTAAGTCAACGGACTATCTGCACACATGTCACCTGAGAACTGCTATCTGACGTTAGGTATAATACCATCCAGTCAGTTCTCGGCGAGTCCTGTCCGGTGTACTCATACCCAGTGAGCATCTGTATACAATCTTAGGTGAACACCACCAATGGTTGCGGGACCAATCCATTGCCCCTCATCAGGGTCTAGATATGTATACACTAGTCTACTCCAGAGTATCGATGCCCAATCTCGATACTCCTGCGACCAGGGACATCTAAGGGTGTGCCTATTGACTATCCAGCTCCCACTAGTATGACTGCCATCACAACGCCGGTAGTCAGACAAAACACCCTATGGGCTTTATCAACATATATATATAAATACTAAGTAAAAAATATCATACGTTAAGACAAAGTCAAACCAAATAGCGTACTATCATATCATGCAAGACTGTCATGTACATACATATCCCAAGCATCCTATACAATGTAGGCCTCTAGGGCATATATATCCAACAATCTCCCACTTGCACTAAGGCCTATAATTGGCGCAATGAGTACCCACTGTCTCTACCAGATCCAGTTGCTTGCGTACCGCATGCCCAACATCTCAAATAGCCTCTCAAACTATACTTGAGGAATGGCCTTGGTGAATGGATCTGCCGTGTTGTCTTTTGTGTCCACTCTCCGTATCTCGATCTCCCGACGATCCACGATCTCCCTGATCAGGTGAAACCGCCTTAAGATATGCCTGGATTTCTGATGGGACCTTGGTTCCTTCGCTAAAGCTACAGCGCCATTGTTATCGCAATACAAAGGTATTGGATTGGCAATGGACGGAACCACCTGATGTTCAGAAATGAACTTCCTCATCCAGACAGCCTCTTTTGCGGCTTCACTAGCAGCTATATACTCAGCCTCCATAGTTGAGTCTGCGACGGTATCTTGTTTGGAACTCTTCCAACATACCACCCCTCCATTGAGGGTAAACACAAAACCCGAAATGGATTTAGAATCATCCTTGTCACTTTGGATGCCGGAGTCGATAAAAGCCTCTACTTGGAGGTCCCCATTACCGTAAATCAAGAACATCTCCTTAGTCCTTCTCAAGTACTTGAGAATGTTCTTCACCGCTCTCCAATGTTTCTCACCTGGGTCAGACTGATACCTTCTTACCACACTAAGTGCGTAAGCTACATCTGGTCGGGTACATAACATCGCATACATTATTGATCCTACCGCCGAAGCGTAGGGTATAATGCCCATGCGAGCCCTCTCTTCATCAGTCTTTGGAGACATCTCCTTGGAGAGGGTGATTCCGTGACAAGCGGGCATATTTCCGCGCTTGGAATCTTCCATACTAAATCTCTTTAGTATAGTGTCTATATACCTGGACTGTGAAAGTCCTAATATTCTATTAGATCTATCTCGATAGATCTTAATGCCCAGAATGTATGATGCATCTCCCAAGTCTTTCATGGAGAATTTCTGTGACAAGAAGAGCTTTACTGATTGTAGTATAGGGATATCATTCCCTATCAGTAGTATGTCGTCGACGTACAAAACGAGGAAGACTACTGCTCCTTCTACAATCTTCCTATAAATACATGGTTCATCTACATTTTTGATAAAGTCAAATTCCTTGACTGTTTCATCAAAGCAGATGTTCCAACTCCGCGATGCTTGCTTTAACCCATAAATGGATTTAAGCAATTTGTACACTCTTCCGCTGCTTCCACTGTCTAAGAAACCTTCTGGTTGATCCATGTAAACACTCTCTTATAGATGTCCATTTAGAAAATCTGTTTTTACATCCATTTGCCAGATTTCATAGTCATGGAAGGCAGCAATGGCAAGCATGATCCGAATGGATTTAAGCATTGCTACTGGTGAAAAAGTTTCATCATAGTCCAATCCTGGTCTTTGACGAAAACCTTTTGCTACTAGTTTAGCTTTGTAGGTTTCCACTTGTCCAAATGTACCAATCTTCTTTTTGAAGATCCATTTGCACCCAACTGGTTTTACCCCACGAGGAGGAGCAACTTCTAAAGTCCATACTTTATTGGTGTACATGGATTCCATTTCGGATCTCATTGCATCCAGCCACTTCACTGAGTCGCTACTCGTGATAGCCTGCTGAAAACTAGTAGGCTCATCATCATCGATGATGCAATCCTCTCGATCCCCATCAAGAAGAAAACCATAGTATCTTTCAGGAGGATGAGAAAGCCTACTAGATCTGCGGAGTGGCGTTTGTTCGTCATGTTCTATTGAAATCTGAGATTCTTCTAAGTCTTCGGTTGCAGTTTGAGGTTCTGGAATTTCTTCCAGTTCTACCGTGCTCCCACTAATTTCTTTTGCAAGAAATTCGCTTTCTAAGAAGACGATGTGACGAGCGACAAACACCTTTTGTTCTTCAGTGTGGTAGACCATGTACCCCCTTGAATGCTTGGGGTATCCTACAAACTTGCATAAAACCGATCGTGCTTCGAGCTTGTCCGGATTATGCTTTTTAACATATACCGGACACCCCCATATCTTGATATACTTAAGATATGGTCTCTTCCCACACCACATTTCATATGGAGTGGTAGGTACAGACTTAGTTGGAACATTATTCAATAGGTATGCGGCTGATTCTAGAGCAAATCCCCAGAAGGAAAGTGGCAACTCAGCACTACTCATCATTGAACGCACCATATCTAATAGCGTGCGATTCCTTCTTTCTGATACACCATTATGCTGAGGTGTATAAGGTGGAGTAAGCTGAGAGAGAATTCCATTCGCTTTTAAGTATTCAAGAAAACTGGTACTTAAGTATTCTCCACCTCGATCAGATCGAAGTGTCTTGATGCCTTTACCAGTTTGTTTTTCTACTTCATTTTTATACTCCTTAAACTTCTCAAAAGCCTCGGATTTATGCTTCATTAAGAACACATGTCCATACCTAGAGAAGTCATCAGTAAAAGTGATGAAGTAGGAGTGACCACTTCGTGCATGTATAGACATCAGACCACATACATCACTGTGTACTAGTCCCAAGAGTTCAGTGGCTCTTTCTCCGTGTCCGGTGAACGGAGATTTGGTCATTTTTCCTTAGATACATGATTGACAAGTTGCATATGATAAATATTCAAACGGATCTAAATATCCATCTTTATGTAACTTAGTCAACCTTGTTTCATTTATATGACCAAGTCTACAATGCCATAGGAAGGCTTGATTCGAATCTGGAGCCTTTCTTTTACGCGTGTTTTGAATATTGAAAATTTGAGGTCGATTAAGTATGTATAGGCCGTTTTCCAGTGTGCCAAACCCAATCAGTTCTTGATTTAGGAGAATGTTCATGACATTTCTTTCAAGCACAAAATTATATCCTTTATTAGACAACAAAGATACTGATATAATATTACACAACATACTGGGAATACAAAAACAGCTGTACAATACCAAAATGTGTCCACTATTCAACCCTAGGTGATATTCCTCTATTGCAACTGCATCTACATGCATTCCATTGCCCATCCGGAGAGTCATATCACCTGCCCCCAGTACTCTACTATTTCTCAGATCCTGCAAAGAATTACAGATGTGAGAACCAGAACCGGTATCAAGTACCCATGAAGTAGAGTTTAATGAAAGACAATTTTCGATTACGAACACACCTGAAGCAGAAGCAACAGCTTGCTTCATGTCCTTGGCTTTAAAGGCCAAACAGTCCTTCTTCCAGTGCCCTTGCTTGTGACAATAGAAGCACTCATTCTTTTCTGCCTTCACCCTTCCTGCCTTGTTCGTTCCTTGCACCTTCTTGACCCCACCCTTCGGCTTGGTGGCTTTCATCTTCTTCTTCCCTTTAGCTTTCGCTTTAGATTTAGAAGAAGATGATTGGCCAACATACAGAACGGGGGTCTTCTCCTTTTTCAAGGAGGTCTCTGCTACCCTCAACATATTGAGGAGCTTTGGAAGATCCGCTTCCATTTCGTGCATGTTGAAGTTCAGCACGAACTGAGAGAAGGTGTGGGGAAGTGACTGCAAAATCAAGTCGATATACAAATCATTCTCTAGCACGCATCCCAGGTTTGCGAGTTCCTCAATGAGGGTGATCATTTTGAGGACGTGCTCTCCAACAGGCGATCCTGGAGCTAACCTCATCTGGAAGGGTTTCCTTAAGGTTTCGTACCTCGCGATACGGGAGTGTTCACCATACAATTCCTTGCAATGGAGGAATATGGATACAATATCCATACTCTCATGCTGTTTCTGGAGTTCATTATTCATGGATGCCAGCACGATACACTTAGCTCGCTCACAGTCTAGATCCCAGGTTTTACGAACTTCCTTGTCCGCAACTGAGGAATCTGGTCCTGGGATAAGGGGAGGAACAGCGGTGGTAACATATGCAACTTTGTCATCAGTCAGCGCAATATTGACGTTCCTTAGCCAATCTTTATAGTTCTGCCCGGTCAGTATATTCTTTTCAAGTAATAGTTTTAGTCCAGTTATGGTAGCTGCCAGAGAGAGAGAAAAGAAAACACTCAGCATATGCTCTTGCAAGTTTAGATTGGTTATTATTTTATCTAAACAGGATGGCTCCCACTGTTTCCTCAAATCCTTCTTCAAAACCTAAAAGAAGAACTAGTCAGGATTTAATCACACGTTACAACTCTTGCTTAACCTTTCAGCCAGGCTGGTGTTGGTACTTCGAGGGAGGTTTTCCAACGCTTTCGCGAAGTTCCTTAATTAAAGAACCTCTTTTCCCTAGAGGCGTAGCCCCTCTAACACCTTTCTAGGCACCTACTTGGTTTATAGCATTGATTGTTAAGTGAGAGAAATTCTCGAGAGTAATCCTACTCATCAGTGGGATCGGGATCCAACTATCATTGCATGATACCCTAGATGGAAGCCACTCTAGTCACCACACTCCAGAAGGTAAGCTAAATCTGCAAGTTTCCTTTATGATTGAAACTCCCGATGTGATTTTTACCCCAAGCACTTATAGACCTTGACGTAGGCCAACAAGTCATAAGACGCAAGTCAAGTTCTACCCGTCGTTGTCCTGATCAATTTAAATACATCGTACAAGCCCTTGACGTAGGCCAACAAGGTGTACGTCTGTATTAAACTAATGCATCTATCTATGCAACAAATAGGCACACACACTGCTACCATTCACTATGCCTTGACGTAGGCCAACATGCATAACATGAATACAATGTGCTGTCTATCTGAAACGACGGAGGGTTACTGCTGGTTTTTGGCAAAAAACCGTTAACGTAGTGAACTTGATTTGATCGAAGGAACTAAGATAGCTTTTATTAAAAGGAGTGATTTAAGCTCTGTATTTAAAATTTGCTTTTTTAAGAAAACCGAGTGGTTTTTAGAAATTGTTCCAACGATTCAGTTTAGGTTTTATTTTCTTTGCATTAATAATAATGCGTCCCATCTTTAACCTATCATTACAGATAACAACGAAAATACAACGTCCTCTTATGCCATCCGCATTCGCCACGGGATCCCGTCATCACCCGTTAGGTTACTTAACTAACGACAGAGCGGGGGCTAGGCTAGCGCGGGTGTAAAACATAAGCGACGTATAAATAGCTATCATATATAGATATTGTACATTTGTCAGACGCATTAATAGGCATTCTAGATCACAGATAAACAATATTGGATTTGCAAGCAATCCGCATTTCTTTTGAGCCTGCAATGAAAGACGGATTACACAGTTGTGATGAATAGCCATTTTCCCACCCCAGACCCCTACGGGTACGGCAAACTACCCGCCAAGTACCAGAAGTGAAGCGGTCTGCCCCAACACTTCAAAATACCCGGCAGTTTGTGCACCCCACCTTGGGTCTATCCTAGGAGCAAAAACAGTATAATACAACGGTGGCTACAACCGCAACCTGGATGTGCCCCGCAAAATAATATTACAACTTATTACATTTACATCAAATGAATTAATACAAAACCCCATCACAAAACCCGGCTAAACACCACAACAGTCCAATACAGTTTATATACACAAACAGTTATATATAACATCACAGATATGTGCAACCCCCTGCCAACCGACATACTAGCAGTTAGGGGAGGTTTACGAACACATAAAACATATCACAGATATAATCAAACAAGCAAATACCGTATAATTTCGATCGATTAAACACATTTAATTTTGCTCCAATACTTCTCTGTAAATCTGAAACCTGAGCAAAAATAAAAATTACCAGAAAACACCAAATATCACAGAGAAACAACACAAGAAACTTGGGATGATGAATCATCCAAAACGCGACGGAATCGCGGCGGATCTGTGGGATCGGCCGCGGTTCCGCGGCGCTATGGCCGATTCATGAGCCCAATTTTCTTGGGTGTTCTAATACATTCATTTAGGTTATTCTGAAGGTCCCTGAAAAATTTTTGGACCTCATTTAAAATTCGACAGAAAGTACATGATATCGGGGTTTTTCCGGTTTGTTTTTCCGTTCGAAATTCATACAGATTTGCAAGTGTGTTAAATACTATTTAGCTAGGCTTTGATACCACTGTAAGTCGATGTTCAATACCCCAATACTTATGGGGAGGCGGAAATATGAATAACAATCTTGTTCTATGATTAAACATCGAATAACCGTATGAATCGTTTGCTAAACAAGTTTTAACAAAAGCTATAGAGTTCTAAACTACTATGTTAAGAGATTATACCAAGCGGTTCTAGTCCTTCGTCTTAATGTTATCTACGGCCTCTTTGGATCTCCACGTCCTCTTCGGCTTTCTTCCGTGATAGACGATCCACCCGAGAACCCTAATCCAAGCTATAACCTCTAAACTTGAGGTTACTTAGTTTCTTTAGTTGCTAAATAGAGTAGCTAAGGTGATGTAGAGATAGGTTATGGAGTAATTAGTCTTTCCTAATCCTTGTTCTCAACTCATGAGGGTAGGATTAGGTTTGGTGAAGGAGAGAGAACTTGAAGAGAGAGAGTGAGAAGATGATAATGATAATAATAATAATGAAATAGCTTCTCACTTGATATATGAAACATAATGAATAAAAAGAAATGAATAATATGAGATTATTCATCATGTTTCATTAATGCAAGTGGGTGATTCATTATGTGAGTCATTAAACATTTAATAATGCATTAATGACATGATGAATCACTCACAATGAGTCACTAAATCATTAAATGAAAATGCCACTCTCCCTCCATGTCACATCCTTCTAGAAGCTTCTCGGAAAATTACGAGAACGCCCCTCATCCGTGAAAACACGGAAAAACTTTAGACTGTATAAATCCAATAACCTGATACTAGAATCTGGCTTAAACCAAAGCCGGCTAGAAAAAACTGTCCGAATGTCGTACGTGCGTTCAAACACGTATGCGTCCGAACCTTTGTCGTAAAACCATACGACCTCTATATCTTTTCGCCTGGGTTTGGGAAATCTCTATGTGGGATTCTAAAGACTCAACTACTACGCTGGCAGTGGGTTTAACCACAGACCGCAAGCGGCACTAGCTGTACGTAACGGTCGCCAGGTAGTTGTCGATAAGAAAGCTGATGAGGTAACCCATCTGAAATCCTACTGAGCCTGTCTGTGACAATATCCGCGCAGTCCGGTCTGTTCGTCTAAGAGTATCACATGTATAGTCTAGGGAAGTGGTGGACGTCAGACCCCTAATAACCGTACAAGTCGTATCGGTATGGTTCAAGACCACCCGAGAATCTACTGATCATTCCATCAGTAATTCTCAATCAGCCCTGGCCAGGGACTTATGGTAATGACCAAATGACCACAGTGCGATATCAACTCTCTATACCGGGAGAGACGAATCCCTAACAGTCGCTCACTGCCTCCACGTGGCTCGGGACTGTGCCCAACTGAAAACTGTTTGCACGACTCCTTTGAGCCGTGGTAGGGTAATAATCAAAGCACAGTGGGAACTCACACGAGACAAATGATGACCTTAAGTCAACGGACTATCTGCACACATGTCACCTGAGAACTGCTATCTGACGTTAGGTATAATACCATCCAGTCAGTTCTCGGCGAGTCCTGTCCGGTGTACTCACACCCAGTGAGCATCTGTATACAATCTTAGGTGAACACCACCAATGGTTGCGGGACCAATCCATTGCCCCTCGTCAGGGTCTATATATGTATACACTAGTCTACTCCGAAGTATCGATGCCCAATCTCGATACTCCTGCGACCAGGGACATCTAAGGGTGTGCCTATTGACTATCCAGCTCCCACTAGTATTACTGCCATCACAACGCCGATAGTCAGACAAAACACCCTATAGGCTTTATCAACATATATATATAAATACTAAGTAAAAAATATCATACGTTAAGACAAAGTCAAACCAAATACCGTACTATCATATCAAGCAAGACTGTCATGTACATACATATCCCAAGCAATCCTATACAATGTAGGCCTCTAGGGCATATATATCCAGCATATATGCACATGAGAAGCATGTCAGAACAACAAAGCAACGACATATATCTGAAGGCCAGCACGGCAGACGTCTGCAGACAACAAACTAAGACTAGAGACTGAAAGCCAGACGTCTAGTGGAGAGATGAAGCCCAACCTGAGACTCGAGACCAGACTTCTTAAGTCAATCCAGACGTCTTCTCAAGGAAATTGGAGAGATACAGATTGGAGACAGACGTCTGCCCTTGTGTAGGATAGACGTCTGCGGACGACAAATCTGCAGCGAATCTGTTTTGATAAAATTAGATTTATCTCTTGTTTAAGGTAGGTTTAGGGCTTGCCTATATAAGGGGACCTCTCTTACATGTATTAGATGTTGCTTAAATTAATCTAGAGAGAGATCATTGTATTGAGCAGGTGACGGATAGGGTTTGTGAGATCTAAGAGAAATCTCCTAGGGTTGCTCCGTAGTTATAATTGATTCAAGAATTCTAGTAGAAGTTTGCAGATTCCTCTCTGCCGGGGAGTAGCTATACGGTGGATGAACATCGTTAACAAATCCTCTCTTGTTTGTTTTTTATTTCTTATTTTATTTGCGTATCGTTTAATCGTTTTATCTTTCGCTGATTAATTGCGTGGTTGTGTTGATTGCGTGATTGTGTTGTCGCGAGCATTGTTTCCGTGTATCGGTTCCTCCCATCCCCAAAAGTCCTTCCTCTGCCTGACCCAAAAGCCCTCGACCGTGAATCACCCCCGTGTCAATCCCTTCTTGAATGTGCACTCTCGCCCTCTTCCGCACTCCCACCGAAGCTGCCCCTGACCGGAATAAAGTAACCATGTCAATACAATTGCCAATCCAAATAACAATTTAGGGCTTGTTATTGAAAATTCTCTTATTTCGATCTTTTCAAATCAGCTAACAAGTGGTTTGACACCCAAATATCTCAAGGAATTGAAATTTGGGGACAGACCTTGATCGTTTACTCTACGCACGACATAGATATTGCAAGTATTCTTCCAATATGTCCTGCTCATGCATTTTGATTCTAAGAATTCGCCACATGTTTCTCCATGAAGTAAGAATATATACCATCGACAATGGAAAATGACCGGTGACATGAATTCTAATCCAAATGTGTGTTAAAAGTCCAAGCATAATATATGAAGAGAGATATGGAAAACCATTTTCTAGAGATGAAAAAGAAAAGGGGTTAGCTCATCATGTTTGGATTGTGCATTAAAGGGAATAATATATTTGCCTTTCCAACTTTTGAAAATTTATTGACTCACCCTCCAAAAAGGAACAAACGATGAGGTAAGAGAAGGTGATTTCCTATGTGACAAGTTATCTATCTTTTTAGGTTGGGTAACGTTCACATATGTCTCACTCTCTCTTTCTCTTTCTCTTAAAGTGAATGGTGTGAATAAAGGAAAAAAATTGCAAGACAGAAGATTTTTCGGTGAACAAGATACTGGTAAGAGTTCCATCCAAATAACTTCACATGGGATCCAGTTAATAATCAGTTGCCATCACCATCATCAAATCCTCAAATCCTTGGTGGACCATGGCGTGTCTACTCAGTATTCTATTTTGCTCCCAACGCACAACTACTCCTTCATTGTCAAAATTCCATCAGGCAAATTCATCATCATCATCATCCTACACCAAGAAAATGACATCAGATGCTTCCTAGAGATTTTATAAAATGATTGTGCTTTGACTTGATGTTTAATTAAAATCAGTGAGGTTTGATGCAAATAATTTAACTAAGCTTATTCTTTGGATATCAGAATTGAATATTATGAGTGTGGTTTTTGAAAAATGGGCTTTGCATATCAAATTACTCTGTTTTTTTCCCTGTCCCAAAAGGGCCTTAGCTCACCTGATATTATCATTAACATTCGAAATGTCATGGATTACATTAATAAGGACAAAATTGGAAACACTCTGTCGGATGGAGGTCTGGATCTCCTTCAGATGTTGTCTTCCGTTGATCTGCAGCGAGCGTTGATGGATGGCTGAGATTGGATTGGAGGGTTGCCACCTGAAGCGTGTGGATCTCAGTGTGCTTGATTTGGAATGAAACCGAGATACCTGCAAGGAAGCCCCGGGTAGTTGTACCACCGTGGACCCTCCGACGATCAAGTTAGTCGAGGTATTTGGACAGAGTAGCGGCCTATTGGAGTAAAATTGCTTTACCTGAGTCGTCTGAGAGGGGGTTTATACAGCGGCAGCCATAGGCTGGCAGGCGCGAAATTTACGCCGGCCGTTACTTCCTTGGAGCCACGCCTGCACGAATGGCAGGATCCTCCATTAATGGCGAGGTAACGCTCGTTAACGATGGAACACGATGGCGTGGTACACGGAATCGTGGGGCGTCGGATATCTCGCGAATGGCGAAATTCGCGGAGCCATGTCCAGGACGCTTTTGATCTGCGCTCTGGGTCGGTCTTCTCCCCCGAGGAAGCTTAGCTCGGCGGGAGGCTCGGAGGCGGGCGGGAAGCCGAGCAAGCTTGGTTCGGTGATAGCTCGGAGGTGAACTAGAAGGGCCGAGGAGGCCCATCGTGCAGGAGGGCTCGGAGGTGAGCCAATGGTTGTTTGTAGGACGAGCACAGGAGTGTTTTAGGAGGTCATTGAAGGTTGAGAACATCCTCGGGTCGAAGGCCCGGGATATGCCTCCAATGTACCGTTCTTGCTGCTTTCTTGTAAGCCTTGAGACACGTCATCTGCCACGTGTCATGATCTTGGTGTAGGAATAGTTTAGCACCTTAGCAAGTTTTTGGCAAGTATCAAACATGCTATATTAATATTTTTTGGGATCCTAAACAAACCAACCAAGTAATCGAACTAGAGAATTAGGGTTAACTTTGCATGTAAACTACTTTACATCTAAGAGAGAGGGATTACAACCTTTGTAGTCTATTCCTTCACTTCATAAGCTCCGAGTAGTAGTCCCTTCGCCGCTATCCATGAACTCCCGGATTCTAGAGAGGTTACACAAGTCGAATGATCCATACTTGCTTGAAAACTTCGAAATCCAAGATGATCTATTTCGAGGAAACACGAACTCAAGTTATGACTTCACTAATTATGAATTAGTGAAGCTAACACAATAATCTATATGTCTAGTATAGAAGAGGATGATGAAGTAGGAATTTTACTCACTTTATTATTTAATTTCTCACTATTTTCTTCTTGATCTAAAAAGCTAGAAAGCAAAATGATAATGAGGAAGAAGAAGAAGAATGAAAGAGATTGAGGTTAGAAATGCAACCATGGGTCAAGTATATCACCCTTAACCATTGTAAAGAGTTAACCATGATTATGTGTCATGGTTGGGTTAGAAATATCTAGGGCAAAACAAAAAGGATGGACTTGGTCAATGTTAATCTACAAGCTTCATGAAGCTTCATCCATGACTCATTTCCACAATATGAATTACTTAGATATTTAAACTCAAACATTACATATAGCATGGTATAATTCTCATACATCCATATTGCATGTATAACCTAGCATGCTATAATATTATATATCACATATATAATATTTATGTAACAAAAAAAAAACAATACAAAAAACATATATAACATATATGTTAAATGTATCATAAGTGAGAATAATAAATACTTAAGTGAGCATATAATATATATATATATATATATATATATCATTTTATCGAATCAACACTTGATCAAATAACCCGGCTATATCATATATAACCGGCCGATATCATATATCGCGAGAATAGAATACGGTATCACATATCGTATTAATCTCGGTCCCCACACATATCACATATGTGCTCCTACTTCGTTTCTCCTGAGCCAGGAAATCTCTGTGTAGGATTCTAAAGACTCGTCAATACGCCAGCAGTAGGTGATGATCATATCAAACACCTACAAGCTACAAGCATGTCAGCTAAACGTAACAGCCACCCGGGTAATGAGCGACCAGAAAATCAGAAAGCAAGCATGTACATACTACCGCGAATCCAGTCAGTAACACTACCATACAGTCTGGTCTCTTCGTCTGATATGTAGCATATCCAGTCTAGGGGTGGTAAACGTCAGACCCCAGTAACCGATAAGTCGTGTCGATGTGAGGCTCATAACGGGTCAAGAAACTATTGATAACTCTTACCAGTAAATCTCCATATCAGCCCTGACCATGTCCTTCCAGTTATAGCCAATCGAACACAGTGCAACATCAACTCCCAATACCGGGAGAGAAGAAACCCCTCCTATCGCTCATTGCTTCCATGTGATTTGGGACTGTACCCAAAAGCCACCGTTTTGCACGCCCTCTTGGACGTGGTAAGGTGGAAATCAAAGCACGGTGGGAATCACACAAAACTCTATGACAATCTCGCGTCTACAGACTAACCTGTACCAGTGTCACCGGAGAACTTCTATCTGACAATAGGTATAATACCATCCAGGAGTTCTCGGCGAGTCCGTTCAGTGTACCCAGTCTCCACTGAGCACCCATATACCATCTTTGATGTCCAACACCAATGGATACGGGATCATCCATCGCCCATCATATGGGTCAAGATGCGTGTACGCTAGTCTACTCTGGAGTATCGATGCCCTGTCTCGATACACCCTCGACTAGGAATAGTTATAGGATGTACTCGTAGACTACCATGGCCCCACTAGTATGATCTCATCATAGTCCTAGTAGTCGAGTACAGATCCTAAGGGCTTTATCAACATGTGAGAGCAAGACAGTAAACTACAAGTCAACATGTTAAGACAAAGTGTAACCAGATAGTATACTATCATGTCGAGAAAGAAAGTCCTCTCTATATATATCCAAGCATCCTTTATAATATAACAATGGCCTCTAGGGCATATACGTAACTAACAATCTCCCATTTATACTAAAGCCAGCTGTTGTAGTATCTCATAACCAACAACCCGAAGAGTCTCTCAAAATGTATCTGGGGTATGGCCTTCGTGTGTGGATCCGCAGTGTTGTCCTTCATATCAACTCTCCTGACCTCGATCTCCCGGCGATCAACTATCTCCCGGATCAGGTGATACCGCCTCAGAATATGTCTGGACTTCTGATGGGACCTGGGTTCCTTGGCTAAAGCCACTGCTGCATTGTTATCACAATACAGAGGTATTGGATGCTCAATGCACGGAACCACATCAAGTTCAGTGATGAACTTCTTTATCCTAACAGGCTCTTTGGCAGCATCGTTGACAGCGATGTATTCAGCTTCCATCGTCGAGTCTGCCACGGTTTCCTGTTTGGAACTCTTCTAACAAACCGCCCCTCCATTTAGGGTAAAGACAAATCCCAAGTGCGACTTAGAGTCATCCTTATTACTTTGGAAGCTCGAATCGGTAAAGGACTCCACCTGGAGTTCTCCGTTACCATACACCAAGAACATCTCTTTAGTCTTTCTCAAGTACTTGAGAATGTTCTTCACAGCTGTCCAGTGATTCTCTCCAGGATCTGCCTGATACCTACTCACTACACTTAGTGAGTATGCTACATCGGATCTGGTACATAGCATCGTGTACATGATAGAACCTACTGCCGAAGCATAGGGTATCCATTGCATGCGAGCTCTTTCCAAATCAGTCTTGGGAGACATCTCTTTGGAGAGAGTGAGTCCAGAGATCAAGGGTAAGTACCCACGCTTGGATTCTTCCATACTAAACCTCTTTAGTATGGTGTCAATGTACCTGAATTGGGACAATCCCAGTATCCGTTTAGATCTATCTCTATAGATCTTAATCCCCAAAATGCAGGAGGCATCACCTAGATCTTTCATTGAGAATCTATGTGGTAAGAAGAGCTTGACCGAGTGCAGCATAGGAATATCATTTCTTATCAAGAGTATGTCATCCACGTACAATATGAGGAAGACAACCATACTCTCTGCCACCTTCTTATATATACAAGGTTCATCTATATTTTTGATGAAGTCAAACTCTTTGACTACCACATCAAAACATATGTTCCAACTCCGCGATACCTGCTTCAACCTATAGATAGATTTAAGCAGTTTGCATACCTTTCCGCTGCTCCCACTGTCTACGAAGCCCTCTGGCTGAGTCATGTACATGCACTCTTCCAAATCACCATTTGGAAAGGCGGTCTTAACATCCATTTGCCAGATTTCGTAGTCATGGTATGCAGCAATGGCAAGTAAGATCCGGATGGACTTAAGCATAGCCAATGGAGAAAAGGTTTCGTCATTATCCACACCTGGTCGTTGACGAAAACTCTTTGCAACAAGTCTAGCTTTGAAAGTCTCAACTTTTCCATCTACACCAAGTTTCTTCTTAAAGATCCATTTGCTCCCAATGGGTTTTACCCTTTCAGGAGCAATTTCCAAAGTCCATACTTTGTTAGTGTACATGGATTCCATCTCAGATCGCATTGCATCCAGCCATTTCACAGAGTCACCACTCGTGATGGCCTGCTCGAAGCTAGTTGGGTCATCATCTTCCATGATGCAATACTCTCTCCCACCATCAATGAGAAAACCGTAGTATCTCTCAGGTGGATGAGGAACCCTACTAGATCGGCGGAGCGGCTGAGGTTCGTCGGGAACTCCTGAATCTTCTGGTTCCACTAAATCTTCAGTTGCAGTTTGTGTTATTGGAACTTCTTCCAGCTCTACCTCTTTGCCACTAATTTCTTTTACAAGAAATTCCTTTTCTAAAAAGGTGGCATGTTGAGCAATAAAGACTTTTTGTTTCTCAACGTGGTAAGAAAAATATCCTTGAGAATTCTTTCGATATCCCACAAACTTGCAAAGAACTGATCGTGCCTCGAGCTTGTCCGGATTTTGCCTTTTGACATAGGCCGGACAACCCCATATCTTAACTCGTTTAAAATATGGTCTCTTCCCACTCTATATCTCATATGGTGTGGTGGGTACAGATTTAGATGGAACTAGATTCAATAGGTATATAGCTGTCTCAAGCGCATACCCCCAAAAGGAAATAGGTAACTCAGCAGTACTCATCATAGAGCGCATAATATCTAATAGGGTGCGATTCCTCCTCTCTGATACACCGTTGTGCTGTTGTGTATAGGGAGGAGTAAGCTAAGAGAGAATCTCATTCTCTTTTAGATAATCCATGAACTCTTTGCTCATGTATTCTCCTCCTTGATCAGATCGAAAGATCTTAATATTTTTGCCTGTTTGGTTCTCTACTTCGTGCTTATATTCCCTGAATTTCTCAAAATCTTCAGACTTGTGTTTCAACAGGAATACATGTCCGTATCTTGAGAGATCGTCAGTGAATGTAATGAAATACGAAGAACCATTCCTGGCATGTATAGACATGGGACCGCATACATCACTATGTATCAGTCCTAATAGTTCCGTAACTCTTTCTCCGTTTCCACTAAATGGAGTTTTGGTCATCTTGCCTTTGAGACATGATGGGGAAGTGTTATAAGATGAAAAATCGAACGGATTCAAATATCCATCCTTATATAACTTAGCTAGCCGTGTCGCATTGATATGACCTAGTCTACAATGCCACAAGAAGGATTCGTTCATTTCTGAACTCTTCCTCTTGTGTGTTTTCTGTATGTTAAGAACTGTGTTTTTATTTAGAATGTATATGCCATTATGTAACGAGCCTGATCCAATCAACTTTTAATTTAGGAAGATGTTCATAACATTATCCTGTATTACAAAATTATATCCTTATTTACTTAATAAAGAAACTGATATAATGTTGCATATCATGCTCGGTATGTAATAGCATTCGTTTAGAATCAATGTATTACCACTTGGTAATATAAGGTGATATTCGCTAACTGCTTTGGCTACAACATTTTTACCATTACCTACTCTTACGGAATGATCAGCCATTCCCAGTTCTCTACCTTTCTTTAGCCCATGCAATATATTGCATATATGGGATCCTGATCCGGTATCTAATGCCCAGGACGTAGAGTGAACTGAGAAACAGTTCTCGGTAACTAACACATCCGAAGAAGATACATCAACATTTTTATTCTTCGTTTGGACGGCGTGTGAATTCTGGTATTCCCATATTTCCTGTTCAGTCTTAGAACTATTATAAGAAAGAACGGAACCAACGTTCCCCTGCTCAGTATAACAAACGGGTTCGGTTAATACATCCATATTATTATCTTGATTAAGGCCTGACATGGTCGCTACCTGGAGAGAGAGAGAGAAGAAAAAACACTTTAGCGTGCGCTCTTGCAAGATTAGATTGGTTATTATCTTATCTAATCAGGATGGCTCCCACTGCTTTAATCAAATCTTCCTTCAAACCCTAAAAGGTAAGATTAGCTGGGATTAATTATAACTTACAAGTTCGTCAATCTTTCAGCCAGATTAGTGTTGGTACTTTGAGGGAGGTTCCCCGTACTTTCGCACGGACCTAATTAGAATAAACCTCGTTTTCCCAGAGGCATAACCCCGTTAACACATTTCTAGACACTTACTTGATCGGCTAATTGTCATGTGTAAAACTCTCGCAGGAGTAACTCTTTTTCGCAGTGGGTATCGGGATCCATCTATCTCATAGAAGGTATGCAATCTCATTGCAAATTTCAACACTTGAAATTCCTGATAATTATTTTACCCCTAGCGATCTATGACCTTGACTAAGTCAACAAACCATAAATCGGAAATCAAATTCAATCCGTACATTTCCCGATTGAATTAAACCCACCCGTACGACCCTTGACTAAGTCAACAAGGCCGTACGACTACCCTAATCCAATCGCATCTCATGCTTTAGCAGATAAACAGTATTTAGCTACCGTACACTACGCCTTGACTAAGTCAACAAACGTAGCACGGATACTAAATATTACTTATGAGAAGTGACGGAGGGTTACGACAGGTTTTTATAAAAACCTTTTACGTAATGAACTTGATATCATTGTAGAAACAAGTGAATCTGAAAAGGAGTGTTTTTGAGGCTTTTACCAGCTCCGTTGTCACTCCCGGTGAAGGGATCTCGACTCTTTCCTTATCGAATAAGGTGCTGGATATTCTACAAGGAATACCGCTATGCAAAGCAAAAACTATAGAAGCAGTCAAAAAAAAACCGAGTGAGTTATAGCATCTGCTAGTTTCGCTAAAGAGGTCACTCCCGGTGAAGAGATCTCGGTTCTTTCCTTATTGAATAAGGTGCTGGATATTCTACAAGGAATACCGCTATGCAAAGCAAAAACTGTAGCTACCCTTTTTGAAAATTTGATTCTACAACATCTTTTAGGTTTCTTTTCTTTTATTAATCTCTTTAATAAATCCCATCATTTAAACTTCCTAAGCATCACAGAAGAAACGAAAGCAGTAATATTTATATATCATATATATTGTATAAGCATTCATTTCAGGCAGTAATATGATCTCATCACAGAACATTGCAGTAGAAGTCAACATATGAAATATTGGATATGCTAGGACGTCCATGTTTTATTTTGAGCCTGTATAAAACACGGATCCTACAGTCGCGATGAATAGCCAAACCCACATCCCTAGACCCCTACGAGAGCGGTAAGTAACCCTGCCAATTCTAGGGTTAGGAGACCCGGTCTCGACTCCTCGAGATGGCCTCCCACTGGACCCTAGAACCCGGTTACTTGTGCTCTCCATCTTGGGTCTATCCTAATGAAGAAAAGTAAATAATATACAATGGTGACATCATCTTCAACCCGGAAGTGCCCCAATAAAAGAATATTATATTCAAATGAATTTTACATGAATGAAAAAGAAAACTCTCATCTTACATAAAACCCCAGGCTATTCAATACACAACGATCCAATATAACATATCACAGCAACACATAATCATCACAGATAACTAGACGAAATTAGATAATTCGATAGATACAAAGAATTCCCAAAAATTCCCAGAGAGCTCAACACTTGAGCACAGTTAAAATTAACTAGAGGCATACCACAATACCTACGGACCAACAGCTGAAGGGCCGACCTAAGCCTTTCAAGTGGCACCGCGGATCCGCCGCCAAAACCAGGTTTTGGCCGCGGATCTACGGTCACTTAGACGAGTTAGGGTTTCGTTCTTTAGGTGTGTCCATAGAATTCCCTGCATGATTTTCTGAATATTTTTAACATGGAAAAATTCAACTTTTGAAAAATTTCCAGAAAAGAGGTCGTTTTGGGGTTCGATCGGACTTCTAAATTCGTCTAGACAACTCCTAATGCTCTAGCTTGGCTCTGATACCATTGTAGGGATAGCTTAGCAACTTAGCAAGTTTTTGGCAAGTATCAAACATGCTATATTAATATTTTTGGGGGTGCTAAACAAACCAACCAAATAATCGAACTAGAGAATTATGGTTAACTTTGCATGTAAACAACTTTACATCTAAGAGAGAGAGCTTACAACCTTTGCAGTCCATTCCTTCGCTTCATAAGCTCCGAGTAGTAGTCCCTTCACCGCGATCCATGAACTCCCGGACTCTAGAGAGGCTCCACAAGTCGAATGATACATGCTTTCTTGAAGACTTCGAAATCAAAGATGATCTACTTCGGGAAAACACGAACTCAAGCTATGACTTCACTAATTATGAATTAGTGAAGCTAACATACTAATCTATATGGCTAGTATAGAAGAGGATAATGAAGTAGGAATTTTGCTCACTTTATTATTTAATTTGTCACTATTTTCTTCTTGATCTTAAAAGCTAGAAAGCAAAATGAGAATGAGGAAGAAGAAGAAGAATGAAAGAGATTGAGGTTAGAAATGCAACTATGGGTCAAGTATATCACCCTTAACCATTGTAGAGAGTTAACCATGGCTATGTGTCATGGTTGGGTTAGAAATATCTAGGGCAAAACAAAAAGGGTGGACTTGGTCAATGGTAATCTACAAGCTTCATGAAGCTTCATCCATGACTCATTTCCACAATATGAATTACTTAGATATTTAAACCCAAACATTACATATAGCATGGTATAATTCTCATTCATCCATGTTGCATGTATAACTTAGCATGCTACAGTATTATATATCACATATATAATATTTATGTAACAAAAGAAAATAATACAGTAAACATATATCACATATATGTTAAATGTATCATAAGTGAGAATAATAAATACTTAAGTGAGCATATAATATATATATATATATATCCTTTTATCGAATCAACACTTGATCCAATAACCCGGCTGTATCACATATTACCGGCCAATATCATATATCGCGAGAATAGAATACGGTATCACATATTGTATTAATCTCGGTCCCCGCACATATTACATATGTGCTCCTACTCCATTTCGCCTGAGCCAAGAAACCTCTGTGTAGGACTCTAAAGACTCGTCAATACGCCAGCAGTAGGTGCTGATCATATCAAACATCTACAAGCTACAAGCGGTCAGCTAAATGTAACAGCCACCCGGATATTGAGCGACCAGAAGATCAACAAGCATGCCTGTACATACTCCTGCGAATCCAGTCAATAACACTACCATATAGTCTGGTCTCTTCGTCTGATATGTCGCATATCCAGTGTAGGGGTGGTAAACATCAGACTTTAGATAAGTCGTGTCGATGTGAGGCTCATAACGGGTCGAGAAACTACTGATAACTCTTACCAGTAAATCTCCATATCAGCCCTGGCCAGGGACTTCCAGTTATAGCCAATCGAACACAGCCCAACATCAACTCCCAATACCGGGAGAGACGAAACCCCTCCTATCGCTCATTGTCTCCATGTGATTTAGGACTGTACCTAAAAGCCACCGTTTTGCATGCCCTCTTGGACGTGGTAAGTTGGAAATCAAAGCACAGTGGGAATCACACAAGACTCTATGACGATCTCGGGTCTATAGTCTAACCTGTACCAGTGTCACTGGAGAACTGCTATCTGACGATAGGTATAATACCATCCAGGAGTTTTCGGCGAGTCCGTTCAGTGTACCCAGTCTCCACTGAGCACTCATATACCATCTTTGATGTCCAACACCAATGGATATGGAATCATTCATCGCCCATCATATGGGTCAAGATGCGTGTACGCTAGCCTACTCTGGAGTATCGATGCCCTGTCTCGGTACACCCTCGACTAGGAACAGTTATAGGATGTACTCGTGGACTACCCTGGCCCCACTAATATGATCTCATCATAATCCTAGTAGTCGAGTACAGATCCTAAGGGCTTTATCAACATGTAAGGGCAAGACAGTAAACTACAAGTCAACATATTAAGACAAAGTGAAACCAGATAGCATACTATCATGTCAAGCAAGAAAGTCCTCTCTATATATATCCAAGCATCCATTATAATATACATCATATGTACAACAATGGCCTCTAGGGAATGTACATAACTAGCACTGGGGAGTTTTCAGTACCGAGAATCATTATTAGCCCCCCACTCTCGTCCCGACCTATTTATGGGTCTGGTTGAGAGTGGTCTGATCGGTCACCTGGGCTAAGTTCTTATTTGAAGACATCTTCGACGCAGATTCCTGGGCAGTTAGTCGTATTTTTTGATGACGTCAGCGGATCAGAGAAGAGATCGTGCACTTGAAGAGTCGTATTTTTTGAAGACATCTTCGACCGTACGTTAACAGAGGCGCCATGCCACGTGTCCGGCGCTGGTTGGCTGACGCGAAGGGCCGCCGGTGTCGTTTGCGCTTGAGGGGATGCGCCCACTGACCGTGTGACACGTGGAACGTTGATGGCCGTCGAACGCGAAGCATTTTTTTGGCGGGAAACGATCGGCGCCATTGGATGCGCTTGCTGACTGGTATAAATAGAGGTCGGGTCTGCCCCAAGGGTCCACACTTCACTAAATTTCTTCATCCCTTCATGTGTTAGTTCGGCACTCTTCCCTTTAGGTCGGATTTCTTGCGTTCTTTCCTCGGACGTCTCTTTCCTTTGCTCAGGTTAGATGTCTTCCTCTGGGGAGTCTGTTGAGGTATTAGAGGTAGAATCTAAGGAGTCTTCTACCGCTTCTTCCTCTGCCTCTGCCTCTTCCTCGTCCAAGTCGGAATCCTCCCGCGGAGTTAGGGTTAGTCCTACCACCCGGGGTCGTGCGGTGGGGAAGGCCCCCAAAGCGCGTATCAAGAGTGTCCGTGATGCGCCTTCCCTCCTGAGGCATATGGACGAGCTCACCACATTCCGAGCTCGTTTCCACATTCCCGCCGGCTACTCGCTTCGCTTGGCCGGAGAGGGAGAGAGGGCAGGCCAGGTACGGGGCAAGGAGATTGCCTTGTACTCGGAAACCTTTTGGGCCGGAATGCGTCTGCACTTCTCCCCCGAAGTGAGTGAGGCGCTGTGTTGCTTTCAATTAGCCCCAGACCAGCTAGTGCCGAACTCATGGAGGATTCTCCTCGGGTTCCTGGTTCGGTTAAGACCGCAGGAGATCCCTTTTAGCCTGAACCTTCTCCTTTCCTTCCTCTGCTTCAAAAATCACCCCGGTACTTGTAGGGATGAGCCTAACTGGGTATACGTTTCTTTTAGAAAACACAGAGGAGGGGCGGCCGGGTCGGGGGTCGTAGCAGTACCTTCTTCCATTCATGAATGGAATGAGACGTTCTTGTTTGTTGGCCCACCCAAGGTTGAGAATTGGCCTGTGCCTATCTACTGGCACAGGGCCAACATCCCACGGGTGAGGAGGTCATCCGATCCCGATGCGATGGCAGTGTCGGCATGGGAGCCCGTCCATCGGGCCAATGTGTTGCTGTCCGAGCAGGCCCTCAGTTGGGCCGGGCTCAACCCCGCTCAGTTTGCGTGTAAGTTAGGAGCATAGACGACCTGTTTAGACTTATGTATTCTTCCACTCTTTCTGGCATTGCTAACTCCATCTTTGTATTTTTTCTTTTTTTGCAGAACCGATGGACCGATCTAAATTTCGGGCAGCCATGGCCGAGAAGAAAGGGAGGAAGGCCGAAGGCGCCGGCCCGTCATGCCCTGATGTGAGCCCGACCCCGTCGGTGGCCGCTCTGGCTAGGCGTTTCACTACTCCTCGGGCTCTGGAGACCAGCCACGGGGAAAGCCGTAAACATGCTCGGAAGCAGGAACCCCAGGTCCTGAAGTTGGCGGATGAGGCCGACCCTCTTGTGGCCCTCCTCAAGCGGTGCAAGAGGACGGCGTCCCGAGCCCTGTCTTCCCCCATCTTTATACAGGAGGGAGATCTTTGGTACGAGTTGCCCTCGAGGATTTCTGTCGTCGATAGCTTGCGCTCCGAGATGGAGCGGTTGGCTAGGGGCAGAATCCTCTTGGGACCTTCAAAGCCCAAATCGCGGCCATAGCTCAGGAGGCCGTGCAGGTTAGTGTCCGTCTCCCATTCGGGTTTTCATTAAGCCTTTTTCTTGGCAGGATCGGATACCTTTTTAACCCTTCCTTTTGTTTTCCTCAGGTCTTCCAGCACCGCGCCCTCATTGCCAACATGGAGCATGAGGAAATCGTCCCGGCGCTGTATTTAACGGGCAAGTCTTCCTCGCGGGAGGAGAGCCTGAGCAAGGAGCCGCATCAGGCGAGAGAGAGGATCGCCGCCCTCGAAGACCGGGTGTCTGCAGAGGAGGGGGTGAATGCCAACTGCCGGGAGACCATCCGAGCTTTGATAGAGTCCAACAAGGTCGTTGAGGCCAAGTTGGAGGATTCCAGGGTGCTCGCCGCCACTCTGAAGAAGACGCGGGACACCCTAAAATGGGAAAACAAGGCGATGAAGGAAGGGATGAGGCGAGCCAACCTCCAGGTTGCGAAGACGGTAGAGAGCTACAAGACGTCGGATCAATTCTACGCCGTCCTCGCTGACGCCTCGACCCTCGTCTGGCCTGATGCCCTCGACGCCGTCAAGACGCTAATGCCGGAGTTTCCCGACGATAAGCTCCGGCTCGAGTACTCCCTCGAGGGTGAGGTGTAAGGGGATGCCGCCGGAAGCGTCGCCCGGGGGAAGGCCCCTGGTGGGGGCGTTGGGGAGAAGTCGATCACCCCGGCTCCCAATGCCGAAGCTCCTGCTATGGTCGCCGACCCTCAAGCCGCCACCCCGGCTCCCGATGCTGCCGTGGAGCACGTCGAGGTCCTTCCCGGCCCCGAGGCCTGAATCTCCCTGCTTTCTTTTTATTCTTTTCTTGTTTTTTGTTTTGGAATTTTGTAAGCCTTCGGGCGATTTTGTAAGGATGAGGAGCCCACAAAACCTTTGTAAAGACTCCCGAGTTGTAAATAAAGCCCTTTTGCAGAAATTTGTGTCGCAATGTTTTCATTTTGTGGTAATTGTCTTCATTTTGCTTGCCTTATGAATGCCGGAAGGTCTTTTAGTTAGCGATCGCGTGTCGAGTTAAATCCAATTATTTGAAGTGTACAAAAGCCGGTGTAAGATCGGCGTCGTTGTGGCCCCGAAGTCGAGATGGCGATCGCTCATGGGAGATACATCGAGTTGGACCGGCGACCACTGCTCTTAAGATTGGTCGGCGTTGCCGAGGTTGAGGACTTCTGACCCTTAGCATAGATGGGTAGGGAGTTACCCACTAAGGATGGACCGAGCAGGGAAGCTGCTCGGTGGCCTCTGGACGAAGGCTTCGATCCTTGGCGTTGGTGGGTAGTAAACTACTAGCCATGGATGGACCGAGCAGGGCAGCTACTCGGTGGCCTCTTGGCGAGATCTTTGATCCTTAGCGTAGATGTGTAAGAAGTTACCCGCTAAGGATGGACCGAGCAGTGAAGCTGCTCGGTGGCCTCTTGGTGAGGGCTTTGATCCTTGGCGTCGGTGGGTAGTAAACTACCAGCCATGGATGGACCGAGCAGGGAAACTGCTCGGTGGCCTCTTGGCGAGGGCTTCGATCTATGGCGTTGGTGGGTGGTAAACTACCAGCCATGGATGGACTGAGCAGGGCAGCTGCTCGATGGCCTCTTGGCGAGGGCTTTGATCCTTAGTGTAGATAGGTAAGAAGTTACCCCTAAGGATTGACCGAGCAGTGAAGCTACTCGGTGTCCTCTTGACGAGAGCTTCGATCCTTGGCGTCTGTGGGTAGTGAACTACCAGCCATGGATTGACCGAATAGAGTAGCTGCTCGGTTGCCTCTTGGTGAGGGCTTTGATCCTTAGTGTAGATGGGTAAGAAGTTACCCACTAAGGATTGACCGAGCAGTAAAGCTGCTCGGTGGCCTCTTGACGAGGGCTTCAATCCTTGGTGTCGGTGGCTAGTGAACTACCAGCCATGGATTGACCGAGCAGGGTAGCCATTCGGTTTCCTCTTGGTGAGGGATTTGGTCCTTAGTGTATATGGGTAAGAAGTTACCAACTAAGGATTGACCGAGTAGTGAAGCTGCTTGGTGGCTTCTTCGTGATGGCTTAGATCCTTAGTGTAGATGGCTAAGAAGTTACCAACTAAGGATTGACTGAGCAGTGAAGCTGCTCGGTGGCCACTTGACGAGGGCTTCGATCCTTGGCGTTGGTTGGTAGTGAACTACCAGCTATGAATTGACTGAGCGGGGTAGCCGCTCGGTTGCCTCTTGGTGAGGTCTTTGATCCTTAGTGTAGATGAGTAAGAAGTTACCCACTAAGGATTGACCGAGCAGTGAAGCTTCTCGGTGGCCACTTGAGGAGGGCTTTGATCCTTGGCATCGGTGGGTAGTAAACTACAAGACATGGATGGACCGAGCAGGGCAGCTGCTCGGTTTAGCAAGGCGTTGCCTGACCTTCCTGGGAGTGTGAATATCGAGAAGAGTGACTGTCACGGGCGGCACGTGGCAGAAACGCATAGGTGAGGCGAGGCCTTCCAATATCCGTGTCATTCCGACTTTGATTCGCTGAGAAATACGGGATGCCCGCCACGTGGCGGTACAATATTTGAAGAATTGAGCGAATCCCTGGATTCATGCCCATGCGCGTGCAAATTTGTACTCTTGGGGATTCCGTAGAGGCTATAAATAGAGAAGGAGATGGGTTTGTTTCAGCATTGCTTCTTGGAGATGGCCGGGCATATTTACTCGATTGAATAGATCGTCACTCCCGATGATGTCTACCTATATAAGAAATCTGTTTCCGAGGATAGGTACCGGGGAGTGGTCCAACGCATCGAGGATCACATCGGCCGTCTACTCCCTTGCCTATCTCCCCTCTTCCAATTGCTGATGTACGCAATTTGGAGGAGGTCCCCGGGTTTGTACAACCCCCTTGCCGAGGAGTTGCTGGATGAGGCCCTCGACATGGTCCGTACGATTTACGTCATCGGTCTCATCTCGAAGATCAGGCACGACCGATCTGTGGCCCTCATTTTGGAGTACTTCCAAAAGAGACAGATCTTGAGCTAAGGCTTGGCTAGTGGAGCGCCCAACCCTTCCGTGGCATCCCGGGTTCGCGTGCAGCATCAGCGGGAGTGGGCTGCAGAGGCTATGGCTTGGCTGACGGAGATCTCCTCGGAGTATCATCAGGAGTATTTCCTTGACCCCGTTCCCCCTCTGTTGTAATAATTTTTTTATGTATGGCTGGGGAGCCCACAATACCTTTTTATAAGTAAATAAAGCTCCCTTTTTGTGACGTATTGACGTTTCCTGTTTTTTCTTCTGAGTACATTTGAGTATTTTCACGAATTGAAATCCGGGTCCTTTGGAACGAGGAAGAGGGAAACACATAGGAGAAGTTTTCTTCTTATTTAGAAAAAGACTTGGAAAAGTTTACATCGCTTTGTCAAAGAATAAACATGTACTCATAGGTATACTTTTCAAATGTACGACTTGAGCTTCTCGGCGTTGTAGGGCCATGGAAACTTGCGACATGCCTCGTCTTGTAAGCGATAGGCCCCACCGGGCAAGATTCCGGAGATGAGGAAGGGGCCGTCCCACTTCGGAGAAAACTTATGCAATTTTCCCTGATCAACAAACTCGTTCCACCTTAGGACCATAATCTACGATCTTGAAGGAACGATGCTTGACCCGAGCGTTGTAGTAGCGGGCAGTCTGTCGTTGGTAAGCGGAAGCTCTGATATGTGCCAGGTCCCGCTTCTCCAGTAAGAAGTCCAAATTAGTCCGGAGAGCCGAGGTATTTGATTCGTCGTCAAAGAGTTCGACCCTGTAACTGGGCAGCCCGATCTCTGCTGGGACCATAACCTTAGTGCCATAGCAGAGGTGAATGGGGTCTCTCCAATGGGGTCTTTTTCGATGTGCGCAAGGCCCATAAGACCCGGGGTAATTCATCGACCCAACTGCCCTACCGTCCTTCCAGGCGAGCTCGAGGTCCTCGAATGACATCCCTGTTAGCAACATCGGCCTGCCCGTTGCACTGGGGGCGCACGACTGTGGCCAACTTCATCAGTATATGGTGTTCTCTGCAGAATCCTTTAATTCTTTCGTTTTCGAAATTCGTCCCGTGGTCGGTGATGATACACCTTGGGATCCTGAACCGGAATATTACGTTGTTCTGCAGGAACTTGATGGTCGTGGTAGCGTCTGGTTTTTTGATGGGGATAGCCTCGATCCACTTCGTAAAGTATTCCACCGCGACGAGGATGTATTTGTGCCCACCCGTATCTGTAGGGAGTTGGCCTATCATGTCTATTCCCTACTGGAGAAACGGCCATGGGGATGTCAGGGTAGTCGGGTCGGTAACAGGAAAGCGAGGTATGCTGCCGTGGAGTTGGCAACCCTTGCACCTTCTGACGAGCTTCTAAGCGTCATGATAGATGGTCGGCCAATAGTACCCTTGGAGGAGCGTCTTCTGGACTAAGGTACGGGCCCCTTGATGTGCTTCACCGACCCGTTCGTGGACCTCACAGAGGACATAGTCGAGTTCGTGGAGGTCGACGCACCGAAGCAGGGGTTGAGTGAAGAATTTCTTATAGAGATTCCTATTGCTCCAGACGAAACGGCGGGATTTGGCTCGGAGGCGGCGGGCCTCCCCATAATCTCCGGGGAGCGTACCGTCCTTCAGGAATTCCACGATGGGCTTCCTCCAATCTTAGTCCTCTTCCTGGGCCATGTAAACTTAGAGCGATGTCGCTCTGTCTTCCACGCTGGGCCGTGGCAAGGCTTCGAAGACGATATTTCTCTTTTTGTTGGCCATGAAGGACGAAGCTAGCTTGCTTAGGGCATCGGCCTGAGCGTTTAGGTGCCGGTGGATCTACTCCACTTGAACTTCATCGAAGTACTTTAGCAGCCTTTTTACCTCGGCTATGTACTTCACAATTAGGGGCTCCCATGCCTCGAAACGGCCGGTCACTTGGCCGATGACTAGAGCGGAGTCGCTATGGATTCGGATTGTCTTCAGCCCCACTCCGGAGGCAATCCGTATTCCACCCGAGCTTCAAAGAATACTCCATCTCTGCCTTGTTCGGGCCCCGAATGATGAGGCCGGCACCATATCCTTCCTCGGTTGATGACCCGTCGATGTAAAGGACCCAATCGGGGACGGAGTCTGGCCTCTCTTTGATCTAGGGTTGAGATCCGGGGGCCGGCACGGACACTGCCTCGTTGTTAGGGATAGTGCATTCGAGGATAAAATCGGTCAGGGCTTGTGCCTTGATAGCTTGGTTCGGGCGGTATTTGATGTCGAATTGGGACAACTCCCACCTTCACTTCTCCAAACGACCAGAAGACTCGGGGGAGGTGAGAATAGCCCCTAAAGGGCATTCGGTGAGGACGAGGATGGTGTGCGCTTGGAAATAGTGTCGTGGTTTCCTCAAGGCCACGATGAGTGCCAAGACAATCTTTTCTATGGCCGGGTACCTTTTTTTTGTAGGGTTCCTAGGCACCCTAATGAGGTCTCACAAGGCATCAACCATGCCAATTTCAAAAAATCTAGGTGCTGAGAAACCCTAACAAGGACCGTTGGCTAGAAAACTAGGCGAAACAATAAACTAGTTAACACTTAACTAAAAGTTTAACGGAAATACAACCTTTGTAGATCCGGTGCTCCACCTCCATAGCTCCACAATGAAGTGCTCTCGCTGTCCAAATGAGTTCCCGGGCTCTAGTGTCGGCTTCATCGGATAATAGGCGAGCTAGGTCGTCGATGTCCATGCCGAAGATGATCTACGTCGAAGCATCGCTAGATCAAGCTCCACCTTCACCAAGCCATGAAAACTTGTGAAGGAAACACACTCTACTACTTGGCAAGAGGTAGAGGATGAAGAAATAGGAAGTGGGTAGACTTTAGAATTGGATTTCTCACTCATTTCATCAATCCACCATTGATGTAGTCAAGCTTTTCTTCTTGAAATGAAGAAGAAGAAGAAAGCAAGAAGATGATAATTATTATGAAAAGAATAATAATAGAAAAGAAAAATGAATTCTTATCATAATTGTAACCATGGTAAAGTGTAGAGAGCTAACTATAGTTTAATGAATGGTTAGGGTTAATGAGAGGAGGACAAAAGGTTTCTTTGGTCAAAGCTTCATGAAGCTTCAACATGCTTCATGAAGAAAAGCAACCTTTTGTTTTCTTTATCTCTTATCTTTTTAATACAAATTAAAAGATAAAAGAATTAATAAATATATCAAAACCCTAACCATTTACTTAACTAAGGTTTAACTCTTTACACAAACCCTAGCTATCATATATCATCAAACATGATACAATCAAGTGCACGAAAATATATCGCATATACAATGCGCACATTCGAGCGAGAAAATCCATTTAAAGTGAACCGATACTAGTTAATGCAAAGTAATATATCAAATATATAATTATACATTAAATCATTAAATCAACACTTGATTTAACGATCCGGTCATATCGCATATAACCGACTAATATCCAATGTATCGATTTATCGAATCAATCCTTGATTCGATAACTAGGTTATATCGTATACAACCATTCGACACATTCATCGCGAGAATAGAATACGGTATCACATACACGCATTATTCTCGGTCCCGCACATATCTCATATGCGCTCCTATTTCGTTTCGCTTGAGCCAGGAAACCTCTGTGTAGGACTCTAAAGACTCGTCAATACGCCGGCAGCGGATGATGATCATATCAAACATCCACAAGCCGCAAGCGGTCTGCTAAACGTAACGGCCACCCGGGTATTGAGCGATCAGAAGATCGACGAGCAAGCCCGCTCACACTCCAGTGAATCCAACCAGTAACACTACCGTACAGTCCGGTCTAATCGTCTGATATGTCGCATATCTCACCTAGGGGTGGTAAACGTCAGACCCCAATAGCTCGATAAGTCGTGTCGATATGAGGTCTATAACAATTCGAGAAACTACTGGTAATACTTACCAGTAAATCTCAGCAACCCTGGCCAGGGATTTCCGGTTATAGTCAATCGAACACAGCGCAACATCAACTTCCTATACCGGGAGAGACGAATCCCCTCCTATCGCTCATTGCCTCAATGTGACTCGGGACTGTACCCAAAAACCACCGTTTTGCACGCCCTCTTGGACGTGGTAAGGTGGAAATCAAAGCACAGTGGGAACCACACAAGACTCTATGACGATCTCGGGTCAACAGACTACTCTGTACCAGTGTCACCAAAGAACTGCCATCTGACGTGAGGTATAATACCATCTGGGAGTTCTCGGCGAGTCCGTCCAGTGTACCCAGTCTCTACTGAGCACCCGTATATCATCTCCGATGTCAAACACCAATGGATATGGGATCATCCATCGCCCATCTGTATGGGTCGAGAAGGTACACGCTAGTCTACTCTGGTATATCGATGCCCCGTCTCGATACACCCTCGATTAGGGACTTTGAAGGATGTACTTATGGACTACCATGTCCCTACTAGTATGATCCGCATCATAGTCCAGGTAGTCAAGTACAGATCCTAAGGGCTTTACCAACATGTAACAGAGAGACAATCAGTGTACACGTTAAGGTAAAGATCAACCAGATAGCATACTATCATGTCGAGCAAGAAAGTCCTCCCTATATATGTCCCAGCATCCACTACAATATACATCCTATGTATAGTAATGGCCTCTAGGGCATACATATAACTAACAATCTCCCACTTGCACTAGGGCCATTTGATAGCAGTGGTTGTAGTATCTCATACTCAACCATCCCATAAAAGTCTCTCTCTGGGAACAGGCCTTTGTGAGTGGATCCGCTGTGTTGTCCTCTGAGTCTACTCTCCTAACCTCGATCTCCCTAGAGATCAACCATCTCCATGATCAAGTGATACTGCCTTAGAATATGTCTGGATCACTGATGGGACCGGCGTTCCTTGGCATAAGCCACAACTCCATTGTCACACAATGGGAGGAACATAGTTCATCTCATGAACCAATATACACCCAAACAGCCTCTTTGGTAGCATCTTAAGTAGCGATGTATCCAGCCTTTATCTTCTAGTATGTCACGGTATCTAGCTTGGAACTCTTCCAACATACCGTCCCTCCACTGAGGGTAAAGACAATGCCTGTGACTGACATTCAGTCGTCTTTATCACCCTGGAACTCTTCCAGTGATTCTCCCCAGGATCGGTTGATACCGTCTCACTATAGCTAGTGAGTATCCTAACATCCATTTAGATATATCTCATAGATCCAAAGTCCAGGATTTATGAGGTATCACTTTTATCCTATTTGGAGAATCATTGTGATAAGCGGAGATTGATCGAGCGTAGCATAGGAAACTCCTTCCCTATCAAGAGTATGTCATCCACGTACTCTACGAGGATCACCACCATACTCCCTACTACCTTTTTGTTTATACAAGGTTCATCTACCATTTTGATGATGTCAAACTCTTTGACTACTCCATCAAAACAGACGTTCCAACTCCGCGATGCCTGCTTTATCCTATAAAGCATCTTGCACACGTTTCCGCTGCTCCCACTGTCTACGAGGCCCTCTGGCTGTGTAATTATAGACTCCCTCTTCTAAAACATCATTTAGAAAAGCTGTCATGACACCCAACCACCAGATATCGTAGTCATGGTATGTAGCCATGGCAAGTAGGATCTGAATGGACTTAAGCATAGATCCTTAGAAAAAGTTTCATCATGATCCACACCTGGTCAATGATGCAAACCTTTAACAAATCTAGCTTTGAAAGTCTCAACTTTTCCATGTACACCAAGTAATCTTCTCAAGATATACTTGCTCCTGATGGGGATTTAACCCTTCAGATATAGCAACCAAAGTCCATACTTTGTTGGTGTATAAGGATTCCATCTCAGATCACTAAGCATTCAGCCATTCTTATAGAGTCTTACTCCTGATGGCCAGCTCGAAACTAGTTGGGTCATCATCTCATGATGCAATCCTCGCTCCTACTGTCATAGAGAAAAAGAAGTATCTCTCAGGTGGGTGAGGAACCCTACTAGATCGGCGGAGAGGCTGAGGTTCGTTGGAATCTACTGAATCCTTTGGTTCTATCAAATCATCAGCTGCAGTCTGTATAGCTGGAACATTTCCAGTTCTACATTACAGACTTTGCCTCGAGCTTGTCCGGATTTTGCTTTTAGACATAGGCCGGTCAACCCCAAATCTTAACTAGCTTAAGACATGGGCTCTTCCCTTTCCATATCACATATGAAATGGTAGGCAACTGATTTGATTCGAACCCTATTCAATAGGTATGCAGCTTCTCAAGTGCATAACTCCCTAAAAGGAAATAGGTAACTCAGTAGTATTCATCATAGAGCACACCTTATCATATAGGGTGTTATTGCTCCGTCCCGATATACCATCGTGCTATGGTGTATACAGAGGAGTAATGCTGAGAGAGAATCTCATTCTCCTTTAGAATAATCCAGGAATTCCGTGCTCAAGTATTCTCCTCCTTGATCACATCAAAGGACATAATACTTATACCCGTATCGGTTCTCTACTTCTAACTTATATTCTGTGAATATCTCAAAAGGTTCGGACTTGTGTTTCAACAGAAACATATGTCTGAATCTTGAGAGATTATCAGAGAATGTAACGAAGTACAAAGAACCAGTCCTGGCATATGTAGACAGGGGATCTGATATACATCAACATGTATCATCCTGAGAGTTTACTAACTCTTTCTCTGTTTCCAATAAACAGAGCTATGGTCATTTTATCTTTGTGACATGACTGGCGAGTTTCACAAGATGTAAATTCAAGCTGATTTAAATATACATCTAAATGTAACTTCCGCCAGTCGGGTCGCATTGATATGACCTAGTCTACAATGCCTCAAGAAGAATTCGTTCATTTCTGAACTCTTTCTCTTGTGTGTGTTCTGTTTACTAAGAACTGTAGTTTGATTTAGAATATCAATGCTTTTAGATAACGTGCCTGAACCGATCAACTTTTGATATAGGAAATGTTCAAAACATTATCCAACAATACAAAATTTTATCATTTCTTTACTAATAAAGAGACTGATATGATTTTGTATATCAGGTTCGGTATCTAATAACATTCGTTCAGAATCAATGTATTGTAATACAGGGTGACAATGACCAACAGACTTGGCTGCAACTCTTGCCCCGTTTTCTGCCTCATGAAACTTATCACCCGTTCTCAGTTCTCTACCAATCTGTAGCCTTATGTAACAGATTATATATCTGGGATCCTGATCTGGTATCACATACCCAGGACGTAGAGGATATAGAGAAACAGTTCTTTGTAATGAACACACCCGAAGATGATGCATCAACATGCACTCTCTTCGTTTGGGCGGCACGGGAATTCTGGTAATCCCCAATTTCCTGCTCTGTCTTATAACAATTATAAGTTGGAGCGGGACCAACGTTCCCCAGCTCAGTATAACAAGCGGGTTCGGTCAATATTCCGTATTATTATCTTGATTAAGGCGTGATATGGTCGCTACCAGGAGAGAGAGAGAAGAAAACACTCAGCGTGCGCTCTTGCAAGAATAGATTGGTTATTATTTTATCTAATCAGGACGGCTCCCACTGCTTTTTATCAAATCTTCCTTCAAACCCTAAAAGGAAAGACTAGCCGGGATTAATTACACACTACAAGTTCGCCAATCTTTCAGCCAGGCCAGTGTCGGTACTTTGAGGGAGGTCCCCCGTGCTTTCGCACGAACCTAATTAATGTAAACCTCGTTTTCCCAGAGGCGTAACCCCGTTGACACCTTTCTAAACAACTACTTGATCGACTAATTGTAATGTATAAAACTCTCCCAGGAGTAACACTTACTCGCAGCGGGTATCGGGATCCAACTATCTCATAGAAGGTATGCAATCTCATTGCAAATTTCAACACTTGAAATTCCCGATAATATTTTGCCCCTAGCGTCCTATGACCTTGACGGAGGCCAAACAACCCATAGTCCGCTAGTCAAGTTCAACCCGTACATTTCTTGATTGAATTAAACCCACCCGCACGACCCTTGACGGAGGCCAAACAACGCCGTACGAATACCCTAATCTAATCGCATCATATGCTAGCAGATAAGCACTAGTTAGCTACCGTACACTACGCCTTGACGGAGGCCAAACAACCGCAGCACGAATACTAACTAGTACATATCTGAAATGACGGAGGGCTACGTCAGGTTTTTCTGAAAACCCATTGCGTAATGAACTTGATATCATTGTAGAATCAAATGATTTTGAAATGGAGTGTTTTTTAGGCTTTTCTAGTTTTGCTAAAGGAGTCACTCCCGGTGAAGGGATCGTCGGTCCTTTCCTCGTCGAATGAGGTGCGGGATATATGATATATATCACTGTGCAAAGCAAAAACTCTTAAAAGCAATCAAAAGACAAACCGAGTGTGTAGCATCTGCCAGTTATTGCTAAAGGAGTCACTCCCGGTGAAGGGATCTCGGTCCTTTCCTTATCGAATAAGGTGCAGGATATATCATATATACCGCTGTGCAAAGCAAGAACTGTAGCTACCTGTTTTATTTTGAAATTCGATTCTACAACATCTTAGGTTTCTTTTATTTCATTAATCACATTAATGAAGTCCCATCATTTATATACCTAAACATCACAGATAAATACGACGTACACTTATGCCATCCGCATTCGCCTCGATGTCCCCTCGTGCACCGTTAGGTTAGGTAACTAACGGCAGAGCAGGGCAGGGCTAGCGCGGGTGTAAAACATAAGTAACGTCTATATAATATATCATATATACTATATATAATACCTGTCACAGAACATCATATGATCACATCACAGATAAAACACAGCAGAAGAAACATATGAAATATTGGATATACTAGGACGTCCGTGTTCTTAATACGAGCCAGTATAAAACACGGATTCCACGGTCTAGATGAATAGCTAAACCCATACCCCTAGACCCCTACGAGAGCGGCAAGCAACCCTACCAATTCTGGAGTTAGGAGACCCGGACTCGACTCCTCGAGTTGGTCTCCCACTGGACTCCAGAACCCGGTTACTTGTGCCCTCCTCCTTGGGTCTATCCTAGTGCGGAAAAGTAAATAATATACAACAACGGTGACAACTTCCGCAACCTGGAAGCGCCCCAATAAAAGATTATTACATACAAGTTTTTATATGAATGAAAATGAAAAACACTCATCTCACATAAAAACCCTGGCTATTCAAACACGACGATCCAATATAACATATCCAGCAACACATAACATCACATGTCATCAACGTAAGTAAATATGTGCATCCCAATTATCGTTGACATATAGCAACGAAACCGGCGATATCACATATTACACTTACGGTCACAGAAAAGAAAGTGTAAAAATACAACAGTTGGAATCCGCAACCACCTCAGACATCACATGCCTGACCAAATGAATTCTTTAGACATCGCATGCCTAACAATTATAAACCCCGCATTTTAGTCTCTTTATCGAAAACTCTTTTCAATATCAAGTCGGCCAATTCAACAAGATTCCCGAAAAACTGATCGAATGCTCGTCGCAAACTTTAGTAGGCGGCCGCACCCCTGATACCGTCGACGAAGTGCACCAAGGCGGAACACCGCTACCGCGAGCACCCGAACGGATGCTTTCGGCGACAGGGTTCTCCTACAGTCACTTGGTCGGGGTTATGGAGTGAGGCTGTCTATTAAGTTTACCCGGCGAATATCCGCGTACATTACGTGATTGCGACGGACTTTTGATCACATCAAAATTCCGTGGCAACCGATCAAGTGAGACTAAACCGCTAGATTTATAACATTCATTCATATCACATAACTTTTGTGAATTCCAATTATTGTATCCCATTCCAGATAAACAGAAAATGTTAAACTTTTCGATCGAACAGTCAAACACCCAAGTTTTCCCGATACTGCTCAACACATGAAATAAGTCTAACAACATTCAGTTCGTGCCTCAGTACCAACGGTCCAGCCGTAGAAGGGTCAAGCCAACGCCTCACATGTGGCACGCCGTACTGCCCCAAACCCTAAGGTTCAAAGGGCAGTTCAAGACGGTCACATAATCGAGTTAAGGTTTGTTGTCTTCTAGAGGGACCATCACATTACTTGCACTACTTAGAACGTCGTTAAACCACGGAAAAATCCAACACTTGGAAATTTCCCAACAGGGGAAAAATTGGGTATTTATATTCGGTCGAACTTTTTAACATATTCTAAAATTTATCCGGAAATACACAAAGACTAAATTTGATACCCCGATCGAAACACCGAATCCCCAAAACAACTCCAGAAAATTCAACTCTGTAGTCAGATTTAAAATATCCCAGGAAAACCAACACAGAAAAATATGAATTACTGTGCAAACTTCAAGTGCTGATGTGACATGGAGACCGCGGAACCGCCGCACAAGCTAAGCTTGTGCCGCGGTTCCGCCGCGTATTGGTGGAATCACGTTCTCGAATTTCACAGTAATTCATAGAAAAGCCTGCTGATTTTTCTGTATATTTTTATTTTCGAAAAATCCCAGATTTTAGAAAAAGGACAGAGAGCATTTTCCGGGTTGGGTTTTCGGTTCGTTCGGACTTCAAATTCCGTCTAGACTTCGCCTAAGGCTCTAGCTAGGCTCTGATACCACTGTAGGGTTCCTAGGCACCCTAATGAGGTCTCACAAGACATCAACCATGCCAATTTCAAAAAATCTAGGTGCCGAGAAACCCTAACAAGGACCGTTGGCTAGAAAACTAGGCGAAACAATAAACTAGTTAACACTTAACTAAAAGTTTAACGGAAATACAACCTTTGTAGATCCGGTGCTCCACCTCCATAGCTCCGCAATGAAGTGCTCTCGCTGTCCAAATGAGTTCCCGGGCTCTAGTGTCGGCTTCATCGGAGAATAGGCGAGCTAGGTCGTCGATGTCCATGCCGAAGATGATCTACATCGAAGCATCACTAGATCAAGCTCCACCTTCACCAAGCCATGAAAACTTGTGAAGGAAACACACTCTACTACTTGGCAAGAGGTAGAGGATGAAGAAATAGGAAGTGGGTAGACTTTAGAATTGGATTTCTCACTCATTTCATAAATCCACCATTGATGTAGTCAAGCTTTTCTTCTTGAAATGAAGAAGAAGAAGAAAGCAAGAAGATGATAATTATTATGATAAGAATAATAATAGAAAAGAAAAATGAATTCTTATCATAATTGTAACCATGGTAAAGTGTAGAGAGCTAACTATAGTTTAATGAATGGTTAGGGTTAATGAGAGGAGGACAAAAGGTTTCTTTGGTCAAAGCTTCATGAAGCTTCAACAAGCTTCATGAAGAAAAGCAACCTTTTGTTTTCTTTATCTCTTATCTTTTTAATACAAATTAAAAGATAAAAGAATTAATAAATATATCAAAACCCTAACCATTTACTTAACTAAGGTTTAACTCTTTACACAAACCCTAGCTATCATATATCATCAAACATGATACAATCAAGTGCACGAAAATATATCGCATATACAATGCGCACATTCGAGCGAGAAAATCCATTTAAAGTGAACCGATACTAGTTAATGCAAAGTAATATATCAAATATATAATTATACATTAAATCATTAAATCAACACTTGATTTAATGATCCGGTCATATCGCATATAACCGACTAATATCCAATGTATCGATTTATCGAATAAATCCTTGATTCGATAACTAGGTTATATCGCATACAACCATTCGACACATTCATCGCGAGAATAGAATACGGTATCACATACACGCATTATTCTCGGTCCCGCACATATCTCATATGCGCTCCTATTTCGTTTCGCTTAAGCCAAGAAACCTCTGTGTAGGACTCTAAAGACTCGTCAATACGCCGGCAGCGGATGATGATCATATCAAACATCCACAAGCCGCAAGCGGTCTGCTAAACGTAACGGCCACCCGGGTATTGAGCGATCAGAAGATCGACGAGCAAGCCCGCTCACACTCCAGTGAATCCAACCAGTAACACTACCGTACAGTCCGGTCTGAGCGTCTGATATGTCGCATATCTCGCCTAGGGGTGGTAAACGTCAGACCCCAATAGCTCGATAAGTCGTGTCGATATGAGGTCTATAACAATTCGAGAAACTACTGGTAACACTTACTAGTAAATCTCAGCAACCCTGGCCAGGAATTTCCGGTTATAGCCAATCGAACACAGCGCAATATCAACTCCCTATACCGGGAGAGACGAATCCCCTCCTATCGCTCATTGCCTCCATGTGACTCGGGACTGTACCCAAAAACCACCACTTTGCACGCCCTCTTGGACGTGGTAAGGTGGAAATCAAAGCACAGTGGGAACCACATAAGACTCTATGACGATCTCGGGTCAACAGACTACTCTGTACCAGTGTCACCAGAGAACTGCCATCTGACGTGAGGTATAATACCATCTGGGAGTTCTCGGCGAGTCCGTCCAGTGTACCCAGTCTCTACTGAGCACCCGTATATCATCTCCGATGTCAAACACCAATGGATATGGGATCATCCATCGCCCATCTGTATGGGTCGAGAAGGTACACGCTAGTCTACTCTGGTATATCGATGCCCCGTCTCGATACACCCTCGACTAGGGACTTTGAAGGATGTACTTATGGACTACCATGTCCCCACTAGTATGATCCGCATCATAGTCCAGGTAGTCAAGTACAGATCCTAAGGGCTTTAACAACATGTAACAGAGAGACAATCAGTGTACACGTTAAGGTAAAGATCAACCAGATAGCATACTATCATGTCGAGCAAGAAAGTCCTCCCTATATATGTCCCAGCATCCACTACAATATACATCCTATGTATAGTAATGGCCTCTAGGGCATACATATAACTAACAGTTTTCACGTCCTTGAAGAGGTGTCTTATATAGTAGACCGGCTTATGGACTCCTTCAACTTCTCGGATGAGCACCGAACCTGCAGATTGATCGGACACCGCTAAATACAGCGATAGCACGTCTCCTTCAACTGTCCAGGTGAGTAGTGGGGAAGTCTCCAGGTGCACTTTCAATTGCTTGAAGGCGATCTGACACTCCTCCGACCATTCGAACCTTGGAATCTTCCTTAGAGCTTTGAAGAACGGGGGCACTTTTTCCCAAATCTTGACATGAAACGACTCAGAGCGGCTACCCTCCCTATGAGCTGCATGATTTCGACGTTGGTCTTGGACACTTCTATATTGAGGATGGCGCTGATTTTCTCCTGGTTAGCCTTAATTCCTCGGTGGGTGACCATGAACCGGAAGAACTTTCCACTAGTGACCCCGAACGCACACTTGGCGGGGTTCAGTTTCATTTTGTATTTGCGAAGGACGTCGAAAGCCTCACCCAGATCTTTGGCGTACTGATCTGACGAGGTCGATTTGATGAGCATATCGTTTACGTAAACCTCCATGTTCCTGCCGATCTAAGGCTTAAACATCCTGTTGACCAATCGTTGGTATGTAGCCCCGGCGTTTTTGAGGCCGAAGGGCAGCACTTTATAGCAGTATACCCCATGGTCTGTTGTGAATGCTGTGAGCTCTTTGTCTTCCGGATTCATACGGATCTGGTTGTAGCTGAAGAAGGCATCTATAAAGCCGAGTAGCTCGTGGCCTGCCGAACTGTCTATGAGCTGATATATCCGAGGGAGGGGATAGTTGTCTTTCGGGCAGGCCTTGTTGAGGTCAGTGAAGTCGACGCATATGTGCTACTTCCCGCTCACCTTTTTAACTATGACCACATTCTCCAACCACTCTGAGTAAGCTACGTTCCGAATGAAGTTGGCTGTGAGCAGCCTGTTAATCTCGTCCTCGATCGCTTTTTGCTTGATCAGGAAGAAGCTTCATTTCTTATGCCTGACGGGTCGAACCGCCGGGTCGACCCTGAGTTTGTATGATATTATTTTGGGGTCGATCCCAGGCATGTCGGCGGGCGCCCAGGTGAACACGTCTGAGTTTCCTATGAGGAAGTGGACTAGGTCGTTGTGTCGAGCCCTCATTAAGAGTGACCCGATTTGGACGGTTCGTTCATCGTCCCCTTCGACGAGGGGGACCTCTGTTAGCGGCTTCACCGGGGCTCCTCGGATCTCTTTATGCTCGTCCCGAGTATCCAAAGAACCCCTGAAATCATCCGTGCTTTCAAGATCATCGTTTCTCTCTTCGGGCATAGATGTCGCTGTGAAGAAAAACTTCGCGGTTTGCTGGTTCCCATAGGCCCAACCTATCCCGCCTTGGTCGAGGGGAAACTTGATTGCTAGGTGATAGGTCGATATCTGGGCCCGGAGGGAATTTAGCGTCGGGCGTCCCAGGAGCATGTTGTAGGCCGATGGAATTCTGGCGACGATGAACTCCACAGGCATGGTACGCGTGCAGCCTGCCTCTCCGATGTTAAGCAGGAGGGTCACCACCCCTTCTGCCAGGATGGAGTGGTTGGTGAACCCCGACAGGATGTGGGCGGTCGGCCTCAGGTCCGACGGGGTAAGACCTATACGCAGGAAGCAGTCGTAAAAGAGGATGTCTGCCAAGCTTCCTGAGTCGACCAATATCCTTTGCACTTCGTAAAGGTGGACCAGTGCTGTAATTACCAGGGGTCGTTGTGAGGTAGGGATATCCCGTGGAGGTCCTCATCGATAAAGATGATGGGCTCATCTACTTTGGCCCTCTTCCTGGGTTGGCTGCTAGCCCCTTCGACCGGCAGGGGGCGCAGTGTCTTGTTGGCCCCAGGCGCACCCCCACCGATACGACCATGATTTGGCCGATCGTCAACTTACCGGGAAGGGGATGGTGTTCTTTCTCTCGGTCGGCTTGTCGTTTTTCCCACAAGTATATTGCCAAGTGCCCCGAGCAAATCAACTCCTCGATGTAGTCGCGGAGTTATTTGCGGTTCTCGGTGAGGTGTCCCTACGACCTATGGAAGGCGTAATAGAGGCCTCGAGTACGTTTGGTCGCCCTATTTGCGACCGGGGGGAGTTTGAAGAATCTCTCACCCTTTGCATCCTCCCACAGCTCTGTCTGGGAGATGTTGAGGGGGGTATACTACCGGAATTTTTGGGAGTAGGGTTTTGGCCGCTCAATCTTATTTTTATCCTCTCTTGTCCTCTTCTTCTGATCGTTTCGGTCTGTCAGAGATAGGTTCGCGTTCACCTCGGAATCGAGCTGGATCTCTCGTTCGGTCCAGGATTTTACCTCGGCCATTGTCTTAGGTTGCGCTAATGCAAAGGAGCGGAGCCACTCCTTGTTCCTAAGACCCGACCTAAGAGAAGTAATGACCGTCTTGTCCCGGTGCTCTGGGACCTCAAGGAGAGCATTGTAGAAACGGGTGACGTTAACTTTTAAAGGATTCCTTGTCCCCGTTCTTTATAGTGAAGAGATGATCTACGGTCCGCTTCTTCCGTCTGTTCCCGACGAATTAGCCGAGAAAATGGGTGTCCATCTCATCAAAGGTAGAGATGGAGCGTGGCGTGAGTCCTCGGAACCAGTCTTGTCCAGAGCGGATGAGAGTAGTGGGGAATGCACGACATTGTGCGGCGTTGGAGTTGTCCTGAAAGCTCATCCTTTCCGTGAACGCGTCTAAATGGTCGTTTGGGTCGGACTTTCCGTCGAAGAGGGATACCTTCGGGGGCTTGTTCCTGAAGGAGACGTGGACAGCGAGCAGCTTTTCAGTGAAGGGCCATGTAAGCGAGTCGGCGGCATATCTAGCCCCGTCGCTTGAAGGAAGACTCTCCCGATGTATACCCTCGATCTTCTTTTTGAGGGAATCGAGTCGGTCATGGTATCCCGAGGATTCAGCATACTCAGATTTATGGCCCCTGCTGCTAGCGGCCTGCAGCTGGCCGCGGTTCCGGTTCCGTTCTATAAGGTTCCGCAGGTCCCCTGGCAAGGTTGTCCTCGAGCTACCGTGGTGAGTCTCGTTCGTGCGATCCTGTCGAGGGAGAGGGCGCCGGCCATGCCTGGGAGAAGGCAAGATGACTAACACTTCCTCGGGAGGGACAGGAGCACGATGGGCCTAAGGGTGGGGTGCTCTTTCATGAAACCTAGGCGTGGAGCTGTGAGGCGCCCAGCGGGTCATTGAGTTGGTCGCCATGGGGGATCTATGGCCACCGGAAATAGCGAAGCGTTGCTCGGTCGTGCCAGCATGGGCAGTGTCTTCTCCCCTTCTGTGGAGGTTCCGGTCCCGAGGTGGGGGAACGACGACTAGTGTGGCTTACCCATCGGTCTGGGCACAGATGAGGTCATCCACGATTGATGCGAGCCTGTCGATCCGTGTAGACAAGGCATGAACGGCATTCAGGCGAGGAGGAGATCCGTCCGTGCCCCCGTTGTGAGGTGGACGGCGGCTAGTTCTTGGATCGTCGCGGTGATAACTCGCCATAACTTCGAGATCGGAAGATTAACTTTCGTTGAGTGGAATTTTTGATTTCCCATAGATGGCACCAACTGATGGAGGCTTGGATCTCCTTCAGATGTTGTCTTCCGTTGATCTGCAGCGAGCATTGATGGATGACTGAGATTGGATTGGAGGGTTGTCTCCTGAAGCATGTGGATCTCAGTGGGCTTAATTTGGAATGAAGCCGAGCTACCTGCAAGGAAATCCCGGGGTAGTTGTACCACCGTGAACCTTCCGACGATCAAGTTAGTCGAGGTATATGGGCAGAGTAGCGGCCTATTAGAGCAAAATTGCCTTAACCGAGTCGTCTGAGAGGGGGTTTATATAGCGGCAGCCATGGGCTGGCGGGCATGAGATTTACGCCGGCCGTTACGCCCTTAGAGCCACGCCTGTGCAAATGGTGGGATATTTCATTAATGGCAAGATACGCTCGTTAACGGGGGAACGCGATGGCGTGGAACGCGGGATCGTAGGGCGGCTGATATCTCACGTCTAGCGAGATTCGCGGAGCCATATCCGGGACGCTTTTGATCTGCGCTTTGGGTCAGTCTTCTCCCCCGAGGAAGCTTAGCTCGGCGGGAGGCTCGGAGGCGAGCGGAAGGCCGGGTAAGCTTGGTTCTGTGATAGCTCGGAGGCGAGCTGGGAGGGCCGATGAGGCCCATCGTGCAGGAGGGCTCGGAGGTGAGCCAATGGTTGTTCGTAGGACGAGCACAGAAGTGTTCTAGGAGATCATCGAAGGTCGAGAACATTCTCGGTTCGAAGGCCTGGGGTATGCCTTCAATGTACAGTTCTTGCTCTTTTTTCGTAAGCCTTGGGATACGTCATCTGTCACGTGTCATGATCTGGGGAGTTTTCAGTACCGAGCATCATCATTGTCCATCCCAAAAACATCCATGTCTCAATAAAACACAAAGTTTACCCTATGCGTGACAGAGTTTATTGCTATCTTTAGGAGGGGAACTAACACTGATAGAAGGTGACAGTTTTTTGCTATCTTTAGGAGGGGAACTAACACTGATAGAAGGTGACAGTTTTTTGCTATCTTTAGGAGGGGAACTAACACTGATAGAAGGATTCGCCAATAATATAAATTTGGCTTCATTCACCGAATGCTTGATCTTCCAAGGAGAATTTGCATGGATATCGGTGAGCCTGGAAGATCGGCATGGATATCGGTGAGTCAAGACACCATATTAGGGAATTGCCCTCAATGATAGCTGAAATGAGATGAGCTTTGCAAACCAATCAAATTACTTTGTTACTTCTATTAATTTTTAATATACACGCAATGAGGGCCTTTATATATTTATTATATACGAGGGCAAGTAAATAAACTTGTGCCTTCTTGGTAAGAGGCTCATTTGTTTATCTTTTCGAATAGACCTAAGACTTCTTTGTGAGATGTCCATTTGTTTCTTATACAGCTTATTCTTGCATGTAGACGGCTCTCTCAATGATGCTATTAAGTGCACAAATCCGCTAATGCTCAAATTAGCTATGATACCATATTAATTTTTAATGTACACGAACACGGGGGAAGAGAATGGGGTTTATATATTTACATATATGAGAACACACACGGGCTTTCAACATAAATGAATTCTATCTATATAGACTTAAACCTTCTTGGTGGGGCACTATTTATTTCTTATACTCATATACCTCTCATAGTTTTTCCGACATGGGATTATTCACAATCATATCTCAACAACTTTGTTAAAATTGAATATATGGTTATGGATATTTCTGTGTTTCACTCCTAAAAATTATGTCGCTACGTGTACATCCAGGCGCAACTTCATTCCTATTTCTTGTAAAACTGCAATTCCAATTATATGTTTTGTAAAATATATGTTTTTTAGGATGTAATTGTAAGATAATAATTATCTTTTCTATTATTCTTTATACTCCACATTCAATGTCCAAGTAAAAGCATGTACATTTCAACGGATGCAAGAAAAATGCTCAACCTATCAAACCAATAGATTGCAAAAAGATACATGGCAGACGATTGGTCTAGATGATGAGGCAGGATTTCAAGTCCGAAAGACACCTCACCTATTAATCAATAACCTACCTAGTAGCCTATATATGAAATCTACCAGGTTGATATAAAATGTATTCCCGGTGATGCAAACGTCTTCTTGAAGAAGCAGGCCTAGCTTGTTGGAATAATGTGGTTTAAGCTGACTAATTCAGCTTTATTTCATAGTTGGAGGCCAATAATTGGAATAATATGGCACATCTAATGTAAAATAATTTGCTTTGTGGTTGAAAGCTTTGTGTACCAATATATCTAATAGATATTTGAGGGTCGGTTAGTCTTCAATTTGCAATTAACGAGATTATATAAATGAAGCTGCAAAACAATTGAATTGAACGTCTTTCTTATACGGGTACATTGTCAAAAGCCCTCGGCCCCTTTCAAACTTGTGTAAAAACCAGGGCCTTTTTGCTTTTGTTAAAAAGACCCTGGACCCAATCAAAACCTCATATATATCAGTTGTCTATAATATGTAAGCGCTTTCTTGTAATATCTAAGCAGTTGCACTTGTTTGTAATATCTCAGCAGTTGTATGTAATATCCAAGCAATTAAGAGAATGCAAGGCCTAAATGAAAAACAGTCAAGGGTTTTTTCACAAAGATTTCAAACAGTAGGGGCTTCGTAATAATTTTGAAAATTACAGAGCTTTGGCAGGGGACTTTCTAATAATTTACCCTTTTTCTATTTGGGTTGATTTTCTTTTTTATTCAAAAAGAAGTTCAATTTTAGAATTGGCAGTTGGAAAGCAGCCTAAGACCAACATTAAAAATGGCATCAAGGTCTTAAAAATCTGCAGCATGATTACTCGACTATTACTTCTAAAAAAAGCATTTAATTGGTAATTATGTTCAAGTCGTATAAGATTTTCTTCTTGCGAGTATTTTTAACTTATTTTGCATGGAATATTTCAGTGATTATTCCTTAATGATGATGCTCAGTACGGAGAACTCCCCAGATCAAGACATGTGGCAGATGACGTGTCCTGAGTCTTACGGGAAAGAAGGAAGAACGGTACATTGAAGGCGTATCCCGGGGCTTCGACCCGAGGATGTTCTCGACTTTCGATGACCTCCCAGGACACTCCTATGCCCGTCTTACAAATAACCATTGGCTCACCTCCGAGCATTCCTGCGCACTGGGCTTCGTTAGCCCTCCCCGGTCACCCCCGAGCTATCACAGAGCCGACCTAGCTCGGCCTCCCGCCCTCTTTAGGCCTTTCGCCGTGCTAGGCCTCTTCGATCTCACCGACCTACCCAGAGCACAAATCACAGACGTCCCTGTCATGGCTCCGCGAATCTCACCATACGCGAGATATCCGCCGCCCCACGATCCCGCGTTCCACGCCATCGCGTTCCCCCGTTAATGGGCGTACCTCGTTATTAATGGAAGATCCCGCCATTCGTGCAGGCGTAACTCCAAGGGCATAACGGCCAACGTAAATCTCATGCCTGCCAGCCCATGGCCACCACTATATAAATCCCCACTCAGACGACTTAGGTAAGGCAATTCTGATCCAATAGGCCGCTACTCTGCCGAAATAGCTCGACTAACTTGATTTTCGGAGGGTCCACGGTGGTTAAACCATCCCGGGACTTCAATGCAGATAGCCCGGCTTCACATCAAACCAACCCCATTGAGATCCACATGCATCAGGGGTTAGTCCTCAAACCCAACCTCGGCTTTCCTCCATCGCCGTCAGTAGATCTTCGGAAGTCAACATCTGAAGAAGATCCAGATCTCCATCAGTTGGCGCCGCCTGTGGGAATTTTGAAAATTCCACTCATCAAAAATTGATCTCTCGATCTCAAGCTGATGGGGAGTGATCATCGCGACGATCCCAGCACTAGTCGTCGTCCTCCCCACAACGGAGGTGCGGACGGATCCCATCCTCTCTCAAACGTCGTTCAAGCCCTGTCTTTATGGATCGACAGGCTCGCGTCCATCGTGGATACCCTTGTCCATGTCCAGACAGCTGGGCAAGCCACACAGGTCGCCGTTCCCCAACCTCGGGACCGGGACCTCCGTAGAGGTGGGGAAGACACTGCCCACGATGGCACGACCGAACAATGCCTCGCTATTTCCGACGGCCTCAGATCGCCCATGGCGACCAATTCAATGACCCGCTGGGCATCTCACAGCTCAACGCCGATGTCTCATGCCAGAGCACCCCGCCCCGAGGCCCAACGCGTACTTGTCACTCCTGAGGAGGTGTCGGTCAGCTTGCCGGCTCCGGACATGGCCGACACCGTCTCCCTAGACAGGGTCACGCGGACGACACTTACCACGGTGGCTCGAGAACGGCCTCGCCAGTGGACCTGAGGAACCTCATAGAACGGAACCGGAATCGCGGCCGGGCGCAGGCCACCAGCGGAAGGGGCCATAACTCCGGGTATGCCGAATCTTTGGGATACCATGACCGAATCGATGCCTTCGAAAAGAAGATCGAAGGTATACATCAGGAGAGTCGCCTTCAAGAGAAAGGGCTAGGTATGCTGCCAACTCGCTTACGAAGCCCTTCACCGAAGAGCTGCTCGCTGTCCGCGTCTCCTCCAAGAACAAGCCTCCAAAGGTGTCCCTCTTTGACGGAAAGTCCGACCTGAAAGACCACATGGAAGCGTTCACGGCGGGGATGAGCTTCCAGGACAACTCTGACGCCGCTCAATGCCGAACGTTCCCCCGCCACTCTCGTCCGTGCCGGACGAGATTTGTTCCGAGGACTCACGCCACGCTCCTCGGCCATTTCGTCGGGAACAAACAGCAAAAGCGGACCGTCGATTACCTCTTCACTATAAAGAGCGGGGACAAGGAATCCTTCAAGGGATACGTCACCCGCTTCTACAACGCTCTTCTTGAGGTCCTAGAGCACCGGGACGAGATGGTCATCACGGCCCTTAGGTTGGGTGTTAGGAACAAGGAGTGGCTCCGCTCCTTTGCATTAGCGCAACCTAAGACCATAGCCAAGGTAAAAGCCTGGACCGAGCGCGAGATCCAACTCGAGTCCGAGGTAAACGCGAACCTACCCTGGACCGACCAGGCCGATCAAAGAAAGAGAGCCAGAGAAGAGAAAAATAAGATTCACCGCCCAAAGCCATACTGCCCAAAGTTCCAAGAGTATAGCCTGCTCAACATCTCCAAGATAGAGCTGTTGGAGGAGGCAAAGGGCGAGCCATTTTTCAAACTCCCTCCAGTCACCAATAGGGCGGCTAAACGGACATGAGTCCCTTATTGTGCCTTCCATATGTCGTAGGGACACCCCACCGAGAACTGCAAACAGCTCCGCGACTATATCGAGGAGTTAACTCACTCAGGGCACCTGGAAAAATATTTGCGGGAAAAACGACAAGCCGACCGAGAGAAAGAGAACCATCCCTATCCCGGTGAGCTAACTATTGGCCAAATCATGGTCATGTCAACAGGAAATACGCCTGGGGCCGGCGAGATTCGACGCCTCCAGCCGGTCGAGGGGACTAGCAGCTAGCTCCGGAAGAAGAGCAAAGCAACCAAGCCCATCACTTTCACCGACGAGGACCTCCACGGGATATCCTTGCCTTACAACGACCCCGTGGTGATTACAGCACGAGTACACCGCTACGGGGTTCAAAGGATACTGGTCGACTCGGGAAGCTCGGCAGACTTCCTTTTCTATGACTACTTTCATATGGGGCTCGTCCTGTCGGACCTGAGGCCGACCGGCCACGTTCTGTCGGGGTTTACTAACCACTCCAACCCGGCAGAAGGAGTTGTCACCCTCCTATTTAACATCGGGGAGGCAGGTCATATGTGTACCATGCCTGTGGAGTTCATCGTTGCCAGATTTCCTTCGGCCTACAATATCCTCTTGGGACGCACGACGCTAAACTCCCTTCGGGCCCAGATATCGACCTACCACCTTGCGATCAAGTTTCCACTTGACCAAGGCGGAATAGGCCGGGCCTACGGGAACCAGCAAACCGCAAAGATTTGCTTCACAGCACATCTATGCCCGAGGAGCGAAGCGATGACCTTGAAAGAATGGATGATTTCAGGGGGTCCTTAGATACTCGGGACAAGCAAAAAGAAATCCGAGGAACCCTGGTGGAGCCGCTAATGGAGGTCCCCCTCATCGAAAGGGACAATGAACGAACCGTCCAAATCGGGTCACTCTTAACGGGGGCCCGGCGCGACGACATGGTCCACTTCCTCAGAGAAAACTCGGACGTGTTCGCTTGGCGCCTGCTGACATGCCCAGGATCGACCCCAAGTAATATCACATAAGCTCGGGGTCGACCCGACGGTCCGACTCGTCAGGCAAAAGAAACGAAGCTTCGCTCCAATTAAACAAAAGGCGATCGAGAACGAAATTGACAGGTTTCTCACAGCCAACTTCATTCGAAAATTGGACTACTCAGAATGGATGGCGAATGTGGTAATGGTTAAAAAGGAGAGCGGGAAGTGGTGAATATGCGACGACTTCACAGACCTCAATAAGGCCTGCCCGAAAGACAACTATCCCCTATCTCGGATAGATCAACTTGTCAACAGTTCGGCAGGACACGATTTACTCAGCTTTATCTGGCTACAACCAGATCCGTATGAATCCGGAAGACGAAGAGATCACCGCATTCACGACGGACATGGGGTATACTGCTATAAGGTGATGCCTTTCGGCATCAAAAACGCTGGAGCTACGTACCAACGCTTGGTCAAAAGGATGTTCAAATCACAGATCGGGAGGAACATGGAGGACTACGTCAACGACATGCTCGTTAAATTGATCTCGTCATATGAGCACACCAAAGATCTTGGCGAATCTTTCGACATCCTCCGCAAATACAAAATGATGCTGAATCCCACCAAGTGCGCGTTCGGGGTCACTAGCGGAAAATTCCTCAGATTCATGGTTACCCACTGAAGAATCGAGGCTAACTCGGATAAAATCAATGCTATCCTCAACATGATCGCGCCAAAGACCAACGTTGAAATCATGCGGCTTATGGGGAGAGAAGACACTCTGAGTCGCTTCATGTCAAGGTCCGGGGAAAATTGCCTCCCATTCTTCAAAGCCCAGAGGAAAATCCCAAGGTTCGAATTGTCAGAGCGTTAGTTATGTATATGCCCTAGAGGCCATTATTGTACATATGATGTATATTCAAGTGGATGCTTGGATATATATAGAGAGTACTTTCTTGCTTGATATGATAGTATGCTATCTGGTTTCACTTTGTCTAAATATGTTGACTTGTATTAGTTTACTGTCTTGCTCTCACATGTTGATAAATCCCTTAGAATATGTACTCGACTACTAGGACTATGATGTAGATCATACTAGTGGGGCCAGGGTAGTCCAAGAGTACATCCTATAACTGTTCCTAGTCGAGGGAGTATCGAGACAGGGCATCGATACTTTAGAGTAAACTAGTGTATACGCTTCTCGACCCATATGATGGACGATGGATGATCCCATATCCATTGGTGTTTTAGCATCAGAGAAGGTATACGGGTGCTCAGTGGAGACTGGGTACACTGAACGGACTCGCCGAGAACTCCTAGATGGTATTATACCTATCGTCAGATAGCAGTTCTCTGGTGACACTAGTACAGGTTAGTATGTAGACCCGAGATCGTCATAGAGTCTTGTGTGATTCCCACTGTTCTTTGATTTCCACCTTACGACGTTCATAAGAATGTGCAGAACAGTGGCTTTTGGGTACAGTCCCGAATTACATGGAGGCAATGAGCGGATAGGAGGGTTTTCGTCTCTCCCGTATTAGGTGTTGATGTTGCGCTGTGTTCGATTGGCTATAACTGGAAAGTCCCCTGGCCAGGGATGAGATGGAGACCTACTGGTAAGTGTTATCAGTAGTTTCTCGACCCATTATGAGCCTCACATCGATACGACTTATCGGTTACTGGGTCTGACATTTACACCCCTAGATTGGATATGTGACATATCAGACGAAGAGAACGGAATGTACGGTAGTGTTACTGGTTGGATTCATAGAAGTATGTACAAGCATGCTTGTTGATCTTCTGATCGCTCAATACGTGGGTGGTTGTTACGTTTAGCTGACCGCTCACAGCTTGTCGGTGTTTGATATGATCATCACCTGCTGCCAGCGTATTGACGATTCTTTAGAGTCCTACACAGACGTTTCCTAGCTCAGGAAAAACGGAGTAGAGAGCACATATGTGATATGTTTGGGACCGAGAATACTACGTGTATGTGATACCGTATTTGATTCTCGCGATATGTGATATCGGCCGGATATATATGATATAGCCGGGTCATCAGATCAAGTGCTGATTCGATGAACTGATACATATTATATTAGTCGGTTATTTGCAAAATAGCCGGATTATCGGATCAAGTGTTGATTCGATAATTTAATGTATAATTATATATTTGATACATTACATACATTAACTAATACAAGACCACTTTATAGATTCTTTTTCTCACTTGATGATACATTGATATATATGTGATATATTTTAATTGTATTATTTTATTTTGTTACATTATATATTATATATGTGATATATAATATTGTAATATGTTAGGGTTACAAATGCAACTTGGGTTTATGAGTTAAACCATGATTAGGGTTAGGATTAGGTTAATTATTTTTGGTTAATTCTTAATGGTGGATTAAGTCATGGATATGCTTTGAAGAAGCTTCATGAAGTGTTGACTTAGTCCACCCTCTTTAGATATTTATCAAGGTATTTGTTAACCTAACCCTAACCCTAGTCTATGGTTTATTCTCTACAAGGGTTAAGCATGTCATGCTTAACCTTGGTTGCATTTCTAACCTCAAAAAAAATTCATTATTCATCACAACTTCATCTTCTTCTTCTCCTCACAAAAGCTTTCTAGCTTTTACATTTGTGATGAATTAAAGTGAGAAATAGAAAACAAAAGAGAGCAAAATTCCTGCTTCATCATCCTCATCTATTTTAGCCACTTAGATTAGGGTGTTTGCTTCACAAATACTTCATTAGTGAAGTGAGAGCTTGGGTTTGTGTTTCCTCAAGGTAGATCGTCTTGGATTTCGAAGACTTCAAGCAAGATGTATCATTCACCCCATGGAGCCTCTCGAAAGTCCGGGAGCTTGATGATCGCAGCGTAGGGACCTCAACTCGGAGCTTATGAAGAGAAAGAATAGACTACAAAGGTTGTAATCCCTCTCACTTAGTAGTAAAGGTGTTTGCTTTAAGTTTATAACCCTAATTCTCTAGTAAAGATCCTTGCCTAGCTTGTTTGGCACTTGAAAATTTTAAATACGGAATGTTTGATGTCTTCTAGAACCTTGTTCTAGTACCTAAGAACCTTACAGTGGTATCAGAGACTAGCTAGAGCATTAGGCGTTGCGTAGGCGAAATTAAAAGTCCGATCGAACCCCGAAAACCCAAATTATACCCCCCCTCTGGAAATTTTTCAAAAAGTTGGATTTTTCCATGTTAAAAATATTCAGAAAATCATGCAGGTAATTCTATGGACACACCTGAAGAATGAAAGCCTAACTCGTCTAAGTGACCGCGGATTCGCGGCTAAAACATGGTTTTGGTGGCGGATCCGCGGCGCCACTTAAGAGGCTTGGGTCGAGCCCTACAACTGTTGGTCCATAGCTACTTGGGCATGCTTCTGGGCATTTTTAATTATGCTTAAGTGTTGAGCTCTCTGGGAATTTTGGGAATTCATTTATTCTATCGAATTATTTAACGTCGTCTAGCTTTCTGTAATGAGATACAATAATTGGAATCTACAAATTTGTTTATTGCGTGTAAATCTAACATTTCGGTCTCGGGTGTAATCAGAAATCTTGTTGAATTATCCAACTTATTTTGAAAAAGTGTTTTCATGGGTGAGACCTAAATGCGAGCTTTACATTGTTAGGCATGAAATCTTAGATATGTGATATCCCGGATTTGTGTTGTTTAAGGGCAGTAACGATTCCAAATGTTATAGTTTTTCATTTTCTTTTCTGCGACCGTAAGTGTACTATGTGATTTATCGACGGTTTCGTTGCTATAAATCAACGACAATTAGGATACGTATATTTACTTACGTTGATGACATGTGATATAATGTGTTGCTGTGATATGTTATATTAGATCGCCGTGTTTTGAATAGCCAGGGTTTTATGTGAGATGAGGGTTTTTATTTTCATTCATGTAAAATTCGATGTATGTAATATTCTTTTATTGGGGCACTTCCGGGTTGAGGATGATGTCACCATTGTATATTATTTACTTTTTCGCATTAGGATAGACCCAAGGAGGAGAGCACAAGTAACCGGGTTCTAGGGTCCAGTAGGAGGCCATCTCGAGGAGTCGAGACCGGGTCTCCTAACCCTAGAATTGGGAGGGTTACTTGCCACTCTCGTAGGGGTCTAGGGATGTGGGTTTGTCTATTCATCACGACCGTGGAATCCGTGTTTTATAAAGGCTCAAAATAAAACACGGACCTCCTAATATATCCAATATTTCATATGTTATCTTCTGCTGCTGATATACTGTGATGTGATCATTTTATATGCGTGAGACGAATGCTTTATTATTATATATGTGATATATAGTAAACTTTGCTTATGTTTTGCATCTGCGCTAGTCCCGTCCCGGTATGCCGTTAGTTAAGTAACCTAACGGTGCATAACGGGACACTGTGGCAAATGTGGATGGCATAAGCGTATGTTATATTTTTGTTTCTTCTGTGATGCATAGGAAGCCTAAAAGATGTTGTAGAATCAAATTTATAAAAAGGGCAGCTCTAGTTTTTGCTTTTCATAGCGGTATTCTTTGAAGAATATCCAGCACCTTATTCGATAAGGAAAGTGCTGAGATCCCTTCACCGGGAGTGACCTCTTTAGAGAAACTAGCAGATGCTACAACTCACTCGGTTTTGTTTTTGATTGCTTCTATAGTTCTTGCTTTGCATAGTGGTATTTGTGAAATATCCTGCACTTTATTCGATAAGGAAAGAGCCGAGATCCCTTCACCGGGAGTGACCTCTTTAACAAAATTAGTAAAAGCCTCAAAAACACTCCTTTTCAAAATCACTTGTTTCTACAACGATATTAAGTTCATTACGCTCATGGTTTTCTTAAAAACCTGCGTAGCCCTCCGTCATTTCAGAAAAGTGCTATTTTAGTATTCGTGCTGCGGTAGTTTGGACTCCGACAAGGCGTAGTGTACGGTAGCTGATTAGTGCTTATCTGTTAGCATATGATGCGATTGGATTAGGGTATTCCTATGGCGTTGTTTGGCATCCGTCAAGGGTCGTGCAGGTGGGTCTAATTCAATCAGGAAATGACGAGTTGAACTTGACTAGCGCCCTATGGGTAGTTTGGCCCCCGTCAAGGTCATAGGACGCTAGGGGTAAAAGTATTATCGGGAATTTCAAATGTTGAATTTTCAATGAGATTGCATACCTTCTATGAGATAGTTGGATCCCGATACCCACTACAAGTAAGAGTTACTCATGGGAGAGTTTTACACATGACAATTAGCCGATCAAGTAGGTGTCTAGAAAGGTGTTAACGGGGTTAAGCCTCTGGGAAAACGAGGTTTATTTTAATTAGGTCCGTGCGAAAGCACGGGGAAGCTCCTTCAAAGTACCGACACTAGCCTGGCTGAAAGATTGGCGAACTTGTAAATGTGTAATTAATCCCGGCTAGTCTTACCTGGTAGGGTTTGGAGGAAGATTTGATAAAAACCAGTGGAAGCCATCCTGATTAGATAAGATAATAACCAATCTAATTTTGCAAGAGCATACGCTAAAGTGTTTTCTTCTCTCTCTCTCCAGGTAACGACCATGTCGGGCCTTAATTAAGATAATAATATGAATGTATTGACTGAACCCGCTTGTTATACTGTGTAGGGGAACGCTGGTTCCGTTCTTTCTTATAATTGTTATAAGATTGCACAGGAAACAGGGGAATATCCGGATTCTCATGCCTCCCAAACGAAGAATAAGTATGTTGATGCATCTTCTTCGGGTGTGTTAGTTATTGAGAACTGTTTCTCAGTTCATTCTACGTCCTGGGTATTAGATACCGGATAGGGATCCCACATATGTAATATGTTACATGGGCTAAGGAAAGGTAGGGAACTAGGAATGGGTGATCCTTCCGTAAGAGTAGCGAATGGTGCAAATGTTGCAGCCAAAGCAGTTGGCGAATATCACCTTGTGTTACCGAATGGTAATACATTGATTCTGAACGAATGCTATTACATTCCAACCCTGATATGCAATCTTATATTAGTTTCTTTATTGAGTAAAGAAGGATATAATTTTTTACTACAGGATAATGTTATGAAATTCTTCTTGAATCAAAAGTTGATTGGATCAGGCTCATTGAATAATGGAATATACATTCTTAATCAAACTGCAGTACTTAATATACAAAACACACAAAAGGGGAAGAGTTCAGAAATGAACGAATCTTTCTTGTGGTATTGCAGACTAGGTCATATTAATGCGACACGACTAGCTAAGTTGCATAAGTATGGATGTTTGAATCCGTTCAAATTTTCATCTTATGATATTTGCCAGTCATGTCTCAAAGGCAAAATGTCCAAAACTCCGTTTAGTGGACACGGAGAAAGAGTTACAGAACTCTTGGGACTGATACGTAGTGATGTATGTGGTCCCATTTCTACACATGCTAGGGATGGTTCTTCGTACTTCATTACATTCATTGATGATCTCTCATGATACGGACATGTGTTCCTGTTGAAATACAAGTCTGAAGTTTTTGAGAAATTCAGAGAATATAAACAAGAAGTAGAGAACCAAATGGTTAAAAGTATAAAGATCCTTCGATCTGATCGATGAGGAGAATACTTGAGCAATGAGTGTAAGTCTACGTTGCCTACCCCGGTTCTTACGGGGAGGTGGAATAGGTAAAAAACGATTTTTTAAACAAGGCAACATGGACTAGAAACAAAGGATCTTTGCTAAACAAAAACCTAGCAAACTAACTACAAGTTTAGCTACTCGGTTAGGGGGTTATACCTAAGTCTTGAACTCCTTCTCTTCTTGCTCCTTGGAGTGGTTTGAACGGCTCCTCCTTGTAGTCTTCTCTTTATCGAAGAAGGATCCACCTGAAGGCCTTTACCTTGAGCTCCTACCTCAACCTAAAGGTAACTAAAGTGCTTTGCTTGCTAAACTTAGAACCCTAGAATGAGTAGAGAGGAGTTATGGTGGTTTTACCTCAAGAGCTCTTGGTTCTCAACACATGAGAGATGAGAGCTTTGAGAGAGAGGAAGAGGATGAGCAAAAACTATGAGAGAGAATGTGTAAGCAAGAATGGGGATAATTTACAACCATGCTCTCATATTAGGAATTATGATGATAATAATAATAATTAAGAAATTTTGATAGTTAGTTTATGAATGACCATTATCATTTCATTCATTTAATGCAATTGCAAAGAATAAGAAGCATCTTTGAAATGAAATGATGACGGTCAACAAGTCCACAATGGTCAACCGGTCAACAAAGTCAACAAGTCAACAAAAGTAAAATGTTCAACTAAACCATGGCACAATAATTCTTAATTAATTTTATTAGTCATATTTCTCATTTTTATTGGGGTTTAGAAAAAGTCAACGGTCAACAACCCTAATGAGAATCCTCTGCCTCTGCCTCTGTCAACTGTGTATACACACCGGTATCCGTGTTCTGAGGAACACGAATACAATGAGATAAAACCAATCCCAAAACATATACTAGGATCTGGCTTAAACCAAAGCCCGCTAGTAATAACTACCCGGACACCAAAAGTGCACAAGTGCGCGGATGTGAACGAACCCCGTCGCAAAACCATGCGACCTCTACTCTGTTTTGCCCAAAGGCGAACAGCCCTCTGTGTAGGACTCTAAAGACTCGACACTATGCTGGCAGTGGGTTTAACCACAGGCCACAAGCGGTACCAGCTGTATGTAACGGTCCCCAGGTACATGCCGATAAGAAGATTGATGTGGTGAACCCATCTGAACTCCTACTGAGCCTGAATGTGACAATCTCCGTATAGTCCGGTCTGTTTGTCTGAGAATATCACATGGCGGGCCTAGGGGGCGGTAAACGTCAGTCACCTAATAGCGGTACAAGTCGTGTCGGAGTGTATCCCAGAACACCCTGAGATAACACTGGAAAAACTTCCAGTATATCTCGCTTGCCCTGGCCAGGGACTTCGTGTAATGGCTCACCTAGACACAGCGCGATATCAACCCCTAATACCGGGAGAGACGAATCCTGTCTAACCGTCACTGCCTCCAAGTGCTTTGGGACTGCACCTAACTGCTACCTGTTTGCATGACTCATTTGATCCGTAGTAGGGTAGCAATCTAAGAACAGTGGGAACACATTCGGGGCGAAGTTACAGTGTCAAGTCAGCGGACTAAGCTGTACTCATGTCACCCGGGAACTGATAACTGACGATAGGTATAGTACCAACCAATAGTTCCCAACGAGTCCGGTCCGGTGTACTCGTAACCTAACGAGCACCTGCATACTATCTCCAGTACGACGTACTGATGGCTGTGGGACAGACCATCTCCCCTCCTGGGATGAGAAGCGTATACACTAGTCTACTCTAGAGTATCGATGCCCTGTCTCGATAATCCTACGACCAGGGACCTGTATAAGGATGTGCTTGTAGATTACCCAGCCCCCACTAGTGTGACTGCCATCACAACGCTGGTAATCAAGCTAAGATCCTAAGGGCTCCACTAATGTGTATAGACGATATGCTAAAAGAAACACATGCACACATTAAAGTAGCAACAAACCAAGTAGCATACTACCATTTCGAGCAAGATTGTCTATACAACTGTGAATATCCCAAGCTTCCATCAAGTAATATACAAACTAGTATGATACAGTAATGACCTCTGGGGCATATACACTAACAATCTCCCACTTGCACTAAGGCCATGTACTGGCGTATCGAAGACCTATCATCTCAATGAGCCTCTCGAACTGAGTCTGGGGTAAGGCCTTCGTGAATGGATCTGCTGTGTTATCTTCTGTAGCAACCCTCCGAACCTCGATCTCCCGGCGATCCACGATCTCCCTGATCAGGTGATACCGCCTCAAGATGTGTCTGGACTTCTGATGGGACCGGGTTCCTTCGTTAAAGCTATAGCCGCATTGTTGTCACAATACAGAGGTATTGGACCAACAATGGACGGAACCACCTGAAGTTCTGTTAATAACTTCCTCATCCAGACAGCTTCTTTTGCGGCATCAGATGCAGTGATATACTCCTCTTCCATCGTTGAGTCAGCAACGGTTTCCTGTTTGGAACTCTTCTAACACACCGCCCCTTCATTGAGGGTAAAGACATAACCCGACATGGATTTGGAGTCATCCTTGTCACTCTGAAAGCTGGAGTCAGCAAAGGCCTCCATCTGGAGGTCTTTTCCGCCGTAAACCAAAAACATGTCCTTAGTCCTTCTCAGGTACTTTAGAATGTTCTTTACTGCTATCCAGTGCTTCTCCCCAGGGTTTGACTGATACCGGCTTACCACACTCAGTGCATAAGCTACATCTTGTCTGGTACACAACATCGCATACATTATAGAGCCTACCGCAGAAGCGTAGGGTATAATAGACATGCAATCCCTTTCCAAATCTGTCTTGGGAGATATCTCTTTGGAGAGGGTGATCCCATGACAAGACGGTAGATTACCGCGCTTGGAATCTTCCATACTGAACCTTTTCAGTATGGTGTCGATGTACCTAGACTGTGAAAGTCCTAATATCCTCTAGGACCTATCACGATGGATCCGGATCCCCAGAATGTAAGAGGCATCACCTAGGTCTTTCATGGAGAATCTGTGTGACAAGAACCATTTGACAGATTGTAGCATAGGAATGTCATTTCCTATCAAGAGAATGCCATCCACGTATAAAACGAGGAATACGACAGTTCGTGCTACAATTTTACTATAGATGCATGGTTCATCTGGATTTTTGATAAAACCAAATTTTTTGACCGTCTCATCAAAACAGATTTTTCAACTCCGCGATGCCTGCTTCGGTCCATAAATGGACTTAAGCAATTTGCACACTTTCCCGCTGCTCCCACTCTGAATGACACCCTCTGGCTGGTCCATATAGACACACTCCTTTAAATTTCTATTTGGAAAAGCGGTCTTAACGTCCATCTGCCAAATCTCATAATCGTGGAAGGAAGCAATGGCAAGAAGGATCCGAATGGATTTGAGCATAGCCACCGGAGAAAAGGTTTCGTCATAGTCCAAAGAAGGTCTTTGACGAAAACCCTTTGCAACAAGTCAAGCCTTATAGGTCTCAACCTGTCCATCTACACCAATTTTCCTTTTGAAGATCCATTTGTAGCCTACGGGTTTTACCCCTTCTGGAGCAACGTCCAAAGTCCATACTTTGTTGGTGTACATGGACTCTATTTCGGTCCGCATTGCATCCAGCCATTTTACCGAGTCAGCGCTCTGAATGGCCTGCTGGAAGCTAGTTGGCTCATCATTATCAATGATGCAATCATCTCTATCCCCGTCTATGAGAAAACCGTAGTATCTTTCAGGCGGATGAGACTGCCTACTACTCTTGCGGAGCGGTACAGGAATGTCCTGTTCTTTCGAACCCTCTGATTCCACTAAGCTTTCAGTAATAGCTTATGGTTCTGAAATTTCTTCCAGTTCTATTGCGCTCCCACTTATTTCTTTTCCTAAGAACTGATGTTCCAGAAAGTGGGCATGACGAGAGACAAAAACCTTTTGTTCTTTTGCGTAATAGAAAAGATACCCCCTGGAGTTCTTTGGCTATCCCACAAACTTGCACTGTACTGAGCGTGCCTCGAGCTTGTCCGCATGCTGCTTTTTGACAAAAGCTGGACATACCCAAATCTTCAGATATTGAAGATAGGGTTTTTTCCCACTCTACATCTGATATGGTGTGGTAGGCATAGTCTTAGTCGGAACTCGGTTCAAAAGATATGCAGCTGATTCTAGTGCATATCCCCAGAAAGATCGCGGCAACTCAGCGTTATTCATCATGGAACGTACCATATCCAATAGGGTTCGGTTCCGTCTCTCCGATATACCATTATGTTGTGGGGTGTATGGAGGAGTAAGTTGAGAGAGAATTCCATTCTCTTTTAGGTAACCTAAGAACTCGGCACTCAAGTATTCACCACCTCGATCAGATCTCAGTGTCTTGATACTTTTGCCTGTTTGTTTTTCTACTTCATTCTTGTATTCCTGCAATTTTTCAAAGGCTTCAGATTTATGCTTCATTAAGAAGACATGCCCGAACCTTGAAAAATCATCCGTAAAAGTAATGAAGTAAGAATAACCACTTCGCTCATGTGTAGACATTGGACCGCATACATTGCTGTGTACGAGTCCCAAGAGCTCGCTCGCTCTTACTCCATGTCCAGTAAACGGAGTTTTTGTCATATTTCGTTTGAGACATGATTGACAAGTTGCATATGATTGATATTCGAACGGATCCAAATATCCTTCTTTATGTAACTTCATCAACATTCTCTCATTGATGTGACCCAGTCTTCAATGCCATAAGAAAGCATGATTTATTTTTGGAGACTTTCTTTTGTGTGTATTCTTGACATTGAAAATCTGTGGTTGGTTCAATACGTATATACCGTTGCTTAATGTACTCGATCCAATCAGAACATGATTAAGGTGAATGTTTACAACATCGCTTACAAATGCAAAATCATAACCTTCTTTAGACATTAAAGATACAGATATGATATTACAAGTCGCACTGGGTACAAAATAACAATCACGCAAAACCAAAATATGTCCATCTGACAATCCCAAGTGATAGTCCCCCACGGACTCAGCATCCATGCCAGCTCCGTTTGCAACTCTAAGGGTCATATCACCTGCCTTCAAAACCCTAAACTTTCTCAGTGCCTGCAAAGAATTACAGATATGAGATCCTGATCCGGTATCCAATACCCAGGAAGTAGAGTTTACTGATAGACAGTTTTCAATAACATACACACCTGAGCCAAAGCCACAACTTGCTTCGGGTCCTGGTTCTTGGCCTTCCAAGCCCTGCAACCTTTCTTCCAGTGTCCTTTCTTATGATAGTAAAAGCACTCTTCCTTCCCCACAAGCTGTCCCGCTACCTTTGCTACCTTTGCCTTTCCCTTGGCTTCTATTTTACTAACACCGCCCCTTGGTTTGGTGGGGGTCTTCTTCTTATTTCCTTTGGCTTTCGCCTTGGAGCTAGAAGAGGAAGGTCCTCTAACAGACAAAGTGGATATTTCCCTTACTTTCTGTAAGGTGCCCTCTGCACTCCTCAACATGTTGAGGAGTTCCGGAAGATCAACTTCTTTTCCTTGCAAGTTGAAGTTCAGGATAAACTGGGAGTAAGTGGAAGGAAGGGACTGGAGAATCAAGTCGGTATAGAGCTCGTTCTCTAACGTGGTCCCGAGGTCCGCGAGCTCTTCAATAAAGCCAATCATCTTAAGCACGTGTTCCGCTACTGATGATCCGACGACCAATCTAGCCGAAAACAACTTTTTCGAGACTTCGTATTTGGCGATACGGGATTGCTCTCCATATAGTTCCTTAGTATGTAGAAATATGGATTCAAGGTCCATATTCTCGTGCCTCCTCTGATGTTCATTGTCCATAGAGGAAAGCACGAGGCACTTGGCCTTCGCGCAGTCAATCTCCCAGGTCTTACGGATTTCCTTATCCGCGACGCTGGATTTAGGACCTGGGACAGGGGGAGCTTTGGTGGTAAGGAGATACCCCAACTTGTCATAAGTAATTGCCAATTTGACATTCCTGAGCCAATCTTTGTAGTCTGGACCAGTCAGTATGTTTTTATCTAGTAGTAACTTAAGTCCGGTCATGCTGTTTGGTCGCTAAAATTAGGAGAGAGAGAAGAAACACTTTAGCATGATGCTCTTGCATGTTTAGAGTGGTTTTTAGTTTGTCTAAACAGGATGACTCCCACTGTTTCTCAAATCCTTCCTCAAACCTAAAAAGAAGAATTAGTCGGGATCAATCTCACGGTACAATACTTGATTAACCGTTCAGCCAGGCCAGTGTTGATACTTCGAGGGAGGTTTTACGACGTTTTCGCGAAGTTCCTTAATTAAATAACCTCTTTTCCCTGTGGGCGTAGCCCCGCTAACACCTTTCTAGACACCTACTTGGTTTATAGCATTGATCGTTAAGTGAGAAAGTTCCTGAGGAGTAGCATATACTCACAGTAGGATCGGGATCCAAATATCATCGTGTGATAAAACTGAAAGAATCCTACCAGAATCATCACACTCCAAATGGTATGCAGCACTAGCAAGTTTCAGTTTCTTTAGAAACTCCCGATGTGGATTTTTGCCCCATGCTCTTATGATCTTGACGTAGGCCAAAATATCATAAGTCACATGTCAAGTTCTACCCATCATTTACCAGGTTAATTTGAACCCACCCATACATATCCTTGACGTAGGACAAAATGGCGGTATGACTGTCTCAAACCAATGCATCTATCTATGCAACAGATAAATATCCGGCACCTACCAATCACTATGCCTTGGCGTAGGTCAAAATACATAGCTTGAATACTACCGAATATTTAACTGAAATGATGGAGGGCTACGAATGGTTTTGGCGAAACCGTGAACGTCGTGAACTTGATATAATCGAAGGAACCTGATAGCTTTTAAAAGGAGTGGTTTAAGCTCCGCGTTTAAAAGTTGTTTTGAAAAGAAACCGAGTGGTTTTGAAATTGTTCCAACGACTTTAACTTTGGTTTATTTTCTTGCATTAATTTAATGCATCCCATCAATTAATCCTACCATTGCAGAAAACAACGAAAATATGACGTACGCTTATTCCATCCGCATTCGCCACGGGGCCCCGTCATCACCCGTTAGGTTACTTAACTAACGACAGAGCGGGGGCTGGACTAGCGCGGATGCAAAACATAAGCAATGCCTACTAGATATCATATATAGATATATACATTCGTTAGATGCAATGATAGCCATTCCAGATCACAGATGAAAACATTGGATAAGCTAGGAATCCGCATTTCATTCGAGCCTGCAACGAAAGAAGGATTACACGGTCGCGATGAATAGCCAAACCCCACCCTAGACCCCTACGGGTGTGGCAAACTACCCGCCAAGTACCCGAAGTGAAGCAACCTCCCTCAACAATGTGAGTAGGCCACTCGGCACTTCGAGATTCCCGGTAGTTTATGCACTCTACCTTGGGTCTATCCTAGGAGCAAAAACAGTAAAAGAAATAATATACAATGGCGGCTACAACCTCATCCCGGATGTTCGGCCATAAAAATAATATTACATCAATTTACATATTACATCAAATGAAAGATAAAGAAAACTCCCATCTCACAAAACCCCGGCTATTCATTCGCGACAATCCAACGAGTTCATATACACAATCCAACAACATTACAGATCACAGATATGCACAACCCCCATTAATTGACGTATAGCGATTAATTGACGTTCAGTGCATATATCGCATCATAGATATAACCAATTAGCTAAAGTCTACAGAATTTCGACCAAAAATACGAATTTGTAACTACCCCAAACATAACTTCGTTCTCTGGAAATTCTGGGCAGAAACAAAATACTTTAAAAATCACAAAACGTCAAAATAAGAACACTGCAACAAACCCGAGTGGCGACCGAGTTGACTCGGCTGCGGATCCGCGGCGAAACGCATGGTTTCGCTTCGCTTCCGCGGCGACCTGGTTGAGTCGTGGTCTCATTTTTCTTGTGTGTTCCCAGAAAAACCTGCACGGATTTTTAAGATGTGTGGAATTATTTTTAGAGCAGTTTTAAAAATCGGCAGAAACTTGAGGATTTTGACGTGTTTTGCGATTTTTTCTCGGATCGAAATTCTAAATACTTTGCTAACATGCTAGTTGTTGTTTAGCGAGGCTCTGATACCACTGTAAGTCCACGTTGCCTACCCCGGTTCTTACGGGGAGGCGGAATAGGTAAAAAACGATTTTTTAAACAAGGCAACATGGACTAGAAACAAAGGATCTTTGCTAAACAAAAAACTAGCAAACTAACTACAAGTTTAGCTACTCGGTTAGGGGGTTATACCTAAGAATTGAACTCCTTCTCTTCTTGCTCCTTGGAGTGGTTTGAACGGCTCCTCCTCGTAGTCTTCTTTTTGTCGAAGAAGGATCCACCCGAAGGCCTCTACCTCAACCTAGAGGTAACTTAAATGCTTGGCTTGCTAAACCTAGAACCCTAGAATGAGTAGAGAGAAGTTATGGTGGTTTTACCTCAAGAGCTCATTGTTCTCAACACATGAGAGATGAGAGCTTTGAGAGAGAGGAAGAGGATGAGCAAAAACTATGAGAGAGAATGTGTAAGCAAGAATGAGGATAATTTACAACCATGCTATCATATTAGGAATTATGATAATAATAATAATAATAATTAAGAAATTGTGATGGTTAGTTTATGAATGACCATTATCATTTCATTCAATTAATGCAATTGAAAAGAACAAGAAGCATCTTTGAAATGAAATGATGATGGTCAAAAAGTCCACAATGGTCAACCGGTCAACAAAGTCAACAAGTCAACAAAAGTCAAATGTTCAACTCAACCATGGCACATTAATTCTTAATTAATATTATTAATCATATTTCTCATTCTCATTAGGGTTTAGAAAAAGTCAACGGTCAACAACCCTAATGAGAATCCTCTGCCTCTGTCAACTGTGCATACACACCCGCATTCGTGTTCCGAGGAACACGAATACAATGAGATAAAACCAATCCCAAAACATATACTAGGATCTGGCTTAAACCAAAGCCCGCTAGTAATAACTGCCCGAACACTAAAAGTGCACAAGTGCGCGGATGTGAACGAACCCCGTCGCAAAACCATGCGACCTCTACTCTGTTTTGCCCAAAGGCGAACAGCCCTCTGTGTGGGACTCTAAACACTCGACACTACGCTGGCAGCGGGTTTAACCACAGGCCGTGAGCGGTACTAGCTGTACGTAACGGTCCCTAGGTAGATGCCGATAAGAAGACTGAAGAGGTGAACCCATCCGAACTCCTACTGAGCCTGAATGTGATAATCTCCGTACAGTCCGGTCTGTTCGTCTGAGAATATCGCATGGCGGGCCTAGGGGGCGGTAAACGTCAGTCCTCTAATAGCGGTACAAGTCGTGTTGGAGTGTAGCCCAGAACACCATGAGATAACACTGGAAAACCTACCAGTATATCTCGCTTGCCCTGTCCAAGGACTTCGTGTAATGGCTCTTCTAGACACAACGCGATATCAACCCTCAATACCGGGAGAGACGAATCCTGTCTAACCGTCACTGCCTCCAAGTGATTCGGGACTGCACCCAACTGCTACCTGTTTGCACGACTCATTTGAGCCGTGGTAGGGTAGGAATCTAAGAACAGTGGGAACACACTCGAGGAGAAGTGACAGTGTCAAGTCAGCGGACTAAGTTGTACTCATGTCACCCGAGAACTGATAACTGATGATAAGTATAGTACCAACCAACAGTTCTCAGTGAGTCCTGTCCAGTGTACTCGTAACCTAACAAGCACCTGCATACTATCTCCAGTACGACGTACTGATGGCTGTGGGACAGACCATCTCCCCTCCTGGGATGAGAAGCGTATACACTAGTCTACTCTGGAGTATCGATGCCCTGTCTCGATAATCCTACGGCTAGGGACCTATATAAGGATGTGCTTGTAGATTACCCAGCCCTCACTAGTGTGACTGCCATCACAACGCTGGTAATCAAGCAATGATCCTAAGGGCTCCACTAATGTGTATAGACGATATGCTAAAAGAAACACATGCACACATTAAAGTAGAAACAAATCAAGCAGCATACTACCATTTCGAGCAAGATTGTCTATACAACTGTGAATATCCCAAGCTTCCATCAAGTAATATACAAACTAGTATGATATAGTAATGGCCTCTAGGGCATATACACTAACAATGAGTTCCTGGACTATCTAAAAGGGAATGGGATTCTCTCTCAGCTTACTCCTCCATATACACTACAGCACAACGGTGTATTGGAGCGGAGGAATCGCACCCTATTAGATATGGTGCGCTATCTGATGAGCACTGCTGAGTTGCCTATTTCCTTCTGGAGGTATGCGCTTGAGACAGCCATATACCTATTGAATAGAGTTCCAACCAAATCAGTGCCTACCACTCCATATGAGATATGGGAGGGGAAGAGACCTTGGCTTAATTTTATTCAGATATGGGGTTGTCCGGCCTATGTGAAAACAAAAAATCCAGACAAGCTCGAGGCAAGGTCTGTTCTGTGCAAGTTTATAGTATATCCCAAACATTCGTGAGGGTATATCTTTTATCACTCCGAGGAACAAAAGGTGTTTGCTTCTTGACATGCTACATTTTTAGAAAAGGGTTTTCTTATGAAAGAAATTAGTGGCAATGAGGTAGAACTGCAAGAAGTTCCAGCTATGCAAACTGCAACAGAAGATTTGGTAGAACCGGAGGATTCGATAGCTCCTAACGAACCCCAGCCTCACCACCGATCTAGTAGGGTTCCTCATCCACCTGAGAGATACTATGGTTTTCTCATCGATGGTGGGAGCGAGGACTGTATCATGGAAGATGATGATCCGACTAGTTTTGAGCAGGCCATCACCAGTAGTGACTCTGTGAAATGGCTGGATGCAATACGATCTGAGTGGAATTCATGTACACCAACAAAGTTGGACTTTGGAAGTTGCTCCTGAAGGGGTAAAACCCATTGGGAGCAAATGGATCTTTAAGAAGAAACACGCTGTAGATGGAAAAGTTGAGACTTTCAAAGCTAGACTTGTTGCAAAGGGTTTTCGTCAACAACTAGGTGTGGATTATGATGAAACCTTTTCTCCAGTGGCTATGCTTAAGTCCATCCGGATCCTACTTGCCATTGCTGCATACCATGACTACGAAATCTGGCAAATGGATGTTAAGACCGTCTTTCTAAATGGTGATTTAGAGGAGTGTGTGTACATGACTCAGCAAGAGGGCTTCTTAGACAGTGGGAGCAGTGGAAAGGTGTGCAAGATACTTAAATCTATCTACGGGTTAAAGCAGGCATCACGGAGTTGGAACATCTGTTTTGATGTTGTAGTCAAAGAGTTTGACTTCATAAAAAACGTAGATGAATCTTGTATTTACAAGAAGGCAGCAGAAAGTAAGGTTGTATTCCTCGTAATGTACGTAGATGACATACTCTTGATAGGAAATGTTGTTCCTATGCTGCACTCGGTCAAGCTTTTCTTATCACATAGATTCTCAATGAAAGATCTAGGTGATGCCTCCTGCATTTTGGGGATTAGGATCTATAAAGATAGATGTAAGAGGATACTGGGATTGTCTGAATCCAGGTACATTGACACCATACTAAAGAGATTTAGTTTGGAAGATTCCAAGCGTGGGAATTTACCCACGATCTCTGGACTCACTCTCTCCAAAGAGATGTCTCCTAAAACTGATTTGGAGAGAGCTCGCATGCAAGGGATACCCTATGCTTCGGCATTAGGCTCTATCATGTACGTGATGCTATGTACCAGACCCGATAAAGCATACTCACTAAGTGTAGTGAGCAGGTATCAAGCAGATCCAGGAGAGAGTCATTGGACAGCTGTGAAGAGCATTCTCAAGTACTTGAGAAGGACTAAAAAGATGCTCTTGGTGTATGGTAATGGAGAACTCCAAGTAGAGTCCTTTACCGATTCGAGCTTCAAAAGTGATATGGACGACTCTAAGTCGCACTCGGGATTTGCCTTTACCCTTAATGGAGGGGCAGTTTGTTGGAAGAGTTCCAAACAGGAAACCGTGGCAGACTCGACAATGGAGGCTGAATACATCACTGCCAACGATGCTGCCAAAGAGGCTGTCTGGATAAAGAAGTTCATAACTGAACTTGGAGTGGTTCCGTCCATTGATCATCCAATACCTTTGTATTGTGATAACAATGGAGCTGTAGCTTTGGCCAAGGAACCCAGGTCCCATCAGAGATCAGGCATATTCTGAGGCGGTATCACCTGATCCGGGAGATAGTTGATCGCCGAGAGATCGAGGTCAGGAGAGTTGACACGAAGGACAACACTGCGGATCCACTCATGAAGGCCATACCCTAAATACATTTTGAGAGACTCTTCGGGATGTTGGGTATGAGATACTACAACAGCTGGCCTTAGTGAAAGTGTGAAATTGTTAGTTATGTATATGCCCTAGAGGCCATTTGTTCATACCAGAATATTGCATTTTATACCGCCCATTCTTACGCTCGTTTGGTTATAGGCAGGTGCTTTTAATAAGTGTTTGCTACATATTTACAGGATACTGGTTCTCAGCTCTAGACAGTGAAATTCATAGAAAAATACGTCAAATTCTGGATTACTGCCAACAACAGATAAAACACGGGTCTCCGCTCTCTATCCGTATGTTGCCACACACCAGTTTAAGGGACAAAATGGCAAATCGATGTCATTTTCGTGCACAAAGCTTAATGTCAACACAAGATCCAACATATCTACGCGGAGCTCGAGGAAATCTTGGCAAAAGATCCACATCACATCACCTTTTGATCTACTTTAATTCTGGAAGAAATGGGAAGAGTTTCTGAGAAAAAGTCATATACCACACTGAAGAGTAATAAAAACTAGGGAAAACCACCAAATTTCATGGCCTAACTCCTCTAAACGGCCGCTGTTCCGTGGCATAAGCGCGCTTAGGCCGCGGAACCACGGCCATTTAGTCTCCTCTCGTTGTCGTTTTTCAGGGGCATGTTGGTCTTTTCTTGTAGGGGCAGATTCTTGCCCTAGGTTTCCAGTTCCCCTCCTATAAATACCCCAGAACTGAGCCAAACCAAGTGTTCATTTCTTTAGCCTCTTTTTTTTAGGATTTAGTCTTTTTCTTCTTCTTCTTCATTCTTCCTCCATGAAAATGTAGTGAGAGCATTGAGTGGATGTTAATGAAGATGAGGGTTTTTGTATTATTCTCTTTGGTTTAACTTCCCCTTGAGATTTTTGCTTTATCTTGATCTTTCAACCTCTTCATTGAGCTTGAAAGGTTAAGGGCTAGTTATTGATCTTAAAGGTCGTATTTTCTTATGGAATTAGTTCTTCACTTCACATGAGTTCTTTACCCTTCTCTTGATCTTGCAACCTCCTGATTGAGCTTGCAAGTTTAAGGGTTGGCTATTAATCCCATGCTTGTCTTAAGTTCTATGTTCTTGTAATTACTTTCTTGCTTATTTCTTTCTTGCTTTTTATTACTTGCTTTACATTCATGCTTTACTTTCATGCAATTTATTACATGCACTTTAATTACTTGCTTGTAATCTTTTCTTTTCTTTGTTCTTTTTGTTCTCTCTTTTTTGTTCTTTTTGTGAATGAATGTAATTATTATTGTTAAGAAGAAATACGATATTATAAGTTAACGTTTCTTTGCTAATTTCCTTTTCCCGTATTTTCCATTGAACTCCGCCCAAACGATACGCAAGCGCTCCGTTAGGCACCCTACCCTAACAAGGTAACGGTGACTCCTAACCGTGACCGGTTGCGTTCGGTTTGGCCGGAGGCGAAAGCAAGAGACAAGAACGGAAGGACAAGGGTAAATAAGCCGGATTCCACGAATACCGTGCTTAAATCCCCTAATCCACGTTGTTGCCGATTGCTCTAACTTCAATTGGTCAAGACTTGGCTCAAAGGTTTTGAGTACGGATTTCTTTAGCTTACAATCTCGTATCTTTTTCTTAACAACTTTATACTTGCAAATAAAACACATAGGTTAGACTGAACAAACATATACTCATTCTTTATTGACTCGTCTAAGACAAGAACGGAAATACAACCATCTCCCTGTGGATTGACCCGTGCTCAACCGGCTAGCTGCATAGCGACACCGTCCTGATCGCGGTTATACTTTAGAATTTTGAACATCCGACACGCCAAAAGCGTGTGATCAAATGGCGCCGTTGCCGGGGATACGGTAGCGTATTTTCTTTCTTGTTATTCGGGTTAATATTCTTTTTGTATATATTTATAAATAAAAAAAAATCTTCTTGTTATTTTTGATCATTTTTGTGGGCAAGAGTGCAGATTTTTGCGGATTTGCAAACTGCGATTGTGGGGAGCAAAGTGTACGTTTAAGGCTAAGGTGATTGCAAAGTACATTGCCAAAGATCCGGGTAGTTTGACCCGTGCAAGCGAACTTTTCAAGCTTACCGGATTTGATTCAACGGGGGTTTCCTAACCCAAAAACTTAACGGTACGTACTTTACTAGCACCTTCTTCTCAAATCCGACGCATCCAATATACTATTCTTTGCAGGATTCTTTGCAAGTTCGCTAGCAAACGCTAAAAATTGACTAACCCGTATTTGTTGCAGTGCCGTGCTTAAACTAAAAAACGATTGTTTCATTCTTTATAGAATTTTTATTGAATTGCGCATTGCATACATCAATACGGACTTAAGGGCAAGCGAACCCCACAACATACGGTAAAGGATTTCATCACCTTTTCCGTGGCCCACAAATCACGAACTTGAGCATAACGTTTACCCGCACAAAATTTAAAAGAAACTAGACTTTAAGCCTTAAGGACTTCACGCTCACTAGGAGAAGTTAACTGTGTTTAGAACCTCGCTTAACGGTACATTTTTTACGGGGTGTCTAGGAAAGTGTTAACGGCGAAACCGCCAAAAGAGAAAGGGCTATTTAATTAAGGAACTTCGCGAAAGCGTTGGAAAACCTCCCCTTATCTCTGCACTTACCTCGCCTCGTGATCAGTGTATCTTGAGCCCGTTTCTCGACACAGTTTTACTTCGACAATCAAGTTCTGGAGCAGGTTTAGTTGACCTAGGTGAACCCTAGAACGATTAGGTGTGTGGTATTTTTGTGTCGTGATTGTTTTTGTCCAAATTCTTTTTGTGTATATATTTCATTCTTTTGTTAATATCTACCTAAAAAAAATTATAAAAAAAATCAAAAAAATTTCCCCCCTCTTTTTCTCTGCCTTTCTTTCTTTCTCTCTTCATATCATGGGTACCCCACCTTGCAAAACTCTTGCCGAACTTTGGTACCCACAACCAGACATTACTTCTTACGGTTCTTGCTTTGGCCGAACATCGAACGACCCCTCCATGCCCAAAATGTCATTGAAAGATCGCATAGACGCGTCTAGGAAAAACATTTGCCCTCCGCATTCCACTTTGTATCAACCTTTTCAACATCCCGGACCCGGTTATGCTGATACCACTTTTGCAAGTCGTCCTTTGTCCATCGCTGAACGTATTGAACAATCTCATAGCCGATCTTTCACTCCTTTCACCACTTCAAATTCTTGGGATCAACACTTCCATTCATCTTCGTATCCAAATGTTGATCCTACCCCTGTCCAGCCATTCAATTCCAACCAGTCCTACCCGACTTTTGCACCTTCCCTAGACATTGCTTCTGAACAGCCATTTGGGAGTTTTCAGTATCCAAACAACTTTGAATCTTTTACTGAAACCCCGTCACAATCCATGTCTAGTCTGGAACAGTCGTTGGAAGACTTTAGGGTAGTGTCATGCCAACAGATGATGGATTTGAATGCGTCCATGGCCACCCTCATACAACCTACTGACCCGGTAGCTAGTTTCCAACTAGCTCCTAATTTTCCAATGTATGATGAGGTGGTTGGACAGATTGAGAATTTGAGTGGAGAGAGTGAGCTGTACCCCCTTCCAAATCAAACCTACCCGTTTCAAATTGAATCCCACAACTCCTGTGTTGAAAGTCTATCAAGTGTCCCAACTGAATTATCAAATGAAGATAGAATGTTTGATAAGTTGTGCGACTTTGCAGTGTTTGATTTACCCGATTGTGAAGGGACCTTGCTAAGTGAAACCACACCCCATCCTTTTGACCTCTACACCTCCATCTTAGAACGAGAATCGATTGAAATCCATGCTTTTGATGAGATGTCTGAGAAAATTGACTTTCACTTGATTGAGGATATTGACGCCGGGAATATTTTGGATGATGAACCTGTAGATTTGGCAGAGTTTTTCTCTCCAATTCATCATCCCGAGTCATTAACTGTTTTTCCCGAACCCCTGATGCGTCTAGATTTCGATGAAATTTGCGTGGATGAGCTAATTTTTGAGGAGAACATTGAGGAAATTTTTGAGGATGAACCGGTTTTAATTGATGAGTCGGATTTTCCAATTCATCCTGTCCCTTCCATTGACTGTGTACCCCCTCCTGAATCTTTACCTGATACCCCTCCTCAATCACTTTCCTCTACCCTTTCCATCGTTCCGACCCTGCAAGTAACTGTATCACTTCCATTTCCATTGTCTGGTTTACCAAGTTCGGCATACCCATGGTTTCTCACGAATCTTGAAGGATTTGACCCCATTTCTCGACGGGTTAATATATTAGCACAATCGCTTTTCACACATCGGTCATCACAAATTGTGCTAATCTATTCACTCCATTTTCACCCTCAAGTTCGTATTCCAATTCTTTCTCCCTTCCGCCATTCTTCTTCTTATATACTGAGACCGTATCTCGCTTCTATCTCCATACGGTCTCGCGTAATCTCCATTTCTTTCCTCTTCACCTTTTTTCACCAACCCGCATCTTACAGAGATAGAATTTTTGAATGGTTGGTGTTAACTTTTGGCCTTTGTAAGGCCTTGTATAGCTTGATACTATTCTCTTTCCCCCCTACTCCTGAACTTCAACGCTTAACAGTGGAAACACTGTTTTACTTAAGTTTGGGGGGACTCCTTTTTGTATATATTTTTTGTTTTCCTTTTTGTTTTGTATATAATTTGTTTCTAGGGAGCGCCGACAATTTTGACCCTCTTGGTGTAGCCTGACAGTGAGGACACTGTCAAGTTTAAGTTTGGGGGTGTGCTCGGTAAGCTTTCTTCCTTCGCATTCATTTGTATATTTTGCATTTGCATACCTTATTAAAAACCCACAAAAATTGAAAATTTTCCAAATAATATAAAAACTTTGTCGTCAAGTTAGCTAATAGGGTAATTTAGATTTTTATTCTGAAAGTTTAGTTGATATGTTAGAAATAACTAAATTCTAGACTTAGGAATTGAAAGTCCTTAAAATAACCCTCATTCTGTCTAACTTTGGTATGTATACGTCCTTACAGTTTTTTGTGTTCAGTTCTTGAGTTAAGTCGAGATGAAGGGAAAGTATTGAAGCTTTACTGGAGAATAAGTCTGAAAAATAGTTTCTTTTCTTGAGTTCAAATTTAGAAATTATATACCCTACAAACTGCACTTACATACATCTTGAAACTTGGGATAGTAGAGGATACCTAGAAATACTCTTGCCTGAAAGCCTAGTATGAAAGAAAAAACGGTATTTAAAGCTAAACACCAAAAGTGCATATTGAAAAATATATCCGGTCTTGAAAAAGAAAAAGAAAAAGAAAAATAAAAAGAGAAAAATAGAATAAAGTCAAGACCTGGAAACTGCTATTTACGCTTTAAAGTTCACACATTCAGTAATCGGTCGTTAGTGCCTCAAGAAGCATTAATAGTCGCATGAAAGGTGTGTGAACAAATCCGTCCATCCTTAATGAAAAGAAGTAGTATTAGGTATTAGGGCAAGGGTATTATAGTTTGAATTGAATTCTTGAGTGTAGGGGTGCAAATATACACACACGTAGTGGTATACAATCGATGTTTGGATAAAAGATAGAAATAAAGAATAAGACTTGTGTTTTCTGTAAAGTTGATAAAATCCCTGATTTGAGGCCGCACTTTAAAAGGAAAACTCAGGAGATCCAAGGTTAAATAGATAGGAGGTGTGAAAAATAAGGGTTGGATATTTCTAACTTAGGATGATAGAATTTCTAACGTAAATACTAAACTGTAAGAGTAGAATCGACGTTAACTTATGACACTAGCTTGACGGGATTTTGTGGGTATAATCCGCTGAAAACCCTCAGGAGACAACACTCCTCCTACTAGGGACACCTAGAGATTTAACGGCTTGTTGCACGTACTCAGTGCAATCGCGTTCCCTGCGAAAGTGCGGTTAGGACATTTTTGTGAATAATTGGTTTTGCTCGGGACGAGCAAAAGTTAAATTTGGGGGTATTTGTTCATACCAGAATATTGCATTTTATACCGCCCATTCTTACGCTCGTTTGGTTATAGGCAGGTGCTTTTAATTAGTGTTTGCTACATTTACAGGATACTGGTTCTCAGCTCTAGACAGTGAAAGTCATAGAAAAGTACGTCAAATTCTGGATTACTGCCAACAACAGATAAAACACGGGTCTCCGCTCTCTATCCGTATGTTGCCACACACCAGTTTAAGGGACAGAATGGCAAATCGATGTCATTTTCGTGCACAAAGCTCAATGTCAACACAAGATCCAACATATCTACGCGGAGCTCGAGGAAATCTTGGCAAAAGATCCACATCACATCACCTTTTGATCTACTGAAATTCTGGAAGAAATGGGAAGAGTTTCTGAGAAAAAGTCATATACCACACTGAAGAGTACTAAAAACTAGGGAAAACCACCAAATTTCATGGTCTAACTCCTCTAAACGGCCGCGGTTCCGCGGCATAAGCGTGCTTCGGCCGCGGAACCGCGGCCATTTAGTCTCCTCTCGTTGTCGTTTTTCAGGGGTATGTTGGTCTTTTCTTGTAGGGGCAGATTCTTGCCCTAGGTTTCCAGTTCCCCTCCTATAAATACCCCAGAACTGAGCCAAACCAAGTGTTCATTTCTTTAGCCTCTTTTTTTTTAGGATTTAGTCTTTTTCTTCTTCTTCTTCTTCATTCTTCCTCCATGAAAATGTAGTGAGAGCATTGAGTGGATGTTAATGAAGATGAGGGTTTTTGTATCATTCTCTTTGGTTTAACTTCCCCTTGAGATTTTTGCTTTCTCTTGATCTTTCAACCTCTTCATTGAGCTTGAAAGGTTAAGGGTTAGTTATTGATCTTAAAGGTCGTATTTTCTTATGGAATTAGTTCTTCACTTCACATGAGTTCTTTACCCTTCTCTTGATCTTGCAAGCTCTTGATTGAACTTGCAAGTTTAAGGGTTGGCTATTGATCCCATGTTTGTCTTGAGTTCTATGTTCTTGTAATTACTTTCTTGCTTATTTCTTTCTTGCTTTTTATTACTTGCTTTACATTCATGCTTTACTTTCATGCAATTTATTACATGCACTTTAATTACTTGCTTGTAATCTTTTCTTTTCTTTGTTCTTTTTGTTCTCTCTTTTTGGTTCTTTTTGTGAATGAATGTAATTATTATTGTTAAGAAGAAATACGATATTATAAGTTAACGTTTCTTTGCTAATTTCCTTTTCCTGTATTTTCCATTGAACTCCGCCCAAACGATACGCAAGCGCTCCGTTAGGCACCCTACCCTAACAAGGTAACGGTGACTCCTAACCGCGACCGGTTGCGTTCGGTTTGGCCGGAGGCGAAAGCAAGAGACATGAACGGAAGGACAAGGGTAAATAAGCCGGATTCCACGAATACCGTGCTTAAATCCCCTAATCCACGTTGTTGCCGATTGCTCTAGCTTCAATTGGTCAAGACTCGGCTTAAAGGTTTTGAGTACGGATTTCTTTAGCTTACAATCTCGTATCTTTTTCTTAACAACTTTATACTTGCAAATAAAACACATAGGTTAGACTGAACAAACATATACTCATTCTTTATTGACTCGTCTAAGACAATAACGGAAATACAACCATCTCCCTGTGGATCGACCCGTGCTCAACCGGCTAGCTGCATAGCGACACCGTCCTGATCGCGGTTATACTTTAGAACTTTGAACATCCGACACGCCAAAAGCGTGTGATCACCATTGTTGTACATGTGATGTATATTATAGTGGATGCTTGGATATATATAGAGAGGACTTTCTTGCTCGATATGATAGTATGCTATCTGGTTTCACTTTGTCTAAACATGTTGACTTGTATTAGTTTACTGTCTTGCTCTCACATGTTGATAAAGCCCTTAGAATATATACTCGACTACTAGGACTATGATGTAGATCATACTAGTGGGGCTAGGGTAGTCCAAGAGTACATCCTATAACTGTTCCTAGTCGAGGGAGTATCGAGACAGGGCATCGATACTCCAGAGTAGACTAGCTATACGCTTCTCGACCCATATGATGGGCGATGGATGATCCCATATCCATTGGTGTTTGACATCAGATAAGGTATACAGGTGCTCAGTGGAGACTGGGTACACTGAACGGACTCACCGAGAACTCCTAGATGGTATTATACCTATCTTCAGATAGCAGTTCTCTGGTGACACTGATACAGGTTAGTCTGTAGACCCGAGATCGTCATAGAGTCTTGTGTGATTCCCACTGTGCTTTTATTTCCACCTTACCACGTTCATGAGAACGTGCAAAACGGTGGTTTTTGGGTACAGCCCCGAATCACATGGAGGCAATGAGTGATAGGAGGGGTTTCGTCTCTCTCGGTATTGGGGGTTGATGTTGCGCTATGTTCGATTTGCTATAATTGGAAGTCCCTGGCCAGGGCTCATATGGAGACCTACTGGTAAGTGTTATCAGTTGTTTCTCGACCGTTATGAGCCTCACATCGACACGACTTATCGGTTACTGGGGTCTGACGTTTAGCACTCCTAGACTGGATATGCGACATATCAGATGAAGAGACCGGACTGTACGGTAGTGTTACTGATTGGATTCACAGGAGTATGTACAATCTTTCTTATTGATCTTCTGATCGCTCAATACCCGGGTGGCTGTTACGTTTAGCTGACCGTTTGCTGCTTGTGTGTGTTTGATATGATCATCACATACTGTCGGCGTATTGACAATTCTTTAGAGTCCTACACAGAGGTTTCCTGGTTCAGGCAAAACGGAGTAGAAGCACATATGTGATATGTGCGGGACCGAGAATAATACGTGTATGTGATACCGTATTTGATTCTCGCGATATGTGATATCGCCCCGATATATGTGATATAGCCGGGTCATCAGATCAAGTGTTGATTCGATCAACTGATACATATTATATTAGTCGGTTATTTGCAAAATAGCCATATTATCGGATCAAGTGTTGATTCGATAATTTAATGTATAATTATATATTTGATACATTACATTACATTAACTAATATAAGATCACTTTATATATTCTTTTTCTCACTTGATGATACATTGATATATATGTGATATATGTTAATTGTATTATTTTCTTTTGTTACATTATATATTATATATGTGATATATAATATTGTAACATGTTAGGGCTACAAATGCAACTGGGGTTTATGAGTTAAACCATGATCAGGGTTGGGATTAGGTTAATTATTTTGGTTAATTCTTAATGGTGGATTAAGTCATGGATAAGCTTTGAAGAAGCTTCATGAAGTGTTGACTTAGTCCACCCTCTTTAGATATTTATCAAGATATTTGTTAACCTAACCCTAACCCTAGCCTATGGTTTATTCTTTACAAGGGTTAAACATGTCATGCTTAACCTTGGTTGCATTTCTAACCTCAAAAAAAATTCATTATTCATCACAACTTCATCTTCTTCTTCCTTCTCACAAAAGCTTTCTAGGTTTTACATTTGTGACGAATTAAAGTGAGAAATAGAAAACAAAAGAGAGCAAAATTCCTACTTCATCATCCTCATCTATTCTAGCCACTTAGATTAGGGTGTTTGCTTCACTAATACTTCATTAGTGAAGTGAGAGCTTGGGTTTGTGTTTTCTCAAGGTAGATCGTCTTGGATTTCGAAGACTTCAAGCAGGATGTATCATTCACCTCATGGAGCCTCTCGAGATTCTGGGAGCTTGATGATCGCAGTGAATGGACCTCAACTCGGAGCTTATGAAGCGAAGGAACAGACTACACAGGTTGTAATCCCTCTCACATAGTAGTAAAGTTGTTTGCTTTAAGTTTATAACCCTAATTCTCTAGTAAAGATCCTTATTTAGGTTGTTTGGCATGTGAAAATTTTAAATACGGCAAGTTTGATATCTTGTAGAACCTTGTTCTAGTGCCTAAGAACCTTACACGGAGGAGTGTCAGATCTCTTTCGAGCAAATAAAAGTACACCTAGCGACTCCCCAGTTCCTCACCCGACCGATTGAGGGAGATGAGCTATCACTGTATCTAGCTGTGTCCGATCAGGCTGCCAGCTCGATGCTTGTCCGAGAAGTCGAAGGAGTCCAAAAGCTAGTCTACTACGTAAGCCACATCTTTAAAGCCTTGGAAACAAGGTACCCGGCCATAGAAAAGATCGTCTTAGCGCATATCATGACCTTGAGGAAACTACGACACTACTTCCAGGCACACACCATCCTCGTTCTCACCGAGCGTCCTTTCGGGGCTATTCTTGCCTCCCCCGAGTCTTCTAGTTGCTTGGAGAGGTGGAGGTGGGAGTTATCTCAATTCGACATCAAGTACCGCCCAAGGCAGGCTATCAAAGCACAAGTCCTGGCCGATTTTATTGTCGAATGTACTATCCCCAGCAAGGAGGAAGTGTCAGTGCCGGCCTCCGGATCTCAACCCTCGATCGAAGAGAGGCCTATCTCCGTCCCCGATTGGGTCCTTTACGTTGATGGATCATCAACCGAGGATGGCTATGGTGCCGCTTCATCATTCAAGGCTCGAACGAGGCAGAGATGGAGTATTCTTTGAATCTCGGATTCAAGGCCTCAAACAATGCCGCGGAGTATGAGTCTTTGCTAGCTGGGCTTCAAATCGCCTCGAGAGTGGGGTCGAAGACGATCCGAATCCGTAATAACTCTGCCCTGGTCTTTGTCCAAGTGACCAGCCATTTCGAAGCACAGGAACATCTGATGGTGAAATATTTAGTCGAGGTAAAAAGACTACGAAAAGACTTCGATGAAGTTCAAGTAGAGCAAATCCCCCGACACCTAAATGCCCAGGCCGACGCTCTGAGCAAACTGTCTTTCTCCTATACAGCCAATAACAACAGAAATATCCTCTTTGATATTTTTCCACGGCCCAGCGTGGAAGTCAGAGCAACAGCACTTCAAGTTTACGGTGCCCAGGAAGAAGACTGGGATTGGAGGAAGACCCTAGCAGAATTCCTTAAGGAGGGTATGCTCCCAGAAGATCGAGGGGAAGCCTGCCGCCTCCGAGCCAAAGCCCTCCATTTCGTCTAGAGCAGTGGAAACCTCTACAAGAAATCCTTCACTCAACCTCTGCTTCGGTTCATCGATCCCTACGAAGCCGACTACGTCCTCCGTGAGGTTCATGAAGGAATCGGCGGAGCACATCAAGGGGTCTGCACCTTAGTCCAGAAGGCGCTACTCTAAGGATACTATTGGCCGACCATCCACCAAGACGCTCAGAAACTCGTCAGAAGGTGCAAGAGCTGGCAACTCCATGGCAGCATACCCCACCTTCCGGCTACCGAGCTAACGACCCTTACCTCCCTATGGCCGTTCGCCCGGTGGGGAATGGACATGGTGGGTTAGCTCCCTACTGTTACGGGAGGGCACAAACACATGCTCGTCACGGTAGACTACTTCACAAAGTGGATCGAGGCCGTCCCCATCAGAAAATCGGACTCCACCACGACCATTGAGTTCCTGTAGAACAACATAATATTCCGATTCGGGATCCCGAGGTGTATCATTACTGACCATGGGACGAACTTCAAAAATGATAAAGTTAAAGGATTATGCTGCGAATACCATATACTGATGAAGTTTGCCGCAGTCGCGCATTCTTATTGCAATGGGCATGCCGAGGTCGCTAACCGAGACGTCATTCAAGGTCTTCGAGCTCGCCTGGAAAGATGGAAGGGCAGTTTGGTCGACGAATTACCCCGGGTTTTATGGGCCTTGAGCACATCGAAGAAGACCCCCACTGGAGAGACCCCCTTCAGCCTCTGCTATGGCACCGAGGCGCTGGTCTCATCAGAGATCGGGCTACCCAGTTACAGGGTCGAGAACTTCGACGATGAAGCAAACACCTTGTCCATCCGGACTAATTTGGACATCTTGTTGGAAAAGCTGGATCGGGCACAGATCAGAGCTACCGCTTACCAACAACAAACTACCCGCTACTACAACGCACGAGTCAAGCATCGCGCCTTCAAGATCGGAGATTTGGTCCTAAGGAGGAACAAGTTCCTTGATCAGGGCAAGTTGCACAAGTTTTCTCCGAATTGGGACAGCCCATTCCTCGTCTCCGAAGTCTTGTCTGGCAGGGCCTATCGCTAACAAGATACGGCCGGTCGCAAATTTCCACGGCCTTACAATGCCGAGAAGCTCAAGTTGTACCTTTGAAAAGCATATCTATGAGTATATGTTTCTTCTTTGACAAAGCGATGTAAATTTTTCTAAGTTTTTTTAATAAGAAGAAACTTCTCCTATGTGTTTCCCTCCTCCTCGGTTCAAAGCTCATGGATATCATTTCGTGAAAATACTCAAATGCACCCATAAGACTAAACAGGAAACAACAGAACACCACAAAAAGAGAGCTTTATTTATTTATCAAAAGGTATTATAGGCTCCTCTTCCTTACATAAAGATTAAAATTACAACAGAGGGTACGGGGTCAAGGAAGCACTGCTGGTGATACTCCGTAGAGATCTCCGCCAGCAGAGCCCTGGCCTCTTCAGCCCGCTCCTGCTGATGCCGCCCACAAACCCGAGACGCCACGGAAGCGCTGGGCCCCCATCTGCCAAGCCCTGGCTTGGAATCTGTCTCTTTTGGAAGCACTCTAGAATAAGGGCCAAAGACCGGTCATGCCTGTTCTTCGAGATGAGGCTGAGCACATAGATCGTACGCATCTTGTCGAGAGCCTCGTCCAGCAGCTCCTCAGAGAGGGGGTTGTACAACCCCGGGGACCTCCTCCAGATTGCGTACATCGGCAGTTGGAGGAAGGACGACCGACGAGGAAGTAGGCGGCTTAAGTGGTCCTCGATGCGCCGGACCACACCCCGGTACATCTCCACGGAAACGGACAGATCATACAGGTAGACGTCATCGGGAGTGATGATCTATTCAACCGCGTAGATACGCCCGGCCATCTTGAAAAAGCAATGCTGAAACAAGCCCATCTCCTTCTCTATTTATAGCCTCTACAGAATCTCCCAAGGGCCCAAATTTATGCGCGCGTGGGCGCGAATTATGGGATTCTGGTCTATTCCAATACCATACCGCCAAGTGGCGGGCATCCCGTATTTCTCAGCCAACCGCATTCAGAACGACGCATATCTCGAAACGCCTCGCCCCACCTATGCATTTCTGCCACGTGTCGCCCGCGACGGTCACCCTACTGGATTTTCATGCATCGTGGGAAGACGGGCGAAGCCTCGCGAAACCGAGCAGCCTCAAAAGGCCACCGAGCATCCTCTTTGCTCGGTCAATCCATGGCTGGTAGTTTACTACCCACTGACGCCAAGGATCCGAAGCCCTCCTCAAGAGGCCACCGCGCATCCTCCTTGCCTGGTCAATCCATGGCTGGTAGTTTACTACCCACCGATGCTAAGGATCTGAAGCCCACCTCAAGAGGCCATTGAGCATCCTCCTTGATCGGATCCGAAGCCCTCCTCAAGAGGCCACCGAGCATCCTCTTTGCTCGGTCAATCCATGGATGGTAGCTTACTACCTACCGATGCCAAGGATCCAAATCCCTCCTCAAGATGCCACCGAGCATCCTCCTTGCTCGGTCATTCCATGGCTGGTGGTTTAGTACCAATCGACGCCAAGGATCAGAAGCCCTTAACCTCGACAAACGCCGACCGATGCGGACTAAACTCTTGCCCAACTTACTCTAACAAAAGTGGTTACCGGTCTGACTCAAAGGAATGGGCAAATCTAGGCCTTTTACTCGAAGGAGCCAACCGACGTACCTTAAGTAAGCGATCACCACCTCGACTCCGGGGCAATAAGGACACCAAACTTACACTGGCCTTGGCACACTTTAGGCAGATAATTGGACTTCACTCGATGCGTGATCGCCCACTAAAGGACCGGTCGCCGACTTAGCATGTGGCTCGTCAGGCGAGGGAAACGCTAACAGGCTCACACAAATGAAAACAGTACTGCACAAAAATTTGCAAAAAGGCTTTATTCATAACTCGTGAGTCTTTACAAAGGTATTGTAGGCTCCTCAGCCTTACAAAATCACCCAAAGGCTTACAAAATCCCACAACGAAAACAAGAAAAAAAGGAAGAAGGCAGAGAAGCTTAGGCCTCAATGTCGGGGAGGACCTCGATGTGCTCTGCGCTTGCATCGGAAGACGGGGTGGCGGCTTTAGGGTCGGCGCCCCCAGCAGGAGCTTCGGCTCTGGGAGCCGGGGTGATCGCCTTATCCCCAATGCCCCCATCGGGAGCCTTCCCCCCTGCGGCACTTCCGGCGGCATCGCCCTGCGTCTCATCCTCGAGGGGTACTCGAGCCGGAGCCCGCCGTCGGGAAACTTCGGCATCAACGCCTTGACGGCGTCGAGGTCCTGATGCCAGATGAAGGCCGAGGCATCAGCAAGGTCGGTGTATAATTGATCCCACGTCTTGTAGCTCTCTACCGCCTTCGCAGCCCGGAGGCCGGCACGCTTCATCCTTTCCTTGACCGCCTCGTTTTCTCTCTTAAGGGTGTCCCACGTATTCTTCAGAGTGGCGTTGAGCACCCTGTCCTCCTCCAACTTGGCCTTAGGGACCTTGTTGGACTCTTTAAAAATTCGGATGGACTCTCTGCAGTTGGAGTTCACCGCCTCCTCGGCGGCCACTCGATCTTCGAGGAAGGCGATCCTCTCCCTCGCCTGACGCAGCTCGTGGCTCAGGCTCTCCACCCGTGAGGAAGACTCGTCCGCCAACTGCATCGCCGGAGCAATTTCCTCATGCTCCATGTTGGCGATGAGGGCTCATTGCTGGAGGACCTGAGGAAAACAAAAGGAGGGGTTAAAAAGTATCCGATCCGATGTATAAAAGAGGGTTAAGGAAAACCCAAACGGGAGGCGGACACTGACCTATACAACCTCCTGAGTGGCCGCGATTTGGGCCTTGAGGGCCCCAGGGGGATTTTGCCCCCGGCCGATCGTTCCATCTCCGAGAGCAGGCTATCGGTGATAGAAAGCCCCGAGGGCACCTCGAAGCAAAGGTCTCCCTCCTTCACTATGACCGAGGAAGAAGGAGGTCGGGATACCGTCCTTTTGTGCCGCATGAGGGGGGCCTCGGGGGGGGGGGTCGGCTTCATCCGCCACCTCCAAAATCCGGGGCTCCGACTCCCGAGCATGTTTACGGCTCTCCCCACGGATGGTCTCAATAGGCTGGGGCATGGTGGAACGCCTAGCTGATGCGGCCACCGACGGGGCCGGACTTGTAGCAGGGCGTGACGGGCCGGCGCCTCTGGCCTTCCTCCCATTCTTCTCGGCCATGGCAGCCAGAAATTTAGATCGGTCCATCGGTTCTGCAGAAAAAAGGGAAAATACACCAAGGGGGTCAGCAGTGCCAGAAAGAATAGAAGAAAAGTAATGCAAGTCTAAACAGGTCGCCTATGCTCCTAACTTACCCACGAATTGAGCGGGGCTAAGCCTAGCCCAACTAAGGGCCTGCTTGAAAAGCAAAACATCGGCCCGTTGGACAGGCTCCCAAGCCGACACCGCCATTGCTTCGGGAGAGGACGACCGCCTCACCCATGGGCAGCTGCCTCTGTTCCACTGTACAGGCACATGCCAATCCTCACCCTCGGGTGGCCCGACAAATAGGAACATCTCCTTCCACTAGTGGATGGAAGAAGGAACTGCTACGACCCCCGACCCGGCCGCCCCTCCGCTATGTTTTCTAAAGGAAAAATATACCCAGCTCGGCTCGTCCTTGTGGGTGCCTGGATTATTTTTATAGCAAAAGGAGGGTAGGAGAAGGGTCAAGCTGAAGGGGATTTCTTCGAGCTTCAACCGGACCAGGAACCCGAGGAGAATCCTTTACGTGTTCGGTACTAGCTGGCCCGGAGCTAGTTGAAAACAATGCAGCGTGGCGCTAACCTCGGGGGAAAAGGGCAGACGCATTCCAGCTCAAAAGGCATCCTGGTACAAGGCGATCTCCCTGCCGCGCACCTAGTCTGCCCTCTCTCCCTCCCCGGCCAAGGGAAGCGAATAGTTAGGGGGAATGTGGAAACGAGCCTGGATTGTGGTGAGCTTTTCCACATTGCTTAGGAGGGAGGGCATGTTGCGAGCACTCTTGATACGCACTTTCGGGACTATCCCCGTCGCACGACCGTGGGAAGCACAGGTGACCCAACTCCCCGGAGGAACCCGACTCAGAGGAAGAAGTAGAAGAAGAAGCGGCGGAAGACTCCCTAGACTCTACCTTGACTATCTCAACAAACTTCCCATTGGAAGAAATCTAACCTGAGCAAAGGAAGGAGTCCTCTGAGGAAAGAGCACGAGAAATCCGACCTAAAGGAGAGAGCGCGAGAGATCCGACCTAAAGCGAAGAGCACCGAGCTAACTCAAGCAGCAATGAGCAAATTATATCGAAGTGTGGACCGTGGGGAGATCCCACCTACATTTATAGCATATGGCAAGCGCACCCAACGGCGCAGATCGTTTCCCACCAAAATAACACTTCACGTTCGATGGCCATCAACGTTCCACGTGTCTCAAGAGCGTTGAACGCGTCCCCTCAAGTGCAAAGGACACCGGCGGCCCGTCACGTCAGCCAATCGCATCGGGCATGTGGCCTGGCACCTCAATGAACATACGATTGAATCGGTGCTTCCCCTTTAATGCACGATCTCCTGTCTGATCCGCTGACATCATCAAAAGATACGACTAACTGCCCGAAAATCCGTGCCGACGATGTATTCAACTAAGAACTTAGCCTGGGTGACCGATCCGACCACTCTCGACCCGACCCATAAATAGGTCAGGACGAGAGTGGGGAGCTAATGATGATGCTCAGTATGGAGAACTCCCCAGATCATGACACGTGGAAGATGACGTGTCCCAAGGCTTACGGGATAGGAGAAAGAACGGTACATTGAAGGCGTACCCATGCCTTCGACCCGAGGATGTTCTTGACCTTCGATGACCTCCCAGGACACTCCTATGCCCATCTTACAAATAACCATTGGCTCATCTCCGAACCCTCCTGCGCACTGGGCTTCCTCAGCCCTCCCAGCTCACCCCCGAGCTATCTCAGAGCCGAACTAGCTCGGCCTCCCGCCCTCTTTAGGCCTCTCACCGAGCTAGGCCTCCTCGGTCTCACCGACCAACCTAAAGCACAGATCACAGGCATCCCCGCCATGGCTCTGCGAATCTTGCCATACGCGAGATATCCGCCGCCCCACAATCTCGCGTTCCACGCCATCGCGTTCCCCCGTTAACGGGCTTATCTCGTCATTAATGGAGGATCCCGCCATTCGCACAGGCGTAACTCCAAAGGCGTAATGGCCGGCGTAAATCTCGAGCCTGTCAGCCCATGGCTGCCACTATATAAATCCCCTTTTAGACGACTCAGGTATGGCAATTCTGATCCAATAGGCTGCAACTCTGCCCAAATACCTTGACTAACTTGATCGTTGGGGGATCCACAGTGGTACAACCAACCCGGGATTTCATTGCAGGTAGCTCGGCTTCATATCAAACAAAACATATTGAGATCCACACGCCTCAGGAGACAGTCCTTAAACCCAACCTTGGCTTTCCGCCAGCGCCGTCGGTAGAGCGTCGAAAGTCAACATCTGAAGGAGATCCAGAGCCCCATCACTTGAAAACCTGTACAAGTATACATTATCTATGATGCTTATATCGACAGATAGATGATGTATCATATATGGTCATTTCTATCAATATATGGTCTATCAATATATGGTCATATCGATATGTATCATAGAGATTAGAATTGTAGAGAGCGAAACGAATAAACTTCATGTAATAAATAGAGGTACTACTTTAAAATTTATAAAACGAAATTATAAAGTTTAAGTCCAAGGTTTCCAAACAAAGCCAATGTTTATGTTCGCTGAGGAGAGAGAGAGGAGGGTGAGGCAAATCGGGATGAAAAGAAATTCAACTCTCCAACAACCTTTTCACTAAAGATTATTTTTGAGCTTTACAAGACGGCGAAACGAGACATAATCAGGGGGTGGACCCATGTTGAACTCAGGGGGGCATATGCCCCCTCTAAGATTTTATAGAAAAGAAATTTTCGTTTCGATATATGGATGTATTATGGTTGTGTATTATATATACTATGTTCATAAAAAAAATATAAAGATTTAGTTGCTCGTGTGGTTGTGTACGGTATTATCTATCAGAAGGTTATGAGTTCAATCCTTATTGTGCACTTAATTATTTGATCATTTTATTTTTTGGAAATAAGGTCCAGTGGCTTGACTCGTTATTTTAATAATAGTAAGTATGAATTTTTTTTTGTGCTCAAAAACATTTAATTTTTATTGAAAACGACAAGATATATAATAGATAATTTGAATAAAATTTCAATGGAGGCTTGCTACATATTGTGCCTCCTCACAAAAAAAATTCTGGATCCGCCACTGGACATAATGATCGAGAAAGTGACTAGGATGGGCGTTCTTCAAGTGAGGTAGGTAGAATCCCACAGAATAGGTCTGGTTCTATAATGAGATGTCTAGGGATTGAGGATGTCTCAGGCAAGTGTGAATGTTCACTGGCTAAGGAAGAACATGAGTAGGTATAGCTGGCTTGGAGTGTTGGATATCGTTGGAGAAGAAAGGTAGAGCATGCAAGTGTGAAATATTTTTGACCAGAGTAGGTATCGCGGGCTAGCCGACATCGGAGTAGGTATCACTGGCTTGGCTTAGAGTAGGGTAGACTTGATGATACTTGTAAATGGGCGGACCATGGGTACAAATAATATTTTAACAGGGAGTAAGACTATGGCCCATAATGTATGTTACAAAACGACTCGCGGACAAAACGAGTAATTGGTTATTATTGACACCTCTATGGTTACTTTTTTAAAAAAAATCTTTTAGCCACTCAACACATCCATTGCCTCCAAAACCTGTAAAACTCATTATCTCAAATCCTTTATCAAATGTTTCATCAAAAGCTTACTGATAGAGGTCAGAATCTTACTCAGATATTGTCCTTCGTCGCTCTTTTGGCCAGCGGGGCTGAACGGTTGAGATTTATGATGAAGGTTGGGTGTGGATCTCAATGGATTGTTGCTGACACCTAACAACCTGCAAAGAAAGTTCTGAGGTAGGAAACCACCGTAGGACCCTCCGACGATCAAGTAAGTACCGGGAAATAATTAGACAGAGTAGTGGCGTATTGATTGAGTTTTTGTTACTTGAATCGTCTGGAGGAGGGGTTTATATAGGGGTCGCATTGGAGTGAACCGATGCGAGATTCTCGCTGTCCATTTCGCCCCCGCGTCACGTTCGCGTTGATGGCGGGATATGCCTATTAATAGTGAGATACACTTATTAATGACGTGATACGCTAGCGAGGGATGCGGGAAGTGGAGCGACGGAGATCTCGTCATGGCGAGATATATGGAACCGTTATGAGGGCGCTTGTGCTCTGTTCTCCCGGCCAAATGGGGATGCTGAGGAGTCTCAGCTATAAGATAGCTCGGAGATGAGCAAGGACGCAAAGGAATCTCAGCTATAGGATAGCTTAGAGATGAGCCATTGGCTGGCGGTTAGCCAGAGAGGGAACGTACTCTGGGAAGGTCTCCAAAAGGTCGGGTGCAACCACGGAGGCGAGGCGCCGAGAAATGTCCCCAATGCATCATATTTATTCCAGCTCCATAACCCTTAGGAATCTAGTAGGCTTACATGGATGATGCATCATCTTCTACGTGTCGTGATCTGGGGAATTCTCACTTATGAATATCATCATTAGCCCCTCACTCTCGTACCAACCTATTTATGGGTCGGGTCAAGAGTGGTCTACTCGGTTTTCTCTGTTCAGCTTGCTGCCGAGGATTCTTCGCAGTCGGTTTTCCGGGAACGACATAGCGTTCGGCGGTTGTGTCTCTTCGATCTCCGATTCCACATAGCATTTACCGTGTACCTTAATTTTTGCGTGTTTCCTCAATGACATCAGCGGATCACTAAGTGGGCGACACCATAATAGAAACGTCGCCTCGCCTGTTCGGACCGTTGATTTTATGCCACATGGCCGTAATCGGATGGCGGATTATGAGATGTCGCTTTTGACGATTGGATCCGCATGAGGGGTGAGGCGTCCAATGGTTGGCTACCGCGTGGCGCCATCCAGGTCGTTGGCCGCAATGCTTCGTTTTGACGAAAGCGAATCTGGGCTGCCAGATAGCCTTTGCTGAGTGTATAAATAGGGGAGTCCTATCCCTAGAAAACACCTTTGATTTGTTTGCCTTCTGACGTCGGCGGTTTGCTTGGCGCTCCCGCTCTTTGGTCGGATCCCCAGTCCAAATACTTCTTTAGCTCCGCAGCCCTTTAATCAGGTCAGATGCCTTCCGATAATCCTTTAGTGGATGTAGTTAGGGTAGAGTGAGACGATGATGCTTCTACCTCTAAAGTCGAGTCTAGTGGGTTATCTTCATCTTCCTCGACTTTGGATAGCCAAGGAAGTTCTTCTTCCTCCGCATCTGGTTCGCCCCAAAGGGTGGGGATTCTCTTATTCCTCATCGTCAGGGCGCCAAAAAGGCCCCCAAGGTGCGTATCGAGAATACTTATGACGTTACCTCGATGCTGAATAGGTCAGACGAGCTTTCCGATATCCGGGCTCGCTTCCATATTCCCTCTGGCTACTCGCTCCGTCTTGCCAGGGAGGGTGAACGGGTACACCAGGTATAGGGAAATGAGATCGCCATATAGTTAGAAGTGTTCCAAGCAGGGAACCGTCTGCTTTTTTCACCCAAGATTTGTGTCGAACTTCATTGTTTCTAATTCGCCTTGGACCAGCTAGCACTGAATTCGTGGAGGATTCTCCTCGGATTCCTGGTCCCGCTAAAAATTGATCGGATCCTCTTTAACCTAGGTCTTCTTCTGTTCTTCCTCTGATATAAGAATCACCCGACTACTCATAAGGATGAGCCGCGTTGGGTTTACTTCTCTTTTAAAAAGCATAAGAATAGGGTGGCTGGGTTAGGGGTAGTTGTTGTCTCTTGTTCCATCCATGAGTAGAAGGAGAAGTTCGTGTTCGTCAGTCCTCTAAAGTGAGAGGAGTGTCCAGTGTCCACCAAGTGGCATAAGGCAGATTGCCCGAGGGTCAAGCGGTCCAACGCCCCAGAGGCAGGGGTCGTGTCCCGGTGGGAGCCGGTCCAGAGTGCCGATGCCTTTCTATCCGAGCAGGCCTTAAGCAAGGCGGGACTCAGTCCCCAAGCTTCATAGGTAAGTTGAATCTTAGTCGATCACCTTAGACTTGGTATATTTTGCTGCTTCTGTCGCTAACCCCCTTTTCTTCCTTTCACAGAGTTTATAGACTGATCAAAGATCATAGCTATCCTGGCCGCCAAGGTGTAGGGAAAGAAGGGCGGTCGCGGTATCCGATCGCAGAGCCCCGCCAAAATCCTGCTGCAAAGGTCGCCACCCGAAGGAGCGCAGGAGCAGAGGGCAAAAACATGCCTGGGAATAGGCTCCCCATGTGAGACAGGAGGCGCCTTCCTCTGCCGAGTCTCCGGCCAAGAGACTTAAGAAGGTGGTTTCCTGGCCGTCTTCGGCTGGGATACAAGTGCAGGAGGGTGGCTTCTGCATCGAGGTGTTGTCAAGGATTTTCGTGGCCGACAGCCTGCTGGTGGACATGGAGAAAACGGTGGGGTCCAAGATACCTCAGGACACTATAAAGGTCCAGGTTGTGGCAATAGCTTGGGAGCCTTCCAGATTGGTTATCTTTTCGCTAATTTCCAAGTGATTTTTCCCATGTTCAGTCTTTGACAAATGTTGTTTGCCTCTTTCTCTACAGGTCCTTCAACACTGCGCCCTTTTAACTGCCATGGAGGTCGGGGAAGTTGCCCAGACAATAGAAAAAAGCTTGGAAGACTTCTTCGCATTAGAAATAGCTCCTTGCCAAATTGAAGGAGGCCGAGGATAATATCGCCTCCTTCGAGTTAAGGCTGGTCTCGGAGGGCGTGAAGACCACGAGGCTGAAGGAGTCCCACCGGTCCCTGACCGATTCTAAACGGGCTCTCCAGGCCTAGGTCGGTGATGTTAACGAGCTCATTGATGCCATGAGAAAGCAAAGAGACTCGTTTGTTCAAGAGGGATGCCCGGGCGGCCAATGAGGCGGCGAAACAGGCCAAGGAGAGGGCAGAGAAGGCTGTGGAGGACTACAAGATGTCCGACCAGTTCTACATCGACTTAGTTGATTCTACGACTGTTGGGTGGCATAACGCTCTCGAAGCCGTCAAGGAGATGATGCATGGGTTCGATGACCATGAGCTTCATCCAAGGTACCCCCTCTTGGAGGAAGAGCTAAAGGGCGGAGGCACTGAGTAGTCAGGTGGAAGCGAGCAAGGCTGGCGGAAAGGAGATCTTGACCGAGAAGATGACTTGAAGTCGCCGCTCTCCCTGCCCTCCCCCCTTTTTTTGTAAGCCTATGGGCATTTTGTAGTAATTTTGTACAGCTGAGGAGCCTATAAAGCCTTGTACATAATTTGGAATTTAATGAAGTATTTTTGCTCATCTATGATTTTCTGATTGGAAAGTCTCGCTTTTATTTTTACTTTACCAAGTGTGGATAGGTCAGAGTCCTCCTCACCCCGAAGATGGGGTAGCATGAGTTAAGCGAACACAAGGTTTATTCTTCCAAGTGTAAATAGACTAGTGTCCACTTGGAGACTTTTAAGAACTCGAATTAAACTTAGCATAGCTCGGTGCTATCCCTTCTTCAGATTCGAGTGGGGTTGGAGTTAGGCCGGCTATCGGCCGAACCCGAGCTTTATTTACTTGGGCAGTGTTAGGAGTTTGCCCACCTTGAGTGCGTGCGCTGGGTAGAGATCTTCTTTCTAGATTATTGTTAAGCCTTAGGATCCACCGTTGAGGTCGAGCAAAAAGCTATCCGGTGACCTCTTGATGTGGGTTATGGATCCACAGCGTTGTTTCGTATGAAGCTACTCGCTGTGGATGGGTCGGGCAGGAAGCTATTCGGCGGCCTCATGATGATGGCTTTAGATCTACGGCGTTGTTGGCCAGGAAGCTACCCACTGTGGATGGGTCGGGCAGGATGCTATCTGGTGGACTCATGATGAGGGCTTTGGATCTACGGTGTCGTTGGGAAGGAAGTTACCCGCTGTGGATGTGCCGGGAAGGAAGCTAACCGGCGGGGTCTTAATGAGGGCATTAAATCCATGGCGTCGTTGGACAAGAAGCTACCCGCTGTAGATGATCCGGGAAGGAAGCTAACCGACGGCCACATGATGAGGGTTTTAGATCCACGGCATCGTTGGACAAGAAGCTACCCGCTGTGGATGGGCCGGGCAGGAAGATACACGACGGTCTCGTGATGAGGGCTTTAGATCTACGGTGTCGTTAGGCAAGAGGTTACCCGCTGTGGATAAGCTAGGCAGGAAGCTAACTGACGACTTCATGATGAGGCCTTTAGATCGACGGTATCATCGGCAGGGAGCTACCTGCTGTTGCTGGGCTGGGCAGGAAGCAACCCGGCGGCCTCATGATGAGGGCTTTAGATCTATAGCGTTGTTGGGCAGGAAGGTACCCACGGTGAATGGGCCGAGTATGAAGATACCTGGCGGCCTCGTGATGAGGTCATTTGAGCAAGAGTCTGGGCCGAGCAGGAATCTATCGGTCGTGAATTAGTCAATGGAAGGTAAGATTGCTATGACGTTGACATTCACGCCTCCCTGATTCTTGGTGTCACGTGGCGCATGGCGGGTATCTCGAGATCTGCGTGAATCTCGTAAAGACGTTGTTTAATCTTCCCGGATCCGTATGAAAGGGAGGCACGGCCAATAGGCGGATGCCGCATGGCGGCGCTGTTCTCCTAATAACTAAACATAACAAAAGAGCTAAGCTCTATTAAATTCTAATGAGGCGCCTCATGTGTTCCCCACGAGAGCGCCAGCGCCAAACTCTTATAGGATTAAATCCTATGGTGGCACCGCACATGAAGTTCATGTGGGTTCCAATGTGCAAAGTATTGGAGATAGTGCCCTTAGAGTCAATTATTGGATCGCAGGTACGTGATTGCAATGATTGCGGAGGACGTATACCGGTAGGACAGTCTTACTCGAGATGATAGTATGCTATCTGGTTTGCCTTTATCAGTCGTGTACATGTTCAGGTGACTGATTACATGTTACACTTTGATAGAGCCCTTAGGATATTGCTTTACTACCAACAGTATGATGGCGATCATATACGTAAGAGTTGGGTGGTTTATACGCATATCCTTAATTGTTGTCCCTAGTCGTGGGAGTTTCGAGACAGGGCATCGATACTCCGGAGTAGACTAGTGTATACAGTCGAGACCCCGACGAGGGGTGGTGGCCGGTCTCATAAGCCACTGGTGTTAGTTGGATCACCTAAGATGTATACAGGTGCTCACTGGGTTATGAGTACACCGGACAGGACTCGCCGGGAACCTGCTAGTTGGTATTATACATATCGTCAGATAGCAGTTCCCCGGTGACATGTGTACAGGTTAGTTCATCGACCTGAGGTCGTCATTTTTCTCGTGTGAGTTCCCACTGTGCTTTGATTTCTACCCTACCACGGCTCAAAGGAGTCGTGCAAACAGGTAGTTTTTGGGTACAGTCCCGAGCCACATGGAGGCACGTGAGCGGATCGGCAGGGGATTCGTCTCTCCCGGTATTGGGGGTGAGATCGTGCTGTGTTTAGGAGAGCCATTACACAAAGCCCACGGCCATGGCAGGAGATTTACTGGTAGGTACTACAGTAGTATCTCAGGGTGTTATTGGGCTACGCTCTGACAGGACTTATACTGCTATTGGGGGTCTGACGTTACTAGCCCCTAGGCAGATATGCGATACTCATAGACGAACGGACCGGACTGTATATACATTATCACTGTTAGGCTCAGTAGGGTTTCCGGATGAGTTCGCTCATCGGCCTCCCTTGAGGTCAGTCCATGGGCAGCCGTTACGCATAGCTAGTGCCGCTGACGGTTTATGGTTAAACCTACTGCCAGGATACTGACGAGTTATTAGAGTCCCCCACAGACAGTTTCCCAAGTTCGGGCGAAACGTTGTAGAGGCCGTATGTTTTTATGGCAGGGTTCGGAAAATGCACGTGCGTTTACACATGTGTCATATTTCGGGCAGATAATATTGGTGGGCTTTGGTTTAAGCCAGATCCGAGTATTATATTGAGTAAATATAATATCTTTGTCTCAGTTGCATTTGTATTCGGTTGTAATACAAATGCGGGTATATTTATACAGTTACGGGGTTGTCCTGAAATTTATTTCAGGATCGCTTTTGGAAGTTGCCAGTTTCCAGTTTTCTATGAGCCGTCTTTTAACATTAGGTTAAAGACGGATTTATCTTTTCTTAGATGAGGTGACTAGGCTTCATGACTCATTTGTTTCATTCATTGTGTTCACACTAGGTTTTAATGACTCATGCTTTAACATTAATGATTCTTGTTTAACCTAAGGATATTTGTTCATGATATTTATCCTTGTGGTCACCCTCTTTGCTCCTACCATCACCTTCCTCTTCAAATTTATTGGCCGGCCCCCTATTGTGAGAGTAACAGTGAGACTGATTTGATTTTGGAAAAAAGACTATGGTTTTGGATGCATGGAAATTTGATAACTCATTTCTCATTCCATTTCATTTCGAGTGGCAACTTCATTAACCGACCGTCCACGGTTTTGGACGAAGTGAGACAAAGTATTCTACTCATTCTCTACATCAATCTTGGTCGTCTCTTTTAGCAAACTTGACGACCGAGTTGCCTCGAGTCAAAGGTGGGAGCCCGTTTAAAGAATCGTTGACGTGGTGCCACCTGGACGAGCAGATCGGAGATCAACGAGATCGAAGCAGCCGCAACAGAGCGTGGGATGATGGTTAAAGAACGAAGGACTCGGATCATTCGGTATAACCTTTCTACTCTCTTTACAGTTTGTTAGTTTAGCAATAATGGCAGATCCGGGTTATAGTATACGATAGCGCCGGTTAAAAAGTTTTTTTTTCGCATTTGGCGTCTGTAGACGGCCAGGGCGCTACCGTAGACTTACAGTGGTATCAGAGCCTCACCATTTTTCTTTACTAACTTGTGCTATCACGTTTAAAATATCGATCGAACTGGATATCGAAAACCGCAAAATTCAAGTTCACGGTTTCTGTTGATTTTTAAAGGGTTCCTAAAATTATTTTGCATATCACAGAAAGTTGCGCAGGGTTTTCTAAGAACATCATACAAATTTGGGCACGTGACTCAACAAGACAGCTGCGGAATCGCAGTAAAACCTAGGGTTTGACCGCGCATCCGCGGCCATTCTGTGTGGTCATTGCTCCAAATTTGTACAGTGGATTCTTCTCTGGAAATTGGGGTTTTTGATATATATCTTTTGCGCCCAGATTTCGTTACTGTTCAACAGATGTTCGTGGGGACCACTTCATGATATTTAGTCGATCGAAATTTAAACATGTTAGTTTACAGTACTTACATTATATCTCCGACCGTGAATGTCATTCGATCGGTAAACCGCGTCTGATTGCTATAGTTCTTTTAGACGGGTTTGCGAACGTGACATTCGCGTTGATGTTCTGTGTTGTGCTGTGATGTTGCGGATTTGTCGTGGTGGATAGCAGTGTGCAATGGTAGTGCAGTTTGCATTTATTTGTACATTTGATATTGCGGGGCGAGCGTCCAACATGTGGACTGCCGTCTCTGCCTGTTTTATAATATTCTTTTGGGGCACGACTGGGTCGTGGTCGATGTACCCATTGTACATATTTTTCATTTCTGTACTAGGTTTTACCCCGCAACGGAGTACACGGATAGCTGAGTTCTGCAGGGCAACGGGTCCGCATCTCATGGCTTTGAGAGGCAGAGGGGCCTTACTCTAAAATTGGCAGACTATTCGCCGCACTCGTAGGGGGTACAGGTTGATCCAAGGAGGGGTGTTCAAGTTACCGGATTCTGTGAAGTGCAGGGTGGTCCATTCACTTTGCTGTAGGGGGCTGCCTCGCTTCAGGTTTTGGCGGGTAACTTGCCGCGCCCGTAGGTGTCTAGGTTTCATTGCACAGGCTATCCACACGACCAAGGGAACGTCGGGTTTCAGCAGCGGCTCTGTGAAACCCGGGGATCCCAGATTATCTGTATTGTTCTGTGATGCTTATTACTTTTCTGTAATGTTGCATATTATCACTCCTGAAGCGATTATTGTATATTGGTTTATATACTATTAGATGTTGTATATGTTTTACACCCGCGCTAGTCCAGTCCCCGCTCTGTCGTTAGTTAAGTAACCTGACGGGTGATGACGGGACCCATTGACGAATGTGGATGGCATATACGTATATTTTATTTTCGTTCTTTTCTGGTGTGATTAATTAATGGGACTGCGTTGATTCTGATCAATGCAAAGGAAAGCAAACCTATTTGGCAGTTGTTGGAACAAATTTAAAAAGTGTTATTACAAAGACGTTTCCTTTTTGTTTTGCATAGCGGTATTCAGTGGAATATCCTGCACCTCATTCGACGGGGCAAGGGCCGATATCCCTTCACCGGGACTGACCCCTTGGGCAGAAGTTTACGTCAGGGTAATAACTTCACTATAGTCGATTACAAGTTGCTTTGCACCGCGGTATTCGGTTGGAATATCCTGCACCTCATTCCACGAGGAAAGAGCCGAGATCCCTTCACCGGGAGTGACCTCTTTAGAAAAGTTTTTCGCCACTATATTTTAAAAAGCTATCAGGTTCCTTCAGCGATATCAAGTTCACTACGTTAAAGGTTTTTCGCCAAAAATCAGCCGTAGCCCTCCGTCATTTTTTTTGGGTATTCAGTAGTATTCAAGCTATGTATTTTGACCTAACGCCAAGGCATAGTGTTTGGGAGCTGCTGGGTATTCATTTGTTGCATAGATAGATGAGTTGGTTTGGGACAGCCGTTCTGCCATTTTGACCTAACGCCAAGGGCATGTGCGGGTGGCTTCAAATTGACAAGATAGTGACGGGTAGAACTTGGCATGTGACTTATGACATTTTGACCTAACGCCATGGTCATAAGAGCATGGGGCAAAAATCATATCGGGAGTTTCTAAAGAAACTGAAACTTGCCAAGTATGCGCATACCTTCTGGAGTATGAGTAACGTGGATGCATTCCGTCACGTTATCATGCGATGAGAGTTGGATCCCAATTCCTACTGATGAATTGGTTTACTCTTCGGGTGATCCCGATTGATTCTTCTTTTAGGTTTGGAGGAGAATTTGACAGTACAGTGGGAGGTTTCCGGATTAGATAAAGTGATAACCATTCTGATCTAGGTTAGAGTGCACGCAGAGTGTTTCTTTTCTCTCTCTCTTTGGCAGCGACCTTTGACCGACCCTAGACTATGACTCAGTGACAAAGTTGACCAAACCTTCTTAAATTATTGGCTTTTGGATTGTCTGAGTTGCATAAGTCATTGCCACTCCTTCTTTTAACCTTTACATTTTTCAGAACACCCTGTATTACTACGGACATCCACTTCCATTGGATAGATCCATCGTATGGTTATATACGAACTCGAAGGGACTTCTTCGAGGATGGATCAAGGTTCAGGAGAAATAGAATTGGTTTATTCAGTTGTCTTTTATTATCACCTTCTCTCAGGTTGCGAGGGCTCCTTGGTTTAGGAGAGTACACCTATTACGCTTATTGGATAGTCTTATTCCAAACCATAGGCAGGTGCCGAAAGGTAGGGAATGAAGAAAACCAATTAGCCTAAGTAGGGTGTGCAGAAGGTAATATGCAAAGACAAAATAAAGGGATTAGAAAGAGGGCAAAGTAAATTGCGACTGTTATCATTCACGACCAAAACTGCGTACTTCATCGCCACTCCTATTTCACCTTTAAAAGAATAAGGTATTATTCAGTTGTCTTTTATCATCACCTTCTCTCAAGATGCGAGTACTCCTTGGTTTAGGAGGGTACACCTATTATGCTTACTGGATAGTCTTCGTCCAAACCATAGGCTGGTGCCGAACGGTAGGGAAGGAAGAAAACCATTTAGCCTAACGATGGTGTACAGAAGGTAATGACTAAAGACAAATAAAGGGATTTGGAGAGATGACAATAAAATATACGGTTGAAGTCATGAATTGGATTATGGAAGAGGCATTACTAGGAATACCAGGATACCCCTACGAAGCATTTTCATGTTTCAGTGCATTGTTAAAGGAAAACTGTTTTCCCGATTAGATACTTACTCCAGGGTATGTATTTACCAGGTTTCATTCTCATATCTGTATGGTTTTACAGATGATGAGTGGGAGTAAGTTATTGGGAATTAGGTGATCATCCTCATTATATCGGAATTCGTTGTAATTGGTGATATTTGAGGAAATCACCAGGGTGCAGTTTTCAACCTACGACGCACAGGTTATAAGTTGCTTAACTCAGCGGACTTATACAGAGTATTGTATGTTGTCAAGTGTCCATCAGGACAAAGGGGTAGGTCCTCGTACTATGTTCTGTTTACTTATGACTTCTCTAGTTTTTAAACAAGTGTTTCGTAGAAATACAAGGTCTAAGTTTTGAGAAGTTGTGGGTATAAGAATAAAGTAGAGAACCAGGTGTCACAAGTATCGGGGTTCTTCAAAGAGATCGAAGATGTAGATTCTTGTGATTGGTATTCAGATGATAGTAATGGTTTTGAGAAACTTGTTTCTCTTTAAGGTTGCTCATAATTGGATGGATTCCTAAGTTGAGTAATGCTGATTAGCCTCTTTTCCATTAAGTTAATATGCACTGGAGATAGTTGCATGATTTGAATCTGGTTCCAATTAAATAAAGTGCCAAAGTTTCTATATTGGATATAGAATAGTTCGTACCTTAAAAGATGTTAAGGTATGGGGAGTTGTCCAGCTTATGCTTAAAACCAGACTCTGGACAACTCAGGGCACGTTTCTGTAATGGCTGTTTGTGGGTTGACCCTGGCTATGACGAGGGTTGATATTCTACCATTTGGAAGATCAATAGTGATATTGTTCTTGACTCGCAACAGTTTTAGTAAAATGGATTTTTTCAGAAAACAGTAGTGGGAGTATGGTAGAACTGGAAGTGATTCCAGAACCGCGAACGATTACGGAAAATTTAATAGGACCTATATATTCAATCAGGTTTGACATTCCAATAGCCACTCCGCAGATATGGTGGGTAACCTCAGACACCCGAGAGGTACTCCAGTAGCCTCAACGATGGTGACAGGGAGGTTCTTATCTACCCAGACTTGACACTACTGTTGTTCTAGGCTATGAGACCCGGTAGGAGGGTTGTCGTAGTTAGTGGGAGCAGCGGAAGTTTAGTGGGTAAGTAGCTTATGTCTATTTATAGACTTGAGCAGTTATAGCGGAGATAGATCATCTATTTTTGATGTGACAGTCATGGGTTTGACTTCATCAGAATAGGGGATGGATTTGTTAAGAAGGTAGTAGGGTGTGATGTCATGGTATTTGGATGACATACACAGAGTAGGAAGTAAAATTCCTATACTACGATCGGTTGTACTGTGGTCGTCACACAGTTGTTTCTCCAGACAGGATATGTATATAATATCAGACATTCTGGTTTCTAGATCCATGGTTTTAAATCTGGATTTGGGTAGTTTCCCAATGTGGGTACTTTGACAGTATTCTAATGCTATTTAGAATACATGACTCCTGGCATGGTGGTGTACCCACAGGTGATGGAGTCACCCTCTCTAAAGGTGTCTTATAGACTAAAGGGGAGAGGGATGGGCATGATTGGCAGATCACTTGCTTAGGCAACTGAGTCAATCATGAGATGTCAAGTACCACACCAGATGTTGTTTTTGCACTAGATGCAATAAGTTTGTATTAATCCAATCCTGGAGAAACATAAGGAAGCAGTTTTAGAACATAAGTACATGTTCTACGGATTTGATGACGACAGCCTCCTTCGGGAGACGGTTATCATTCCAGGGTTCAAAGGTGACATGGATGACAGAGTGATTGTCAGAGTTACAGTTTTCCCTCTGACGAGGGACAATATTATGGACAAGTGGTCCAAGAGGATACTGTGGGAGGCATGGTGCCGGATACTGATTAGGTTCAGTGATCGATACAGTCTAAGAAGTTTGGATTAGGAGTTCATTTATGAACTAGGTCCCATCAGATATCCAGACATATTCTAAGACAGGTATTACTCTATTCGGGAGATGACTTTCTCCGCGAACTTGAGATTAAGAGAGATATAGAAGGAAACATCTTGGCGAATCCACCCACTGAGGCTATTTCTCGAGCATAATAGTTTTACAAACGGGCTTTGTGAAACTAATTAGTAGAGGAGTTGGATGTTCTATTTCACACGGGCTGTGAGTAGTTGACATAGCAATAATTATCCTTAAGTGCAAGTGGGAGATTGTTGGAGACAGTTCCCTCAGAGTCAATTATTGGATCGCAGGTACGTGATTGCAATGATTGTGGAGGACCTATACCGGTAGGACAGTCTTACTCGAGATGATAGTATGCTATCTGGTTTTCCTTTATCAGTCATGTACATGTTTAGGTGACTGATTACATGTTACACTTTGATAGAGCCCTTAGGATATTGCTTTACTACCAACAGTATGATGGCGATCATATACGTGAGAGTTGGGTGGTTTATACGCATATCCTTAATTGTTGTCCCTAGTCGTGGGAGTTTCGAGACAGGGCATCGATACTCCGGAGTAGACTAGTGTATACAGTCGAGACCCCGACGAGGGGCGGTGGCCAGTCTCACAAGCCACTGGTGTTAGTTGGATCACTTAAGATGTATACAGGTGCTCATTGGGTTATGAGTACACCGGACAGGACTCGCCGGGAACCTGCTAGTTGGTATTATACATATCGTCAGATAGCAGTTCCCTGGTGACATGTATACAGGTTAGTTCATCGACCTGAGGTCGTCATTTGTCTCGTGTGAGTTCCTACTGTGTTTTGATTTCTACCCTACCACGGCTCAAAGGAGTCGTGCAAACAAGTAGTTTTTGGGTACAGTCCCGAGCCACCTGGAGGCACGTGAGCGGATCGGCAGGGGATTCGTCTCTTCCGGTATTGGGGGTGAGATCGTGCTGTGTCTAGGAGAGCCATTACACAAAGCCCACGGCTGTGGCAGGAGATTTACTGGTAGGTACTACAGTAGTATCTCAAGGTGTTATTGGGCTACACTCCGACAGGACTTATACTGCTATTGGGGGTCTGACGTTACTAGCCCCGTAGGCAGATATACGATACTCATAGACGAACGGACCGGACTGTATATACATTGTCACTGTTAGGCTCAGTAGGGTTTCCGGATGAGTTCGCTCATCGGCCTCCCTTGAGGTCAGTCCATGGGCAGCCGTTACGCATAGCTAGTGCCGCTGACGGTTTGTGGTTAAACACACTGCCAGGGTACTGACGAGTCATTAGAGTCCCCCACAGATAGTTTCCCAAGTTCGGGCGAAACGTTGTAGAGGCCGTATGGTTTTATGGCAGGGTTAGGAAAATGCACGTGCGTTTATGCACGTGTCATATTTCGGGCAGATAATACTGGTGGGCTTTGGTTTAAGCCGGATCCGAGTATTATATTAAATAGATATAATATCTTTGTTTCAGTTGCATTGTATTCGGTTGTAATACAAATGCGGGTATATTTATACAATTATGGGGTTGTCCTGAATTTCGTTTCCGGATCGCTTTGGGAAGTTACCAGTTTCCAGTTTTCTATCAGCCGTCTTTTAACATTCGGTTAAAGACGGATTTATCTTTTCTTGGATGAGGTGACTAGGATGGTGATTAGGCTTCATGACTCATTTTTTTCATTCATTGTGTTCACACTAGGTTTTAATGATTCATGCTTTAACATTAATGATTCTTGTTTAACCTAAGGATATTTGTTCATGATATTTATCCTTGTGGTCACCCTCTTTGCTCCTTCCATCACCCCCCTCTTCATATTTATTGGCCGGCCCCCCATTGTGAGAGTAAGAGTGAGATTGATTTGATTTTGGAAAAAAGACTATGGTTTTGGATGCATGGAAATTTGATAACTCATTTCTCATTCCATTTCATTTCGAGTGGCAACTTCATTAACCGATCGTCCACGGTTTTGGACGAAGTGAGACATAGTATTCTACTCATTCTCTACATCAATCATGGTCGTCTCTTTTAGCAAACTTGACGACCGAGTTGCCTCGAGTCAGAGGCGGGAGCCCGTTTAAAGAATCGTTAACGTGGTGCCACCTAGACGAGCAGATCGGAGATTGATGAGATCAGAGCAGCCGCAACGGAGCGTGGGATGATGGTTAAAGAACGAAGGACTCGGATTGTTTGGTATAACCTTTCTAATCTCTTTACAGTTTGTTAGTTTAGCAATAATGGCAGATCCGGGTTATAGTATACGATAGCGCCAGTTAAAAAGTTTTTGTTCCGCATTTGGCGTCTGTAGACGGCCGGGACGCTACCGTAGACTTACACAAAGCACAGGAGCGCCTATCGTATATAAGAATTAAATTCTTAAGTGGCGTCCACGTGCACAACACGTGAGCGCCGACGCCCAAATTCAAAGCTGGTAGAATTAAATTCTACATATGGGATATTTTCGTAAAAGCTAGGATATTCTCTATTAAATACAGCCGTTTTGGATCCAAAATCCAATGGTGATAATAAATCATTAAATAATAGAATTAAATTCTATTAGATGAAAATATATTCTTAATCTTTCTAAGTGAGAAAAATATTCTCGGTTTGATCTAATGACAGAATTAAATTCTATATATGTGAATATTTCTCTCTATCTTTCTAAACAAAGAAAGATTGTTCTTTGTAAAACAGAAAGCCATTGGATTAAAATCCAATGGTGATTAAAAGTCACCGTTTAATAGTAAAATTCTGTATAGGGAAAAATATTTCCCCAATCTTGTTAAAAATAAGAAAACATATTCTGTGAAACAGAAAATCACTGGATCAAAAATCCAACAGTGGATAAAATCCCCCGAGTAAATATTGAAACCAATTAAATCAATTGGTATTTCTCAAATGAGAGATTTTCTCATAATAATTAACAACTTGCCTCTACTATAAAAAGAACTCGAGACTTCAAGTCTCAAAAGAGTTACACAGACGGACATATAGAGGATTGACCACCATAAGTTTCTCAACAAAAAAAGAAGAAGAGAGAACAAAGAATTTAATTCTCAAAAGAAAGAGAAGATCTCCCTCCTTTCAAACTCTAGGTAAAGAAAAACACAAAGATAAAAATATTTCCATTACCTATATAAGGGTTTAACCCTTCTCAAAAAACTTAATTCTTTCTCTGGATCTAAGATCCACATGACAAGTCTCCCACAAATTGAGAATTTAATTCTCATTGGGAAAATCTTGTTCTTGAGAATCAAAAATTCAGGGGAGAACATGGAAAAGATGAAGTCTATAATACTCCAGGAACTTAGTTCCTTCAAATAAAGAACTTAGTTCTTAAATAAATTCTATCCCAGATCCTCAAAATAAAGATCTTGGTGATCATTAATGGTTAAAATGCCATCAACAGAGATTTAATCTCTAAAAGAAAAAAGAACTCAGCACCTCATATGAAAATCATGTGAGCACTCAAGGCTAAAATACATAGCGCCTCACTTGAAAAACACATGAGCGCCCAAATGATACCTCCTCAACAGAAGGCTAGCGCCTCAAGTGCTTCCTACACGAGCGCCTAAAGCAGCGTCCAACACCTCACGTGAAATATACATGAGCGCTAAGTAAAACTTCTTAGCACTTCATATAGAGCCAAAACAGCTGAGTGATTAGCACTGATTAGGCAGCGTCCAGCGCCTCATGTGCTCCTCACATGAGCGCCATACAAATGTTCTTAGCACTTCATATACAACTAATACGGTCAAGTGCTTAGCATTTATTGGGCAGTGCCCATGTTTGAGCTCCTCACGTAATACACATGTGAGCGCCAGAGTTCCAAACAAGTGCTCAACACTTCTGCAATAAAAAAAAGAAGACTGAAAATATCAAGCCCAAATTGGCTATGTCCGTCTGGAGTCAATTGCAACTGAGCCTAAATGCTCTATTGTTGGATCTCAACTAAAATTTGATGATCCTTAAATGTTGCTAAGTTGATCTTAGCCTCAAATAAGACTAATGTATCCTTAGTTAAAAATAAATTAAGCCCAAACGCTCTTATGTTTAAGTTGATCTTAATCTCAAACTAGATTAACGGTCCTAAAACCAAACAAAACATTTTTGAACTAAAGGAACATATAACCTAAGTTCAAAACCCAAAACCTAATCTTACCCCAAATTAGCTAAGCTTATATTTGTGATATCCAAAAGGATATCCCAACCGATCTTAATTCTATACCTCCTAAGGTAATCTTAGTGTCAAATATGACTAACAATTCTTAGGACCACTATGATCTTGTCCCTCAAATATGGGATTTGATTTAAGGGTACATCCTTCTACACCTTTGATATATGTCGTTGTAAGTCCTCAACGTTTTCATAGTGGTGGCGGGTCCCGACAACGAACAACTCCTTTCCCGTCCCAACTTGATGTAAAATTTCATCAAGATAGGGAATGATACATCCCACATTGATGCACTTCCAAATTAACGTGCACACCTCAAATAGGATAGCACCCCAAATTGGGTGCATTCAATATCACCATCGTTCACTCCGCCATGTAACAAATACACCTGCGCGCAAGATGAATGATGGACCGAAATGTCCCTAAACTAATATTCATCCCAAACAGGGAATGTTGGACCGTGATGTCCCTAAACTAAAATAATTGAGCCCATATGCCTATTTGTTTCTAAGTTGATCTAAGTCTCAAATATGGATAACGATGTTTAGATCAAACCCAAATATCCCATGAACCAATAGACCTTATTTATATGAGATCTGCATCCTAAGTTCATTCCCGTTGGCAAACCAAGCTACCAACGTAGACCCGTCAAGATGAATTCTTGATCTAAACCCAAATCTCAAATATACGGATTTGGACTAATCCGCGACCTATGGGCGACGACATAAATTAGCCTCCGTATACAATCCACGAGCAACCTTAACAAACAAAACAACACACGACTTGAAATGAACTGCTGGAGAAGGAGAAAGTGGTTATCGCAGTGCGATAACGTAATTAACTGCAGGGGCTTGTGGCTGCAGGGATGAGTGTCCCCATAATAAAAAAAACCCTTACAAATGAGGGGGAATTTGATGATGTCTACTACAACGGTCGTATCTATCCAAACCTCCAATATACAGTGCCATAAATCAACTTGGTATCTTCGGAGAGGTGGGTAGATAAGTCCTAATAGTATCTACCCCCAAATTCAGGCTAGATGTCCCATCGTATCGGTCCGGTTTTTCGGCGGTGAACAGATTCTGGCATGTCCAGTGGGACCTTTTCCTCTTTCCACTCCACACTTCATGGGCTATGTTCGCGAATAAAATCGCGGTTCGCTATGGTTGCTTCTGGATGCAAGGTACTAAAACTTAGAGTCACTCTGATGTGCAGAAAATCAATGGCTTATCACTGTACCTCATGCAGCAACAACTCCCACTCCACCCCAACTGGAAGAGTGACCTATGGGTCCAACACGGCCTCTATTTTCTCAATGCTGATGGGCAGGTCATACAAGCTACTGTTGGATTTGTAGGGTTACTAGGCACTGTCACAAGGTTCTACAAGGCATCAACCATGCCAAAATCAAATTTTTCAAGTGCCGAACAACCCTAACCAAGATCTTAGACTAGAGATTAGGCGAAACAAAGAGCAAGTAAAAAACTTTACTTCTTTGAGTTAGGGATTACAACCTTTGTAGTCCGTTCCTTCACTTCTAAAGCTTCGTGTTGAGGTCCCTTCACTGCGATCATCGAGTACCCGGACTCTAGAGAGGCTCCATGAAGAGAAAGATGCAAGCTTGCTTCCGATCTTCAATAAAAAAGATGATCTACCTTGAAAAACTCAAACCCAAGCTCTTGCTTTGCTAATCAATTATTAGCAAAGAAAACACCCTAATCTAAGTGGCAAGAATAGATGAGGATGATGAAGTAGGAATTTAGATCTCATTTTTTTTCTTTATCTCACTCAAAATCATCACATATGAAAAAGCTAGAAAGCTTTTTCCAAAGGAAGAAGAAGAAGAAATTACTTTGTGATGAATAATGAAAACTTGTATGAGGTTAGAAATGTAACCATAGGTTAAGAATGAACACTTAACCCATGTAGAGAATTTACTATGGTGAAGAGTTTGGGTTTGGTTAAGAAATATCAACAAAAATATCTTTACAAAATATCTTTGCTTAAAAACAAAAACAAAGCTTATAGAAGCTTCAAGAAAGCTTAACCCTAATCCAAACCCTAACCATGTATAAACTCCGAAAAACATGTTGCATTTGTAACCTTAACTTGTTACAGTATTATATATCACTTATATAATATATTTTGTAACAAAATAAAATAATACATCTTTAAGTGAGCTTATATTAGTTAATGTAATTTAATATATCAAATATATAATTATACATTAAATTATCGAATCAACACTTGATCCGATAATCCGGCTATTTCACCGATAATCCGGCTATTTCACAAATAACCGACTAATATAATCTGTATCAGTTCATCGAATCAACACTTGAACCGATGACCCGGATATATCACATATACCCGGCCGATATCTCATATCGCGAGAATCTATTACGGTATCGCATAAACGTATTATTCTCGGTCCCACACATATCACATATGTGCTCCTACTCCGTTTTGCCTGAGCCAGGAAACCTCTGTGTGGGACTTTAAAGAATCGTCAATACGCCTGCAGTAGGTGATGATCATATCAAACACCCACAAGCTGCAAGCGGTCAGCTAATCGTAACAGCCATCCAGGTATTGAGCAATCAGAAGATCAACAAGCAAGTTTGTACATTCTCCCATGAATCCAACCAGTAACACTCCCATACAGTCCGGTCTCTTCGTCTGATATGTCGCATATCTCGCCTAGGGGTGGTAAACGTCAGACCCCAGTAGCTTGATAAGTCGTGTTGATATAAGGTCCATAACAGTTCGAGAAACTACTGATAACACTTACCAGTAAATCTCAGCAACCCTGGCCAGGGATTTCCAGTTATAGCCAATCGAACACTGCGCAACATCAACTCCCTATACCGGGAGAGACGAAACCCCTCCTATCGCTCATTGCCTCCATGTGTTCGGGACTGTACCCAAAAGCAACCGTTTTGCACGCCTTCTTGGATGTGGTATGATGGAAATCAAAGCACAGTGGGAATCACACAAGACTCTATGACGATCTCGGGTCTACGGACTAAGCTGTACCAGTGTCACCAGAGAACTGCTATCTGACGTGAGGTATAATACCATCTGAGAGTTCTCGGCGAGTCCGTCCAGTGTACCCAGTCTCCACTGAGCACCCGTATACCTTCTCTGATGTCAAACACCAATGGATATGAGATCATCCATCGCCCATCATATGGGTCAAGAAGCGCATACGCTAGTCTACTCTGGTGTATCGATGCCCTGTCTTGGTACTCCCACGACTAGGAACATTTGAAGGATGTACTTGGCGACTACACTGTCCCCACTAGTATGATCTGCATCATAGTCCTGGTAGTCAAGTACTCATCCTAAGGGCTTTATCAACATGTGATATAGAGACAATCAGAGTACATGTTAAGATAAAGAGTAACCAGATATCATACTATCATGTCGAACAAGAAAGTCCTCCCTATATATGTCCGAGCATCCACTACAATATACATCATGTGTATAGTAATGGCCTCTAGGGCATACATATCACTAACAATCTCGCACTTGCACTAGGGCCATCTGTTGTTGTATCGCATACCCAACAATCAGCTGTGGTTGAAGTATTTCATACTCAACCATCCCATAAAAGTTTTTACTGGGAAATAGGCCTTTGTGAGTGGATCCGCGCTGTTGTCCTCTGTGTCTACTCTCGTAACCTCGATCTCCCTAGAGATCAACCATCTCCATGATCAGGTGATACTACATAAGAATATGTCTGGATCTCTTATGGGACGGGGGTTCCTAGGCATAAGCCACAACTCCATTGTCGCATAATGGCAGGAACGAAGTTCATCTCATGAACTAATATATATCCAAACTGCCTCTTTGGTAACATCCTTGGTAACGATGTATCTTGCCTTTAATCATCTAGTAAGTCACGGTATCTAGCTTAGAACTCTTCCAACATACCGTCCCTACACTGAGGGTAAAGACAATGCCTGCCATTGACATTCAGTCGTCCTTATCACCCTGGAACCTTTTCAGTGATTCTCCCCAGGATCGATTGATACCATCTCACTACAACTAGTGAGAATCCTAACATCCAATTAGATCTATCTCATAGATCCATAACCCAGGATTTAGGAGGTATCACCTTGATCCTATAGAAAATCTTTGTGATAAGCGGAGATTGACCAAGCGTAGCATAGGAAACTCCTTCCCTATCAAGAGTATGTCATCCACGTACTATACGAGGATCACCACCATACTCTCTACTACCTTTTTGTATATACAAGGTTCATCTAACATTTTGATGAAGTCAAACTCTTCGACTACCATCAAAATAGACGTTCCAACTCCGCGATGCCTGATTTATCGCATAAAACAACTTGCACACTTTTCCGCTGCTCCCACTGTCTACGAAGCCCTCTGGCTGTATACTTATAGATGCTCTTTTCTAAATCATCATTTAGAAAAGCAGTCATGATACCCAACCGCCAGATATCGTAGTCATGGTATGTAGCAGTGGCAAGTAGGATCTGGATGGACTTAAGCATAGCTTTGAAAGTCTCAACTTTTCCATGTACACCAAGTAATCTTCTTAAGATATACTTGCTCCTGATGGGGATTTAACCCTTCAGATAAATCAACCAAAGTCCATACTTTGTTGGTGTATAAGGATTCTATCTCAGATTGGTAAGTATCCAGCCATTCTCACAGAGTCCCCACTCCTGATGGCCTGCTCGAAACTAGTTGGGTCATCATCTCATGATGCAATCCTCTCTCCCACTGTCATAGAGAAACCGAAGTATCTCTCAGGTGGATGAGGAATGCTACAAGATCGGCGGAGAGGCTGTTCGTTGGAAACTATTGAATCCTCCGGTTCTACCAAATCATCAGCTGTAGTTTGTTTTAGCTGGAACTACTTCCAGTTCTACCACATGACCACTAATTTCTTCACAAAAAATTCCCTTTTTCTCAAAAAGTGGTATGCCGAGAAATAAAACATCTTTTGTTCCTCGGTGTGGTAGAAGATATCCCCTTACGAATGCTTGGGATATCCAACAGACTTCCACAGAACTGACCTTACCTCGAGCTTGTCCGGACTTTACTTTTGACATAGGCCGGACAACCCTAAATCTTAACATTTTTAAGAGATGGGCTCTTCCCATACCATATCACATATGAAGTGGTAGGCATCTGATTTGGTTAGAACCCTATTCAATAGGTATGCAACTTCTCAAGTGCATAAGCCCAAAAGAAAATAGGCTACTCAGTAGTACTCATCATAGAGCGCACCATATCACATAGGGTGTAATTGCTCCGCCCTGATACACCGACGTGCTGTGGTGTATACGGAGGAGTAATGTTGAGAGAGAATCTCATTCTCCTTTAAAATAGTTCAGGAATTCTGTGCTCAAGTATTCTCCTCCTTGATCACATCAAAGGACATAATACTTATACCCATTTTTGGTTCTCTACTTCTAACTTATATTCTGTGATTATCTCAAAAGTTTCGGACTTGTGTTTCAACATGAACATATGTCTGAATCTTGAGAGATCATCAATGAATGTAATGAAGTACAAAAAACCGATCTTGGCATGTGTAGACAGGGGACCTTCATACATCAGCATGTATCAATTCCAAGAGTTCACTAACACTTTCTCTATTTCCAATAAACGGAGCTGTTGTCAACTTATCTTTGTGACATGACTGACAAGTTTTACAAGATGTAAATCTAAACTAATTTAAATATGCATCTTTATGTAAGTTCAGCTAGTCGGGTCGCATTGATATGACCTAGTCTACAATGCCTCAAGAAGGATTCGTTTATTCCTGAACTCTTCCTCTTGTGTGTATTCTGTGTGTTAAGAACTGTGGTTTGATTTAGAACGTCTATGCTTTTAGATAACGTGCCTGAACCGATCAACTCTTGATATAGGAAATGTTCAAAACATTATCCAACAATACAAAATGATATCCTTCTTTACTAATAAAGAGACTGATATGATGTTGTATATCAGGTTCGGTATCTAATAACATTCGTTCAGAATCAATGTATTCTGGTAATACAGGGTGATAACTGCCATCAGTCTTGGCTGCAACACTTGCATCATTTCCAACTCTTGAAACTTATCACCCGTTCTCAATTCTCTAACTTTCTGTAGCCCATGTAACAAATTACATTTGCGGGATCCTGATCTGGTATTTCAGACCCAGGACGTAAAGGATACTGAGAAACAGTTATCGATAACGAACACACCCGAAGAAGATGCATCGGCATGTACTTTCTTCTTTTGGGCGGCACGGGAATTCTGATAATCCCCTATTTCCTGCTCTGTCTTATAACAATTACAAGTTGGAGCGGGACCAACGTTCCCTAGCGCAGTATAACAAGTGGGTTCGGTCAATACATCCGTATTATTATCTTGATTAAGACGTGACATGGTCGCTACCTGGAGAGAGATAGAAGAAAACACTCAGCATATGCTCTTGCAAGATTAGATTAGTTATTAATATATCTAATCAGGATGTCTCCCACTGTTTTAGTCAAATCTTCCTTCAAACCTTAAAAGGAAAGACTAGCCGGGATTAATTACACTCTACAAGTTCCCCAATCTTTCAGCCAGGCCAGTGCCTGTACTTTGAGGGAGGTTTCCCGTGCTTTCGCACGGACCTAATTAAAGTAAATCTCATTTCCCAGAGGCGTAACCCCGTTGACACCTTTCTAGACACCTACTTGATCGGCTAATTGTAATGTGTAAAACTCTCCCAGGAGTAACTCTTACTCGCAGCAGGTATCGGGATCCAACTATCTCATAGAAGGTATGCAATCTCATTGCAAATTTCAACTCTTGAAATTCCCAATAATATTTTACCCCTAGCGTGCTATAACCTTGACGCGTGCCAAACAACCCATAGTCCGCTTGTCAAGTTCAACCCGTGCATTTTCTGATTGAATTAAACCCACCCGTACAACCCTTGTCGCATGCCAAACAACGTCGTACGAATACCCTAATCCAATCGCATCGTATGCTAGCAGATAAGCACTAGTTAGCTACCATACACTATGCCTTGACGCATGCCAAACTACCGCAGCACGAATACTAAGTAGTACTTATCTGAAATGACGGAGGGCTATGCAGGTTTTTAAGAAAACCATGAGCGTAATGAACTTGATATCGTTGTAGAATCGAGTGATTTTAAATGGAATGTTTTTGAGGCTTTTTCTAGTTTTGCTAAAGAGGTCACTCCCGGTGAAGGGATCTCGGCTCTTTCCTCATCGAATAAGGTGCAGGATATTTCACAAATATCACTATGCAAAGCAAAAACTATAAAAACAATCAAAAGACAAATCGAGTTTGTAGCATCTGCTAGTTTCGCTAAAGAGATCACTCCCGGTGAAGGGATCTCGGCTCTTTCCTTATCGAATAAGGTGCTGGATGTTCTACAAGGAACACCGCTATGCAAAGCAAGAACTAGAGCTACCAGTTTTTAAGACAAGTTTCTACAACATCTTTAGGTTTCTTTTAGTTTCATTAATCTCATTAATGAAGTCCCATTTTATTATGCTTCACAAGCATTACATTTGAAACGAAATCAGCAATATAACATATATCTCATATATATAATATAAACATTCGTCTCAGGCAGTAATATGATCTCATCACAGAATATTGCAGCAGAAGATAACATATGAAATATTAGATATACTAGGACGTCCGTGTTTTATATCGAGCCTATATAAAACACGGATTCCACGGTAGCGATGAATAGCCAAACCCATATCCCTAGACCCCTATAAGAGCGGCAAGCAACACTGCCAATTCTAGGATTAGGAGACCCGGTCTCGACTCCTCGAGATGGCCTCCCACTGGACCCTAGAACCCGGTTACTTGTGCTCCCCTCCTTGGGTCTATCTTAATACGGAAAAGTAAACAATATACAATGATAACATCATCCTCAACCCGGAAGTGCCCCAATTAAAAGAATATTACATACAATTGAATTTTACATGAATGAAAAAGAAAAATTCTCATCTCACATAAAACCCTCGGCTATTCAAAACACGATGATCCAATTTAACATATCACAACAACACATACATCACATGTCATCAATGTAAGTAAATATGCATATCCCAATTGTCGTTGATGTATAGTAACGAAACCGGCGATACACCACATATTACACTTACGGTCACAGAAAAAAAAGTATAAAACTACAGCAATTGAAATCCGCAACCTCCTTAGACATCTCACGCCTAACCAAAATGAATTCCTTAGACATTGCATGCCTAACAATTATAAATCCTGCATTTTAGTCTCGATCTCGAAAACACTTTTCAATATCAAGTCGGGCAATTCAACAAGATTCCCGACATCCTGATCGAATGCTCGTCGTAAACTTTAGTAGACGGCCGCATCCCCGGATGCCGTTGACGAAGTGCATTAAGGTGGAACACCGCTGCCGCGAGCACTCGAACGGATGCTTTTGGCGACGGAGTTCTCCTACAGTCACTTGGTCGGGGCTATGGGACGTGGCTATCTTTTATGTTTACCCGGCGAGTATCCGCGTACGCTACGTGATTGCGACGGACTTTTGATCACATCAAAATCCCGTGGCAACCGATCAAATGAGACTAAACTGCTAGATTTATAACATTCAAATTTAGTTATCTCATAACTACTTGTGGATTCCAAATATTGTATCACATTCCAGATGAATAGACAATGTTAAACTTTCCGATCGAATAAACAAACACCCAAGATTTCCCAAATAGCTCAACACTTGAGCGGAACTCAAAAAGTATCCATCACATGCTACAGTACCAATGGTTCAGCCGTAGAAGGGTCAAACCAACGCCTCATATGTGGTAACGCCGTACGGCCCCAAACCCTAAGGTTTAGAGGCGGTTCAGACGGTCACATAATCGAAGTTTTGTGTTCTTCTAGAGGGTCCACCGCGTTACTTGCACGACTATGAATGTTCTTTAACTAAGGAAAAATCCAACACTTGGAAATTTTCCGGCAGGGGAAAAAGTGAGTTATTGATATCCGTTCGAACTTTTTAACACGTTCTAAATTACCCGGAAAAACATAAACGAAGTTAAACTTTCCGATCGAATCAACGAATACAAAAGATCTCCGAAAAACTCAACACTTGAGTAATATTAAAAATTCCTAGAATCATGAAGAAATACCTACGGATGTTACTGTGAAAAAATCTAACCCCAATACTTAAGTTTGGCCGCGGAACCGCCGTGCAAGGCATGGTATTGCCGCGATTCCGTGGCGACTTAAGGGGATTAGTGGTTCGTTTTTCATAGTAATCCTTAGAATTCTCTGCTTAATTTTCTGAGTATTTTTAATACAGAAAAAATCAACATTTTAAAAAATATCCAGAGAGGGGTTGTATATCGACGTTTCGGGGTTCAATCGGACTTTAAACTTCGTCTAGACAATTCCTAAAGCTCTAGCTTGACTCTGATACTACTGTAGGGTTACTAGGCACTGTCACAAGGTTCTACAAGGTATCAACCATGCCAAAATCAAAATTTTCAAGTGCCGAACAACCCTAACATAGATCTTAGACTAGAAATTAGGTGAAACAAAGAGCAAGTAAACAACTTTACTTCTAAGAGTTAGGGATTACAACCTTTGTAGGTTGTTCCTTCACTTCTAAACCTCCATGTTGAAGTCCCTTCGCTGCGATCATCGAGTACCCGGACTCTAGAGAGGCTCCATGAAGAGAAAGATACAAGCTTGCTTCCGATCTTCAATAACAAAGATGATCTACCTTGAAGAAACTCAAACCCAAGCTCTTGATTTGCTAATCAATTATTAGCAAAGCAAACACCCTAATATAAGTGGCAAGAATAGATGAGGATGATGAAGTAGGAATTTAGCTTTCATTTGTTTTCTTTATCTCACTCAAAATCATCACATATGAAAAAGCTAGAAAGCTTTTTCCAAAGGAAGAAGAAGAAGAAATTACTTTGTGATGAATAATGAAAACTTGTATGAGGTTAGAAATGCAACCGAGGGTTAAGAATGAAGACTTAACCCATGTAGAGAATTTACTTTAGTGAAGGGTTTGGGTTTGGTTAAGATATATCAACAAAAATATCTTTACAAAATATCTTTGCTTAAAAACAAAAACAAAGCTTATAGAAGCTTCAAGAAAGCTTAACCCTAATCCAAACCCTAACCATGTATAAACTCCAAAAAACATGTTGCATTTGTAACCTTAACTTGTTACAATATTATATATCACATATATAATATATTTTGTAACAAAATAAAATAATACAATTAACATATATCACATATATATCAATGTATTACCCGAGTGAGAAAAAGAATCTTTAAGTGAGCTTATATTAGTTAATATAATTTAATATATCAAATATATAATTATACATTAAATTATCGAATCAACACTTGATCCGATAATCCGGCTATTTCACAAATAACCGACTAATATAATCTGTATCAGTTCATCGAATCAACACTTGATCCGATGACCCGGATATATCACATATACCCGGCCGATATCTCATATCGCGAGAATCTAATACGGTATCGCATACACGTATTATTCTCGGTCCAGCACATATCATATATGTGCTCCTACTCCGATTTGCCTGAGCCAGGAAACCTCTGTGTAGGACTCTAAAGAATCGTCAATACGCCGACGGTAGGTGATGATCATATCAAACACCCACAAGCTGCAAAGCGGTCAGCTAAACGTAACAGCCACCCAGGTATTGAGCAATCAGAAGATCAACAAGCAAGCCTGTACATTCTCCCATGAATCTAACCAGTAACACTCCCATACAGTCCGGTCTCTTAGTCTGATATGTCGCATATCTCGCCTAGGGGTGGTAAACGTCATACCCCAGTAGCTTTATAAGTCGTGTCGATATAAGGTCCATAACAGTTCGAGAAACTACTGATAACACTTACCAGTAAATCTCAGCAACCCTGGCCAGGGATATCCAGTTATAGCCAATCGAACACTGCGCAACATCAACTCCCTATACCGGGAGAGACGAAACCCATCATATCGCTCATTGCCTCCATGTGATTCGGGACTGTACCCAAAAGCCACCGTTTTGCATGCCCTCTTGGACGTGGTATGATGGAAATTAAAGCACAGTGGGAATCACACAAGACTCTATGACGATCTCGGGTCTACAGACTAAGTTGTACCAATGTCACCTGAGAACTGCCATCTGACGTGAGGTATAATACTATCTGGGAGTTCTCGGCAAGTCCGTCCAATGTACCCAGTCTCCACTGAGCACCCGTATACCTTCTCTGATGTCAAACACCAATGGATATGAGATCATCCATCTCCCATCATATCGGTCAAGAAGTGCATACGCTAGTCTACTCTGGAGTATCGATGCCCTGTCACGGTACTCCCATGACTAGGAACATTTGAAGAATGTACTTGGCAACTAAACTATCCCCACTAGTATGATCTGCATCATAGTCCTGGTAGTCAAGTACTCATCCTAAGGGCTTTATCAAGATCTGACATAGAGACAATCAGAGTACATGTTAAGATAAAGAGTAACCAGATAGCATCCTATCATGTCGAGCAAGAAAGTCCTCCCTATATATATCCAAGCATTCACTAAAATATACATCATATGTACAGTAATGGCCTCTAGGGCATACATATCACTAACAGGATTGTTCTTTGGGACCATGCTCCCAGATGTGAGTTTCGGTGCCTCAACGCCGTAAGAAGAAGCTCCCAGAAGGTCGGTCTTTGATCGGCTGGCAACCACGATGGCTCCCATCAACAAGCCGTTAAACTCTGGCGTCTCGGTCTTCAACAGACTGAGCAAGAATTCAAACGGACCAGTAAAGGAGGTCGTGATACCTGAAGGGGCTACCCCAAAACGGCTAGCCCTCCCTACTCCTGCTACAGGCAAAGCCATCAAAGGTGCTTTCCCTATCAGGAGGCCACTCTTCGAAAGATTGGCCGGTTCTCCTAAAACTCCATCAAGGATGTCGGTCTTCAACAGGTTGGCCCTGGTTGAAACCCCCGAGCAAAGCCGGGGGCATGATGAAACCGCTTCCAAAACTGAGGCGATCCTTTCAGCAAAGCACGCCCGATGTCGCCACTGGCGCTGAGTGAGAGAAGATGGGGGCAACTCCCCCTCTGGACTCACCCCGCCAGCTCCAATAGTGGAGGCCGATGCTGCTGTTCCAACCAAGAACAGTTTTGATCCGCTTAAGCGGTTGCGCAAAGAATCCCCAACGACGGTGCCAAAGAAATCTCCCCTACCTGCTAAAGTTACGGTGCAGGCAATGTTAGTTATATGTATGCCCTAGAGGCCATTACTGTACATTGGATGTATATTGTAGTGGATGCTGGGACATATATAAGGAGGACTTTCTTGCTCGACATGATAGTATGCTATCTGGTTGATCTTTACCTTAACGTGTACACAGATTGTCTCTCTATTACATGTTGGTAAAGCCCTTAGGATGTGTACTTGACTACCTGGACTGTGATGCGGATCATACTAGTGGGGACATGGTAGTCCATAAGTACATCCTTCAAAGTCCCTAGTCGTGGGTGTATCGAGACGAGGCATCGATATACCAGAGTAGGCTAGCGTGTACATTCTCGACCCATACAGATGGGCGATGGATGATCCCATATCCATTGGTGTTTGACATCAGAGATGATATACGGGTGCTCAGTGGAGACTGGGCATACTGGACGGACTCGCCGAGAACTCCCAGATGGTATTATACCTTACGTCAGATGGCAGTTCTCTGGTGACACTAGTACAGAGTAGTCTGTTGACCCGAGATCGTTATAGAGTCTTGTGTGGTTCCCACTGTGCTTTGATTTCCATCTTACCACGTCCAAGAGGGCGTGCAAAACGGTGGTTTTTGGGTACAGTCCCGAGTCACACGGAGGCAATGAGCGATAGGAGGGGATTCGTCTCTCCCGGTATAGGGAGTTGATGTTGCGCTGTGTTTGATTGGCTATAACCGGAAATCCCTGGCCAGGGTTGCTGAGATTTACTGGTAAGTGTTACCAGCAGTTTCTCGAATTGTTATAGACCTCATATCGACACGACTTATCGAGCTATTGGGGTCTGACGTTTACCATCCCTAGGCGAGATATGCGACATATCAGACGATCAGACCGGACTGTACGGTAGTGTTACTGGTTGGATTCACTGGAGTGTGAGCGGGCTTGCTCGTCGATCTTCTGATCGCTCAATACCCGGGTGGCCATTACGTTTAGCAGACCGCTTGCGGCTTGTGGGTACTTGATATGATCATCACCTGCTGCCGGCGTATTGACGAGTCTTTAGAGTCCTACACAGAGGTTTCCTGGCTCAAGCGAAACGAAATAGGAGCGCATATGAGATATGTGCGGCACCGAGAATAATGCGTATATGTGATACCGTATTCTATTCTCGGGATGAATGTATCGAATGGTTGTATGCGATATAACCTAGTTATCGATTCAAGCGTTGATTCGATAAGTCAATACATTGAATGCTAGTCGGTTATGTTTAACATGACCGGATCATTGAATCAAGTGTTGATTTAATGATTTAATGTATAATTATATATTTGATATATTGCTTTACATTAACTAGTATTGGTTCACTTTAAATGGATTTTCTCACTTGAATTGTGCAAGTTGTATATGTGATATACTTTTATGCACATGATTGTATCATGTTTGATGATACATGCTTATTTGGTTAAGTGTAAAGAATTAAACCTATGGTTAAGTATATGGTTAGGTTTTTATTTATTTATCCATTCATTTATCTATTTATCTTGGATTAATAAAGAGAGAAGAAAACAAAATGGTTGGATTGATTCATGAAGTTTCTTGAAGCTTCATTCAACTTTGACCATTTTGTCTTCATCTCCTTAACCTAACCATTCACTAACCCTAGTCTATTCTCTACACCTAACTATGGTTGGAATTATGATAAGGATTCATTTTTCTTTTCAATTCTAATTAACTTATCATAATTCTATTATCTTTCATCATCATCTTCTTCTTCTTCTTCAAGTTGAAGAAAACCTTTCTTCATCAATGGTGATTGATGAAAAAGGGTGAGAAATCCAATTCTAAAGTGAACCCACTTCCTATTTCTTCATCCTCTATCTCTTGCCAAGTAGTAGAGTGTGTTTCCTTCACAAGTTTTCTAAACTTGGTGAAGTTGGAGCTTGATCTAGCGATGCCTCGACATAGATCATCTTCGGCACGTCGTCGACGACCTAGCCCGCTCTTTCTCCGATGAAGCCGACGCTAGAGCCCGGGATTTGATTTGGACAGCGGAGAGGACTTCATCACGGAGCCGTGGAGGTGGAGGACCGGATCTACAAAGGTTGTATTTCCGTATTCTTGTAGTTAAGTGTTAACTAGTTTGCTTTGTCACCTAAAAATCTAGCCAACGATCCGTATTAGGGTTTCTCCGCACCCGTAAAATTTGAAATTGGCATGGTTGATGCCTTGTGAGACCTCTTGAGAGTGCCTAGGAACCCTACAGTGGTATCAGAGCCTAGCTAGAGCCTTAGGCGAAGTCTAGACGACGTTTGAAACTCGATCGAACCGAAAACCTAACTCTCAAAATGCTCTCTGTCCAATTTTTAAAAATCTGGATTTTTCAATATTAAAAATATGCAAAAAAATAAGCAGGGTCTTATTTGAATTACTGTGAAATACGAGGGTCTAATTCAAATATTCCACCGCGGAACCGCGGCATAAGCCCTCACATGCGGCGGTTCCGCGGCCGTACAGTCCCTTTGACCAATGTATTCTGCACAGTAATTCATATAATTGAATGCTATATTTTCTGGTTATTTTTAATGTGACTCTACAGTTGAGTATTCTGGGGTTGTTTTGGGGATTCTGTGTTTCGATCAGAGTATCAGATTTTGTCTATGTGGCTTTCCGGATAAATTTTAGAATATGTTAAAAAGTTCGACCGGATATAAATACCCAATTTTTCCCCTGTCGGGAAATTTCCAAGTGTTGGATTTTCCGTAGTTTAACGACGTTCTAAGTAGTGCAAGTAACACGATGGACCCTCTAGAAGACAACAAACCTTAACTCGATTATGTGACCGTCTTGAACTGCCCTTTGAACCTTCGGGTTTGGGGCAGTACGGCGTGCCACATGTGAGGCGTTGGCTTGACCCTTCTACGGCTGGACCGTTGGTACTGAGGCACGAACTGAATGTTGTTAGACTTGTTTCATGTGTTGATCTGTATCGGGAAAACTTGGGTGTTCGATCGTTCGATCGGAAAGTTTAACATTTTCTATTTATCCGGAATGTGATACAATAATTGGAATTCACATGTAGTTATGAGATAACTGAATGAATGTTATAAACATAGCAGTTTAGTCTCACTTGATCGGTTGCCACGGAATTTTGATGTGATCAAAAGTCCGTCGTAATCACGTAGCGTACGCGGATACTCGCCGGGTAAACTTAATAGACAGCCTCACTCCATAGCCCCGACCAAGTGACTGTAGGAGAACCCCGTCGCCGAAAGCATCCGTTCGGGTGCTCGCGGTAGCGGTGTTCCGCCTTGGTGCACTTCGTCGACGGTATCGGGGGTGCGGCCGTCTACTGAAGTTTGCGACGAGCATTCGATCAGGATGTCGGGAATCTTGTTGAATTGCCCGACTTGATATTGAAAAGTTTTTTCGATTTTGAGACTAAAATGCGGGGTTTATAATTGTTAGGCATGCGATGTTTAAGGAATTCATTTGGTCAGGCATGCGATGTCTGAGATGGTTGCGGATTCCAACTGTTGTAGTTTTACACTTTCTTTTCTGTGACCGTAAGTGTAATATGTGATATCGCCGGTTTCGTTGCTATATGTCAACGACAATTGGGATGCGCATATTTACTTACGTTGATGACATGTGATGTTATGTGTTGCTGGATATGTTATAATGGATCATCGTGTTTGAATAGCCGGGGGTTTTTATGTGAGATGAGTGTTTTTCATTTTCATTCATGTAAAAACTTGTATGTAATATTCTTTTATTTGGGGCACTTCCAGGTTGCGGAAGATGTCACCCTCTGTATATTATTTACTTTTCCGCACTAAGATAGACCCAAGGAGGGGAGCACAAGTAACCGGGTTCTGGAGTCCAGTGGGAGACCAACTCGAGGAGTCGAGTCCGGGTCTCCTAACTCTAGAATTGGTAGGGTTGCTTGCCGCTCTCGTAGGGGTCTAGGGATGCGGGTTTGGCTATTCATCGCGACCGTGGAATCCGTGTTTTATACTGGCTCGTATTGAAAACACGGACGTCCTAGGATATCCAATATTTCATATGATTCTTCTGCTGCGATATCTGTGATGTGATCATGTAATGTTCTGTGATAGATACAGTATATAGTATATATGATATATTATATAGGCGTTACTTATGTTTTACACCCGCGCTAGCCCTGCCCCGCTCTGTCGTTAGTTACCTAACCTAACGGTGCACGAGGGGACTTCGAGGCGAATGCGGATGGCATAAGTGTACGTTGTATTTATCTGTGTTGTTTAGGTACTTAAATGATGGGACTTCATTAATGAGATTAATGAAATAAAAGAAACCTAAAGATGTTGTAGAATCGAATTTCAAAATTAAAACAGGTAGCTACAGTTCTTGCTTTGCACAGCGGTATATGTGATATATCCTGCACCTTATTCGATGAGGAAAGGACCGAGATCCATTCACCGGGAGTGACTCCTTTAGCAATAACTGGCACATGCTACACACTCGGTTTGTCTTTTGATTGCTTTTAAGAGTTTTTGCTTTGCACAGTGATATATATGATATATCCCGCACCTCATTCGATGAGGAAAGGACCGACGATCCCTTCACCGGGAGTGACTCCTTTAGCAAAACTAGAAAAGCCTCAAAGACACTTCATTTCAAAATCATTTGATTCTACAACGATATCAAGTTCATTACGCAATAGGTTTTTAGAAAAACCTGTCGTAGCCCTCCGTCATTTCAGATAAGTCCTATTTAGTATTCGTGCTACGTTTGTTGACCTCCGTCAAGGCGTAGAGTGCGGTAGCTAACTAGTATTTATCTGTAAATGCATATGATGCAGATTGAGTTAGGGTAGTCGTGCGGCCTTGTTGACCTCCGTCAAGGGTCGTGCGGGTGGGTTTAATTCGATCAAGAAATGACGGGTTGAACTTGACTAGTAGCCTATGGTTTGTTGACCTCCGTCAAGGTCATAAGATGCTAGGGGCAAAATATTATCGGGAATTTCAAGTGTTGAAATTTGCAATGAGATTGCATACCTTCTATAAGATAGTTGGATCCCGATACCCGCTGCGAGTAAGATTTACTCCTGGGAGAGTTTTATACATTACAATTAGCCGATCAAGTAGGTGTCTAGAAAGGTGTTAACGAGGTTACGCCTCTGGGAAAACGAGGTTTACAATAATTAGGTTCGTGCGAAAGCACGGGGGACCTCCCTCAAAGTACCGACACTGGCCTTGCTGAAAGATTGGCGAACTTGTAGAATCCCGGCTAGTCTTTCCTTTTAGGGTTTGAAGGAAGATTTGATAAAAAGCAGTGGGAGCCATCCTGATTAGATAAAATAATAACCAATCTATTCTTGCAAGAGCGCACGCTGAGTGTTTTCTTCTCTCTCTCTCCAGGTAGCGACCATATCACGCCTTAATCAAGATAATAATACGGAATATTGACCGAACCCGCTTGTTATACTGAGCTGGGGAACGTTGGTCCCGCTCCAACTTATAATAGTTATAAGACAGAGCAGGAAATTGGGGATTACCAGAATTCCTATGCCGCCCAAACGAAGAGAGTGCATGTTGATGCATCATCTTCGGGTGTGTTCATTACAGAGAACTGTTTCTCAGTATCCTTTACGTCCTGGGTATGTGATACCAGATCAGGATCCCAGATATGTAATATGTTACATAGGGCTACAGAAAGGTAGAGAACTGAGAACGGGTGATAAGTTTCATGAGGCAGAAAACGGGGCAAGTGTTGCAGCCAAGTCTGTTGGTCACTGTCACCCTGTATCCCAAATACATTGATTCTGAATGAATGTTATTAGATACCGAACCTGATATACAAAATCATATCAGTCTCTTTATTAGTAAAGAAATGATAAAATTTTGTATTGTTGGATAATGTTTTGAACATTTCCTATATCAAAAGTTGATCGGTTCAGGCACGTTATCTAAAAGCATTGATGTTCTAAATCAAACTACAGTTCTTAGCGTATGGAACACACACAAGAAGAAGAGTTCAGAAATGAATGAATCCTTCTTGAGGCATTGTAGACTAGGTCATATCAATGTGACCCGACTAGCTGAAGTTACATGTAGATGCATATTTAAATCAGTTTGAATCTACATCTTGTGAAACTTGCCAGTCATGTCACAAAGATATAATGACACCAGCTCTGTTTATTGGAAACAGAGAAAGAGTTAATGAACTCTTGGGATGATACATGTTGATGTATGTAGGTCCCCTGTCTACACATGTCAAGACTGGTTCTTTGTACTTCATTACATTCTCTGATAATCTCTCAAGATTCAGACACATGTTCCTGTTGAAACACAAGTCCGAATTTTTTTAGATATTCACAGAATATAAGCTAGAAGTAGAGAACCAAAATACGGGTAAAAGTATTATGTCCTATGATGAGATCAAGGAGGAGAATACTTGAGCACGAAATTCTTGGAATTTTCTAAAGGAGAATGAGATTCTCTCTCAGTATTACTCCTCCGTATACACCATAGCACGATGGTATATCGGGGCGGAGCAGATGCACCCTATATGATATGGCGTGCTCTATGATGAGTACTGCTGAGTTACCTTTTTCCTTTTGGGAGTTATGCACTTGAGAAGCTGCATACCTATTGAATTGGATTCGAATCAAATCTATGCCTACCGCTTCATATGTGATATGGAAAGGGAAGAGCCCATCTCTTAAGTAAGTTAAGAATTGGGGTTGTCCAGCCTATGTTTGAAAAGCATAATCCGGATAAGCTCAAGGCAAGATCTGTTATGTAGAACTGGAAATGTTCCAGCTATACAAACTGCAGCTGATGATTTGAAAGAACCAAAGGATTCAATAATTACCAACGAACCTCAGCCTCTTCGCCGATCTAGTAGGGTTCCTCACCCACCTGAGAGATACTTCGATTTCTCGATGACAGTGGGAGCGAGGATTGCATCATGAGATGATGACCCAACTAGTTTCGAGCTGGCCATCAGGAGTAAGACTCTGTAAGAATGGCTGGATGTTTATCGATCTGAGATGGAATCCTTATACACCAACAAAGTATGGACTTTGGTTGCTATATCTGAAGGGTTAAATCCCCAAGAGGAGCAAGTATATCTTGAGAAGATTATTTGGTGTACTTGGAAAAGTTGAGACTTTCAAAGCTAGACTTGTTAAAGGTTTTCATCATCGACCAGGCATGGATAATGATGAAACCTTTTCCAGTGCCTATGCTTAAGTCCATCCAGATCCTACTTGCCACGGCTACATACCATGACTACGATATCTGGTGGTTGGGTGTCATGACTGCTTTTCTAAATGATGTTTTAGAAGAGTGCGTCTATAAGTACACAGCCAGAGGGCTTCGTAAACAGTGGGAGCAGCGGAAACGTGTGCAAGATGCTTTATAGGATAAAGCAGGCATCGCGGAGTAGGATCATCTGTTTTGATGGATAAGTCAAAGAAGCTGACATCATCAAAATGGTAGATGAACATTGTATAAACAAAAAGGTAGTAGGGAGTATTGTGATAATCCTCGTAGAGTACGTGGATGACATACTCTTGATAGGGAAGGAGTTTCCTATGCTACGCTCGATCAATCTCCGCTTATCACAATGATTCTCCGTATAGGATCAAAGTGATACTTACTAAATCCTGGATTTTGGATCTATGAGATAGATCTAAATGGATGTTAGGCTACTCACTAGCTGTAGTGAGTTGGTATCAATCGATCCTGGGGAGAATCACTGGAAGGGTTCCAAGGTGATAAAGACGACTGAGTGTCAGTCACAGGCATTGTCTTTACCCTCAGTAAAGGGACGGTATGTTGGAAGAGTTCCAAGCTAAATACCGTGGCATACTAGACGATAAAGGCAGGATACATCGCTACTTAAGATACTACCAAAGAGGCTGTTTGGGTGTATATTGGTTCATGAGATGAATTATGTTCCTCCCATTGTGTGACAATGGAGTTGTGGCTTATGCCAAGGAACGCAGGTCCCATCAGTGATCCAGACATATTCTAAGGCAGTATCACTTGATCATGGAGATGGTTGATCTCTAAGGGATCGAGGTTAGGAGAGTAGACTCAGAGGACAACACGGCGGATCCACTCACGAAGGCCTATTCCCAGAGAGAGACTTTTATGGGATGGTTGAGTATGAGATACTACAACCACTGCTACAGATGGCCCTAGTGCAAGTGGGAGATTGTTAGTTATTTGTATGCCCTAGAGGCCATTACTGTACATTGGATGTATATTGTAGTGGATGCTGGGACATATATAGGGAGGACTTTCTTGCTCGACATGATAGTATGCTATCTGGTTGATCTTTACCTTAACGTGTACATAGATTGTCTCTCTATTACATGTTGGTAAAGCCCTTAGGATGTGTACTTGACTACCTGGACTGTGATGCGGATCATACTAGTGGGGACATGGTAGTCCATAAGTACATCTTTCAAAGTCCCTAGTCGTGGGTGTATCGAGACGGGGCATCGATATACCAGAGTAGACTAGCGTGTACCTTCTCGACCCATACAGATGGGCGATGGATGATCCCATATCCATTGGTGTTTGACATCAGAGATGATATACGGGTGCTCAGTGGAGACTGGGTACACTGGACGGACTCGCCGAGAACTCCCAGATGGTATTATACCTTACGTCAGATGGCAGTTCTCTGGTGACACTGGTACAGAGTAGTCTGTTGACCCGAGATCGTCATAGAGTCTTGTGTGGTTCCCACTGTGCTTTGATTTCCATCTTACCACGTCTAAGAGGGCGTGCAAAACGGTGGTTTTTGGGTACAGTCCCGAGTCACATGGAGGCAATGAGCGATAGGAGGGGATTCGTCTCTCCCGGTATAGGGAGTTGATGTTGCGCTGTGTTCGATTGGCTATAACCGGAAATCTCTGGCCAGGGTTGCTGAGATTTACTGGTAAGTGCTACCAGCAGTTTCTCGAATTGTTATAGACCTCATATCGACACGACTTATCGAGCTATTGGGGTCTGACGTTTACCATCCCTAGACGAGATATGCGACATATCAGACGATCAGACCGAACTGTACGGTAGTGTTACTGGTTGGATTCACTGGAGTGTGAGCAGGCTTGCTCGTCGATCTTCTGATCGCTCAATACCCGGGTGGCCGTTACGTTTAGCAGACCGCTTGTGGCCTGTGGGTGCTTGATATGATCATCACCTGCTGCCGGCGTATTGACGAGTCTTTAGAGTCCTACACAGAGGTTTCCTGGCTCAAGCGAAACGAAATAGGAGCGCATATGAGATATGTGCGGCACCGAGAATAATGCGTGTATGTGATACCGTATTCTATTCTCGGGATGAATGTATCGAATGGTTGTATGCGATATAACCTAGTTATCGATTCAAGCGTTGATTCGATAAGTCGATACATTGAATACTAGTCGGTTATGTTTAACATGACCGGATCATTGAATCAAGTGTTGATTTAATGATTTCATGTATAATTATATATTTGATATATTGCTTTACATTAACTAGTATTGGTTCACTTTAAATGGATTTTCTCACTTGAATTGTGCAAGTTATATATGTGATATACTTTTATGCACATGATTGTATCATGTTTGATGATACATGCTTATTTGGTTAAGTGTAAAGAATTAAACCTATGGTTAAGTATATGGTTAGGTTTTTATTTATTTATCCATTCATTTATATATTTATCTTGGATTAATAAAGAGAGAAGAAAACAAAATGGTTGGATTGATTCATGAAGTTTCTTGAAGCTTCATTCAACTTTGACCATTTTGTCTTCATCTCCTTAACCTAACCATTCACTAACCCTAGTCTATTCTCTACACCTAACTATGGTTGGAATTATGATAAGGATTCATTTTTCTTTTCAATTCTAATTAACTTATCATAATTCTATTATCTTTCATCATCATCATCTTCTTCTTCTTCAAGTTGAAGAAAACCTTTCTTCATCACTGGTGATTGATGAAAAAGGGTGAGAAATCCAATTCTAAAGTGAACCCACTTCCTATTTCTTCATCCTCTACCTCTTGCCAAGTAGTAGAGTGTGTTTCCTTCACAAGTTTTCTAGACTTGGTAAAGTTGGAGCTTGATCTAGCGATGCCTCGACATAGATCATCTTCGGCACGTCGTCGACGACCTAGCCCGCTCTTTCTCCGATGAAGCCGACGCTAGAGCCCGGGATTTGATTTGGATAGCGGAGAGGACTTCATCACGGAGCCGTGGAGGTGGAGGATTGGATCTACAAAGGTTGTATTTCGTATTCTTGTAGTTAAGTGTTAACTGGTTTGCTTTGTCGCCTAAAAATCTAGCCAACGATCCGTATTAGGGTTTCTCGGCACCCGTAAAATTTGAAATTTGCATGGTTGATGCCTTGTGAGACCTCTTGAGAGTGCCTAGGAACCCTACAGGCAAAGCCGGAGCGGCCTCATTAGAATCTATCCTTGCAAATTCATAGGGTCTGGCGAAAAGTCTAAGACTCTGTGATTAACCAAAACGACTCTCGTTGACCAAAGAAATTGAAGGTTTGATAAGAAAAGGACCAATCCTCAGCCATACAACGGGGGACTTCTCCTAGACAGGTGCCTGTTACAACGGCTCCTTCAAATCCAATCTCTCATAAAAGAACGAGGCTAGAGAAAACTCTACTGCCCCCGGCAAATCGCAAAGGCGATGGATCTAAATGCCCCAATCCTGGGTCATTATCATCCATACGGTCAATATGACCAATAGGAAAGAAGGGAGCCGTGCTTCGGTGAATCATCGACCGCAAACTCGGTCGTTGACAAAGACTCAGGAGCAAAAACAAAAGCTTGAAGAAATGCTTAACAAAATGATGGCACTCCGTGGACAAAAAGAAAGTCCAGATAAAGAGACTGAACAGCGCCAAGAGCTAGATACCGATACAGAGTTTCTGCGAAGGGTGCTCAAGAGAAAGGACAAAAAAGCCGCTGAACAAGCTGCGGACATAAAGCAGATGGCTCTCTTGTTCCAAGACATGGTTGGAATGATGATCCAACCAGAGCCCCTGGCCGAAAATCCGCCAATAATTATCGAGGATGACAGAGGAGAAACATCAAACCCTCCTCTGGCCTTATCAGTGGCTAAGGAGGAAACAATCTCCAAGGCTGTCCTTGATGATTATATTGCTCAACAAATAAGAGCTCATCAAGATAATGAAGCCTTCGGCCAAATTTTCAGAACCGGGAGATCATATCCAGGCTGGTACGATCAAATTAAATACCCGCAGGGCTATACGATCCCCATGTTCCATGTCTACAAAGGAACAGGCAACCCTCAACAGCACGTCGTGCAATTCAGAGCTTTGTGCGGCAACACTGGAGGCGACGGCAAACTGTTGCTTTGCCAGTTTTTTGGCAACCTGTCAGAAATAGCCTTTGAATAGTACTCGGAGCTCCCAAATGAATCCGTGAAGACATTCACAGAGATGGAACTACTATTCACACAGCGGTTTTCCAGCACAAGCGAACGCGCCCCGATCACGACATTAATCAATGCCAGGGTAAAACCGAAAGAAACATAGGTCCAATACGCGATCCGGTGGAGAAACCTGTGGTCTAAGTGTGAATAGCATATTGAAGAATCTCCTGTCGTGGGCATGTTCATCGGGACCCTTGATCCTCAAACGACTGTGTCCCAGTTCATGACGTTCTTCAAGCCCACAACCTTTCAGGCTCTAATAAATAAACTAGCCCAAATGGACCAAATGGGTCATGGGCCTTCCTCCTCAAATAAGGAACCTCAAAATAACAAGGGTAAATGGAAAGAGGCATTCGTTGCCGATATGCAACAGCAGCCGAGTGGCCCAAAACCAATCGCTCGCCAAAACAACGCGTGTCCGCGCCTGTCCTTGAAAGAAAAACTAGGACGCACTTACTCATTTCCCCGCGACAAGATGAGGAGACTGTTCGTATTGGCAATGCATAATAAGCTCATCATATTGCCAGACACGCGATATCCACCGAACCCGGCGACGTCAACAGCCCTAATTACTGCTTCAATCACATAATGGTGAGCCACCCAATTGAAGATTGCTATGTTTTTAAGAACTGGGTCGATGACCAGTATCAACATGGGAAATACACGCTGTCTGATTATTGGAGGGTAAACCCCCCCAAAAGCATACTCTAAAAAAGGTGGATATGCAGGGGGCATCATGCTCACTCTTGGAAGATACTCCATAGAAAGTCGTTTTCTCAGCAAGAACCAAAAGAATGCTGAAGGATCCACAAGCATGTCCAGCAGTCAAGTGGAAAAGACCATTTGAACCCGAAATTATCGAAGTGATGCTGAAACCACATCCCGCACCCAAAATTGTTAACAAGGGGAAAAACCCCTAAATCAAACCTTCAAAGTCTTCGAAGAAAAAGAAAATGACCAAGAAGCCTGTGCAGCCTGCCGAGTATGACGACAAGTGCATAGATCTAAAAAAATACATTGACGCACTGGAGGAGTACAACCAAAAGGCCCGGACACTGGTCATGCTCGAAGTGTTCATCAATTATATTCTTGAGGATGAAGACAGTGACAATGATGAGGAAAATGACTCATCAGAAGACCTCGAAGATCGTGTAGCAAGTTACCACATGGTATCCCATTCGTTGTTATATGACGAACAAGCCCCCTTAGCATCAGAAAACAACGCAGAGGAACTGGGGGCAGAATCGGTGCTAAAATCCCTGGAACTGCCAGATGACCCGATCGAGGGGCTGTTAAATGAAGCCTTTCAAAAAAGCAAAGTTGACCGAGAACGCAAGAAAGCCATATATGAAAAGTGTTAGGAATATGTATGCCTTATATGCCATTATTTTATATTATAGTGGATGCTTGGACATATATATAGAGGACTTTCTTGATCAACATGATAGTATGCTATCTGGTTGCTCTTTATCTTCACATGTACACTTGTTTTAGTTTACTGTCTCTTTGATACATGTTGATAAAACCCTTAGGATGTTGGCTTGACTACCAGGACTATGATGCAGATCATACTAGTGGGGCTTGTGTAGTACGCAAGCTCATCCTTTAACAGTTCCTAGTCGGGGGAATATCAAGACAGTGCATCGATATTCCAGGGTAGACTAGTGTGTACGTTTCTTGACCCTGTATAGGGCAATGGTTGATCTCACAACCATTGGTGTTTGACATCAAAGATTGTGCACATGTGCTCATTAGAGAATGGGTGCACCGAACATGACTCACCGAGAACTCCTAGATGGTACCATACCTATCGTCAGATAGGAGTTCTCTGGTTACACTTGTACAGGTTAGTCTGTAGACCGGAGATCGTCAAAGAGTCTTGTGTGGTTCCCACTGTACTTTGATTTACTCCCTACCATGGCTCAAAGGACTCGTGCAAATAGATGGATTTTGGATACAGTCCCGAGTCACATGGAGGCAATGAGCGATAGGAGGATTTTTTTCTCTCCCGGTATTGGGAGTTGATGTTGCGCTATGCTCGATTGGCTATAACAACAAGTCCCTCGCCAGGGCTGATGAGATTTACTGGTAAGTGTTATCAGTAGTTTCTCAAAAGGTTATAGACCATATATCGGCATGACTTATCAAGTTATTGAGATCTGACGATTCAACCCCCAGACTCGATATGCGACATATCGGATGAAGAGACTGGACTGTACGGTAAGTGTTGCTTATAAGCTCTACGGGAGTTTGGAAAAGTTTGCATGTTGATCTTCTATTCGTTCAATATCTGGGTAGCCATTACGTCCAGCTAGTATCGCTGACGGCTTGCGGATATCTGATGTGATCATTACCTACTGCTGGCGTACTGACGAGTCTTTAGAGTCCCACATAGCGGTTTCCTAGCTCAAGCGAAATGAAGTAGGGCACGTATGGAGATATGTGCGGGAGCTTGATTATTATCAGTATATGATACTGTATTCTAATCTAGCGATATTTGATATCAGCCAGGTAATATATGATATAACCGGATTATTGAATCAAGTGTTAATTCAATGATTTGATATATATATATATATATATATATATATATGTTAATATATATTTGATATTAGCCGATTATATATGATATGGCCGGATTATTTAATCAAGTGTTGATTTAATATCTAATATTGAATATTAGCCGGTTATATATGATATAACCGAATAATCGAATCAAGTGTTGATTTAATGTTTTGATATACATATATATGATATTAGTCGGTTATAAATGATATAACCGGATTATTGAATCAAGTGTTGATTTAATAATTTGATATATATATATATTTATATATTTGATATATATATATATTAACTAATATTACGCTCACTTAAGATTTTCTTCTTTTTATATATATTTATATATATATATATATATATATGACATATATATATATATATGTATTTATTATTGTATCATGGTTGATGATACATAAAACTTGGATGTATAAGAATCACAAGAGAAGTGAGGATGAGAAGATAATGATCAATTTATATGAATTAAACAAAAAAAGAAACGAGTCATTTTCTTGAGTAGCTTGTTGAAGCCTTGAGAAGCCATGACTCATCTCTTCTCTTTTGTTTTTATTCATTGATATTTATTATTCTCATTTAATTCATATAACTTGTGAGATGGTTCATCCAAGTTTATCTCCTTCTTCAACTACTCGCTAGATTTTTCTTGAGTTGAGAAAAGAAGAAAGAGAAAAATACTTTGAGTGAGCAAATCTCCTACTTTATCAACCTACACTATTCTATCCTATCCTATTGTAAGTCCATGTTACCTCTCCCGGTTTTTTCGGGCTTGCAGAAATGGAAAAAAACGATTTTTACGGTATAGGTAACTTGGACTACAAAAACGGATCTTGGCTAAACTACACACTAGCAACCTAACAAGAGAGTTGTCTACTTGGTTAGGGGTTATACCTCACTTGAACTCCTTCTTCTTGAACTCTTTGTAGTGGTTGGATGATGCTTTCCTCGTCGCCTTCTTTCGTCAAAAGATAGATCCACCTGAGGGTTTCAACCTTGGGCTCCTTTCTCGAACTTAGAGAGAACTAAGGTCTTTGGCTTGCTTGACCTTCAACCCTAGAGTGAGTAGAGAGTGGTTTAGAGTATTTTATCTCAAGGAGATGTTTCTCAACACATGAGAATTGTTCCCCTTGAACTAGAGGAGGAAGAAGAAGAAGAGAAGAGAGAGAAATGTTATGATAGAATGAGATGGTTTTTTACAACCATAACAATATCAATTGAATTATCAAATTAATAAAATTAATCTAAATGAAAAAGTTGATGGAAAGCTTGATAAGACTATTATCATATCACATTAAATGGTTTTGCTAGAATCAAAGAGCATCTTTGATGTGTAATGATGATAGTCAATGTTTCAACTATAGTCAACAAGTCAATCATGGTCAACAAGTCAACAAACCTAACCATGACACAATTTCATTTAATTAATATTATTAATTGATATATCACAAATTCATTAGGGTTTGGAAAAAGACGACTGTCAACTGTGCATACACACCCGTTCCGAAACCCTAATGAAAATCCTCTTCCTCCGCCTCAATCAACTGTGCATACACGCCCACATTCGTGTTCCAAGGAACATGAATACTATGAGATAAAACTAACCCCAAAACATATACTAGGATCTGGCTCAAACCAGAGCCCGCTAGTAATATCCGTCCGGACGCCAAACGTGCACAAGTGCGCGGATGAGAACGAACGCTGTCGCAAAACCATGCGACCTCTACTCTGTTTTGCCCAAAGGAGAATAACCCTCTGTGTGGGACTGTAAAGACTTGACACTACGCTGGCAGTGGGTTTAACCACAGACCGCAAGCGGCACTAGCTGTACGTAACGGTCCCAAGGTAGATACCGATAAGAAAACTGACGAGGTAAACCCATCTGAACTCCTACCGAGTCTGTATGTGATAATCTCCGTACAGTCCGGTCTGTTCGTCTGATAACATCGCATGGCGGGCCTAAGGGGCGGTAAACGTCAGTCCCCTAATAGCGGTACAAGTCATGTCGGAGTGTAGCCCAGAACACCCTGAGATAACACTGGAAACCTACCAGTATATCTCGCTTGCCCTGGCCAGAGACTACTTGTGTAATGGCTCTCCTATACACAGCGCGATGCCAACCCTCAATACCAGGAGAGACGAATTCTGTCTAACCGTCACTGCCTCCAAGTTCTTCGGGACTGCACCCAACTACTACCTGTTTGCACGACTCCTTTGAGCCGTGGTAGGGTAGTAATCAAAGTATAGTGGGAACACACTTGAGGTGAAGTGACAGTGTCAAGTCAGCGGACTAAGCTGTACTCATGTCACCTGGGAACTGATAACTGACGATAGGTATAATACCAACCAACAGTTCCCGACGAGTCCTGTCCAGTGTACTCGTAACCTAACGAGCACCCGCATACTATCTCAAGCACGACGCACTGACGGCTGTGGGACAGACCGCCTCCCGCACTGGGATGAGAAGCGCATACGCTAGTCTACTCTGGAGTATCGATGCCCTGTCTCGATAATCCCATGACTAGGGACATGTGTATAAGGATGTGCTTGTAGATTACCCAGCTCCCATGAGTGTGACTGCCATCACAACGCTGGTAATCAAGCAAAGATCCTAAGGGCTCCACTAATGCGTATAGATGATACAATAAAGAAACACATGTACACATTAAAGCAGAGACAAACCAAGTAGCATACTACCATTTCGAGCAAGATTGTCTATACAACTGTGAATATCCCAAGCTTCCATCAAGTAATATACATACTAGTATGATACAGTAATGGCCTCTAGGGCATATACACTAACAATCTCCCACTTGCACTAAGGCCATGTACTGGCGTATCGAAGACCTATCATCTCGATCAGCCGCTCGAACTGAGTCTGGGGTAAGGCCTTTGTGAATGGATCTGCCGTGTTATCTTCTGAAGCAACCCACCGAACCTTGATCTCCTTGCCATCCACGATCTTCCTGATCAGGTGATACCGCCTCAAGATGTGTCTGGATTTCTGATGGGACCTGGGTTCCTTTGCTAAAGCTATAGCCCCGTTGTTGTCGCAATACAGAGGTATTGGGTCAACCATGGACGGAACCACCTGAAGTTCTTTCAAGAACTTCCTTATCCAGACGGCTTCTTTTGCGGCATCAGATGCAGCAATCGCTACTACAAATAAGGGTTGCCCCTACGGATTTATCCATAGGGGCAACCTATTGCCCCTACGGATATATACGTGGGGGAGAAAAATTACCCCGTAGGTGCAAAGGCCGCAGGTGCAAAGGCCGCAGGTGCAAGTTGAAGCCCTGAACTTGCCCCTACGGGCAAATTCTTGCCCCTACGGATTTATGTGTAGGTCCTGTTGCCCCTACGGACTACGCCGTAGGGTAAAAAAATTTATATTATTTACGGGTTTTTTTAATATATTAAGTGTACCTACGGACATGTCCGTAGGTCTAAGTTATACCCCCTACGGATAGCTACGTAGGTACCTATCCGTAGGGGTAAAATATCAGGAATCCTGATATTTTGCCCCTACGGATAGCTCCGTAGGGGATAGACAGTGTCCCCTACGGATATGTCCATAGGGGCACTCCCAACCCCCCTGGTACTGAGATCAGGGGGAAATATCAGTTACTGCTGATATTTTGCCCCTACGGATATAGCCGTAGGGGCACCATATGTACCTACGGATTAATCCGTAGGTACACATTATTTGTATTTTTTTTAAAAAATAGGCTGCTTGATTTTTTCCCGCCCTGTGCACAATAATATATACATCAATCAAATATAAAAATAATCATCACACAACATATATCACAGTATTCATAATCACATCTCACGCATATAATATACAAAAGAAATCCAAAAACTGAATATGATATAAATATAAACCAATATCGATATCGTTTCAAAATGTAGTACAATGTGTATGATATACATAAATACATGTTTCAAAAAATAAGAACCAAAAAGCTACCCTAGTTTGGTCCAGCTCCACCTCTGAATAACGATAGAATAACGTGCACCTGCTCCTCGGTCAATAAACTCTGCAATTCGGCACGAGCGGGAGTCTGAGCGGCCTGTGGAGCTGGCGATGTGGTCTGCGCAGCCGCCGTCGAGGTAGTCGCTTGTGGAGCCGCGGCTGCGGGAGTCTGAATGGGCGGTGGAGCTACAGGAGCTGTCTGCGGAAGCGCAGCCGATATAGTGGCTTGCGGAGCCGCAGCCGAAGGAGATGCATGTGGATGCTCGGCCGATGTACCCTGTCGTGTCTGGACCTAACTTGTGTAATAAGCGTGTAAGAACTGTGTATTATTCGAATTCGTATCATTATTAAGTTATTTCGAAACCCCGTTTGGATATCTAGTTTGTTGTTTATTTTAATTACATGATTAATCAAACTTAAGTCTAAAACCAAATAAGCTCAAGCTACGTACTAATTATGGATATGTTCATATCTATATAATATGACACGATATTTTACTATAAAGAAGTATACATACCAACATCTCCTTCAACTCCTGAACGGTGGCCCTCAAGCTCTCCAGTTCCTGATGGACACGTCGGTCACCGGAGACGGAGGAAGTAACCGCCGGGGTGGAGTCCAACCTCATATGGGCCCTGCTAAGGCCTAGTCCCCGGCCTCTCTCCCAACCTCCGTGGTGCCCTCCGTGTGCGGCGTCCAGAACTGGGGTCAGCAGCTTCGGATCGCTCTGTCCGGTAAAATCGATCCCCGAGGCCTGGGCCTGCTCAACCACCCGCACCTACACCCACATTAAGCAGTAAAGTATAAGTATAAGATTTAAACTTGAACCTTCCAAAACTAAAATTTCAAATTTGGGTAGAAAAAATATTAACACTTACGCAGTACTCCTGGGTAGCGACGTCGGGATATCGAAGCTCGCCCGTGGCGGGATCAGTCCAGGTGCCGTGGACGGCAAGATATGCGGACAACACGCTCGGTGTACCACCTGACGCCACGGTCCGAGATGTCTGCAACATTAGAAAGTAACTCTTAATATTAGAAATATTAGAAAATAACTCTTAATATTGCAGAATATCACAAAAGTCGGTCTATTGTAATTTACCGATAACTCCATGGCTCGAGTAATGTTCCTCGAGCCACCTGTGTAAGTGGGGCGACCCCTCTTCGCCGACTTCCTGTTCTCTGTATTCTGAGCGGCCTATTTCTGCAAAACGCATTAACATTTAGTTTTCTAATTAAGAAACACAAAGAAATAAATTATATCATAAATAATGACTTACATTTAAAATACATACCTGTTTACATTGGGAGTCGAAATAAGCGCACAATAGAGGCCATGTCTCTATGTTGACTCTCGCAAACGCCAGAGTAGATAGGAGGGCCGCTCTCTCTGCCTCGGGGGTCGCCATCCACAGGGAGTAGCAGTCGGCCTTTAGCTTATTCCTGTTGTATCGGATCTTGGCCTGCATGTTCTTCATCAGGCCATTGTACAGAGCATGAAGGTCGAGCACCCTCCCCGGATGATCAGGGCGGCTACAGGCTGAAAATCGTAATCCAACTGAAAATACAAAAAAAACATTGTTATTAGATTGCAAGTGTTAATAATAAATATATTGGACGGATCAAATGAAAATATATATTATGCTGACTAACTTAGGTTGCATACGTTGTTTCCAATCCACATTCATCCAGTCCTTAACTCTGACGTTCTCATGGGCCATGTTAGACTGAATAACATATAAATTGTAAGTTATGCTGACTATATTGAGAAATATAAGAACGGGATAGTTACTGACAAAGGAGAAAATCCGTGTATATGCTTTGTGTGTGCGTTTGTCGTTGAAAAGAATAAATTATCGCACGTATGTTAACCGATAGACGGGGACTAAGTGGCGCTTTTAGTTTCCTATATGAGTATCGATGGGAATATGAAGGTTTCATATTATCATATATTGGTTTTAACCCGAACATCTCGAATCGCTCTCTAATTATGCGTTTGTATGTGTGTGTTCCGGCTGTCGGGGGTAGGCTTCTATCCTATTACGAATGTATAGAGCGAACGCCCATCACTTGTGCTTTCAACCGTTTCGAGTAAATTTCGGCAGCACCTCCTCGCTGTTCTCCGAGTACACTGTAATAGAATAGATAATCAATTCAAAGCTGTGAAACAACGTTGAAATGAACATCTAATCTATCTTTGTACATGGAGAACCAACGGAAAGGTACCGACGAAATATCTCGAAACGGATGAAAACACAAGTGAATGAAGGCGTTTGCTTTATACATTCTTAACTTGTCCACACGGGACAAATCTATGGGTTACCATACGATTGAATTTTCTCGTCGCGTAGACTATACGACGGTTGTTAGTATCGAGCTATACTGTCCAATATTTAACAACCTTCGTATAGTTCTAGGTCACGACGAGCATCGCACGTATGTTAACCGATAGACGGGGACTAAGTGGCGCTTTTAGTTTCATATATGAGTATCGATGGGAATATGATGGTTTCATATTATCATCGAGTATCATATATTGGTTTTAACCCGAACATCTCAAATCGCTCTCTAATTATGCGTTTGTTGTGTATTCTTGTTGTATGTGTGTGTTCCGGCTGTTGGGGGTAGGCTTATATCCCATTAAGAATGTATAGAGCGAACGCCCATCACTTGTGCTTTCAACCGTTTCGAGTAAATTTCGGCAGCACCTCCCCGCTGTTCTCGGAGTACACTGTAATAGAATAGATAATCATTTCAAAGCTGTGAAACAACGTTGAAATGAACATCTAATCTATCTTTGTACACGGAGAACCAGCGGAAAGGTACCGACGAAATATCTCGAAACGGATGAAAACACAAGTGAATGAAGGCGTTTGCTTTATACATTCTTAACTTTTCCACACGGGACAAATCTATGGGTTACCATACGATTGAATTTTCTCGTCGCGTAGACTATACGACGGTTGTTAGTATCGAGCTATACTGTCCGATATTTAAAACCTTCATATAGTTCCAGGTCACGACGAGCATCGTACGTATGTTAACCGATAGACGGGGACTAAGTGGCGCTTTTAGTTTCATATATGAGTATCGATGGGAATATGAAGGTTTCATATTATCATCGAGTATCATATATTGGTTTTAACCTGAATATCTCGAATCGCTCTCTAATTATGCGTTTATTGTGCATTCGTGTTGTATGTGTAACATGATTTTAAACCATTGAGATCAATATTGATAGAACTGATCATCCTACATTGCAATAGCATTCATCAACCAAAAACTATTATTGCAATGGTATTCATCTATAACAATCAACAATTAAAACTACAAATGTAGGATACTGATATCATAAAGCGTTATACGCAACATTGATAGAACTGATAAATACAAAAACGAAACACAAACCGTATCAAGATTTAACAACTTTGATTATGTCATATACGCGGGCCGATATTTTCATATTAGCCAATAGGCAAAAATAGATTGCGGTCTGGATATGGCATATCGGCAGATGTTACCTATATGCATACATGCATGTTGTCTCCCCATTTTTTCATAAATCAAACCAACTACATACATCAAACTAGTCCATGCCATCAATCGGAAACTCCACTATGTCTTTAAATTATTAATTTTCCAAATAGCATTGAGCTCCTATTGACATTGTCCAAACCAATAAATTTGTTATGCTTGCCTCGACCTTCTCTAGCTTTCACATGCCATACACATTAGATGAGTAATATAGTTATAAATTATGGTATTTTGTTGTCATCAATCCACCTAACCCTAACCCCAACCTAACCCTAGCCCCAGCCCCAGCCCAGCCCAGCCCAGCCCAGCCCCAACCTAACCCTAACCCAGCACGGCCAGCTAAACCCCAACACCAACCCTAAGGCAAACCCTAACCCCAGCCCCAGCGCGGCTAGCTAAACCCCAACACCAACCCTAAGGCAAACCCTACCCCAGCCCCAGCCCCAGCAGCACCCGAACCCCAACCCCGACCCCGACCTCGACCGTGACCCCTGCCGAACCCCAACTTGCGCGTGCAACCCCAGACCCAGCCATGAACCCTAAGCCCAAAATAATGAAAAAATTCTTTAATTTACCTGAAGATTTACTCACCTGAACGGCGGTGGCGACGACCTGAACGGCGGTGGCAACGACGAGAACGGTGTTGGCGACGAGAACGGCGGTGGCGACGAGGAGAACGGCGTGGCGATTTGGGAATTTTTTTCGCGCGCGATCGAGAGAGAGAGAAAGAAAGTGAGCGTAGGCGATCAATCTGTGCCTTTATTCAATCGATATTTATTTGCCCCTACTGATTTGCCCGTAGGTCGTTTGTTTGCGGCTCCGTAGGGGCAAACACCAAATTAAGAATTAATATTTTTATTCTTGGACGTCTGGGCCCGTAGGGGCAACCTTTTAGCCCTACGGATTAATCCGTAGGGCCAAGTTAAATATGCCCCTACGGATTTCAATATCCGTAGGGGCAACCCCATATTTTACTAGTGAATATATTCCGCTTCCATAGTCGAGTCAGCAACGGTTTCCTGTTTGGAACTCTTCCAACACACCGCCCCTCCATTGAGGGTAAAGACATAACCCGACATGGACTTGGAATCATCCTTGTCACTCTGGAAGCTGGAGTCAGCAAAGGCCTCGATCTGGAGGTCTTTTCCGCCATACACCAAGTACATCTCCTTAGTCCTTATCAGGTACTTGAGAATGTTCTTTACTGCTATCCAATGTTTCTCCCTAGGGTTTGACTGATACCGGCTTACCACACTCAGTGCATAAGCTACATCTGGTCTGGTCTACAACATTGCATACATTATAGAGCCTACCGCAGAAGCGTAGGGTATAATAGACATGCGATCCCTTTCCAAATCAGTCTTGGGAGACATCTCTTTGGAGAGGGTGATCCAGTGACAAGCCGGTAGATTACCGCGCTTGGAATCTTCCATACTGAATCTTTTCAGTATGGTGTCGATGTACCTGAACTGTGAGAGTTCCAGTATCCTCTTGGATCTGTCACGATAGATCCGGATCCCCAGAATGTATGAGGCATCACCCAGGTCTTTCATGGAGAACCTGTGTGACAAGAACCCTTTGACAGATAGTAGAATAGGAATGTCATTTCATATTAAGAGAATATCATCCATGTATAAAACGAGGAATGCTACAGTTCTCGCTACAAATCTACTATAGATGCATGGTTCATCTGGATTTTTGATAAAGCCAAATTCCTTGACCGTCTCATCAAAACAGATGTTCCAACTCCGCGATGCCTGCTTCAGTCCATAGATGGACTTAAGTAACTTGCACACCTTTCCATTGCTCCCACTCTGAATGAAACCCTCTGGCTGGTCCATATAGACACACTCCTCTAAATTTCTATTTAGAAAAGCGGTCTTTACGTCCATCTGCCAAATCTCATAATCGTGGAAGGCAGCAATGGAAAGAAGGATCCGAATGGATTTCAGCATAGCTACTGGAGAAAAGGTCTCGTCATAGTCCAAACCAGGTCTTTGATGAAAACCCTTTGCAACCAGTCTAGCATTATAGGTCTCAACCTGTCCATCTACACCAATCTTCCTTTTGAAGATCCACTTGCATCCTACGGGTTTTACCCCATCTGGAGCAACGTCTAACGTCCATACTTTGTTGGTGTACATGGACTCCATTTCGGTCCGCCTTGCATCTAGCCATTTTACTGAGTCAACGCTCTGAATGTCCTGCTGGAAGCTAGTCGGCTCATCACTATCAATGATGCAATCTTCTCTATCCCCGTCTATGAGAAAACCGTAGTATCTCTCGGGCAGATGAGACTGCCTACCACCCTTGCGGAGCGGCGTAGGAATGTCCTGATCTTTTGAACCCTCTGGTTCTACTAAGCTTTCAGTAATAGCTTATGGTTTTGGAATTTCTTCCAGTTCTATTGCGCTCCCACTTATTTCTTTTTCTAAGAACCGGTGTTCCAGAAATTGGGCATTACGAGAAACAATGATCTTTTGTTCCTCTGCGTAATAGAAAAGATACCCTCTGGAGTTCTTTGGGTATCCCACAAACTTGCACAGTACTGAGCGTGCCTCAAGTTTGTCCGCATGCTTCTTTTTGACAAAAGCTGGACATCCCCAAATCTTTAGGTATTGAAGATAGGGTTTCATCCCACTCCATAACTCATATGGTGTGGTAGGCACAGTCTTAGTGGGAACTCGGTTCAAAAGGTATGCGGCTGATTCTAGCGCATATCCCCAGAATGATCGCGGTAACTCAGCGTTACTCATCATGGACCGTACCATATCCAATAGGGTTCGGTTCCGTCTCTCCGATACACCGTTATGTTGCGGAGTGTAGGGAGGAGTAAGCTGAGAGAGAATTCCATTCTCTTTTAAGTAGTCCAGGAACTCGGCACTCAAGTATTCACCACCTCGATCAGATCTTAGTGTCTTGATACTTTTGCCTGTTTGTTTTTCTACTTCATTCTTATATTCCTGGAATTTTCCAAAGGCTTCGGATTTATGCTTCATTAAGAAGACATGTCCGAACCTTAAAAAATCATCCGTAAAAGTAATGAAGTAAGAATAACCGCTTCGCGCATGTGTAGACATTGGACCGCACACGTCGCTGTGTACGAGTCCCTAAAGCTCGCTCGCTCTTACTCTGTGTCCAGTGAACGGAGTCTTTGTCATCTTTCCTTTGAGACAGGATTGACAAGTGGCATACGATTGATATTCGAACGGATCCAAATATCCTTCTGTATGTAACTTCGTCAACCTTCTCTCATTGATGTGACCGAGTCTACAATGCCATAAGAAAGCCTGATTGATTTCTGGAGACTTTCTTTTGTGTGTATTCTGGACATTGAAAATCTGTGGTTATTTTAATACGTATATACCATTGCTCAATGTACCTGACAGAACTTGATTAAGGTGAATGTTTACTTACAAACGCAAATTCATAACCTTCTTTAGAAACTAAAGATACAGAAATGATATTACAAGTTGCATTGAGTACAAAAAAGCAATTACGTAAAACCAAAACATGTCTATCTGAAATTCCCTGGTGATAGTCCCCCACGGCCTCATCATCCATGCTAGCTCTGTTTGCAACTTTCAGGGTCATGTCACCTGCCTTCAAAAACCTACGATTTCTCAACCCCCGCAAAGAATTATAGATATGAGATCCTGATCCGGTATCCAATACCCAGGAAGTAGAGTTTATTGATAGACAGTTTTCAATAACATGCACACCTGAAGCTGAAGCCGCAACTTGCTTCAGATCCTGTGTTCTGGCCTTCCAGGCCCAGCAATCTTTCTTCCAGTGTCCACTCTTGTGACAGTAAAAGCACTCTTCCTTCCCCACAAGCTTTCCCTCTACTTTTGTTGCTTTTGCCTTTCCCTTCGTATCCACTTTACTAACACCGCCCCTTGGTTTGGCGGGGCCTTTCTTCTTCTTTCCCTTGGCTTTCGCCCTGGACTTAGAAGAGGAAGATCCTCCTACAAACAAAGTGGATGTTTCCCTACCTTTCTGTAGGGTGCCCTCTGCACTCCACAGCATGTTGAGGAGTTCTGAAAGTTCAACTTCCTTTTCTTGCAAGTTGAAATTCAGGATGAACTGGGCGTAAGTGGAAGGAAGGGACTGAAGAATCAAGTCCGTATAGAGCTCATTCTCCAACGTGGTCCCAAGGTCCGCGAGCTCCTCTATGTAGCCAATCATCTTAAGCACGTGTTCCGCTACCGATGATCCGACGGCCAATCTTGCCGAAAACAACTTCTTCGACACTTCGTATGTTGCGAAACGAGACTGCTCTCCAATACAGTTCTTTTGTATGAAGAAATATGGATTCGAGGTCCATATTCTCGTGCCTCCTCTGATGTTCGTTGTCCATAGAGGCAAGCACGAGGCATTTGGCCTTCGCGCAATCGATCTCCCATGTCTTACGGATTTCCTTATCCGTGACGCTGGAGGTGGGACATGGGACAGGGGGAGCTTTGGTGGTAAGATGATACCCCAACTTGTCATAAGTGATTGCCATTTTGACATTCCTGAGCCAATCTTTGTAGTTTGGCCCTGTCAGTATGTTTTTATCTAGTAATAACTTAAGTCCGGTCATGTCGAATTGTCGCTGCAATTAGGAGAGAGAGAAGAAACACTTTAGTATGATGATCTTTCAAGTTTAGAGTTGTTGCGCCACGGCAGCGCCCCGGCCGTCTATCCGAGGCCAAAATGCGGAATAAAAATTTTCTTGTCTTTTAAACTGGCGCTACCGCGGACAATAAACCCGGATCGTAACCATTAACTAAGTCCTAGCTAACTAGAGAAAGGGTTAGAGATATACCGAGCGATCCGTTCCTCCGGTCTTCTCGTCATCGTCCCGATCACTTGCGGAATGTCCGGTCTCCATCTCGTCGCCGGAAGGGCACCACGTAGCCGGATACTTTTACGGGCTCCCGCCTCAATACCGGGGCAACTCGGGCATGAAGCCGGCAACTCGACATGCTCAAGATATGCTGTAGAATGTGAAGTAGATCATGCTAGTCTCATTTGGGGTTTGTAGTTGCCTTGATGGAGGAATAAGGTTATGGAAAAATGGTGCTTGCATTTTTCCAAAACTAGATGAAAATGAGATGATGAAATGTGTGCTACCTCAAAATAGAAATTTCTCTCATCTCCAAAGAATAGTGGCCAGCCTCTTCTTATGCAAAATGGTGGAGAAAAAACCAAAGACAAGAAGGAAGGTGATTGTAGGATAAAGAGAAGAGGTGACCACATCAAAGACATCATGATAACAAAACTTACATCAAACCATACCCTTTCTTTTCTCATTAAATGCAAGTGATGGTGCAAGATATCATAATAAATCATCTTACAAATAAAACCTCCACCAAATATAATTTGCAAAACTGCAAATTACCCCCTCCATCAGAAAAGTCCGGCCGGGAAAGAACAAAGGAAAACCGGCCGGAACGGAATGCAAACTGGCAACTCCAGAAAACTGGTCCCGTAATAAATTACAGGAGAACCCCGATACTGTGCATACACACCCGCATCTGTATTCCGACCGGATACAATGCAATGAGACAAAATCTACACTGTACTAAACTAGGATCCGGCTTAAACCAAAGCCGGCTAGTAAAATCCGTTCGATCCTGATCCGTGCAATACCGCACGTATCTGATCGAACTCTGCCATATATCCATACGGCTACTAGTACAAACCGTCCGATCCTGATCCGTGCAATACCGCACGTATCTGATCGGACCCTGCCATATCTCCATACGGCCTCTACAGCGTTTCGCCCGAAAGCTGAGTAACTGAAAGTGTGGTGGACTCTAAAGACTCGTCAATACAATGGCTGTGGATTTAACCACTAGCACGTCAGAGGTATAAGCCAATACGTAACGGGCCACCAGCTATTGACCAAAAGGGACGTCGATGAGAGAACTCATCCTGACACCCTACTGAGCCTGTCAGTGACGATATCCGTATAGTCCGGTCCGTTCGTCTATGAGCATCGCATGTCGGGCCTAGGGGGTTGGTAAAAGTCAGACCCCCAAAGGCGGTACAAGTCGTGTTGGAGTGTAGCCCAGAACGCCCTGAGATACTACTGGAATACCTACCAGTAAATCTCCTGCCTCGGCCGAGGGCTTTGCGTAATGGCTCTCCTAGACACAGCGCGACCTCACCCCCAATACCGGGAGAGACGAACCCCTGCAGATCCGCTCACTGCCTCCATGTGGCTCGGGACTGTACCCAACTAAAACCTGTTTGCACGACTCCTTTGAGCCGTGGTAGGGTAGTAATCAAAGCACAGTGGGAACTCACACGAGACAAATGACGATCTCAGGTCGATGAACTAACCTGTACACATGTCACCTGGGAACTGCTATCTGACGTCTGGTATAAGACCAACTAGCAGGTTCCCGGCGAGTCCTGTCCGGTGTACTCATAACCCAATGAGCACCTGTATACATCTTAGGTGAACCGACAGACACCAGTGGCTTGTGAGACCGGCCACCGCCCCTCGTCGGGGTCTCGACTGTATACACTAGTCTACTAATGGAGTATCGATGCCCAGTCTCGAAACTCCCACAACTAGGGACATTTTAAGGATGTGCTTATAGACCCCAGCTCCCACGTATATGATCGCTATCATACTGCTGGTCGTCAAGCAAGAATCCTAGGGGCTCAATCAACGTGTAATAGCGACATGTCAGGTCACCTAAAGCAGTACACGATAATAAAGATAAACCAGATAGCATACTATCATCTCGAGTAAGACTGTCCTACCGGGATAGGTCCTCCCTCAATCATTGCAATCAACGTGCCTGTGATCCAATAATTGACTCTGAGGGCACTATCTCCAACAAGAGTGGTTTTTAATTTGTCTAAACAGGATGGCTCCCACTGTCTCTCGATCCCTCCTCAAACCATAAAGGAAGAACTAGTCAGGATCAATCTCAACGTACAATACTTGCTTAACCGTTCAGCCAGGCCAGTGTCAGTACTTCGAGGGAGGTTTTCCAACGCTTTCGCGAAGTTCCTTAATTAAATAACCTCTTTTCCCTGGGGCGTAGCCCCGCTAACACCTTTCTAGACACCTACTAGGTTTATAGCATTGATCGTTTAGTGAGAAATTTCCCGAGGAGTAGCATATACTCACAGTAGGATCGGGATCCAAATATCATCGCGTGACAAAACTAAAGGAATCCTACCAGAATCATCACACTCCAAATGGTATGCAGCGCTAGCAAGTTTCAGTTCTTTTGAAACTCCCGATGTAGATTTTTGCCCCATGCTCTTATGACCTTGGCGTGAGGTCAAAATGTCATAAGTCACATGTCAAGTTCTACCCATCATTATCCAGGTTAATTTGAACCTACCCGTACCTACCCTTGACGTAGGCCAAAATGGCAGTACGACCGTCTCAAATCAACGCATTCTATCTATGCAACAGATAAATATCCAGCAGCTACCAATCACTATGCCATGGCGTGAGGTCAAAATACATAGCTTGAATACTACCGAATATTTAACTGAAATGATGGAGGGCTACGAATGGTTTTGGCAAAACCGTGAACATAGTGAACTTGATATAATCGATGGAACGAGATAGCTTTTAAAAGGAGTGGCTCAAGCTCCGCATTTAAAAGTTGGTTTTTGAAAAGAACTAAGTGGTTTTAAAAGTGTTCCAACGACTTTTACTTGGTTTATTTTCTTGCATTAGTTCTTTTAATGTGTCCCATCATTTAATCCTACTATTGCAGAAAACAACCAAAATATGACGTACGCTTATGCCATTCGCATTCGCCACGGGGCCCCGTCATTACCCGTTAGGTTACTTAACTAACGACAGAGCGGGGGCTGGGCTAGCGCGGCTGAAAAACATAAGCAATGCCTAAATAGTTGTCATATATAGATATATAGGAATAATAGACATTACAGATTACAGATGAATACATTGGATATACTAGGAATCCGCAATCCGTTCGAGCCTGTAATGAAAAGCGGATTACACGGTCGCGATGAATAGCCACACCCTACCCTAGACCCCTACGGGTGCGGCAAACTACCCGCCAAGTACCCGAAGCGATGCAACCTCCCTCAACTCGTGAGTAGGCCACTCGACACTTCGAGATACCCGGTAGTTTGTGCACCCCACCTTGGGTCTATCCTAGGAGCAAAAACAGTAAAAAGAAATTATACAATTACGGCTACAACCCCGACCCGGTTGTGCAGCCATACAAATAATATTACATCAATTTACATATTACAAGAATTAAAAGATAAACAAAACTCTCATCTCACAATTCCCCCGGCTATTCATCCGCGACAATCCAATGAATTCATATACACAAACCATCAACATCACAGATCACAGATATGTATATCCCCCACTAATCGACGTATAGCGATTAGTAGACGTTCAATACATATAAAACATTACAGATATAACCATTAGCCAAAGTCTACAGAAAATCGACCAAAATACGGATTTCTGATCACCCCAAAAACAAACTTGTTCTCTGGAAAATCTGGGCAGAAAAGAAACATCCCTAAAATCCCAAAACACCAATAGAAACAAACTGCAGGAGAAACGATCCACGGCCGAGTCAACTCGGCCGTGGATCCGCGGCAGAAGCAAGCTTCTTCCGTGGAACCGCGGAGAGTTGGTCGGCTCGTGCGATCGTTTTTCTTGCCTGTTTATAGAAAAGCCTGAGCCGATTTTTAAGACATGATATTTTATTTTTAGAGCAGAAAAAAAAATCGGCAGCAACTAGGGTTTTCCGGGGTGTTTTGCGGTTTTTTCGTTCGGTCGATATTCTAAATACTTTGCTAACATGCTAGGGTGTGCTTAGTTAGGATCTGATACCACTGTAAGTCCATGTTACCTCTCCCAGTTCTTTCGGGCTTGCGGAAATGGAAAAAAATTGATTTTTACGGTATAGGTAACTTGGACTACAAAAACGGATCTTGGCTAAACTACACACTAGCAACCTAACAAGAGAGTTGTCTACTCGGTTAGGGGTTATACCTCGCTTGAACTCCTTCTTCTCGAACTCTTTGTAGTGGTTGGATGATGCTTTCCTCGTCCCCTTCTTTCGTCAAAGATGGATCCACCTGAGGGTTTCAACCTTGGGCTCCTTTCTCGAACTTAGAGAGAACTAAGGTCTTTGGCTTGCTAGACCTTCAACCCTAGAGTGAGTAGAGAGTGGTTTAGAGTATTTTATCTCAAGGAGATGTTTCTCAACACATGAGAATTGTTCTCCTTGAACTAGAGGAGGAAGAAGAAGAAGAGAAGAGAGAGAAATGTTATGATAGAATGAGATGGTTTTTTACAACCATAACAATATCAAGTGAATTATCAAATTAATAAAATTAATCTAAATGAAGAAGTTGATGGAAGGCTTGATAAGACTATTATCATATCACATTAAATGGTTTTGCTAGAATCAAAGAGCATCTTTGATGTGTAATGATGATAGTCAATGTTTCAACCATAGTCAACAAGTCAACAAACCCAACCATGACACAATTTCATTTAATTAATATTATTAATTGATATATCAAAAATTTATTAGGGTTTGGAAAAAGACGACTGTCAACTGTGCATACACACCCGTTCCGAAACTCTAATGAAAATCCTCTTCCTCCGCCTCAATCAACTATGCATACACACCCGTATTCGTGTTCCGAGGAACATGAATACTATGAGATAAAACTAACCCCAAAACATATACTAGGATCTGGCTCAAACCAGAGCCCGCTAGTAATATCCGTCCGGACGCCAAACGTTCACAAGTGCGCGGATGAGAACGAACCCTGTCGCAAAACCATGCGACCTCTACTCTATTTTGCCAAAAGGCGAATAACCCTCTGTGTGGGACTCTAAAGACTCGACAGTACGCTGGAAGTGGGTTTAACCACAGACCGCAGGCAGCACTAGCTGTACGTAACAGTCCCCAGGTAGATGCCGATAAGAAGACTGACGAGGTAAACCCATCTGAACTCCTACTGAGTCTGTATGGGACAATCTCCGTACAGTCCGGTCTGTTCGTCTGATAACATCGCATGGCGGGCCTAGCAGGGCGGTAAACATCAGTCCCCTAATAGCGGTACAAGTCGTGTCTGAGTGTAGCCCAGAACACCCTGAGATAACACTGGAAACCTACCAGTATATCTCGTTTGCCCTGGCCAGGGACTACTTGTGTAATGGCTCTCCTAGACACAACGCGATGCCAACCCCCAATACCGGGAGAGACGAATCCTGTCTAACCGTCACTGCCTCAAAGTGCTTCGGGACTGCACCCAACTACTACCTGTTTGCACGACTCCTTTGAGCCGTGGTAGGGTAGTAATCAAAGTACAGTGGGAACACACTTGAGGCGAAGTGACAGTGTCAAGTCAGCGGACTAAGCTGTACTCATATCACCTGGGAACTGATAACTGACGATAGGTATAATACCAACTAACAGTTCCGAACGAGTCCTGTCCAGTGTACTCGTAACCTAACGAGCACCCGCATACTATCTCAAGCACGACGTACTGACGGCTGTGGGACAGACCGCCTCCCGCACTGGGATGAGAAGCGCATACACTAGTCTACTCCGGAGTATCGATGCCCTGTCTAGATAATCCCACGACTAGGGACGTGTGTATAAGGATGTGCTTGTAGATTACCCAGCTCCCACGAGTGTGACTGCCATCACAACGCTGGTAATCAAGCAAAGATCCTAAGGGCTCCACTAATGCTTATAGATGATACAATAAAGAAACACATGTACACATTAAAGCAGAGACAAACCAAGTAGCATACTACCATTTCGAGCAAGATTGTCTATACAACTGTGAATATCCCAATCTTCCATCAAGTAATATACATACTAGTATGATACAGTAATGGCCTCTAGGGCATATACACTAACACCTATTAGTTTAGGTTGTTTACTTCACTAATATCTTGAATAGTGAAGTGTGGGCTTGAGTGAGAGAGACTTCAAGGTGGATCATCTTTGGTGATGAAAACTACAAGCAAGCTCGATCCTTTCTTCAAGTGGAGCCTTAAGAAGAGTTCTAGGGACGACTGCTTGGAAATTTAGAAGTGAAGGACCGGTCTACAAAGGTTGTAAACTCTCTTTACTTAGTTTAGAAATTGTTTGATTGCTTTGAAAACCTAATTCTCTAGTTAGATTCTTGTTTAGTATAGTTAGCACTCTAGATTTTTAAAATTGCATACTTGATGCTCATATAAACCTAGTAGACGTGCTAAGACATACTTTCATGGTATCAGAGTGTAACACCATAGAATGTGTTTTGTAGCTAATTATATTTTAATGTATTTTTTTAATAAAAAGTTTACCAAATTAGTTTTCAAATATTTTATCCTATTTAATGAGTATTTTATTAGATTTTTCCTAGGCTTGCACACACTTGTGCATGATAACTAGGGTTGTTTTTGGGGGTTTAACCATGATTAGCAACATGGTGAACTAACCATTCCCTAATCTAGTTTAATATAGTATTAGGTGCTTTTGGGTTTTTATTTGTATATGGTTCTTTTCAAAAATAAAATGAATATAAAAAGGGTTTCTAAATGATTGCTTTGTGTTGACTTGGTGAGAGAGAGAGAGAGAGAGAGAGAGAGAGAGAGAGTGCATTAGGAGGCATGATGGCTTTGCCCATGCCTTCATTAATGAAGAAAGAGGGAGAGAAAGGGTTGACTAATGCTAGATCTCATTTCCCTTTTCTTCTCATTCTCTCACTCTCAAACTCACACACAACACACATCCTCACAGCAGCAGCAACAGAAGACACAGCAGCAGCAGCAGCTCCAGCTTCAGCAACAGCAGCTACAGGCAGCAGCAACAGCTCCCAAGCAGCTCCATCCCCTCTTCTTCTTCTCCTTCTACTTGCTTGTGAGATCCCTTGAGGGTATAATCTCTAAACTTATTCTTACTTTCGCTTGAATTGTGTTAATTAGCTTCGATTAGTGTCAGATAGCTAGTTAGTGCTAATTAAGGTGATTTGTGTGGAATGTTGTTTAAGTGGTGATTGTGTTAGTTAACCCTACTTATTTAAGTGTTGTTAGGGTCACCTTAACTGAGTTTAACCCTGTATTACACTAAAATACCATAGGGTTTGTGTTTTATACAAAATTGGTGATTTTAAAGCGATGTATTGGCTTTCTGTGATCTGCTATTGACCCGTGACCTTCAGGTTAAAATTGCGAAAACTGGGGCATGTACACTAGGTCTAGATACCAACACATGAGCACGAGACCCTAACTCCTAACTTGGGTCGCCGGTTTATTAGTTCTGGCCGCAATTTGCGGCCAGGTAGGGGACTGGGGTATTGGGTTTTTGTGTGGGGTAGTCTACTGTTATTTGTAGTGTTTTGGCATGTCTAGTTTTGTAAGATTTGATCTGTAGGAAAATCTGGGACAATATACCGTTTTTCATGTCCGTTGTGTTTGCGCGATACGCGCGATACGTGAGTGGGTTCTGTGATCCAGCGTATCGTGGCGTGTCGCGATAGTTTTAGACGCGTATACACACGATTCACCGAATCGTGCACACACGAGTTTAGTTCGCGACGCGAGTTTCTCGTTTTGGTTCGATATCGCGTTTTGCGGAATATTTGGCTTATATATGATTTCCATGTCTTATTTGCAGGTTTGCAGGCAGGGACTACGGACACGGCTACAGGGGGGAGCAGATGGTAGGATTCACCTAGCGTGGAGCGTAGGTGAGTAGATTTAACATCTACAGTTGAATCGCCCGCATGGCGTTATGCGTCTGGGCTAGGATTCAAATACCTGTCTCATATTCTACGTCATTGTTAGAATTGCGCCTTTACTTTATTCCTTGGTATAGTTGTACTGTGACTAGCAGCCGTAGGACACTGCACATATTATTGACGGTTCATGTTGCACGAGCACAGATTGTATGCTACACACATACCGTCAATAATTGCCATGTCACACACAACCCCTTATAGATACTTTATTGCTTGTCATACTTGACATCTAGCTTATCGGTATACTTATAGTGTATCTTAGCATTAGTGATAGGTGGTACATCTACACCTTGCGATACAGCTACAGGTATACCTTGCACATATTTTACTTATACCGAGGGGATATCTTACATATTCTATTTATATCCAGGGGGTATACGACATCTTTTACTTATAGGTAGATACCTATACTTACATGTACCTTATTGATTTCGCATACATCTGGTTTCAGCTACATATTTTCATTTATATGCTCGCATTTCAGATATATCGCATATATGTATTCCTGGATTTGCGCATTCTTATTTTGATTTCACAAGATGATTTCTGGATTTGAGAACCGCGGGAGTTCATGAAATTTTGCATACATTGAAAAACCCGGTTTTCTTGATATGATATTTGTGCAGCCACCATAAGATTTATCGGTTCTGATTATATACTCCATACAAGGTGTGGTTGTCATATGAGGGTACATGGTGGGTCCCGGTATGGTTCCCTTCGGCAAGAAGATAGATGGATGTTGCCGATTGAGCCTGGAGGCGGGCGAGTACCTACCGGTGACAGTACCCATGACTCGGCGAGGGATCACGGAGACACCGTTGGGAGTCATGTACGTATGCATACGTCGAAAGGCGAGGGTCAGAGCCAGGCATTCGTGCTTTCGGGATAGCGTATGATACGTGATCAGGATTTCTGTGTCGATGCTTGGCACATGGTTTTCATGATATTTCTTTAACACCTTTGTATATATAACAGGGGATTTAGCCGTTGTTATATATATCCTTACACCAATATTAGTGGAATGGGACGCTAATATATGTGGATTGCCCCCATCATATTTATTTCCGTATATATTTACCTTTAGGATGTTAGATTCTTACTTGAGATTTGACTTGGGATATTAGGTGATCCATTGAGATTGGATATTGGACATACCTATGTGATTACTGATTTATACTTTCGGGATATAGGAGATTACTCGATATTGTACATTGAGGAGATGTGAGACTTATATGATGTGATAGCCCAATGTGGGGGCTGATTTGAGGAATTGGGATTTGAAAGTCTTAATGAATTGTGACCTTACCACGATGTCAGGTTTCCGTGGGAATGACATATTTCACTCCATACCTCATACCTATTCACTTATGCTCGGTTTCATATATTGGTAGTACCTGTTAGTGTACCCTTATGATTGCTGCATATCTACTTTCTCATATCCCTATTGCATACTATTATCACCTTATTATTGCTTCACATATTGATTGTATCTGCTAGTGTACTTTCTATTATTCTGCATTCACATCACATGTTACTACTGTAATCGCATATCTTAGATTCATGCTGTACGTACATTCCTGCGATTATCTGCATATGTTATCTACTATTCACGAGTTGGCAACTCATCCCCGTTGTGCCACAGGTGTTTCAGGTTGTTCCCCAGAGTAGTCGAGGCAAGCTATTCAGTATCCATCTATCATCTTTTGCTACAGATACCGTATCAGCTCACAGTACTATTTGCTTAGGTGGGTTAGATGATTATCTGTATTTAATATTGTGCATTCGTTGTATCTTGTACTCTCCATCTACTAGTATGTTGTTGACTTAGAGACTTGGTGAGGACGTTATTGTATATTAATTGTGGATTTGTTGTCTTTTATATACAGTTTTCTTCCTATTGTCTCTTATTTCTTCGCTACGGCGTCGTATATTTGTGATGTGATTGTTTTCCGCCTTTGGGCCACTTTTTACAAAAAAGGGGATGTTGCTAAAATTTTAAAGAAAGAAAGTAGGACTTTTAAAGAATTTGGGTTGCGATTTCAAATGTTTTCAAAAACTTATATTATCTTGTCCGTATTTTCTAGGTTTAGATTTCTGGGTTTTGGCTTTCTTTTACTGCGTTACGTCTTTAGGCGTTGCGTAGTATTAGGGCCGTCACGGGCCAATTTCGGGTCGTGACAAAGTTGGTATCAGAGTGATAGGTTTTTACCTTTCGGAGTGTAGGACGACCTTAGTATGATGGAGTAGGTAGCTTAAGCAGAGTAACGAAGTGTGCGTATGTCTGCAGTATACCCATGATGCGGTACTTCGCCTTAAGTGACCTAAGTACAATTTTCTTGAAATTCCTTCCTTGATGATTTATATCCTTGAGATTCGATTCCTTATTCTCTTCGAATCTTATATCTATTTTGCTTATCCTTGCCGCCGATGACTATGGGGACTCAGAGTGATGCAGCGAGGGACGAGGTCAGAGTTGGCTCGGATGAGACGAGTACTGACCAGGATGGCACTCTAGTTGCACAGGTGCTGACGGATCAGCCTACGACATATACTATTGATAGACTTTTGGCAGAGATGTAGGACTTCTTCCAGACGATGAGTTCATTGGTTGATGTCGTTCGGGAGCTACGACAGGAGGTTGTCACCCCTGTTACTCAGTTGTCACTTACGATCAGCATGCAGCAGTCTGTCGCCTATATAGCACCAGTGGTTGCAGCTCCAGTTGACGAGGCATATATTCCAGGACAGTGGAGGACTCGTACCAGTGTACCAGTCTAGAGACAGAGGTTTGGTCATCGAGACAGATTTCGTGGCCGTCGCGGGAGTAGTAGAGGCTTAGGACGAGGACAGTCGTTCAGCTCTCATCCCCAGGATGGTCAGCAGTCTGCGCGTGGATGCTTTCGATGTGGGAGCCTTCAGCACTTCGTCAAGGATTGTTCCTTAGCACCTCGTCAGGATCATTTTCAGAGAGGCCGTGGACGTGAAAGGTTCACTCAGAGGGCTCAGTCTATCAGAGGAGTTCAGCCAGTTGCGGGTAGAAGGCAGACACAGGAGTTTTCTTCTACTCATCGGAACGCGCAGACGTCCAATTCAGAGTTTTCAGGTATCCTTATTTCGCATGTTCGTTTGATGTATTCGTTTGTTTTTCAAGCTTGTACCGTGGTTGGGTAGATTAGTCGTAGTTGTGTTAACTTCTGTCAGCGATTCTTTTGTTGCGCGACACGTATTTCAGTTGTGTGCCAATCGGATAGGAGATAGAGATTCGTCTGTCGTTTTGATCCTCCTAGAGATGTTTGATCTGACGATCTCCTGGGCACGGACTGTTTAGTTACGTGCTAGGCATCTGTGGACTACCGTGAGGAAACAGTCAGGTTGTTTTTTCGGCAAGTCAGTTCTTGTTGTGCAGGTGGATAGTTGCGCCTCCTCTCACAGCTTGAATTCAGCCTTTTTCGCTAGTCGGCTACTGAGGAGATGTCGTGGATTCTTGGCGTTCATTCGTGATGCCGTAGCCACAGAGGGTTTGTTGGACCGGTGTTCCATTCGTGCGAGAGTTTTCCGACGTTGTTCCGGATGAGCCGGCGAAGCTTAGGGAGCTGAAGGATCAGCTGCAGAGTTGTTGGTTGGGGAGTTTTGTGCGTCAGAGTGTTTCGCCTTTGGAAGATCCTATTTCTATTCGTCAAGGAGAAGGATGGCAGTTAGGGTTGTGTATCGACGGATCGTTAATTGAATCGGCTTACGGTGCGGATAGGTATCCTTCACCTCGCATTGACGATTTCTTCGATCAGCTCCAGAGAGCGAGACATTTTCTAAGTTTGTTTGGGATCAGGTCATCATTATTGCGGATTCGGAGTGATGGCATTCCGAAGACTGCCTTATGCGTGCGACGGGCTTTGTGTGTTTTTGTGAGTCGTTGGATTCACTGATGCCCTAGCAGCATTCGTAGATGTGATGAACCAAATTTCTTCAAGCCGTTCCTCGACCAGTTTTTGTTGTGTTATTTACGACATTCTGGTCTATCTAATATGTCTTGAGGAACAGGAGTAACACTTGAGGATTTTTTATGCAAATACTTGGAGAGTACTAGCAGTTGCTAGGTTCTTGGAGTGTTTCTTCAGGCTTGTTTGTGTTGACTCCTAGGTCTTGTAGTCACGGGAGACGGTTTCGTATGGTTCCGAGGGAGATCATGTCCATACAGCTTAGGCCCAGACTTGTGTGCAGGACGGAGGTCCGCAGATTTTCGGGCTTAGCAGGTTCTTACCGCCGTTTCGTGCAGGATTGCTAGAGTAGTACTGCACCGTCGACTGAATGGACCGGAAGGGAGGTTTCCTTCTTTGGACTGGGGCATGTGTGCGGAGCTTTCAGCAGTTGAAGATTCTGTTAAAAAATGCATCAGTTCTTCCTTTGGTTTCTGGTTCGAGCGACCTTGTTGTTTAACTGTAATGTTTCTTGAGTGGGGCTCGAGTGTGTACTGAGGTGACACTACAGAGTTATCACTTTTGCTTCCCTACATTTGGAGGATGTACAAGAAGGATATTCCACTCATGATCTGGAGATGGCCGCAGTGGTTTTGCATTGGTGATTTGGAGACACTACTCGTTCGGAAGTCGTGTCAGATTTTCACGGACCGCCAGAGTTAATGTACATCTTCCTGCAGCGGATTTTGATTGTTGTGATAGTCTTCTGCTGATTTACAGTTCTTATGTCATCGTTGAGTATAGCTTAAGTTCGTCTCTACGGAGGGGACAGCTTGCTCATGTCCGCGCCCGACCACTTTCCTTAAATCGCTTTCGCGAGACACTGCCCGCCGATGCACGTTCGTCAGAGATACTTGAGCATACTCGGCTGGGTAATGATTCGGAGTCCTTGATTTGTGACAATGGTGTGCTAAGTTAGGGACGCGTTTGTGTACCTGATAATATCAGGTAGAGACGTGAAATCCTAGAACAGGCACATCAGTCAACTCTCTGTATTCATTCAAGTTCCACCAACATTGACGTGACTTGTGAGATAGTTTCGGGTGGACAGGGATGTAAAGAGAAGTTTCATGGTTCGTTTCAAGGTGTCTGTCTTGTTATGTGCTTGGGTCGAGCATCTGAGGCCGGCTGGAGAGTTGCAACCTTTTACCGTTCCGAAGTAGGAGTGGGAGCAGATCTCCACGAATTTCGTTATGGTTTCTACCCAAGTTTAGTCAGGGTGTGCCTCCATTCGGATTCTCATCGTCCGTTTATACTCAGTTTGCTCAGTTGTTCTTTGTTAAGTTGTGGGTTTGTTTTGATTGTTATCAGCAGTTGGGGATCGTCACTCGCCATCGTTCGGGTTCTCCTTCGATAGCTGTTATCAGGAGACACTCTAATTGGCCACCTTTAGGTTTAGGGGTTAGGTCGTGTCAATCACCAGTCTGTTGTTTTTCTGACTCTGCATAAGTAGGATTTTGGACCCCAGCTATGTCTAGAGACTTCGGAGATGATCCAATTGATTCAGGTCAGGATGAAAATTGTTCATCGCGGACAGAGGTCTTATGCAACCGTGTTGGTCGTAGACTTAAGTGTGCAATGGCAAACCATATATTCCTGCGGATTTATCCGATAAAAGACGTGTTGGATTTTAGGAAGTTTATCCCAGAATTTTGGTCCTTCTGAGATCCTATAAGCGAGTTAGTTTCGTTGCCCTTAATTTGGCACTTCCACCCAGATTATTGGATTTTCACCCCGTATTCCTTGTGATGATACTTTACAATTACCTTCTTGACCTTTCTCACATGATTTGGCACCAGACCAATTAGCTTGGACGCGATCTTTCGTTCACTAGCAGCCATTTGTGTTAATGGCCCGACGAATAGAGAAACGTCGGTCAAGGGTCTTGCTATCTGTGAATGGTTTTTCTTGGACGTAGCCGTATAGTGAGGTAATCACTTGGGAGGCTGCGAACGAGATTTGAGAGTTGTAATCTTCTCTTTGAAGGTACGCGTAGAAGTATATTTTTAAATTCGGGGACGAATTTATTTTAAGGGGGGAGATTGTAACACCTTAGAATGTGTTTTGTAGCTAATTATATTTTAATGTATGGTTTTTAATAAAAAGTTTACCAAATTAGTTTTCAAATATTTTATCCTATTTAATGAGTATTTTATTAGATTTTTCATAGACTTGCACACACTTGTGCATGATAACTAGGGTTGTTTTTCGGGGTTTAACCATGATTAGCAACATGGTGAACTAACCATTCCCTAATCTTGTTTAATATAGTATTAGGTGATTTTGGGTTTTTATTTGTATATCGTTCTTTTCAAAAATAAAATGAATTTAAAAAGGGTTTTTAAATGATTGCTTTGTGTTGACTTGGTGAGAGAGAGAGAGTGCATTATGAGGCATGATGGCTTTGCCCATGCCTTCATTAAAGAAGAGAGAGGGAGAGAAAGGGTTGACTAATGCTAGATCTCATTTCCCTTTCCTTATCATTCTCTCACTCTCAAACTCACACACAACACACACCCTCACACCCTCACAGCAACAGCAACAGAAGACACAGCAGCAGCAGCAGCAGCTCCAGCTTCAGCAACAGCAGCTCCAGCTTCAGCAACAGCAGCTACAGGCAGCAGCAACAGCTCCCCAGCAGCTCCATCCCCTCTTCTTCTTCTCCTTCTACTTGCTTGTGAGATCCCTTGAGGGTATAATCTCTAAACTTATTCCTACTTTCGCTTGAATTGTGTTAATTAGCTTCGATTAGTGTTAGATAGCTAGTCAGTGCTAATTAAGGTGATTTGTGTGGAATATTGTTTAAGTGGTGATTGTGTTAGTTAACCCTACTTATTTAAGTGTTGTTAGGGTCACCTTAACTGAGTTTAACCCTGGATTATACTAAATTACCATAGGATTTGTGTTTTGTGCAAAATTGGTGATTTTAAAGCGATGTATTGGCTTTATGTGATCTGCTATTGACTCGGGGCCTTCAGGTTAAAATTGAGAAAACTGGGGCATGTACACTAGGTCTAGATACCAACACCTGAGCACGAGACCCTAACTCCTAACTTGGGCCGCCGGTTTATTAGTTCTGGCCTCAATTTGCGGCCAGGTAGGGGATTGGGGTATTGGGTTTTTGTGTGGGGTAGTCTACTGTTATTTGTAGTGTTTTGGCATGTCTAGTTTTGTAAGATTTGATCTGTAGGAAAATCTGGGACAATATACCGTTTTTCATGTCCGCTGTGTTTGCGCGATACGCGCGATACGTGAGTGGGTTCTGTAATCCAGCGTATCGCGGCGTGTCGCGATAGTTTTAGACGCGTATACACACGATTCAGCGTATCGTGCACACACGCGTTTAGTTCGTGACGCGAGTTTCTCGTTTTGGTTCGATATCGCGTTTTGCGGAATATTTGGCTTATATATGATTTCCATGTCTTATTTGCAGGTTTGTAGGCAGGGACTACGGACATGGCTACAGGGGGAGCAGATGGTAGGATTCACTTAGCGTGGAGCGTAGGTGAGTAGATTTAACATCTACAGGGGAATCGCCCGTATGGCGTTATGCGTCTGGGCTAGGATTCAAATACCTGTCGCATATTCTACGTCATTGTTAGAATTGAACGTCATTGTTAGAATTGCGCCTTTACTTTATTCCTTGGTATAGTTGTACTGTGACTAGCAGCCGTAGGACACTGCACATATTATTGACGGTTCATGTTGCACGAGCACGGATTGTATGCTACACACACACCGTCAATAATTACCATGTCACACACAACCCCTTATAGATACTTTATTGCTTATCATACTTGACATCTAGCTTATCGGTATACCTGTAGTGTATCTTACCATTAATGATAGGTGGTACATCTACACCTTGCGATACAGCTACAGGTATACCTTGCACATATTTTACTTATACCGGGAGGATATCCTACATATTCTATTTATACCCAGGGGGGTATACGACATCTTTTACTTATAGGTAGATACATATACTTAGCTGTATCTTATTGATTTCGCATACATCTGGTTTCAGCTACATATTTTAATTTATATGCTCGCATTTCAGATATATCGCATATATGTATTCCTGGATTTGCGCATTCTTATTTTGATTTCACATGATGATTTCTGGATTTGGGAACCGCGGGAGTTCATGAAATTTTGCATACATTGAAAAACCCGGTTTCCTTGATATGATATTTGCGCAGCCACCATGAGATTTATCGGTTCTGATTATATACTCCATACGTGGTGTGGTTGCCGTATGAGGGTACATGGTGGGGCCCGGTATGGTTCCCCTCGGCAAAAAGATCGATGGATATTGCCGATTGAGCCTGGAGGCGGGCGAGTACCTATCGGTGACAGTACCCATGACTCGGCGGGGGATCACGGAGACACCGTTGGGAGTCATGTACGTATGCATACGTCGAAGGGCGAGGGTCAGAGCTAGGCACTCGTGCTTTCGGGATAGAGTATGATACGTGATTAGGATTTCTGTGTCGATGCTTGGCACATGGTTTTCTTGATATTTCTTTAACACCTTTGTATATATAACAGGGGATTTAGCCGTTGTTATATATATCCTTACACCAATATTAGTGGAATGGGACGCTAATATATGTGTATTGCCCCCATCATATTTATTTCCGTATATGTTTACCTTTAGGATGTTAGATTCTTACTTGAGATTTGACTTGGGATATTAGGTGATCCATTGAGATAGGATATTAGACATACCTGTGTGATTACTGATTTGTACATTCGGGATATAGGAGATTGCTCGATATTGTACATTGAGGAGATGTGGGACTTATATGATGTGAGAGCCCAATGTGGGTGCTGATTTGAGGAATTGGGATTTGAATGTCTTAATGAATTGGGACCTTACCACGATGTCAGGTTTCCGTGGGAATGACATGTTTCACTCCATACCTCATACCTATTCACTTATGCACGGTTTCATATATTGGTAGTACCTGTTAGTGTACCCTTATGATTGCTGCATATCTACGTTCTCATATCCCTATTGCATACTATTATCACCTTATTATTGCTTCACATATTGATTGTACCTGCTAATATACTTTCCATTATTCTGCATTCACATGACATGTTATTACTGTAATCGCATATCTTAGATTCATGCTGTACGTAAATTCCTGCGATTACCTGCATATGTTATCTACTATTCACGAGTTGGCAACTCACCCCCATTGTGCCACAGGTGTTTCAGGTTGTTCCCCAGAGTAGTCGAGGCAGGCTATTCAGTATCCATCTATCATCTTTTGCTACAGATATCGCATCAGCTCACAGTACTATTTGCTTAGGTGGGTTAGATGATTATCTGTATTTCATATTGTACATTCGTTGTATCTTGTACTCTCCATCTACTAGTATGTTGTGGATTTGTTGTCTTTTACATACAGTTTCCTTCCTAACTCTTATTTCTTCGCTACGGCGTCGTATATTTGTGATGTGATTGTTTTCCTCCTTTGGGCCACTTTTTACGAAAAGGGGGTGTTGCTAAAATTTTAAAGAAAGAAAGTAGGACTTTTAAAGAATTTGGGTTGCGATTTCAAATGTTTTCAAAAACTTATATTATCTTTTTCGTATTTTCTTGGTTTAGATTTCTGGGTTTTGGCTTTCTTTTACTGCGTTACGTTTTTAGGCGTTGCGTAGTATTAGGGCCGTCACGGGCCAATTTCGGGTCGTGACACAGAGCCAAGCTAGAGACTTAGGCGAAGTCTAGACGACTTTAAACTTTTTGATCGATATTTTAGATCCCGAAATTGGCTAGTTTCTATCTATTTTTTAAAAAGTTTTTATTTTCACAATTAAAAATTCACAGAAAATCATGCTGGAAAAACTATGGAGGCTTAAGAATAATGATGACCTAATTTCTCTAAGTGGCCGCGGAACCGCTACCTAGACTATGTCTTGACCACGGTTCCACCGCCGACTTGATGAGTTAGGGTCCTGTTCTTCTTCTCCAGCTTCATGTTGTCATTTTTGGTTTTCTGGAAATTTTTAATGAGACTCAAGTGGTTGAGGTCTCTGTGATTTGGTGGTGTTTGAAATATCGATCGAAATGTTTAAAATGGTCTATATTGCTTATGATATGTGATATAATTTTTGGAATCCACATTGTTTAGTTTTGCGAAAAATAGTTAACAAAATGTAAATCTCGCATTTTAGTCTAAAATGATGGATTACCATGGAGTTTGGATTTGGATCGAAACTTCGTCACAATCTCGTATCGTACGAGAATACTAGCCGGAAGACACTACTAGACAGCCACGCCCCATAGCCCCGACCAAGTGACTACAGGAGAACTCCATGGACAAAAGCATCCACTCGGGGGCTCATGGCTATGGTGTTCCGCCAAAGTGCACTTCGTTGACGACCTTGGGGGTGCGGCCATCTACTAAAGTTCTCGATGAGCATTCGATCATCCAAGTGGGAATCTTGTTGAATTACCCAACTTAATTTTGAAAAGTGTTTTCAATTCGAGACTTAAATGCATGGTTTATAGGGTTAGGCATGAAATTCAGAATATGTGATAATCCGTGTTTATGATGTCTAAAGATGATGTGGATTCTAATTATTGTAGTTTTCTTTTCTTCTCTAGGACCGTAAGTGTAATATGTGGCAGTATCTCCGATCTCGTTGCTATACGTCAATGGCATTAGGGTTACCATATTTACATACGTTGATGAAATGCGATGTTATTGTGTTTCTATTGATATGTTATATTGGATCATCGTGATTGAATAGTGGGGAGTTTTACGTTAGATGAGAGTTTTTCAATTTTCATTCATGTAAATATTTATATATAATATTCTTTTATTAAGACACTTCCGGGTTGAGGTTGTTGTCTCCATTTGATGTATATTATTTACTTTTCTGCATTAGGATAGACCCAAGGCGTGAAGCACAAGTAACCGGGTTCTAGAGTCCAGTGGGAGGCCGTCTCGAGAAGTCGAGACCACTCCCCTAACTCTAAAATTGGCAGGGTTGCTTGCCTCTTTCGTAGGGGTCTAGGGGTGTGGGCTTGGCTATTCATCACGACCGTGGAATTCATGTTTTTTATTACTGGCTTAATCTAAAATACAGACCTCCTAGTATATCCTATATTTCATATATTTGCTTCTGTTGTTTCTGTGGTGTGATATAATCATATAACTGCCTAAGACGAATGCTACTTATATATATGATATACTAGTAGACACATATATATTTTACATACGCGCTAGTCCTGACCCCGCCCTGTCGTAAGTTATATAACCTTACGGTGAAGATTCGGGTCCCTGTGGTGAATGTGGATGGCATATATGTGTGTTTAATTTTTGTTTCTTCTGTGATGTTTAGGAAACTTAAAAGATGGGATGCTATGAATAAGATTAATGAAAAGAAATGAAACCTAAAAGATATTGTAGAATCAATTTTTTCAAAAAGATAGCTATAGTTCTTGCTTTGTATAGCGTTATTCCATTATGAATATCCCGCACCTCATTCGATGTGGAAAGGGCCTAGATCCCTTCACCGGGAATGACCTCTTTAGCAAAACTAGCATATTCTACAACCCACTCGGTTTATTTTGAAAACTACTCGATTTTAAAGCGGAGTTTAAACCACTCCTTTTCAAATCACTAGATTCTACAACGATATCAAGTTCATTACATTAAAGGTTTTCTTCAAAACCATTCATAGCCCTCCATCATTTCAGGTACGTAGTATTTAGTATTCGTGTTGTGTTTGTTGACCTCCGTCAAGGCACAGTGTACGGTAGCTGGGCAATATTTACCTGCAGCATGTTGATGCGATCGGTAGGGGCAGTCACACAGCCTTGTTGACCTCCATCAAGGGTTTGTGTGGGTGGGTTCTAATCGATTACGAAATGACGGGTTGAACTTTACTACCGGCCTATGGTTTGTTAACCTCCGTCAAGGTCATATGTCGTTAGGGGTAAAAACAGATATTGGGAATTTCAAGTGTTGAAATTTGCAATGAGATTGCATACCTTCTATATGAGATTGTTGGATCCTGATACCCACTGCGAGTAAGTGTTACTCCTGAGAGAGTTTTTCACTTTACAATTAGCTAACCCAGTAGGTGTCTAAGAAAGGTGTTAATAGAGTTATGCCCCTGCGGAAAAAAGGTTATTTAATTAGTTCCATATGAAAGCACGGGGAGACTCCTTCAGAGTACTAACACCTACCTGGCTAACCGATTGGCGAACTTCTAGGGTGTAATTAATCCCGGCTAATCTTACCTTTTAGGGTTTGAAGCAAGATTTGATAAAAATAGTAGGAGCCATCCTGATTAGACAAGATAATAACGAATCTAATCTTGCAAGAGAGCATGCTAAAGTGTTTTCTTCTCTCTCTCTCCAAGTAGAGACCATATCACGCTAAAATCAAGATAATAATATGAATTTATTGACCGAACCCGTTTATTATACTGGGCTGGGGAACGTTGGTTCCGCTCTATCTTATGACAACTATGATAAGTCTAAGTAAGGGATAGGGGAATGCAAGGATTGACATGCAACCCGAGTGAAGAAAAAGCATTCTGATGCATCTTCTTCGGGTGTGTTAGTTATTGAGAATTGTTTCTCAGTTTGCTCTATGTCCTGGATATTGGATACTGGATCAGGATCCCATATTTGTAATCTGTTGCAAAGGTTAAAGAGAAGTAGAGAACTGGGAATGGGTGATATGTCTCTCAGAGTAGGGAATGGAGCAATTGTTGCTGCAGAACTTGTCGGCGAATATCACCTTATATTGCAAAATGGTAGTACATTGATTTTGATCGACTGTTATTTCGTACCGTCGATGATGTGCAATATAATATCTGTTTCTTTATTTGTAACAACACTAAACTTTCTATAAAAAAAATTTTCAAAAATACATAAGGAATACCTAAATTTGAGCACAAGTTATAAATTTAATTTGCTTTTGAACAGCAAGAAAGCACTTGTAGCTCATTGGTAAAACCTTGCACTGCTGTGACGTAACTCCTGTGATCGAATCCCATCAGCCAAATATTATTTTTATTAATTTTTCTTTTAAAATTTTATAAGCCCAAGGGTTTGTATGTGCACTACACGTAATATGATGAGTTACAGACTAATCAAACATGTGCACTGATGAAATCCAAGTGACACCAACACGTGGCACAAATCTCACCCTCCACCGCCGGATTTCGACCGGCGACGCATGTTGTGGAGACCGGCACCGTCGGGCCCCCTATAGGGGATGCTCCCTATCTCTTCACCCGAGCACCCTTTGGCCTGCCCCACTTCTCTCATGTCGTTTATTTTCTCTACACATTTTCCAGAGAATTTAAATCACCTTTAATCCAATTTTTAATGCAAATTTTTAATGCAATATTTAACCCTATAAACCCTAATTTTCCCTATAAATACCACACTCCATTTCACCTCTCCTCACTCAGAATTTCATTACAAAAACTCTCAAAAATTCTCAAGTCTCAAGTTGTGCAAGTGGAGTTAGCAAAGGGCGAAGTTCCAACGAAGTTCCGAAAAGGTCCCGGCGACGAAACAACGCCCCGACAGTTCCATAGTCTTACTCTACCTTCCCTCTATCCTTGTTGCTTGTAAGTCCCCTCTCCCCCTCTCTTCTTCTATTCTAAAAACTTTCATTTCTAAAACTCGACGAAAGCGGAGTTAATCTGACTTCCGTTTTGTTGTCTTTAAAAATTCTAACTTTTCTTAAACTATATAATACCATACTCTTATATAATGTTTAACAAACATTAACAAACACTTTAAAACAAGTTTCATCTCAAAAGTATCTTTTATGCAAATTTTATCGTATTTTTACGGTAAAATACCATATACTTTAGTTTCGACACAAATCAACATAATACTTGTATTACCTTTAGAAAACTCACGAGGTAAGGACCTAACTCATCACAACACACATATTAGATATAGCATGATGAACTTTGGAATTCTATATTAGTGGATAATACGCTTTTACGAATAAATACCTTAAACTATAAAAAAAACGCTTTCTTTAAAAAGAGCGTTCATTAATTCCTTGCAATTGTGCCTTTACAACCCATTTTGGGGAACCCCGATCGGGATGGTGCGGGTTATCGTACGTCCTTGGTCCTAGTAGTGCGAGATGCAGACCTCCGCAAGGAGTATTCGATCTCGATGGAATTTATAATGCTATTTTTAAGAAAATGAGATTTCTAGAAAATAAATAAAATTTATTTGATTAAATATATAAATATATATATATGAGCATTACCGAAAGATCTATTTTAAATATATTATACAAATATTCCATGTTTTCTAAATCAAAGGAATCACCATTAGATGAAACTACCATTTCAATACGATACAATATCAATATTTCATTAAAATACCATGAACAATGAAAACTAGGTTCTACTCATTAGAAATTGCACTTTTATAAAATATACTTCTATGAAAACCCTAAAGACGATAATTAAATACTTGAGGTTTATTTCGAAAATATATCAAAACTATTTTTACATAAAACCCCTCAAGTTATACTAAATTACAATAAGGACCCTAGTAAATATAGGTTTAAGCGGGACCAATTCTCTTAAGCCTCAGGAAGCCGGAGAATATGGGTGCTTGCCTATCTAAGGTAAACAATCTAACAAATGGTGTTATCAATACGGTAATTATTTTGGAAAAAGTCACAAATCCTGCCTTTCATATGCAGCAGTTACCGATAACTCAAAAACAATCAGGACTTCAATTCTATTTAAAAGTCTGACTTAGTTCGAGTTACGGGAAAATATACAATCAATCTGACTTGAAAATGATTCAAGTATAACTCCATTTACATCATGAATCTGTTTATACCAGAATACAATCTATAACAATATGAACATGACTGAACCGAACCATGGATATATTCTGTTATATACTATCCATTTACATCCATTACATCTACTGATATCATGGTTTCGGCAAGCCTTCCATTTATTACAAGACAATACAATACCATCAGTACAATCAATATAATAAGACACTACGGGGTTTATAAAGCGGTAGACTGGTATAGAACATGTCAAAAGTGGCACGAGGTGGTCACTAAAGACGTAATTACATCCATGCCATTGTTCCATGGTATTTTCGACTGGGCCTTGTACTACGGGTTACCAAAGTCCACGGTGTAAGTTAGACTCGTCTCGTATACACTGCATATTATGTACCAAGCTACAAATAACCGCGTTAACATTATAATCAAACATTATTAGTTAAACTCTCTTTCTATCTATTCTACCTCTGCCCATCTTTGGGACTTACTAAGCGATTGTTCGTTGACAGCATTCATTTTCTTCTTTCTTTGGAATATTGTCATGAGGACCCGACTCTGAGGAGCTCGAGATCAGCCAGGAGCACTTGGAGCAGTTCACAGAAGACCCGGAGCATTAGACTTTACTTGTACATACTTTTCATTTCAGTTATGTCATTGTTTAAGCATTGCTTTCTATTCATGTATTTATATTCCAGTTGTACCCGTAAAAGAATGTTTAATAAATAAATTTGTTGTTCATTTATATTCATGTCTCTTGTGTACTTTTACTTTATATTGCTTAGATACACTTAGCGTGTTTACTTTTGAGTAAATACGTAGCGGGCATCGCCGCGTCCCCTTGCCGTACACCGGGAAGTGGGACATGACATTATTAGATAAAGAAGGATATAACATTGTATTAGAGAAAAATTTTATGAACATTTTTTTAAATCAAGTGTTGATTGGGTTTGGTACGTTATATAATGATATATACATTCTAAATCAAAATGCACTTCTAAATATACAAAACACACACAAGAGGAAAAGTTCAGAACTGAACGAAGCCTTCTTGTGGCACTGTAAACTTGGTCATATCAATGCGACAAGACTAGATAAGTTTCATAAAGATGGATATTCAAATCCTTCCGAATTTACATCTTATGAAATTTGTCAGTCATGTCTCAAAGGAAAGATGACCAAAACTCTGTTTACGGGACACGGAGAAAGAGCTACTAAACTCTTGGGACTGATACATAGTGATGTATGCGGTCTTATGTCTACACATGCCAGGAATGTTCCTCGTACTTCATTACATTCACCGATGATCTCTCAAGATTCCGACATGTGTTCCTGTTGTAGCACAAATCTGATGTTTTCGAGAAATTCAAGGAATATAAGAGCGAAGTAGAGAACCGACAGGTAAAAGTATTAAAATCCTTCGATCTGATCGAGGAGATGAATATTTAAGCACGGAATTCTGAGATTATCTAAAATAGAATGGGATTCTCTCTCAGCTTACTCCTCCGTATACACCACATCACAATGGAGTATCGCAGCAGAGGAATCTCACCTTATTAGATATGGTGTGTTTTATGATGAGTACTGCTGAGTTACCTATTTACTTTTGGAGTTATGCGCTTGAGACAGCGGCATACATATTGAATAGGGTTCCTACCAAGTCCGTGCCTACCACTCCATATGAGATATGGGAGGGGAAGAGACCATGTCTTAATTTCATTAAGATATGGGTTGTCCGGGTTATGTTAAAAAGCACACTCCGGACAAGCTCAAGGCAAGGTCCGTTCTATGTAAGTTTGTTGGATATCCTAAAATTCGCGAGGGTATATCTTCTACCACATCGAGGAATAAAAGGTGTTTGTTGCTCAACATGCCACCTTTTTAGAAAAGGAATTTCTTGTAAAAGAAATTAGTGTAATGAGGTAGAGCTGGAAGGTGTTCCAGATACACAAACTACAACTAAAGATTTGGTAGAACCGGAGGATTTGATAGTCCCAAAAGAACCTCAGCCACTCCGCAGATCTAGTAGGGTTCCTCAACCACCTGAGAGATACTACGGTTTTCTTATAGATGGTGGGAACGAGGATTGCATCATGGAAGATGATGACCCAACTAGTTTCGAGCAGGCCATCACAAGTGGGGACTCTGTGAAATGGCTGGATGCTATGCGATCTGAGATGGAATCTATGTACACCAACAAAGTATGGACTTTGGAAGTTTCTCCTTAAGGGGTAAAACCCATTGGGAGCAAGTGGATCTTTAAGAAGAAAATTGGTATAGATGGAAAGGTTGAGACCTTCAAAGATAGACTTGTAGCAAAAGGTTTTCATCAAAGACCAGGTGTCGACTATGATGAGACCTTTTCTCCAGTTGCTATGCTTAAGTCCATCGGGATCCTACTTGCCATTGTTGCATACCATGACGATGACATCTGGCAGATGGACGTAAAGACCACTTTTCTAAATAGTGATTTAGAATAGAGCGTGTATATGATACAGCCAGAGGGCTTCATAGACAATAGTCGGAGAAGCGGAAAGGTGTGCAAGATGCTTAAATCAATTTACGGATTAAAGCAGCTATTGCGGAGTTGGATCATCTATTTTGATATAGCAGTCAAGGATTTTGACTTCATCAAAAACGTAGATGAACCATGTATATATAAAAAGGTTTTAGAAACTAAGATTGTCTTCCTCATATTATACGTGGATGAAATACTCTTGATTGGAAATGATATTCCTATGCTGTATTCGGTCAAACTATTCCTATCATAAAAGTTCTCCATGAAAGATCTGGGTAATGCCTCCTACATCCTGGGGATAAAGATCTATAGAAATAGATCTAAAAGGATGTTGGGATTGTCCTAATCCAGGTACATAGACGACATACTAAAGAGTTTTAGCATGAAAGATTTTAAGCGTGGTAATTTACCTGCTTGTTTATGAATCACTCTCTCCAAAGAGATATCTCCTCAGACTGATTTGGAGATCGCTTGCATGAACATGATACTCTATGCTTCTGCAGTTGGGTCAATCATGTACGCGATGTTATGAACCATACCGGATGTAACTTATGCACTTATTGTAGTAAGTAGGTATCAATCAGACCCAGGGAAGAAGCATTGGATAGCTGTGAAGAACATTCTTAAATACTTATGAAGGATTAAAGAGATGTTCTTGTTGTATGGTAACGGAGAACTCTAAGTGGAGTCCTTTACCGATTCGAGCTTCTAGAGTGATAAGGACGACAACAAGTTTGTTTTTGGGACTTTACCCGCGCGCGCAAACGCTTATGTTTTGGAAATGAAATCGTTTTAAGGAAATGGATGCGCACGCGATCTCGGTCTCGTTTTAAAACTTATAAAACGCAATTGCACGACGTGTTGTAGCGATCCGGCAAGTACGGGTCGATCCGCATGGAATTGTGTATTAGGTTTTATTGTTTAAGGTTCAACAAATAATGTATTGGTTGGTTTGTCACAAAAATATAAAACACGAAAACAAAGAAAACAAGTTAAGAAAGAAATGGCCGTGGCTTTGGCTCGGATGATTGAATCATGACGATTCCTTCGACGCTCCCTTACTCATGAGTTGTCCGTCCTTGTGTTGATCTCGGCGTGAAGCATGACTTGTCAAGACGGTTACAGAATACAATTCATCAAATTCTGATATTCGACGCAAAACACGAAACGAGTCCTTTTTGTTCACTTACCATTTGTATGTCCAAGCTTGAGGTATCAACACTAAGCACAAGGGTTAACAAGCATACGACAATGTCAAAAACACAAAGTAGCGAGTGAGAGCAATTAGTTTTAGTGTTAACTTTGCTAAGTGTTTGTGATAGTATAGGGTATATGAAAACCGAGGGTTTGTCAAGCACTTGGTCACAAAATACCGTATCTAAACTTAGCAAATTTAATACCAAATTGATTTTAACTTAAACATTGTGAAATGGGGAAAGGGAGTGAGTATGGTATATGAAGAGGTTACAAAGTAACCATGGTTTCAATATACCATATCACATCAATATATAAACAATATTTAAGTTAGAATCATGTTAAGCACATTAAACATAAACAAGAGGAGGAGGAAAGCAAAGCCTTTCATCTCATTTCCTCACCGCCACCACAACCAAAGAAAGATTAGTTACACATATTAATAGCAAAAGAAAGCAAGTATGAAAAAGAATAAAAGAAACAATGCAAAAGCAATATTATTAACACTTGAAGAAGTTTAGGTACAAGATATTGGTAACATTTTCAACCTATATAATATAGCTCTCAAAAGAAAGTTTCAAGAGGAAAGAAGAAGAAGAAGAAACCAAGTTAAAACCCACACAACTCTCAAGCCTAAAACCAAACAAAGAAAAATGAAAAAGGTATATTTCTATCCACATCTTACATGCCTCTTGGCTCTAATCTTTTCTGGTATTTATAGGCATCAAAATATAATAAACAAACAATATAGAAGGGGTGATGTGATTCCTATAAAGTGCCAGAAGAAAAATGAGGAGATTTGGAGCAAGGGGGACCGGCGTCGCCGGATTCATAGAGGGACTCGCCGGTCAGGATCCGAGCACTGAGGCTCGTCTTGGCATGGTGGATTTTTGTGCTCTCCATAATCACTCTGATGCTGTTTGATTTATCTGTTTAAGCCTAGTTTGCATTCAGAGATTTGGAGGGAAACTTGATGCCATATATCACATCATAACTTTTTGCATTTAACACACATCACACTCACTTGTGCCCACTTGAACAAGTCATAAGTGTGCCAAGGAAGCCCCCACCATGGTCCATGTCCCAAAAGAGCTAGTGCACACTTGTATTGTGTTGGACTAAAATTGTGTGCACACATTTATTGCAAAAGAGCTCTTGAATATTGGTCGGTTTTCTGTTCTTATTGCAGTGTTGGCTCCCATACGCTATATCCATGATATTGAGTGTGCTTCTAGTATTTTATCACGAATACCAATAAACTGTAGTTACTGAGCAGACATTGATTAATAGTACCGATAAATAAAAAAATTGATAATGAATGAGAGGTATTAAAATGCAGTTTTCTGTGATGAACAAATACCCCCAAACTTATATTTTGCTCTTCCCGAGAAAAATAAAAAATCCTAGCCTCACTTTCGCAGGGAACGCGATTGCACTGAGCACGTGCAACAAGCCGTTAAACCTCTAGGTGTCCCTAGTAGGAGGAGTGTTGTCTCTTGAGGGTTTTCAGCGGATTACACCCACAAAATCCAGTCAAGTTAGCGTTGCGGAGAAACTGTTGATTCTAATCTTAACGTTAAGAATCAAAGCTAGAAGTTCTATTATCCAAGTTAGAAACGTCAAACCCTATTTTTCACTCCTCACAATTTGTTTAACATAAACTTATACGCGTCTTTACATGATTGTGCGGATAGTATCCAGAAGTTTTTAAAAACTTGATTAGGGTCATCATGTCATAAGTACGGACCATGATAAACTTCTAAAGGATCACACGAGTTTGAAAAGGAGCTAAGATTTTCTCAAGTTTTTACAAGTTTTTTTTTCAAGTTAGGTTTCAATTCAGAATTTCTATCGTTTTTAATAGAGAACCCATGTCTTATTCTTCACTCCTACCTTTCATATGTTTTTATTCATATACACCCAAGTTATCGTGCAAACGTCTTTTATAAATATACCTTCATATCTCCGTGACAAAACTGTTTTACGAGTAAACTCGTCTCCGCCAAGATTATTCTCCCATAAAGAACCATTAGGACTTTTAACTCGGAGAGAACACTTGCTTAGCTTGCATTATTTGACGATTGGAAACCTAATGAGTTTTGGGTCAATGACTCCCAAATCAGATGGTTTTAGGGCATTAGGTGTGGAGACACCACAAGGACTTAATTACTCAAGTTACCAACGCCACAAAGCAAAAGCCTCATTTTATTTAAAATATTCTGAACTTAGTGAAAACGGAGATATAGCCAGCATTTCTTTTAAATCCGAACACGTTACAAGTGGATAAGGTGTGTAATTACTTCAACAAGGATCCAGATGGGTTATTTTTCAGACTTATAGCTTCTATTAAGACGTCAATAATATCCTTCATATCTACTTTACTTTATGAATAATTATTGATATTACTTAATTCAAAACAAACCTATTTGATCCTAAAGATATTTATCAATTTTTAAAAGTTTTTCAGACATGTCAGACTTTCATCAAATTCTCAAACGCATACGACACATGTAAAGTGTTATAAAAGACGTATATCAGCAATGGTTAAACACTAGGGAGGGTTATTTTTTGGGTCGTCAGTCTCACAAAAAGGATTTAGTTATTTCTAACTTATTAATCGCACCGTCATATTTTGAATCTAAGTTCCCCCCCAATTAATATGATAATCAAGTTTTTATGTTTTTGGGAAATTTTTTCAATTTTTATCGGTTTTTTAATATGTATGCAATGGAGAATATACACATGATGCAAAAAAATAAACGCAGTGCTCACCCCCAAACCTGAGTTTTACGTTGTCCTTATCGTTGCCCCCATCACCGGTAGCTAGACTTAGACATCAGGGTGAGAATTTTATTCGAAGAAAAAGAAAAGCCTAAGACTAATTACAGCATATACAAATTAAAAGATTGGGTTAGTCCAGAAATTAATACCATCCATTTAAAGATTTTGTCTATATAGTGCAAAGGCTGGTAAAAGAATATGTATATAACAAAAAAGAAAAAGAAAAAGCAAATGTATATGCCAGTTGTTAGTGAAGGGCATGGGCATGTAAAAGTAGGGATTGGAAGATATTAAAGGTGAAGATGAAGTTTTGAAGAGGTGAAAGAATTGTTGCCCGAATGAATTGAATTCTCAAGAAGCACATGTTGAGTTTCGAAGTCAAGTTCGTGTAAAAACTGGAGTTCATCCGCAAAAATTTCAGAAAAGGAAAGGTTCATAGGATGATCCCAAATTATTCCTAACTCAAACTCATAAAGAATATCAAGTTCATCAGTAAATATCCTCAAAACTAGACATGAAAGAATGTTTTTCAATGCTTCCTTCTTCCCTATAATCTTCCACAATCTTATTCTCACCGTTACAGCTCACTAACTCTACCAAAACGAGTTCTCCTTCATCACATTCACAAATGGGTAGGTACATGCCATCCAAAAAATAGGTTCCCACACTAATGTTTCATCCGAAACAATATCAACAGGTGATACAAAAATTATGGGTTCCTGATCATTGATTTCCTCTAACAATTTATCACAACCATACCTAAAAAATTCACAAGCTCCCTCTTCTAAAATTTGAGCGCAACAATCAGTCGGTGAAAGAATTTCCTCTTCAAGTAGGATATCGGTTAATTCAACCTCAAGATTATAAGTGACAAGAGGCTCAATAGGTACCTGAAGGCTAGTGTTAGACTGACTCAGAGGGTTTTCTTGTGTGTCCTGATAACACTTAGTCAATTCATTTGTATCATCATCTATGAAATCATTAAAATTCAATTGATCGTTTATCTTACTCGGGTGACTTCCTAGATGACAGATATTGACACATGTGGTTCTAATTAACTGTGTTCACTCTCTAGAATCCTCATAGATACATGCTCTTCAATTTTAGCCAATGATTGAGGTTGAGCGTGAAACAATTGCTCAGACTGTTGTATAAACAGGGCTAGTGTCGCAGCTGTTTGATTCTCGACCGCAATCATCACTTCAATACCCTTCTCTAAAGCGGTCAACCTAGCATCCATCACACAGGCATTCCCTAATGATGGCTCAATTGTTTCAGGTTAGGAGGGTTGTGATGGTAGTGATGCTAAAGCAGTTACCCTGTCGATCTCTTTTTCTAAATCTTCAATCATTAGGTCTATTATTGAATTGGGACCGGGTTCAAGAGTGTTAGGTGGGTGACCGTTAGCAAAACTCTGGGACGGTTGGTCACCCCCTAGAAAAGGACAATTTTTATGAATGTGGGAAGAATCGTGACAATTTGAGCAAAAGAATTTGGACTGAGTATAAACAAAAGAATAAGAGTCGTGAAAAATTGAACTGAACTGTGTGTCACCCATATCAACAAGAATTCACATATATCACAAAAACCAAGAGTATCACACCCCTAGCAGTCTATGTTATGCTAAGTCAACTAGACCTGCTCAAGAACTTGATTGTCGAAATAAAACTGTGTCGAGAAATATGCTCAAGATATACGGATCACGAAGCCAGGTAAGTGCAGAGATAAGGGGAGTGTTCCCCTCCGAAACACGGGAGACGCGATAAATGTCTGGCCTGAATTTCCGGGCAGATGCTAATTAGTGCTATCCGTCCACCTCTCCGAAGATGCCAAGTTGATTTATGGCACCATGTATCGAAGGTTTAAACGGATGCGGCCGATGTAGCAGACTTCGTTAGATTCCCCCTCATTTGAGGGGTTTTTGATTGTTGGGATGCTATTCCCAGTAGGCGCAATCCCCTGCAGTTAATTACGCTACCGCATCGCGGTAACAACTTTCTCCTTCTCCAGATGGTTACTTCGTGTCGTGGGTGTTTGTTTTGTGTTTGATTGCCCGTGGATTGTATACAGAGACTAATTTATGTTGTCGCCCGTAGGGCGTGGACTAGTCCAAATCCGCATCTTCTTAGATTTGGGTTTAGGGGTTGGGCTTAAGGATATGTTAGCCTCATTTGAGCCTAAGATCAACTTAAACGTTTGTTAAGGATACGTTAGTCTAATTTCAGACTAAGATCAACTTAACGGGATCGTTTAGATCCAACAAAAGAGCATTTAGGCTCTATTATTTAGTTTAGGGACATTGTGGTCGATTACCAGTTTAAGGACATGGTGGTCCAATGTTAGTTTAAGGACATCTCAGTCCAATATTAGTTTAAGGACATCTCGGTCCGTTGTTAGTTTAAAGACATTACAATCCATTGTTAGTTTAAAGACATTACGGTTGAGGTTGAGGACATTATAGTCCGTGAGTTTAAAAACCTCACACTCAAGGTTAAGGACATCATAGTCCATGAAATGCGTGGTTGTCGGGACCCACCACTTCTCTGAAGACGTTGAAGGATTACAACGACAAATATCAAAAGATTGAAGAGATGTACCCTTGAACCAGAGTTGATTGGGGATATGTAGTCCAATTTGGAACTAAGATCAATTAATTAGATTATGAGCACATTGGCTCAGTTAAATCTGAATTGAGGACTTATGGCCAACTTAGGCTAAGTCAAATTAATTTTGAAATATTGGCCCTTTATTGGACCATTAGACATTTGTCTGGGTTCAGCCCCCCCTTATTTGGCAATGCTAAACAGGGGTTCTGACAATATTTTATCTTTTGTTGAGTGCTGAGCAATCATATGCCATATAGGATGATCAATTTTGGAAGGCAAGGATGTACTTGAGACTCAGTAAAAAGAGAAGTCTTGCCTGTGAAGGACTTAGACAATTTAGGCTAGGATTGATTTGAATATAGCGTTAAACATTAACATATATTTTGATGGTCACGTGTTCCCACGTGAGGCGCTGAAAATATTGTTAAACACTAAGGACAAAACGCTCAAAATAGTGTTATACACTAAAATTGGATTGGTCGTGTGGGGCCATGTGAGGCCTCTGAAGGTGGGGGCCGGTCTTCCTTTGTTTTATTCTCAAATCTGCAAATAAGTGTTAAACACTTTTAGTTTTTTCGGCCGTCATGTGTGGGCACATGATAGGCACTCATGCACTGATTTGTTAAGGTGTTTATTAGGGTTCACGTGGGGGCGCCCAAATTAGAATCTGCCTTTGCCTTTATTCTCTTTGTTTTGGAGGTCACGTGGGAGCACGTGAGGCATTACTTCAGGGCTAATTCCTTCTTATTTTGGAGGATCTTTTCATGGGTCACGTGAGGGCACATGACATAGTTCTTTACATGCATGGAGATCTCTCAAGTCTCTTTATTTTTAAGAATTAAATTCTTTGTAGGGTTAAACACTAATTTCGTTTTTTTGAGGAATTAAATTCCTATGCATGTAGAAGAATTAAATTCTTATGTAAGGCTAAACCCTAATTTCATTTAGAGGGATTGAATTCTTTATGAATTTGGGAGAATTGAATTCTCATATAGGGTTAAACCCTAGCTTCGGCTGTCCTGGAGGAATTAAATTCCTATAAATTGGGACAATTCAATTCTCATATAGGGTTAAACCCTAGTTTTATCTTGGAGGAATTAAATTCCTGTGAGTTTGGGAGAATTAAATTCTCATATAGGGTTAAAGCCTAGTTTTATCTTGGAGGAATTAAATTCCTGTGAATTGGGAGAATTAAATTCTCTAAACTCAATTCTCTCTCTAACTTTTGGATCTGCATGGCAGAATCACCCCGATGAGAATTAAATTATCAACCTGTGGGGAGATTTGCTTCTGCAGATCTTCAACCAGAGAAGAACTAAGTTCTTTTGCAGAAGAGTTAGACTCTTAGATTGAGAATTAAATTCTCTTTTTTTGCTTTATGAAGTTTTGATCCCTTTTCCCCTTTCTCACCTAGGGTTTGTTTTCTTGAGAATTAAATTCTCCTTTCTTTCCTCTCTGCTATTTGCCTTCTGAAAATTTCAAGATCCAAAATTCTCTCTCTCTCTTCCTCTCCTTGGCTCCTATTTATATGAGATGGAAAAGAATCAATTTGTTTAGTGAATCTTTCATTGAAAGATTTTGTTTGTTTTTCGTAACTAACATGATCTCGGTGAATTTTATTCACCATTGGATTTTTAATCCAAAAGATATTCTGTTTGTTATTCTTGGTGAATTTTAGGGAAACATTTCCTTGTATAGAATCTTTCCATAAATTGGTGATTTTTAATCACCGTTGGATTTTGAATCCAACGGTGCTCCACTTTACAAAGCATAATTCTTTTTGTTTGTTTGGAAAGATTTAAAGAAATACTTCTCCCAGTTGATTTCTCTTAATTAGAATTTAATTCTATTAAGTTATAAGGCTTTTAAAGCCCATCACGTGTTGGCATGTGACTCCTCAATTAAGCATTTAACCAGAATTCAATTCTGTGGTTTTTTAAAGAACTAAGGAATCATCACGTGTCAGCACGTAACCCTTGGTCACATGTGAGCACGTGATGCCCCATTAGGATTTTTCCTTGTTATTTTATTATACTTTATTAATCCCTTTCAGTGGGTTTAATGGTCCATCACGTGTGGGCACGTGACTCCATTAATTGACTGTTTGATTAGAATTTGATTCCATTAAAACAGAACCCCAGGAAACCATCACGTGTCAACACGTGACCCTTGGTCACGTGTGAGCACGTGATACCCTATTGGGGTATTTCATGATATTCTATCAGGGAACAAATACCCCCACAGCGTTGTTCTCACGTGTTTGCACGTGTGTGCAACGCTGTCACCTTTGTGACCGTTGGATCTGCCTAGGGAAGGAGGTAGATGAACCGTTTCCCATCACATCCTATAAATGCAAGGGTCTCTTCAGAAGCGCCTCCACTCTTTCATCTTCTTCCTTGCTAACTTTTTCCCTTTGAGAATTTAATTCTCTTTTCTCAGAGCGTAGCTCTCTGTTTCGAAAATTTTCAGAGTTTAACTCTCTTGAAAGATTCCCTTTTCTCAGGTAATGATCTTGAAAGACTGAAGAACTTTTGCAGAAATCTTGATTTTAAATCCACATCAAGGGTTTTTCTCTTTGTGTTTGCATGCTTTATTTATGCCATTTTGTCATATTGTTGTTGCTGCTCACGTGTTTGGCATGTAAGACATTGTTGGAGATTTCAATCTCACATCGGCACCCACTCACATGTTATTCACGTGCGATACTGTTTTACTTTTCAGTCCATATCAAGGTTGGTGCTCACGTGCTCTGCACGTGGGGCCCCATTGATGGGGTTATTTAATTTCCCATGCAATCTTTCTGTGTATGACTTTGAATGCAGAGAGGGAGCCTTGGAAATAGTTCCACCTCTTTGATTTCTAATGCCTTTCCTTTTTCTGGGTCTTGGAAATAGTTCCACCATGCAATATTTTCCGTGCGCAGCATTTATTGCTTCCCTTTATAACCTGAAACCATAGTTTTCTTTCTCTCTTCACAAAGAAACCCATTTACAACTTAGGGTGATTTATCTTGAAGAAACAATTAAATATTATGGCTTGCAACCGCCCCGATGCTCGTCGACAACCGTGGGAGGTGCCCGTTGAGGAGATGATTCCTCGCTTTGCTGCGCGACTAGTGGATCCCCTGCTCACCGATGCCGAGTGTGACATGGTGATGCATGAACTTCTGATCCGTAAGGGGTCCCCTCTTCCAATGGGATCCATTTGGCTCCGGATGATTCTTCTTGCCGTGCTCGATGACATCCCTCCTCACCCAGCGGAGATGACCCTGGCGATGCTTGATGCGACTGAAGATAAGCTCGAGTGTTTTTATGAGGCGTACCTGATTACTCAGGCTCTGAAAGATTGCTCGGTTCATCTGTTGAGCAGATAAGAGCCCGGCGAGCTATTATGTCTGCTTTTGCGGATGAACATGGCGCCAATCGGTGGGGAGCCACTCCTCATGAAAATCGTCGTTTCGATGTGCTGGAGAAGGCGGAGAGGGAGTTAGAAAATTTTGCATTCTGTTTTCTTAACCCTTGTGCCACTGATCCCTTGTTTGGCGATCTTTTCACGATGGCTTAATGTGTTTAAATCGATGTACTCTTTTTATCATTGGCTGTTACATGCTTTCTGTTAAATTTTCATGTTTGTCAGATACTCATACGTGCGTCTTGCTTGCCTAAATGAGCTTCATATTTTTCCATGGGAATTTTCTTTAATTGCGAGTACTATCGTTTTGTTGCATGCGCGTCTTTTTTGGGTATCATTTCCTTTTAAACGTTCATACAGTTTCAAATGCATGCTTGATGGGACATACATTGGAGGCTTTCTTTGTTGCTTCCCATATCAGGTGGTTTATGCTTATTCTAGATTAGGTATCGTCGTCAAAATAGAGGTTTTCTTGCATATTCTTGAATCTGTACGCATTCCCTCAGAGGTTGTAGCTGTAAAGGCGAGCTTACGGTGGCTGATTGAACGATGCGCCTTAAATATAGTGTCGTGCAAGAAAAGGCTCAGCCACAAGTTTTCGGAGAGAGAGCTGGCTTCTAAAGCGCTGAGGGAGCTTCAAGCCAGCCTTATGGCCAAGGCCACTAAAGCATATGAACTTTGGCGAGTGCTTCAAGAGGTTATCAAGGAGGTGGTAGCCATTGATAAAGCCGCCGTGTTCACTCGTGAAATGGTCGAAGCACATAAAGTCACCGAAAAAGAGCTTGTAGGCCGGCTTGCCTCATACCAGGCCCAACAGGCTCAAGCGGAGGTCCGTCTTTTGAAGATACTAAATCATGAAGGCGAGGCTCAGCGTAAAAGGGATAAACTGGCAAATCTACTAAATCTCCCGCCAACTTAAAGAATTGTATATATATTTTTTTATTCTTCTTTTGTACATACTCATGAAAGAAAGTATATTTTTATTGTTCTTTCATGAATTGTACTTTGTATTCATTTTGATTCATGAATAAAAGATATATTTTTTCTTCACGATGGTGTCTCTCTTTTATTAAATGTATTCTGTGGATAGTCTATCTCGATTTATTTGCAGGACAACCATGGCTTAAGATTCAGGGTTAAGATCTGCCTCCTAAGAAATTTCAACTTTATGAGCCGTGAGGGTCCCATAAAGAATTTTCTCCCTACCGGTCGAGAGGATCCCGTAGGTGTAATTTCTCCCTAAGAATCGTGAGGATTCCTAAGTGTGTTTTCTATTGAAGGTCATAAGGATCTCACGAGAGAGCTTGCTCCCTTACGAGTCGTGAGGACCCGTAAGTGATAGGTGAGGTTATCATCATCTGCATTTCATGGAATCAAGGGTTGCTCTGGATGCTTCCTACGGTGTCATATCTGTATTCTACGAGGACCAGGCTCCGCTCTGGATTCTTCAAACGGGGTCATTGCCGTGCTCTGTGAAGACCAAGATCCGCTCTGGACGTTTTTCACGGGGTGAGGATTGATATTATCCGCGTTCCACGTTACCAGGAATTTGCTCTGGATGCATCCCACGGGGTCATAGCCGTGTTCTGCGAGGACCAGGTTCCACTCTGGATGCTTCACACGTGGTCATTGCCGAGCTCTGCGAGGACCAGGATCCGCTCTGGACGTTCCCATGTGGTTAGGATTGACATAAGCCGCGTTCCATGTAGCCAGGAATTTGCTTTGGATGCTTCCCATGGGGACATTGTCGTGTTCTGCGAGGAGCAGGCTCCGCTCTGGATGCTTCACACGGGGTCATTTCTGTGCTCTGTGAGGACCAGGATCCGCTCTGGACGTTTCGCACGGGGTCAGGATTGACATAAGCAGCATTTCACGTAGCCAGGAATTTGCTCTGGATGCTTCCCACGGGGTCATAGCCGTGTTCTGCGAGGACCAGGCTCCGCTCTGGATGCTTCCCATGGGGTCATAGCCGTGTTCTGCGAGGACCAGGCTCCACTCTGGATGCTTCACACGGGGTCATTGCCGTGCTCTGCGAGGACCAGGATCCGCTCTGGATGTTTCCCATGGGGTCAGGATTGACATAAGCTGCGTTTCACGTAGCCAAGAATTTTCTCTGGATGCTTCCCATGGGGTCATTGCCGTTTCCTGCGAGGACCGGGCTCCGCTCTGGATGCTTCACACGGGGTCATTTCCGTGCTCTGCGTGGACCAGGATCCGCTCTGGACATTTCCCAAGGGGTCAGGATTGACATACGCCGCGTTACACGTAGCCAGGAATTTGCTCTGGATGCTTCCTACGGGGTCATTGCCGTGTTCTGCGATGACCAGGCTCCGTTCTGGATGCTTCACACGGGGTCATTGCCGTGCTCTGTGAGGACCAGGATCCGCTCTGGACGTTTCCCATGGGGTCAGGATTGACATAAGCTGCGTTCCATATAGCCAGGAATTTGCTCTGGATGCTTCCCACGGGGTCATAGCCGTGTTCTGCGAGGACCAGGATCCGCTCTGGACGTTTCCCATGGGGTCAGGATTCACATAATCCGCGTTCCACGTAGCCAAGAATTTGTTCTGGATTCTTCCCACGGGTTCATATCCGTGTTCTGCGAGGACCAGGCTCCACTCTGGATTCTTCACACGGGGTCATTGCCATGCTCTGCGAGGACCAGGATCCACTCTGGACGTTTCCCACGGGGTCAGGATTGACATATGCCGCGTTGCACGTAGCCAGGAATTTGCTCTGGATGCTTCCCACGGGGTCATTGCCGTATTCTACGTGGACTAGGCTCCGCTCTAGATGCTTCACACGGGGTCATTGCCATGCTCTGCGAGGACCAGGATCCGCTCTGGACGTTTCCTACGGGGTCAGGATTGACATAAGCCGCGTTCCACATAGCCAGGAATTTTTCTCTGGATGCTTCCCATGGGTTCATTGCCGTATTCTGCGAGGACCAAGCTCCGCTCTGGATGCTTCATACGTGGTCATTGCCGTGCTTTGCGAGGACCAGCATCCGTTCTGGAAAATTCCCATGGGGTCAGTATTGACATAAGCCGTGTTCTACGTAACCAGGAATTTGCTTTGGATGCTTCCTACGATGTCATTGTCGTGTTCTGTGAGGACCAGGCTCCGCTCTAGATGCTTCACACGGGGTCATTGCCGTGCTCTGTGAGGACCAAGATCCGCTCTGGACGTTTCCCACGGGGTCAGGATTGACTTATGCCGCGTTCCACGTAACCAGGAATTTTTCTCTGGATGCTTCCCACGGGGTCAGGATTGACATAAGCCGTGTTCCACGTGACTAGGAATTTTCTCTGGATGCTTCCCACGGGGTCATTGCCGTATTCTGCGAGACCAGGCTCCGCTCTGGATGCTTCACACGGGGTCATTGCCGTGCTCTGCGAGGAGCAGGATCCGCTCTGGATGCTTCCCATGGGGTCATTGCCGTGTTCTGCAAGCACCAGGATTCGCTCTGGACGTTTCCCACGGGGTCAGTATTGACATAAGCCGCATTCCACGTAGCCAGGAATTTGCTCTGGATGCTTCTTACGGGGTCATTGCTGTGTTCTGCAAGGACCACGCTCCGCTCTGGATGCTTCACACGGGGTCGTTACCGTGCTCTGCGAGGACCAGGATCCCCTCTGGACGTTTCCCACGGGGTCAGGATTGACATAAGCCGCGTTCCACGTGACCAGGAATTTGCTCTGAATGCTTGCCACGGGGTCATTACCGTGTTCTGCGAAGACCAGGCTCCGCTCTGGATGCTTCACAAGGGATCATTGCCGTTCTCTGCGAGGACCAGGATCCGCTCTGGACGTTTCCCACGAGGTCAGGATTGACATAAGAAGCATTCCACATGACAAGGAATTTGCTCTGGATGCTTCGCACGGGGTCATTGCCGTGTTCTGCGAGGACCAGGCTCCGCTCTGGATGCTTCCCACGAGGTCATGATTGACATTATCCGCGTTCTATGTGACTAAGAAGGGTTGACTTTATCCGCATTTCACGGAGTCGGGGTTTGACCCTCGGTCATCTATGCACCGCCGAGTCACGGAACTGGGAGTTGCCGTTGTTCCGCTTTGCTTGATGTTGTGTCTGTTGTAATGAGACGATTGTTGAGATGATCTCCATGCTATCTGTGAACCGTTGAGATTTGGCTTCTTCTTCTGATGAAACCTGGGGAGTGAAGGCGTGATTCCTTCTTTGTTTGCGCCCCTGGGTTGTATACAGGGATTGATGTGATATCACCTGTAGGGAAAAAGTCTCATTCTTTCAAAAAAAACTTAATGTCTTTCTTTCCGTGATGCTCTATCATTTCAGCTTTTTATATCACGAAGGTCGCGATTGCTCAATCATTTCGGCTATTTTTCGCGGCGCCCAATCATTTCGGCTATTTGTTTTATTTTTACTCGCTACTTTTTATTGCAAGTTGCCCAATCATTTCGGCTATTTTGCATGCATATATTCTTACTTGCTGATTTTGTTTGCAAGTTGCCCCATCATTTCGGCTATTTCATATACATGTGTAGCTTGCTGGCTTTTCGCTGCAAGCTTGGAATTAGACACCGATTCCGGAATCAGCACCGCTACAACTGGAATATTGCCAGGAGAGAATCATCATTTGCCTTCGTCGATGTCGAACAAAGGTAGCTTAGCAGACAGGGTTAGGATTCTGTCGACTAAGGCTTTTGACTTTATAAGCCGTAAGGGCTTATAAAGGTATTTCTCCTTACAAGTCGTGAGGATCTCGTATGTGCATTTTCTCCCTAGGAATCGTGAGGATTCCTAGGTGCATGATCTCTTATAATTCGTAAGGATCTTACAAGAGTGCTTTCTTCTTATAAGTCGAGAGGGCTTAAAAGGGTTGTTCACTGTATAGACATATCCCTAGTCACGGATGGGACTTTGATAGGGAGATGTTTATTCACGCCCGTGGACTGTATACAAGGGTCAGCATTGAGCCGCTTATAGGGCAAAATTAGAGCTTGTGGTGGTTTCTTAAGAACAGGTTCAAATCCCTGTAACTTAAGAATTTTGAATCTTATGAGCCGTGAGGGTCCCATAAGAGGGTTCTCCTTACGAGTTGTGAGGATCTCGCAAGTGTAATTTCTCCCTAGGAATCATGGGGATCCCTAAGTATGTTGTTCCCTTGTGAGTCGTAAGGATCTCATGCAGATGGTTTCTCCTTATAAAGTCGAGAGGACCTTACAAGTGTCTTTTAACGAGATTGCACCCTTTCGGGTTTTCATAAAACTCGCCGGTAGCCCTGCTGTTTTTACTCACGGAGTCCTTCCGGTTTTTCATCCGTGCCCATTTTGCTTATCGACATACCGTTTTCTTTCTTTTGTTTATCCTTTTATTCTTCTCTTTTTTTTTTCTTTTTTGTCGGCCTTGGGATGCTGCAATCCACAGTAGTTTATCGACGTCTCGGTCAACAACTAGTTTTAGGACATAGTGGTCTATTGTTAGTTTAAGGACGTTTCGGTCCGTCGTTAGTTTAAGGATGTTTCGGTCCGCGGCCGGTTACTACTTATAGAGTTTGGGCTTAGAAAGATAGCGAGCGGATAGAGTCGTCGTCATCTGTCGTTGACCTAGGCCGTGACTTGTCAAGCATAGTATTTCTTCAGGAAGCGATCGTTTATTGGCTTGAAAGGTCTTTCACCATGCATGTCCATGTGTAGGTAGGCACCACCCTGGTAAACTTTATCTATGATATACGGGCCTTCATAATTCGGCTCATTCCCCCGATTGTCATGATTAGGGATCATGGGTCTCTTGAACACTAGCACGAGTTCGACTTGGCGGAATGTTCTCGGCCTAGTCAATCTCTCATATGAGCACGTCATCTTTGCCTTATAAGCCTCCAGATTTTGTTGCGCCATGAGCCGGTTTTCATCAAGGGTGTCGAGCTCCTCAAGCTGAAGGTGAGCAATCTCTTCATCTGTTAGCTCGTAATGAACCACCACTCATAGAGAGGGCAGCTCTATCTCAATGGGAAGTATTTCTTCTGTGCCGAACACTAATGCATATGGCATTGTGTTTGTTGTCATTTTGAACGTAGTTCGATACGCCCAGAGAGCTTCAGGCAGTCTCTCATGCCAGTCCTTCTTATTTCGAGACACCTTCTTTTTCACGATCTTGGTCAAGGTCTTATTGAAAGCCTCAGCTAGACCGTTAGCTCGGGAATTATAGACTGAGGAGTATCTACAGTCTATGTAATGCTGTTGTGCGAAGCGGCTGATCTTGTGGCTTCTGTAGGCTGGCCTGTTATCGGAGATGAACCGTCATGGAGTACCGAACCGATAAATGACGTGTGTCTTGAAGAAATGGAGTATATTCTCCTTCTTCGCTTCCCTCAGCGGTATTTCTTCTGCCCATATGGAGAAGTAATCAGTTGTCACCAAAATGAATCGATGTCCTCTGGACGATGCTGGTTCGATGGGGCCGATTATGTCAGTTCCCCACATTTCGAACGGCCAGCTAGCCACTGTCGGATGTAACGGATTCGGATGTTGGTGGATAAAGTCCCCATGGATCTGGCACGAGTGGCATTTCTTCGCATACTCAAGGCAGTCCTGAATCATCGTAGGCCAATAGTAGCCCATCCTTTTGATTTTCATCTTCATCTTCGGGCCGGCTTGGTGAGAACCGCATAGTCCGTCGTAAGTTTCTTGGATGACTCATTTTGCTTCTTCAGGTCCAAGGCATCTTAACCACAGAGAATCAAATGACCTCTTGTACAGAGTATCATTGACGAAGGCAAAAGATAGGGCTCGCTTAATGAGCTGATGTTTTGAGGATGCATCTTCAGGCATTCGATGGGATTTGAAGTAATCTATAAAGACTTCCCTCTAATCCTCAACCTTGTTCTCGTCTTTTACCTGCAGAGCCATTTGCTCGGTCGCTCCCTTTTCTTTGGACGACTCTGGAGGTATTTTTGCCAGTTCAAGAATCTGACGGCTTTGCACAACGATCCTTACGTCATCGAGGTTCTCGTCGGCCAGTTCTTTAGCGAGCTTGGCTAATGCATCCGCTTTGCTATTTTCCGTACGCGGTATGCTTTCCAAGGCGTAGGAAGGAATTTCAGTCAGCAGTTGTTGTATTTTCTCGCCGTACTTTACCAACTCAGGCTTGCACTTCTGATAGTCGCCATTTACTTGACTAACGACCAGTTGGGAGTCTCCGTATATGAAGAGGTTTTCAATTCCCATGTCGATGGCGATCTCGAGACCTGCTATCAAAGCTTCGTATTCGGCTTCATTGTTCGTCCTCGGGTCTGTTAAGGAGAAGGCAAAGCGCATTATCCCTCCTTGTGGAGTCACGAAGCTGAGGCCTACCCATGATTTGATTATAAAGGTGCTTTGTTTACGCTTCTTCATGGAAGAGGCTCCATCAAAATAAAGTTCCCACCGGTTATCACTACCGTTGATCGTGTCAAACGCATGTTCGTCTAGCAATTCGCAATTCAAAAGAGAATCGACAGGTATCGAATGCTCAGCGAGGAAGTCGGCGATGGCCTGGCCTTTCACTGCCTGAAGAGGCCAATAAGTTATCGAGAACTCCATCAAGAGCAAGGCCCACTTAGCGAGTCTTCCTCTTAATATAGCTTTTGACAACAAATACTTGAGAGGATCCACCATCGATATGAGACGGACTGCATGCGCCAACACATAGTGCCTGAGCTTCGTTATCGCGAAGATCAATACCGGGCAGTGTTTTTCGATGGGAGAGTAGTTGCTTTCTGCCCCCAGTAGAACCCGACTGAAGTAGTAAAGAGCTCTTTCTTTCCCTTGGTCTCTCTCTTGTGCCCATAGCGCACCTAAAGAACCTTCGAGGGCTATTGTGTACAGGACGAGAGATTTTTCTTTAACGGGAGCGGCTAGTAACGGCGGATTCTGCAGGTATTGCTTGATTTCGATTAGTGCGCTTTGGCATTTGTGATCCCAGATGAACGGGGTTCCCTTCTTCATTAGGTCACTGTAGGGGCGGCACTTGCCTGAAAGATTGGCTATAAATCGCCGGATATATGCGAGCTTCCTTTGGAGAGACCGCAATTGCTTGAGAGTCCTTGGCGGGGGCATTTCCATAATCGCCTTGATCTTTGATGGGTCTATCTCGATGCCTCGGTGTTTGATTTTATGATAGATGTTGTGGTCACAATATTAATTACAGCAATCAAGAACAGCGTCGCTTGGTAGCTAGCTGGTGAGTACGGGTCGATCCACAGGGATGTTGTGTATTCTCTAATTGTTCTAACGAGTTAATTCCAAATGGTTTTGGGATAATTATCACTAAAAACTAAGTTGATTTAGACTAGGATTAGAATCTTGCTAGGGTTAGGTTTAGGTTAAGTTTGGAAATTTAAGATTTCCCACCGCTTTCAATTCCCTAATTTAGATCTCTTTAGGTGTTATGGTAATAATTAATAAAGGGGATTAGGTCGATCAGGAAGAAACGATGTTTCTTCCTCTAGGTCCTTATCCGTCCTTTCTTAATTCTTATCTTAACTTCCATGGAAAACATGCACAACTGGTCTTTTATACTATGGTATCACCATTACCTCGTGGGTAGGGTGCCGTAGGGAGCGGTGTGTGTATGTATGGATGGAGTCCTATTAATTAATATGTGATGGGCAAGAAAGGGGTGATAGATTTTTATTTCTCAAACCTTTCCTATTCCTAACCCTAACAAGTGAGGAACTACTCACTCATTAGGAGATTGATAAAACACATGTTTTTTATTTGTTTTGTTTTTAAAAGATTAACTATCTAAACTACGGCAGATTAATAAAAAGTTATAATCTAATTTAAACTAGGGCGGATAATAAATCTATACTAGGGCCGAAAGAAAAATTAGAATTAGGCAATGAAAAGAAATCTACTTACTTTATTGATGCTCTCAAAACATTACAATTGATTTCTGAATTTTTTATCAATGAAAAGAGGCATACCTCAAAAAGATGTTTAGGATTTCTATTTATAGAGCATAGAAACCCTAGGGTTACATTCGACTCACATCTACATTTACAAATATACCCTAAAGAAGACTAGTCAACGCACCGCCGTACCGACACGAAATTGCACCGACACGGGCTTCATATGGTCACGGATCCGCGGCCAGAAGGCATGTTTGGCCGCGGTTCCGCGGCCATGTTGAGGGCTTGTTGGCTGCATTTTTCTGGGTTTCTTCTGGTTGACTTTGGCTTCTTGTTTCTTCACTTGGTTTCTCAGATTGTCTTGTAGTTTTCTTCCAGATTTCTATAGTGAATGATGTTGTGGACTTTGCCGTTTGCTTCATGTCGAAGTCTTGAATCTTGCGCTGCCTTTGAATATTGTGAACTTGTTCATTGATCTTCATTGTCCCTCAAACTGTAGGCATGATCAAGATTCTTCCATTTGTCGGTCGTAGTCTCACTTTTGTATCTTCTTTTCATCGTTTTCACTGTTTTTGTTCCGAGAACCTGTAACCTGCAACTATGTAGCAGACATGGGTCAAAAGCACCTGTTTATTTGTAAAATGAATAAGAATGGGGAATATAATAATGCAAAATTATGGTATGAACAAATACCCCCAAACTTATCTTTTACGCGTCCTCGAGCAAACCTTGTTTTATTCTCGAAAAAGACCTAGCCTCACTTTCGCAGGGAAATGCGATTGCACTGAGCTCGTGCAACAAGCCGTTAAACCTCTAGGTGTCCCTAGTAGGAGGAGTGTTGTCTCCTGAGGGTTTTCAGCGGATACTACCCACAAAATACTATCAATTCGGCCTATTGACTTTTATTCTCCAATTAGGTCTTCTAACAAGAAACTCTATTATCTTCGACTCAGAAATTATCCACCCGTATTTTTCACGCTTCCTTATTATTTAACTAAAGATTATATATATTCTTGTGAATTTACTTAGTTTTTGGCATCTTTTAAGTTTTTCTTCTAGGGTTCTATCTCAACTTAGAAATTTTTATCATCTCTATTAAAAATATAAGTCCTATTCTTCATTCCTATCTCTTATCTAAACCCCAATCACATACCCCTACGTGTGTGTGTATCACCCCTACACTTGGAAATTCAAATCAAGCTATTACACTCTTGTCCATCGTCCAAAGTACTTTTTAATTGGTGAATTTTTAGATGAAATTGCTCACACATTCTTCATGCGACCGTTAATACTTCTTGAGGTACCAACGGCCGATTACAAAATGTGTTTGCACATTAAGGCGTAATTCCTAGTCTTGTAATACCTAAGGCTTTTAACAGTGACTCCCCGACCAGTTGGTCTAAAGCACTAGGTGATAAAGCACCCTCGCTAAATATTTTTTCTATTTATGCAGCCTTAAGTAATTACAAAAACCAGTGTTCATTTTTTTATCTCTTTATTCACACTTGTATTTTTATTTTATTCTTCTTCGTACTAAGGACTTTAGACAAAAGCATTTCAAGATCTCTTCTACTATTCCAAGTTTCAAGGTTCGTGTTTGTGCAATTTGTAGGGTATATATTTTCAGAATTTAGACTTAAGCTTAGGAATTATTTTTCAAACTTATACTTTAATAAAATATCAATAATTTTCCTTTGTTTTAACTTAGCCTAAGAAGTCAACTCGAAATTTGCCTATTTCTAAATAAACTACAAAGACATATACTTTCTACCGTTAAATTTTAATTTTTAAATCAAAAATTGAATGTTTTAATTTTTCAAATTTTTCAGTTTTTATTTGATTTTTATATTTTTCTAAATTTTTTTTATTTTCAAATTTTTAAATTTTTATGATTTTTATATAAGGATGTAATGCAGAATTTAAACATGCAAAAGAAAAAGAAAAAATATATACAAAAAATTTAAAAATATGCAATGCAAAAGATAACTATATACAACCACCAATCCCCCCAAACTTAACCAAAGCAGTGCCCTCGCTGCTCGGCCCCACGCCGCGCTCTCAAGCGTGAACGTGAATGCTCCTCCCTAGCCAACAAGGTTTGAATCCCTTGCTCTACCTCCGTCAACCTCCTGTCGTGCTCCCTCGCTGTCATCCTAAATTGCTCCCTCAACTCATCATTGCCCCTAACTGCTCTCCGCATCAATTGTGCATGTTCTAGAGGGGTCATTTCTCCTTCGCTCGCTGTCGAGCTAGATCTAGGTGTGCGAGCGAATACATGCTCCGCCGGTTTAGTACTCGACCATACATCTGTCAATCGTGAATAGGACGTAGAAACGCCCTCAATAAGAGGCCGGACAGGTATGCCTCCCATCATGTAAAATTCGAATTCTTCCATGGGGAGAAAATATCGACAAAGTTGTGTGAAAAGCATTGGACAAGGGTAATTTGCGGCTCGTTTACCCGCACCTATAGAGTTTAGCAATACTGTGCACATGTCGAAACGGGGGTTCTTTGTCATAATGGTATGTACAATATGCAAGGAGGGTCTAAAAAATGTTGTGTTGTGGGAGCTACCGAAAATATTGTTTTGTGCCCATCGGCACACATTTAAGACATTCGCGAAAAGGGTTCTCGCTTGGACACCCTTATGCGGCTCCCTTGAGCAATCGTTGCCCATCAAGGGCATGTAATCCTCAAATTGCAAAGGTTGGTCATTTGCAGGAATGCGAGGGATTAGTGTGACGTCGTGTATAACATCCTTATCAATGAAAATTTCCCGATCTCCCCATTGCAATTTAATAAAACCAAATAGGGTGAGACACCCATCCTCCTTATACTCCTAAAAACAAGTGACTAATTCCGGTAGTGCATAAGCATTAGGGTGATTGTATATTAAATAGTTCCAACCCCTACGCGCGATTTCGTTTGCAAAATAACTACCGTACACCTCATATGAAAAAACTTGCGAAAAATCGCGTTCAAGCTGCATGCTGTGTGCCATTGGGTGTTCTACAGATCTAGAATATTGAAAAACATAAAGGGTTTGAAAAGATCGTACCTCCCCTGAAATTTCAGGGGGCGAAGAGAGAGACACGCGGCGGATGCGCGGCGGATGCTGCTTGGGGCGGCGGTTCCACGGCGGATAGGCGGCGGAGCGACGAGATCTCTCTGCAGAAGAAAGCTGGCAGCTATAGGGTTTGAGAGGAGAAAAATTTAGGGTTTAGAAAGACGAAGAGGGGTCAGGGTCCTTTAAATAAGGGGAAATGATGGATATTTGCAAATAAACCCCTCTAAAAAGAGGAATTTATTTGCAAATAAAAATATTTTTTATTTATTTAATCTGCAAATTTACAGAAATGCCCAAAATTTTTTAATTTTTTATTGTATATGTTATTTTGTATTTATATATTTACAAATGATACACACCCCAAAACTTGTGTGAAACAAGGTTTTGGCTAGATGATCGAAAATTTGAGGGTAAAATGGAGGAAGATCAATCAGTGTAGATCGGCTCCTGCAAAAACAGGAGCTCCTCCGACGGGTCAGCAGTGAGGAACGGTTTCAGTCGATATCCGTTTATTTTAAACAAAGTACAGTCCTCCGGGTTTTCTAGGTCTACCACATTGTGCGAATATACGGTGCATACCAAAAACGGCCCTTTCCACCTAGATTTTAGCTTGCCGGGGTGAAAGTGTAACCGAGTGTCATAAAGCAAAACCTGTTGACCAGGTTTGAACGTTTTATGCATAAGGTGTTTGTCATGGAACACCTTAGTTCGGTTTTTAATAATTATAGTATTATCATAAGCCTTATCCCGCAGCTCTTCTAGTTCATTTAATTGCAGCTTTCGATTGCTGCCCGCATCTCCCATCGATAAGTTCAACTCCTTAATCGCCCAAAATGCCTTGTGCTCAATCTCAACTGGGAGGTGGCAAGCCTTCCCATAAACAAGCCGGTATGGAGACATACCAAGATCGGTCTTGTATGCAGTACGGAATGCGCATAGTACATCAATCAGGCTGTGTGACCAATCTTTACGGTTTTTAGAAACCGTTTTCTCCAAAATTTGTTTAATTTGCCGATTCGAAACCTCGGCTTGCCCACAAGTTTGGCGGTGATATGGTGTTGACAATTTGTGAGTAATGGAATATTTGCACATTAAGGACTCAAAAGTCCTATTGCAGAAGTGAGATCCATTATCACTTATTATTGCTCGAGGATGCCCAAACCGAGAAAAGATATTTTCTTTAAGAAATCGAACAACAACCTTGTTATCGTTCGATCAGCTAGGCAAAGCCTCGACCCACTTTGACACATAGTCAACAGCCAAAAGAATATACATATTCCTAAAGGAATTGGGAAATGGTCCCATGAAGTCTATTCCCCAAACATCAAAAATATCCACAACCAAAATTGGTTGGAGCGGCATTTCATTTCTCCGCGATATCAGGCCCAAGTGTTGGCATCGGGAGCATGTCTTGTAGTATTCATATGCATCTTTAAAGAGTCGTAGCCAGTAGAAGCCACACTGCAAGATCTTTTCTGCTGTCTTCTTAGGGCCAAAATGCCCGCCACACGCTTAATTGTGGCAAAAAGACAGCACACTCTTAAACTCATTTTCAGGTACACACCGACGAATGATTTGGTCGAAACAGTATTTAAAGAGGTACGGCTCATCCCAGTAAAAATGTTTTACTTCGGACAAGAATCGGAGTTTATCCTGTTTCGGACAATTTTTAGGTATCAAGCCGGTGACCAAGTAGTTTACTATATCAGAGAACCAAGGTTCGCAAGACACGGTTAAGTGTTGCTCATCGGGAAAAACATCTTTAATTGGAATTTCAAGTGTAGGCGAAGAAGGAAGTCATGAAAGGTGATCGGCCACTACATTTTCACATCCTCTTTTGTCCCTTATGATAAGGTCAAACTCTTATAACAAGAGGATCCAACGTATTAGCCGTGATTTAGCATCCTTCTTCGCAAAAAGGTGGCGAAGAGCTGAATGGTCTGTGTGCACAATCACTGGAGAGCCGATTAAATAAGGCCAGAATTTTTCAAGTGCAAACACAACGGCTAAAAATTCTTTTTCTGTTGTTGTGTAGTTCAGTTGGGCTTCATTTAATATTCGGCTAGCGTAATAAATTACAAGCGGCATCTTATTAATGTGCTGTCCAAGAACAGCACCAATGGCGAAATCAGATGCATCGCACATAATTTCGAATGGATGCGTCCAGTCGGGAGATGAAAGAATGGGCTCAGAAATGAGCGAGTGTTTCAATGACTCAAACGCTTCCATGCAAGTTGAGTCAAAATCAAATGTTGTGTCCTTGACCAATAAGAGAGTCAAGGGTCTAGCTATCTTGCTAAAATCCTTGATGAATCGTTTATAAAAACCGGCATGGCCAAGGAAGGCTCGGATGTCTTTGACGCATTTAGGAGGAGGAAGATTGGAAATGACTTCAATCTTGGCTTTATCAAGCTTTATGCCATTTTGCGAGACGACATGTCCTAAGACAATGCCTTCTCGTACCATAAAGTGGCACTTCTCCCAATTTAAAGTGAGGTTCTTATCCCTACAACGGGTAAGAACCGCATCAAGGTGTAGCAAACACTCGTCGAAGGAGTCACCGAAAATGGAGAAATCATCCATAAAGATCTCCAAAAATTTCTCCACCATGTCGGAAAAGATCCCCATCATACACCGCTGAAATGTAGCGGGTGCATTGCATAACCCAAAGAGCATGCGACGGTAAGCGAAAGTACCGAAAAGACGAGTAAATGTGGTCTTATCTTGATCCTTTTCGGCGATGGGGACTTGATTATCGTCGGAATAGCCATCCAAAAAGCAATAAAATTCGTGCCTAGCCAATCATTCTAGCATTTGGTCAATGAAAGGTAAAGGAAAGTGGTCTTTCCTAGTTGCGACATTGAGTTTTCTATAGTTGATTCAAACTCGCCACCCAGTTTGGGTGCGAGTAGGTATTAACTCATTTGCCTCATTGGTTATGACCGTAATGCCCGATTTCTTTGGGACAACATGAATGGGGCTAACCCACTGGCTATCCGAGATAGGGTAAATGATACCACTATCAAGACATTTTACAATCTCCTTCTTGACAGCCTCTTTCATTATAGGGTTGAGGCGTCTTTGTGGATCCCTTACTGGCTTGGCATCATCTATCATGTGTATATGATGCTCAACTATGAGGGGACTAATCCTCTTGATGTCCGCCATATTCCAGCCAAAAGCTTGCCGGTTATTTTGTAAGACCATTAAAAGGGATTTCTCTTGTTCGAGAGCTAGAGAGGCCGATATGATAACGGGAAGGGTGTCATTCTCACCTAGGTACGCATATTTAAGGTGAGACGGCAAAAGCTTTAGTTCGAATTTAGGAGGTGAAACAATTGAAGGTAACATAGGTGAAACTGTTTCAAACTCGAAGGATTCCATCAACGGTTCAAATCGAGTGTACGCAACCGAGTCGGATGGTTCAACTAACTCATCCGAAAAATCAGAAGACTCAAACTCGGGTGGTGAGTCTTCAAAATCATCCAAAAAGGTGAAACACTCATAATCGTTTTCCGGCGTGAAAGTTGTGTCAGATTCTAGGAGGAACGCACTAGAGGCGTCAAAACTGCTGTGATCGAATAAAATTTTTCGAGCTCACGGTCTTCCTGTGTGATCTCATGGATCGAGCAAACATCAAGTATACTAGCATTAGGCTCGGAGGGCTAATTCCCCAACTTAAAAATGTTGATTTTAATCGTCATATTTCCAAAAGATAGGTTCATTGAACCATTACGACAATTGATCACCGCATTAGAAGTCGCAAGAAATGGTCGACCAGGTATCACCGAAATTTGACTCCGGGGGTTAGCTACAGGTTGTGTATCCATAACAATGAAGTCAACGGGGAAAATGAAATCCCCTACTTTAATTAACACATCCTCTAACTCACTCCTAAGATGGGTGATGGATCGGTCGGCCATTTGGAGAGTACAATGAGTGGGTTTAAGCTCTCCAACGCCTAATTGTTCGTACACTGAATAGGGTAGCAAATTGACACTAGCACCAAGATCTAATAGTGCTCTATTGATGTTCTTGTCCCCAATTGTTATCGAAATTGTAGGACAGCCGGGGTCCTTATGTTTTTGGGGTAAAGATTGGACAAGAGCATTACTAACAGTACTAGCCACGAAAACTTTCTTTGGTACTTGTGACTTCCTCTTCTTGGTGCATAAGTCTTTTAAGATTTTCGCGTATGAAGGGACTTGTTGGATTGCATCCAAGAGAGGTATGTTTATGCTAACCTGTTTGAAAAACTCTACAATCGTCACCATTTATGGAGTTGGTTTATTGGATCTCAACCTGTTTGGAAAAGGAACATTTTGAAAATTTGTTAAGTCCAATGTGTGTGGAGTAGATTGTAGAGTTGGAACGGATCCCAGTGTGGGTGTGTTCGTGAAGTGAGAAGCGGGTCCGTTCGAAGTAGAAGTAGAGCCTTGTGAAAATTGAAGAATAGGCTGTAACGAAGAAGATGAAGATGGAGAAGAAGAAGATAAAGAAGAAGAACCACCGGCAGGAATGTCATTATTAATACCCACGTTATTGTGCAACACTTTTCCAGATCTCAACGTGGTCATAGCATTTACATTATGATTTTGCTGTTCATATGAAACATGCGTGACCGGGATTTGGCAATGGTTGAGATGGAACCTTTTCCTTTTCTCGCTCGTTCAACGCAGCATTTAGTTGTGCAATTTGGGCCTCAATAGATTTGATGCTTTGATCATTTGAAGTATTGTTTTGCACTAAAGATTGAATGGAAGTCTCTAACCTTGCTGCGAATTGTGTAGATTGTTTTAGAAACGCATCTAGACTTCTTTCTAGCGAGGTAACCTTATCATTATTTGGTTGAACAAAATTGTTTTGAGGGTAAGAGTTGTTTGGCACAAAATTGTTCATTTGGTTTGGGTATAGTTGTGGTTGGAAAGGTTGCTGGTATTGAGTTTGTTGGGGTGCTTGTTGTCGTGGAGGAGGAGGCCTTTGAAATTTGTTGTTTCCTTGGAATTGTTGATTTTGATTCCAAGCAAAATTTGGGTGACTCCTCCAACCAGGATTATAAGTCGAAGAGTATGGATCGTTTCTTTATCATTGCTGAAAGGCAGCATTGACTTGATCTTGTCCTTGAACAGGTAGATTGTAAGAACACTCTTTAGTAAGATGTGATGGATCCGAACAACAAGTGCAAACAGATCGTGGGGGTAAAGCAGGGGCAGGAGAAGGCGATGAGATTTTGGTCTCAATTGCTTCTACCTTTTTCGTAAGTGCGGCCATTTCGGCCTTCATTGCAATTGACATATCTAATTGATGTATGCCTGCCCTAGACTGACCAACAGAAGATGAAGTGGTCTTAATGCTCTCCCACTGAAGTGTTTGTTCAGCAAGATCGTCGAGAAACTGCCACGCTTCCTTGCTTGATTTTGTTAGAAAGTGACCTTAACAAATGGTTTCCACCAACTGCTTCGTTACTGGGTTCAATCCTTCATATAAAGTTTGGCAAAGTTGCCAATTTTCAATACCATGGTGAGGATATTGAACAAGTAGGTCTTTAAATATTTCAAAACACTTCCAAAATGGTTTGGAAGGAAGCTGTGAAAATTGAATAATGTCATTGCGAATTCTTGCGGTCTTGTGATATGGATAAAACTTTTTAAGAAAAGCTTTAACAAACTCTTCCCAATTTTTAATTGAGTGTGATGCTGTGCTGTATAACCATTTCTCGGCTAAGTCACATAAGGTGAAAGGAATGACCCTTAGCCTTATGGCAGCATCTGAAAGTTGGGTTGTCTTCATCATTGCACAAACGTTTTGGAATTTTTTTATGAAGATATAGGCATTTTCGGATTCCAGTCCGTGAAATTTTGGCAACATGTTGATGAAGTGGGGTTTGATCTCAAAATTGTCCCCATTTGCCGGTGGTAGTGAAAGACAAGTGGGTAAGGCGGAGCGGATAGGTTAGAAAAGATCCTGAAGCGCGATTCGTTGGGGCGCTTCAACAGGTGGGTGTTGTGGGTTATTCGCACCTAACGGAGGTGGAATCAGTCCCGTGGGTAAGGTGTTGTTAGGATTAAATCCTGTCATCTCCTTAGAAGAAGAAGAATTTGAAGGTGAAGGTAAGGAAGTGGAAGGAATTTCGACTTCGGAGTCGAAAGCGTCGTCAGTAGGTACTAACGAGACACGGACTAATCGGGCACTAGTGTCCCTTGTCCAACCGGACATACAGTAAAGAGGTAGTGTAGTCAAAAAGTGAAAAATAGAATGTGGGGGTAAGAAAATGTCAATGGAAAGAAAGTGGGTGTAAGTAGGGTGCACGGATTTCTTAGCGACAAGTTGCAAGTTTTTGTAAATTTTTTTTCTTTTTGTGTTTTTTTTATGTGGAGCTTTTTGCAAAAAATATTTTCGATAGAAGGCTTAGACACACGTTCAATCAATCATAAATGGACAATCAAGCCTAATTCAAGGGTCACCTAGGTCAGCTAGACAGCTCCTAACTGTTCCAAAGGGAAAGAAGTAAGGACCTCAAACCGCCTCTTCACCGCCAATTGTGGTCAGGTAAGCACAAGTAGAGAAAGGAGGGATCCGCGCACGAATAACTATGAGACAGGCATTTTAAAGTTACCTTTCACTACCTGTCTAGCCTAGGCACCACAAAATCAGGTTAGGATCAACGGTCGATACCTACAACTATTCCTTTGTCCTATTGAGCGCGAAGTCCTTAGGGCTGAGTCTAATCTTTTTTTAATTAGATTGATGGTCAATGCAATATGCCTTATGTGATTTTTGGGGTCTTGGGAAGGGTGATGAAATCCCCACCTAATCTGGATTGGTATTAAATCCCCTTAAAGTTAATTAAAATATGCAAAGCAGTAAACACAATCACATGCAAATAAAAAAAAAATTTAGTGCGGCGCAAAGAATCCTGCACAAGATCAATTATTGGAGAAGGGGAGAAATTTTTGGCGCAAAGAATCCTGCAGGAAATTTTTACAGAGGAGATATCAGGGGTTCAGAGAAGGAGAAAAGAAGCTTACAGAGGAGATTCCACGCGCTGACGTCACTACCAGGCCGCGGTTGCACGGCAGAAGGTATGTTCGCGCGGCGGTTCCGCGGTTGGAGAAAAGGATCAATTCCCGAGACTTCTCCTGCTCATCTGTACTGATTTTTCTATTGTTCAGATCTAGGGTTTCCTGTTTTTCTCTCTGGATTTTTCCAGATCCGAACCCGTTCGTCAATCCTACAAAATTCACACGAAACACCCTTCAAACAATAACAAGGTGTTAAAAAATTTATATTTTTTTAATTTTTCAGTTTTTAGGAGTTTTATGATTTTATATTAACCCGAACTTTCAAAAAGAAAATACTACGCCATCACCGGCAACGGCGCCATTTGATTTTATGATAGATGTTGTGATCAAAATATTAATTGCCGCAATCAAGAACGGCGTCGCTTGGTAGCTAGCCGTTGAGTACGGGTCGGTCCACAGGGATGTTGTGTATTCTCTAATTGTTCTAACGAGTTAATTCCAAACGGTGTTGAGATGATTATCACTAAAGACTAAGTTGATTTAGACTAAGATTAGAATCTTGCTAGGGTTAGGTTTAGGTTAAGCTTGGAAATTAAATATTTTCCACCGCTTTCAATGCCCTAATTTAGATCTCTTTAGGTGTTATGGTAATAATTAATAAAGGGGATTAGGACGATCGGGAAGAAACGATGTTTCTTACTCTAGGTCTTTGTACGTCCTTTCTTAATTCTTACCCTAACCTCCATGGAAAACATGAACAACCGTTCTTTTATACTACTATATCACCGTTACCTCATGGGTAGGGTGTCGTAGGGAGCGGTGAGTGTATGTATGCATGGAGGCCTATTAATTAATATGTGATGGGCAAGAAAGGGGTGAGAGATTTTCATCTCTCAAACCTTTCCTATTCCTAACCCTAACAATTGAGGAACTACCCACTCATTAGGGGATTGATAAAAGACATGTTTTTTTTATTTGTTTTGTTTTTAAAAGATTAACTATCTAAATTACGGCAGATTAATAAAAAGTTCTAATCTAATTTAAACTAGGGCAGATAATAAATCTATACTAAGCCGAAAGAAAATTTAGAACTAGGGAAATGAAAAGAAATCTACTTACTTTATTGATGCTCTCAAAACATTACAATTGATTTCTGAATTTTTTATCAATGAAAGGAGGCATACCTCAAAAAGAGCCTTAGGATTTCTATTTATAGAGCATAAAAACCCTAGGGTTACATTCGACTCACATCTGCATTTACAAATATACCCTAAAGAATACTAGTCAACGTACTGCCACACCGACATGGGCTTCATATGGCCGCGGATCCAAGGCCAGAAGGAATGTTTGGCCGCGGTTCCGCGGCCATGTTGAGGGATTGTTGGCTGCATTTTTCTGGGTTTCTTCTGGTTGCCTGTGGTTTCTTGTTTCTTTACTTGGTTTCTCAGATTGTCTTCTAGTTTTCTTCCAAATTTCCACAGTGAATGATGTTGTGGACTTTACCGTTTGCTTCGTGTCGAAGTCTTGAACCTTGCGCTGCCTTTGTACTTTGTGAGCTTGTTCATTGATCTTCATTGTCTCTCAAACTGTAGGCATGATCAAGATTCTTCCATTTGTCTGTCGTAGTCTCACTTTTGTATCATCTTTTCATTGTTTTCACTGTTTTTGTTCCGAGAACCTGTAACCTGCAACTATGTAGCAGACATGGGTCAAAAGCACCTGTTTATTTGTAAAATGAATAAGAATGGGGAATATAATAATGCAAAATTATGGTATGAACAGTGTGGGACGATGAATCCTAGGAATTTGCCTGAGGAAACTCCGAACGCGCATTTGAGAAGGTTCATCTACAAGTTGTACTGCCGAAGGCGCTGAAACACGATCTTCAGATGCTCTAAATGTTCCTCGTATGATTTGCTTTTAACTACAAGATCGTCGATATAGCATTCAACAATTTCATGTATGAGGTCATCGAAAATTTTCGTCATGGCCCTCTGATAGGTGGCGCCGGCGTTCTTTAGACCGAAGGGCATCACCTTGTAGCAGAATATTCCCAAAGGGGTCCGGAAAGCGGTATGCTTCTGGTCTTCGGGATGCATCTTTATTTGATTGTATCCTAACGAGCCGTCCATGAAGGAGAAAACTTCATGAGTGGATGTTTTGTCTATCATTAGCTCAGTGACTGGTACTGGAAAGTCGTCCTTTGGACAGGCTTTATTGAGATCCCGAAAGTCCACGCATATGCGCACTGTCCCATTTTTCTTAATCACCGGGACGATGTTGGCGATCCAGTCAGGATACTGAACCTCTTAGATGAAGCCGGAGTCGATTAGCTTCTTGACCTTGGCGTTGATGCTCATCTCAAGCTCGAGCAGCATTTTTCTAGGTGCCTGTTTGACCATCTTGATGTTCGGGGATATCGCCAATTTGTGCACAGCAATCTCTGGATCTAATCCTGGCATCTCGGAATAGTTCCATAAAAAGCAATCTTTATGCTGCATGAGCACGTCCTTTAGCGTAGCCACCCTTTCTTCAGACAACAGCTCACTGACGAATGTAGGCCGTGGGTCACTTGTCATCCCCAAATCAATTTTCTTGAGATCATCTGCAGTAGTATGTATTCCATGTTCCAGCTCTTTTGGTGCCGGCGGAAACTATGAGATCACCTCATCATCATTATTTTTGAAGCACCAGGGGAGGTCATCCATATTCTCGGGTTCTTCTTTTGACAATGTTATCGCGTGACAAGTACGAGATCGTTTCCAAGATCGATGTTGATCTGGTCCTACTCCTTCTATACGCGTCGCTTTCGGTTCATGCTTCTGCGGCGGGCTTATTTTCCAACTGCTGGATAGAGCGAACCTGCCCTGTTGATATTGGTCTTCGACCCAATTCTTGAAGGTGAAGAAGTCTTCGGGAGGATGTCCTACTGCTCGGTCTGGGTGGGAGATCCCGTTCGCTTGCTCGGGGTGCTTGGACTCCGGCAGTGTCATCATCTGATGCTTTATGGCAAGATCAAGTATCTTCCGCGTTTTGTTCTAGGGAAAAGAGTATTCTCGACCCATCTTCTTTATAAGAGACAAATCCGGATTGCTCGATTCCTGATCGCGTGGTTTCTTGGACCCACTTTGTTGCTGTCGAACGCATTTCCCGTTCTTTGGTTTATTTCTGCCTCTGGGTCAGGCCTTTTGTATGATGGGCTGGCGACGAGGAGCATTGTCACTCTCCGCGTCCTGTTGAAGGAGGCGCTGTGTCCTGGCTTTCTCGTAAATGCCCATCTCTCGGTTATGGTCATCCCGGATCTTTTGATCCGCTTCCTTTACTAGCTTGTCCATCCGTCCATCAAATGACGGACTCGGAGTTTTGATGACAGGACCTTGTTTTGGTTCAGGATCAGTGTCTTTTAACAGAATGTATCCCTCTTCATCGAAGTCATGTATGACATAGCTACCATGGGCTCGTTCCCGTTTCTTGGATTGGACATATCCAAGCCCGATCGTTTCCATTCTCCCGTTGGGCAACTTGCGCTGAGTTCCAGGGACATCCCAAATCCTGTTGTAGAATCGAGCTTGTCGAGTGGTCTGTTTGAAGGGTACACCTTAGTGTCTCAACAGCCTTTTCAAGCCTTCTGTGTAATATCTAAGCAGACGGATGGGCTGGAGCCTGTCGAGCGTAGAATCGGTGCCGTGCCAGATTTATTTATCCACTTTAGTGTCCCCATATCGGTAGAATAGGATCGCCTCTTCTCTTTTTCGCCCGGGAGGGATATAAAACATCTGCAGCTCTTGCACACTATAAGATTCAAGTGTATCGAGATCTTTGTAATGTTCTTAGGGAACCATGGTAATTTGCAAGCCCTAATTATCGCCAGCGAAGGCTTGTATTGACGACCGAGCGAAAAATATAGCGTTAACCTCATCTTCCGAGTCGCTGCTGAAGATCAACATAGGGGCGGACGGTCCCGGGTTGTTGCATTGAGGCGGACCTGAATAAACTATCTCTTCTTCCCCCTCGGTATCACTCCCGAAGACCAAAATAGTGGTGATAGTTTTGTTCTTCGGTCTGTGACATCTTTCCGTGTCCTCAAAATCTGGTAAGAAGTATTTTGCATCTTCGTACTTTCGGACTTCATTCACGGAGAATTGGTTCAACTCCCCCGTCACAGTGTACTCGAGACCATCCTTGAAATACATCATACACTGATGTTGTGTAGAAGGGATAATGTTGTAATCGTGTAACCAAGGCCTGCCGAGCAAAGAATTGTAGCATATCTTGGCGTCAATGACGTGAAATTTAATATCCGTGACAAGTAGCCCAAAGCGCAGCATCCGTATCACAGACCCGAGAGTCCGTGATGACTGGGAGTTGAAACCGAAGATGGTGATTTTACCACGAGCGAGATGCTGAACGCTCATGCAGATTTCCTTCAGTACTCGAACGTTGAGGAGATTGACGGAAGACCCATTGTCAATCAAGATTTTGCCTATCTTGATATCGTGACAGTATCCGGAGACATAGAGAGGACGGTTATGTTCGCATGTCCCAAGGAGGAGATCTTCATCGCCGAAAGTGATATCGGCTGTGTGCACTTCTTCCTACTCGTCCTTCATCTTTTCTTCGGTGAGGAAAGCTTGGAATTGCTCTGGCTCTTGTAGCGCCTTGATCAATGAATCTCTCGCCTCTTTGGATAGCATAATGGCGTCGAAAATGCAGAGCTGCGAGGGTAGCTTCCTCAAGTGTGCCAGAACATTGTAGTCCACCTTACTTTTCTTTGGCGGGTCCTTGGCGGTCAGCTCTTTGATGACTTGGTCATCTAGGATGATATTCTCAGAGACTTTTTCTTTTCCTTTATCTTTTCTATTCGTGGGTCCGAGATTCTTTTCAGGGAGCGCACGATTGCGTAGCTGAATATTTTCACAGGTCTTCGATTCTTCCTATTTTCCCGAGGTGGATTCTTTGAAGAGAGGGCCAAGAGTCATTTCTTCGTTAGAGTCTCTCCCGAAGGTGAGAACCTGCGATCCCTCAGCGTTAACCATGCAACAGTTGCCGATAGTTCTTCTAAGCTCCTCGGTCGTACTTCTTCGCTCCCGACGAGTTTTGCGTTTCATCCGTTTAAAATGTTGCCGGTGAGCAACATATCCCTGCCACAATCTTTTAAAAGCGTTGCACTCTTCGATGGGGTGCACAATCTTTCGATGATATGAGCAGTAGCTAGGATGCATTTCTGCTTCACCAAGAATGTTACCTTCGATGGGTGGCAGCTTCATTCCTATTGATATGGCTTTGGCGAACCTCTTCCTTGTCTTAAACCTGGTCTTATTCGCGGCGGATGTACTTTGATTTGGCGGGAGCGTTTCAACCCTTTCGTCCAGTCGCCGGCGCTTGTCTTTTTCAAATATGGTCATCTCACGCTTTCGAGCAACATTGCTTTTAAGAAGAGCTTCATTAAGGAATGCATCAATCATTTCATCTGATGGCCCTAGAAGTTCTGGCTCAGGACCTGCCCCCAGTTTCTCTGTGTAAGGAGCTTCTTCATCGTTTATCGATGAGTGAGAGATCACATGGCAACTTTTTACGTAATATTCAGATTCATCCGACGAGTCTTCTCCATCATCTCCATCCTCCAGGACGTGACTGAGAAATTCTTGGAGTGTGATTGGAGCCCCGCCTTCTGGTTATACTCTTCCAATGCATCAATCTACTTTTGTAGGTCCGTGCGCTTGTCACCAGGCTTCACGGGCTTTTTGGTCTTCTTTTTCTTCTTTGAAGACTTTGACGGCTGGGTGTGAGTGTTTTGAATATCGCCACCAATTTTGGAGTTGGGCGCGGTTTCAGCATTCCCTTGATAATCCGGGGTTCCAGCGGATTCTTCCACCTGATCGCCGGGCATGTCTGGAGATCGTTCAGCATTCTTTTAGTTTTGGCTGAAAAAGCGACCCCCCATGGAGCTTCTTCAACAAAAGAGCACGATGCCTCCGGTGTGTCCATCTTCTTAGGAGTGTGCGGTATTGGTGGGCTTACTTTCCACTTCTCAGACGGCGCAAACTTGCCTTGTTGGTACCGATCCTCGATCCATCCCTTAAAGGCGAAGCAATCTTTGATTGGATGGCTTACCGTTTGGTGGTAAGGGTAATAATTGGGACTATTAGTCTCGCCGGGTTGCAGTGGTCACTTAGGATTTGGCAGATTGATGAGCCTGTTGCGCATCGCCAGTTCGAATAGTCTCTTCATTTTGTCCCGAGGGAATGAGTAAGGACGCTTCATTTTCTCATTATAGTATCGATGTCTCTCTTCCAGTTGATCCGTTAGTTTTGGGGCATAGGGCTGCTGTTGAGTATTCGCAACGAATGTCGCCTTCCCTTTACCCTTTTCGTTCCGCGGCTCTGGCTTCGGAGGAGACGGTCTATGACCCATCTGGGCCAGCTTGTCGATCAAGGCTTGGAACGTGGTCATCTTGAAAAACATCATGAATTGGGAAATAGTTGCATGAGGGTCTAGAGTGCCCACAAACATGCCCACCGCCGGTGCTTCCTTGATGCGTTGCTCACATTTTAACCATAAATTTCACCACCGTATTGCGTATTGTACCCAAGTTTCGCCTGGCTTTACCTTGGCGTTAATTAATGCGGTAATATGGGTATGCTCGCTAGCGCTTGCGAATCTTTACGTAAACATCAGTTCCATTTCCGCAAATGTCTTGACAGAGTCGTTTGGAAGTTCAGAATACCATTCGAATGCCGTCTTTGACAAGCTGCCGACGAACTGGCGAAGGAGCAGTTTATCATCACCTCCGGTGTTACCACATAGAGCCCTGAACTGGGCGACATGCTGGTGCGGATTTCCCGTCCCTTTATATACATGAAATTTAAGGATGGTATATCCCGGCGGGTACTTTATCTGGTCATACCAGCCTGGATATGGTCACCCAGTTTTAATGACTTGGCCGGACGCTTCATTCGCCTGGTGAGCTCGTATTTGCTGAGCAATGTAGTCATCCAGAGCGGCCTTGGAAATGGTTTCCTCTTTGGCTGCTGAAAGAGCCGGAGGAGGGTTCGATGTCTCCCCTCTGTCATCTTCAACGATGATCGGAGGGTCTTGATCAGTCAAAAATACTGTATTTCTAACATGGCAATTTCCCTACCTTTTGCAGTCAAGTAAAGCTATCCGGTATTCATATCACTCATATTTGCAAAACACATGTAAAATATTGGATTACTTGTACTGTACACTAAAACCAGCACTTTTAGGGAAATTGTGTGTGTTTCATGGCATCGCATCATCCTTGTATTGCGCAACTCTTGTCTCGGTGAAATTGTGCAGGAAATTCCAGAAGCAGGGCCTAATTGGGAAATGAACTAATAAAACACACACCAATTCAAAGGCTAAAGATCTGGAGCAATACAAAAGGGCTAAATAAAAATCCAAACATCAGAATAAGGCCCATATGTCATCACCAGCCCACAGAAGAAAAATCAAGCATCAAAGCCACCAAAGGGCCGCGGATCCGCGGCCCAAGCCCCCTTGGAACGGTCGATCCGCGGCCATTTTAGGAGATCATTTCTTCAAAATTCATCACATGCTCAATTGTAACGGCCAAAGCTTCCAGAAGACCCCAGAAGCTCCACGTGGCACATCTAGAAGGCTCGGCTCAACAAACTCTTGGAGGGAAATTCAAAATTTAAAGCTTAACTATCTTTTTGGAGGGAAATTTAAATTATTTGATAACTAACTTGTGGGGGGAATTCAAATTTCAATTCTAGATCTAAGATTTGGAAAGTCTATAAAAAGGAGCCTAGATCTAGAGGGGAAATTGTTCAAGAATTATCACCATCTTCAAACCACAAGTTTAGTGACAAAAGATTGTGCCTCAAATTCAATTCCCATCTCCAATTCAAAATCAAGATCAACATCCCGAGAGCAATTTGAGCAAGAGAGCCTTCAACCTTTAGCAAGCGACGCCGGATTTCCAATGGAGCAAGAGATCCACGCCGATCCGCGACTCAAGGAGCCGAGCGAAGCCGAAATCGACGATCTAGTTCCTTCCTTTTGTAAATTCAAGAGAGTTGTAACGAAATTTGTCGATAAATAAAGGTGAATTTTCTATATCTTGCTTATCTTTTAATTCAAGCATAATGACTAGAATTCAATTTGTGATTGTGTTTGTGATCATGATGTTTGAGTAATCTCCGCTCGTGTAGGAGTTGTGACGATCTTTAGATGATGATGATTTAGATATTTCTACAATTCTTAAATCCTATAATGTTTGGAAATTCTAGTTAATCAAATGATTAATAACCTAGTTTCGAGATGATACTTTCTTGATCGTGTTCACTCGAAACTAGGGAACAACTATTAAACATTTGATTAACTAGAAGCTAGAATTTGAATGCGATCCATCGAAAGGACAAAGGATGAGTTGCGGAATCCCTAATTTTCTAGCAAAGATCCTTAAACCTCGATGAATTTTGCATCGATCTAGTATCAATTCATTAATGGATAAGAATTAGTAATCTTTAGATCTCATCACATCTATAGATCCGATCTACTCCTACGAGCCATACTTCTAGTCTTGATTGTTGGTTGGAAATTATCTCTCATCTCTATTCTTGCTTTTTAATGTTTCTTTTAGATCTAGATTTTTCTTACTTTTTGATCTACAATTACAAATCATGAATTGTTTTCTTTTCTTTTCATTAAATTTTCAACTCATCTAATTCAAGAATTGAACGGAACTCACTTTCCCTGTGGACGATCCGCACTCACTTACAATCTACATCCGACACCGTAGTTGATTGCGGTCAAATAATTTTTGGTTGTGATTTCTTTAACAATTTTCATTAGACACAACAAAATTCATCAATCAAAATGGCGCCGTTGCTGGGGATCGTGTGCTATTTGTTCATTTTTTGAATTTTGAGTTGAAAAGTTTATTCCATCAATATTTTTTAGATCAAAACTCGCGCAAAATACTAATACGTGTTGTTATGATTTGTGCGAGGAAATCTGGAATCATTGGAGCTGTGGAGTAATTTTTCAGAAAATACCAGAGAGCTTAGAAGTTCAAGAGGAACAGTACCAAAAATTTTGAAGCAGTGATCTCTTCAAATCGCGGCGATTCAGCGGCATTAGAGCCATATTGCGGCGGTTCCGCGCCTGGTTGAAGGGATCTCTGTGCCAAACTTTCTCTGTAAGCTTCTAACTTTCTTATCTCCTTCCTAAAATCTGCTCCAATTAACATTTCGTGCCGGTTTCTTTGTAAATATTCGCAGCGCGCAAAATGCAAAATAAAGTGTGCTTGTTTTTGATTTTGTGGTTGTTTGCATAATTAATACGGAAATTAAGGGGCACGGCCAAATCCAGATTAGGTGGGGAGTTCATTACCCTTCCTAGGCCTCAAAAATCACAAACATGCATCCGCATTACCCTCATTAATTAAAAAATATCTAGAGATGACTCTAAGGACCGTCGCGCTCACTTAGGACAAAAGAAGGCCGTGGGTAATTCATTGCTTATCCGCGTTTCTCTTGTGGTGCCTAGGCAAGTGTGTCGAAGGATAGTGGTTTAATTAGGCCCACTACTTACGTAGTGGAGAACCTCCCACTTACCTGGCACTTACCTGGCCACAGGAGGGACAAAGAGGCAGTGGAGGATTCTATCCTGCGTCTTGTCTTCTGGCAGTTAGGAGCGGTCTAGAGATTGGACCTAGGTGACCATAGATTTTTAGGGTATTGCTTGTTGCATCATATTTTCAAAATCCGTATCATTTTTCAAAACAAACACCGCACTCACTTCATTCCCCTAATTATAAATCACGCTGCCACTTGTACTAACCCCTTTTAGTGCAAGATAGGCTGGACACGGGATTCTAGTGCCCGTCTTGTCCGCGTCCCCTCAATCGACTCCGAAGTCGGTATTTCTCCATTTACCTTTCTTTTACCCCCCACCACTCCCACACCGATGGATCGGTCTCCATCAAACCTCTTTACCGCTACTCTGCCACCGTCCGTTGGTGCGCAGATTCCACCCCGCATCTCTCTCCAAGAGAGGTGTTACCCTTTGCGAGGTCCTCTCTCGACCTGCTTATCCATTCCACCAGCCAACGGGGATAACTTTGAGATTAAGCCCCAGTACATCAACCTTCTACCCAAATTCCACGGTCTCGAGACTGAAGACGCGTACGTTTTTATTACCAAATTTGAAAACGTATGCGCAATGATGGGTACATCACAACTTTCTATGGATGCCATGCGTCTACGACTTCTTCCATTTACCTTGTGCGATATAGCCGAGAAGTGGCTGTATAACACCACCGCACATTCCATCACGAATTGGAAAGAATTCGTTGCGGCATTCCTTAAGAAATTCTACCCTATGCAAAAGACAGCTCGAATCCGTAGCGAACTCTATCAATTCTCCCAGCTTCCGGCTGAACCATTTTCAAAATACTTTGACCGATTCAAGGATCTTTTGGTTCAATGCCTACATCACGGCATCCCGAAATGGGAACTTTGCCGAATCATATATGAGGGCAGTAACCATACCACTAAACAAAACCTTGAAAACATGTGTCAAGGCACCTTTATGACCAAGGATGATGGGGAAGCGTGGAAATTTTTAGAAGAGTTCGCTGAAAAGTCACTTCAGTGGGAGACTGGAACCCAGCCATCGAGTAGGGGTGGCGTACACCAAATAGACGTGTCCATAGGTGTTCGAGCTGAGATGGCAGTAATGCAAAAGAAGCTCGACGCTATGGAACACAAATTTCTAGCAGCCTCCCTAAACCCAATGTCGCTCCCCAAAACCGTTTGTGGGTGCTGTTCAGACCCTTCTCACTTGACGGAAGAATGTCCATTAAACTCTCAGTTTCGAGGTCTCGAGCATACCAATGCCGCATTTCAAAGACCTGGAAACGACCATTTTTCTTCCACATACAATCAGGGTTGGAGGAATCACCCGAATTTTGCTTGGAACCAATCCCAAAACACGGTTCCAAACCCGAATCAATTCCAACGGGTCCCTCCACCACAACAGCAACCACTTCAGCTCACCCAGCACCCCTACCAGTCACAAAACTTCCAAAACCAGGTCAACACTCCTGCACCTTCTAATCCTATGCAGTCGACCTGTTCTGACGAATTCTCTCAATTCGCTCAAACCATGAAATCACTCATGTCAAATTTCATGGAAGTGTCGGCCGAGGTTAAGTCTTCCGTTGGTGAGATAAAGAAAAACTCGGCGTCCCAAGCTGAGAGTATCAAAACAATAGAAGCTGAGATTGCACGACTTACGGCCGAAATGAGTGCAAGAGAGAAAGGGAAACTCCCAGCTCAACCTGTACCCAATCCTGGCTATTCACATCATGTGAATGCAATCACCACGTTGAGATCTGGGAGAGTGCTGGATAACCATGTTGGGGAAGAAGTTGATGATATTGATGATCCTATCAACACCCCGGCTGAGACCTTTCCTCACACACACGCTTCTGCTTCTGATTCTTGTTCTTCTACCCCACCGCCTTCTCACGAGCCTATTCTCCATTTCCCTCTAGGCTCGACACCTCAGCCCACCTCTTTTACTCCTCCACAGACGATCCCCACTTCTACTTTGGGATCGGGGCCACACACACTTCCTTCTCCTATGATGGACCCAGCGCTCATTGCTAAAGCACCTTACCCGAACCGGTTAAGGGCTAACACATCGAGTCCACTTATGGAGAAGATTATGGACATGTTCAAGCAAGTTAACATCAACATCCCTCTCCTAGATGCCATTCAACAAGTCCCCGCTTATGCGAAAATTCTTAAGGACTTGTGCACTAGGAAGAGGAAGACTCAAGTGCCAAACAAGGTCTTCATGTCCAATAGCATTAGCACTGCTTTTATCCCTCCACTACCAAAGAAACGTAAGGACCCAGGATGTCCTACGATATCGATTTCTATTGGGGATAAACACATCAATCGTGCTCTTTTAGACCTTGGCGCCAGTGTTAACCTGCTTCCTTTCTCAGTCTATGAGCAACTAGGGATCGGAGAGTTGAAACCAGCCCATTGCACTCTCCAGATGGCTGACCGATCAATCACCAAACCTAGGGGTGAACTGGAGGATGTGTTAATAAAGATCGGGGAATTCGTATTCCCTGTGGATTTTATTGTACTTGATACACAGCCTGTAGCGAACCCACGGAATCAAATTCCGGTGATTTTAGGTCGCCCCTTTTTGGCCATTTCCAATGCAATAATCAACTGTCGAAATGGCTCTATGACCCTATCCTTCGGGAATAGGTCAATAGAGCTGAACATTTACAAGATTGGAAGTGTACCCTCCGAACCTACTGCTCATATCTGTTCTGTCGACTTAATGGATGTCGACAGCAGTGAATTTGATGATCCTCCTGATACCGATCTTGACTCTTTTCATACGTTGTTGTTTGACCCAACTATGTATCATACACATACGGACTCTTCCACCGAGATGTCCGGGTCAACAACTAACACCGATTATGAACTGCTTTTAGAGTCTGAAGATCACCCCGCACTTTGTGATGACATTATTCTTCGGGGTATTGATGAAACTTTTGAGGAGATCTTCGCTGATGAACTCGCATTTCTGAATAACACGGGTGTTGAGATGAATCATGTCCCAATCACTGAAATTGAACCTCCACCCCTTCCTCTGAACTGTAAAAAGAATGCGAGTAATCCATCACATTCACTGCTTCGTCTCTCCAAAATGAGACGCACACACACTCTCTTCCACCCCTTACCCTGTCCCCACTTCTTCTTCCACCAACCCGAGCACTGCATTGAGAAAATCTTCGAATGGTTGGTGTTGATCTTCGGTCTTTGCAAAGCTTGGCATCGACCAATGATTCTTGACCCCCTTATGTGATTTTCAAAGTTTAACATTGCATAACTCAAGTTTGGGGGGGGGGAACAATTTTTCTGGCTCTTGAAATGAAAATTTTTACAAAAAATTGCGAGCCAAAAATAAGTTTGGGGGAGGGTCTTCACTTATATATTTTGCCCCCACTAATAAATTCCTCCCAGGCTTACAGGTTTTTGTAGATATAGCGGGTGGCAACAGTGAGGACACTGTTGAAAACAAGTTTGGGGGAGGTTTGTGCTTAGTTTTGCATCATTTGCATATCATTTGCATAAGCACAAAACATTTCTTTAAAACCATAAAAATTTAAAATTTTTCAAAACCCATAAAAATTTAGTGTAAATATTTTTCTTTTGGTTCATCAATTTTTGTAAATAATTTTTCAAAACCATTAAAACCTATAAAAATTTAAAAAATTTTAAAAACCATAAAAATTCAAAAATTTTCAAAATATAAAATCTTAAAAGTTTTCAAAATATAAAAATATTTAATATTTATAATAATGAAAGATTAGATAGTGAACAATTACATCCATGAGATTAGAAAATTTTAAGAAAACCAAGAAAATTAGAAGTTTTCTTATACGAACTAGTAATAAGTAGTTATGAGCCGTTGTCCCAAGGGTTAGTAAGATGAAGGACATCACTAATCTGAGGATAAAAATAAGTCTGAAAAATAGTTTCTATTCTGGAAAGCCAAACATTTTGAATGTTGATACCCTGCTATTCGCACTTACACACGTCTTAAAGCCTGGGATAGTAGAGGATACCTTGAAATGCTTTTGTCTTAAAGCCGATGTATAAAAAAAAATGAAGAAAGTGGCGAGAAAAAAAAAATGGACACTGGTTTTGTTATCACCAAGGGCAATAAAAAAATCTATAGCAAGGGTGCCTTTTCACCTAGTGCCCTAAGGCCAACTGGTCTGGGAGTCATTGCTATACCTAAGGTGGTGCAAGACGAGGAAAATACACCAAATAAGCAAGCACATGAGTAATCGGTCGGTTAGTACCTCAAGAAGTATTAACGGTCGCATGAAAGTGTGTGAGCTCATCAAAATTAAAAAAAAGTACTGAGGCTGATGGGCAAGAGTATGATAGCTTGAATTGAATTCTCCGGGTGTAGGGATGTCTTTACACACACGCAGGGTGATATGATCGATGTTTGGAATAAAGATAGGAATGAAGAATAAGACGATGTTTTATTGAGGGAGGACGTGATTTCTAACATCTTTTCATGACCATTAAGATAGGGCTCATGACAACCGAAAAGCTAGCTTAGTTGGAAACCCTAATTTTCAAGGCTTTTCTTTTACAATTCTTATCTTTAAATGTAATATTCATGATCTTCCTTTTATTATTGGATTTTGTGGGTGCAATCCGCTGAAAACCCTCAGGAGACAACACTCCTCCTACTAGGGACACCTAGAGGTTTAAAGGCTTGTTGCACGTGCTCAGTGCAATCGTGTTGCCTACGAAAGTGTGCTTTTCTCTTTCTTTGTTTTCTCCTTCTCTTTTTAATAAAACTATTCGATCGAGACGATCGAAAATAAGTTTGGGGGAATTTGATCAGTCGAAAATACTGTATTTCTAACACGGCAATTTCCCTACCTTTTGCAGTCAAGTAAAGCTATCCGGTATTCATATCACTCATACTTGCAAAACACATGTAAAATATTGGATTACTTGTACTGTACACTAAAACCAGCACTTTTAGGGAAATTGTGTGTGTTTCATGGCATCGCATCATCCTTGTATTGCGCAACTCTTGTCTCGGTGAAATTGTGCAGGAAATTCCAGAAGCAGGGCCTAATTGGGAAATGAACTAATAAAAGACACACCAATTCAAAGGCTAAAGATCTGGAGCTATACAAAAGGGCTAAATAAAAATCCAAACATCAGAATAAGGCCCATATGTTATCACCAGCCCACAGAAGAAAAATCAAGCATCAAAGCCACCAAAGGGCCGCGGATCCGCGGCCCAAGCCCCCTTGGAGCGGCGGATCCGCGGCCATTTTAGGAGATCATTTCTTCAAAATTCATCACATGCTCAATTGTAACGGCCAAAGCTTCCAGAAGACCCCAGAAGCTCCACGTGGCACATCTAGAAGGCTCGGCTCAACAAACTCTTAGAGGGAAATTCAAAATTTAAAGCTTAACTAACTCTTTGGAGGGAAATTTAAATTATTTGATAACTAACTTGTGGGGGGAATTCAAATTTCAATTCTAGATCTAAGATTTGGAAAGTCTATAAAAAGGAGCCTAGATCTAGAGGGGAAATTGTTCAAGAATTATCACCATCTTCAACCCATAAGTTTAGTGACAAAAGCTTGTGCCTCAAATTCAATTCCCATCTCCAATTCAAAATCAAGATCAACATCCCGAGAGCAATTTGAGCAAGAGAGCCTTCAACCTTTAGCAAGCGACGCCGGATTTCCAACGGAGCAAGAGATCCACACCGATCCGCGACTCAAGGAGCCGAGCGAAGCCGAAATCGACGATCTAGTTCCTTCCTTTTGTAAATTCAAGAGAGTTGTAACGAAATTTGTCGATAAATAAAGGTGAATTTTCTATATCTTGCTTATCTTTTAATTCAAGCATAATGACTAGAATTCAATTTGTGATTGTGTTTGTGATCATGATGTTTGAGTAATCTCCGCTCGTGTAGGAGTTGTGACGATCTTTAGATGATGATGATTTAGATATTTCTACAATTCTTAAATCCTATAATGTTTGGAAATTCTAGTTAATCAAATGATTAATAACCTAGTTTCGAGATGATACTTTCTTGATCGTGTTCACTCGAAACTAGGGAACAACTATTAAACATTTGATTAACTAGAAGCTAGAATTTGAATGCGATCCATCGAAAGGACAAAGGATGAGTTGCGGAATCCCTAATTTTCTAGCAAAGATCCTTAAACCTCGATTAATTTTGCATCGATCTAGTATCAATTCATTAATGGATAAGAATTAGTAATCTTTAGATCTCATCACATCTATAGATCCGATCTACTCCAACGAGCCATACTTCTAGTCTTGATTGTTGGTTGGAAATTATCTCTCATCTCTATTCTTGCTTTTTAATGTTTCTTTTAGATCTAGATTTTTCTTACTTTTTGATCTACAATTACAAATCATGAATTGTTTTCTTTTCTTTTCATTAAATTTTCAACTCATCTAATTCAAGAATTGAACGGAACTCACTTTCCCTGTGGACGATCCGCACTCATTTATAACGCGCTACATCCGACACCGTTATTGATTGCGGTCAAAATAATTTTTGGTTATGATTTCTAAAATCTATTTTCTATAACATACGACACAATCGGAAAATCGTTTCAATCAGGTCTTCAGCTGGAGGTTCTGGCTGTAACATCATCCCGACCATGTCCTGGAAGAGAAGCGCCATTCGTTTTATATTAGCCGCTTGTTCTGCTGCTTCTCTGTCCTTCTTTTCGAGGACTCTGCGGAGGAAGTCAGCATCGGTTTCTTGTTCACAACGCTGCTCTGATGACGCCTCCGGTGTTTCTTTTGGCCCGGTGAGTGCGGCCATTTGAGTTAGCATTTTCTGAAGCTTCTGTTGCTGCTCCTGGGCTTTTGTCACGGAACGAGTTAGCGGTCGGTGACCCGTAGAAGTGCGGCTTTCCTCCCTTCCGGAAGAAATATAAACAGTATGCACCGTTATGCCCCCGGACTTGGGGTGTTTAGATTCAGCGTCTTTGCGGTTTGTCGCAGTCACAGGGGCTTTCTCCGGCCTCCTTCTCTTTTGAGTGGTTGACGTTGAGGGGGCCGTCGCAGCGGGCACCCGGATAGCTGTTGCCTTTTGTGGCTTGGCAGGACGGTTTTCTTCCTACTGAACCTTCACCTTTTTCTGCCGGCGAGAGTAATCTTGATCAATTACCGACCCTTGAACCTGTCGCCAGACTTTGTAAATTTTGGAGGACAGCCGCTGAGGGGACTGCTCCGGCTTCGTTTCTGTAATATTTTCCACGGGTGGAGGAGATCATTTCAGTACGGAGGTAGGAGAGTTCCTGCGCACCTTGTTCAGCAATTCAAAGTTGTTCCCGGTTGGAACAGCAGTATTGACTTCCACCGTTGGGGATGATGGAGTTAGCCCAGAGGGGGAGTTTCCCCCAGCTTTTCTTACTTGGCGCCAGTGACGACGGCGAGCGTGTCGTGCAGATGGGATTGTTTCAGCTTGAGGGGTGACTTCTTCATGCCTCCTGTTCAGGTGAGGCGCTGCTGGTACCAGCCTCTTGAAGACCGACATTCGTTGAGCAGCAATGTCTAATCTGTCAAAGACAGACTTTTGAGCAGGAACGGGAGCCGGAGTGGGAGCCGGAACAGTCAGTCTTGTGAAGACCGACCCTTTGGCAGGAGAAGTCGTCTTGACGACTTCGGGAGCAGGGATGGATATCCTTTTCGGAATAGCCTTTTCTTGACATGCAGGCTTCATCATGGGCCCACAGGAACTTTGGCCCAATCTGGCGAAAACCGAGGCGCTGAAGCTGGACGAACCGTTGAGAGGGGCCGCAGTAGTTGTAAGCCGATCAAAGACCGACTTCTTGGGAGCTTCTTGTATTGGTATATGAGCGCTGAACTCGTTGGCGGGAGCATGGTCCCGAAAAACAATCCAGTGGTGGCCTGAGTGACCTGTTCCACCGGCATTGTGAACATGGAGGCCGCTTGGGGCCCGTAAGCTATGCCTCCAGATGAGGCGGAACGTGAGTTGTAGTTGCAGCTGGAACACTTCACGCAAGTGGACGCCATTGATCCTTCGCTTTCTGCACCAAGCAAAACGCCAAATCTTAATACCTCGAACCCAAAGACAACCATTAGCAAACCGATATTCATTCGCGAACACGACACACGAAGTGTCGAGTGGAAAAACAAAAAGGTCCTACCGGGTGTGCCAGAATCTGTTCCCCTCCGAAACACGGGAGACGCGATAAACGTCTGGTCTGAATTTCGGGGCAGATGCTAATTGGTGCTATCCGTCCACCTCTCCGAAAATGCCAAGTTGATTTATGGCACCATGTATCGAAGGTTTAAACGGATGCGGCCGATATAGCAGACTTCGTCCGATTCCCCCTCGTTTGAGGGGTTTTTGATTGGGGGGACACTCTTCCCTGCAGGTGCAAGCCCCTACAGTTAATTACGCTACCGCATCCCGGTAACAACTTTCTCCTTCTCCAGATGGTCACTTCATATCGTGGGTGTTTGTTTTGTGTTTGGTTGCCCGTGGATTGTATACGGAGACTAATTTATGTTGTCGCCCATAAGGCGTGGACTGGTCCAAATCCGCATCTTCTTAGATTTGGGTTTGGGGGTTGGGTTTAAGGATACGTTAGCCTCATTTGAGTCTAAGATCAACTTAAACGTTTGTTAAGGATACGTTAGTCTAATTTCAGACTAAGATCAACTTAACGGGATCGTTTAGATCCAACAATAGAGCATTTAGCCTCTATTGTTTAGTTTAGGGACATTGCAGTCGATTACCAGTTTAAGGACATGGTGGTCTAATGTTAGTTTAAGAACATCTTGGTCCAATGTTAGTTTAAGGACATCTCGGTCCATTGTTAGTTTAAGGACATTACGGTCTATTGTTAGTTTAAAGACATTACGGTCGAGGTTAAGGATATCATAGTCCGTGAGTTTAAAGACCTCACAGTCAAGGTTAAGGACATCATAGTCCGTGAAATGTGTGGTTGTCGGGACCGCCACCTCTCTAAAGACGTTGAAGGACTACAACGACAAATATCAAAGGAGTGAAGAGATGTACCCTTGAACCAGAGTTGATTGAGGATCTGTAGTTCAATTTGGAACTAAGATCAATTAATTAGATTATGAGCACATTGGCTCAATTAAATCTGAATTGAGGACCTATGGCCAACTTGGGCTAAGTCCAATTAAGTTTGAAATATTGGCCCTTTATTGGACGATTAGACATTTTTCTGGGTTCAGCCTCCCCCCCAATTATTTGGCAACGCTAAACAGGTGTTCTGACAATATTTTATCTTTTGTTGAGTGCTGAGCACTCATATGCCATATAGGATGATCAATTTTGGAAGGCAAGGATGTACTTGAGACTTGGTAAAAAGAGAAGTCTTGCCTCTGAAGGACTTAGCCAATTTTGGCTAGGATTGATTTGAATATAGTGTTAAACACTAACATATATTTGATGGTCACGTGTCCCCACGTGATGCGCTGAAAATAGTGTTAAACACTAAGGACAAAACGCTTAGAATAGTGTTAAACACTAAAATTGGATTGGTCGTGTGGGGCCATGTGAGGCCTCTGAAGGTGGGGGCCAGTCTTCTTTTGTTTTATTCTTAAATCTACAAATAAGTGTTAAACACTTTTAGTTTTTACGGCCGTCACGTATGGGCACGTGATAGGCACTCACGCACTAATTTTTTAAGGTGTTTATTAGGGGTCACGTGAGGACATGTGAGGGCGCCCAAATTAGAATCTGCCTTTGCCTTTATTCTCTTTGTTTTGGAGGTCACGTGGGAGCACGTGAGGCATTGCCTCAGGGATAATTCCTTCTTATTTTGGAGGATCTTTTTAAGGGTCACATGAGGGCACGTGACCTAGTTCTTTACAAGCATAGAGATCTTTCAAGTTTCATTATTTTTAAGAATTAAATTCTTTGTAGGGTTAAACCCTAATTTCGTTTTTTGAGGAATTAAATTCCTATTCATGTGGAAGAATTAAATTCTTATGTAGGGTTAAACCCTAATTTCATTTAGAGGGATTGAATTCTTTATGAATTTGGGAGAATTGAATTCTCATATATGGTTATACCCAAGCTTCGTCTGTCGTAGAAGAATTAAATTCCTATAAATTGGGAGAATTAAATTCTCATATAGGGTTAAACCCTAGTTTTATCTTGGACGAATTAAATTCCTGTGAGCTTGGGAGAATTAAATTCTCATATAGGGTTAAACCCTAGTTTTATCTTGGAGGAATTAAATTCCTGTGAATTGGGAGAATTAAATTCTTTAAACTCAATTCTCCCTCTAAGTTTTGGATCTGTATGGCAGAATCTCCCAGATGAGAATTAAATTCTCAACATGTGGGGAGATTTGCTTCTACAGATCTTCAACCTGAGAAAGAACTAAGTTCTTTTGCAGAAGAGTTAGACTCTTAGATTGGGAATTAAATTCTCTTTTTTTGCTTTATGAAGTTTTGATCCCTTTTCCCTTTTCTCGCCTAGGGTTTATTTTCTTGAGAATTAAATTCTCTTTTCTTTTCTCTCTGCTATTTGCCTTCTGAAAATTTCAAGATCCAAAATTCTCTCTCTCTTCCTCTCCTTGGCTCCTATTTATAGGAGAAGGAAAAGAATCAATTTGTTTGGTGAATCTTTCATTGAAAGATTTTTTTTTCGTAACTAACAAGATCTCACTGAATTTTATTCACCATTGGATTTCTAATCCAAAAGATATTCTGTTTGTTATTCTTGGTGAATTTTAGGGAAATCTTTTCTTGTATAGAATCTTTCCATATATTGGTAATTTTTAATCACCATTAGATTTTTAATCCAACGGTGCTCCACTTTACAGAGCATAATTCTTTTTGTTTGTTTGGAAAGATTTAAAGAAATACTTTTCTCAGTCAGGGTCTTTGATTTCTCTTAATTAGAATTTAATTCTATTAACTTATAAGGCTTTTAAAGCCCATCACGTGTTGGCACGTGACTCCTCAATTAAGCATTGAACCAGAATTCAATTCTGTTGTTTTTTAAAGAACTAAGAAATCATCACGTTTCAGCACGTGACCCTTGGTCACATGTGAGCACGTGATGCCCCATTGGGAATTTTCCTTGTTATTTTATTATACTTTATTAATCCTTTTCAGTAGGTTTAAAGGTCCATCGCGTATGGGCACGTGACTCCATTAATTGACTGTTTGATTAGAATTTGATTCTATTAAAACAGAACCCCAGGAAACCATCACGTGTCAGCACGTGGCCCTTAGTTACGTGTGAGCACGTGATACCCCATTAGGGTATTTCCTGATATTCTATCAGGGAATAGGGAGGTTTTCCAACGCTTTCGCGAAGTTCTTTAATTCGAATAACCCTTTCTCATGAACACTTGCTTAGACACCCCGTGAACAATATACCGTTAAGCGGTGTTCTAAACACAGTTAACTTCTCCTAATAAGCGCGGAGTCTTTAAACTCAAGGATTTAGTTGATTTTAAATTACTGTGCGTATGCAAGAATGTAGTTTTGTGATTTGTGGGCTACGGAAAAAAGTGATGAAGTCCTTTACTGTATCTTGTTTGGTTTCATGCCCTTAAGATACGTATTAAGATGTAAATGCTCAAATCAATAAAAGAATTCAAGAATTCAATCAATAAAGCAATTCTTTTTCTATTTCGGCTTAGGCGCTGCATCAAATACGGGTTAGTTCTCTATGCAATTTGTGTGAAGAATCCTGCAAAAGATAGAGTATTGGAATGCGTCGGATTTGAGCAAAGATGTTTGAAAATATGTACAGATGCAATTTTGGGTTTTAGAAACCCCTTTGAAGTGATTACGGGTATTCGAATGTTCGCTTGCGCGAGTGAAACTACCCGGATCTTTGGCACTGCACTTTACTAACGTTTTGGAATTGAATTTGATCCTTGCTCCGCACAATCGCTTGTCGTAATTCCTTAAAAAACTGAAATGTCGGAAAATACGATATTTAGTGTCAAAAAACGATATGTATTCCCCAATTCCTGCACACTCAAAATTATAAAATACAAGCAATACCACTAGAATACCAAGCAACTGGAGACCAAAAAAGAAAAAATCCCAAAACATCACCATTGACCCTGCGGCGTCGGATATATGAGCAATATCGCTGGTCGTTTTTAGGGTCAGATGCTCTAATTTTTGGTAGGTTCTCTAGGCTAGTTAAGTGTTCTTATGGTATAACTTGATTTTTAAAATAAATTTAAAGGTGTTAGTAGGTCTGAAGGACAGAGAACAAAGCAAAAAGAATGTTTATTGTGTTAGTTTTGAAAAAAATTGAGTTAAAAGTTAGTGAATTAGTTCGAACCAGAAATAACAATTTCTAATGATTACTAATTCCCCAGTAACGGCGCCAAAAACTTGTTGGGACCTTACCCACGTGCACAAACACGTATGTTTTGGAAATTGAATCGTTTTAAGAAAATGGATGCGCACGCGAGCTCAGTCTCGTTTTAAAATTTATAAACTGCAAGTGCACGATACGTTGTAGCGAGCCGGAAAGTACGGGTCGATCCGTAGGGAATTGTGTATTAGGTTTTGTTGTTTAAGGTTCAACAAATAATGAATTGGTTGGTTTGTCACAAAAATATAAAACACGAAAACAAAGAAAACAAGTTAAGAAAGAAATGGCCGTGGCATTGGCCCGGATGGTCGAATCGCGACGATTCCTTCGACGCTCCCTTGCTCATGAGTTGTCCATCCTTGTGTCGATCCCAGCGTGAAGCATGACTTGTCAAGGCGGTTGTGGAGCACAAGTGATCAAATTCCGATATTCGATGCAAAATACGAAACGAGTCCGTTTTATTCACTTACCATTTGTATGTCCAAGATTGAGTTATCAACACTAAGCACAAAGGTTAGCAAGCATACGACAATATCAAAAACTCAAAGTAGGGAGTGAGAGCAATTAGTTTTAGTGTTAACTTTTCTAAGTATTTGTGATAGTATAGGGTATATGAAAACCGAGGGTTTGTCAAGCACTTGGTCGTAAAATACTGTATCTCAACTTAGCAAATTTAACACCAAATTGATTTTAACTTAAACATTCTGAAATAGGAAAAAGGAGTGAGTATGGTATATGAAGAGGTTACAAAGTAACTATGGTTTCAATATACCATATCACATCAATACATAAACAATCTTTAAGTTAGAATCATGTTAAGCACATTAAACATAAACAGGAGGAGGAGGAAGGCAATGCCTTTCATCTTATTTCCTCACCATCACCACAACCAAAGAAAGATTAGTTACACATAGTAATAGCAAAAAAAAGCAAGTAAGAAAAAGAATAAACGAAACAAAGCAAAAGAAATATTATTAACACTTGAATAAGTTTAGGTACAAGATATTGGTAACTTGTTCAAACTCCATAATGAATCTCTAAAAAAAAAGCTTCAAGAGGGAAGAAGAAGAAGAAGAAACCAAGTTAAATCCCACACAACTCTCAAGCCTAAACCAAAACAAAAGAAAAATGAGAAAGGTATATTTCTATCCACATCTTACATTCCCCTTGACTCTAATCTGTTCTGTTATTTATAGACATCAAAATAGAAAAAACAAACAATATAGAAGGGATGACGTGATGCCTATAAAGTGCCAGAAGAAAAATGAGGAGGTTTGGAGCAAGGGGGACCGGTGTCGCCGGATTTATGTGGGGACTCGCCGGTCAGGATCCGAGCACTGAGGCTCGTCTTGGCATGGTGGATTTGTGTGCTATCCACAATCACTCTGATGCTGTTTGATTTATCTGTTTAAGCCTGGTTTGCATTCAGAGATTTGGAGGGAAACTTGATGCCATACATCACATTATAACTTTTTGCATTTAACACACATCACACTAACTTGTGCCCACTTGCACAAGTCATGAGTGTGCCAAGGCATCCCCCACCATGGTCCATGTCCCAAAAGAGCTAGTGCATACTTGTATTGTGTTGAACCAAAATTTTATGCACACATTTATTGCAAAAGAGCTCTTGAATATCGGTGGGTTTTCTGTTCTTATTGCGGTGTCGGCTCCCAAGCCCTATATCCGTGATATTGAGTGTGTTTCCAGTAGTTTATCACGAATACATGTAAACTGTAATTACTGAGCAGACACCGATTAATAGTACCGATAAATAACAAAATTGATAATGAATGAGAGGTATTAAAATGCAGTTTTCTGTGATGAACATCTGTCTCAGGTTTTGTCTTCACCCTCAATGGAGGGGCGGTATGTTGGATGAGTTCCAAACAAGATACCGTAGCAGACTCGACGATGGAGGCTGAATACATTGCTGCTAACGATACTGCAAAAGAGGCTGTTTGGATGATGAAATTCATTGCTGAACTTGGTGTGGTTCCTTCTATTTAAAATCCAATACCTTTGTATTGTGATAACAATGGAGCTGTGGCTTCGGCCAAGCAACCCTGATCCTATCAGTGATCCAGACATACTCTGAGGCTGTATCACCTGATCCGGGAGGTAGTTGATCGCCGGGAGATCGAGATTAGGAGAGTAGACATGAAGGATAACACGGTGGATCCACTCACGAAGGCCATCCCCCAGACACAGTTTGAGAGACTTTTTGGGATGTTGGGTATACGATACCACCCAGACGTAGTTTGAGAGACTTTTTGGGATGTTGGGTATTCAATACTACAACAACCGGCCTTAGTGCAAGTAGGAGATTATTTGGAATATGTATGCCCTAGAGGCCATTATTGTATATTATAGTGGATGCTTGGACATATATATAGAGGACTTTCTTACTCGACATGATAGTATGCTATCTGGTTGCACTTTTTCTTAATATGTACACTTGTTTAAGTTTATTGTTTCTTTGATACATGTTGATAAAGCCCTTAGGATGTTGGCTTGATTACCAGGACTATGATGCGGATCATACTAGTGGGGCTTATGTAGTCCGCAAGGACATCCTTTAAAAGTTCCTAGTCGAGGGAATATCGAGACAGGGCATCGATATTCTAGAGTAAGCTAGTGTGTACGTTTCTTGGCCCTGTATGGGGCGATGGTTGATCCCACAACCATCGGTGTTTGACATCAAAGATTTTGCACAGGTGCTCATTAGAGAATGGGTACACCGTGTTGGATATGTATGCCATAGAGGCCATTATTGTATATGTATACATATAGATGCTTGGACATATATATGTACAGGACAATCTTGCTCGATATAATAGTATGCTATTTGGTTTGACTTTATCTTAACATGTGTATGTTTTACTTGCTATTACATATATTTTATACATGTTGATAAAGCCCATAGGATCATTGCTAGACTACCTGTGTTGTGATGGCGATCATACTTGTGGGAGCTAGGTAGTCAGTACGCACATCCTTAAATGGTCCCTGGTAGTGGGAGTATCGAGACTTGGCATCGATATTCTGGAGTAGACTAGTATATACGTTTCTGGACCCCAACGAGGGGCGATGGTTTAGTCCCGCAACCATTAGTCTTTAGACCTAAGATCATATACAGGTGCTCACTGGGGGTGAGTACACCGGACGGACTCGCCGAGGACTTCCAGATGGTACTATACCTATCGTTTAATGGAAGTTCTCAGGTGACATGAGTACATGTTAGTCTTTAGACCTGAGATCATCATTTGTCTCGTGTGAGTTCCCACCGTTCTTTGACCACTACCCTACCACGGCTCTACTGAGTCGTGCAAACTGGTTTTGGTTAGGTACAGTCCCGAGCCATATGGAGGCAGCGAGCGATTGTCGGGGATTTGTCTCTCCCGGTATTGGGATTCGATATTGCACTGTGTTTGATTAGCCAGGACGATAAGACCTTGGACAAGGAAGTCGGGTTTTACTGATAGGCTGATCAGTAGTTTCCTGGATTGGTCCTGAGCCGCATCAGCACGAATTACCAGGTTATCAGGGTCTAACATTTACCCCCTAGACCCGGTATGTGATACTCTCAGACGAAGTGACCGAACTGTACGGAGATTGTCACAGGTAGGCTCAGAAGGGATCCAGATGAGTTTGCTCGTTGGCCTTCCTTTTCGACAGGTACCCCGGTAGCCGTTACGTACAGCTAGTACCGCCGACATGCTTATAGTTATGGATTTATCTAGTAACTCACTACCGGCGTGCTGTCGAGTCTTTAGAGTCCCACAAAGAGGGTTTTCCTGGTTCAGGCGAAATGATGTAGTAGCCATATTGGATAGGTGCAGGGTCTCGATCGATCGATGTACTTTGTACTTAGACTTTCGATCGGACAGTTGGTAATACTAGCCGGCTCGGGTTTGAGACGTATTATTAAATCAGGTATTGATTTAATAGTTTACATATATGTATTTCGATATGTATATTTTAGTATTATGTTCTTCGTGTTATTCTATCTCTTTAGGCATTCGTGTTTTTATCCGAATGCAGGTATGTATATACAGCAGACTCTAATCCGTATTTTTTTACAGATTACCTTCTAGAAGGTGGACACCTCATCTTGGACTTTTCCAGTTATTGATAAATGGAAATGAGGTGGAAATTAAGGAGAGGGGGAATGGTGAATGGCATGGCTTCAATAGTTCATAAATGAATTCTTTATTCATTTGTGGTTACTATTGAAGCATGGCTACACTTGTTTATTGAAAGAAATTGATACACAAAACCTTGGTGTTGATTTTTCTCACTTGTATGCTTCAATATTCTTGAGCTCCCATTTTTCTTCGTCTCCTCCCTCCTATTGAGTTTCCCCCACCTTCATCATCTTTCTCTTCACTACCCTTCTCATGAGTTGAGAAACAAGTGAAAAGGCAAGAAAGAGATAGAAAACACTTAAATCTTCATACTACATCCTAGACTACTTGGTTTAGCAACCCAAGTTCTCTAGTTGCTCCACTTGACATATTGTGAAGAGCTAGAGCCATGGATCTATAAGTCTACGGTAGCACCCCAGCTATCAATCCGAGGCCAAATGCGGAACAAAAACTTTTTACGAAACCGGAGTTATCGTAGTCTTTCACCCATCGAACCATTAACACAAACTAGCTAACTAGAAAGATGATCGAAAGGCTATACTGATCGATCCGTGTCCTTCGGTCTTTAGCCACCATCTCTAGCTCCTCGCGGTATCTCCAATCTCGCTCGATCTCCGGTCTCCTCATCGAAAAGGGCACCATATCAAGAAGTCTTTTTATGGGCTCCCGCTTCAAACCGAAGCAACTCGGACATGAAGTTTCCTAGCCGACATGTCTAAGGATAAGTAGAGAATGTGTGTGATAACTTTGTCTCTAAACATCCATTGATTCTCAACACATGAGATTGTATGGATAGAGGTTGAAGATGAAGCCATTAATGGTGATTTTGAGCTCAAGAAGAAAGAGGAAGAAGAAGAGCTTTCTTTTGTGTGTGATAAAAATGAGAGAGAGCATTAGAATATATCATCTCAAGAGCCAACCCCAACTCATATGGCTTCCCTCTCTCTCTCTCTGCATCTCAATCTCACACAAATAGTTCAGTAAACAAGTGGTATGGCACAAAAAATAATACCATGAGTCATCACCCATGCACATGCCACAATTAATGCTCCTCATGATGACTTGAGCTCATAATTACCACTAATAAACATTAATCCAAATGTTTAATCAAAAAAGAGAATGACAACATCTAAAGTAAACTCATGACGGATCACAAGGATACCCCTCACCTGTATATACATACCTGCATCCGCATTCCGACTGAATGCGAATGCAATGAGACGAAAGAAATCCAACAAATCTAATACTAGGATCCGACTTAAACCAAAGTCCACTAGTATGATCCGTCCGATCATGATCCGTGCACAAGTGCACCTATATGATCAAATCCTGCGATAAAACCATACAGCCTGTACAACGTTTCTCCCGAACTTGGGAAACTTTCTGTGGAGGACTCTAAAGACTCGTCAATACGCTGGCAGTGGGTTTAACCACAAGCACGTCAGTGGTACTAGCTGTACGTAATGGCTACCAAGGTATTGAGCAAAGGGAGGCCGACGAGCGAACTCATACTGAAACCCTACTGAGCCTATCAGTGAAAATATCCGTACAGTCCGGTCCGTTCGTCTATGAGTATCGTATATCGGGCCTAGGGGGCTGGTAAACGTCAGACCCCCAAAAGCGGTATAAGTTGTGTCGGAGTGTAGCCCAGAACACCCTGAGATACTACTGGAATACCTACCAGTAAATCTCACTTGCCTTGACCAAGGACTTCTTGTAATGGCTCTCCTAGACACATCGCGATCTCACCCCCAATACCGGGAGTGACGAAACCCCTGCCGATCTGCTCACTGCCTCTGTGTGGCTCGGGACTGTACCCAACTAAAACATGTTTGCATGAATCCTTTGATCCATGGTAGGGTAGTAATCAAAGCAAAGTAGGAACTCACACGATACAAATGATGATCTCAGGTCGATAAACTAACCTGTACACATGCCACCAGAGAACTGCTATCTGACGACAGGTATAATACCAACTAGCATGTTCCCAGCGGGTTCTGTCCAGTGTACTCATAACCCAATGAGCACCTGTATATGTCTTAGGTGAACTAACTGACACAAATGGCTTGTGAGACCGGCCATCGCCCCTCGTCGGGGTCTTGATCGTATACACTAGTCTACTCATGGAGTATCGATGCCTAGTCTTGAAACTGCCACGACTAGGGACACTTTAAGTGTAACACCCTAGTTCGTTTTACCATTCTTGATTTGATTAATTTATATATCAAGTGGTTATTTCTTGATTTATTGTTGTTATGGGTGCGAATAGTGTAATTGGTATCTGTGTTTGCATCCGACCCGACCCGCTTGCTGGAAACCCGTCTTGATTCCTGTTTATGATCTATCCCTGCTAGTTATGAGGATCCGTGCACTTTCATGTTGTTTATCCTGTTCACCTTCATTATATCTGGCATTTGCATTTTTAATAATACAAATATAAAGTCAAATAAAATATTTTAAAAATATCTAGAATGGCCTGTACCATACCTCGAACCCTGTGGTGGCATCCATATATCGTGTTCTATTGCCGTTCAGTGAAACGGACCTGTTTGGATCGCTAAGTGCATGCTACGTGCATCCGTTCTTGGGGGTATTCTTTTCGTTACCCGGGTATCGTATTTTGGTTTTGGTTGATACGTATATTATCCGTATTTTCAAACCGTATTTTAGACCCGACCTGGGCATGTTTTGGACTATTTTTGTTTTAGCCAAAATCTCAAAATATATAATATTATATCCTAATATATACTTTATCTGTTATAATATATCCTAACTTAAATTTTAAAACTAAAATATATTTTTAAATCTTTTTCAAACATTCTAAATCTACACTCACAGATCATGCCTCTCTCTCTCTCTCCTCCTTTATTACATTAATTCTTTATTTTAAACTTATATTTACCCCACGTATCCCTCTCTTTCCTCACTTCATCTTCTTCATTTTCGTATTTCTTTCCCACCTCGCGCCTCGCCTCAAAACCCGAACCCTACCCTCGCTCGCGCTCGTCACCTCTGGAGCTCGCCTCGCCGTCGACCTCGTCGACACCATCCTCCATCTTCTCTTTCTCTTCTTCCTCCTTTCCCCTCCTTCCCGACCCATCCCTTACACAACCCAAGAAACCCTGCACGAAGAAGCCAGCACCTCCGACCTCGTCTGCACCCTTGCTGGAGCTCCGACCCCGTCGTCTCCGCACACTCGACACCACCTCAACCCATTCTCCTCTCATCTCACCTGCAAACTCATAACCCCTGCACCAATCCCGATCATCTGACATCAAGAAACCATAGCACCCGTGTCCACTGTCGTCGCCATAGACCTCGCCATCGACGGCCCACACCGTCGTCGTCTCGCCTGCTTTGTCTCTATCCCCAAACACCAAACCACAGACTAACTTCTTCTTCTTCTTCCTTTTCTTTTTCTTTTTCTTTTCTTCTCTTGCTTTCTTGTATTCGCGTTTCCCGGTGATCGCCGGAGCCGTGCCATCGCCGACGATCCGGGCGACCCAGTGGATGTTCCCAGCCAGCGTGGTCACGTTCTTGCTTTGCCTGGTTCAGTTCTGTACGCTCGTGTGTGCATTGCGACGTTTACCCGACGTCGGACGCAGCGTATGTACCCCGTTGTGAGATCCGATCAGGCAATTTTATCTTGCTGCATGCTATGTTATTATATTTACATCCATATGAATAAAAAATATCATATGTTGACTGCATTGTACATCCTTATTACTGTTTTACTGTTTTCGGATAGCCGTTCGTACCGGTATCATTAATTACATATTTGGTTGCATGCAAGTTAACTTGATACATGTTATATTATTATACTTGTATCTATATTAATAAAAATATTTCATGCTTATTTCATTATGCATCCCATATTACCGTTTTAGTGTTTTACGATACCCGTTCGTATCCGTATCATTTATTATACATCTAGTTGCATGTTAGATCATATTATTTCATATTACTGTTATATTAGCACCCCCATGATACTGTGCATCTTATGTAATCATGGAGTTGTAAATGTAATCCCTGATAGATATTGTGCATCCATGTTTCACTGTGCATCCATACTTTTATCATGATTCAATACTTGCTACATTTTACTGTTGGGCATTCATTTGATACACTGTGCACCGCCTGACATGACTTGATACACTGCTTGACTTGTTACCTGATCCTGTTACTAATGCCGACAATCCTAACTTGTTGTCCCAATGGACGTATCCTGTTATCTATTCAGAAAAACCTGGACTTGCTTGATCCTGTGTTGGTATTAGCTTCAGATTTATCAATACCCGACTTGAACATATAACCTTGGCGGTAAGGGGAAATTAATGATGAAACATGACTTGTAACTCAATAGTTTTACACTTATACTGATCAGTTTTGGGGGCTAGGCCAGTCCCGGGATGCTGCTGCTGACATCATTCATCTGTACATGCTTCCTGTTTTGTACTTAGAGGCACGTCTCGGTTTGAGCCCGAGAATCTGGACCATGGTCCCGGGCATGCACGGGATACTGTTGAGTTACATCAACGATTCATTAAATTGATTTCAAAGACTTGAGAGTTATTAACCTAATAGTATAGATTACTCACCGCATGCACATACACATCACTGTTCCATATTCGTGTTACTGTTATACGCTCATTACTGTTCATACTCATGCCTACATATCTTGTTACCTCCTGATTATATTTTATTGTTTGATATTATGACGCATTGATGTCTGGGTTTTGCATGGCCCAGATCCTTTATCTCTTTCACAGGCTGATCGGGAGTATTTCAGCCGTCAGGCCGAGCAGTGAGGATCCTGTTAGTATCTAGCTTAGTTTAGTTGTATTTCCGTTCTTTCATTTCCTGATGTGAGACCGTATCCGGGACGTACTTTCCTGATGTTATTGCTTATTAGATTTATTGCTTCTGCACATTTATATTTCTTGACACGTTTATTCTGGCATATGGATATGTATTAGTTAATTTTATTTTATTTTACTGTTCTTGATATCTTATAGACAGCCGTAATGTGACTGTGGAGGGATGTTTCCTAACCATAGGTAGCATGGTTGGCTCTATCACGTGCCGATCTTAGCACACTCTGGAAAGCGGGGCGTGACAGGGTTTGTTTGGTATTAGAGCCATAGGATTTAAGTTAATCGGGTTTGATTCTTTTGTAGTTGGGTATTGGACCCAATATACGAATCGGAAAACCCGTGATTAGGAACATGTCCTACCACATTGTTGTCATGATACTTGAATCTTATCTTTCTCTTAACCTTTTATCTTGACGAGATGGAATGACTTTGCATCTCTGTTTGAAAGCCTTTTGGTTCGTTACCGTTTCTCGCTTCCTATTCCTTCTATTTTGATACTAGGATTTGGGCGACATGAACAGATTTATATGATTGTAACTATGAACTGTAGCATGATTACAATGCGGTACTCTATTTAAGTAACTTAGAGTCCCAGTCTTGATTCACTACCTTGTTTTATGATCATTATATTACCTTGCTTCTCTCTGTTTCATTGCTTACCAGTTTATGTTTGATCGCAAGTTTGAATCCCGTTTACCATGCTAATCTTCTTCAGTATCTAGGCTTCAAATGAAGTCATTTCAGGTATCCTACTTGTTCATGATTTCCCCGGATTAGCATTATTCGATTCTGGTGCATCCCATTGTTTTATGTTTTCCAAGTTTATTACTACACACTCGATTGCATGTATGACCTTGTTTAGTTGTTGGGAAAAACACATTGGGAACGGGAAGATCATATCTAGTAGTGAGTGCAAATATTATTCGGTTGTTATTTGCGGACGAGTGTTATTCACGGATTTCTTGGTGATCGATAATTGTGGTTACGATGTTGTCTTGGGAATGGATTTTCTCGGCACTTTCCATGCTCACATTGATTTTAGGGCAAAGAAAGTGATTTTACAGATTCCCGGACATCCGGAGTTTGTTTTTGCTGAAGGTAGCAGTTCTTTCGGGCCAGTCGAGTTTAGGGCTAGGCCGATAAGCGTCGTTCTTTCGTCAATGGAAGTTGATAAGGAAAAAGCTCCAGCAGTTGTTCGAGAGTTTATGGACGTGTTTGAGGACATCTCGGGTTTACCGCCAAAACGAGATGTGGAGTTCGCGATCGATCTTGTTCCTGGTGCAGTACCAATCTCAAAGGCGTACTATCCGATGGCACCAGTGGAGTTGGAAGAAGTAAAGAAGCAGGTTACCGAATTGCTAGAGAAGGGTTGGATTTGCAGCAGCAATTCACCTTGGGGGCTCCAGTTTTTCTAGTCAAGAAGAAAGATGGCACAAGGAGGATTGCATCGATTATCGAGAATTAAACCGAGTGACTATTAAGAACAAGTACCCGATCCCTCGCATTGGCGAATTATTCGAGCAACTCAGTGGCGCGAGGGTATTCTCGAACCTAGATTTGCGATCCGGATATCATTAGGTCCGAGTTAAATCAGAGGATATTTGCAAAGATGCGTTCCGAACTCGATATGGACATTATGAGTATTTAGTGATGCAATTCGGAGTCACGAATACACCGGCGATACTTATGAACTTGATGAACCGAATCTTTTCACCGTTCTTAGACCAGTTTATAGTGATGTTCATCGATGATATTCTAGTCTACTCGAGGAGCTTAGAAGAGCATGCAGAACACTTGAAGATCGCATTGTAGATATTGAGGCATCAAAGATTGTATGCAAAGATGAGCAAGTGGGAGTTTTGGCTTAAAGAAGTGATGTTTTTGGGGCATGTCGTATCCGGAGATGGAATCGCCGTTGACCCTAAGAAGATTACAGCAGTTCAAGATTGGCCGATTCCGAAGAACGTAGCAGAGATCAGAAGTTTTCTTGGACTTGCCGGATATTACAGAAGGTTCGTGGAGAATTTTGCTCGTTTAGCTGAGCCGTTGACCAAGCTTAGGTGAAAGGAAGTACCGTTCGTATGGACGGATAGATGTGCGTCAGCTTTTGAAGTGTTGAAGCAAAGATTGATAACCGCTCTTATTTTGACCGTACCAAATGGTTCAGGAGGATTGGTGATTCACAGCGACGCATCTGGGAAAGGTTTGGAATGTGTTTTGATGCTTCATGGGAAAGTTATTGACTATGCATCGAGACAGTTGAAGACCCATGAGAAGAATTACCCAACTCATGATTTAGAGCTAGCAGCTATGATTTTTGCTTTGAAAATTTGGAGACACTACTTATTGGGAGAAAGGGTCGAAGATTCACCGATCACAAAAGCCTAAAGTACATGTTCACGCAGAAAGAGCTCAACATGAGGCAACGTAGATAGTTGGAGCTGATGGCTGACTATGATCTCGATCTCAAGTACCATCCGGGGAAAGTTAGTGTAGTGCCGGATGCACTTAGTCGGTTGCCAGTAATTCGGATTTTGACAGCATAGAAGGATCTTATCGATGATTTTCAGAGATTCGAGTTGGAGATCGTGCTACCGCATTCTTTAGGACAGTTGATACAGCTGCAAGTACAGTCGTTGTTGATCAATAATATTAAATCAGCGCAGTCACAAGACCCAAGATTGCAGAAGTTTCGATAACAGGTTGAAGCGGGACTTCGAACAAACTTGTTGATTCATGAAGATGGTTTGTTGCATTATGGTAGTCGTTTGTGTGTGCCAAAAGGAGACATTCGTGAAGAAGTTATGAAGGAGGCGCACAGTTCCGCTTGTTCCGTACATCCAGGAGGCACGAAGATGTACCGTGATCTACGAAGACATTTCTGGTGGGAAGGCATGAAAAGGGAGATCACCCGCTTTGTAACGAAGTGCTTGGTGTGTCAGCAAGTTAAGGCTGAATATCAAAGGGTAGCCGGTTTATTGCAACCACTTCCAATTCCTTAGTGGAAGTGGGAACATATAACCATGGATTTCATGACAACTTTACCGCGGAGTCCAAAGGGCAACAATGCAGTTCGTGTGATTGTTGATCGATTAACCAAGGCAGCTCATTTCATTCCGTTTCGTGTGGGTGAGTTGACCGAAGCATTAGAAAAACGGTACATGCAAGAATTGTGAGATTGAATGGAGTACCTGTGAGCATCGTTTCCGATCGTTATACCCGATTCTTATCGCACTTCTGGAGGAGTTTACAGGAAAGTTTGGGGACGCGATTGAAATTTAGCACCGCTTATCATCCTCAGACAGATGGCCAGTCGGAGAGAATGATCCAAACTCTTGAAGATACGTTGAGAGCTTGCATGTTAGACTTCAAAGGTTCATGGGAGGATCATCTACACTTGGTGGAGTTTTCGTATAATAACAGCTTCCAGGTGACTATTCAGATGGATCCATTCGAAGTATTGTATGGCCGCAAGTGTCACTCACCCGTCTGTTGGGACGATATTGGAGAGCGAAGATTGTTGGTACCGGATTTGATCGTGCAAACAGTAGAGAAGGTTAATACTATTCGGAATCACATGAAGGAAGCACAGGATTGGCAGAAGAGTTGGGCAGATATATCGAGAAGACCTCTAGAGTTCGCAGTTGGTGATCTTGTATTCTTGAAGATATCACCGACTAGAGGAGTGATTCGTTGTGGGAGTCGAGGCAAGCTTAGTCCTCGATTCGTGGGGCCTTTTGATATTATTAAGCGCATTGGAGAAGTAGCTTATCGATTAGCTTTACCACCATCTTTGGTGAGTGTTCATGAAGTGTTTCATGTATCTCAACTCCATAAGTATGTTCGAGATGAGTCGCACGTGCTAGATCATTCAGAGCTGACTGTAAGGGAGGATTTGACCTATGAAGAACGACCGATGTCGATTGTTGATCGAAGAGAAAAAGTCCTCAAGAACAAGGTTATCCCTCTTTTCATGGGGGAATCGCTTGCACGAAGAATCGACTTGGGAATGAAACGACGAGATTCGACAGAAGTTTTCACACCTCTTTTCCCAGATTCATGTTTACTTGTCTTTTCTTGTTCCGGGAATTTCGAGGACGAAATTCTTTTTGTAGTTGGGTATAATGTAACACCCTAGTTTGTTATACCATGCTTGATTTGATTAATTTATCCGAATGCAAGTATGTATATACAGCAGACTGTAATCCGTATTTTATTACAGATTACCGTCTAGAAGGTGGACACCTCATCATGGACTTTTCCATTTATTGATAAATGGAAATGATGTGGAAATTAAGGAGAGGGGGCATGGTGAGTGACATGCCTTCAATAGTTCACAAATGAATTCTTTATTCATTTATGGTTACTATTGAAGCATGGCTACACTTGTTTATTGAAAGAAATTGATACACAAAACCTTGGTGCTGATTTTTCTCTCACTTGTATGCTTCATTATTCTTGAGCTCCAATTTTTCTTCTTCTCCTCCCTCCTCTTGAGTTTCCTCCACCTTCATCATCTTCCTCTTCACTACCCTTCTCATGAGTTGAGAAGCAAGTGAAGAGGTAAGAAAGAGATAGCAAACACTTAGATCTTCACACTACATTCTAGACCACTTGGTATAGCAACCCAAGTTCTCTAGTTTCTCCACTTGACATATTGTGAGGTGCTAGAGACATGGATCTGTATGTCTACGGTAGCACCCCGGACGTCAATCCGAGACCAAATGCGGAACAAAAACTTTTTACGAAACCGGCGCTATCGTAGTCTTTCACCCGGATCGAACCATTAACACAAACTAGCTAATTAGAAAGATAATAGGAAGGCTATACCGATCGATCCATGTCCTTCGGTCTTTAGCCACCATCTCTAGCTCCTCGCGGCATCTCCGATCTCGCTCGATCTCCGGTCTCCTCGTAGAAAAGGGCACCATATCAAGAAGTCTTTTTACGGGCTCCCGCTTCAAACCGAAGCAACTCGTACATGAAGTTTGCTAGCCGACATGTCCAAGGTGAAGTAGAGAATGTGTGTGATAACTTTGTTTCTAAACATCCATTGATTCTCAACACATGAGATTGTATGGATGGAGGTTGAAGATGAAGCCATTAATGGAGATTGTGAGTTCAAGAAGAAAAAGGAAGAAGAAGAGCTTTCTTTTGTTTGTGATAAAAATGAGAGAGGGCACTAGAATATATCATCTCAAGACCCAACCCCAACTCATATGGCTTCCCCCTCTTTCTCTCCATCTTAATCTCACACAAATAAATCAATAAACAAGTTGCATGGCACAAAAAATAATGCCATGAGTCATCACCCATGCACATGCCACAATTAATGCTCCTCATGATGACTTGAGCTCATAATTTCCACTAATAAACATTAATCCAAATGTTTAATCCAAAAAGAGAATGGCAAAATCTAAAGTAAACTCGTGACGGATCACAAGGATACCCCTCACCTGTATATACATACCTGTATCCGCATTCCGACTGAATGCGAATGCAATGAGACGAAAGCAATCCAACAAATCTAAGACTAGGATCCGGCTTAAACCAAAGCCCACTAGTATGATCCGTCCGATTATGATCCTTACACAAGTGCACGTATATGATCAAATCCTGCAATAAAACCATACAGCCTGTACAACTTTTCTCCCGAACTTGGGAAACTTTCTGTCGGGGACTCTAAAGACTCGTCAATACGCCGGCAGTGGGTTTAACCACAAGCACGTCAGTGGTACTAGCTGTACGTAACGGCTACCAAGGTATTGACCAAAGGGAGGCCGACGAGCGAACTCATCCTGAAACCCTACTGTGCCTGTCAGTGACAATATCCATAAAGTCCGGTCCGTTCGTCTATGAGTATCGTATATCGGGCCTAGGGAGCTAGTAAACGTCAGACCCCTAAAAGCGGTATAAGTCGTGTCGGAGTGTAGCTAGAACACCCTGAGATACCACTGGAATACCTACCAGTAAATTTCACTTGCCTTGGCCAAGTACTTCGTGTAATGGCTCTCCTAGACACATCGTGATCTCACCCCCAATACCGGGAGAGACGAAACCCCTGCCGATTTGCTCACTGCCTCCTTGTGGCTCAGGACTGTACCCAACTAAAACCTGTTTGCATGACTCCTTTGAGCCGTGGTTGGGTAGTAATCCAAGCACAGCGAGAACTCACACGAGACAATTGACAATCTCAGATCGATAGACTAACCTGTATACATGTCACCAGGGAACTGCTATCTGACAATAAGTATTATACCAACTAGCATGTTCCCGGTGAGTCCTATCCAGTGTACTCATAACCCAATGAGCACCTGTATACGTCTTAGGTGAACTAACTGACATCAATGGCTTGTGAGACCGCCCATCGACCCTCGTCGGGGTCTCGATCGTATACACTAGTCTACCCATGGAGTATCGATGCCCAGTCTCGAAACTCCCACGACTAGGGACACTTTAAGGATGTGCTTATAGACTCCCCAACTCTCACGTATATAATCGCCATCATACTGCTGGTAGTCAAGCAAGAATTTAAGGGCTCTATCAACGTGTAATAGTGATCTTTAATATCACCTAAAGCATATACACGATGATAAAGACAAAACAGATAGCATACTATCATCTCGAGTAAGACCATCCTACCGGTATAGGTCAGCCCTCAATCATTGCAATCACGTGCATGCGATCCAATAATTGACTTCGAAGGCACTATATCCAACAGGATCATATCCCTTAGGTGGATCATCTACGACAGAGGAGGACTGGAGAACAAGTTTGATCCCGGAGAATTGATGGAGCGGGAAAAGAAGGTCAAGCATGTTCAAGGTGGCCACTTGGAGCTAACAAAGAGGAAAGAATGTTAGTGTATATGCCCTAGAGGCCATTACTGTATCATACTAGTATGTATATTACTTGATGGAAGCTTGGGATATTCACAGTTGTATATACAATCTTGCTCGAAATGGTAGTATGCTACTTGGTTTGTCTCTACTTCAATATGTGCATGTGTTTCTTTTAGCATATCGCTTATATACATATTAGCAGAGCCCTTAGGATCTTTGCTTGATTACCAGCGTTGTGATGGCGCTCACACTCGTGGGGGCTGGGTAATCCATAAGCACATCCTTATACAGGTCCCTAGTCGTTGGACTATCGAGACAGGGTATCGATACTCCAGAGTAGACTAGCGTATGCGCTTCTCATCCCAGCGTGGGAGATGGTCTGTCCCACAGCCGTCAGTACGTCGTACTTGAGATAGTATGCGGGTGCTCGTTAGGTTACGAGTACACTGGACAGGACTCGTCGGGAACTGTTGGTTGGTATTATACCTATCGTAAGTTATCAGTTCCCAGGTGACATGAGTACAGCTTAGTCCGCTGACTTGACACTGTTACTTCGCCTCGAGTGTGTTCCCACTGCACTTTGATCACTACCCTACCACGGCTCAAAAGAGTCATGCAAACAGGTAGTAGTTTGGTGCAGTCCTGAAGCACTTGGAGGCAGTGACGGTTAGACAGGATTCTTCTATCCCGTTATTGGGGGTTGACATCGCGCTGTGTCTAGGAGAGCCATTACACGAGTAGTCCCTGGCCAGGGTAAGCAAGATATACTGGTAGGTTTCCAGTGTTATCTCAGGGTGTTCTGGGCTTCACTCCGACACGACTTGTACTGCTATTAGGGGACTGACGTTTACCGCCCCCTAGGCCCGCCATGCGATGTATCAGACGAACAGACCGGACTGTACGGAGACTGTCACATTCAGGCTCAGTAGGAGTTCAGATGGGGTTCACCTCGTCAGTCTTCTTATCGGTATCTACCTGGGGACCATTACGTACAGCTAGTGCCGTTTGCGGTCTATGGTTAAACCCACTACCAGCGTCGTGTCGAGTCTTTAGAGTCGCATACAGAGGGCTATTCGTCTTTGGGCAAAATAAGTAGAGGTCGCATGGTTTTGCGACAGGGTTCGTTCACATCCGTGCACTTGTACACGTTTGATGCCCGGACAGCTTATACTAGCGGGCTTTGGTTTAAGCCGGATCCTAGTATATGGTTTGGGATTGGTTTTATCTCTTTGTGTTCGTGTTCCTCAGAACATGAATGCGGGTGTGTATGCACAGTTGGTTGAGGCGGAGGAAGAGTTTTTTTTCATTGGGGTTTTGGAACTGGTGTGTATGCACAGTTGACGGTCGTCTTTTTCCAAACCCTAATGATCTTATGTTTTATCAATTAATAATATTAATTAAATGAAATTGTGTCATGGTTGGGCTTGTTGACTTGTTGACCAAGGTTGACTAGTTGACTAAGTTTGACACTTTGACCATCATCATTAGCTTTTTAGATGCTTTTTGATCTTTGCAAAATCATTTATGGTGATATGATAATGGTCTATTCAAACTAACCATCACCTTTTCATTTTTGATTAATATTATTTTGATAAATCACTTATATTTTGTTATGGTTGTAAAAACCATTTCATTCTATGATATTCACTCTCTCTCCTCTCTTCTTCTTCCTCCTCCTCTGGTTCAAGGAGATTCATTCTCATGTGTTAAGAAACCTCTCCTTGAGATAAAAATACCCTAAACCACTCTCTACTCACTCTAGGGTTGAAGGTCTAGCAAGCCAAAGACATTAGTTCTCTCAAAGTTCGAGAAAGGAGCCTAAGGCTGAACCTTCAGGTGGATCCATCTTTGACGAAAGAAGGCGACGAGGAAAGCACCATCCAACCTCTACAAAGGTTTCAAGAAGAAGGAGTTCAAGTGAGGTATAACATCTTTTCCGAGTAGCTAGCTCTCTTTAGCTTGGTAGCTAGTTTTGTTTAGAAAATATCCCGACTTTTGTTAGTCCATGTTGCCTAATGCGCTTAAAATTTGATTTTTATACCGTTTCCGCCTCCCTGCAAGAACCGGGGTCGGCAACGTGGACTTACAGTGGTATCAGAGCCTAACTAAACATAAACTAGCTTAGGTAGTAAAGTGTATAGAAGTTCGATCGGAAAAATCGCAAAACTACGCACGCAAAACCCTAAGTTTCTGTTAAAATTTTTCTGCTCTAAAAATAAAAAGTCATACTCCAAAAATCATCTCAGGGTTTTGTGAAGAAGCCCACCAAAAACGGTCGAATGATCCCTTCAAAGCGCCGCGGTTCCGCGGTAATGGGTATACATTTGCCGCGGAATCGCCGCCGTTTTGACTCGGCTCATGACCGAGTTTGGTGCAGTGGCTTTAGGTTGTGGTTTTGGGATTTTTAAGATGGTTTATTTCAGCCCAGATTTTCCAGAAAAGAAATTTGTTTTTGGGGGCCTATAAATCCGTATTTTTGATTGAACTTCACTATACTTTGACTAATCGGTAATATCTGTGATGTTTATATGTATTGAACATTGGCTAATCGCTATATGTCGATTAGTGGGGGTTGTACATATCTATGATCTGTGTTTGATAATGGTTTGTGTATATGAATGCGTTGGATTGTCGCGGTGAATAGCCGGGGTGGATGTGAGATGAGTGTTTCTTTTTCTTTCATTCATGCAATATGTAAATTGATGTAATATTATTTGTATGGCCGCACAACCGGGTCGGGATTGTAGCCGTCATTGTATAATTCTTTTTACTGTTTTTGCTCCTAGGATAGACCCATGGAGGGGTGCACAAACTACCGGGTATCTCGAAGTGCCGAATGGCCTACTCACGGAGTTGAGGGAGGTTGCTTCGCTTCGGGTACTTGGCGGGTAGTTTGCCGCACCCGTAGGGGTCTTGGGTGGGGTATTGGCTATTCACCGTGACCGTGTAATCCGCTTTTCGTTGCAGGCTTGAACGGATTGCGGATTCCTAGTATATCCAATGTATTCATCTGTGATCTGTAATGTCTATCATTGCTATATATTTATATATATAATAACTATTTAGGCGTTGCTTATGTTTTACAGCCGCGCTAGCCCAGCCCCCGCTCTGTCGTTAGTTAAGTAACCTAACGGGTGATGACGGGGCCCCGTGGCGAATGCGAATGGCATAAGCGTACGTCATATTTTGGTTGTTTTCTGCAATGGTAGGATTAAATGATGGGACGCATTAAAAGAACTAATGCAAGAAAATAAACCAAGTAAAAGTCGATTGGAACACTTTGAAAACCACTATGTTCTTTTCAAAACTAAACTTTTAAACGCGGAGCTTGAACCACTCCTTTTAAAAGCTATCTCGTTCCATCGATTATATCAAGTTCACTACGTTCATGGTTTCGCCAAAACCATTCGTAGCCCTCTATCATTTCAGTTAAATGTTCGGTAGTATTCAAGCTATGTATTTTGACCTCACGCCATGGCATAGTGATTGGTAGCTGCCGGATATTTATCTGTTGCATAGATAGAATGCGTTGGTTTGAGACAGTCGTACTGCCATTTTGGCCTACGTCAAGGGTAGGTACGGGTGGGTTCAAAATAACCAGGATAATGATGGGAAGAACTTGACATGTGGCTTATGACATTTTGACCTCACGCCAAGGTCATAAGAGCATGGGGCAAAAATCCACATCGGGAGTTTCATAAGCACTGAAACTTGCTAGCGCTGCATACCATTTGGAGTGTAATGATTCTGGTAGGATTCCTTCGGTTTTATCACACGATGATATTTGGATCCCGATCCTACTGTGAGTATATGCTACTCCTCGGGAAAACTCTCACTTAACGATCAATGCTATAAACCTAGTAGTGTCTGGAAAGGTGTTAGCGGGGCTACGCCCCAGGGAAAAGAGGTTCTTAAATTAAGGAAATTCGCGAAAGCTTTAGAAAACCTCCCTCGAAATACCGACACTGGCCTGGCTGAACGGTTAAGCAAGTATTGTACGGTGAGATCGATCCCGACTAATTCTTTCTTTACGGTTTGAGAAGGGATTCGAGAGACAGTGGGAGCCATCCTGTTTAGACAAACTAAAAACCACTCTAAACTTGCAAGAGCATCATGCTAAAGTGTTTCTTTTCTCTCTCCTAATTGCAGCGACCATTCAACATGACCGGACTTAAGTTATTACTAGATAAAAACATACTGACAGGGCCAAACTACAAAGATTGGCTCAGGAATGTCGAGATGGCAATCACTTACGACAAGTTGGGGTATATCCTTACCACCAAAGCTCCCCCTGTTCCAGGTCCCACCTCCAACGTCGCGGATTAAGAAATCCGTAAGAAATGGGAGATCAATTGCGCGAAGGCCAAATGCCTCGTGCTTGCCTCGATGGACAACGAACATCAGAGGAGGCATGAGAATATGTACCTAGAGTCTATATTTCTCCATACAAAAGAACTGTATGGAGAGCAGTCTCGTATCGCAAGATACGAAGTCGAAGAAGCTTTTTTCGGCAAGATTGGCCATCGGATCATCGGTAGCGGAACACGTGCTTAAGATGATTGGCTACATAGAGGAGCCCGCGGACCTTGGGACCACGTTGGAGAATGAACTCTATACTGATTTGATTCTCTAGTCCCTTCCTTCCACTTACGCCCAGTTTATCCTTAACTTCAACATGCAAGGAAAGGAGGTTGAACTTTCCGAACTCCTGAACATGTTGAGGAGTGCTGAGGGCACCCTACAGAAAGGTAGGGAGACATCCAATTTGTTTGTAGGAGGATCTTCCTCTTCTAGATCCAGACGAAAGCCAAGGGTAAGAAGAAGAAAGCCCCCGCCAAACCAAGAGGCGGTGTCAGTAAAGTGGATACGAAGGGAAAAGGAAAGGCAACAAAGGTAGCGGGAAAGCTGGCGGGGAAGGAAGAATGCTTCTATTGTCACAAAGTGGACACTGGAAACAAGATTGCAAGGCTTGGAAGGCCAGAACCCAGAATCTGAAGCAAGTTGCGGCTTCAGCTTCAGGTGTGTATGTTATTGAAAACTGTCTATCAATAAACTCTACATCCTGGGTATTGGATACCGGATCAGGATCTCATATCTGTAATTCTTTACGGGCGTTGAGAAAGCGTAGAGTTTTGAAGGCAGGTAACATGACCCTCAGAGTTGCAAACGGAGCTAGCATGGATGCTGAGGCCGTGGGGGACTATCATCTGGGATTGTCGGATGGACACTTTTTGGTTTTACATAGTTGTTATTTTGTACCAAATGCAACCTGTAATATAATTTCTGTATCTTTATTATCTAAAGAAGGTTATGAATTTGCATTTATAAGTAATGTAGTGAACATTCACCTTAATAAAGTATTGATTGGGTCAGGTACATTGAACAACGGTATATACGTATTAAACCAACCACAGAATTTCAATGTCTAGAATACACACAAAAGAAAGTCTCCAGAAATCAATAAAACTTTCTTATGGCATTGTAGACTGGGTCACATCAATGAGAGAAGGTTGACTAAGTTACATGTAGAAGGATATTTGGATCTGTTCGAATATCAATCGTATGCAACTTGTTAATCCTGTCTCAAAGGAAAGATGACAAAGACTCCGTTCACTGGACACGGAGTAAGAGCGAGCGAGCTCTTAGGACTCGTACACAGCGATGTGTGCGGTCCAATGTCTACACATGCACGAAGCGGTTATTCTTACTTCATTACTTTTACAGATGATTTTTCAAGGTTCGGACATGTCTTCTTAATGAAGCATAAATCCGAAGCTTTTGAGAAATTCCAGGAATACAAGAATGAAGTAGAAAAACAAACGGCAAAAGTATCAAGACACTAAGATCTGATCGAGGTGGAGAATACTTGAGTGCCGAGTTCCTGTTACTTAAAAGAGAATGGAATTCTATCTCAGCTTACTCCTCCATACACTCCGCAACATAACGGTTGTATCGGAGAGACGGAACCGAACCCTATTGGCTATGGTATCGGTCCATGATGAGTAATGCTGAGTTACCGCGATCGATCTGGGGATACGCGCTAGAATCAGCGGCATACCTTTTGAACGAGTTCCCACTAAGACTGTGCCTACCACACCATATGAGTTATGGAGTGGAAAAAACCCTATCTTCAATATCTGAAGATTTGGGGATGTCCAGTCTTATGTCAAAAAGCAGCATACGGACAAACTAGAGGCACGCTCAGTACTATGCAAGCTTGTGGGATACCCAAGAACTCCAGGGGGTATCTTTTCTATTACGCAGAGGAACAAAAAGTCCTTGTTTCTCGTAATGCCCATTTTCTGGAACATCAGTTCTTAAAAAATGAAATAAGTGGGAGCGCAATAGAACTGGATGAAATTCCAGAACCACAAGCTATTACTGAAAGCTTAGTAGAACCAGAGGGTTCGAAAGATCAGAAATTCCCACGCACTCCGCAGGAGTAGTAGGAAGTCTCATCCGCCCGAGAGATACTACGGTTTTCTCATTGACGGGGATAGAGAGGATTGCATCATAGATTGTGATGAGCCTACTAGCTTCCACAAGCCATTCAGAGCATCGACTGGGTAAAATGGCTGGATGCAATGCGGACCGAAATGGAGTCTATGTACACCAACAAAGTATGGACGTTGAACATTGCTCCAGATGGGGGTAAAACCCGTAGGATGCAAGTGGATCTTCAAAGGAAGATTGGTGTAGATGGACAGGTTGAGACCTATAAAGCTAGACTGGTTGCAAAGGGTTTTCGTCAGCGACCTGGTTTGGACTATGACGAAACTTTTTCTCTAGTAGCTATGCTGAAATCCATCTGGATCCTTCTTGCCATTGCTGCCTTCCACGATTATGAGATTTGGCAGATGGACGTAAAGACCGCTTTTCTAAATGGACATTTAGAGTAGTGTGTCTATATGGACCAGCCTAGAGGGTTCATTCAGAGTGGGAGCAGCGGAAAGGTGTGCAAGTTGCTTAAGTCCATTTATGGACTAAAGCAGGCATCGCGGAGTTGGAACATCTGTTTTGATGAGACGGTCAAAGAATTTGGCTTTATCAAAAATCCAGATGAACCATGCATCTATTGTAGATTTGTAGCGAGAACTGTAGTATTCCTCGTTTTATACGTGGATGACATTCTCTTAATAGGAAATGACATTCCTATGCTAAAATCTGTCAAAGGGTTCTTGTCACACAGGTTCTCCATGAAAGACCTGGGTGATGCCTCATACATTCTGGGTATCCGGATCTACCGTGACAGATCCAAGAGGAAATTAGGACTTTCACAGTCCAGGTACATCGACACCATACTGAAGAGATTCAGTATGGAAGATTCCAAGCGCGGTAATCTACCGGCTTGTTACGGGATCACCCTCTCCAAAGAGATGTCTCCCAAGACTAATTTGGAGAGGGATCGCATGTCTATTATACCCTACGCTTCTGCGGTAGGCTCTATAATGTATGCGATATTGTGTACCAGACCAGATGTGGCTTATGCACTGAGTGTGGTAAGCAAGTATCAGTCAAACCCTGGGGAGAAACATTGGATAGCGGTAAAGAACATTCTCAAGTACCTGAGAAGGACTAAGGAGATGTTCTTGGTGTATGGCGGAAAAGACCTCCAGATTGAGGCCTTTGCTGACTCCAGCTTCCAGAGTGACAAGGATGATTCCAAGTCCATGTCGGGTTTTTTCTTTACCCTCAATGGAGGGGCGGTGTGTTAGAAGAGCTCCAAACAGGAAACCGTTGCTGACTCAACTATGGAAGCGGAATACATCACTGCATCTGATGCCGCAAAAGAAGCTGTCTGGATAAGGAAGTTCTTGAAAGAACTTCAGGTGGTTCCGTCCATTGTTGACCTAATACCTTTGTATTGTGACAACAACGGGGCTATAGCTTTAGCGAAGGAACCCAGGTCCCATCAGAAATCCAGACACATCTTAAGGCGGTATCACCTGATCAGGGAGATCGTGGATCGCCAGGAGATCGAGGTTCGGAGGGTTGCTTCAGAAGATAACACTGCAGATCCATTCACCAAGGCCTTGCCCCAGACTCAGTTCGAGCGGCTGATCGAGATGATAGGTCTCCGATACGCCAGTACATGGCCTTAGTGCAAGTGGGAGATTGTTAGTGTATATGCCCTAGAGGCCATTACTGTATCATACTAGTATGTATATTACTTGATGGAAGCTTGGGATATTTACAGTTGTATATACAATCTTGCTCGAAATGGTAGTATGCTACTTGGTTTGTCTCTACTTCAATATGTGCATGTGTTTCTTTTAGCATATCGCTTATATACATATTAGTAGAGCCCTTAGGATCTTTGCTTGATTACCAGTGTTGTGATGGCGCTCACACTCGTGGGGGCTAGGTAATCCATAAGCACATCCTTATACAGGTCCCTAATCGTTGGACTATCAAGACAGGGCATCGATACTCCGGAGTAGACTAGCGTATGCGCTTCTCATCCCAGCGTGGGAGACGGTCTGTCCCACAGCCGTCAGTACGTTGTACTTGAGATAGTATGCGGGTGCTCGTTAGGTTACGAGTACACTGGACAGGACTCGTCGGGAACTGTTGGTTTGTATTATACCTATCGTAAGTTATCAGTTCCCAGGTGACATGAGTACAGCTTAGTCCGCTGACTTGACACTGTCACTTCGCCTCGAGTGTGTTCCTACTGCACTTTGATCACTACCCTACCACGGCTCAAAGGAGTTATGCAAACAGGTAGTAGTTGGGTGCACTCCTGAAGCACTTGGAGGCAGTGACGGTTAGACAGGATTCGTCTCTTCCGGTATTGGGGGTTTACATCACGCTGTGACTAGAAGAGCCATTACACGAGTAGTCCCTGGCTAGGGAAAGCGAGATATACTGGTAGGTTTCCAGTGTTATCTCAGGGTGTTCTGGGCTTCACTCTGACACGACTTGTACCGCTATTAGGGTACTGACGTTTACCGCCCCCTAGGCCCGCCATGCGATGTATCAGACGAACAGACCGGACTGTACGGAGACTGTCACATTCAGGCTCAGTAAGAGATCAGATGGGGTTCACCTCGTCAGTCTTCTTATCGGCATCTACCTGGGGACCGTTACGTACAGCTAGTGCCGCTTGCGGTCTGTGGTTAAACCCACTGCCAGCGTAGTGTCGAGTCTTTAGAGTCCCACACAGAGGGCTATTCGCCTTTGGGCAAAATGAGTAGAGGTCGCATGGTTTTGCGACAGGGTTCGTTCACATCCGCGCACTTGTGCACATTTGTTGTCCGGACAGCTTATACTAGCGGGCTTTGGTTTAAGCCGGATCCTAGTATATGGTTTGGGATTTGTTTTATCTCTTTGTGTTCGTGTTCCTTGGAACATGAACGCGGGTGTGTATGCACAGTTGATTGAGGCGGAGGAAGAGTTTTTTTTCATTGGGGTTTTGGAACGGGTGTGTATGCACAGTTGACGGTCGTCTTTTTCCAAACCCTAATGATCTTGTGTTTTATCAATTAATAATATTAATTAAATGAAATTGTGTCATGGTTGGGGTTGTTGACCAAGGTTGACTAGTTGACTAGGTTTGAAACTTTGACCATCATCATTAGCTTTTTAGATGCTCTTTGATCTTTGCAAAATCATTTATGGTGATATGATAATGGTCTATTCAAACTAACCATCACCTTTTCATTTTTGATTAATATTATTTTGATAAATCACTTATATTCTGTTATGGTTGTAAAAACCATTTCATTCTATTTTATTCACTCTCTCTCCTCTCTTCTTCTTCCTCCTTCTCTAGTTCAAGGAGATTCATTCTCATGTGTTGAGAAACCTCTCCTTGAGATAAAAATACCCTAAACCACTCTCTACTCACTCTAGGGTTGAAGGTCTAGCAAGCCAAAGACCTTAGTTCTCTCAAAGTTCGAGAAAGGAGCCCAAGGTTGAACCCTCAGGTGGATCCATCTTTGACGAAAGAAGGCGACGAGGAAAGCACCATCCAACCTCTACAAAGGTTTCAAGAAGAAGGAGTTCAAGTGAGGTATAACATCTTTTCCGAGTAGCTAACTCTCTTTAGCTTGGTAGCTAGTTTTGTTTAGAAAAGATCCCGACTTTTGTTAGTCCATGTTGCCTAATGCGCTTAAAATTTGATTTTTATACTGTTTCCGCCTCCCCGCAAGAACCGGGGTCGGCAACGTGGACTTACAAAGAAGACCAAAGCACTTGGATCATTTGGTGAGAGTTCTTTTATAGTAGTTAGTTCATCTCATTTAGTTTTGCTAGATAGGTTTATGGAAAGATCCGGATTAAAGATTATTCTAGTGCAATGTTCTAATCGTTAGAAAAAATTTCGTTCCGCATTTAGCCACGGTAGTTAGCCGGGGCACTAGCGTAACCTTTTATGGTATCAGAGACAGCCCATAAACCCTACACTAGCAAGTTTAAACAATGTTAAAACAACAAAACCGAAACAACTCCATAACATTGAAACCAAACTTCCCGTTTCTGTCGATTTTTTAAAGGCTTCAAAAAAATTTTTAAGCAAGTGCAGAGTGATCCTTTGACTGTGAGATGAACCCTGAACAAAAATGAATCAATTCCACCAAATTTTGGCCGGCCACACCCTTCAAAAATCCGGCCTCCCCGGTTTTATTGTGGTGGATTGCCTCGTGTTTTGGTCTGTGTTCTTATCTCGTGGAGTGTGGGTTTCAAGTGTTGTTAGTTTTTGCCCAATTTTGATTTTCTGTTGTTTTTCAGTTTGGGGCAGTTTGGAGTGTTTCGAAGTCGTTATATTTTTAACAATTGTTTAATTGTTATCAGTACTTAGATTAGTATCTGCGACCGTGAATGTCATTTGATCAGTAAACCTGTCTATCTGCTATATGTTTTTTTAGACGAGTTTGCGAACATGACATTCACGTTGATGTTCTGTGATTGTGCTGATATTATGGTTGGATTGTCATGGTGGATAGCCGGTAGTGTAATGATTTAGAATAGTTTGTATTCATTTGTACATTTGTTATTGCGGGGCAAGCGTCCGACATATGGAATGCCGTCTTTACCGGATTGTATATTATTTGTTTGGGGCACGACCGGGTTGAGGTCGAAGTCACCATTTGTACATATTAATTTCATTTTCTGTTCTAGGATTACCCTGCGGTGGAGTGCACGAATAGCCGGGTTTTATAAGGTAACAATCCCGCATCTCATGGCGTGAGACGGAGGGGGATTCATTCTAGAATTGGCGGGCTATTCGCCGCACTCGTGGGGAGTGTAGGATGACCCACGGAGGGGCGCATAAGTTACCGGATTTCGTGAAGTGCTGGGTGGCCCATTCACTTTGTTGAAGGGGGTTGCCTCACTTTTAGAATTGGTGGGTAACTTGCCACACTCGTAGGGATCCAGGTTTTCATTGAACAGGCTATCCACACGACCGGGAACGTCCGGATTTATTTGCGGCTCAAATGAAACCCGGGGATCCAAGATTATCCACCATTATGTATTGTTGGCTGTGATTCTGTGATGTTGCTTATTATCATGCTTGGGACGAATGTTATATATACTTATATATATACTAGTAGATGATGTATATGTTTTGCACCCACGCTAGTCCATCCCCCGCTCTGTCGTTAGTTAAGTAACCTAACGGGTGATGACGGGGCCCCATGGAGAATGCGGATGGCATATACGTACATCGTATTTTCATTCTTTTTTGGTGTTATAGGATTAAACTGATGGCACCGCATTAATTTTGATTAATGCAAGATAACAAACCTAAAAGATGCTGTTGGAACAAATTTTGAAAAACTGTAGTTATATTCTTTCGTTTTGCACAGTGGTATTCGGTCATGAATATCCAGCACCTTATTCCAGGAGGCAAGAGCTGAGATCCCATCATAGGGAGTGACCTCTTGAGCGAAAGTTTATATTGTAGATTACTCGGTTTTTTCAAAAACAGAAGTTTTTTCAAAAGCGGAGCTTAAACCACTCCTTTTCAAAACTACTCAGCTTCCTTCAACGATACCAAGTTCATTACGTTACTGGGTTTTTCGCCAAAAACCTAGTCGTAGACCTCCATCATTTCTTACAAGTATTACTTAGTATCCATGCTTTATATGTTGACCTCTATCAAGGCATAGTTAATGGTAGCTAAGCAATGCTCGTATGTTGCATAGATAGATGCGATTATTTAGGACAGTCGCACGGTCATTTTGACCTCTGTCAAGGACTTGTGCAGGTGGGTCTACATCAATCAAGGAGAATGACGGGTTGAACTTGACTTGCGACTTATGACATGTTCACCTCTGCCAAGGTCATGAAGCCGCTTTCGGCAAAAATCACATCGGGAGTTTCAAATATATAGGAAACTTACAAATTTAGAATACCTTCTGGAGTGTGGTGACTAGAGTGGATTCAATCTAAGTCATCACACAATGATAGTTGGATTCCGATCCCACTGATGTGGAGGATTACTCTCGGAAATTTTTTTCACTTAACAATCAATGCAATAAACCAAGTAGGTGTCTAGAACAGTGTTAGCGGGGCTACGCCTCCAGGGAAAAGAGATTATGTAATTAAGAAACTTCGCGAAAGCGTTGGTAAACCTCCCTCGAAGTACCGACACTAACCTAGCTGAATGGTTAAGCAAGTTTTGTGATGTGCGATTAATCCTGACTATTTCTTCTTTTTAAAGGGTTGCCTAGCATGGCAGTAAGGTTTCGGGAGGCATCGTCCATGCTAATTTCAAAATTTTGCCGTCTAGCTAACCCTAACCATAGAATCTTTACTAGAAAATGCGACGATACGATATGTAAACTAATTTACATCTAAGTGAATGAGGAATACAACCTTTGTAGACCGGTCCTTCACTTCTAATGCTCCGTGTAGTAGTCCCTTCGCTAGAAGTCATGAACAACCAAGCTCTAGAAAGGGTTCTCCCGGAGAAATGAACAAGCTTGCTCGAAATCTCCGAGGCCGAAGATGATCTACGTCTAGGAGACTCAAGCTCATGCTACCTATTCACTAATATGTGAATTAGTGAAGCAAACACCCTAAACTAAATGGCTAATAGTAGAGGATAATGAAGTAGGAAATGGGCTCTCTTTAGTTTTCTTTTTCTCACAATATTTTCTCACCTTAGAAAAAGCTAGCATGCCTCTTCTCTCATGAAGAAGAAGATGAAGTGATGAGATGAAGAAATGAACTCATAAGGTGAGAATAGCAACCTTGGGTGAGTTAGTGTCATACACTAACTCATGTAGAGATTAAACCATGGCTAACATTAATGGTTAGGTTAATAAATATCTACAAGTAAAACAAAAGGAGTGGACTTGGTCAATGGCTCCACAAGCTTCTACAAGCATCAAGCATGTGACTTAATTCCACTAATTTTGATTTACTTTAAATAAATAAAACCTTAACATTATTATTAGAATGGTGTGAGTCTCATACACCCATGAAGCATGTGTCATCATGCATCACACAATAAAATGTACACTAATATATATCACATATATACTAATGCACACTCAAGTGTGAATAGAAATCATACGTGAGCTAATATTAGTTAATGTATATTAATATATCAAATATATAATTATACATTAAATTATTAAATCAACACTTGATTAATAATCCGGCTATATCACATATAACCGACTAATATCAAATGTAACATCATATCGAATCAACACTTGATCCGATAACCCAACTATATCATATATAACCGACTGATATCACATATCGCTAGAATATAACACAATAGCACATACTGTATTAATCTCGGTCTCGCACATATCACATATGCGCTCCTACTTCGTTTCGCATGAACCAGGAAACCTCTGTGTCGGACTCTAAAGACTCGTCAATATGCCGGCAGTAGGCGATGATCATATCAAACATCCAGAAGCTACAAACGGTCTGCTAAACGTAACGGCCACCCGGGGACTGAGCGATCATAGGATCAACAAGCAAGCCTTCTCATACTCCTGCGACTCCAAAAAATAACACTACCGTACAGTCCGGTCTCTTCATCTGATATGTCGCACATCTCGTCTGGGGGTGATAAACGTCAGACCTTAATAACTCGATAAGTCATGCCGATGTGAGGCTCAAACGGGTGGAGAAACTACTGATAACACTTACCAGTAAATCTCAGAAACATCCCTGGCCAGGGACTTCCTGTTATAGCCAATCGAGCACAGCGCAACATCAGCCCCCAATATCGGGAGAGACGAAATCCCCTTCTATCGCTCATTGCCTCCATGTGACTCGGGACTGTACCCAAAAACCACCATTTTGCAGGTTCTCTTGAACGTGGTAAGGTGGAAATCAAATCAAAGTGGGAATCACACAAGTCTCTATGACGATCTCGGGTCGACAGACTAATCTGTACCGGTGTCACCAAAGAACTGCCATCTGACGTGAGGTATAATACCATCTAGGAGTTCTCGGCGAGTCCGTCCAGTATACCCGTTCTCTACTGAGCACCCGTATATCATCTCTAATGTCAAACACCAATGGATATGGGATCATCCATCGTCCATCTACATGGGTCGAGAAGCTACACGCTAGTCTACTCTGGTATATCGATGCCCCGTCTCGATACACCCACGACTAGGGACAATAAAGGATGTACTTACCGACTACCTTTGTCCCAGTAGTATGATCCGCATCATAATCCAGGTAGTCAAGTACACATCCTAAGGGCTTTATCAACATGTAACAGAGAGACAATTAGTGTACATGTTAAAATAAAGAGTAACCAGATAGCATATTATCATATCGAGCAAGAAATTCCTCCCTATGTATGCCCAAGCATCCACTATAATATACATCTCATGTACAATAATGGCCTCTAGGGCATACATATAGCTAACAATCTCCCACTTGCACTAGGGCCATCTATAGCAGTGGCTATAGTATACCATACTCAACCATCCCATAAAAGTCTCTCTTGGGAAAAATACTTTCTGAGTGGATTCGCCGTATTGTCCTCTGAGTCTACTCTCCTAACCGCGATCTCCCTGGAGATCAACCATCTCCATGATCAAGTGATACTGCCTTAGAATATATCTGGGTCACTGATAGGACGGGGGTTCCTAGGCATAAGCCAGAACTCCATTGTCATACAATGGTAGGAACGAAGTTCATCTCATGAACTAATATACATCCAGACTGCCTCTTTGGTAGCATCCTTGGTAGCAATATTGTTAGATATATGTATGCCCTAGAGGCCATTATATGTATAGTGGATGCTTGGATGTGTGTGTGTGTGTGTGTGTGTGTGTGTGTGTGTGTGTGTATGTATATATATATATATATATATATATATGTATGTATGTATATTTGATATATGACTTTCTTGCGCGACATGATAGTATGCTATCTGGTTTTACTCTATCTGACATGTTTGCTTGATACTGTTCATTTAATACATGTTGATAAAGCCCAAAGGATATTTGGTTGGCTTCCATGGCTATGATGGAGATCATACTAGTGGGGCATGTGTATTCTATAAGCATATCCTTAAAATGTTCCTAGTCGTAGGTATATCGAGATAGGGCATCGATATTCCAGAGTAGACTAGCGTATACGTTTTTTGACCCATATGATGGCCGATGGATGATCCCATATCCATTGGTGTTGTGACATCGAAGATTGTATACGGGTGCTCAGTGGAGACTGGGTACACTGAACGGACTCACAGAGAATTCCTATATGGTATTATATCTATCGTCGGATAGCAGTTCTCTGGTGACACTGATACAGGTTAGTCTGTAGACCCGAGATCGTCATAGAGTCTTGTGTGTTCTCCAACTGTACTTTGATTTCCACCCTACCACGGATCTACCGAGTCGTGCAAACAGGTGGCTTTTGGGTATGGTCTCGAGACACATGGATACAATGAGCGATAGGAGGGGTTTTATCTCTCCCTGTATTAGGAGTTGATGTTGTGCTATGTGCGATTGGCTCTGACTTAAAGTCCCTGGCCAGGGCTGATGAGATTTACTGATAAGTGTTATCAGTAGTTTCTCGACCGGTCATAGACCATATCGACATGACTTATTGAGTTATTAGGGCTCGACGATTCCATCCCTAGAGTTGATATGCAGTATATCAGACGAAAAGACCGGACTGTACAGTAAGTGTTGCCAATGGCTCAACGGTAGTTTTGACGGGTTCGCTTGTTTTTCTTCTGGTCTCTCAATACCCGGGTGGCCATTACGTTTGGCTGACCGCTTGCGGCTTGTAGGTGTTTTGATATGATCATCATCTACTGCCGGCGTATTGACGAGTCTTAGAGTCCCACACAGGATTTTTCTAGCTCAGGCGAAATGTTGTGGTGTGCATATGAGATATGCGCAGGAGCTCGATTAATTACGGATATGTGATACCGTATTTTAATTGGACGTTCGATATTTGTCGGGTCGCATTTGATGTGACCGATTTATTAAATCAAGTGTTGATTTAATATTATCTTTACGCTCACTTTTAATTAACCCTTTTTCTTTTGGATGTATGCATGTATGTTCACACATACACATGATGATGTGCATGCACACATACATATGTGTCATGGTTGATGATACAAAATAGATGGCAATATAAGACTCACATGGTTACTAAATATCAAGATTTTTCTTAATGGATTAAAGAAAAAGGAAATTAGATTAATGACTCATTTTCTACACACTTCTTCTTTGACCTTTGACTTTAACCATGGTTTAATTTCCTTTTGTCATTAACCAATCCATATAATATCTAGATATTTAACCAACCATGGTTATATGTGAGAGAGTCTCATATATAATATTTTCTTTTTCATTTTAGAAAATAAGTTTTCATTATTCACACAAAAGCTTTTGCCATCTTCGTCTTCCTCCTTCACCAAGCACTCTTGAGTTTTGTTTTGAGTGAGGAGATTAAAAAGATAGGGTTTTTAAGTGAGTTTACATACCACACAACCATTCTACACTACCCTAGCCCTTTAGTGTAGAGTGCTTGCTTCATTTTGTAAAGCTAAGAGCCTGTTCTAGGAATCTCCGGGTGAATCATCGTAGACGACAAAGGGCCTCGAGCGGAGTCGTTCGAAACCTTGTACAAAGCCGTTGGAGTCCTAAAGACCGAAGGAGTTGGCTACAAAGGTTGTATTTCCTTTTCCTTTACTTTAGACTTCACATAATTTTGTTTTTACCCTAATCTCTAGTTACGATTCGTAGTTCGTTTGTAATAGCGCTCTAAAATTTAAAAAGTTTACTACTTTATCATGTTGTAACCATACGAGAGGCACAACTACACACCAACATGGTATTAGAGCCTAGCTAGAGCTTTAGGATAAGCCGGACGATGTTTAAAAACTCAATCCAAAAGTTGGAATTTTGTAATTAAAAATGTGCAGAAAATAGAGCAGGGTTTTCTATGGATCCCCAAAAAAAACGAGCGCCTAACTAGACGTAAGGACCACGGAACCGCGGCCAAATAGGTGTATTTGCGGCGGTTCCGCGGCGTCATTGGTGAGGCTTAGACCATGCGCTCTTGCGTTGATCCGTAGGTACTTTATATGCTCTCTGGGAATTTTTTATGCAGGTTCAAGTGTTGAGATATGTTACAACAGTGGGTATGTTGATTTGTTGATTGATATATTTTAACGTCGTCTATGATTTTCAATTGTTGATGTTATATGATGTATAGGATCGTCTTGATTGAATGGTCGGGGGTTTTATGTGAGACAAGAGTTTATCTTTTCATTCATATAAAATTCATTGTATATATTATTCTTTTATTGGGGCACATCCGGGTTGAGGATGATGTCTCCATTGATGTATATTTTACTTTTCCGCATTAGGATAGACCCAAGGAAGTGAGCACGAGTGACCGGGTTCTGCAGTTCAGTGGGAGGCCATCTCGAGGAGTCGAGACCGGGTCTCCTAAACTCCAGAATTGGAAGGGTCACTTGCCGCTCTCGTAGGGGTCTAAGGGTGTGGGCTTGGCTATTCATCACGACCGTGGAATCCGTATTTTCTATCATAGGCTAAATAGAAAATACGGAGTTCCTAGTATATCATATATTTTCATATATGTGTTTCTACTGCTGATTGTTCTGTGATGTGATTGCACAATATCTAAGACGGATGTGATATTGTTATATATGTGATATGTAATACTGCTTTTCATTTCGTTCTGTAATGGATTAGGAAATTAAATGATGGGAATACATTAATGAGATTAATGTAAAAGAAAAAGAAACCTAAAGAAGTTGTAGAATCGGATTTGAAACCCACTCGGCTCTTTTATGAAAAAGCAAGTTTCAAAAGATGCGGAGCTTAAGCCACTCCTTTTCTAAAAACAATTTAGATTCTACAACTAAATCAAGTTCAAAACGTTAAAAGTTTTCATAAAAACCATCCGCAACCCTCCGTCATTTTAGGAAGCAGAGTACTTAGTATTCGTACTACGTATGTTGATCATAGTCAAGGCGTAGTGAACGGTAGCTAAGTGATGTCTTCCTATAAGCATATGATGCGATCTGTTAGGACATTCATGTGATTATGTTGATCATAGTCAAGGGTCATATGGGTGGGTCTACTTAATCTCGAAATGACGGGTAGAACTTGACTAGTGCTTATGATATGTTGACCATAGCCAAGGTCATAAGCATCTAGGGGTAAAAACTATATCGGGAGTTTCAAGAGTTGAAATTTGCAATGAGATTGCATACCATCTATATGATAGTTGGATCCCGATCCCACTGTGAGTAAGAGTTACTTCAAGGAGAGTTTTACACTTTACAATTAGCTAATCCAGTAGGTGTCTAAAAGGGTGTTAAACGGGGTTTCTACCTCTGGGAAGACGAGGTTTATTTAAATTACATTCGTGCGCAAGTACGGGGAACCTCCCTCAAGTACCGACACTGGCCTGGTTGACCGGTTGGTGAAACTGTAGAATGTAATTAATCCTGGCTAGTTTTCTTTTTAGGTTTTGAAAGAAAATTTGATAAAAGCAGTGGGAGACATCGATTAGATAAGATAATAACCAATCTGATCTTTGCAAGAGCATTTCGCTGAGTGTATTCTTTTCTCTCTCCTAATGGAAGATACCGATGACGGGACTTAAGCTTCTTTTAGAGAAAAACAAACTGAATGGACCAAATTATAAAGAATGGTTGAGGAACTTGAACATTGCACAGACATATGATAAAGTATCATATGTCCTCACAACCAAAGCCTCACCCGTCCCAGGACCTGAATCATCTGTTTCGGATAAGGAGATCCGAAAAACATAGGATATTGATTGCAAGACGGCCACGTGCCTCACGCTTGCTTCTATGGACAGTGTCCATCAGAAACAGCACGAGAAGATGGATATACAATCCATCATTCTTCATACAAAGGAGTTCTATGAAGAGCAATCTCGTACTTTATGATACGACACATCTAAAAAGTTGTTTCAGATGTGGTTGGCCCCCGGTGCATCAGTAGGAGACCATGTTTTGAAGCTGATTGGTCTTATAGAAGAACTTGAGAAACTGGGATGGACTATGGATAATGAGCAATATACAGATATTGTTCTACAGTCTCTCTCCCCCGCCTTTGCTCCGTTCATAGTGAACTTCAATATGAATGATTTGGAAAAATCATTAGCTGAACTTCTCAATATGTTGAGAAATGCAGAGAGCACGCTTAAGATAGCGAAAACTCCCGCTCTACTTTATGGGTCATCTTCCTCTTTAGTTCCAAAAGCCAAGGCGAAGGGAAAGAAGAAGAAGAATCCCACCAAGCCGAGAGGTGGAGTTCAAAATGCGAAGGGGAAAGACAAATCTGGGGCCACGGGAAGTGGACAAGGAGAATGTTTTTACTGCCACAAGTTGGGACACTGGAAACGCAATTGTGCTTTCTACCTTGCAAATCTCAAGAAGAAGAAGCATGATGATGCTTCCGCTTTAGGTGTGTTTGTAATTGAAAACTGTTTTTTATTAAACTATACATCTTGGGTATTAGATGCCGGATCTGGTTCTCACATCTGTAATTGTATGCAGGGATTGAGAAACAGTAGAGTTTTGAAGCCTGGGGAACACACTCTACGAGTTGGAAATGGTTCCAATGTACATGCTGTATCCGTAGGAGAGTATCATCTGGGGTTGCTTTCAGGGTGTATTTTGGTTCTGAACCCTTGTTATTTTGTACCTGGTATGCTATGTAATATAATATCCGTATCTTTGTTGGACAATGAAGGATATCATTTTGTGTTGCAAAATAATGTTATGAACATTAACTTAAATCAACAGTTGATTGGGTATGGTACATTAAGTAACGGGATTTACGTCCTAAATCAACACACAGTATTCAATATACAACATACAAATAAAAGAAAGATTTCAGATATAAATGAATCTTTTCTTTGGCATTGTAGACTTTGTCATATTAATGAAACAAGACTAAACAATCTACATAAAAGTGGATATTTAAAACCTTTTGAATATAAATCTTATGCGACTTGTCAGTCTTGTATGAATGATAAAATGACCAAAACTCCGTTTACAGGACACGGAGAGAGAGCTACTGAATTCTTAAGCCTCATACATAGTGATGTATGCGAACCAATGTCTACACATGCTAGAGGCGGTTTTTCATACTTCATTACTTTTACTGATGATTTCTCAAGATTCTTACACGTGTTTTTAATGAAGCATAAATCCGAAGCTTTCGAGAAATTCAAAGAGTACAAACTTGAAGTAGAAAAACAAACTAGCTCGAGTATCAAGAAACTTCGATCAGATCATGGTGGAGAGTATTTAAGCACTGAGTTTTCAGACTTCTTAAAAGAGAATGGGATTATCTCTCAGCTCACTCCTCCGTACACACCACAGCACAACGGTGTGTCAGAACGGAGGAATTGTACCCTATTGGATATGGTACGGTCCATGATGAGTGATGCTAAGTTACCACTTTCCTTTTGGTGACATGCATTAGAGACGGCAATTTATCTATTGAACAAGGTTCCATCAAAGACCGTTTCTACCACTCCATATGAGATATGGTGTGGAAAGAGACCATCTCTTAAAAGAGTTAGGATATCGGGTTGTCCGACTTATGTCAAAAAGCAAAATCTGGATAAACTCGAGACACGATCGGTCCTGTGTACATTCGTAGGATATCCAAAATATTCATATGGATATCTTTTCTACCACAAGGAGGAACAAAAGGTGTTTGTTTCTCAACATGCCACATTTTTGGAAAATGAAATTTTTACAAATAGTACTGATGGCAATACGGTAGAACTAGAAGAGGTTCTAGAGACACAAATTACTCAGGACAAATTGGTTGAATCTGATGTTGCAGTAGAACATCAAGAACCTCAGCCGCTCCGGAGATCTAGTACAACTTCTCGCCCACCGGAGAGATACTATAGTTTACTCATTTGTGGTGATAGAGAAGATTGCATCATGGATGATGATGACCCTACTAGTTTTCAGCAAGCTATCACAAGTGGTGACTCAGTGAAGTGGGTGGATGCCATGAGATCCGAAATGGAGTCCATGTACACCAACAAAGTATGGACTTTGGACATTGCTCCTCCTGGAATAAAACCCGCTGGGTGAAAATGGATCTTTAAGAGAAAGATTGGTGCAGATGGACAGGTAGAGACCTATAAAGCAAGGCTTGTAGTGAAAGGTTTTCATCAAAGACAAGGACTAGACTATGATGAAACTTTCTCTCCAGTAGAAATGCTTAAATCCATTCGGATCCTACTTGCTATTGCCGCTCACTACGACTATGAAATCTGGCAGATGGACGTTAAGACTGCATTTCTAAATGGTGATTTAGAGGAATGCGTTTATATGGATCAACCAGAGGGCTTCATTGACAGTGGGAGCAGCGGAAAAGCATGTAGATTGCTTAAATCCATTTATGGATTAAAGCAGGCCTCACGGAGCTGGAACATCTGTTTTGATGATACAATCAAAGAGTTTGATTTTATCAAAAATATAGATGAACCATGCATTTATAAGAAGATTGTAGGGAGTACTGTCACATTCCTCGTATTGTACGTAGATGACATTCTCTTGATAGGAATGACATTCCTATGCTACAATTGGTCAAATCATTCTTATCACAAAGGTTCTCCATGAAGGACCTGGGTGATGCCTCGTACATTTTGGGCATAAGGATCTATAGAGATAGATCCAAGAGATTATTAGGATTGTCCCAATCGAAGTACATTGATACTATACTAAAAAGGTTTAGTACGGAAGATTCCAAGCATGGTGCCTTGCCCGCATGCCATGGAATCACTCTCTCTAAGGACTTCTGTCCGAATACTGATGAAGAGAGAGCTCGCATGAGCATTATACCCTACGCTTCAGCCGTAGGATCTATAATGTATGCAATGTTATGTACTCGCCCTGATGTAGCTTATGCACTAGCTGTAGTAAGCAGGTATCAATCCAACCCAGGGGAGCAACACTGGATAGCCGTGAAGAAAATTCTTAAATACTTACGAAGGACAAAAGAAATATTCTTGGTGTATGGTAATGGGGATCTCCAAATGGAGGCCTTTACCGAATCCAGCTTCCAAAGTGATAAGGATGACAGTAAATCCATCATCAGGGTTTGTATTTACCCTCAGTGGAGGGGCGGTATGTTGGAAGAGTTTCAAACAGGATACCGTTGCAGACTCCAGATTGGAAGCTGGGTATATTGCTGCAAATGATGCTGCCAAGGAAGCCATCTGGATGAGGAAGTTCTTTGCGGAGCTAGGAGTAGTTCCAACCATTATTGATCCAATACCACTGTATTGTGATAATAATGGATCTATGGCATTGGCCAAAGAACCCAGATCCCATCAAAAGTCCAGACACATCCTCAGGCGATATCATTTGATCTGGGAGATAGTTGATCGCCATGAGATCGAGATTCGGAGAGTAGATACAAAGGATAACACCACAGATCCACTCACTAAGGAACTTCCACAGCTGCAACATGAGTGACTTTTTGAGATGTTGGGTATGAGATACGCCAATAATTAGCCTTAGTGCAAGTGGGAGATTGTTGGACATATGTATTCCCTAGAGGCCATTATATGTATAGTGGATGCTTGGACATGTATATATATATATATATGCATATTTGATATATGACTTTCTTGCTCGACATGATAGTATGCTATCTGGTTCTACTTTATCTGACATGTTTGCTTGATACTGTTCATTTAATACATGTTGGGACATGTGTAGTCTATAAGCATATCCTTAAAATGTTCCTAGTCGTAATTATATCGAGATAGGGCATCGATATTCCAGAGTAGACTAGCGTATACGTTTCTTGACCCATATGATGGGCGATGGATAATACCATATCCATTGGTGTTGTGACATCGAAGATTGTATACAGGTGCTTAGTGGAGACCGGGTACACTGAACGGACTCACAGAGAATTCCTATATGGTATTATATCTATCGTCGAATAGCAGTTCTCCGGTGACACTGGTACAGGTTAGCCTGTAGACCCGAGATTGTCATAGAGTCTTATGTGTTCTCCAACTGTACTTTGATTTCCACCCTACCATGGCTCTACTGAGTCATGCAAACAGGTGGCTTTTGGGTATGGTCTCAAGACACATGGAGACAATGAGCGATAGGAGGGGTTTCGTCTCTCCCGGTATTGGGAGTTGATATTGTGCTATGTGCGATTGGCTCTGACTTAAAGTCCCTGACCAGGGCTGATGAGATTTACCGATAAGTGTTATCAGTAGTTTCTCGAGCGGTCATAGACCATATCAACATGACTTATTGAGTTATTAGGGCTCGACGATTCCAACCCTAGAGTTGATATGCAGCATATCAGACGAAGAGACAGGACTGTACGGTAAGTGTTGCCAATGGCTCGACGGGTGTTTTGAAGGGTTTGCTTGTTTTTCTTCTGGTCGCTCAATACCCGGGTGGCCGTTACGTTTGGCTGACCGCTTGCGGCTTGTAGGTGTTTTGATATGATCATCACCTACTGCCGACGTATTGACGAGTCTTAGAATCCCACACAGGATTTTTCTAGCTCAAGCGAAATGTTGTGGTGTGCATATGAGATATGCGCAGGAGCTCGATTAAATACGGATATGTGATACCGTATTTTAATTGGAAGTTCGATATTTGTAGGGTCGCATTTGATGTGACCGATTTATTAAATCAAGTGTTGATTTAATATTATCTTTAAGCTCACTTTTAACTAACCCTTTTTCTTTTGGATGTATGCATGTATGTTCACACATACACATGATAATGTGCATGCACACATACACACATACATATGTGTCATGGTTGACGATACAAAGTAGATGGCAATATAACACTCACATGGTTACTAAATATCTAGATTTTTGTTAATGGATTAAAGAAAAAGGAAATTAGATTAATGACTCATTTTCTACACACTTCTTCTTTGACCTTTGACTTTAACCATGGTTTAATTTTCTTTTGTCATTTAACCCATCCAAATAATATCTAGATATTTAACCAACCATGGTTATATGTGAGAGAGTCTCATATATAATATTTTCCTTTTCATTTTAGAAAATACGTTTTCATTATTCACACAAAAGCTTTTTCCATCTTCATCTTCCTCCTTCACCAAGCTCTCTTGAGTTTTGTTTTGAGTGAGGAGATTAAAAAGAAAGGGTTTTTAAGTGAGTTTACATACCACACAACCATTCTACACTACCCTAGCCCTTTAGTGTAGAGTGCTTGCTTCATTTTGTGAAGCTAAGAGCTTGTTCTAGGAATCTCCGGGTGGATCATCGTAGACGACGAAGGACCTCAAGCGGAGTCGTTCCAAACCTTGTGCAAAGCCGTTGGAGTCCTAAAGACCGAAAGAGTTGTCTACAAAGGCTGTATTTCCTTTTTCTTTCGTTTAGACTTCACATAATGATGTTTTTACCCTAATCTCTAGTTACGATTTGTAGTTCGTTTGTAATAGCGCTCTAAAATTTGAAAAGTTTACTACTTTATCATGTTGTAACCATACTAGAGGTGCAACTACACACCAACAGATATATCCAACCTTTTTTGCCACGGGATATAGCTTGGAACTCTTCCAACGTACCGTCCCTCCACTGAGGATAAATACAATGCCCGTGTCTCGACCTTACCACCCTGGAAGCCATCTAGTGATTCTCTCCAGGATCGATTGATACGATCTTTCTACACCTATTGAGAATCCTAACATCCATTTAGATCTATCTCATAAATCCAAAACCCAGGAGTTAGGAGGTATCACCTTGATCCTATATGGAGAATCCTTGTGATAAGAGGAGATTGACCAAGTGCAGCATAGGAAACTCCTTTCCTATTAAGAGTATGTCATCCACGTACAATATGAGGAAGACCAACTTACTCTCTACAACCATTTTTGTATATACAATGTTCATCTACCATTTTGATGAGTTCAAACACTTTGACTACCACATCAAAACAGATGTTCCAACTCCACGATGCCTGCTTTAATCCGTAAAGCAACTTGCACATGTTTCCGCTGCTCCCACTGTCTACGAAGCCCTCTAGCTGTGTACTTATAGACTCTCTATTCTAAATCACTATTTAGAAAAGCAATCATGACACCCAACTGCCAGATATCGTAGTCATGGTATGTACCAATGGCAAGTAGGATCCGGATGGACTTAAGCATAGCTACCGGAGAAAAGGTTTCATCATAAACCACACCTGGTCGATGACGAGAACCTTTTACAACAAGTCTAGTTTTGAAAGTCTCAACTTTTCCATCTACATCAAGTAATCTTCTCAAGATATACTTGCTCCTGATAGGGGTCTAACCCTTCAGATAAAGCAACCAAAATCCATACTTTGTTGGTGTACATAGATTCCATCTCAGATCGCATAGCATCCAGCCATTCTTATAGAGTCCCCACTCTTGATGGTCTACTCGAAACTAGTTGGATCATCATCTCATGATGCAATCCTCGCTCCCACTGTCATAGAGAAAATCGAAGTATCTCTCAGGTGGGTGAGGAACCCTACCAGATCGGCGGAGAGGCTGAGGTTCGTTAGGAGCTATTGAATCCTCCATTTCTACCAAATTATCAGCAGTAGTTTGTATAGCTGGAACTCCTTCCAGTTCTACCTCATGACCACAAATTTCTTTCCAAAATAAATTCATTTTCTAAAAAGGTAGCATGCCGAGAAATAAAACACATTTTCTTCCTTGGTGTAGTAGAAGATATTCCCTTGCGAATGCTTGGGATATCCAACAAGCTTCCACAGAACTAAACTTGCCTCGAGCTTGTCCGGATTTTGCTTTTGGACATAGGCCGGAAAACCCAAATCTTAAATTACTTAAGATATGGGCTCTTCCCATACCATATCACATATAGAGTGGTAGGCACCTGATTTGGCTGGAACCCTATTCAATAGGTATGCAACTTCTGAAGTGCATAACTCCCTAAAAGGAAACATGCAACTCGGTAGTACTCATCATAGAGCGCACCATATCTAATAGGGTGCGATTGCTCCGCCCTTATACACCATTGTGCTGTGGTGTATACGAAGGAGTAATGCTGAGAGAGAATCTTATTCTCCATTAGAATAGTCCAGGAATTCCGGGCTCAAGTATTCTCCTCCATGATCACATCAATGGACATAATACATATACCCATTTTGGTTTCTATACTTCTGACTTATATTCTTTAAATATCTCAAAAGCTTTAGACTTGTGTTTCAACAGGAACACATGTCCGGATCTTAAGAGATAATCAATGAATGTAATGAAGTATAAAGAACCAGTCCTGGCACGTATAGACATGAGACCTACATACATCATCATGCATCAATCCCAAGAGTTCATTACCTCTTTCTCTGTTTCCATTAAGCGGAGCTATGGTCATTTTATCTTTGTGACATGACTAGCAAGTTTCACAAGATGTAGATTCAAACTGATTTAAATATGCATCTTAATGTAACTTAGTTAGTCGGGTCGTATTGATATGACCTAGTCTACAATATCTCAATAAGGATTCATTCATTTCTGAACTCTTCCTCTTGTGTGTGTTCTGTACGTTAAGAACTGTAGTTTGATTTAAAGCGTATTTGTCATTAGATAATGTGCCTGAACTGATCAACTCTTGATATATAAAATGTTCAAAACATTATCCAACAATACAAAATTATATCCTTCTGCAGTAAATAAAGAGACTAATATAATATTGCATATCAGGTTCGGTAACTAATAATATTTGTTCAGAATCAATGTATTTGGTAATACAGGGTGATAACTGCCAACATCCTGGCTGCAACAATTGCACTTTTTCCAACTCTTGAAACTTATCATCCATTTCCAGTTCTCTACCTATCTGTAGCCCATGTAACCGATTACATATATGGGATCCTGATCTGGTATCTAATACCTAGGACGTAGAGGAAACTGAAAAACAGTTTTTTGTAATGAACACACCCGAAGAAGATGCATCAACATGCACTTTCTTCATTTGGGCGGCACGGGAATCCTGGTATTCCCCAATTTCCTGCTCGGTCTTATAACAATTATAAGGTAGAGCGGGATCAACGTTCCCTAACTCAGTATAACAAGCGGGTTCGGTCAATACATCCATATTATTATCTTGATTAAGGCATGACATGATCGCTATCTAGAAAGAGAGAAGAAAACACTCAGCGTATGCCCTTGTAAGATTAGATTTATTATTATTTTTATCTAATTAGGATGGCTCCCTGTTCCCCTCCGAATGACGTCGCAGATGACGTAGGGACTTCTTTTGCTTGTGATTCGGGGCAGATACTATTTGGTTTTATCCGTCCACCTCTCCGAAGATGCCAAGTTGATTTATGGCACCGTATATCGGAGGTTTAGACGGATGCGGCCGATGTAGCAGACTTCGTCAGATTCCCCCTCATGGTGAGGGGTTTTTGATTGTGGGGACGCTCTTCCCTGCAGGCGCAAGCCCCTGCAGTTAATTACGCTACCGCACCACGGTAACAACTTTCTCCTTCTCCAGAAATTCACTTGGTGTCGTGGGTTTTTTTTTGTTTATGGTTGTCCGTGGATTGTATACGGAGACTAAGTTATGTCGTTGCCCGTAGGACGTAGATTAGTCCAAATCCGTATTTTCTTAGATTTGTGTTTGGGGTTTTAGTTTAAGGATACGTTAGCCATATTGAGGTTAAGATCAACTTAAAAGTTCGTTAAGGATACGTTAGTCTTATTTTGGACGAAGATCGAATTAACGGGATCTTGGCTCTATTGTTTAGTTTAATGACATTGCGCTCAATTTCCAGTTTAAGGACATAATGGTCCAACATTCCCATTTAGGGATGAATATTAGTTTAAGGACGTTTCGGTCCAACATTCCTATTTAGGGACGAATATTAGTTTAAGGACGTTTCGGTCCACGAGTTTAAGGACCCCGTAGTCCGTATTTACGTGTGGTTGTCGGGACCCGTCACCTCTCTGACGACGTTGAAGGATTACAACGATAGGTGTCAGAGGAGTTCGAAGATGTACCTCGACCGGATGTAAATTGATTTAAGAGAACAACCTTGCCCAGTCAATTTAATTTGAGGACTTACGGTCATGATTGGGCTAACTCCAGTTGAGAATGTTCAAAGTTTTAATCTTTGGCCTATTAGGTCTGTGCTAGGGCTTTGCCCCTATTTAATAATGCACTGTATTAAAAAGTTTTAATAATGTCCTTTTATTTTTATGATGCAGAGCATCAGTTTTGGTCTGACAGACCTTTGTTTGGGCTTTGCCCTTTTTAAAATAATGCATGGCATTTTATTAGGCCTGTTAGGCCTTTTTAATTGGGCTCGGCCCTTCTTTTCAATAATGTAGTGCATTAATTATCTGACAGTGGCCATGTGGCCTGTCAGGCGTTTTGCGCTAATTAATGAGCGCAAGCGCACGTGGAGGTGACACGTGTCACTCTCTGGTGAGCGCAAGCGCAGTTAGCGTAGTGCGCTGCGCCAGTGCGCTGCGCTGCTGACACGTGGCGCACTCTGGTTAGTTGCACCAATTTCAGAAAGCAATACTCTATTTTAAAGGCGCATAGCACAAGTTGTTCTGTAGCAGACACGTGGCACTCTCTGGTGGCTTGCACCAACCCAAGAGCGCTACAGTGCAGATTTACAAGTGCAAGGCACTGTTTTAATATCTTGATCCAATTTTGGAGTCAAGAAAAGAATCTTTTTAAGATTCCAGAACCGGTGGTTCATCAAAAGGCAATGCCTTTGTGTAGATCAAATGATCTAATAAAGAAGTATATTACTTCTTATTTTATTCTTATTATTTGATCTTTTCTTTTTATTTTAAGATCTTGACTTGTTCTTAGATCATTGATCTTTTCAGAAGAAATTCTTCTTTTCAAAGATTTACCATATTTTCTTTCTGATTTCTTCTCAAACTTTCTTTTTAGGAGTTCTCTGAATTCTTTCTCTGTTTCTCTGTCAATGTTCTCTCTTATTCTTTTTTTAATTTTAGAAAGAAGGATCATTGGTCGTTGGGACCCACCATCTCTCCGACGACACTGAGAGATTACAGTGCCATATATCGAAGGTGTGGAGGGATGTACCCTTTGAACCATGTCTCACACATTAAGGGGGAAGAACAGGCTGGAGCTTAAGCTTCTCGCTGCTGAAAAAGGCTTCTTTGCATTCGCGCACGTGCGTCGCACGTGTTTGGAGCACGTACGTCGCACGTGTTGGGCGCTCAAATTTGCATGCAACACACATGGAGCTTGCGCATATGCGTATTATGGGGGGAGCAAGCTCCTATGGAGAACGAGTCTCCTTTTAATTGAATATTCTCATGTGGTGCGCACGTGCGTTGCACGTGGTGCGCACATGGCGGGCACACGTGCGTTGCGCGTGGCGCACATGCGTATTATGAGGAGAAGCAGGGCTTCTATATATGGAAAACTAGGCTTCTTTTAATATTATTAAATGTTCTCATATGGTGCGCACGTGCGTTGCACGTGGTGCACGCGTGGTAGGCACACGTGCGTTGCACGTAGCGCATTATGAGGAGAAGCAGGCTTCTATATATGGAGAACTAGGCTCCTTTTAATATTATTAAATGTTCTCATGTGGTGTGCACGTGCGTTACACGTGGTGCGCGCGTGGCGGGCACACGTGCGTTGCACGTAGCGCACATGCGCATTATGAGGAGAAGCATGGCTTCTATATATGGAGAACTAGGCTCCTTTTATTATTATTAAATATTCTCATGTGGTGCGCACGTGTGTTGCAAGTGGTGCCGCATGGCGGGCACACGTGCATTGCACGTAACGCACATGGCGCTTGCTCATTATAGGGAGGAGCATGCTCCTATCTTGGAGAACTAAGCTCCTTTGAGTATTGAATCCTTTGAGGATTGAACTCTACCCTTTCTAAGAGGTATCCCCTCTTATTTATATGGGAGTGGTAAAGAAGCCATCTCTGCTTTTCCCGATGTGGGACTAAAAAATGCATTCCCCATGTAGTAGAGCATTACTTTAGATTACACGTGCATAACACATTTGCTCATAACTTTTGATCTCGGATGAATTTTGAGGCTCATAATATATCAAATCGAAGGTATTTTCGAGATGCTTTCAATACCATCAGAATTTAGCCATTTCTCGTTCCGGAGTTTGTCAAAATACAGCCCAGAAAATACTAGTTCGCATCTTCTTTTTTTAGATCACATGTGCATAGACATTTGCTCATAACGTTTGATCCCGGATGAATTATGAGGCCCATAATATATCAAATTGAAGGTTTTTTCGAGATGCTTTCAATACCATCATAATTTAACAGTTCCTCATTGGGTAGTTTATCAAAATACAGGCCGAAAGATACTGGTTCGCATTTTCTTAAGCGTATCGCTGCCATTTGATACCTTGGACTCTTTTACGCAGAAATTTTTGGCAGGAACAAATGCGCCCACTACTTTGCCCACGTAAGTATATACGTGGGTGAAGTAGTGTAATGCATAGCGTATGACCAGTTTCGGGTTGGTATATAACTTTCAGAATCTTGATCTAAGAAGATAACGAGCGGACACAAGCGTCGTCATTTATCATTGACTCAAATCTCGACTCTTAAAAGATATAGTTCCAAACTCTCAATTTCATGAGCCGCACCCTTCTATTTCTTTATGTTTTACTCTTGTCTGAAGTAGTTTATATGCTCATGAGTAACTTCTCCATTTTAGTGGCATGTAGCTTTGGCAAGTGTGACCCATAGATGGTAGATAACAATTCATCTTGAATCCTTTATAAGGTAGTGATGGATTAGAAGATAAGGGTAGGATCTGCCACCTAAGACTTTTCAACTTTATGAGCCGTGAGGGTCTCATAAAGACTTTTCTCCCTACGGATCAAAAGGATCTCGTAGGTGTATTTTCTCCTTAGGAATCGTGAGGATTCCTAAGTGTGTTTTCTCTTATAAATCATAAGGATCTTATAAAAGAATTTTCTCTCTTACGAGTCGAGAGGACCCGTAAGCGGTTGTTTCCCTCCTTATCGAGATTCGACTTTGGAGAGTGAGACCCGTGGATAGTATGCAAGATGTTGGGGTAAAAATTTACACCCCGGTTGACCAAGTCAAAATCAAAGTCAACCCCAAGCCAAGTAGGCCCAAGCCCAGATCCAGTGGGCCCATGCCCGGGTCGAGCCCGAACATGAAGCGGCCGGCCTCCCCCCATGCCAAGATAAAAATTTTGTAATAAATAATTTTGTTGTATTTCTTTTATTTTATTTTATGGATGAATGTAAGAAAAATAGGCATAAAGCCAAATTTTTGTAAAGCCCATGACTTATATGCAAAAAGAAATGGCACATGAGCCATGGGACAGGCAAAATGCCATTTTGTGAAGCCCAAGAGGCTATGTGTAAAGTGTATAGCCTATAAAGGCAAGGATAATGAAATATCCCAACAACTTTTCATTCTCTCCACAAAAAAAGTTTTAGATCTGAGATCTTTCCTCCTTCTTCAAGGTTCCAAAACCTTCTTCTTTCTTTTGAATTAAATCAAGAGTTTTACTCTTCCTTTTTCAAAACAAAATAGTTTTTCACCACAAAACCCACTAAGGGGAACTCAGATCTGTCATCAGATCTCAAAAAAAAAAAATTTAAATCTCACATCTCTTTATCTCCAAGATTCGGCCAGCAAAGGCAAAAGAAGAACCCATTTCCTTAACCCAAAGCACCTTAGGAGTTTAACTCCACCCTTTTTTTTCCTCTTTAGAGAATTTCCGGGGCTAAAAGCCCCTTTTTCCTCGCCGGTGTGCTTGCGCTCGAGTGCAAAGCGCCTACGTGCCGACATGTGGCGCGCTTGCGCTCCGGCGCTCTGCGCTCGAGCCCAAACCGCCCACATGCCGACACGTGGCGCGCTTGCGCTCAAGCGCTCAGCGTCAGAGTGCAAAGCGCCTACGTGCTGACACATGGCGCGTTGCGCTCCAGCACTCTGCGCTCGAGCGCAAAGCACCCACGTGCTGACATGTAGCGCGCTTGCGCTCAAGCGCCCAGCGTCCGAGTGCAAAGCGCCCACGTGCCGACACGTGGCGCATTGCGCTCCTGCACTCTGCGCTCGAGCGCAAAGCGCACACGTGCCGACACGTGGCACGCTTGCGCTCAAGCGCCTAGGCACTGGCCCCACGCATCTTTTGGATGTCTTTTTCCTCTTTATTTACATATACATATATATATATACATATGTATACAAATGTACACATACACATACTCCACGACACTGTCCCTGTTAGAAAAAATTTCTAACGGGGCGCTGCCTCGTACCCTGCAAGGGGGCTGCTAACCCCTAGCCTGCTATCCGGGTAGCGAGACCCCCGTAAAAAACTCTGCGTGGCTCCCGATATATCCAAAACCCCCTTCAAAATACAACACACGTACACCGCATATTGAGTTCGCATGACCATTTTAACCCGTTAATCGGAGGTTCCCTCGCCTCAAAGGCGGGGGATAATTAACGGCAGCTTAGTCCGCGGCTGCCGAAGATTCGGATCCCCATAATCATTAAACCCCGGCCTACCCTAGGCAGGGGGAATCTGTAGTACGCCTGATAAGCGCGCGCGTATTCCCATCTCAATGGGTTGACGAAAAACACCCTACAGATTCTGGCACGCCCGGTGGGACCAATCTCTCCTCCCATATTTCGGGTTAAACGTTCATGCGAACCCAATCAATACACATATCGATTGCCTATACTAAAATGATGTTTTTTTTCTTATGCAGCAATCAACCTTCGACGACAATGTCTCCCCAGACGAATTCAAATTACAATGCAACCCCAATTCTGTACGTAGTCAAGAACAACGCTCGTGTGGTTCTCCCCGCAAGCCTCAGTCGACAGTGGGAGTAACCGCCCTGCCAGTTCGGCTCCGTCATCATCTACCCTTCCGGAAGCGCTCATATGGTGGAGATCCCGGCGGAACAGGTGGCCAAGCCGGTCTCAAGGGTGAAGAGGCCGAATGTCGTGATCGCCAAGGCACCACAACCGAAACTTAATATGGTGTCTAAATGACTCCCTGGTGCTCCAGCGGGGGGGCAAGAACTTCGGTACAAAGGGCAACATCAAATGTTGTGGACGAGCTCAAGCGATGACTCCAACAAATACACAATCGAGCATATCTCCAAGGCCCTCCATCGACCGGTCTGCGGCGTCTTCCCAAAGAGCCGAAGTCTGCCAGGTGCTTAGAACAGAAAAATTAAGGCAAAAGCGGCTCAGGTATCGAGCCAACAAAAGGGCCAAGGCTTCGGCCAAATGGAATCGTGTGAAGTTCCAAGTGCAGGGTTGCCCCGCGACGACGACTGAGTCGGACGTAAGAATCAGCAATTCCTTCGAGCCTCTGAAGTAGGTTCAGAAAAATGCCATGACCGCCAGAATCAAGAAGACAGCGGTCTGAACAGTGTCACAAAGAGACATGTCCCGGCCCCAATAGAAAAAGTATGACACTGTCTCCTCAAGAGTCTATCAAGCACTCTGTGCCGCACGAAAGCAGCGAGGCAAACCCAAAAAAGAAGCGCCAGCACCATTCAAGAACCTGGTTAGGCCAGCCGCCTCCAATCGACTACCAGCTACCAAAGCAAGGGGGTCAAGACAGCGATCCATGAAATCAGCTGCCAATGATAGAAAGACGGCCGGATATATCATCCATACGGTCTATATGGCGGGCGGGCGCCCCAGCGACAACCTTCGCAGCAAAAGCAAGGATGGGGCCACCACATCCCAAGCCCAATCTAGCCTGAATGTGGTTGCCGCTGCCCAAGAACAGCCGCCCCCACTGGATGAAGAAAACCCTCTCGATGAGGATGATAAGCAGAAAGACCCCTCGGTCCATGTAGAGTCAAGCTCGGACAGCGAGGAAGAGCCGACTTTTCGCCCCAGGACTGCGGAGCAGGAGCTGCTTCAAGAGCTTCGAAAACAGCTCAGGGGCAAAGATAAAGAGATGGCCAAGCTTTATTCGAAGATTGACAACTTAACGAATGTGGTGATGCAGCTTAGGGCTGAAATTGCTCGAGCGCCTCCCAATCAGGCACAAGCCGCTACTAATCAGCCGGGTGATGATAATCCGAGGCAGCCAATGCCTGTTCCTTTGGGACCAAGACTGGTTGAGACGAATGAAAGCCGGCCACATTCCGCTTCTGGGGACGCTTTGGCCCCAGATAGCACTATCCCGCTAACACAGGATCGGATAATGGATTTAGTCACCAGCAAGGTTAAAACATTGGTGGCCGAAGCTGAAGCTCAGAAAGAAATCGGCAGTAGTAGGCGGCCATATCCCGCGCAGTACGATCTGATTGAGTTCCCAAACGGCTACGTCATTCCTAAGTTCGGAAGATTTGATGGAACGGGGAATGCAAATCAGCACGTCGCCCACTTCAAAGCATCGTGCGGAAATACAGGGGGCAATGACGCGCTCCGTCTTCGTCAGTTTGTCAACAGCCTGACCGGCGTCGCCTTCGACTGGTATGCGAGTATACCGGACGGGTCCGTCATTACCTTTGCCCAAATGGAGTCCCTGTTTCGGCAAAAGTTCATGAGTGTCAGTGATAAAATCTGCATTTCCGACCTTGTGAGGACCAAGCCGGGGAAGAATGAAAGCAACACCGACATTATCGCCCGATGGCGTAATCTCACAGTCAAGTGCGAACCGCCGCTGGAGCAGGACCAGTCCGTCAGCCTTCTCATTAGGAACCTTAGCAATTGGATGGTCCTATTCTTGTGTACAGCGGGCCTCAAAACATTTCAGGAGCTAACCAAGAAAGTCCAAATGCTGGAACGCTCGAAGCAAGAATCCCCTCCGGATTCTCAGAAAGAAAAAACTTGGAAAAGCAAGTGGGATGACAACCGTAGAAGCGGGAGTTCCAGCAGTACCAATGTCTTCAATGCCTCCGACAATGAAGAAAAGCGAAGGGTGGGCGAATCCAAAACCAACCGGTCTCGAAAGCCATTACTGGGAGGAGATGGGCCTTCCCTAGAGGAGAAAAAGAACAAGGTTTACTCTTTCAGAAGGGACAAGGTCCGCAAGAGATTTAAAGATGCCTTGAACAACGGCCTACAATTGCCGGAGTCGAAAAGACCCCAAGAAGCAAAAATGACCGACAATCCTCTATATTGCCCGTACCACCGAGTAGTGAGCCATGCGATCGAGGATTGCTATATCTTCAAAGACTGGGTCGAGAAGCAGTACAAGGCTGGAGAGATCGAGCTGTCCAAAAGCGTGTTGGTGAACAATCAAGTTGCAACCGCCAACTTTATACAGACAGAAGTTGAAGCCTTTTGGGAGCAGACAGCTAAACCTCCTGCCCTGACAAACGAAACTGACTCATCGTGGCCTCCGTGGAGTATGCACATATCTAATAAGACGAAGAAGATGCTAAAGCTGCTTCGGAAAAAGCCCAGGATGAAATGGGAAGGACAGAAGAAGCCTACCAGTCCAGCTGCCAATGCGGCTCCATCAGGCTCAAAATCCAAGAAGCTCAAGAAGAAGAAAAGTGCAGCTCGGCACGAAAAAGAGTCTGCAGGGAGATCGACCATTCAAAAATATATCGATTCCCTCGAAGAATATGAATAAAAGGAAAGAACATCGATTCAATTGATTGAGTTCTTCCCTGTACTAGCGGCTGAAATTCTGGAGGAGTTAGAAGAAGACTCCAATGAAGCGATCCCAGTAGTGACCTGCTACGCCATCCATCTTGGCAGCGACTCCGAGGATGAGCTCTGTTTTTCCGAAGACGACGAGGAGCTCGCCACGACGACCAATCAAATCCAGCTCAGAAACGGCAGGGCTTTACCGCAAAATCAGGGCAACGCCCCAAAAGGGAAGGAAAAACAAGTCGCTAATGAAGAAGATGGCAGAGAACCGGCTAATGAAAACATAAGTCCTTCCTCAGTGGACTATAATATCTTGGCACATCTCCGGAAGCTTCCGTCTCTCTTGAGCATCTACGACGCCTTGGTCCTATCTAAGGAGCTTAGAGATGTTCTTATTCACGCTCTACAAAACCCCGAGCGATATCAGGCTCACTTTTCGGAAATTAATATGAAAGAAGCCCAGCACGCTTTGAATGCCGCCGCAATCACATTTAAGGATGAAGACTTGCTACTGGGAACGGCTGAGCATAATCGGCCGCTTTACGTGACCGGGTACAGCGACGGAGATCGAATTAATCGCATATTGATTGATCCGGGGTCCTCAGTGAACATCATGAACTTGCGAACTCTGAAGAGTTTATCAATGGACGTCCGACGCCTGTTAAGGGAAAGGATTGTCATTCAAGGATTCAACCAAAATTGCCAGCAAGTTTTGGGGTCTATAGCTTTGCCAATCAAATTTGGGGATCTGCAAACTGAAGCTAAGATATACGTGATCGACGCCGACACATCTTATAAGATTCTCTTGGGGTGGCCATGGCTCTACGATTACGGCATCATTCCGTCAACTCTCCATCAATGCATGAAGTATACTAAAAATGGCGAAGAAAGACGCATTGACGGAGACATCCAGCCGTTCGGTGTGCATGAAGTCCGATATGATGATTCTCGGTACTTTATGAACCACCAAAATTCTAAGTCACAACTGACTGAGGATAGACTGGCACCAAGACTCAAAATCAAATATGCGCCGGCTATCACTTTCAAAAGCAAAAATACCCAAGTGCGCCCGCATTTCGGCAGCGACACTGATGAGTCCGACGCTGGAAGCCCGTCCTTCCGCAAAACTCGCCCTCATTTCGGCAGCGATACGGACGAATCTGTTACTGAAGGCCCATCTAGCAGCAAAGCCCGCCCTCATCATGGCAGTGACACTAAAGAGTCAGAAGAAGAGGACCTGCCGTGCAACAGCTGTGCAGATTGGCCCCCCATGCAGCAAGCGAAACTACGAGAGACCTTCGAAGTCGAAGAAGGGTCCCTGGCCATCACAAGGGTGCCGGATCGGATGTGCAAAGAGCTCGACGCATTGTCAGTCTCTACCATGGACCAGCTGAAAACTTTCTACGTGCCCGGGAGGAAAAATGGACAGAAGGGCATCCTGTTTTACAGGTCAAACCCCGTTGTGCACCCGGACGATCTTTCTGTCGCATGCCTTCCCTATGAGAGAGGCATAAGAGCCGTCCTCAATCTTAGATACTATGCGCCCAAGATGCGGGAATACTTTAAGAAGTGCGGATGCCGGTTATATCAAACGGAGTCCGAAGCAAAGTTTTACAAAGGGCTATGGTATCCGCCCTAGGTCCGAGCACTCATCGATAGACGAATTCCAGATAGACGGGGCATAGGCTACATTCAACCTGATTCCAAAGCGTGCTACATGATCCATGTTGGTGAGGCCAGCGAAAGATCAAATGATGATGACGAGATAGCCGAGCCAGAAGAAGCTTCTCAAGAGCTCGAAGATGGCGGACAAGCAACCTTTGATGAGCTAACCGAGATTGACTTAGGAACGCCCGATAATCCAAGGCCGAACTACATCAACTCACTCTTGTCGGAGGAAATGAAAGAGCAGATAATTGCCCTGCTGCGTGAGTTCGTAGACTGCTTCGCGTGGACGTACAAAGAAATGCCTGGCCTTTCCCCTGAGGTAGCTGTGCATAAGCTGGCTATATCTCCTGATGCTAAGCCAGTCAAACAAGCTCCTCGAAGAATGAGAAGGGAGTTGGAAGAAAAGGTCATCGAGGAAACCAAAAAACTCATCGATGCCGGCTTCATCAGGGAAGAGAAATACGTAGACTGGATCGCATGCATAGTCCCAATGAAGATGAAAAATGGGCAGATCCAAGTTTGTGTCGATTCCAGGGACCTCAACAAGGCATGTCCTAAAGACGACTTCCCGCTACCGGTCATGGAAATGATGGTCGATGACACCTCAAATTACGAACTGTTCACCTTTATGGATGGCTCATCTGGATATAATCAGATCAAGATTTCGCCTGAGGATGAGAAGCACACAGCATTTCGAACCCCGATCGGAATATATTGCTACAAGGTAATGCCATTCAGACTGGAGAATGCAGGTGCTACATATCAAAGGGAAATGACTAATATCTTTGATGACCTAATCCATAAAGTCGTCGAATGCTATGTCGATGATCTGGTTGTCAAGACTAATGCCAAGGCCGATCATATCCAAGATCTCAGGACCGTTCTCACCAGACTAAGGGAATACGATCTGAAGATGAATCCTCTAAAGTGCGCTTTTGGCGTGTCATCGTGAAAATTCCTGGGCTTCATAGTCCGACATCGAGGGATCAAAGTTGACCCATCAAAGATAAAGGCCATCATGGAGATGCCCCTTCCGAAGAGTCTGACGCAGCTAAGATCTTTTCAAGGCAAGCTTGCTTATATACGGAGGATTATCTGAAATTTATCGGGGAGATGTAGGCCCTTCTCAAAGCTCATGAAGAAAGGAGCTCCTTTTATCTGGGATGCCGAATGTCAAGCAGCGTTCGAAAGCATCAAACAATACTTGTTGCACCCTCCAGTGCTGGCCGCTCCCATTCCAAATAAACCGCTGATTCTCTACACTGCCGCGCTGGACGAGTCACTCGGTGCGCTCCTTGCCCAGAATAACGAGAAGGGAAAAGAAAATGCCCTCTACTACCTCAGTCGAGCTCTAGTCGGGGCGGAACACAACTACTTCCCAATCGAAAAGCAATTCCTGGCTCTAATATTTGCTGTGAAGAAGCTGAGGCACTATTTGCTCGCTCATCGGGTTATGCTGATCTCCAAGGTCGACCCGCTCAAACACTTGATGACTAAAAGCAAGCCTAGCCGGCAGAATGACAAGATGGGCTGTCATGCTACTTGAGTTTGACATAGTTTATACCCCTCAGAAAGCAGTAAAAGGGCAATCTCTTGCAGACTTTCTCGCTGCTCATCCCATACCAGAAGGGTCGCCACTAAATTGTGAGTTACCTGACGAACAAGTGCTGCACCTCGAGGAAGATGAGCCATGTTGGGAGCTCTACTTCGATGGGGCCTCATCAATAATGAGCTCCGGCAGATCAAGCGTCCCGGAGGTAAAAAAGAGGATAGGATTGGTGTTCATCACGCCATCAATGGAAGCCCTACGGCGTTCTTTTGCTCTCACCGAGCCTCGGACAAACAATGAAGCTGAGTATGAAGCTCTGATAGCTTGTTTGGAACTCACCATAGAAATGGAAATCCTTCGGCTACGGGTTTACGATGACTCCCAGCTTGTCGTCAACCAAGTAAGCGGCGACTATAAGATATACAAACCCGAGTTAGCTCGGTACAGAGGCCGGGTGGTGGAACTCATTGAACGGTTCACTCATATTGAACTAATGAGAATTCCCAGAGCGTTGAACGGAAAAGCTGACATACTCGCTCGCTTAGCCAAGGAGCTGGCTGATCCTGACATGGACGAAATTCTGATCACAGTCAGGAGCCGGCAAATTCTACCCCCAGTCTCTTTATGAGAAGAGGAAAGCGCGGAACAGAAGAGCAGTTCCGCCGAAGAAGCTTCGATCATCCAAGACGAGCCCGATTGGAGAAAACCCTTCATAGAGTACCTCCGATACGACAAGCTGCCCGAAGAAAAATCTGCGAGGATTCAGCTGAAGAAAAGAGCTCTCCGATACGTGTTTGTAAATGACACGTTATACCGCAGGTGATATGACTAACTCTGGCTCAGGTGTCTGTCAATGGCCGAAGCCCAAAAGGTCATGAAAGATGTTCACTCGGGCATTTGCGGTGCTCACCAATCTGGCCCCAAGATGCGACTTCAAATCAAACGGCTTGGGTATTACTGGCCCACCATGATACGGGACTGCGGAGAGCATGCAAAGAAATGTCAGATATGCCAAATCCATGGTGATTTCATTCACAAGCATCCCAATCCGTTGCATCCTACGGTGGCGTCGTGGCCCTTCGAAGTCTGGGGCATCGACATTGTTGGCCCAATTGATCCTCCGTCATCTAAAGGCCACCGGTTCATACTGGCCGCGAAAGACTACTTCTCCAGATAGGCTGAAGTTGTCCCGCTAAAAGAAGTCAAAACAAAAGATATTCTGACATTCTTCTAGCATAACATTCTATACCGCTTCGGTACACCAAGAAGAATCATTTCTGACAACGGGCCTTCTTTCAAGAGCTTCAATGTCTCAAGGTTCGCTACTCAGCACAAGATAGACTGGAGATATTCCTCCATCTATAATCAAAGAGCCAATGGGCTAGCCGAAGTCTTCAATAAGACTCTATGCAAGCTCCTGAGGAAAAATGCTTCAGCTAACAAGAGAGACTGGAATCTCAAGCTTCACGAGGAATTGTGGGCATATCGTACCACGCACCGTACTCCAACTCATTCCACTCCATACTCATTGCTTTTCGGAGTGGAGGCGGTCCTCCCCCTCGAAGTCGAAGTTCTAAGCTTAAAAATGGTCGTTCAGCATGAGTTGACGGAGGAGGAAAACGTGCTCCTTCGACTTGAAGAACTCGATGCCCTCGAAGAAAAGAGGCACGCGGTGCAGCAAAATCTGGAGCTATACCGAGCCCAAATGTCATGGGCCTATGACAAGATAACCCGTCTCCGCGCTTTCAAGAAAGGTGAATTGGTGTTGGTCCTCAAAAGACCGATCATCCTTAATCGACATGCCAAGGGAAAATTCGAGCCAAACTGGGAAGGACCATACGTCATTGAGAAAGTGTTCGACGGAGGATCCTACCAACTAATAAGTGCCGAGGGAGAAAGGCCTATGCCACCCATCAATGGCCGATATCTTAAGAAATACTACACGTGAATGCTCCAAGTCGCAGGAGAATTGAGCACATCAGCCCTACGGTCTGGATCATACATCCTGCAAAACCGTATACAATACACGGGCGTAAATGACCCCTATCTCTCCCAAATCCTGCCAGTGAGACTACTTTTAAAGTCCCACCAGCGGCCAAAAAAAAAAGAAAAAAAAGGAAAGAAATAAAAATAAATAAATAAACGGTATGTCCACAAGCAAAATGGGCACGGATGAAAACCCGAAAGGGCTCTGTGAGTAAAAATAGCAGGACTACCGGCGATTCTGTGAAAACCCGAAAGGGCGCAAACTCGTGAAAAGAAATGAAATACACTCGCAAAGTCCTCTCGACCTTGTAAGGAGAAAACCCTGCGTGAGATCCTTACGACTCACAAAGGAGCAATACACTTAGGAATCCTCACGATTCCTAAGGAGAAAATATACCTGCCGGATCCTTATGACTCATAGGGAGAAAATGCTTTTATGGGACCCTCACGGCCCATAAAATTGAAAAGCCTTAGGCGACAGGGATCTAAATCTGTCTCCTAAGCCATCGCTCCCCAATCACCAAATGGCGAATGATGAGTCGCTCCTGGCACCATATTCCAGTGCAGGGATGTAGACGCCAACCAGATTCCTAATCCCATACCCCAACGATGAATGATGAGTCGCTCCTGGTACCATATTCCAGTGCAGCGATGCAGACGCCGACAAAGTCCCGAAATTTTTCCGGCCCTACGGTCTGGATCATACATCCTGCAAAACCGTATACAATCCACGGGCGTAAAATAATTCCAACCTCTCCCATGTCCTACCGGTGAGACCACATTCAAAGTCCCACCAAAAAAATAAAAAAATAATAATAAAAAAAAAACCAATTCCCAAATCATCCCGGGGCAAATGATGAGTTGCTCCTGGCATTATTCCAGTGCAGCAATGCAGATGCCAAACAAAAACCAAAATCCCAAAATCCTCTCAATGACAGATGATGATTCGCTCCTGGTACCATATTCCAGTATAGCGATGCTGATATCAACCCAAATCAAAATCAACAAGTCAACTTCCACTCCAACACCGCGGAAAGCGGAGCAAGTCAGAATCCAATCTCTACACCGCAAGAAGCGAAGCAAGTCAAGTCTACCCCTGACACTGCAAGAAGCAGAGCAAGTAAAATCAAGCATCGACCGTCCAAGTCGCAAAAGGGGCGACTTCGACTGTCTACGTCGCTAAAAGGGCAGCATCGACCGTCCACGTCGCTAAAAGGGCAGCATCGACCGTCCAAGTCGCAAAAAGGGCAGCATCGACCGTCCACGTCGCAAAAATGGCAGCACCGACCGTCCACGTCGCAAAAGGGGCAGAACCGACCGTCCAAGTCGCAAAAAGGGCAGTATCGACCGTCCAAGTCGCAAAAATGGTAGCACCGACCTTCCACGTCGCTAAAAGGGCAGCAACGACCGTCCAAGTCGCAAAAAGGGCAGCACCGACCGTCCAAGTCGCAAAAAGGGCAGCACCGACCGTCCACGTCGCTAAAATGGCAGCACCGACCGTCCATGTCGCTAAAAGGGCAGCAACGACCGTCCAATTTGTTGGGGTAAAAATTTACACCCCGGTTGACCAAGTCAAAATCAAAGTCAACCCCAAGCCAAGTGGGCCCAAGCCCAGATCCAGTGGGCCCATGCCCGGGTCGAGCCCGAACATGAAGCGGCCGGCTTCCCCGCATGCCAAGATAAAAATTTTGTAATAAATAATTTTGTTGTATTTCTTTTATTTTATTTTATGGATGAATGTAAGAAAAATAGGTATAAAGACAAATTTTTGTAAAGCCCATGGCTTATGTGCAAAAAGAAATGGCACATGAGCCATGGGATAGGCAAAATGCCATTTTGTGAAGCCCAAGGGGCTATGTGTAAAGTGTATAGCCTATAAAGGCAAGGATAATGAAATATCCCAACAACTTTTCATTCTCTCCACAAAAAAAGTTTTAGATCTGAGATCTTTCCTCCTTCTTCAAGGTTCCAAAACATTCTTCTTTCTTTTGAATTAAATCAAGAGTTTTACTCTTCCTTTTTCAAAACAAAATAGTTTTCCACCACAAAACCCACTAAGGGGAACTCAGATCTGTCATCAGATCACAAAAAAAATATTTTTAAATCTCACATCTCTTTATCTCCAAGATCCGGCCAGCAAAGGTAGAAGAATAACCTATTTCCTTAACCCAAAGCACCTTAGGAGTTTAACTCCACCCTTTTTTTTCTCGTTAGAGAATTTCCGGGGCTAAAAGCCCCTTTTTCCTCGTCGGTGCGCTTGCGCTCGAGCGCAAAGCGCCCACATGCCGACACGTGGCACGCTTGCGCTCCGGCGCCCTGCGCTCGAGGGCAAAACGCCCACGTGCCGACACGTGGCGCGCTTGCGCTCCATCGCTCTGCGCTCGAGCGAAAAGCGCCCAAGTGCCGACACGTGGCGCGCTTGCGCTCCAGCGCTCTGCGCTCGAGTGCACAGCGCCCACGTGCCAACACCGGGCGCGCTTGCGCTCCAGCGCTCAGCGTCAGAGCGCACAGCGTCCACGTGCCGACACGTGGCGCGTTGCGCTCCAGCACTCTGCGCTAGAGCACAAAGCGCCCACGTGTCGACATGTGGCGCGCTTGCGCTCAAGCGCCCAGCGTCCGAGCATAAAGCGCCCACGTGCCGACATGTGGTGCGTTGCACTCCAGCACTCTGCGCTCGAGCACAAAGCGCCCACGTGCCGACACGTGGCATGCTTGCGCTCAAGCGCCTAGGCGCTGGCCCCACGCATCCTTTGGATGTCTTTTTCCCATTTATTTACATATACATGTATATATATACATATGTATACAAATGTACACATACACATACTCCACGACAATGTCCCTGTTAGAAAAAATTTCTAACGGGGCGCTGCCCCGCACCCCGCAAGGGGGCTGCTAACCCCCAGCCCGCTATCCGGGTAGCGGGACCCCCGTAAAAAACTCTGCATGGCACCCGATATATCCAAAATGCCCCTTCAAAACACAACACACGTACACCGCACATTGAGTTCGCATGACCATTTTAACCTGTTAATCGGAGGTTCCGTCGCCTCAAAGGCGGGGGGTAATTAACGGCAGCTTAGTCCGCGGCTGCCGGAGATTCGGATACCCATAATCATTAAACCCCGGCCTACCCTAGGCAGGGGGAATCTGTAGTACGCCTGACAAGCGCGCGCGTATTCCCATCTCAATGGGGTGACGAAAAACACCCTACACAAGAGTCTATTTTGGACCTACTTGCAGGGTCCCAGTGCTTAGGAAACAGGTTTTTTAATCCCCACTGCCTAAGGCTTTATCTCGCAAGTCGAGATGAATCGAGAAGTTCCCGCGAAGACACTAATTTCCTCAAGAGTCGAGACGAATCGAGCAGCTCTCGTCAAGGACGCTAATTTCCCTGAATCGAGGTATTTGCCAAGGACACTGATTTCCCTGGGGTTGAGACGAATCGAGATATTCCTACAAAGAACTGGTTTCTCTGCGGGCCGACGCGAATCAAGAAGCTCTCGTCAAGGACGCTAATTTCCCTGAGTTGGGGAGGTTGCCAAGGACACTGGTTTCCCTGGAGTTGAAACGAATCGAAGTATTCCTGTAAAGACACTGATTTCTCTGTTGGTCGACGCGAATCAAGATGTTCTCATCAAGGACACTGGTTTCCCTGAGTTGAAGTATTTTGCCGAGAACACTGGTTTCCTCGGGGTTGAGATGAATCGGGGTATTCCAGCAAAGACACTGGTTTCTCTGCGGGCCGACGCGAATCAGGAAGCTCTCGTCAAGGACACTAATTTCCCTGAGTTGATGTATTTTGCCGAGGACACTGGTTTCCTTGGGGTTGAAACGAATCAGGGTATTCCTGCAAAGACACTGGTTTCTCTGCGGGCCGATGCGAATCAGGAAGCTCTCGTCAAGGACACTAATTTCCCTGAGTTGAAGTATTTTGCCGAGGACACTGGTTTCCTCGGGGTTGAAACGAATCGGGGTATTCCTGCAAAGACACTGGTTTCTCTGCGGGCCGACGTGAATCAGGAAGCTCTCGACAAGGACACTAATTTCCCTGAGTTGAAGTATTTTGCCGAGGACACTGGTTTCCTCGGGGTTGAAATGAATCAGGGTATTCCTGCAAAGACACTTGTTTCTCTGCGGGCCGATGCGAATCAGGAAGCTCTCGTCAAGGACACTAATTTCCATGAATCGAGGTATTTTGCCGAGAACACTGGTTTCCTCGGGGTTGAAACGAATCGGGGTATTCCTGCAAAGACACTGGTTTCTCTATGGGCCGACGCGAATCAGGAAGCTCTCGTCAAGGACACTAATTTCCCTGAGTTGAAGTATTTTGCCCAGGACACTGGTTTCCTCGGTGTTGAAATGAATCGGGGTATTCCTGCAAAGACACTGGTTTCTCTGCGGGCCGATGCGAATCAGGAAGCTCTCGTCAAGGACACTAATTTCCCTGAGTTGAATTATTTTTTCGAGGACATTGCTTTCCTCGGGGTTGAAACAAATCGATGTATTCCTGCGAAGGCGCTAGTTTCTCTGCGGATCGACGCGAATCAGGATGTTCTCGTCAAGGACACTGGTTTCCCTGAGTCGAAGTATTTTGCTGAAGACACTGGTTTCTTCGGGGTTGAAACTAATCGGAGTATTCCTGCTGAGACACTGATTTCTCTGCGGGCCGACGCGATTCAAGAAGCTTTCATTAAGGACGCTAGTTTCCCTGAATTGAGGTATTTGCCAGAGACACTGGTTTCCCTGGGTTGAAACGAATCGATGTATTCCTGCAAAGACGGTAGTTTCTCTGTGGGTCGACGCGCATCAGGATGTTCTCATCAAGGACACTGGTTTCCCTGTGTCGATGTATTTTGCCGAAGACACTGGTTTCTTCGGGGTTGAAACGAATCGGAGTATTCCTGCGGAGACACTGGTTTCTCGGCGGGCCGACGCGAATCAAGAGGCTCTCATCAAGGACGCCAGTTTCCCTGAATTGTGGTATTTGCCCGGGACACTGGTTTCCCTGCGGTTGAAACGAATCAGAGCATTCCTGCGGAGACACTGTTTTCTCTGCGGGCCGACGCAAATCAGGAAGCTCTCATCAAGGACACTAGTTTCCCTGAATTGAGGTATTTGCCAGAGACACTGGTTTCCCTGGGTTGAAACGAATCGATGTATTCCTGCAAAGACGCTAGTTTCTCTGCGGGTCGACGCGAATCAGGATGTTCTCGTCAAGGACATTGGTTTCCCTGAGTCGAAGTATTTTGCCGAAGACACTGGTTTCTTCGGGGTTGAAACGAATCGGAGTATTCCTGCGGAGACACTGGTTTCTTGGCGGGCCGACGCGAATCAGGAGGCTCTCATCAAGGACTCTAGTTTCCCTGAATTGAGGTATTTGCCAGGGACACTAGTTTCCCTGGGGTTGAAACGAATCGATGTATTCCTGCAAAGACGCTAGTTTCTCTGCGGGTCGACGCAAATCAGGATGTTCTCGTCAAGGACACTGGTTTCCCTGATTCGAAGTATTTTTCCGAAGACACTGGTTTCTTCGGGGTTGAAACGAATCGGGGTGTTCCTGCGGAGACACTGGTTTCTCTGCGGGACGACGCGAATCAGGAGGCTCTCATCAAGGATGCTAGTTTCCCTGAATTGAGGTATTTGCCAAGGACACTGATTTCCCTGGAAGTTTAACTGATCTGTGGTGTTCTTTAAGGTTTTATATAAGTTACCGTCAAAACCGTGAATCTAGGAATTTGATCTTCGCTTCGTTTGCTGGCACTGCGTCTGCTGTATCGAGACGAACGTCACGGTTGTCTCTAGGTTGTTGGTGAACCGTCGAGATTTGGCTTCGCTTTCTGGCAGAGTCTGTTGGGAAAGTGTGGTTCCGTCTTTGTTTATGCCCTTGGATTGTATACAGGGATCGATGTGATCTCAACTGTAGGGCGAAAGTTTCATCATATATTTTTTTTTATTGTTTTATTTCCGTGATGTTCTATCATTTCAGCTTTTATATCGCGAAGGTCGCGATTGCCCATTCATTTCGGCTATTTCTCGCGGTGCCCAATTATTTCGGCTGTTTATTTTATTTTTACTCACTGTTTTTTATTGCGAGTTCCCCAATCATTTCGGCTATTTCGCATGCATACGTTTTTACCTGCTGATTTTTATTGCAAGTTGCCCTACCATTTCGGCTGTTTATTTTGTATGCATGCGCGTCTTGCTGGCTTTTCGCCATAAGCATGGAATTAGACACCGATTTCGGCATCAACACCGCTACAACTGGGATATTTTCAGAAGCGAATCATCTTTTGTCTCTGTCGATATCGAACAAAGGTGGCTTAGCGAACAGGGTTAAGGTCCTGTTGACTAAGGCTTTTGACTTCATGAGCCGTAAGGGTCCCATAAAGGTATTTCTCCTTACAAATCGTGAGGATCTTGTAGATGTATTTTCTTCTTAAGAATCATGAGGATTCCTAAGTGTATGTTCCTCTGTAAGTCGTAAGGATCCTACAAGAGGGTTTTCTCCTTATAAGTCGAGAGGACTTACAAGGGTTGTTCACCATGCGAACATATCCCTAGTCACAGATAGGGCTTGGTTAGGGAAATTTTTATTCACGCCCGTGGATTGTATACAAGGGTCAGAGTTGAACCACTTGTAGTGCAAAATCGAAGGTTGTGGAGGTTGCTTAAGAACAGGTTTAGGTCTCTGTAAGTTAAGACTTTCAAATCTTATGAGCCGTGAGGGTCCCATAAGAGAGTTCTCCTTACGAGTTGTGAGGATCTCGTAAGTGTATTTTCTCCTTAGGAATCGTGAGGATCCCTAAGTGTGTTCCTCCCTTGTGAGTCGTAAGGATCTCACGTGGGTGGTTTCTCCTTACAAGGTCGAGAGGATCCTGTAGGTGTCCTTTAACGAGGTTGCGCCCTTTCGGGTTCTCACATGCACTCGCCGGTACTCCTGCTGTTTTTACTCACGGAGCCTTTTTGGGTTTTCATCCGTGCCCATTTTGCTTATGGACGTACCATTTTTTTTATTCTTTTTATTCTCTTTTTTTTTACGAGGTCGCGCCCTTTCGGATTTTCACGAACACTCGCTGGTAGCCCTGCTGATTTTACTCACGGAGCCCTTTCGGGTTTTCATCCATGCCCATTTTGCTTATGGACATAGCTTTTTTTATCATATTTTTTTTATCGGCTTTGTGATGTTTCAATCCACCATAGTTTATCGACATCCTGGTCAACAGCTAGTTTTAGGACTTAGTGGTCCGTCATTAGTTTAAGGACGTTTCGGTCCGTCATTAGGTTAAGGAAGTTTCGGTCCGGCGTTAGTTTAAGGACGTTTCGGTCCGGTCAGGAAAAGGCCGGCTACTACTTATAGAGCTTGAGCTTAGGAAGATAGCGAGCGGACATAGTCGTCGTCATCTATCATTGACCTAGACTGTGGCTTATTAAGCATAGTATTTCTTTAAGAAGCAACCGTTTATTGGCCTGAAAGGCTTTTCACCGTGCATATCCATGAGTATATAGGCTCCACCCTGGTAGACCTTGTCTATGATGTACGGGCCTTCATAGTTTGGCTCGAATTTTCCCCGCTTGGCGCGATTGGGGATCATGGGTCTTTTGACCACTAGCACGAGTTCGCCTTGGCGGAATGTCCTCGGCCAGGTTAATCTTTCATATGAGCGCGTCATCTTTGTAGGGTCCCGGCAGCGCCCCGGCCGTCAAAACGCGGCCAAAATGCGGAACGAAAATTTTCTAAACCGGCGCTACCGCGACCCGAATCCTGGATCGACCTTAAACCCTAAACTAGCATACTAAAAGGAGGTTAGAATCTTTATACCGAGATGATCCGAGTCCTTCGGTCTTCATTCCAAGCTCCTAGCGATTCTTTGATGATGTTTGGTTGTCGGTCTTCCTTCGTCTGCGATGATCCACCCGAGGGAAACGGCGCAAGCTCCAACCTCGTCGAACGAGGTAACCGGCACTCCAACGTCGCTAGCGAAGGAGAGTGGGGGTGTATGAAAGTGTCACTATGTTGTTCTCTCATCTCATGTGCTCAAGGGAGCAATTCAAGAAGAAGTTTGGAGGTGATGAAACTTGGCATGAAGAACAAAGGAAAAGAGCTAACTCCTTTTGTGAAATTGAGAGAGTGAGAGAGAGCTTGCTTGTAATTAATCATGTAACCATGAAAAATGAATCAATCAACCAAATGAGCCCCATCCCCACTAGAAGTGGCCGGCCCCTCTCCTTCTCTCAATTCCAAATCAAGAAAGAATTTTCCTTTTGTCAAATTACTATAAACAAATGCCAACCATACTCAAAACCCATGCTTTGACCCATGCCCATTCCTTGTCACCTTTTCAACCCTCCACCTCATTATTAAATCATAATGAATTTCCATAAATGGAAAATCAAATAATGAGGTGGCAACTTCTTCTAAAAGCTATTCCGTACAAAATACGGAATACTTCCTGGTACATGTACCGAAATACATATACGCGTATTCGTACCAAAATACGAATAGCCGAGAGAGAAAACGAATAGTGAACAATAATACTAGAATACGTATATAAAAATACATATATAAATTATTAAATCAAAACCTGATTTAATAAACTGGCTTAATCCTAAGCCGCTAGTATTATCAACCGTCCAATTAAAGTCTGCGCAGCAAGTGCACATATTTAATCGGACATCTGTATGTATCAACATACCTCATGTACACCATATCGCCTGAACCGTGAAAAACCCTCTGTGTTGGACTCTAAAGACTCGTCAATACGCTGGCAGTGGGTTTAACCACAAGCACGTCAGCGGCACTAGCTGTACGTAACGGCTATCCAGGTATTGAGCGAAAGGGAGGCCGACGAGCAAACTCATCCTGAACCCTTACTGAGCCTGACAGTGAAAATATTCGTACAGTCCGGTCTGTTCGTCTAAGTGTATCGCATATCGAGTCTAGGGGGATGGATAAAGTCAGACCCCCAACAACGCGATATTTAGTGCCGGTATGAAACCCATCACCACCTGAGAAACGATCGATCCTGGATCGGTAATTCTCGTCCACCGTGGCCACGGATTTATGGTGATGGCCATCTGTACACAATGCGACATCAACCCCCAATACCGGGAGAGACGAATCCCCGACGATCCGATTGTTAGTTGTATGTATGCCCTAGAGGCCAGTATTGTACAGATGATGTATATTATATTGGATGCTTGGACATATATAGAGATGACTTTCTTGCTCGATATGATAGTATGCTATCTGGTTACTCTTTATCTTAACATGTACACTTGTCTCTTTAAACTGTCTTATAGTTACATGTTGGTAAAGCCCTTAGGATGTGTACTTGACTACCTGGACTATGATGCAGATCATACTAGTGGGGACATGGTAGTCTATAAGTACATCCTTCAAGGTCCCTAGTCGTGGGTGTATCGAGACAGGGCATCGATATACCAATGTAGACTAGCGTATACGCTTCTCGACCCATGAGATGGGCGATGGATGATCCCATATCCATTAGTGTTTGACATCAGAGATGGTATACGGATGCTCAGTGGAGACTCGGTAACTGGACGGACTCGCCGAGAACTCCCAGATGGTATTATACCTCACGTCAGATGGCAGTTCTCAGGTGACACTTGTACAGGTTAGTCTGTAGACCCGAGATCGTCATAGAGTCTTGTGTGATTCCCACTGTGCTTTGATCTCCACCTTACCACGTCCATGAGGGCGTGCAAAACGGTGGTCTTTGGGTACAGTCCCGAGTCACATGGAGGCAATGAGAGATAGGAGGGGTTTCGTCTCTCCCGGTATTGGGGGTTGATGTTGCGCTGTGCTAGATTGGCCGTAACAGGGAAGTCCCTGGCCAGGGCTGATCAGAGATTTGCTGGTAAGTGTTACCAGTAGTTTCTCGACCCGTTATGAGCCTCACATCGGCACGACTTATCGGTTATTGGGGTCTGACGTTTACCACCCCTAGACTTGATATGCGACATATCAGACGAACAGACCGGACTGTACGGTAAGTGTTACTGGTTGGATTCATAGGAGTGTGAGCGGGCTAGCTCGTCAATCTTCTGATCGCTCAATACCCGGATGGCCGTTACATTTAGCAGACCGCTTGCGGCTTGTGGGTGCTTGATATGATCATCATCTGCTACCGGCGTATTGACGAGTCTTTAGAGTCCTACACATAGGTTTCCTGGATCAAGCGAAACGAAGTAGGAGCGCATATGAGATATGTGCGGGACCGAGAATAATGCGTGTATGTGATACCGCATTTCATTCTCGCGATAAATGTTTCGATTGGTTATATTCGATATGACCTAGTTATCGAATCATTGATTCGATAAATCGATACATTGGATACTAGTCGGTTATATGCGATATGACCGGATCGTTAAATCAAGTGTTGATTTAATGATTTTATGTATAATTATATATTTGATATATTACTTTGCATTAACTAGTATTGGTTCATTTTAAAAGGATTTTCTCACTTGATTCACATTGTATATGTGATATATTTTTTGTGCACTTGTTTGTATCATGTTTGATGATACTTCCTCACTTGGGTTTGTGTAAAGATTAAACCATGGTTACATGTATAATGGTTAGGGTTTTGATTATTTACTTAGTTATTTATTTATTTATTCATTTTGGATATTATTAAGAATGGTGGCTTATTTTGTTTCTATGTTGAAGCTTCTTGAAGCTTTGACAAAGTCCACCATCCTTATCTCATCCTTAACCCTAACCATTCCTACTAACCTTAGTTTAATCTCTACACTTGACCATAGTCAAGATATGATAAGTATTCATATTAGTTTCTTTTTTCAAATAAAGAAACTTATCATATTCTTTCTTCTTTATCATCTTCTTCTTCAAGAAAAGCTTAAGGTCCATCAATGGCAACTTGAGCTAAAGTGAGAGAAATCCAATTCTAAAGTGAACCCACCTCTTATTTCTTCACCCTCTACCTCTTGCCAAGTTGTTTTGGGTGTTTTCTTCACAAGTTTCGCAACTTTGTGAAGTCGGAGCTTGAACTTGTGATGCCTCGACGTAGATCATCCTCGGCACGAAGCCGACGACCTAGTCCGCCCAATTCTCCGATGAAGCCGACGTTTGAGTTCGGGATTCGAGATGGACAGCGAGAGAACGCCTACGTAGAGCTAAGGAAGTGGAGAACCGGATCTACAAAGGTTGTAGCCTCTCTCCTTTAGTTAAGATGTTAACTAGATTCATATATCGCCTAGAATTCTAGCCGACGATCCGTATTAAGGTTTCTCGGCACCCATAATTTTTAAATTGGCATGGTTGATGCCTTGTGTGACCTCTATAGTGTGCCTAGGAACCCTACAGTGGTATCAGAGCCAAGCTAGAGCCTTAGGCGAAGTCTAGACGGAGTTTGAAATCCGAACGAACCCGAAACCCTAACACAAACTTGCTCTCTGGACATTTTCTAAAAACTGGGATTTTTCCATATTAAAAATATGCAGAAAAACCAGCAGGAATATCTAAGAGTTATTGTGAAATTCGACAGCCCAATTCAACTAACTCGCCGCGGTTCCGCGGCATGAGCATGGCTCATGCGGCGGTTCCGCGGCCGTACGGCCTCATTATATAATTTCGTTTGCAGAGTAATTCTTAGTCCCAAGTTCTGGTTTTCCTGGGAATTTTTAATAATTTTTCAAGAGTTGAATTTTCTGGGTTGTTTTGGGGATTCGAATGTTCGATCGGATTATCAAATTTTGTCAATGTGGCTTTCCGGATAAATTTTAGAATATGTTAAAAAGTTCGACCGGATATAAATACCCAATTTTTCCCCTGTCGGGAAATTTCCAAGTGTTGGATTTTTCCGTAGTTTAATGACGTTCTAAGTAGTGCAAGTAACGCAATGGACCCTCTAGAAGACAACAAACCTTAACTCGATTATGTGACCGTCTTGAACTGCCCTTTGAACCTTCGGGTTTGGGGCAGTACGGCGTGCCACATGTGAGGCGTTGGCTTGACCCTTCTACGGCTGGACCGTTGGTACTGAGGCACGAACTGAATGTTGTTAGACTTATTTCATGTGTTGAGCTGTATCGGGAAAACTTGGGTATTCGACTGTTCGATCGGAAAGTTTAACATTTTCTGTTTATCTGGAATGTGATACAATAATTGGAATTCACAAACAGTTATGAAATAACTGAATGAATGTTATAAATCTAGCGGTTTAGTTTCACTTGATATTGAAAAGAGTTTTCGATAATGAGACTAAAATGCGGGGTTTATAACTGTTAGGCATATGATGTCAAGTATTTCATTTCATTAGGCATGTGATGTCTAAAGAGGTTGCGAATTCCAACTGTTGTAGTTTTACACTTTCTTTTCTATGACCGTAAGTGTAGTATGTTCATATCGCCGGTTTCGTTGCTATACGTCAACGACAATTGGGGTATGCATACTTACTTACGTTGATGACATGTGATGTTATGTGTTGCTGGATATGTTATATTGGATTGTCGTGTTTGAATAGCCGGGGGATTTTATGTGAGATGAGTGTTTTTCATTTTCATTCATGTAAAAACTTGTATGTAATATTCTTTTATTTTGGGCAGTTCCAGGTAGCGGAAGTTGTCACCTTTTGTATATTATTTACTTTTCCGCATTAGGATAGACCCAAGGAGGGGAGCACAAGTAACCGGGTTCTGGGGTCCAGTGGGAGACCAACTCGAGGAGTCGAGTCCGGGTCTCCTAACCCTAGAATTGGTAGGGTTGCTTGCCGCTCTCGTAGGGGTCTAGGGATGTGGGATTGGCTATTCATCACGACCGTGGAATCCGTGTTTTATACTGGCTCATATTGAAAATACGGACGTCCTAGTATATCCAATATTTCATATGTTTCTTCTGCAGCGATATCTGTGATGTGATCATGTGATGTTCTGTGATAGATACTTTATATAGTATATATGATATATTATATAGACGTTACTTATATTTTGCACCCGCATTAGCCCTGCCCTGCTCTGTCGTTAGTCACCTAACCTAACGGTGCACGAGGGGATATCGAGGCGAATGCGGATGGCATAAGTGCACGTCGTATTTATCTGTGATGTTTAGGTATTTAAATGATGGGACTTCATTAATATGATTAATGAAAGAAAAGAAACCTAAGATGTTGTAGAATCAAATTTTAAATAAAACAGGTAGCTACAGTTCTTGCTTTGCACAGCGGTATATGTGATATATCCTGCACCTTATTCGATGAGGAAAGGACCGAGATCCCTTCACCGGGAGTGACTCCTTTAGCAATAACTGGCAGATGCTACACACTCGGTTTGCTTTTGATAGCTTCTATAGTTTCTGCTTTGCACAGTGATATATATATGATATATCCCGCACCTCATTCGACGAGGAAAGGGCCGACGATCCCTTCACCGGGAGTGACCCCTTTAGCAAAACTAGAAAAGCCTCAAAATCATTCCATTTCAAAACTTCATTTGATTCTACAATGATATCAAGTTCATTACGCAATAGGTTTTCAGAAAAACCTGTCGTAGCCCTCCGTCATTTCAGATAAGTCCTATTTAGTATTCGTGCTGCGTTTGTTGACCTCCGTCAAGGCGTAGTGTGCGGTAGCTAACTAGTATTTATCTGCTTATGCATATGATGCAGATTGGATTAGGGTAGTCGTGCAGCCTTGTTGACCTCCGTCAAGGGTCGTGCGGGTGGGTTTAATTCGATCAAGAAATGACGGGTTGAACTTGACTAGTAGCCTATGGTTTGTTGACCTCCGTCAAGGTCATAGGGTGCTAGGGGCAAAATATTATCGGGAATTTCAAGTGTTGAAATTTGCAATGAGATTGCATACCTTCTATGAGATAGTTGGATCCCGATACCCACTGCGAGTAAGAGTTACTCCTGGGAGAGTTTTACACATTACAATTAGCCGATCAAGTAGGTGTCTAGAAAGGTGTTAACGAGGTTACGCCTCTGGGAAAATGAGGTTTACAGTAATTAGGTTCGTGCGAAAGCACGGGGGACCTCCCTCAAAGTACCGACACTGGCCTGGCTGAAAGATTGGCGAACTTGTAGTGTGTAATTAATCTCGGCTAGTCTTTCCTTTTAGGGTTTGAAAGAAGATTTGATAAAAACAGTGGGAGCCATCCTGATTAGATAAGATAATAACCAATCTGATCTTGCACGAGCTTACGCTAAAGTGTTTTCTTATCTCTCTATCCAGGTAGCGACCATTTCATGCCTTAATAAAGATAATAATATAGATGTATTGACCGAACCCACATGTTATACTGTGCTGGGGAACGTTGGTTCCGTTCTTTCCTATAAGAGTTATAGGACTGAACAGGATATAGGGGAATACCAGGATTCCCATGCCACCCGAATGAAGAAAATACATGTTGATGCATTTTCTTCGGGTGTGTTCGTTACAGAGAACTGTTTCTCCATTTGCTCCACGTCCTGGGTATTAGATACCGGGTCAGGATCCCATATATGTAATCAGTTACATGGGCTTAGGAAACGTAGAGAACTTGGAGAAGGTGATAAAGACATTAGAGTTGGAAATGGTGCAATTGTTGCAGCTAAGACTGTCGGAGAATATCACCTTGTATTACCAACTGGAAATACATTGGTTCTGAACGAATGCTATTACATGCCGAACCTGATATGCAACATTATATCGGTTTCTTTGCTGAGTAAAGAGGGATATAATTTTGTAATACAGGACAATGTTATGAACATTTTCCGTAACCAAAAGTTGGTTGGATCAGGCACGTTGTGCAATGGCATTTATGTTCTAAATCAATCAACGGTTCTGAGCATAACAAACACACACTAGAGGAAGAGTTCAGAACTGAACGAATCCTTCTTGTGGCATTGTAGACTGGGTCACATCAATGCGACACGATTAGCTAAGTTGCATAAGGATGGATATTTAAATCCGTTTTGAATTTTCATCTTATGACACTTGCCAATCATGTCTCAAAGGCAAGATGACCAAAGCTCCGTTTACGGGACACGGAGAAAGAGTTACCGAACTCTTGGGACTGATACATAGTGATGTATGCGGTCCCATGTCTAGACATGCCAGGGATGGTTCTTCGTACTTTATTACATTCACTGACGATCTCTCTAGATTCGGATATGTGTTCCTGATAAAACACAAATCAGAAGCTTTTGAGAAATTTAGAGAATATAAACAAGAAGTCGAGAACCAAACCGGAAAAAGTATTAAAATCCTACGATCTGATCGAGGAGGTGAATACTTGAGCATTGAATTCCTGGACTTCCTAAAAGAGAATGGGATTCTCTCTCAGCTAACTCCTCCATATACACCACAGCACAACGGTGTATCAGAACGGAGGAACCGCACCCTATTGGATATGGTGCGCTCTATGATGAGTGTAGCTGAGTTACCTGTTTCCTTCTGGGGATATGCACTGGAAACAGCAGCATACCTACTGAATAGGGTTCCCACCAAATCTGTGCCTACCACACCATATGAGATATGGGAAGGGAAGAGACCATATCTTAATTTTATCAAGATATGGGGTTGCCCGGCCTATGTCAAAAGACAAAAACTGGACAAACTCGAGGCAAGGTCTGTTTTGTGTAAATTTGTTGGATATCCCAAACATTCGCGAGGGTATATCTTCTACCACAGTAAGGAACAAAGAGTACTTGTTGCTCAACATGCCACCTTTTTAGAAAAGGAATTTCTTGCAAAAGAGATTAGTGGCTCTGAGGTAGAACTGGAAGAGGTTCCAGCTGAACAAAACACAACAGAAGATTTAGTGGAACCAGAGGATTCAGTAGCTCCCAATGAACCTCAGCCTCTCCGCCGATCTAGTAGGGTTCCTCGCCAACCTGAGAGATACTACGGTTTTCTTATGGACGGTGGAAGCGAGGATTGCATCATGGAGGATGATGACCCAACTAGCTTCGAGCAGGCCGTCACGAGTAGTGACTCAGTGAAATGGCTGGATGCTATGCGGTCCGAGATGGAATCCATGTACACCAACAAAGTATGGACTTTGGAAGTTGCTCCTGAAGGGGTAAAACCCATCGGGAGCAAGTGGACCTTCAAGAAAAAACTTGGTGTAGATGGGAAAGTGGAGACTTTCAAAGCTAGACTTGTTGCAAAAGGTTTTCGTCAAAGACCAGGTGTGGACTATGACGAAACCTTTTCTCCAGTGGCTATGCTTAAATCCATCCGGATCATGCTTGCCATCGCTGCATATCATGACTACGAAATCTGGCAAATGGATGTTAAGACCGCCTTTCTAAACGGTGATTTAGAAGAGTGCGTGTACATGACTCAGCCAGAGGGCTTCGTAGACAGTAGGAGCAGCGGGAAGGTGTGCAAGCTACGTAAATCCATTTATGGATTAAAGCAAGCATCGCGGAGTTGGAACATCTGCTTTGACGTCGTTATCAAAGAGTTTGATTTCGTCAAAAATCCAGATGAACCTTGTATCTACAAGAAGGTGGCAGAGAGTAAGGTTGTCTTCCTCGTATTGTACGTGGACGACATACTCTTGATAGGAAATGATATTCCTATGCTGCATTCTGTCAAGCTCTTCTTATCACAAAGATTCTCGATGAAAGATCTTGGTGATGCCTCCTGCATATTGGGAATCAGGATCTATAGAGATAGATCCAAACGGATATTGGGATTGTCCCAATCCAGGTACATTGACACCATACTAAAGAGGTTTAGTATGGAAGAATCCAAGCATGGGAACTTGCCCACGATCTCTGGAGTCACTCTCTCCAAAGAGATGTCTCCCAAGACTGATTTGGAGAGAGCTCGCATGCAAGGGATACCCTATGCTTCGGCTGTAGGATCTATCATGTATACGATGCTATGTACCAGACCCGATGTAGCATACTCACTAAGTGTAGTGAGTAGGTATCAAGCTGATCCTGGAGAGAGTCACTGGACAGCTGTGAAGAGCATTCTTAAGTACTTGCGAAGGACTAAAGAGATGCTCTTGGTGTATGGTAACGGAGAACTCCAAGTAGAGTCCTTTACCTATTCGAGCTTCCAGAGTGATAAGGACGACTCTAAGTCGCAGTCGGGATTTGTCTTTACCCTTTACGGAGGGGCGGTTAGCTGGAAGAGTTCCAAGCAGGAAACCGTGGTAGACTCGACGATGGAGGCTGAATACATCGCTGCCAACGATGCTGCCAAAGAGGCTGTCTGGATCAAGAAGTTCATTACTGAACTTGGAGTGGTTCCATCCATTGAGCATCCAATACCTTTGTATTGCGATAAAAATGGAGCGGTGGCTTTGGCCAAGGAACCCAAGTCCCATCAGCGATCCAGGCATATTCTGAGGCGGTATCACCTGATCCGGGAGATAGTTGATCGCCGGGAGATCGAGGTCAGGAGGGTTGACACGAAGAACAACACGGCGGATCCACTCACGAAGGCCATTCCCCAGATACATTTTAAGAGACTCTTCGGGATGCTCGGTATGCGATACTACAGCAGCTGGCCCTAGTGCAAGTGGGAGATTGTTAGTTGTATGTATGCCCTAGAGGCCAGTATTGTACAGATGATGTATATTATATTGGATGCTTGGACATATATAGAGATGACTTTCTTACTCGATATGATAGAATGCTATCTAGTTACTCTTTATCTTAACATGTACACTTGTCTCTTTAAACTGTCTTATAGTTACATGTTGGTAAAGCCCTTAGGATGTGTACTTGACTACCTGGACTATGATGCAGATCATACTAATGGGGACATGGTAGTCTATAAGTACATCCTTCAAGGTCCCTAGTCGTGGGTGTATCGAGACAGGGCATCGCTATACCAGTGTAGACTAGCGTATACGCTTCTCGACCCATGAGATGGGCGATGGATGATCCTATATCCATTGGTGTTTGATATCAGAGATGGTATACGGGTGCTCAGTGGAGACTGGGTACACTGGACGGACTCGCCGAGAACTCCCAGATGGTATTATACCTCACGTCAGATGGCAGTTCTCAGGTGACACTTGTACAGGTTAGTCTGTAGACCCGAGATCGTCATAGAGTCTTGTGTGATTCCCACTGTGCTTTGATCTCCACCTTACCACGTCCATGAGGGCATGCAAAATGGTGGTCTTTGGGTACAGTCCCGAGTCACATGGAGGCAATGAGCGATAGGAGGGGTTTCGTCTCTCCCGGTATTGGGGGTTGATGTTGCGCTGTGCTCGATTGGCCGTAACAGGGAAGTCCCTGGCCAGGGCTGATCAGAGATTTGCTGGTAAGTGTTACCAGTAGTTTCTCGACCCGTTATGAGCCTCACATCGGCACGACTTATCGGTTATTGGGGTCTGACGTTTACCACCCCTAGACTTGATATGCGACATATCAGACGAACAGACCGGACTGTACGGTAAGTGTTACTGGTTGGATTCATAGGAGTGTGAGCGGGCTAGCTCGTCGATCTTCTGATCGCTCAATACCCGGATGGCCGTTACGTTTAGCAAACCGCTTGCGGCTTGTGGGTGCTTGATATGATCATTATCTACTACCGACGTATTGACGAGTCTTTAGAGTCCTAGACAGAGGTTTCCTGGCTCAAGCGAAACGAAATAGGAGCGCATATGAGATATGTGCGGGACCGAGAATATTGCGTGTATGTGATACCGCATTTCATTCTCGCGATAAATATTTCGATTGGTTATATTCGATATGACCTAGTTATCGAATCATTGATTCGATAAATCGATACATTGGATACTAGTCGGTTATATGCGATATGACCGGATCGTTAAATCAAGTTTTGATTTAATGATTTTATGTATAATTATATATTTGATATATTACTTTGCATTAACTAGTATTGGTTCATTTTAAAAGGATTTTCTCACTTGATGCACATTGTATATGTGATATATTTTTTGTGCACTTGTTTGTATCATGTTTGATGATACTTCCTCACTTGGGTTTGTGTAAAGATTAAACCATGGTTACATGTTTAATGGTTAGGGTTTTGATTATTTACTTAGTTATTTATTTATTTATTCATTTTGGATATTATTAAGAATGGTGGCTTATTTTGTTTCTATGTTGAAGCTTCTTGAAGCTTTGACAAAGTCCACCATCCTTATCTCATCCTTAACCCTAACCATTCCTACTAACCTTAGTTTAATCTCTACACTTGACCATGGTCAAGATATGATAAGTATTCATATTAGTTTATTTTTTCAAATAAAGAAACTTATCATATTCTTTCTTCTTGATCATCTTCTTCTTCAAGAAAAGCTTAAGGTCCATCAATGGCAACTTGAGCTAAAGTGAGAGAAATCCAATTCTAAAGTGAACCCACCTCCTATTTCTTCACCCTCTACCTCTTGCCAAGTTGTTTTGGGTGTTTTCTTCATAAGTTTCACAACTTTGTGAAGTCGGAGCTTGAACTTGTGATGCCTCGACGTAGATCATCTTCGGCACGAAGCCGACGACCTAGTCCGTCCAATTCTCCGATGAAGCCGACGTTTGAGTTCGGGATTCGAGATGGACAGCGAGAAGACGCCTACGTGGAGCTAAGGAAGTGGAGAACCGGATCTACAAAGGTTGTAGCCTCTCTCCTTTAGTTAAGATGTTAACTAGATTCATATATCGCCTAGAATTCTAGCCGACGATCCGTATTAGGGTTTCTCGGCACCCATAATTTTTAAATTGGCATGGTTGATGCCTTGTTTGACCTCTATAGTGTGCCTAGGAACCCTACACCGATCACTGCCTCCATGTGGCTCGGGACTGTTCCCAACTAAAACCTGTTTGCACGACTCCTTTGAGCCGTGGTAGGGTAGTAATCAAAGCACAGTGGGAACTCACACGAGACAAATGACGATCTCAGATCGACAGACTAACCTGTACACATGTCACCTGGGAACTGCTATCTGATAATAGGTATAATACCAACTAGCAGGTTCCCGGCGAGTCCGTCCAGTGTACTCATAACCCAATGAGCACCTGTATACTATCTTAGGTGAACAAACTAACACCAATGTCTTGTGAGACCTGGCCACCGCCCCTCGTCGGGGTCTCGATCAGTATACAATAGTCTACACTGGAGTACCGATGCCCGGTCTCGATACTCCTACAACTAGGGACATTTAAGGATGTGCTTATAGACCCCCAGCTCCCACGTATGTGATTGCCATCACAATGGTGGCAGTCAAGCAAGAATCCTATGGGCTTTATCAACATGTATATGATGATAAAAACAAACCAAATAGCATACTATCATCTTGAGTAAGACTGTTTTATCGGTATAGGTCCTCACTCAATCATCATAATCACAAGTCCACGACTATGATAATTGCCTTGAGGGCACTATAGCCAACAATATCCCACTTGCACTTAAGGCCAATTATTGCGATGTCGCATACTCACAGCCCGTGTGATACCGAACACCCAACTTCTCTACTAATCAGTTTCGCAAAGCCTGTTTGCGAAAATAATTGCGTTCGAGAAATAGCCTCAGTGAGTGGATCCGCTCTAATGTTTCTTTCTGTATCTCTCTTAATCTCAACTTCGCGGAGAAAACTATCTCCCGAAATGAGCAATACTTGTCTTAGAATTTATCTGGATATCTGATGGGACCCAGTTCACGAATGAACTCCAAATCCAGCAAACTACTTAGACTGTATAGTCTACTGAATTTAATCAGTATCCTGCGCCATGCCTTTCCTCAGTATCTGCTTGGACCACCTGTCCAACATACTGTCCCTCAAAAGAGGGAAAACTATAATTCTGACAGTCATTCTGTCATCCAGGTCACCATGGAAGCCTGAAATGATAACCGTCTCCCGAAGGAGGCTGCCGTAATCATTTCCCAAGAACATTCACTTATGTTCAATAACTGCTTCCCAATGTTTCTCCAGGATTGGATTAATATATCTGCTTATTGCATCTAGTGCAAAAGCAATATCTGGTGTTTTACTTGACATTTCATGATTAACTCAATTGCCTAAGCAAATAATATGTTAATCATGTAGATCTCTCTCCCCTTTAGTCTGTAAGACACCTTTAGAAAGTTTGACTCCATCACCTGCAGGTACACCACCATGCCAGGAGTCATCCATTTAATGTCAAAGTACCCAGATTGGGATACTTCCCAAATCTAGATCTAAAACCATAGATCTAGTAACCAGAAAACCTGATATTATATCCATATGCAAAGTGGAGAAACAACTTTGTGACAACCATAGTATAACCGATCGTAGTATAGGAATATCCTTTCCTATCAAGTGCATGTCATCCCAATACCTGGACATCACTCTCTACTACCTTCTTAGCAGATCCATCTCCTATTCTGATGAAGTCAAAGCCTATGACTGTCACATCAAAAATAGATGATCTATTTGCGCTATACCTGCTTTAGTCTATAAATGGACACAAGCTACTTGCCTACTATGCTTCCGCTGCTCCCACTGACTACAACAACCCTCTGGCAGAGTCATATACACGTGCACTTCTAAAGCTAGTTTAGAACGATGCTATACTCATCCTCCTGCCGGGTCTTATAGTCCAGAACAACAACAATGGCAAGTCTAGGTAAACAAAAACCTCCCTGTCACCGTCTCTGAGAAGACCGAAGTACCTCTCGGGTGCCTGAGCTTACCCACCAAAATCTGCGGAGTGGCTAATGCAACATCACATCCAATTGAATCCTTATGTTCTATTGAATTTCCAGTAATCGTTTGTAGTTCTGGAATAACTTCCAGTTCTACCGTACTCCCACTTCTGTATTCTAAAAAAATCTATTTTATTAAAACTGTGGCGAGTCAAGAACAATATAAATATTGATCTTCCTGATGGTAGAAAGTTAAACCTCGTCGAAGCCCGGGATAACCCACAAACAGCCATTACTGAAACGTGCCTTGAGTTTATCCGGATTCTGGTTTTAAGCATCAACCGGACAACTCCCTATACCTTAGCATCGTTAAGATATATAAATTGATTCTATATATACCTAATATAGAAACAAAAGCACTAATCTAATTTGAACCAGATTCAAAAACATGCAGCTGTTTCCAGTGCATATCAGCCAAATGGAAAGAGGACAATCAGCATTACTCATGTAGGAGTGCATCCACATATGAGTAACCCGAAAGAGAAGCAAGTTCTCAAAACCGTTACTATTAACTGAATACCAAACACAAGTATCTACATCTTCGACTTCCTCGAAGAATCCTGATACTTACAATAAATGGTTCTTTACTTTATTCTTATACCTATAACTTCTCAAAATCTGGACCATGCATTTCAACGAAATACTTGTCCAGAACTGGAGAAGTCACAAGTAAACAGAATATAGTATGAGTACCAACCTCATTGTCGTAATCGATACTGGACAACATACAATACTTTGTACAAGTCCACTGAGTTCAATAACTCAAACTCTGTGCATTGTAGGTTGAAAAACTGTACTATGGTTAAGAAGAATTACACCGCTGTTGAATGCACCTCACCTAATCACCAACTGATATAGGTAAATGCCATAGACACAATATCAAAAGTTATATCTCACTTTATAAAATAAATGTACAGATATATCAGTTTGAAATTGGTGCATAACAACGGATATTCATAACCAAATATTTGCCATCCGGCAAAATCCAGATAATTTCCTCAAATATCACTAATTACAACGAATTCCGATATAATGAGGATCTAATCACCCAATTCCCAATATCTTACTCCCACTCACCATCCGTAATAGCATACAGATGTGAGAAACTGATCTGGTAAATACATACCCTGGAGTTAGATTCTAGCTGGGAAAACAGTCATCAATTAATATCGCACAGTGAATCTGAAACATGAAAATGTTTCAAAAGGGTTAACCTGGTATTCCTAGTAACGCCTCTTCCATTATCCTGATTCATGACAGTAACCATATACTTACCTGCCCTCACTCCAATCCCTTTATTATGTCTTTACTTATTACCTTCTGTACACCTCCTTTACGCTAATTGGTTTTCTTCATTCCCTACCCTTCGGCACCAGCCTAAGGTTTGGAAGATGACTATCCAATAAGAATAATAGGTTTACTCTCCTAATCCTAGGAGCCCTCGCAACCTGAGAGAAGGTAATGGGAAAAGACATCTGAATAATCCTATTCAATCTCTCCAGAACCAGAATCCATCCTCGAAAAAGATTCTTCGAGTTCATATATAACCATACGATGGATTTATCCAATGGAAGTGGATGTTCGTAATAATACGGGGTGTTCTGGAGAAAAGCAAAGTGGATGTAGGAGTGGCAGGGGTATACCCGGTCTTTGTCGTGAATGATGGTGATCGTATTTCTTTTGCCATTGTTCTAATCCCTTTACATGTCTTTACTTATTACCTTCTGTACACCACACTTAAGCTTAATTTGTTTTCTTCCTTCCCTACCGTTTGGCACCTGCCTATGGTTTGGAAGAAGACTATCCAATAAGCTCAATAGGTGTATCCTCTCCTAATCCTAGGAGCCCTCACAACCTGAGAGAAGGTGAAGAGAAAAGACAACCGAATAAACCTATTCAATCTCTCCAGAACCAGAATCCATCCTCGAAAAAGTTCCTTCGAGTTCGTATATAACCATACGATGGATTTATCCAATGGAAGTGGACGTTCGTAGTAATACGGGGTGTTCTGGAGAAATGAAAAGGTGATATAGAAGTGGCAATGATGTATGCGACACCGTGACATTCCAAAATCCAAAGTGTTTTAAGAATGTTTGGTTAACTTGGTTTCATGAATTTTAGTCAAAGGTCGGGTCATAGTCGCAGCCAGAGAGAGAGAAAAGAAACACTCAGCGTGCACTCTAACCTAGATCAGAATGGTTGATCATTTTATCTAATCTGGATGGCTCCCACTGTTTTCTCAAATTCTCCTCCAAACCTAAAAGGAGAATTAGTCGGAATCACCCGAGGAGTAAACCTACTCATCAGTGGGAATCGGGATCCAACTATCATCGCATGATAACCTGATGGAAGCCACTCAAGTCACCACACTCCAGAAGGTATGCGCAGGCCTGGCAAATTTCCTGTATGTTTGAAACTCCCAATATGATTTTTACCCCTAACGATTTATGACCTTGACTAGGTCAACAAACCATAAACCGCTAGTCAAGTTCAACCCGTCATTATCCTGGATTGCATTAAACCCATCCGTACGTGCCCTTGACTAGGTCAACAAGGCCGCACGACTGTCCTAACCAATCGCATATCCATGCAACGGACAAGCAATACACAGCTACCGCACACGATGCCTTGACTTTGGCCAACAAACACCGCACGAATACTATGCACTATTTATCCGAAATGACGGAGGGCTACGGCTGGTTTTTGGCGAAAAACCTTTAACGTAATGAACTTGATATCGTTGAAGGAATCCAAGTGGTTTTATAAATATATAGTGGCGAAAACTTTTGCTAAAGAGGTCACTCCCGGTGAAGGGATCTCGGCTCTTTCCCCATAGAATGAAGTGCAGGATATTCCAAATGAATACCACGACGCAAAGCAAAAGGAAACGACTATAGTAAAGTTATTACGTTGACGCAAACTTTTACCCAAGGGGTCACTCCTGATGAAGGGATCTCGGCCCTTGCCTCATCGAATGAGGTGCAGGATATTCCAAATGAATACCACGATGCAAAGCAAAAGTGTACGTCTGCAATGTCAGTTTTTAAAAAAGTTGGTTCCAACAACATCATATAAATAGGTTTGTTTTACCCTTGCATTGATAAGAATCAATGCAGTCCCATCAATTAATCACACTAAAAAAGAACGAAAATAAAATGTACGTATATGCCATCCGCATTCGCCACTAGGTCCCGTCATCACCCGTTAGGTTACTTAACTAACGACAGAGTGGGGACTGGGCTAGCGCGGGTGCAAAACATATACAACATCTACTAATATATATAAATATATATATAACATTCGTCCCAGGTATGATATAAAGCAACATCACAGAAACATCACAGAAGCAATACAGAATGGTGGATAATCTGGAGCCCCGGGTTTCACTTGAGCCGCAAGTGAGACCCGACGTTCCCTGTCGTGTCGATAGCCTGTGCAATGAAACCTAGACCCCTACGAGCGCGGCAAGTTACCCGCCAAAACCAGAAGTGGGGCAGCCCCCTTCAGCAACGTGAATGGACCACCCAGCACTTCACGGAATCCGGCAACTTGAGCACCCCTCCTAGGTCACCTATACCCCCTACGAGTGCGGCGAATAGCCCGCCAATTCTAGAGTAAGGTCCCCTCCGTCTGAATGCCTTGAGATGCGGACCAGTTGCCCTCTAGAACCCGGCTATTCGTGCACTCCATCTCGGGGTAATCCTAGTACAGAAAATAAAATAATATACAAGGGTGACATCGACCTCAGCCCGGTCGTGCCCCAAAAGAATAATATACAAACGGGCAGTGACGGCAGTCCACATGTCGGACGCTCGCTCCGCAATATCAAATGTACAAATAAAATGAAATTGTACTATCATTGCACCATTGCTATCCACCACGACGATCCAACCAACATCACAGCACATCACAGAACATCAACGTGAATGTCACGTTCGCAAACCCGTCTAAAAGACATATAGCAATTAGACGAGTTTACCGATCAAATGACATTCACGGTCGCAGAATATAATGTATGTACTGTTAAACGCACGCTTAAATTATCGATCAACAAAGTTCCAAATTGGCCCCAATAGCAAAACAACACTTCACTGAAACCTGGGCCAAAACAGAATATCACAAAAATCATAATTTAACATCAGGGTGCTACAATAAAAATTTGAAAGCCCGTCGCCACTAAACGGCCGCGGATCCGCCGCAAAATGGGGGTTATTGCGGCGGTTCCGCGGCTCTTTAGAGGCTTCAGGGGCTCAAATTTTTCCAGTATCCTTAGAATTACCTGCACAGATTTTTAAGATGTCTCAAATAATTTTTTGACCACATTTAAAAATCGACAGCAAACAGAAATTTGGAATCGTGTTTTCGGAAAAATCCGTCGATCGATCTTTTAAGCACGTCTAAACAAGCTAGTAGGGGGTTTAAAGGGTGGCTCTAATACCATGTAGGGCCCCGGCCGCGCCCCGGCCGTCAAAACGCGGCCAAAATGCGGAACGAAAATTTTCTAAACCGGCGCTACCGCGACCCGAATCCCGGATCGACCTTAAACCCTAAACTAGCATACTAAAAGGAGGTTAGAATCTTTATACCGAGATGATCCGAGTCCTTCGGTCTTCATTCCAAGCTCCTAGCGATTCTTTGATGATGTTTGGTTGTCGGTCTTCCTTCGTCTCCGATGATCCACCCGAGAGAAACGGCGCAAGCTCTAACCTCGTCGAACGAGGTAACCGATACTCCAACGTCGCTAGCGAAGGAGAGTGGGGGTGTATGAAAGTGTCACTATGTTGTTCTCTCATCTCATGTGCTCAAGAGAGCAATGCAAGAAGAAGTTTGGAGGTGATGAAACTTGGCATGAAGAACAAAGGAAAAGAGCTAACTCCTTTTGTGAAATTGAGAGAGTGAGAGAGAGCTTGCTTGTAATTAATCATGTAACCATGAAAAATGAATCAATCAACCAAATAAGCCCCATCCCCACTATAAGTGGCCGGCCCCTCTCCCTCTTTCAATTCCAAATCAAGAAAGAATTTTCCTTTTGTCAAATTACTATAAACAAATGCCAACCATACTCAAAACCCATGCTTTGACCCATGCCCATTCCTTGTCACCTTTTCAACCCTCCACCTCATTTTTAAATCATAATGAATTTCCATAAATGGAAAATCATAAGAAGCTATTCCGTACAAAATACGGAATACTTCCTGGTACATGTACCGAAATACATATATGCGTATTCGTACCAAAATACGAATAGCCGAGAGAGAAAACGAATAGTGAACAATAATACTAGAATACGTATATACAAATACATATATAAATTATTAAATCAAAACCTGATTTAATAAACTGGCTTAATCCTAAGCCGCTAGTATTATCAACCGTCCAATTAAAGTCTACGCAGCAAGTGCACATATTTAATCGGACATCTGTATGTATAAACATACCTCGTGTACACCATATCGCCTGAATCGTGAAAAACCCTCTATGTTGGACTCTAAAGACTCGTCAATACGCTGGCAGTGGGTTTAATCACAAGCACGTCAGCGGCACTAGCTGTACATAACGGCTACCCAGGTATTGAGCGAAAGGGAGGCCGACGAGCAAACTCATCCTGAACCCCTACTGAGCCTGACAGTGACAATATCCGTACAGTCCGGTCTGTTCGTCTAAGAGTATCGCATATCGAGTCTAGGGGGTGGATAAAGTCAGACCCCCAACAACGCGATATTTAGTGCCGGTATGAAACCCATCACCACCTGAGAAACTATCGATCCTGGATCGGTAATTCTCGTCCACCGTGGCCACGGATTTATGGTGATGGCCATCCGTACACAATGCAACATTAACCCTCAATACCGGGAGAGACGAATCCCCGACGATCCGATCACTGCCTCCATGTGGCTCGGGACTGTACCCAACTAAAACCTGTTTGCACGACTCCTTTGAGCCGTGGTAGGGTAGTAATCAAAGCACAGTGGGAACTGATACGAGACAAATGACGATCTCAGGTCGACAGACTAACCTGTACACATGTCACTTGGGAACTGCTATCTGACAATAGGTATAATACCAACTAGCAGGTTCCCGGCGAGTCCGTCCAGTGTACTCATAACCCAATGAGCACCTGTATACTATCTTAGATGAACAAACTAACACCAATGGCTTGTGAGACCTGGCCACCGCCCCTCGTTGGGGTCTCGATCAGTATACACTAGTCTACACTGGAGTACCGATGCCCGGTCTCGATACTCCTACGACTAGGGAATTTAAGAATGTGCTTATAGACCCCCAGCTCCTACGTATGTGATCGCCATCACAATGCTGGCAGTCAAGCAAGAATCCTATGGGCTTTATCAATATGTATATGATGATAAAAACAAACCAGATAGCATACTATCATCTTGAGTAAGACTGTTTTATCGGTATAGGTCCTCACTCAATCATCATAATCACAAGTCCGCGACTATGATAATTGCCTTGAGGGCACTATAGCCAACAATCTTTGCTTTATAAGCCTCCAGACTTTGTTGCGCCATGAGCCGGGTTTCATCAAGGGCATCAAGTTCCTCAAGCCGAAGGAGAGCATTTTCCTCATCCGTCAGCTCGTAGTAGACTGCCACTCGTAGAGAACGTAACTCTATCTCGAGGGGGAGCACTGCTTCCGTACCGAATACCAACGCGTACGGCGTTGTGTTCGTGGCCGTTTGAACGTAGTTCGATACGCCCTGAGAGCTTCTTGCAGTCTCTCATGCCAGTCCTTCTTATTTCGGGACACCATTTTCTTTACGATCTTCGTCAAGGTCTTGTTGAAAGCCTTCGCTAGACAGTTAGCTCGCGGATTATAAACTGAGAAATATCTCCAGTCTATGTTGTGCTGTTGTGCGAAGCGACTGATTTTGTGGCTTCTGTAGGCTGTCCCGTTATCGGAGATGATCCGTCATGGGGTTCCAAACTGATAAATGACATGCGTTTTGAAGAAATGGAGGATATTCTCCATCTTCACTTCCCTCAACGGCACTGCTTCTGCCCATTTGGAGAAGTAATCAGTTGTCGCCAAGATAAAACGATGTCCCCTAGATGACGCAAGTTCGATAGGGCCGACTATGTCAGTTCCCCACATTTCAAACGGCCAGCTAGCCACTGTTGGATGTAGTGGATTTGGATGCTGGTGGATAAAGACCCCATGAATTTGGCATGAGAGGCATCGCTTCTCATATTCGAGGCAGTCCTGAATCATCGTGAGCCAGTAGTAACCCATCCGTTTAATCTTCAACTTCTTCTTCGGGCCTGCTTGGTGAGAACCGCAGAGTCCGTCGTGAACTTCCTGAACGACTATTTTCGCTTCGTCAGGTCCCAGGCATCTCAACCACAGAGGGTCAAACGATCTCTTGTATAGAGTATCGTTGACGAAGGCGATAGACAGAGCTCGTTTCATAAGCTGATGTCTTGAGGACGCATCTTCGGATGTTCGACGGGATTTGAAATAGTCTATAAAGACTTCTCTCCAATCCTCAGCCTTTTCCTAGTCTTTTACCTGCATAGCCATTCTCTTAGTCACTCCCTTTTCTTCGGATGATTTCGGAGATATTTCTGCTGGAGCAAGAACCCGACGGCTTTGTACCATGATTTCCCGTCCCCTTATATACGTGGAATTTGGGGATCGTATTTCTCGACGGGTACCTCATTTGGTCATCCCACCGTGGTTGCCATCATTTGTTTCCTTCTCACGGCGCTGCTCCGAGGATGTCTCCGAGCTTGCTTTCGGTCCCGAAAGTGCGGCTAAGGCTGTCAGCATTTCTTGGAGATTTTGTTGTTGCTGCTCCCGAGCCTTAGTCACTGATCGCGTAAGTGGTCTATGACTTGTGAAGACATGGCTATCCTCTTTTCTGGATGACATATAGACGGTACATACCATCATGCCCCCAGACTTGGGGTGTTTGGGTTCAGTGGTCTTGCAGCTCGTCGCAGACCTAGGGATTTTCTCCGGCCTTCCCCTCTTGTGAGCGGTCGAAGTTGAGGGGGCTGTTGCAGTGGGCACCAAAGTAGCTATCGCCTTTTATGGCTTGATAGGACGGTCCTCTTCCCGCTGAACTTTCACCTTTTTCTGTCGGCGGGGATAATCTCGATCAATTACCGAATCTTGGACTTGACGCCAGACCTTGTAGATTTTAGAAGACAGCCGTTGAGGGGGTTGTTCCGGCTTCACCCTTGTAGCACTCTCCATAGGTGGAGGAGATCTTTTTAGAACAGTGGTCGAAGAGTTCTTGAGGACCTTCCTAAAGTGGTTCAAAGCTGTTCCCAGTTGGAAAAGCAGCATCAATTTCCGTCGTTGGAGTCGGCGGAGTCAGTCCAGAAGGAGAGTTGCCCCCAGCCTTCCTTACTCGGCGCTAGTGGCATATCCTTAGTAGGGGGAGTGTTGTCTCCTGAGGGTTCTCAGTGGATTACACCCACAAAATTTTATAATAAAAGAGAGATGGTGAAAGTTATATAAAGATAAGAACTATAAAAGAAAGAACTTGAAAATAAGAGTTTTAAACTATACCAGCTTTTCAGTTTCTATGAGCCCTATCTTAATGGTCATGAAAAAATGTTAGAAATCACATTATCCCTCAATAAAACATCGCCTTTAGTTTTCATTCCTACCTTTCTTCCAAACATTGATCATATACCCCTACGTATGTGAACTGGACATCCCTACACTCAGAGAATTCAATTCAAGCAATCATACTCTTGTCCATCTAACTTAGTACTTTTTAATAGATATTTAGATGGAATTTTCTCACACATTCTTCATGCGACCTTTAATACGTCTTGAGGTACTAACCGAACGATTACTCATGTGCTTTCTTATTAGGTGTTTTTCCTCGTCTTGCAACACCTAAGGCATAGCAGTAGCTCCCAAACCAGTTGGTCTAAGGCAATAGGTGATAAAGCACCCTCGGTATATTTTTTTATTGGTGCCTCGGTGATAACAAAACCAGTGTTCATTTTTCTTTTCACCATTTTATCTTTTATTCTCCACTTTTATTTTCTTCATACTTTGGCTTTTAGACAAGAGCATTTCAAGGTATCCTCTACTATCCCGAGTTTCAAGATGTGTGTAAGTGCGTATAGTAGGGTTTCAACGTTCAAATGTTTGGCTTCCAAAATAGGAACTATTTTTCAGGCTTATTTTTATCCTCAGATTAGTAATTTTCTTCATCTTACTAACCTTTGGGACAACAGCTTATAACCACTTATTACTAGTTTCATTTAAGAAAATATCTAACTTTCTTGTTTTTCTTAAACTATTCCTATCTTTTAAATATAATTTTCACTTTCTACTCTTTTATTATCACAATTTTTTGTGTGTGCTTATATACAGTATAATGCAAAGTAAGATGTAAATAAGCACAGGAGCGCTGAAAAACGACTTCTTGGAAGCCTTTTGCGATGGTATAGGAGCGCTGAAGCTCGTTGGCGGGAGAATGGTCCTGAAGAAGAGCCCAGTGGTGGCCTGAGTTACTTGCTCCACAGGCATAGTGAAAAGGGAGGCCACTTGGGGCCCGTAGGTAACTCCTCCAGATGGGACAAAGCGAGAGTTGATGTTGAAGTTAGTGCAATTTGAAGCCATTGATTTCTTGAAGAGCTTGAATATTCTGCCCCCTACGTCGACCTTGGTCTTTGTCATGTGCCAGCTGTTTGAGGACCGATTCCGTCGGCAAGGCTGCTGCTTGGGGAGCCTTCCTGTGGGTGACAAACATCCTCTGGGCTTCCTCCATCGGCGTTGAGGCACTGAGGGTGGGAGGTGGGAGCGTCGACCCAAAAAGAAGCCCGTTGATTTCTTGAAAAGTCGGATTGCAGATATTTGAGGCTGCAAGTGACCCATACTTGACTCCACAAGATAGGACAGAGTCTGGGTTGCTAGGGTAGAAGCAAATGCCATTCTTTATAGAGACGAAATGCGGCCTTAAATATCCACTCCCCTGAGGGCAACCAAAAACATACACACCGCGATTATTTGATCACGGGAAAAACACGACACACGAAGTGTGGAGTGGAAAGAGGAAAAGGTCCTACCGGGCGTGCCAGAATCTGTTCCCCTCCGAATGACGGTGCGGACGACGTAGGGACGTCTTTTGCCAGTGATTCGGGGCAGATGCTATTTGGTTTTATCTGTCCACCTCTCCGAAGATGCCAAGTTGATTTATGGCACCGTATATTGGAGGTTTAGACGGATGCGGCCGATGTAGCTGACTTCGTCAGATTCCCCCTCATGGTGAGGGGTTTTTGATTGTGGGGACGCTCTTCCTTGCAGGCGCAAGCCCCTGCAGTTAATTACGCTACCGCACCGCGGTAACAACTTTCTCCTTCTCCAGAAATTCACTTCGTGTCGTGGGTGTTTGTTTTGTTTATGGTTGCCCGTGGATTGTATACGGAGACTAAGTTATGTCGTCACCCGTAGGACGTGGATTAGTCCAAATCCGTATTTTCTTAGATTTGGGTTTGGGGTTTTAGTTTAAGGATACGTTAGCCATATAGAGGCTAAGATCAACTTAAACGTTCGTTAAGGACACGTTAGTCATATTTTGGACTAAGATCAACTTAACGGGATCATTTAGATCCAACAAGAGAGCAATTAGCTCTATTGTTTAGTTTAATGACATTGCGGTCGATTTTCAGTTTAAGGACATAATGGTCCAACATTCCCATTTTGGGACGAATATTAGTTTAAGGACGTTGCGGTCCAACAATCCCATTTAGGGACGAATATTAGTTTAAGGACGTTCCGGTCCAACATTCCCATTTAGGGACGAATATTAGTTTAAGGACGTTTCGGTCCAACATTCCCATTTACGGACGAATATTCGTTTAAGGACGTTTCGGTCCAACATTCCAATTTAGGGACGAATATTAGTTTAAGGACGTTTCGGTCCAACATTCCCATTTAGGGACGAATATTAGTTTAAGGATGTTTCGGTCCACGAGTTTAAGGACCCCGCAGTCCGTATTCATGTGTGGTTGTCGGGACCCGTCACCTCTCTGACGACGTTGAAGGATTACAACGATAGGTGTCAGAGGAGTTCGGAGATGTACCCTCGACCGGATGTAAATTGATTTAAGAGAACAGTCTTGCTCTGTCAATTTAATTTGAGGACTTACGGCCATGATTGGGCTAAGTCCAGTTGAGAATGTTCAAAGTTTTTATCTTTGGCCTATTAAGTCTGTGCTTGGGCTTTTCCCCTATTTAATAATGCACTGCATTTTCTTTTGTCCTGTTAGGCCTTTTGATTTGGGTTTTGTCCCTTTATTTTTATGTTGCAGAGCATCTGTTTTGGTCTGACAGACCTTTGTTTGGGCTCTGTCCTTTTTAAAATAATGCATGGCATTTTATTAGTCCTGTTAGGCCTTTTTAATTGGGCTCGGCCCTTCTTTTCAATAATGCAGTGCATTAATTATCTGACAGTGGCCATGTGGCCTGTCAGGCGTTTTGCACAAATTAATGAGTGTTAGTTATATATATGCCCTAGAGGCCATTACTGTACATACGATGTATATTGTAATGGATGCTAGGACATATATAGGGAGGACTTTCTTGCTCGACATGATAGTATGCTATCTGGTTGTACTTTATCTTAACATGTACTCTGATTGTCTCTATATTACATGTTGATAAAGCCCTTAGGATATGTACTCGACTACTGGGACTATGATGAGATCATACTAGTGGGGCCACGGTAGTCGACGAGTACATCCTATAATTGTTCCTAGTCGTGGGTGTATCGAGACAGGGCATCAATGCACTAGAGTAGACTAGCGTATACGCATCTTGACCCATATGATGGGCGATGGATGATCCCATATCCATCGGTGTTTGACATCAAGGATGGTGTACGGGTGCTCAGTGGAGACTGGGTACACTTGACGGACTCGCCGAGAACTCCCAGATGGTATTATACCTCACGTCAGATGGCAGTTCTCCGGTGACACTGGTACAGAGTAGTCTGTTGACCCGAGATCGTCATAGAGTCTTGTGTGATTCCCACTGTGCTTTGATTTCCATCATACCACGTCCAAGAAGGCATGCAAAAAGGTGGCTTTTGGGTACAGTCCCGAATCACATGAAGGCAATGAGCGATAGGAGGGGATTCGTCTCTCCCGGTATAGGGAGTTGATGTTGTGCTGTGTTCGATTGGCTATAACTGGAAATCGCTGGCCAGGGTTGCTGAGATTTACTGGTAAGTGTTATCAGTAGTTTCTCGAACTGTTATAGATCTCAAATCGACACGACTTATCAAGCAACTGGGGTCTGACGTTTACCACCCCTAGGCGAGATATACAACATATCAGACGACGAGACCGGACTGTACGGGAGTGTTACTGTTTGGATTCACAGGAGAATGTATAGGCTTGCTTGTTGATCTTCTGAGCGCTCAATACCTGGGTAGCTGTTACGTTTAGCTGACCGCTTGCAGCTTGTGGGTGTTTGATATGATCATCACCTACTGCCGGCGTATTGACGATTCTTTAGAGTCCTACACAGAGGTTTCTTGGCTCAGGCAAAACGGAGTAGGAGCACATATGTGATATGTGCGGGACCGAGGATAATGCGATATGTGATACCGTATTATATTCTCGCGATATTTGATATCAGCCGGGTCATCGGATCAAGTGTTGATTCGATGAATCGGAACGGATAAATATTAGTCGGTTATATGCGATATAGCCGGATTATCGGATCAAGTGTTGATTCAATAATTTAATGTATAATAATATATATGATATATTAAATTACATTAACTAATATTTGCTCACTAAAAGATTCTTTTTCTCACTCGAGTAATACATTGATATATATGCGATATATGTTAAATGTATTATTTTATTTTGTTACGATAAATATTATATATGTGATATATAATATTGTAACATGATATGATAACTAATGCAACTTGTTTAGTGGAGTTTAAACATGATTAGGGTTTGGATTAGGGTTAAGCTTTCTAGATGTTTCTAGAAGGTTTTGGTTTTGTTTTGTGAAAGATATTTGTAAGTGACTCATGCTTTAACCCAACCGAAACCCTAACCCTAGTTAATTCTCTACATGGGGTTAGTCAACCATGGTTGCATTATTCATCATATTATTCTTTTTCTATTCATCACAAAAGGATTCTTATCATATTCATAATCTTCTTCCTTCATTCTTTTCATAGAAAAAGATTACTAGTTTTCTTCAAGTGATGAATAAATGTGAGAAAAAGATAAATAAAGAGAGCAAAAATCCTACTCCATCATCCTCATCTTCCCTTGCCATTTAGATGAGGGTGTTCACATCATTTCATGAGTGTTAGCTTGTGTTAACGGAACTTCAAGGTAGATCATCTTAGTATCGAAGATCGGAAGCAAAGGTTGCATCTTTCTCTTCGTGGAACCTCTCGAGAGTCCGGAACCCGATGATCGCAGCGAAGGGACCACAACACGGAGCATATGAAGTGAAGGACCGGATCTACAAAGGTTGTAATCCCTCTCACTTAGTGTTAAAGTTGTTAACATGCTAGTTTTCTCCTAATCTCTAGTTTAAAAATCCGTATTCGGGTTGTTCGGCACGGCTAAATTTTTAATCGGGCATGTTTGATGCCTCGTAGACCCTTGTATGCGTGCATAGCAACCCTACAGTGGTATCAGAGCTAAGCTAGAGCTTTAGGCGAAGTCTAGACGAAGTTTAAAGTCCGATCGAACTCGGAAAACCCGATATACCCTAGTTTCTGGAAAATTTTCAAAACTGTGATTTTTTCCAAATTAAAAATCCTTAAAAAAATCAGCAGGGAATTCTATGGACACGTGTGAAAAATGACACACTGAATCGCTCAAAGAGCCGCGGAACTACGGCCAAACTAGGGTATTGGCGGCGGTTCCGCGGCCGTATCTGGGGATTAAGTGTTAGTTTTTGCACTGTAATAACAGTTGGTACTTGCTGATTCTTCTGGGAATTTTTATTTTTCACTCAAGTGTTGAGTTTTCTGGGGTGTATTGGGGACTCGTTGTTTCGATCGGATATTATAACTTTGTTTAGTTTGTCCGGATAACTTTTAGAAACTGTTAAAAAGTTCGAACGGATATCAATAACTCACTTTTTCCCCTGTCGGAAATTTTTTCAAAAGTTGGATTTTTTCTCGTGTTTAAGAATGTTCTAAGTCGTACAAGTAACTCGGTGGACCCTCTAGAAGACAACAAACCTTAACTCGATTATGTGACCGTCTCGAACTGCCTTTTGAACCTTAGGGTTTGGGGCGGTACGGCGTGCCACATGTGAGGCGTTGGCTTGACCCTTCTACGGCTGGACCATTGGTACTGTGGCATGTGATGGATGTTTTTAAACTGATTTCAAGTGTTGAGATATATTGGGGAAATCTTGGGTGTTTGATGATTCGATCGGAAAGTTTAACTTTGTCTATTTATCTGGAATGTGATACAATATTTGGAATCCACAGGTAGTTATGAGATAACTGATTTGAATATTATAGACATAGCAGTTTAGTCTCAGATGATCGGTTGCCACGGAATTTTGATGTGATCAAAAGTCCGTCTCAATCACGTAGCGTACGCGGATACTCGCCGGGTAAACTTAATAGACAGCTATGTCCCATAGCCCCGACCAAGTGACTGTAGGAGAACCCCGTCGCCGAAAGCATCCGTTCGGGTGCTCGCGGCAGCGGTGTTCCGCCTTAGTGCACTTCGTCGACGACATCTGGGGGTGTGGCCGTCTACTAAAGTTTGCGACGAGCATTCGATCAGGACGTCGGGAATCTTGTTCAATTGCCCGACTTGATATTGAAAAGAGTTTTCGATAATGAGACTAAAATGCAGGGTTTATAATTGGTAGGCATGCGATGTCTAAGGAATTCATTTGGTTAGGCATGCGATGTCTAAGGAGGTTGCGGATTCCAACTGTTGTAGTTTTACACTTTCTTTTCTGTGACCGTAAGCGTAGTATGTGGTGTATCGCCGGCTTCGTTGCTATACATCACAATCGGGATACGCATACTTGCTTACGTTGATGATATGAGATATTATGTGTTGCTGTGATATGTTGTATTGGATCGTCGTGTTTGAATAGCCGGGGGTTTTATGTGAGATGAGAGTTTTTCTTTTTCATTCATGTAAAATTCATTTGTATGTAATATTCTTTTATTGGGGCACTTCCAGGTAGCGGAAGATGTCACCGTTGTATATTATTTACTTTTCCGCATTAGGTAGACCCAAGGCGGGGAGCACAAGTAACCGGGTTCTAGGGTCCAGTGGGAGACCATCTCGAGGAGTCGAGACCGGGTCTCCTAACCCTAGAATTGGCAGTGTTGCTTGCCGCTCTCGTAGGGGTCTGGGGATGTGGGTTTGGCTATTCATCGCGACCGTGGAATCCGTGTTTTATACAGGCTCGTATTGAAAACACGGACGTCCTAGTATATCCAATATTTCATATATGTTCTTCTGCTGCAATGTTCTGTGATGAGATCATATTACTGCCTGAAATGAATGTTTATATTATATATATGAGATATATGTTATATTGCAGATTTCATTTCAAATGTGATGCTTGTGAAGCATAATTAAATGGGACTTCATTAATGAGATTAATGAAATAAAAGAAACCTACGATGTTGTAGAAACTTGTTTAAAAACTGGTAGCTCTAGTTCTTGCTTTGCATAGCGGTGTTCCTTATAGAACATCCTGCACCTTATTCGATAAGGAAAGGACCGAGATCCCTTCACCGGGAGTAACTCCTTTAGCAATAACTGGCAGATGCTACAAACTCGGTTTGTCTTTTGATTGCTTCTATAGTTCTTGCTTTGCATAGTGGTATTTGTGAAATATCCGGTACCTTAATCAATAAGGAAAGGGCCGACGATCCTTTCACTGGTAGTGACCCCCTTAGCAAAACTAGAAAAGCCTCAAAAACACTCCATTTAAAATCACTCGATTCTACAACGATATCAAGTTCATTACGCAAAGGTTTTCTTAAAAACCTGCCGTAGCCCTCCGGCATTTCAGATAAGTACTAGTTAGTATTCGTGCTACGTTTGTTGACTATGTTAAGGCGTAGTGTGCGGTAGCTGATTAGTGCTTATCTGTATAAGCATATGATGCGATTGGATTAGGGTAGTCATGCGACTTTGTTGACTATGTTAAGGGTCGTGCGGGTGAGTTTAATTCAATCGGGAAATGACGGGTTGAACTTGACTAGCACTTATGATTTGTTGACTATGTTAAGGTCATATAGTTGCTAGGGGTAAAATATTATCGGGAATTTCAAGTGTTGAAATTTGCAATGAGATTGCATACCTTCTATGAGATAGTTGGATCCCGATACCCGCTGCGAGTAAGAGTTACTCCTGGGAGAGTTTTACACATTACAATTAGCCGATCAAGTAGGTGTTTAGAAAGGTGTTAACGGGGTTACGCCTCTGGGAAAACGAGGTTTACTTTAATTAGGTTCGTGCGAAAGCACGGGGGACCTCCCTCAAAGTACCGACACTGGCCTGGCTGAAAGATTGGCGAACTTGTAGCGTGTGATTAATCCCGGCTAGTCTTTCCTTTTAGGGTTTGAAGGAAGATTTGATTAAAACAGTGGGAGACATCCTGATTAGATATATTAGATAACCAATCTAATCTTGCAAGAGCATACGCTGAGTGTTTTCTTCTCTCTCTCTCTAGGTAGCGACTATATCATGTCTTAATCAAGATAATAATACGGATATATTGACCGAACCCACTTGTTATAATGAGCTGGAGAACGTTGGTCCCGCTCCAACTTATAATTGTTATAAGACAGAGCAGGAAATTGGGGATTACCAGAATTCCCGTTCCGCCCAAACGAAGAAAGTGCATGTTGATGCATCATCTTCGGGTGTGTTCATTACACAGAACTGTTTCTCAGTATCCTTTACGTCCTGGGTATGTGATACCGGATCAGGATCCCGTATATGTAATCTGTTACATGGGCTACAGATAGGTAGAGAACTGAGAACGGGTGATAAGTTTCATGAGACAGAAAACGGTGCAAGTGTTGCAGCCAAGTCTGTTGGTCACTATCACCATGTATTACCAGAATACATTGATTTTGAACAAATGTTATTGGATACCGAACCCGATATACAAAATCATATCAGTCTCTTTATTAGTAAAGAAAGGATAAAATTTTGTATTGTTGGATAATGTTTTGAACATTTCCTATATCAAGAGTTGATCGGTTCAGGCACGTTATCTAAAAGTATTGACGTTCTAAATCAAACTACAGTTCTTAGTATACGGAACACATACAAGAGGAAGAGTTCAGAAATGAACGAATCCTTCTTGAGGTATTGTTGACTAGGTCATATCAATGCGACCCGACTAGCTAAGTTACATTTAGATGCATATTTAAATCTGTTTGAATTTACATCTTGTGAAACTTGCCAGTCATGTCACAAAGATAAGATGACCATAGCTCTATTTATTGGAAACAGGGAAAGAGTTAGTGAACTCTTGTGATTGATACATGCTGATGTATGAAAGTCTCCTGTCTACACATGCCAAGACTGGTTCTTTGTACTTCATTACATTCTCTGATGATCTCTCAAGATTCAGACATATGTTCCTGCTGAAACACAAGTCCGAAGCTTTTGAGATATTCACAGAATATAAGTTAGAAGTAGAGAACCAAAATACGGGTATAAGTATTATGTCCTTTGATGAGATCAAGGAGGAGAATACTTGAGCACAGAATTCCTAGACTATTCTAAAGGAGAATGAGATTCTCTCTCGGCATTACTCCTCCGTATACACCACGGCACCTCGGTGTATTGGGGCGGAGCAATAGCACCCTATTTGATATGGTGTGCTCTATGATGAGTACTGCTGAGTTTCCTATTTCCTTTTGGGAGTTATGCACTTGAGAAGCTGCATACCTATTGAATAGGGTTCAAATCAAATCAGCTGCCCACCACTTCATATGTGATATGGAATGGGAAGAGCCCATATCTTAAGTTTGGTAAGATTTGGGGTTGTCCGGCCTATGTCTAAAAGCAAAATCCGGACAAGCTCGAGGAAAGGTCTGTTATGTAGAACTGGAAAGGTTCCAGCTATACAAACTGCAGCTGATGATTTGGTAGAACCAAAGGATTCAATAGTTTCCAACGAACCTCGGCCTCTCCGCCGATCCAGTAGGGTTCCTCACCCACCTAAGAGATACTTCGGTTTCTCTATGACAGTGGGAGCGAGGATTGCATCATGAGATGATGACCCAACTAGTTTCGAGCTGGCCATCAGGAGTGGGACTCTGTAAGAATGGCTGGATGCTTATCGATCTGAGATGGAATCCTTATACACCAACAAAGTATGGACTTTGGTTGCTTCATCTGAAGGGTTAAATCCCCATCAGGAGCGAGTATATTTTGAGAAGATTACTTGGTGTATATGGAAATGTTGAAACCTTTTCTAAGGATTTATGCTTAAGTCCATCCAGATCCTACATGCCACAGCTACATACCATGACTACGATATCTGGTGGTTGGGTGTCATGACTGCTTTTCTAAATGATGTTTTAGAAAAGAGCGTCTATAAGTACACAGCCAGAGGGCTTCGTAGACAGTGGGAGCAGCGGAAACGTGTGCAAGATGTTTTATATGATAAAACAGGCATCGCGGAGTTGGAACATCTGTTTTGATGTGGTAGTCAAAGAGTTTGACTTCATCAAAATGGTAGATGAACCTTGTATATACGAAAAGGTAGTAGAGAGTATGGTGGTGATCCTCGTAGAGTACGTAGATGACATACTCTTGATAGGGAAGGAGTTTCCTATGCTACGCTCGGTCAATCTCCGCTTATCACAAGGATTCTCCATATAGGATCAAAGTGATACCTCCTAAATCCTGGGTTTTGGATCTATGAGATAGATCTAATTGGATGTTAGGACACTTACTAGTTGTAGTGAGATGGTATCAATCGATCCTGGGGAAAATCACTGGAAAGGTTCCAGGGTGATAAGGACGACTGAATGTCAGTCGCAGGCATTGTCTATACCCTCCGTGGAGGGAGGGTATGTTGGAAGAGTTCCAAGCTAGATACCGTGACATACTAGACGATTAAAGGCAAGATACATCGTTACCAAGGATGCTACCAAAAGAGGCAGTATGGATATTTATAAGTTCATGCGATGAACTTCGTTCCTACCATTGTGAGACAATGGAGTTGTGGCTTATGCCAAGGAACGCCCGTCCCATCAGAAATCCAGATATAATTCTTAGGCAGTATCACCTGATCATGGAGATGGTTGATCTCCAGGGAGATCGAGGTTAGGAGAGTAGACACAGAGGACAACAGCGCGGATCCACTCACAAAGGCCTTTTTCCCAGTGGAGACTTTTTATGGGACGGTTGAGTATGAGATACTTCAACCACAGCTAATTGTTGGGTATGCGATACCATAACAGATGGCCCTAGTGCAAGTGGGAGATTATTAGTTATATGTATGCCCTAGAGGCCATTACTGTACATACGATGTATATTGTAGTGGATGCTAGGACATATATAGGGAGGACTTTCTTGCTCGACATGATAGTATGCTATCTGGTTGTACTTTATCTTAACATGTACTCTGATTGTCTCTATATTACATGTTGATAAAGCCCTTAGGATATGTACTCGACTACTGGGACTATGATGAGATCATACTAGTGGGGCCACGGTAGTCGACGAGTACATCCTATAATTGTTCCTAGTCGTGGGTGTATCGAGACAGGGCATCGATGCACCAGAGTAGACTAGCGTATACGCATCTTGACCCATATGATGGGCGATGGATGATCCCATATCCATCGGTGTTTGACATCAAGGATGGTGTACGGGTGCTCAGTGGAGACTGGATACACTGGACGGACTTGCCGAGAACTCCCAGATGGTATTATACCTCACGTCAGATGGCAGTTCTCCGGTGACACTGGTACAGAGTAGTCTGTTGACCCGAGATCGTCATAGAGTCTTGTGTGGTTCCCACTGTGCTTTGATTTCCATCATACCGCGTCCAAGAGAGCGTGCAAAAAGGTGGCTTTTGGGTACAGTCCCGAATCACATGGAGGCAATGAGCGATAGGAGGGGATTCGACTCTCCCGGTATAGGGAGTTGATGTTGTGCTGTGTTCGATTGGCTATAACCGGAAATCCCTGGCCAGGGTTGCTGAGATTTACTGGTAAGTGTTATCAGTAGTTTCTCGAATAGTTATAGATCTCAAATCGACACGACTTATCAATCTACTGGGGTCTGACGTTTACCACCCCTAGGCGAGATATGCAATATATCAGACGACGAGACCGGACTGTACGGGAGTATTACTGTTTGGATTCACAGGAGAATGTACAGGCTTGCTTGTTGATCTTCTGAGCGCTCAATACCTGGGTAGCTGTTACGTTTAGCTGGCCGCTTGCAGCTTGTGGGTGTTTGATATGATCATCACCTACTGCCGGCGTATTGACGATTCTTTAGAGTCCTACACAGAGGTTTCTTGGCTCAGGCAAAACGGAGTAGGAGCACATATGTGATATGTGCGGGACCGAGGATAATGCGATATGTGATACCGTATTATATTCTCGCGATATTTGATATCAGCCGGGTCATCGGATCAAGTGTTGATTCGATGAATCGGAATGGATAAATATTAGTCGGTTATATGCGATATAGTCGGATTGTCGGATCAAGTGTTGACTCGATAATTTAATGTATAATAATATATATGATATATTAAATTACATTAACTAATATTTGCTCACTAAAAGATTCTTTTTCTCACTCGGGTAATACATTGATATATATGCGATATATGTTAAATGTATTATTTTATTTTGTTACGATAAATATTATATATGTGATATATAATATTGTAACATGATATGATAACTAATGCAACTTGTTTAGTGGAGTTTAAACATGATTAGGGTTTGGATTAGGGTTAAGCTTTCTAGATGTTTCTAGAAGGTTTTGGTTTTGTTTTGTGAAAAATATTTGTAAGTGACTCATGCTTTAACCCAACCCAAACCCTAACCCTAGTTACTTCTCTACATGGGTTTAGTCAACCATGGTTGCATTATTCATCATATTATTCTTTTTCTATTCATCACAAAAGGATTCTTATCATATTCATCATCTTCTTCCTTCATTCTTTTCATAGAAAAAGCTTACTAGTTTTCTTCAAGTGATGAATAAATGTGAGAAAAAGATAAATAAAGTGAGCAAAAATCCTACTTCATCATCCTCATCTTCCCTTACCATTTAGATGAGAGTGTTCACATCATTTCATGAGTGTTAGGTTGTGTTAACGGAACTTCAAGGTAGATCATCTTAGTATCGAAGATCGGAAGCAAAGGTTGCATCTTTCTCTTCGTGGAACCTCTCGAGAGTCCGGAATCCGATGATCGCAGCGAAGGGACCACAACACGGAGCATATAAAGTGAAGGACCGGATCTACAAAGGTTGTAATCCCTCTCACTTAGTGTTAAAGTTGTTAACATGCTAGTTTTCGCCTAATCTCTAGTTTAAAGATCCGTATTCGGGTTGTTCGGCACGGCTAAATTTTTAATCGGGCATGTTTGATGCCTCGTAGACCCTTGTAAGCGTGCATAGCAACCCTACAATGAGCGCAAGCGCACGTGGAGGTGACACGTGTCACTCTCTGGTGAGCGTAAGCACAGTTAGCGCAGTGCGCTGCGCTGTTGCGCTGCTGACACGTGGCGCGCTCTGGTGAGTTGCACCAATTTCAGATAGCAATACTCTATTTTAAAGGCGCATAGCGCAAGTTGTTCTGGAGCTAACACGTGGCGCTCTCTGGTGGCTTGCGCCAACCCAATAGCGTAACAGTGCAGATTTACAAGTGCAAGGCACTGTTTTAATATCTTGATCCAATTTTGGATTCAAGAAAAGAATCTTTTTAAGATTCCAGAACCAGTGGTTCATCAAAAGGAAATTCCTTTGTGTAGATCAAATGATCTAATAAAGAAGTATATTACTTCTTATTTTATTCTTATTTTTGATCTTTTCTTTTTATTTTAAGATCTTGATCTTGTTCTTAGATCATTGATCTTTTCAGAAGAAATTCTTCTTTTCAAAGGTTTACCTTCTTTTCTTGCTGATTTCTTCTCAAACTTTCTTTTTAGGAGTTCTCTGAATTCTTTCTCTGTTTCTCTGTCAATGTTCTCTCTTCTTCTTTTTTTTATTTTAAAAAGAAGGATCATTGGTCGTTGGGACCCACCACCTCTCCGACGACACTGAGAGATTACAGTGCCATATATCGAATGTGTGGAGGGATGTATCCTTTGAACCATCTCTCACACATTAGGGGGGAAGAACGGGCTGGAGATTAAGCTTCTCGCGGCTGAAAAAAGGCTTCTTTGCGTTCGCGCACGTGCGTCGCACGTGTTGGGCGCACGTACGTCGCACGTGTTGGGCGCACATGCGTCGCACGTGTTGGGCGCACATGCGTCGCACATGTTAGGCGCTCAAATTTGCACGCAGCGCACATGGAGCTTGTTTTTGGTTGCCCGTGGATTGTATACGGATACTAATTTATGTTGCCGCCCGTAGGACGTGGATTAGTCCAAATCCGTATTTTCTTAGATTTGGGTTTAGGGTTTTAGTTTAAGGATACGTTAGCCATATTGAGGCTAAGATCAACTTAAACGTTCGTTAAGGATACGTTAGCCTAAGATCAACTTAACGGGATCATTTGGATCCGACAAGAGAGCAATTGGCTCTATTGTTCCCTTAAGCTCCAGCCTGTTCTTCCCCCCTAATGCGCATTATGGGGGAGCAAGCTCCTATGGAGAACGAGTCTTCTTTTAATTGAATATTCTCATGTGGTGCGCACGTGCGTTGCACGTGGTGCGCGCGTGGTGGGCAAACGTGCATTGCACGTGGCGCACATGAGCATTATGAGGAGAAGCAGGGCTTCTATATATGGAGAACCAGGCTCCTTTTAATATTATTAAATATTCTCATATGGTGCGCACGTGCGTTGCACGTGGTGCACGCGTGGCAGGCGCACATGCGTTGCACGTAGCGCACATGCGCATTATGAGGAGAAGCGGGCTTCTATATATGGAGAACTAGTCTCCTTTTAATATTATTAAATGTTCTCATGTGGTGCGCACATGCGTTGCACGTGGTGCGCACGTGCGGGCACACGTGCGTTGCACGTAGCGCACATGCACATTATGAGGAGAAGCAGGGCTTCTATATATGGAGAACTAGGCTTCTTTTAATATTATTAAATGTTCTCATATGGTGCGCACGTGCGTTGCACGTCGTGCCGCATGGCGGAGACACGTGCGTTGCACGTAGCGCACATGGCGCTTGCGCATATGCACATTATGGGGAGGAGCATGCTTCTATCTTGGAGAACTAAGCTCCTTTGAGTATTGAATCCTTTGAGGATTGAACTCTACCCTTTCTAAGAGGTATCCCCTCTTATTTATATGGGAGTGGTAGAGAAGCCATCTCTCCTTTTCTCGATGTGGGACTAAAAAATGCATTCCCCATGTAGTAGAGCATTATTTTAGATTACACGTGCATAACACATTTGCTCATAACTTTTGATCTCGGATGAACTATGAGGCACATAATATATCAAATCGAAGGTCTTTTTGAGATGCTTTCAATACCATCAGAATTTAGCCGTTTCTCATTCCGGAGTTTGTCAAAATACAACTCGGAAAATACTGGTTCGCATTTTCTTTCTTAGATCACATATGCATAGACATTTGCTCATAACTTTTGATCCCGGATGAATTATGAGGCCCATAATATATCAAATTGAAGGTTTTTTTGAGACGCTTTCAATACCATCCTAATTTAACAGTTCCTCATTGGGGATTTTATCAAAATATAGGCCGGAAGATACTGGTTCGTATTTTCTTAAGCGTATCGCTGCCATTTGATACCTTGGAATCTTTTGCGCAGAAATTTTTGGCGGGAACATTCCCACTATTTTTATCAAATCTTCTTTCAAACCCTAAAAGGAAAGACTAGCTGGGATTAATTACACTCTACAAGTTCGCTAATCTTTCAGCCAGGCCAGTGCCGGTACTTTGAGGGAGGTTCCCCGTGCTTTCGCACGAATCTAATTAAAATAAACCTCGTTTTTCCAGGGGCGTAACCCTGTTAACACCTTTCTAGACATCAACTTGATCGGCTAATTGTAAAGTACAAAACTCTCGCCGGAGTAACAATTACTCGCAGTGAGTAGCAGGATCCAACTATCTCATAGAAGGTATGCAATCTCATTACAAATTTCAACACTTGAAATTCCCTATAATTTTGCCCTTAGTAGGCTATGACCTTGACGCAGGCCAACAAACCATAGTCCACTAGTCAAGTTCAACCCGTACATTTCATGATTGGATTAAACTACCTGCACGACCCTTGACGCAGGCCAACAAAGTCGCATGACTACCCTAACTCAATCGCATCATACGCTTTAGTCGATAAGCATAAATAGCTACCGCACACTACGCCTTGACGCAGGCCAACAAACGTAGCACGAATACTATGAAGTACTTATCTGCAACGAAGGAAGGCTACGACAGGTTTTTAAAAAAACCTTTTGTGTAATGAACTTGATATCGTTGTAGAATCAAATGATTTTAAATGGAGTGTTTTTGAGGCTTTTGCTAATTTCACTAAAGAGGTCACTCCTTGTGAAGGGATCTCGGCTCTTTCCTCGTCGAATGAGGTGCAGGATATTCACAATACTACTATGCAAAGCAAGAACTCTAAAAGCAATCAAAAAACAAAACCGATGGTTATAGCATCTGCCAGTTATTGCTAAAGAGGTCACTCCCGGTGAAGGGATGTCGGCTCTTTCCTTATCGAATAAGGTGCTGGATATTCTACAAAGAATACCGCTATGCAAAGCATGAACTAGAACTACCTATTTTTGATAATTCAATTCCACAATATCTTTAGGTTTATTTTGTTTCATTAATCTCATTAATGAATGTCCCATCATTTAAGTTACCTAAGCATCACAGATAAATACAACCTACGCTTATGTCATCCGCATTCGCCTCGATGTCCCGTCATGCAACGTTAGGTTAGGTAACTAACGGCAGAGCGGGATAGGGCCAGTGCGGGTGTAAAATATAAGAAACGTCTATATAATATATCACATATACTATATACAGTATCTATCACATCATATCATGTGATCACATCACAAAATATCGCAGCAGAAATCAACATATGAAATATTGGATATACTAGGGTTTCCGAGTTTTTTTTATTAATCCTGTATAAAACACGGATTCCACGGTCGTGATGAATAGCCATACCCACATCCCTAGACCCCTACGAGAGCGGCAAGCAACCCTACCAATTCTAGAGTTAGGAGATCCAGACTCGACTCCTCGAGATGGTCTCCCATTGGATCCTAGAACCCGGTTACTTATGCTCACATCCTTGGGTCTATCCTAATGCGGAAAAGTAAATAATATACATCAACGGTGACATCTTCCTCAACCCGGAAGGGCCCCAATAAAAGAATGTTACATACAATTTTTTTACATGAATGAAAATGAAATACTCTCATCTCACATAAAAAACCCAGCTATTCAAACACGACGATCCAATATAACATATACTAGCAACATATAACATCACATGTCATCAACGTAAGTAAATATGCGTATCCCAATTGTCGTTGACGTATAAAAACGAAACCGGCAATACAGCACATATTACACTTACGGTCGCAGAAAAGAAAGTGGAAAACTATAACAATTGGAATCATCACTGCCCTTAGACATCATAAACCCGGAATATCACATATTCTGGATTTCATGCCTAACAATGCAAGTCTTACATTTAGGTCTCAACTATGAAAACACTCTTCAAAAGAAGTCGGGTAATTCAACAAGATTCCTGATTTCACCCGAGACCGAAATGTTAAAATTGCACGCAACTAAATAGATTCCAATTATTGTATCACAATCACAGATAGCTAGACGAAGTTAAACTTTTCAATCAAATAATCAAGCACCCAAAATTTCCCAACAAGCTCAACACTTGAGCGGAGATCAAAAAGTCTCCAGAAACTGCCACAGCTCCTATAAACCATCCGTAGAAGGGCCGACCCATGCCTCACTCATGTCGCCACGGAACTGCGGCAAAACCTAGGGTATGACCGCAGTTCCGCGATCCAAAATGTTGAGTTTGGGTATCGTTCTTCTAGAGGGTCTACAGAATCGCTTGCATGATTTTCTGAAAATTTTAAACTCGGAAAAATCCAACTCTTGGAAAATTTCAGTGAGGGAAAATATGGGTTATTGATATCCGTTCAAACTTTTTAACACCGTCTAAATTGAAAGGTTCCTAGGCACACTAATGAGGTCTCACAAGGCATCAAACATGCCAATTTCAAATTTTAACGGTGCCGAGAAACCCTAATACGGATCGTTGGCTAGAAGTTTAGGCGAAATAACGAGCTAGTTAACAACTTAACTAAAAGAATACGAAAATACAACCATTGTAGATCCGGTCCTCCACCTCCACGGCTCCGTGATGAAGTCCTCTCCGCTGTCCAAATACAATTCCGGGCTCTAGCGTCGGCTTCATCGGAGAAGAAGCGGGCTAGGTCATCGACGACGATGCCGAAGATGATCTACGTCGAGGCATCGCTAGATCAAGCTCCCACTTCACCAAGTGATGAAACTTGTGAAGAAAACACACTCTACTACTTGGCAAGAGGTAGAGGATGAAGAAATAGGAAGTGGGTTCACTTTAGAATTGGATTTCTCACTCATTTTCATCAATCACCATTGATGAAGAAAGCTTTCTTTTACGAAGAAGATGAAGAAGAAGAATATAATGTCATGATAAGTTCTTCAAAAAGAATAATAAAAAGAATACTTATCATCATAATAACCATGGTCAAGTGTAGAGACTAAACTAAGGTTAAATGAAGTGGTTAGGGTTAAGCATGAGACAAAATGGTCACATAGTCAAAGCTTCATAAAGCTTCAAAGAAAAAACAAAACTTGCAACCATTTCATTTCATATCTTTTCCAAATAAATAAATAAATAAATGATTAAGAAAAAGAAAACCCTAATCATCAATTTAACCATGGTTTAGTTCTTTACACTTAACCAAATAAGCATGTATCATTAAACATGATACAATCTTGTGCACAAAAAAATATATCATATATACAATGTGCACAAACAAGTGAGAAAATCCATTTAAAGTGAACCGATACTAGTTAATGCAAAGTAATATATCAAATATATAATTATACATTAAATCATTAAATCAACACTTGATTTAACGATCCGGTCATATCGCATATAACCGACTAGTATCCAATGTATCGGCTTACCGAATCAATCCTTGATTCGATAACTAGGTTATATCGCATATAACCATTCGATACATTCATCGCGAGAATGGAATACGGTTCACATACACGTATTATTCTCGGTCCCGCACATATCTCATATGCGTTCCTATTCCGTTTCGCTTGAGCCAGGAAACCTCTGTGTAGGACTCTAAAGACTCGTCAATACGCCGGCAGCAGGTGATGATCATATCAAACACCCACAAGCCACAAGCGGTCTGCTAAACGTAACGGCCACCTGGGTATTGAGCGATCAGAAGATCGACGAGCAAGCCCGCTCACACTCCAGTGAATCCAACCAGTAACACTACAGTACAGTCTGGTCTCGTCGTCTGATATGTCGCATATCTCGCCTAGGGGTGGTAAACGTCAGACCCCAATAGCTCGATAAGTCGTGTCGATATGAGGTCTATAACAATTCGAGAAACTACTGGTAACACTTACCAGTATATCTCAGCAACCCTGGCCAGGGATTTCCTGTTATAGCCAATCGAACACAGCGCAACATCAACCCCCTATACCGGGAGAGACGAATCCCCTCCTATCGCTCATTGCCTCCATGTGACTCGGGACTGTACCCAAAATCCACCGTTTTGCACGCCCTCTTGGACGTGGTAAGATGGAAATCAAAGCACAGTGGGAACCACACAAGAATCTATGACGATCTCGGGTCAACAGACTACTCTGTACCAGTGTCACCAGAGAACTGCCATCTGACGTAAGGTATAATACCATCTGGGAGTTCTCGGCGAGTCCGTCCAGTGTACCCAGTCTCTACTGAGCACCCGTATATCATCTTTGATGTCAAACACCAATGGATATGGGATCATCCATCGCCCATCTGTATGGGTCGAGAAAGTATACGCTAGTCTACTCTGGTATATCGATGCCCCATCTCGATACACCCACGACTAGGGACTTTCAAGGATGTACTTATGGACTACCATGTCCCCACTAGTATGATCCGTATCATAGTCCAGGTAGTCAAGTACACATCCTAAGGGCTTTACCAACATGTAATAGAGAGACAATCTGTGTACACGTTAAGGTAAAGAGCAACCAGATAGCATACTATCATGTATAGCAAGAAAGTCCTCCCTATATATGTCCCAGCATCCACTACAATATACATCCAATGTACAGTAATGGCCTCTAGGGCATACATATAACTAACATAAATAACCCAAATACATGTTAGAATTACGACTGCGAAACACTCCGAATTTCCATTGTAGAAAGTTAACATCACATGCAAATTTAGCAAAAACAACCAACACCTGAAACATTAAAACCCAGAGACTGGAACACCACAAAAATTTGAAGCCAAAAAGCCAAAGTTGACCCGAGCTCGCCGGTTTTAATGCCTTTGTAGCCGGCCATATAATGGTGAAATTGGACCAAATTTTGGTAGTGTTCATGTTGTATCTCATACACCATTCTGTACTTGTTAAAAAAATTTTTTGAAGACCTTTTAAATTCGACAAAAACTAAGCTTTCGTGTTTCAAGTTTCGGAGTAGTTTGGGTTTCGTAATCTAACAAACATCATCTAATTTTCTAGCATGGCTTTGATACCACTAAAGTGTTGCCTAACACGGCAGTAAGGTTTTGGGAGGTATCGTCCATGCCAATTTCAAAAATTTGTCATTCTAGCTAACCCAAAACATAGAATCTTTACTAGAAAATGCGACGATATGATATGTAAACTTTACATCTAAGTGAATGAGGAATACAACCTTTGTAGACCGGTCCTTCACTTCTAATGTTCCTTGTAGTAGTCCCTTCACTGCAGTCATGAACAACCAAACTCTAGAAAGGGTTCTCCCGGAGAAATGAACAAGCATGCTCGAAGTCTTCGAGGCCGAAGATGATCTACGTCGAGGAGATTAAAGCTCATGCTACCTCTTCACTAATATGTGAATTGGTAAAGAAAACACCCTAAACTAAATGGCTAATAGTAGAGAATGGTGAAATAGCAAATGGGCCCTCTTTAGTTTTCTTTTTCTTACAATATTTTCTCACCATAGAAAAAGCTAGCAAGATTTTTCTCTAATGAACAAGAAGATGAAGTGATGAGATGAAGAAATGAACTCATAAGGTGATAATAGCAACCATGGGTGGTTAGTGTCATACACTAACTCATGTAGAGATTAAACCATGGCTAACAATAATGGTTAGGTTAATAAATATCTACAAGTAAAACAAAAGGAGTGGACTTGGTCAATGGTTCCACAAGCTTCAACCATGTGACTTAATTCCACTAATTTTGATTTACTTTAAATAAATAAAATCTTAATATTATTATTAGTATGGTGTGAGTCTCATACACCCATGAAGCATGTGGCATCAAGCATGACACAATAAAATATACACTAATATATATCACATATATACTAATGCACCCTCAAGTGAGAAAAGAAATCATAAGTGAGCTAATATTAGTTAATGTATGTTAATATATCAAATATATAATTATACAATAAATTATTAAATCAACACTTGATTAATAATCCGGCTATATCACATATAACCGACTAATATCAAATGTAACATCTTATCCGAATCAACACTTGATCCAATAACCCAGCTATATCATATATAACCGACCGATATCACATATCGCCAGAATAGAATACAGTATCACATACTGTATTAATCTCGATCTCACATATGTGCTCCTACTTTGTTTCACATGAACCAGGAAACCTCTGTGTAGGACTCTAAAGACTCGTCAATACGCCGGCAGTAGGTGATGATCATATCAAACACCCACAAGCCGCAAGCGGCTGCAAAACGTAATGGCCACTCAGGTATTGAGCGATCGAAAGATCAACAAGCAAACCTGCTCATACTCCTGCGAATCCGAACAGTAACACTACCGTACAGTCTGGTCTCTTCGTCTGATATGTCGCATATCTCGTCTTGGGGTGGTAAACGTCAGACCCCAATAATTCGATAAGTCATGCCTATGTGAGGCTCATAACGGTTCGAGAAACTACTGATAACACTTGCCAGTAAACCTCAGAAACAGCCATATCCAAGGACTTCCTGTTATAGCCAATCGAGCACAGCGCAACATCAACCCCCAATACCGGGAGAGAAGAAATCCCCTCCTATCGCTCATTGTCTCCATGTGACTCAGGACTGTAGCCAAAAACCACCGTTTTGCACGTTCTCTTGAAAGCGGTAAGGTGGAAATCAATGCACAGTGGGAATAACACAAGACTCTATGACGATCTCGGGTAGACAGACTAACCTGTGCCAGTGTCACCAGAGAACTGCCATCTGACGTGAGGTATAATACCATCCAGGAGTTTTCGGCGAGTCTGTCCAGTGTAACCTGTTACGACTGAGCACCCGTATATCATCTCTGATGTCAAACACCAATGGATATGGGATCATCCATCGCCCATCCACATGGGTCGAGAAGCTACACGCTAGTCTACTCTGGTATATCGATGCCCCGTCTCGATACACCCACGACTAGGGACATTAAAGGATGTACTTATCAACTATCTTTGTCCCACTAGTATGATCCGCATCATAATACAGGTAGTCAAGTACACATCCTAAGGGCTTTATCAACATGTAACAGAGAGAAAATCAGGGTATATGTTAAGATAAAGAGTAACCAGATAGCATACTATCATGTCGAGCAAGAATGTCCTCCCTCTGTATGTCCAAGCATCCACTATAATATACATCTCATGTACAATAATGGCCTCTAGGGCATACATATAGCTAACACTTTTAAGGTTTGAAAGAGAATTCAGGGAAACAGTGGGAGCCATCCTGATTAGATAAACTAAATAACCAATCTAATCTTGTAAGAGCGCACGCTAAGTGTTTCTTTTCTCTCCCTCCAGGTAGCAACCATTTCACGCACTAATCAAGATAATAAAATGTATCCCTTGACCGATCCGAATTCTTATTCGGGGCTGGAGAACGTCGGTTCGGCTCTAAACTATGACAACAGTCATGAGTATGAGCAAGAGAAAGAGGAAAGCATGAATTCCTTGATGACCTCATCGAAGAAGAAGCATACTATTGCATCTCCTTCAGGTGTTCTTGTAGTTGAGAACTGCTTTTCAGTCAGTCCTCCCTCTTGGGTAGTGTAGGGTTCCTAGGCACTCTAGTAAGGTCTCACAAGGCATCGAACATGCCAATTTAAAAAAAATGGTGCCGAGAAACCCTAGACTACGGATCTTAGACTAGATGTTTAGGCGAAACTATAAACTAGTTAACTACTTAACTAGAAGTGAGAAGCTACAACCTTTGTAGATCCGGATTTCCACCTCCTTAGCTCCACGTGGTCATGCCCTCGCTGTCCATCATGAATCCTCGACTCGTTCGTCGGCTTCATCGGAAAACGGGCGAGCAAAGTCGTCGGCTTCGTGTCAAAGACGATCTACGTCGAGGTTGCACTAGTTCAAGCTCCGACTTCACAAACTTATGAAACTTGTAAAGAAAACACCCAAAACCACTTGGCAAGAGGTAGAGGATGAAGAAATAGGAGATGGGTTCACTTTAGATTTGGATTTCTCACTCTAGATCACAAGTTGCCATTAATGGCATCAAGGTTTCTCACTTTGAGAAGAAGAAGATGATGATAGAATTCTTATGATAAGTTATTTCTAAAATGAATAATAAATGAATTCTTATCATCTTCTAACCATGGTCAAGTGTAGAGAATTGACCATGGTTAGTGGGAGTGGTTAGGTTTAAGCAAGGAGACAAAATGGCATCATTACTAAAAGCTTCATGAAGCTTCACCACACTTCATGATAAAATGAAACCCTTTTGTTTCCATAAATCCATTTAATAAATTATAAATGGATTTAATAATAAGAGAATAAATCTTAAACCCTAACCACTCTCATAACCATGGTTGTATTCTTTACACAAAGCCAAAACTACATGCATCATCAAACATGATACATATAAGTGCACAAAAGTATATCACATATACAATGTGTAAATCAAGTGAGAAAAATCCGTTTAAAGTGAACCAATACTAGTTAATGCAAAGTAATATATCAAATATATAATTATACATTAAATCATTAAATCAACACTTGATTCAATGATCCGGTCATGTCGCACATAACCGACTAGTATTCAATGTATCGACTTATCGAATCGATCTTCGATTCGATAACTAGGTTATATCATATACAACAAATCGAAACATTAAGCGCGAGAATCAAATACGGTATCACATACACGCATTATTCTCGGTCCCGCACATATCTCATATGCGCTCCTATTTCGTTTCGCTTGAGCCAGGAAACCTCTGTGTAGGACTCTAAAGACTCGTCAATACGCCGGTAGCAGATGATGATCATATCATGGACCCACAAGCCGCAAGCGGTCTGCTAAACGTAACGGCCACCCGGGTATTGAGCGATCAGAAGATCGACGAGCTAGCCCGCTCACTCTCCTGCGAATCCGACCAGTAACACTTACCGTACAGTCCGGTCTCTTCGTCTGATACGTCGCATATCAAGTCTAGGGGTGGTAAACGTCAGACCCCAATAACCCGATAAGTCGTGCCGATGTGAGGCTCGTAACGGGTCGAGAAACTACTGGTAACACTTACCAGCAAATCTCTGATCAGCCCTGGCCAGGGACTTCCCTGTTACGGCCAATCGAACACAGCGCAACATCAACCCCCAATACCGGGAGAGACGAAACCCCTCCTATCGCTCATTGCCTCCATGTGACTCGGGACTGTACCCAAAGACCACCGTTTTGCACGCCCTCATGGACGTGGTAAGGTGGAGATCAAAGCACAGTGGGAATCACACAAGACTCTATGACGATCTCGGGTCTACAGTCTAACCTGCACAAGTGTCACCTGGGAACTGCCATCTGACGTGAGGTATAATACCATCTGGGAGTTCTCGGCGAGTCCGTCCAGTGTACCCAGTCTCCACTGAGTACCCGTATACCATCTCTGATGTCAAACACCAATGGATATGGGATCATCCATCGCCCATCACATGGGTCGAGAAGCGTATACGCTAGTCTACTCTGGTATATCGATGCCCCGTCTCGATACACCCACGACTAGGGACCTTGAAGGATGTACTTATGGACTACCATGTCCCCACTAGTATGATCTGCATCATAGTCCAGGTAGTCAAGTACAAATCCTAAGGGCTTTACCAACATGTAACTATAAGACAGTATAAAGAGACTAGTGTACATGTTAAGATAAAGAGCAACCAGATAGCATACTATCATGTCGAGCAAGAAAGTCATCTCTATATATATGTCCAAGCATCCAATATAATATACATAATCTGTACAATACTGGCCTCTAGGGCATACATACAACTAACAATCTCCCACTTGCACTAGGGCCAGCTGCTGTAGTATCTCATACCGAGCATCCCGAAGAGTCTCTCAAACTGTATCTGGGGAATGGCCTTCGTGAGTGGATCCGCCGTGTTGTTCTTCGTGTCAACTCTCCTGACCTCGATCTCCCGGCGATCAACTATCTCCCGGATCAGGTGATACCGCCTCAGAATATGCCTGGATCGCTGATGGGACCTGGGTTCCTTGGCCAAAGCCACCGCTCCATTGTTATCGCAATACAAAGGTATTGGACGCTCAATGGATGGAACCACTCCAAGTTCAGTAATGAACTTCTTGATCCAGACAGCCTCTTTGGCAGCATCGTTGGCAGCGATGTATTCAGCCTCCATCGTCGAGTCTGCCACGTTTTCCTGCTTGGAACTCTTCCAGCTAACCGCCCCTTCGTAAAGGGTAAAGACAAAGCCCGACTGCGACTTAGAGTCTTCCTTATCACTCTGGAAGCTCGAATCGGTAAAGGACTCCACTTGGAGTTCTCCGTTACCATACACCAAGAACATATCTCTAGTCCTTCGTAAGTACGTGAGAATGCTCTTCACAGCTGTCCAGTGACTCTCTCCAGGATCAGCTTGATACCTGCTCACTACACTTAGTGAGTATGCTACATCGGGTCTGGTACATAGCATCGCATACATGATAGAGCCTACTGCCGAAGCATAGGGTATCCCTTGCATGCGAGCTCTCTCCAAATCAGTCTTGGGAGACATCTCTTTGGAGAGAGTGACTCCAGAGATTGTGGGTAAGTTCCCACGCTTGGACTCTTCCATACTAAACCTCTTTAGTATGGTGTCAATGTACCTGGATTGGGACAATCCCAAAATCCTTTTGGATCTATCTCTATAGATCCTAATTCCCAATATGCAGGAGGCATCACCAAGATCTTTCATTGAGAATCTTTGTGATAAGAAGAGCTTGACCGATTGCAGCATAGGAATATCATTTCCTATCAAGAGTATGTCGTCCACGTACAATACGAGGAAGACAACCTTACTCTCTGCCACCTTCTTGTAGATACAAGGTTCATCTGGATTTTTGACGAAATCAAACTCTTTGATAACGACATCAAAGCAGATGTTCCAACTCCGCGATGCTTGCTTTAATCCATAAATGGATTTAAGCAGCTTGCACACCTTCCCGCTGCTTCCACTGTCTACGAAGCCCTCTGGCGGAGTCATGTACACGCACTCTTCTAAATCACCATTTAGAAAGGCGGTCTTAACATCCATTTGCCAGATTTCGTAGTCATGAAAGGCAGCAATGGCAAGCATGATCCGGATGGATTTAAGCATAGCCACTGGAGAAAAGGTTTCATCATAGTCCACACCTGGTCTTTGACGAAAACCCTTTGCTACAAGTCTAGCTTTGAAAGTCTCCACTTTCCCATCTACACCAAGTTTCTTCTTGAAGATCCACTTGCTCCCAATGGGTTTCACCCCTTCAGGAGAAACTTCCAAAGTCCATACTTTGTTGGTGTACATAGATTCCATCTCGGACCGCATAGCATCCAGCCATTTCACTGAGTCCCTACTCGTGATGGCCTGCTCGAAGCTAGTTGGGTCATCATCATCCATGATGCAATCCTCGCTTCCTCCATCCATGAGAAAACCGTAGTATCTCTCAGGTTGGCGAGGAACCCTACTAGATCGGCGGAGTGGCTGGGGTTCATCGGGAACTACGGGATCCTCTGGTTCAACCAAATCTTCTGTTGTAGTCTGTGTTGCTGGAACCTCTTCCAGTTCTACCTCAATGCCACTTATCTGTTTCATAAGAAAACTTTTTTCTAAGAAAGTGGCATGTCGAGAAACAAACACCTTTTGTTCCTCGGGGTGGTAGAAGATATACCCTTGTGAATCTTTGGGATATCCTACAAACTTACATAAGACAGATCTTGCCTCGAGTTTGTCCGGATTTTGTCTTTTGACATAGGCTGGACAACCCCATATCTTAATATAATTAAGATGTGGTCTCTTCCCTTTCCATATCTCATATGGAGTGGTAGGCACTGATTTGGTAGGAACTCTATTCAATAGGTCCATGGCTGTCTCAAGCGCATATCCCCAGAAGGAAATAGGTAACTCAGCTGTACTCATCATTGAGCGCACCATATCTAATAGGGTGCGGTTTCTCCGTTCAGATACACCGTTGTGCTGTGGTGTATATGGAGGAGTCAGCTGAGAGAGAATCCCATTCTCTTTTAGGAAGTCCAGGAATTCTCCGCTTAAGTATTCACCTCCTCGATCAGATCGAAGGATTTTAATACTTTTTCCGGTTTGGTTTTCGACTTCTTGTTTATATTCTCTAAATTTCTCAAAAGCATCTGATTTGTGTTTCATCAGGAACACATATCCGAATCTAGAGAGATCGTCAGTGAATGTAATGAAGTACGAAGAACCATCCCTGGCATGTATAGACATAGGACCGCATACATCACTATGTATCAGTCCTAAGAGTTCGGTAACTCTTTCTCCGTGTCCCGTAAACGGAGTTTTGGTCATCTTGCCTTTGAGACATGACTGGCAAGTGTCATAGGATGAAAATTCAAACGGATTTAAATATCCATCCTTATGCAACTTAGCCAGTCGTGTCGCATTGATGTGACCCAGTCTACAATGCCACAAGAAGGATTCGTTCATTTCAGAACTCTTCCTCTTGTGTGTGTTTGTTATGCTCAGAACTGTTGATTGGTTTAGAACATAAATGCCATTGCACAACGTGCCTGATCCAACCAACTTTTGGTTACGGAAAATGTTCATAACATTATCCTGTAATACAAAATTATATCCCTCTTTACTCAGTAAAGAAACCGATATAATGTTGCATATCAGGTTCGGCATGTAATAGCATTCGTTCAGAACCAATGTATTACCAGTTGGTAATGCAAGGTGATATTCCCCGACAGTCTTAGCTGCAACAATTGCACCATTTCCTACTCTTATGTCTTTATCACCTTCTCCAAGTTCTCTACCTTTCCTTAGCCCATGTAACTGATTACATATATGGGATCCCGACCCGGTATCCAATACCCAGGATGTAGAGCAAATGGAGAAACAGTTCTCAGTAACGAACACACCCGAAGAAAATGCATCAACATGTACTTTCTTGAATCAGGTGGTATGGGAATCCTGGTATTCCCCTATATCCTGTTCATTCCTATAACTCTTATAAGAAAGAACGGAACCAACGTTCCCCAGCACAGTATAACATGCGGGTTCGGTCAATACATCCATATTATTATCTTGTTTAAGGCATGAAATGGTCGCTACCTGGAGAGAGAGAGAAGAAAAGACTTTAGCGTAAGCTCGTGCAAGATCAGATTGGTTATTATCTTATCTAATCAGGATGGCTCCCACTGCTTTTTATCAAATCTTCCTTCAAACCCTAAAAGGAAAGACTAGCCGGGATTAATTACACACTACAAGTTCGCCAATCTTTCAGCCAGGCCAGTGTCGGTACTTTGAGGGAGGTCCCCCGTGCTTTCGCACGAACCTAATTAATGTAAACCTCGTTTTCCCAGAGGCGTAACCTCGTTAACACCTTTCTAGACACCTACTTGATCGGCTAATTGTAATGTGTAAAACACTCTCAGGAGTAACTCTTACTCGCAGTGGGTATCGGGATCCAACTATCTCATAGAAGGTATGCAATCTCATTGCAAATTTCAACACTTGAAATTCCCGATAATCTTTTGCCCCTAGCGTGCTATGACCTTGACGCATGCCAAACAACCCATAGTCCGCTAGTCAAGTTCAACCCGTCATTTCCTGATTGAATTAAACCCACCCGCACGACCCTTGACGCATGCCAAACAACGCCGTGCGAATACCCTAATCCAATCTGCATCATATGCATAAGCAGATAAATACTAGTTAGCTACCGTACACTACGCCTTGACGCATGCCAAACAACCGCAGCACGAATACTAAATAGTACTTATCTGAAATGACGGAGGGCTACGACAGGTTTTTCTGAAAACCTATTGCGTAATGAACTTGATATCGTTGTAGAATCAAATGGAGTTTTGAAATGGAGTGATTTGAGGCTTTTCTAGTTTTGCTAAAGGGGTCACTCCCGGTGAAGGGATCGTCGGCCCTTTCCTCGTCGAATGAGGTGCGGGATATATCATATATATCGCTGTGCAAAGCAAAAACCCAAAAGCAGTCAAAAGCAAACCGAGTGTGTAGCATCTGCCAGTTATTGCTAAAGGAGTCACTCCCGGTGAAGGGATCTCGGTCCTTTCCTCATCGAATAAGGTGCAGGGTATATCATATATACCGCTATGCAAAGCAAGAACTGTAGCTACCTGTTTTGTTTTAAAATTTGATTCTACAACATCTTAGGTTTCTTTTCTTTCATTAATCACATTAATGAAGTCCCATCATTTAAATACCTAAACATCACAGATAGATATGACGTACACTTATGCCATCCGCATTCGCCTCGATGTCCCCTCGTGCACCGTTAGGTTAGGTAACTAACGACAGAGCAGGACAGGGCTAGCGCGGGTGTAAAACATAAGTAACGTCTATATAATATATCATATATACTATATACTATATCCATCACAGAATCTCCACACAGATATCGCAGCAGAATAAACATATGAAATATTGGATATACTAGGACGTCCGTGTTTTCAATACGAGCCAGTATAAAACACGGATTCCACGGTCGTGATGAATAGCCAATCCCACACCCCTAGACCCCTACGAGAGCGGCAAGCAACCCTGCCAATTCTAGGGTTAGGAGACCCGGACTCGACTCCTCGAGTTGGTCTCCCACTGGACCCCAGAACCCGGTTACTTGTGCTCCCCTCCTTGGGTCTATCCTAATGCGGAAAAGTAAATAATATACAAAAGGTGAAATCTTCCACTACCTGGAAGTGCCCCAAATAAAAGAATATTAAATACAAGTTTTTACATGAATGAAAATGAAAAACACTCATCTCACGTAAAAACCCTCCGGCTATTCGAACACGACGATCCAATATAACATATCCAGCAACACATAACATCACATGCCATCAACGTAAGTAAGTATGCATACCCCAATTGTCGTTGACGTATAGCAACGAAACCGGCGATATGAACATACTACACTTACGGTCATAGAAAAGAAAGTGTAAAACTACAACAATTAGAATCCGCAACTTCTTTAGACATCGCATGCCTAACAGATATAAATCCCGCATTTTAGTCTCATTATCGAAAACTCGTTTCAATATCATATGGGACTAAATTGCTAGATTTATAACATTCATTCAGTTATCACATAACTGTTTGTGAATTCCAATTATTGTATCACATTCCAGATAAACAGAAAATGTTAAACTTTCCGATCGAACAGTCGAATACCCAAGTTTTCCCGATACAGCTCAACACATGAAATAAGTCCAACAACATTCAGTTCGTGCCTCAGTACCGACGGTCCAGCCGTAGAAGGGTCAAGCCAACGCCTCACATGTGGCACGCCGTACTGGCCCAAACCCGAAGGTTCAAAGGGCAGTTCAAGACGGTCACATAATCGAGTTAAGGTTTGTTGTCTTCTAGAGGGTCCATCGCGTTACTTGCACTACTTAGAACGTCGTTAAACTTCAGAAAAATCCAACACTTGGAAATTTCCCGACAGGGGAAAAATTGGGTATTTATATCCGGTCGAACTTTTTAACATATTCTGGAAATTATCCGGAAATACACAAAATACGAAATTTGATAATCCGATCGAAATACCGAATCCCTATACAACCCCAGAATACTCTTCTGTAGAATCACAATAAAAAATATCCCAGAAAATACAGCATTATATTATATGAGTTACTGTGCATAAAATATTAAACAGTTGAACAGTAACGCCGCGGAACCGCCGCACCATGCATAGCACGTGCCGCGGTTCCACGCAGGAAAATTTGATTTAGGCCCTCGAATTTCACAGTATTTCATATAGGACCCTGCATGATTTTCTGCATATTTTTAATTGACAAAAATCCAGAATTTTTAAAAATGGACAGAGAGCATTTTGTTAGTTAGGTTTTCGGTTCGTTCGGATTGCAAACGCCGTCTAGACTTCGCCAAAGGCTCTAGCTAGGCGCTGATACCACTGTAGGGTTCCTAGGCACTCTAGTAAGGTCTCACAAGGCATCGAACATGCCAATTTAAAAAAATGGTGCCGAGAAACCCTAGACTACGGATCTTAGACTAGATGTTTAGGCGAAACTATAAACTAGTTAACTACTTAACTAGAAGTGAGAAGCTACAACCTTTGTAGATCCGGATTTCCACCTCCTTAGCTCCACGTGTTCATGCCCTCGCTGTCCATCATGAATCCTCGACTCGTTCGTCGGCTTCATCGGAAAATGGGCGAGCAAAGTCGTCGGCTTCGTGTCAAAGACGATCTACATCGAGGTTGCACTAGTTCAAGCTCCGACTTCACAAACTTGTGAAACTTGTGAAGAAAACACCCAAAACCACTTGGCAAGAGGTAGAGGATGAAGAAATAGGAGATGGGTTCACTTTAGATTTGGATTTCTCACTCTAGATCACAAGTTGCCATTAATGGCATCAAGGTTTCTCACTTTGAGAAGAAGAAGAAGATGATAGAATTCTTATGATAAGTTATTTCTAAAATGAAAAATAAATGAATTCTTATCATCTTCTAACCATGGTCAAGTGTAGAGAATTGACCATGGTTAGTGGGAGTGGTTAGGTTTAAGCAAGGAGACAAAATGGCATCATTACTAAAAGCTTCATGAAGCTTCACCACACTTCATGATAAAATGAAACCCTTTTGTTTCCATAAATCCATTTAATAAATTATAAATGGATTTAATAATAAGAGAATAAATCTTAAACCCTAACCACTCTCATAACCATGGTTGCATTCTTTACACAAAGCCAAAACTACATGCATCATCAAACATGATACATATAAGTGCACAAAAGTATATCACATATACAATGTGTAAATCAAGTGAGAAAAATCCGTTTAAAGTGAACCAATACTAGTTAATGCAAAGTAATATATCAAATATATAATTATACATTAAATCATTAAATCAACACTTGATTCAATGATCCGGTCATGTCGCACATAACCGACTACTATTCAATGTATCGACTTATCGAATCGATCTTCGATTCGATAACTAGGTTATATCATATACAACGAATCGAAACATTAAGCGTGAGAATCAAATACGGTATCACATACACGCATTATTCTCGGTCCCGCACATATCTCATATGCGCTCCTATTTCGTTTCGCTTGAGCCAGGAAACCTCTGTGTAGGACTCTAAAGACTCGTCAATACGCCGGTAGCAGATGATGATCATATCATGCACCCACAAGCCGCAAGCGGTCTGCTAAACGTAACGGCCACCCGGGTATTGAGCGATCAGAAGATCGACGAGCTAGCCCGCTCACTCTCCTGCGAATCCGACCAGTAACACTTACCGTACAGTCCGGTCTCTTCGTCTGATACGTCGCATATCAAGTCTAGGGGTGGTAAACGTCAGACCCCAATAACCCGATAAGTCGTGCCGATGTGAGGCTCGTAACGGGTCGAGAAACTACTGGTAACACTTACCAGCAAATCTCTGATCAGCCCTGGCCAGGGACTTCCCTGTTACGGCCAATCGAACACAGCGCAACATCAACCCCCAATACCGGGAGAGACGAAACCCCTCCTATCGCTCATTGCCTCCATGTGACTCAGGACTGTACCCAAAGACCACCGTTTTGCACGCCCTCATGGACGTGGTAAGGTGGAGATCAAAGCACAGTGGGAATCACACAAGACTCTATGACGATCTCGAGTCTACAGACTAACCTGCACAAGTGTCACCTGAGAACTGCCATCTGACGTGAGGTATAATACCATCTGGGAGTTCTCGGCGAGTCCGTCCAGTGTACCCAGTCTCCACTGAGTACCCGTATACCATCTCTGATGTCAAACACCAATGGATATAGGATCATCCATCGCCCATCACATGGGTCGAGAAGCGTATACGCTAGTCTACTCTGGTATATCGATGCCCCGTCTCGATACACCCACGACTAGGGACCTTGAAGGATGTACGTATGGACTACCATGTCCCCACTAGTATGATCTGCATCATAGTCCAGGTAGTCAAGTATAAATCCTAAGGGCTTTACCAACATGTAACTATAAGACAGTATAAAGAGACTAGTGTACATGTTAAGATAAAGAGCAACCAGATAGCATACTATCATGTCGAGCAAGAAAGTCATCTCTATATATATGTCCAAGCATCCAATATAATATACGTAATCTGTACAATACTGGCCTCTAGGGTATACATACAACTAACAGGTAGTCGATGTAGGGTTGCGAGGCACGCGCATAAGGGTCTACGAGGCATCAACCATGCCCGATTAAAAATTTAGCCGTGCCGAACAACTCGAATACGGATCTTTAAACTAGAGATTAGGAGAAAACTAATATGTTAACAACTTTAACATTAAGTGAGAGGGATTACAACCTTTGTAGATCCGGTCCTTCACTTCATATGCTCCGTGTTGTGGTCCCTTCGCTGCGATCATCGGGTTCCGGACTCTCGAGAGGTTCCACGAAGAGAAAGATGCAACCTTTGCTTCCGATCTTCGATACAAAGATGATCTACCTTGAAGTTTCGTTAACACAAGCTAACACTCATGAAATGATGTGAACACCCTCATCTAAATGGCAAGGGAAGATGAGGATGATGAAGTAGGATTTTTTCTCTCTTTATTTATCTTTTTCTCATATTTATTCATCACATGGAAAAAACCTAGCAAGCTTTTTCCATGAAGAAAGATGAAGGAAGAAGATGAAGAAGAATGATAATCCCTTTTGTGATGAATAGAAAAAGAATAATATGATGAATAATGCAACTATGGTTGACTAAACCCATGTAGAGAATTAACTAGGGTTAGGGTTTGGGTTGGGTTAAACCATGAGTCACTTGAAAATATCTTTCACAAAACAAAACCAAAACCTTCTAGAAACATCTAGAAAGCTTAACCCTAATCCAAACCCTAATCATGTTTAAACTCCACTAAACAAGTTGCATTAGTTATCATATCATGTTACAATATTATATATCACACATATAATATTTATCGTAACAAAATAAAATAATACATTTAACATATATCGCATATATATCAATGTATTACCCGAGTGAGAAAAAGAATCTTTTAGTGAGCTAATATTAGTTAATGTCATTTAATATATCATATATATTATTATACATTAAATTATCGAATCAACACTTGATCCGACAATCCGGCTATATCGCATATAACCGACTAATATTTATCCGTACCGATTCATCGAATCAACACTTGATCCGATGACCCGGCTGATATCAAATATCGCGAGAATATAATACGGTATCACATATCGCATTATCCTCGGTCCCGCACATATCGCATATGTGCTCCTACTCCGTTTTGCCTGAGCCAAGAAACCTCTGTGTAGGACTCTAAAGAATCATCAATACGCTGGCAGTAGGTGATGATCAGATCAAACACCCACAAGCTGCAAGCGGTCAGCTAAATGTAACAGCTACCCAGGTATTGAGCACTCAGAAGATCAACAAGCAAGCCTGTACATTCTCCTGTGAATCCAAACAGTAACACTCCCGTACAGTCCGGTCTCGTCGTCTGATATGTCGCATATCTCGCCTAGGGGTGGTAAACGTCAGACCCCAGTAGCTTGATAAGTCGTGTCGATATGAGGTCTATAACAGTTTGAAAAACTACTGATAACACTTACCAGTAAATCTCAGCAACCCTGGCCAGGGATTTCCGGTTATAGCCAATCGAACACAGCACAACATCAACTCCCTATACCGGGAGAGACGAATCCCCTCCTATCGCTCATTGCCTCCATGTGATTCGGGACTGTACCCAAAAGCCACCTTTTTGCACGCCCTCTTGGACGTGGTATGATGGAAATCAAAGCACAGTGGGAATCACACAAGACTCTATGACGATCTCGGGTCAACAGACTACTCTGTACCAGTGTCACCGGAGAACTGCCATCTGACGTGAGGTATAATACCATCTGGGAGTTCTCGGCGAGTCCGTCCAGTGTACCCAGTCTCCACTGAGCACCCGTACACCATCCTTGATGTCAAACACCGATGGATATAGGATCATCCATCGCCCATCATATGGGTCAAGATGCGTATACGCTAGTCTACTCTGGTGTATCGATGCCCTGTCTCGATACACACTCAACTAGGAACAGTTATAGGATGTACTCGTCGACTACCGTGGCCCCACTAGTATGATCTCATCATAGTCCCAGTAGTCGAGTACATATCCTAAGGGCTTTATCAACATGTAATATAGAGACAATCAGAATACATGTTAAGATAAAGTACAACCAGATAGCATACTATCATGTCGAGCAAGAAAGTCCTCCCTATATATGTCCTAGCATCCGCTACAATATACATCGTATGTACAGTAATGGCCTCTAGGGCATACATATAACTAACAATCTCCCACTTGCACTAGGGCCATCTGTTATGGTATCGCATAGCCAACAATTAGCTGCGGTTGAAGTATCTCATACTCAACCACCCCATAAAAGTCTCTACTGGGAAAAAGGCCTTTGTGAGTGGATCCGCGCTGTCGTCCTCTGTGTCTACTCTCCTAACCTCGATTTTCGTGGAGATCAACCATCTCTATGATCAGGTGATACTGCCTAAGAATTATATCTGGATTTCAGATGGGACGGTAGTTCCTTGGCATAAGCCACAACTCCATTGTCACACAATGGTAAGAACGAAGTTCATCTTATGAACATATATATATCCAGACTGCCTCTTTGGTAACATCCTTGGTAACGATGTATCTTGCCTTTAATCGTCTAGTAAGTCGCGGTATCTAGCTTGGAACTCTTCCAACATACCGTCCCTCCACTGAGGGTAAAGACAATGCCTGCGACTGACATTCAGTCATCCTTATCACCCTGGAACCTTTCCAGTGATTCTCCCCAGGATCGATTGATACTATCTCACTACAACTAGTGAGTATCCTAACATCCAATTAGATCTATCTCATAGATCCAAAACCCAGGATTTAGGAGGTATCACTTTGATCCTATATGGAGAATCCTTGTGATAAGCGGAGATTGACCGAGCGCAGCATAGGAAACTCCTTCCCTATCAAGAGTATGTCATCCACGTACTCTACGAGGATCACTACCATACTCTCTACTACCTTTTTGTATATACAAGGTTCATCTACCATTTTGATGAAGTCAAACTCTTTGACTACCACATCAAAACAGATGCTCCAACTCCGCGATGCCTGCTTTATCATATAAAACATCTTGCTCACGTTTCTGCTGCTCCCACTGTCTACGAAGCCCTCTGGCTGTGTACTTATAGATGCTCTTTTCTAAAACATCATTTAGAAAAGCAGTCATGACACCCAACCGCCAGATATCGTAGTCATGGTATGAAGCCGTGGCAAGTAGGATCTGGATGGACTTAAGCATAGCTTTGAAAGTCTCAACTTTTCCATGTACACCAAGTAATCTTCTCAAGATATACTCGCTCCTGATGGGGATTTAACCCTTCAGATAAAGCAACCAAAGTCCATCCTTTGTTGGTGTATAAGGATTCCATCTCAGATCGCTAAGCATCCAGCCATTCTTACAGAGTCCCACTCCTGATGGCCAGCTCGAAACTAGTTGGGTCATCATCTTATGATGCAATCCTCACTCCCACTGTCATAGAGAAACCGAAGTATCTCTCAGGTGGGTGAGGAACCCTACTAGATCGGTGGAGAGGCAGAGGTTCGTTGGAAACTATTGAATCCTTTGGTTCTACCAAATCATCAGCTGCAGTTTGTATAGCTGGAACATTTCCAGTTCTACATAACAGACCTTGCCTCGAGCTTGTCCGGATTTTGCTTTTAGACATAAGACGGACAACCCCAAATCTTAACAAGCTTAAGATATGGGTTCTTCCCTTTCCATATCATATATGAAGTGGTAGGCAACTGATTTGATTTGAACCCTATTCAATAGGTATGCAGCTTCTCAAGTGCATAACTCCCAAAAGGAAATAGGAAACTCAGCAGTACTCATCATAGAGCACACCATATCACATATGGTGTTATTGCTCCGCCCCGATATACCATCGTGCTATGGTGTATACGGAGGAGTAATGCTGAGAGAGAATCTCATTCTCCTTTAGAATAGTCCAGGAATTCCGTGCTCAAGTATTCTCCTCCTTGATCTCATGAAAGGACATAATACTTATACCCGTGTTTTGGTTCTCTCTTCTAACTTATATTCTGTGAATATCTCAAAAGGTTCGGACTTGTGTTTCAACAGGAACATATGTCTGAATCTTGAGAGATTATCAGAGAATGTAATGAAGTAAAAAGAACCGGTCTTGGCATATGTAGACAGGAGACTTTCATACATCAGCATGTATCAATCCCAAGAGTTCACTAACTCTTTTTCTGTTTCCAACAAACAGAGCTGTGGTCATCTTATCTTTGTGACACGACCGGCAAGTTTCACAAGATGTAAATTCAAACTAATTTAAATATGCATCTATATATAACTTCAGCCAGTCGGGTCGCATTGATATGACCTAGTCTACAATACCTCAAGAAGGATTCATTCATTTCTAAACTCTTCCTCTTGTGTGTGTTCTGTATACTAAGAACTGTAGTTTGATTTAGAACGTCAATGCTTTTAGATAACGTGCCTGAACCGATCAACTTTTGATATAGGAAATGTTCAAAACATTATCCAACAATACAAAATTATATCCTTTCTTTACTAATAAAGAGACTGATAAGATTTTGTATATCAGGTTCGGTATCTAATAACATTCGTTCAGAATCAATGTATTCAGGTAATACAGGGTGATAGTGACCAACAGACTTGGCTGCAACACTTGCACCGTTTTCTGTCTCATGAAACTTATCACCCGTTCTCAGTTCTCTATCTTTTTGTGGCCTATGTAACAGATTACATATGCGGGATCCTGATCCTGTATCACATACCCAGGACGTAAAGGATACTGAGAAACAGTTCTGTGTAATGAACACACCCGAAGATGATGCATCAGCATGCACTTTCTTCGTTTGGGCGGCACGAGAAATCTGGTATTCCCCAATTTCCTGCTCTATCTTATAATAATTATAAGTTGGAGCGGGACCAACGTTCCCCAGCTCAGTATAACAAGCGGGTTCGGTAAATATATCCGTTTTATTATCTTGATTAAGGCGTGATATGGTCGCTATCTGGAGAGAGAGAGAGAAGAAAACAGTCAGCGTATGCTCTTGCAAGATTAGATTGGTTATCTAATATATCTAATCAGGATGTCTCCGACTGTTTTAATCAAATCTTCCTTCAAACCCTAAAAGGAAAGACTAGCCAGGATTAATTACACGCTACAAGTTCGCCAATCTTTCAACCAGGCTAGTGTCGGTACTTTGAGGGAGGTCCCCCGTGCTTTCGCACGAACCTAATTAAAGTAAACCTCGTTTTCCCAGGGGCGTAACCCCGTTAACACCTTTCTAGACACCTACTTGATCGGCTAATTGTAATGTGTAAAACTCTCCCAGGAGTAACTCTTACTCGCAGCGGGTATCGGGATCCAACTATCTTATAGAAGGTATGCAATCTCATTGCAAATTTCAACACTTGAAATTCCCAATAATATTTTGCGCCAAGCAATCTATGACCTTGACTGAGTCAACAAACCATAGACCGCAAGTAAAGTTCAACCCGTCATTTCCCGATTGAATTAAACCCACCCGCACGACCCTTGACTGAGTCAACAAGGCCGCACGACTACCCTAATCCAATCACATCTTCATGTTTTAGCAGATAAACATTACTTCGCTACCGTACACTATGCCTTAACTAAGTCAACAAACATAGCATGAATACTAAATAATATCTATCTGAAATGACGGAGGGCTACGCAGGTTTTTCAGAAAACCCTGAGCGTAATGAACGTGATATCGTCGTAGAATCGAGTGATTTTAAATGGAGTGTTTTTGAGGCTTTTCTAGTTTTGCTAAAGGGGTCACTCCCGGTGAAGGGATCGTCGGCCCTTTCCTCATCGAATAAGGTGCAGGATATTTCACAAATACCACTATGCAAAGCAAGAACTATAGAAGCAATCAATAGACAAACCGAGTTTGTAGCATCTGCCAGTTATTGCTAAAGGAGTCACTCCCGGTGAAGGGATCTCGGTCCTTTCCTTATCGAATAAGGTGCTGGATGTTCTACAAGGAACACCGCTATGCAAAGCAAGAACTTGAGCTACCGGTTTTTAAACAATTTTCTACAACATCTTAGGTTTCTTTTATTTCATTAATCTCATTAATGAAGTCCCATTTTATTATGCTTCACAAGCATCTCTTTTGAAACGAAATCTGCAATATAACATATATCTCATATATATAATATAAACATTCGTCTCAGGCAGTAATATGATCTTATCACAGAATATTGCAGCAGAAGAACATATATGAAATATTGGATATACTAGGACGTCCGTGTTTTCAATACGAGCCTGTATAAAACACGGATTCCACGGTCGCGATGAATAGCCAAACCCACATCCTTAGACCCCTACGAGAGCGGCATGTAACACTGCAAATTCTAGGGTTAGGAGACCCGGTCTCGACTCCTCGAGATGGTCTCCCACTGGACCCTAGAACCCGGTTACTTGTGCTCCCCACCTTGGGTCTACCTAATGCGGAAAAGTAAATAATATACAACGGTGACATCTTCCGCTACCTGGAAGTGCCCCAATAAAAAAATATTACATACAAATGAATTTTACATGAATGAAAAAGAAAAACTCTCATCTCACATAAAACCCCCGGCTATTCAAAAGCGACGATCCAATACAACATATCACAGCAACACATAATATCTCATATCATCAACGTAAGCAAGTATGCGTATCCCGATTGTCGTTGATGTATAGCAACGAAGCCGGCGATACACCACATACTACGCTTACGGTCACAGAAAAGAAAGTGTAAAACTACAACGGTTGGAATCCGCAACCGTTTAGACATCGCATGCCTAACCAAATGAATTCCTTAGACATCACATGCCTAACAATTATAAACCCCGCATTTTAGTCTCATTATCGAAAACACTTTTCAATGTCAAGTCGGGGAATTCAACTAGATTCCCGACGTCCTGATCGAATGCTCGTCGCAAACTTTAGTAGACGGCCGCACCCCCAGATGCCGTCGACGAAGTGCACCAAGGCGGAACACCGCTGCCGCGAGCACCTGAACGGATGCTTTCGGTGACGGGGTTCTCCTACAGTCACTTGGTCGGGGCTATGGGGCGTAGCTGTCTACTAAGTTTACCCGGCGAGTATCCGCGTACGCTACGTGATTGTGACGGACTTTTGATCACATCAAAATTCCGTGGCAACCGATCATCTGAGACTGAACTGCTAGATTTATAATATTCAAATTAGTTATCTTATAACTTTTTGTGGATTCCAAATATTGTATCGCATTCCAGATAAATAGACAAAGTTAAACTTTCCGATCGAATCATCAAACACCCAAGATTTCCCCAATATATCTCAACACTTGAAATCAGTTTAAAAAAAACATCCATCACATGCCACAGTACCAATGGTCCAGCCGTAGAAGGGTCAAGCCAACGCCTCACATGTGGCACGCCGTACTGCCCCAAACCCTGAGCTTCAAAAGGCAGTTCAAGACGGTCACATAATCGAGTTAAGGTTTGTTGTCTTGTAGAGGGTCCACCGCATTACTTGCACGACTTAGAACGTTCTTAAACACGAGAAAAAATCCAACTTTTGAAAAATTTTCCGACAGGGGAAAAAGTGAGTTATTGATATCCGTTCGAACTTTTTAACAGTTTCTAAAAATTACCCGGAAAACACATAGACAAAATTAGACAAACCGATCGAATCTACGAAGTCCCAATACAATCCCAGAAAACTCAACTGTTGAGTAAATATTAAAAATTCCCATAAAATACAGCACATAAAGTTACTAATTACTGTGCAAAGCACGTGCATTGATTCAGCACTTTAGCCACGGAACCGCCGCGCAAGCCAGGGTGGGGCCACGGTTCCGCGGCGCTTCTGTCGAATCAATGGCACGTGCTTCACAGTAATTCATCAAATTCCCTACTGAATTTTTTGGCAATTTTTAATTCACAAAAATCCAAATTTTCAGAAAATTTCCAGAGAAGGGGTTATATCGGGTTTTCCGGGTTCGATCGGACTTTAAACTTCGTCTAGACTTCGCCTAAAGCTCTATCTTGGCTCTGATACCACTGTAGAGTTGCTAGGCACGTGCACAAGGGTCTACGAGACATCAACCATGCCCGATTAAAAATTTAGCCGTGCCGAACAACTCGAATACGGATCTTTAAACTAGAGATTAGGCGAAAACTAACATGTTAACAACTTTAACATTAAGTGAGAGGGATTACAACCTTTGTAGATCCGGTCTTTCACTTCATATGCTCCGTGTTGTGGTCCCTTCGCTGCGATCATCGGGTTCCGGACTCTCGAGAGGTTCCACGAAGAGAAAGCTGCAACCTTTGCTTCCGATCTTCGATACAAAGATGATCTACCTTGAAGTTTCGTTAACACAAGCTAACACTCATGAAATGATGTGAACATCCTCATCTAAATGGCAAGGGAAGATGAGGATGATGAAGTAGGATTTTTGCTCTCTTTATTTATCTTTTTCTCATATTTATTCATCACATGGAAAGAAGCTAGCAAGCTTTTTCCATGAAGAAAGATGAAGGAAGAAGATGAAGAAGAATGATAATCCCTTTTGTGATGAATAGAAAAATAATAATATGATGAATAATGCAACCATGGTTGACTAAACCCATGTAGAGAATTAACTAGGGTTAGGGTTTGGGTTGGGTTAAAGCATGAGTCACTTGAAAATATCTTTCACAAAACAAAACCAAAACCTTCTAGAAACATCTAGAAAGCTTAACCCTAATCATGTTTAAACTCCACTAAACAAGTTGCATTAGTTATCATATCATGTTACAATATTATATATCACATATATAATATTTATCGTAACAAAATAAAATAATACATTTAACATATATCGCATATATATCAATGTATTACCCGAGTGAGAAAAAGAATCTTTTAGTGAGCTAATATTAGTTAATGTCATTTAATATATCATATATATTATTATACATTAAATTATCGAATCAACACTTGATCCGACAATCCGGCTATATCGCATATAACCGACTAATATTTATCCGTACCGATTCATCGAATCAACATTTGTTCCGAGGACCCGGCTGATATCAAATATCGCGAGAATATAATACGGTATCACATATCGCATTATCCTCGGTCCCGCACAAATCGCATATCTGCTCCTACTCCGTTTTTCCTGAGCCAAGAAACCTCTGTGTAGGACTCTAAAGAATCGTCAATACGCCGGCAGTAGGTGATGATCATATCAAACACCCACAAGCTGCAAGCGGTCAGCTAAACGTAACAGCTACCCAGGTATTGAGCGCTCCGAAGATCAACAAGCAAGCCTGTACATTCTCCTGTGAATCCAAACAGTAACACTCCCGTACAGTCCGGTTTCGTCGTCTGATATGTCGCATATCTCGCCTAAGGGTGGTAAACGTCAGACCCCAGTAGCTTGATAAGTCGTGTCGATATGAGGTCTATAACAGTTTGAGAAACTACTAATAACACTTACCAGTAAATCTCAGCAACCCTGGCCAGGGATTTCCGGTTATAGCCAATCGAACACAGCACAACATCAACTCCCTATACCGGGAGAGACGAATCCCCTCCTATCGCTCATTGCCTTCATGTGATTCGGGACTGTACCCAAAAGCCACCTTTTTGCACGCCCTCTTGGACGTGGTATGATGGAAGTCAAAGCACGGTGGGAATCACACAAGACTCTATGACGATCTCGGGTCAACAGACTACTCTGTACCAGTGTCACCGGAGAACTGCCATCTGACGTGAGGTATAATACCATCTGGGAGTTCTCGGCGAGTCCGTCCAGTGTACCCAGTCTCCACTGAGCACCCGTACACCATCCTTGATGTCAAACACCGATGGATATGGGATCATCCATCGCCCATCATATGGGTCAAGATGCGTATACGCTAGTCTACTCTGGTGTATCGATGCCCTGTCTCGATACACCCTCGACTAGGAACAGTTATAGGATGTACTCGTCGACTACCGTAGCCCCACTAGTATGATCTCATCATAATCCCAGTAGTCGAGTACATATCCTAAGGGCTTTATCAACATCTAATATAGAGACAATCAGAGTAAATGTTAAGATAAAGTACAACCAGATAGCATACTATCATGTCGAGCAAGAAAGTCCTCCCTATATATGTCCTAGCATCCACTACAATATACATCGTATGTACAAGAATGGCCTCTAGGGCATACATATTACTAACAGTCGATACCGGATCAGGATCTCATATCTATAATTTATTGCAGGGACTGAGAAAAAGTAGGATGGTTGGACCTAATGATATGTCCCTCAGAGTAGGGAATGGAACACAAGTTAATGCTGCAGCCGTCGGTGAATATCACCTAGTATTGCCAAATGGCAATACTATGATTTTGAACAATTGCTACTATATATCTTCCATGGTTTGCAACATCATATCAGTTTCTTTACTTGATAAAGATGGATATAACTTTGTTCTTGATAAAAATATCATGAGCATCTACCTTGATAAGGTATTGGTTTCAGAAGGTACACTGTGTAATGGTATTTTTGTTCTAAATCAGAACTCAATTCTTAATATACAAAACACACGCAAGAGCAAGAGTTCAGATACGAATGAATCCTACTTGTGTATTGTAGACTTGGTCATATCGGAGAGAAAAGACTAAGTAAGTTGCATAAAGATGGACTTTTGAACACATTCGAATTTCATCTTATGAAACTTGTCAGTCTTATCTCAAGGTAAAAATGACCAAATCTCCGTTTACAGGACACGGAGAAAGAGCAGGAGAGCTCTTAGGACTCATACACAGTGATGTATGTGGTCTAATATCTATATATGCACGGGGTGGGTTCTCGTACTTCATCACATTCACTGGCGATCTCTCTAGGTTTGGATATGTGTATCTGATGAAACACAAATCTGAAACTTTTGAGAAATTCAAAGAATTCAGAAAAGAAGTAAAGAACCAGACTGGCAAAAGTATCAAGATCCTCCGATCTGATAGAGGAGGGGAGTACTTGAGCACTGAATTCAGGGACTTTTTAAAAGAGAATGGTATTCTCTCTCAGCTTACTCCTCCGTATACACCACAGCATAACGGCGTATCAGAGCGGAGGAACCGTACCCTATTGGAATGGTTCACTCCATGATGAGTAGTGCTAAGTTACCTCTTTCATTCTGGGTACTTGTGCTTGAAAAACAGCGTACTTGTTGAATCAGGTTCCGTCTAAATCAGTGCCTAAGACTCCATATGAAATATGGATTGGTAGAATACCATGTCTTAAACGGGTTAAGATATGGGGTTGTCTGGTATATGTGAAAAACCAGAATCCGAAAAAACTTCAGGCACGATCATTTTTATGTAAGTTTGTAAGATATCCCAGGTATTCAAATGGATATCTGTTCTACCTCACCGAGGAACAGAAGGTGTTTGTTGCTCAGCACGCTACTTTTTTAGAGTGGCAATTTCTTGCAAAAGAAACAAGTGGGAGCACGGTAAAACTGGAAGAAATTCCATAGGGACAAACTATAACTGAATATTTAGAAGAACTACAAAATTCAATAGTCCCAGAAGAACCTCAGCCACTCCGTAGATCTGGTAGGATTTCTCACCTGCCCGAGAGATACTACGGTTTTCTCATAGACGGAGATCGAGAGGATTGCATCTTAGAAGAAGATGATCCTACCGGTTTCCGGCAGGCCATTATTAGTAGAGATTCAGATAAGTGGCTGGATGCTATGCGATCCGAGATGGAGTCCATGTACACCAATAAAGTGTGGAACTTGGATATTTCTCCACCTAGGGTAAAACCTGTTGGTTGCAAATGGATCTACAATTGGACACTTGGTGTAGATGGACGGGTTGAAACCTAAGTCTAGACTTGTTGCAAAAGGTTTTCGTCAAAGACCAGTAGTGGACTATGACGAAACCTTTTCTCCAGTGGCTATGCTCAAATCCATTCGGATCCTACTTTCCATTGCTGTCTTCCATGACTATGAGATCTGGAAGATGGACGTAAAAACGACTTTTCTAAATGGCAGATTGGAAGAGTGTGTTTATATGGATCTGCCAGAAGGTTTTGTAGAATGTGGGAGCAGCGGGAAAGTGTGCAAGTTGCTTAAATCCATTTATGGATTAAAGCAGGTATCGCGGACCTGGAACATCTGTTATGCTGAAACAGTCAAGGAATTTGACTTCATCAAGAACGAGGATGAGCCTTGTATTTATAAGAAGATTATAGGACGAACTGTCCTGTTCCTAGTCTTGTACGTGGACGACATTCTTTTGATAGGAAATGATATTCATATGCTACAATCGGTCAAGATATTCTTATCACAAAGGTTCTCCATGAAGGACCTGGGTGATTCATCGTACATTCTGGGGATTAAGATCTATAGAGATAAATCCAAGAGATTACTGGGACTTTCACAGTCCAGGTACATAGAGACCGTACTAAAAAGATTTAGTATGGAAGATTCCAAGCGCGATAACATACCCGCATTGCACGGAATCACCCTCTCCAAGGAGATGTATCCCAAAACTGACGAGGAGAGGGTTCGCATGAGCACTATACCCTACGCTTCAGCGGTAGGATCTATAATATATGTGATGCTATGTACAAGGATGGATGTAGCTTATGCGCTAAGCGTGGTGAGCCGGTATCAGTCGAACCCAGGTGAGGACCACTGGACAGTAGTAAAGAACATTCTCAAATACCTGAGAAGGACTAAGGAGATCTTCTTGGTTTACGGTAATGGAGACCTAAAGGTCGAGTCCTTTACCGATTCAAGCTTCCAGAGTGACAAGGATGACAGCAAGTCTGTCTCGGGTTTTGTGTTTACCCTCAACGGAGGGGCGATGTGTTAGAAGAGATCCAAAAAGGATACCGTTGCAGACTCGGCGATGGAGGCTGAATACATTGCTGCGAGCGATGTCTCAAAAGAGGCGGTCTGGATGAAGAAGTTCATTAGTGAACTTCTGGTAGTTCCGTTAATTGTTGACCCAATACCTTTATATTGCGATAACAATGGGGTTATAGCTTTAGCAAAGGAACCACGGTGCCATCAGAAATCCAGGCACATCTTTAGGCGGTATCACCTGATCAGGGAGATCGTAGATCGCCAGGAGATCGAAGTCTGGAGAGTGGATACAAAAGACAACACCGCGGATCCATTCATCGAGGCTCTTCCTCAAGCATCGTTTGAGAGACTTTTTGAGATGTTGGGTATGCGGTACGTCAATAGCTAGCCCTAGAGCAGACGTTGGATACTCGGTATAGCAATATAGATGGACTTAGTGCAAGTGAGAGATTGTTAGATATGTATGCCCTAGAGGCCATTATTATATATGTATACATATTGATACTTGGACATATATATGTATAGGACAGTCTTGCTCGATATCATAGTATGCTATTTGTTTTGACTTTATCTTAACATGTGTATGTTTTACTTGCTATTACATATCTTTTATACATGTTGATAAAGACTGTAGGATCAATGCTAGACTACCTGTGTTGTGATGGCGAAGATACTTGTAGGACCTGGGTAGTCGGTACGCACATCCTTAAACGGTCCCTGGTCGTGGGAGTATTGTTCATCACAGAAAATTACACTTTAATACTGCTCATTCATTATCTATTTTTTGATATATCAGTACTATTAATCAGTGTCTGCTCTATAATTACAGTTTAGAGGTATTCGTGATAAAATACCGGAAACACATTCGAAATCATGGATATATCGTCTATGAGTCGACACTGCAACCGGAACTGGAAACCGACCGATATCCAAAGAGTTCTTTTGGAAAATAAAAGTGTGTACATAATTTTTGGTCCAACACAATACATGTGTGACACTAGCTCTTTGGCACTAGGCCATGATGGGGCTGCCATGAATCATAGAACAAGTGGGCAGCGGTGTGATGTATATTAAATGAGCATTGAATGCATAAAGTCTTGATGTGATTTGAAGCATCTTGTTCCCTCCAAATCTCTGCATGCATCCAAAGCCAAAATAGCTAAAACTAGCAGCACCAGAGTGATGTTGGGAAGCACACAAGACCAAACACCTAGCACGAGCCCCAGACCCCTCAACAGGACCGGCCACATATCTGTTTTGGCCAAGCAGGCCGACCCTCCTGTCCCCATCTCTCACCATATTTTCACAGAGCCTCCCTTGCTGCCTATTCATCTCATTTTTATTGTTTGTTTATTTTTCTTTGGTGCTTATAAAAGCAGAACCACGAAGCAAGGGGAGCTCTCTTTCATTCTCACATATTCATGTATATTTTCATTTCTTAGTTCTTTTGTTTAGCTTGAGGGTGAGTGGGCTTCATCATTGGTTTCTTCTTCTTCTTCCCTCTGGAAGCTTTCTTTGGAAAGCTTTATTAAGGAAGTTGAACAACCTACCAAATTCTTGTATCTCTTTCTCAAGTGTTAATATATTTGTTGTTTCTTTTGTTTACTTGCTTTGTTTCTTATTTTCTTTTCTTTATCATGTGTAACTAATTCTATTTAGTTGTGGTATTGGTGAGGAAGTGAGATAAAAGGCTTTTGCCTCCTCCACCTCTTGTTTATGTTTCATGTGCTTCAATTTATGATTCTAACTTAAATATTGTTTATGTATTGATATGATATGGTATTCTGAAACATGGTAACTTTGTAACCTCCTCATATACCATATTCATTCACTTTCCCTATTTCAATGTTTAAGTTAAAATCAATTTAGTGTTAAGTTTGCTAAGTTTGGATATGATATTTTGTGATTAAGAGACTTGACAAATCTCTTGGTTTCATATATCATATACCATCACAAACACTTAGCACACTTAATATTAAAATCATTTGCACTCACTAACTACTTTGTGTTTTTGTTGTTGCGTTATGCTTGCTAACCCTAGTGTTTAGTGTTAATACCCCAAGCTCGGACATACAAACGGTAAGTGATCAAAATGAACTCATTTCATGCTTTGTGGCGAATATCGGATTTTGACGACTTGTGCCTCGCAACCGCTTCGACAAGCCGTGCTTCATGCCGGGAACAACGTGACAACGAACAACTCATGAACAAGGGAACGTCGAGGGAATCGTCGCAATTCAATCTTCCAAGCCAAATCCTCAACCATTCTTTCTTAACTTGTTTTCCTTCTTTCTTTGTTTTCCGTATTTTCGTATTCTTTTTATATTTTTGTGACAAAACCAACCATTCATTAATTTGCTGAACCTTAAATCACAATATCCAATACACAACCCCCTATAGATCGACCCGTGCTTGTCGGCTCGCTACAACGCGTCGTGCACTTGCGGTTATAAATAGTAAAACGAGAACGATCTCGCCTGTGCATTCTGTTTCATTAAAACATACACATTTCCAAAACATACGCGTTTGCGCGCGGGTGAATTCACATCAAGTATCGAGACTGGGCATCGATATTCTAGAGTAGACTAGTGTATACGTTTCTGGACCTCGACGAGGGGCGATGGTTTGGTCCCGCAACCATTGGTCTTTAGACCTAAGATCATATACAGGTGCTCACTAGGGGTGAGTACACTGGACAGACTTGTCGAGGACTTCCAGATGGTACTATACCTATCGTCAGATAGAAGTTCTCAGGTGACATGAGTACATGTTAGTCTTTCTACCTGAGATCGTCATTTGTCTCGTGTGAGTTCCTACTGTGCTTTGATCACTACCCTACCACTGCTCTACTGAGTCATGCAAACAGGTTTTGGTTGGGTAGAGTCCCGAGCCACTTGGAGGAGTGAGCGATTGTCGGGGATTCGTCTCTCTCGGTATTAGGAGTCGATATCGCACTATTTTTGATTGGTCAGGATAACAAGACCTTGGGATTTACTGATAGGCTGATCAGTAGTTTCTCGGATTGGTCCTGAGCTACATCAGCACGAATTACCAGGTTATCAGGGTCTGACGTTTACCACCCCCTAGACCCGGTATGCGATACTCTCAGACGAAGAGACTGGACTGTACGGAGATTGTCACAGATAGGCTCAGTAGGGATCCGGATGAGTTTGCTCGTCGGCCTTCCTTTTCGACAGGTACCCGAGTAGCCGTTACGTACAGCTAGTGCCGCTGACGTGCTTGTGGTTATGGATTTATCTAGTAATTCACTGCCAGCGTACTGTCGAGTCTTTAGATTCCCACACAGAGGGTTTTCTTGGTTCAGACGAAATGATGTAGTAGCCATATTGGATACATGCTGGGACTCGATCGATTAATGTACTTTGTACTCGGACTATCGATCGGACAGATGGTAATACTAGCCGGATCGGGTTTGAGCTGGATTATTAAATCAAGTATTGATTTAATAGTTTACATATATGTATTTCGATATGTATATTCTAGTATTATGTTCTTCGTGTTATTCTATCTCTTTGGGCATTCGTGTTTTTATCCGAATGCAGGTATGTATATACAACAGACTGTAATCCGTATTTTATTACAGATTACCTTCTAGAAGGTGGACACCTCATCATGAACTTTTCCATTTATTGATAAATGGAAATGAGGTCGAAATTAAGGAGAGGAGGCATGGTGAGTGGTATTGTTTCAATAGTTCACAAATGAATTCTTTAGTCATTACTATTGAAGCATGGCTACATTTATTTATTGAAAGAAATTGATACACAAAACCTTGGTGTTGATTTTTCTCTCACTTGTATGCTTCATTATTCTTGAGCTCCCATTTTTCTTCATCTCCTCCCTCCTCTTGTGTTTCTTCCACCTTCATCATCTTCCTCTTCACTACCCTTCTCATGAGTTGAGAAATAAGTGAAGAGGCAAGAAAGAGATAGAAAACACTTAGATCTTCACATTGCATCCTAGACTACTTGGTTTAGCAACCTAAGTTATCAAGTTGATCCACTTGACATATTGTGAGGAGATAGAGCCATGGATCATATCCCTCAGGTGGATCATCTACGACAAAGGAGGACCGGAGAACAAGCTCGATTCCAGAGAACTGATGGAGCGGGAAAAGAAGGTCAAGCATGTTCAAGGTGACCACTTAGAGCTAACGAAGAGGAAAGAAGACTGAAGGACTTGGATCATTTGGTGAGACTTCTTTCATAGTGGCTAGTTTATCTCATTTAGTTTTGCTAGATAGGTTTATAGAAAGATCCGGGTTAAAGGTAATTCTAGTGCCATGTTCTAATAGTTAGAAAAAAAATTATTCTGCATTTAGCCACGGTAGTTGGCTGGGGCACCAGCGTAACCTTTCATGGTATCAGAGATAGCCTATAAACCCTACATTAGCAAGTTTAAACAATGTTAAAACAACGAAACCGAAACAACTCCATAACATTGAAATCAAACTTCAAGTTTCTGTGGATTTTTTAAAGGCTTCAAGAAAATTTTTAAGCAAGTGCAGAGTGATCCTTTGATTATGAGATGAACCCTGAACAAAAATGAATCAATTCCACCAAGTTTTGGCCGGCCACACCCTTTAAAAATCCGGCCTCACCGGTTTTATTGTGGTGGATTGCCTCGTGTTCTGGTCTGTGTTCTTATCTCGTGGAGTTTGGGTTTCAGGTGTTGTTAGTTTTTGCCCAAGTTTGATTTTCTGTTGTTTTTCAGTTTAGGGCAATTTGGAGTGTTTCGAAGTCGTTATATTTTTAACAACTGTTTAATTGTTATCAGTACTTAGATTAGCATCTACGACCGTGAATGTCATTTGATCGGTAAACCCGTCTATCTGCTATATGTCCTTTTAGACGAGTTTGCGAACATGACATTCACGTGGATGTTCTGTGATTGTGCTGATATTGTGGTTGGATTTTCGTGGTGGATAGCCGGTACTGCAATGATTTAGAACATTTTGTATTCATTTGTACATTTATTATTGCGGGGCGAGCGTCCGACATATGGACTGCTGTCTTTGCCGGATTGTATATTATTTGTTTGGGGCACGACCGTGTTGAGGTCGATGTCACCATTTGTACATATTATTTTCATTTTCTATACTCGGATTACCCCACGGTGGAGTGCAAGAATAGCCGTGTTCTAGAAGGCAACAAGCTCGCATCTCATTGCGTTGAGACAGAGGGGGCTTCATTCTAGAATTGGCGAGGTATTCGCCACACTCGTAGGGGGTGTAGGATGACCCACGGAGGGGCGCCCAAGTTACCAGATTCCGTGAAGTGCTGGGTGGCCCATTCACTTTGTTGAAGGGGCTTACCTCACTTCAGGCATTGGAAGGTAACTTGCCGCGCTCGTAGGGGTCGAGGTTTTCATTGCACAGGCTATCCACACGACCTGGAACGTTGGGTTTTATTTGCGGCTCAAATGAAACCCGGGGCTTCAAGATTATCCACCATTCTGTATTATTGGCTGTGATTCTGTGATGCTGCTTATTCTAATGTCTGGGATGAATGTTATATATACTTATATATATACTAGTAGATGTTGTATATCTTTTGCACCCACGCTAGTCCAGCCCCCACTCTGTCGTTAGTTAAGTAACCTAACGGGTGATGACGGGGCCCCGTGGCGAATGCGAATGGCATATACGTATATCTTATTTTCGTTCTTTTCTGGTGTGATAGGATTAAACTGATGGGACCGCATTAATTTTGATTAATGCAAGATAACAAACCCAAGAGATGTTATTGGAACAAATTTCGAAAAACTGTAGTTATATTCTTTCGCTTTGCACAGTGGTATTCGGTCATGAATATCCAGCACATCATTCCAAGAGGCAAGATCCGAGATCCCTTCACGGGGAGTGATCTCTTGAGCGAAATTCTATACTGAAGATTACTCGGTTTTTTAAAAAACAGAAGTTTTTTTTCAAAAACGGAGCTTAAACCACTCTTTTTCAAAACTACTCAGGTTCCTTCAACGATATCAAGTTCATTACGCTAATGGATTTTTCGCCAAAAACTCAGTCGTAGTCCTCCGTCATTTCTTACAAGTATTACTTAGTATTCATACTATGTATGTTGACCTCTGTCAAGGCATAGTGAATGGTAACTAAGAAATGCTCGTACGTTGCATAGATAAATGCGATTATTTAGGACAGCCGCACGGTCATTTTGACCTCTGTCAAGGACTTGTGCGGGTGGGTCTAAATCAATCCAGGATAATGACAGGTTGAACTTAACTTGCGACCTATGACATGTTGACCCCTGTCCAGGTCATGAAGCCGCTTTGGGCAAAAATCACATCGAGAGTTTCAAATATACAGGAAACTTGCAGATTTAGCATATCTTCTGAAGTTGGGTGACTAGAGTGGATTCCAGGTCATCACACAATGATAGTTGGATCCCGATCACACTGATGAGTAGAATTACTCTCGGGAGATTATTTCACTTAACAATCAATGCTATAAACCAAGTAAGTGTCTAGAATAGTGTTAGCGGGGCTACGCCTCCAGGGAAAAGAGGCTATGTAATTAAGGAACTTCGCAAAAGCGTTGGAAAACCTCCCTTGAAGTACCGACACTAGCCTGGCTAAAAGGTTAAGCAAGTATTATGACGTGCGATTAATCCTGACTAGTTCTTCTTTTAAGGTTTGAAGGAGAATTCGGGGAAACAGTTGGAGCCATCCTGATTAGATAAACTAAATAACCAATCTAATCTTATAAGAGTGCACGATAAGTGTTTCTTTTCTCTCTCTCTCTACGTAGCAACCATTTCACGCCCTAATCAAGATAATAAAATGTATCACTTGACCGATCGGAATTTTTATTCGGGGCTGGGTAACGTCCGTTCGGCTCTAAACTATGAAAGCAGTCATGAGTATGAGCATGGGAAAGTGGAAAGCATGAATTCCTTGATGACCTCATCAAAGAAGAAGCATACTATTGCATCTCCTTCAGGTGTTCTTATAGTTGAGAACGGCTTTTCGGTCAGTCCTACCTCCTGGGTACTAGATACCGGATCAAGATCTCATATCTGTAATTTATTGCAGGGATTGAGAAAAAGTAGGATAGTTGGACCTGGTGATATGTCCCTCAGAGTAGAGAATGGAGCATAGGTTAATGCTGCAGCCGTCGGTGAATATCACCTAGTATTGCCAAATGGCAATACTATGATTTTGAACAATTGCTACTATGTATCTTCCATGGTTTGCAACATCATATCAGTTTCTTTACTTGATAAAGATGGATATAACTATTTTCTTGATAGAAATATCATGAGCATCTACCTTGATAAGGTATTGGTTGCAGAAGGTACATTATGTAATGGTATCTATGTTCTAAATCAGAACTCAGTTCTCAATATACAAAACACATGCAAGAGGAAGGGTTCAGATACGAACGAATCCTAATTGTGGCATTATAGACTTAGTCATATCGGAGAGAAAAGACTAAGTAAGTTGCATAAAGATGGACTTTTGAACACGTTTGAATTTTCATCTTATGAAACTTGTGAGTCTTGTCTCAAGGGAAAAATGACTAAATCTCCGTTCACAGGACACGGAGAAAGAGCAGGAGAGCTCTTAGGACTCATACACAGTGATGTATATGGTCCAATGTCTATACATGCACGGGGTGGTTTCTCGTATTTCATCACATTCACTGACGAACTCTCTTGGTTCGGATATGTGTATCTGATGAAACACAAATATGAAGCTTTTGAGAAATTCAAAAAATTCAGAAAAGAAGTAGAGAACTGGACTGGCAAAAGTATCAAGATCCTCCGATCAGATAGAGGAGGGGAGTACTTGAGCACTGAATTCAGGGACTTTCTAAAAGAGAATGGTTTTCTCTCTCAGCTTACTCCTCCGTATACACCACAACACAACGGCATATCAGAGCAGAGGAACCATACCCTATTAGACATAGTTCGCTCCATGATGAGAAGTGCTGAGTTACCTCTTTCATTCTGGGGACTTGAGCTTGAAACAGCAGCGTACTTGTTGAATCAGGTTCCGTCTAAATTAGTGCCTAAGACTCCATATGAAATATGGAGTGGTATAAAATCATGTCTTAAACGGGTTAAGATATGGGGTTGTCCGGTAAATATGAAAAACCAGAATCCGGACAAACTTCAGGCACGGTCAGTTTTATGTAAGTTTGTAAGATATTCCATGCATTCAAATGGATATCTATTCTACCACACTGAGGAACAGAAGGTGTTTGTTGCTCAGCACGCTACTTTTTTACTGTAGCAATTTCTTGCAAAAGAAACAAGTGGGAGCATGGTAGAACTGGAAGAAATTCCAGAGGGACAAATTATAACTGAAGATTTAGTAGAACTACAAAATTCAATAGTCCCAAACGAACCTCGGCCACTCCGCAGATCTGGTAGGATTTATCATCCGCCCGAGAGATACTGCGGTTTTCTCATAGACGAGGATCGAGAGGATTGCATCTTGGAAGAAAATGATCCTACCAGTTTCAGGCAGACCATTATCAGTAGAGACTCAGATAAGTGGCTGGATGCTATGCGATCTGAGATGGAGTCCATGTACACCAATAAAGTGTGGACCTTGGATATTGCTCCACCTGGGGTAAAACCTGTTGGATGCAAATGGACCTACAAAAGGAAACTTGGTGTAGATGGACATGTTGAAACCTATAAGGCTAGACTCGTTGCAAAAGGTTTTCGTCAAAGACCAGGAGTGGACTATGAAGAAACCTTTTCTCCAGTGGCTATGCTCAAATCCATTCGGATCCTACTTTCCATTGCTGTCTTCCATGACTATGTGATCTGGCAGATGGACGTAAAAACGGCTTTTCTAAACGGCAGTTTGGAAGAGTGCGATTATATGGATCAGCCAGAAGGTTTTGTAGACAGTGGGAGCTGCGGGAAGGTGTGCTAGTTGCTTAAATCCATTTATGGATTAAAGAAGGTGTTGGGAATTCACCCACGCGTGCAAGCTCGTATGTTTTGGAAATGTGTATGTTTTAATGAAACGGAATGCGCACGCGAGATCGTTCTTGTTTTACTATTTATAAACCGCAAGTGCACGGTGCGTTGTTGCGAGCCGGCAAGTACGGGTCGATCCGCAGGGAATTGTGTTATTGGGTATTGTTGTTTAAGGTTAACAAATTAACGAATTAGGGGTTGTTACAAAAAATGAATAAAATACGGAAACAAAGAAAAGCAAGAAAAGAGTTAAAAAAGAATGGTTGTAGCTTGGCTCGGGAGCTTTGAATCGCGACATTTACCTCTACACTCTCTTGGTCATGAGATGTCTGTTGGATCACTTACCGTTTGTATATCCGCGCTTAGGGTATCAACACTAAACACGAGGGTTAGCAAGCATACCGCAACAACAAAAACACAAACTGGTTAGTGAGAGAAAATGATATTAGTATTGATTTTGCTAAGAAGTTGTGATGGTATATCGTATATGAAATTAAGAGATTTGACAAGTCCTTAATCACAAGATACGATATCCAAGCTTAGAAACCTTAACGCTAATCTAGATTTTAAATTAAACATTAAAAATGGGGAAAGCGAATGAATACGGTATATGAGGAGGTTACAAGTAACCATGGTTCAAGATTCCGTATCATATCAATGCATAAACAATATTCAAGTTAGAATCGTAAAATTGAGCACATTAAACATAATCAAGAGGTAGAGGAGGCAAAGCCTTTCATCTCACTTCCTCACCACACAACAACCAAATAAGGAATTAGTTAAGCATGGTAATAAAAAGAAAGCAAGTAAGTAAGGAAAGAAAGTAAATAAAAGAAAGCAACAATATATTAAACACTTGAAGAATTGAGATACAAGATTAAGGTAGCTTGTTCAACCTCCTTAATAAAGCTCTCCAAAGAGAGCTTCAAGAGGGAGGAAGAAGATGAAGAAACCAAATGAAGCACACTCTCCCTCAAGCTAAAACCAAAAATAAACAAACTAAAAAGCCTATGAATGAGAAGTGGTATATGGTATGAGATTATGAGAGAGGCCTCCCCTTGCCACTGATATGCTATTTATAGGCTCAAAAGAAAATTAAACAAACAATAAAAATATAATGAGGTGGCATCACGGAAGGGGCTGTGAGAAACTGGGGGCATTTGGGGCAGATGGTGCCGGCCACATAGGGCATGATCTCGGCCTAAATCCGAGCTCCTAGGCTCGTTCTTTGTGTGTTGGCTTGTTTTGTCCCCTACATCACTCCGATGTTGTTTTCTTGGTCAGTAAAGGCTTTAGATGTACTCAAGGCTTGGAGGGAAACTTGTAGCTATGAATCACATCAACACTTTATGCATTGAATGCACCATTAATGCACATCACACCATTCCCACTTGTGTCATGATTCATGGCTGACCCATCATGGTCCATGTGCCAAAGAGCATGTGTGCACACATGCTATGTGTTGGACCAAAATGTTGTGCACATACTTTATTCGCAAAAACTCTTTGGATATCGGTTGGTTTCCAGTTCCGGTTGCAGTGTTGGCTCCCAAATGCTATATCCGTGATTTTGAGTAAGTTTTCAGTGTTGTATCACTAATACCTGTAAACTGTAATTATTGAGCAGACATTGATTAATAGCACCGATATAAAGCAAAACAGATAACGAATGAGAGGTATTAAAATGCAGTTTTCTATGGTGAACAAATACCCCCAAACTTATCTTTTGCTCGTCCCGAGGAAAACAAAAAATCCTAGCCTCACTTTCGTAGGGAACGCGATTGCGCTGAGCACGTGCAACAAACTGTTAAACCTCTATGTATCCCTAGTAGGAGGAGTGTCGTCTCCTGAGGGTTTTCAGCGGATTACACACCGTCAAGCTAGTTTCATAAGTTAACGTCGATTCTACTCCTACGGTTTAGTATCTAAGTTAGAAATTCTATCATCCTAAGTTAGAAATATTCAACCCGTATGTTTCACACATCCTATCTATTTAATCTTAGATCATATGCGTATTTATAGTTTAGAAAGATATTGGTATTTCTGAGTTTTCCTTCTAAAGTGCGGTCTCCAATCAAGAATTTTTATCAACTTTACAGAAAACATAAGTCTTATTCTTCATTTTTATTTTTCCTCCAAAAATCGATTACATACCCCTACGTGTGTGTAAATTTTCACCCCTACACTTAAGAATTCAATTCAAGCTACAGTACCCTTGCCTTAATACCTAATACTACTTCTTTTCATTAATGGATGGACGGTGTTGCTCATACACCTTTCATGCGACTATTAATGCTTCTTGAGGCATTAACAGCCGATTACAGAATCTATGAGCTTAAAGAGTAAACAGCAGTTTCCAGGTCTTGACTTTATTTATTTATTTTTTTCTTTTTCTTTTCAAGACCAGATATATTTTTCAATGATGCTCTTATGGTGTTTAGCTTTAAATACCGTTTTTCTTTCATACTAGGCTTTCAAGCAAGAGTATTTTTAGGTATCTTCTACAATCCCAAGTTTCAAGGTGCGTGTATGTGCAATTTGTAGGGTATATACTTTCTAAATATGGACTTAAGAATAGAAACTATTTTTCAGACTTATCTTTCAGTAAAGCTTCAATACTTTCCTTTCATCTTGACTTTACTAAAGAAATGAACTCAAGATTACCTATTTCTAAAAAAAATGTAAGGACGTATATTTACCAAGGTTAAACATGATGAGGGTTATTTTTAGGGTTTTCAATTCCTAAGCATAGGATTTAGTTATTTCTAACGTATCAACTAAACTTTCGGAATAAAAATCTAAGTTTCCCTATTAGCTAACTTGACGACAAATTTTTTATATTTTGGAAAAAATTTCAATTTTTATGGGTTTTTTAATATGTATGCAATGCAGAATATACAATATACAAATGATGCAGTGCCCACCCCCAAACTTGAGTTTTACGATGTCCTCATTGTTTCCCCCGTCTCCGGTAGCTAGACTTAGACTTCGGGATGTGAATTTTATTTAAAGAAGAACAAAAAACCTAAGATTAATTACAACATGTACAAGTTAAAAGACTGGGTTAGTGCAGAAATTAATACCAGCCATTCAAAAATTTTGTCAATATAGTGTCATGGCTGGCAAAAGAATTGGTATAATAAAAAGAAAAAAGAGAATATAAAAAAATGATTAGATGTTAATAAAGGGCATGGGTGTGTAAAAGTAAGGAGCAAAAAATGTTGAAGGTGAAAATGAAGTTTTGAAGCGGTCAAAACATTGTTTTCTGAATGAATTGAATTTTCAATAAGTATGTGTTGAGTTTCGAAGTCAGGTTCGTGTAAGAACCGGAGTTCATCCACAAAAAGTTCTGAAAAAGAAAGGTTTAAAGGATGATCCCAAAATGATCTTGACCCAAACTCACCAAGAAATTAAGTTCATTAGTAAAAATTTCCTCAAAACTCTGTATAAAAGAATAATTTTCAACACCGTCTTCCTCCCTATTATTTTTCACAATCCTACTCTCATTATTTAAACTCTCTCCCAAAAATATTTCCTCCTCATCACATTCAAAAATGGGTAGGTTCATATCATTTAAAAAAGTAGGTTCCCACACTAACGTTTCTTCCAAAACCATATCAACAGGTGATACAAAAATTGTAGGTTCCTGGTCATTGATTTCTTCTAATCTATCCCTACCATACCCGTTAAATTCATAAGCTCCCTCATCTAAAATTGGAAAGCAAAAATCAGTCGGTTTAAGAATTTCCTCATCAAGTATGATTTCAGTTAAATCAATCTCTAGATCACAAGTGATAAGAGGTTCAGTGGATACTTGAAGGCTAATGGTGGACTGACTTAGGGGGTTTGCTTGTGTGTCCTGTGAACACTCAATCAATTATGTTGTATCGTCATCTATGAAATCATCCAAATTGATCTGATCACTTATTTTACTCGGGTGACTCCCTAGATGACAGATGTTGACACTATGGGGTTCCGATTGACCGTGTTCACTCCCTAGAATCTTCACAGCTAAATATTTCACTTGTTCCTCTATGTTAGCCAGAGATTGGGCCTGAGCAAGAAATAATTGCTCAGACTGCTGTGTGAATAGGGATAACGTAGAAGCTGATTAATTCTCGACCGCATTCATCACTTCAATACCTAACTCTAAAGCGGTCAACCTAGCATCCATCTCACTATCACTCCCTAAAGATGGTTCAATTGTTTCAGGTTGGAGGGGTTGTGATGGTGGTGATACTGAAGCAGTCATTCTGTCGACCTCTTTCTCTAAATGTTCAATCAATTGGTCTATGGTTGAAGTGGGACTAGGTTCAGTAGTGTTAGGTGGGTGACCATTATCAAAAATTTGGGACGGTTGGTCACCCCCTAGAAAAGGACAATTTTCATGAATGTGGGAAAATTTTTGACAATTTGTACAAATAGTTTGGGATTGAGTATAAACAAAAGAATAAGAATCGTGAAAAATAGAACCGAATCGTGTATAACCCATATTAACAAGATGCACAAAAGTCACAAAAATAAAGAATACCCATAGCAGTCTATGTTATGCTAGTCAACTAGACCTGCTCAAGAACCTGATTGACAAAGTAAAACGGTATCGAGAAATAGGCTCAAGATATACTGATCAAAGCCAGGTAAATGCAAGAGAGAAGGGGAGGTTTTCCATCTCTTTCGCGAAAGTCCTTAATTAAATAACCTTTTCTCTTTTGGCGGTTGCGCCATGAACACTTGCTTAGACACCTCGTGAACGATATATCGTTAAGTAATGTTCTAAATACAGTTAACTCCTCTTAATGAGCGCGAAGTCCTTAGAGTCAAAATTCTAATTGATTTTAAATTACTGGTGGTATACAAAAATGTAGTTTTGTGATTTGGGCTACGGAGAAAAGGTGATGAAATCTTTTACCGTATCTTGTTTGGTCATTCATGCCCTTAAAATCCGTATTAATATACAATGCGCAATCAATAAAAGAATTTAAGAAAATCAATCAATTAAAGCAATTCTTTTTCAATTTTAGTTTAGGCGCTGCAAAAAATATGGTTAGTTCTCTTGTTCACTTGGCGGCAAAATTGTGCGAAGAATCCTGCAAAAGATAGAAAATTGGATTGCGTTGGATTTGAGCGAAGGTGTTAGGAAATACGTACCAATATGATTTGGTTTAAGAAAACCTAATTGAATTGATCCAAGTTGTTGATTGTTCGCTTGCACGGGTCAAACTACCCGGATCATTGGCACTGTACTTCGCTAACGTCTTGCAATTGCTTTTGAGCCACGCTCCGCACGATCGTTGGTCGTAATTCCTAAAAATCTGCAAATGTCGGAAAATACGATATTTAGTGTCAAAAAGCGATACGTGTGCCCCAATTCCTGTACACTCAAAATTAGAAAAATCAAACAAGGCCAACAGAATACTGATAAGACACTGGAGATTACACAAAAAGAAAAACATCAAAAACCCCCATACTTGGCCCAGCTCGCCGGATTCCTCTTTGATGTCGCTGGCCAAATTTCGAGGAGATGGGATGAAAATTTGTGTATATTCTCTAGGCTAGCAAAGTACTCTTCTGGTATAACTTGATTTTTTAAATTAAGCTCAGGGTGATTACAGGTTTCAAGAACAGAGAACAAAATGAAAAGAATGTTATTTCGTTAGTTTTGAAAACTTTAAATGAAAAGTTAGTTTTGTTAGTAAGAACCAAAAATAACAATACCTAATGACTACAACTACCCGGCAACGACGCCAAAAACTTATTGGGAATTCACCCGCACGCGCAAACGCGTGTGTTTTGGAAATGTGTATGTTTTAGTGGAACAGAATGCGCACGAGTGATCGTTCTCGTTTTACTATTTATAAACCGCAAGTGCACGACGCGTTGTAGCGAGCCGGAAAATACGGGTCGATCAGAAGAGAATTGTGTTATTGGATATTGTTGTTTAAGGTTAATAAATTAACGAATTGGGGGTTGTCATAAAAAATGAATAAAATACGGAAACAAAGAAAAGCAAGAAAAAAGTTAAAGAAGAATGGTTGTGTCTTGGCTCGGGAGCTTTGAATCGCGACGTTTACCTCTACACTCCCTTGGTCATGAGATGTCCGTTTGATCACTTACCGTTTGTATATCCGCGCTTGGGGTATCAACTGTAGGGTTCCTAGGCACTCTAGTTAAGTCTCACAAGTGATCAAACATGCACAAATCAAATTTTACAGGTGCCTAGAAACCCGACTACGGATCGTTTACTAGATATTTAGGCGAAATAAGCAAACTAGTTAACATTTTAACTAAGGGAACGGATATACAACCTTTGTAGATCCGGTCCACCACCTCCACGGCTCCGCAATGAAGTCCCCTCGCTGTCCAAATCATGTCTTGGGCTCTAGCGTCGGCATCATCGAAGAATGGGCGGGCTTGATCGTCGGTTCGATGCCGAAGATGATCTACGTCGAGGCATCGCTAGAACAAGCTCCAACTTCACCAAGTCGGAAACACTTGTGAAGGAAACACCCTATACTACTTGGCAAGAGGTAGAGGATGAAGAAATAGGAAGTGGGTAAACTTTAGTTTTGGATTTCTCACTAGATTTCATGACTTGCCATTGGAGTAGCAAGCTTTCTTCATTTTGAAGAAGATGAAGAAGAAGAAGAAGATATGATAAGATTTAATAATAAAAATGAATAAGAAATAAATCTTATCATACTTTTAACCTTAGTTAAGTGTTGAGAAAAGACCATGGTTAATAGAATGGTTAGGGTTAAGGATAAGAACAAATAAAAGAGACTAAGTCAAAACTTCAAGAATCTTCAACTAAAAAACAAAATAAGCAACCATTCATTTATCCATTTTCTTTTTCCAAAATGGATAAATAAGAAAGATAAATGAATAAATAATCAAAAACCCTAATCATTAACTTAAACCATGGTTTGATTCTTTACACTTAACCAAGTAAGCATGTATCATCAAACATGATACAAACATGTGCACAAAACTATATCGCATATACAATGTGTACAATTCAAGTGAGAAAATCCATTTAAAGTGAACCAATACTAGTTAATGCAAAGTAATATATCAAATATATAATTATACAATAAATCATTAAATCAACACTTGATTCAATGATCCGGTCATATCGCATATAACCGGCTAGTATCCAATGTATCGGCTTCTCGAATCAATCCTTGATTCGATAACCAGGTTATATCGCATATAACCAATCGACACATTCGTCGCGTGAATGGAATACGGTATCACATACACGCATTATTCTCAGTCCCGCACATATCTCATATGCGCTCCTATTTCGTTTCGCTTGAGCCAGGAAACCTCTGTGTAGGACTCTAAAGACTCGTCAATACGCCGGCAGCGGATGATGATCATATCAAACACCCACAAGCCGCAAGCGGTCTGCTAAACGTAACGGCCACCCGGGTATTGAGCGATCAGAAGATCGACGAGCAAGCCCGCTCACACTCCTGTGAATCCAACCAGTAACACTTACCGGACAGTCCGGTCTGTTCGTCTGATATGTCGCATATCTCGTCTAGGGGTGGTAAACGTCAGACCCCAATAGCTCGATAAGTCATGCCGACGTAGGGTCCATAACATTCGTGAAACTACTGATAACTCTTACCAGTATATCACTGCAACCCTGGCCAGGGATTTCCTGTTATGGCCAGTCGAGCATAGCACAACATCAACCCCCAATACCGGGAGAGACGAATCCCCTCCTATCGCTCATTGCCTCCATTTGAATCGGGACTGTACCCAAAAACCACCTGTTTGCACAACTCAGTAGAGCCGTGGTAGGGTGGAAATCAAAGCACAGTGGGAGACACACAAGACTCTATGACGATCTCGGGTCAACAGACTAAGCTGTACCAGTGTCACCAGAGAACTGCCATCTGACGTGAGGTATAATACCATCTGGGAGTTCTCGGCGAGTCCGTTCAGTGTACCCAGTCTCCACTGAGCACCCGCATACCATCTCCGATGTCAAACACCAATGGATATGGGATCATCCATCGCCCATCGCATGGGTCGAGAAGATATACGCTAGTCTACTCTGGAATATCGATGCCCCGTCTCGATATTCCCTCGACTAGGAACATTTCAAGGATGTACTCATGGACTATCCAGGCCCCACTAGTATGATCTGCATCACAGTCCTGGAAGTTGAGTATACATCCTAAGGGCTTTATCAACATGTAATCAGAGAGACAGAAAGTATACATGTTAAGATAAAGTGCAACCAGATAGCGTACTATCATGTCGAGCAAGAAAGTCCTACCTATATATGTCCCAGCATCCACTACAATATACATCCAATGTACAGTAATGGCCTCTAGGGCATACATATAACTAACAATCTCCCACTTGCACTAGGGCCATCTGTAGCAGTGGTTGCAGTATCACATACTCAACCATCCCTTAAATTTCTCTCTTTGGGAAAAGGACTTCGTGAGTGGATCCGCCGTGTTGTCCTCTGAGTCTACTCTCCTAACCTCGATCACCCTGGAGATTAACTATCTCCATGATCAGGTGATGCTGCCTCAGAATATGTCTGGGTCACTGATGGGACCAGGGTTCCAGGGTCGAAGCCACGCTTCCATTGTCATACAATGGCAGGAACCTAGTTCATCTTATGAACCAATATACACCCAAACTTCCTCTTTGGTAGTATCTTTAATAGCGATGTTACCAGCCTTTATCGTCTAGTTTGCCACGGTATCGAGCTTGGAACTCTTCCAACATACCGTCCCTTTACTGAGGGTAAAGACAGTGCCTGTGACTGACATTCAGTTGTCTTTATCACCCTGGAACACTTCCAGTAATTCTCCACAGGATCGATTGATACCATCTCACTACATCTAGTGAGAATCCTAACATCCAATTACATCTATCTCATAGATGAAAACTCAGGATTTTGGAGGTATCACTTTGATCCTATTTGGGGAATCCTAGTGATAATAGGAGATTGACCGATCGTAGTATAGGAAACTCTTTTCCTATCAAGAGTATGTTGTCTACGTACAATACGAAGATGACCACCTTACTCTCTACTACCCTTTTGTATATACAAGGTTCGTCTACCATTTTGATGAAGTCAAACACATTGACTATCACATCAAAACAGACGTTCCAACTCCGCGATGCCTGCTTCATTATGTAAAGCAACTTGCACACGTTTTCGCTGCTCCCACTGTTTACGAAGACCTCTGGCTGTGTTTTTATAGACGTTCTCTTCTAAATCAGTATTTAGAAAAACAGTCATGGCACCCAACCGCCAGATATCGTAGTCATGGTATGTAGCCGTGGTAAGTAGGATCTGGATAGACTTAAGCATAGCTACTGGAAAAAGGTTTCATCATTATCCATGCCTGGTCGATGACGAAAACCTTTAACAAGTCTAGCTTTGAAAGTCTCAACTTTTCCATCTATACCAAGTAATCTTCTCAAGATATACTTGCTCCTGATGGGGATTTAACCCTTCAGATGTAGCAACCAAAGTCCATACTTTGCTGGTGTACATGGATTCCATCTCAGATCGCTAAGCATCCAGCCATTCTTACAGAGTCCCTACTCTCGATGGCCTGCTCGAAACTAGTTGGGTCATCATCTCATGATGCAATCCTTGCTCCCACTGTCATCGAGAAACCGAGGTATCTCTCAGGCGGATGAGGAATCCTACTAGATCGGCGGAGAGGCTGAGGTTCGTTGGAATCTACTGAATCCCTTGGTTCTATCAAATCATCTGCTGTAGTTTGTATAGCTGGAACCTTTCCAGTTCTACATAACAGACCTTGCCTTGAGCTTGTCCGGATTTTGCTTTTAGACATAGCCCGGACAACCCCAAATCTTAACCAACTTAAGATATGGGCTCTTCCTTTCCATATCATATATGAAGCGGTAGGCACTGATTTGATTCGAACCCAATTCAATAGGTATGCAGCTTCTCAAGCGCATAACACCCAAAAGGAAATAGGTAACTCAGTAATACTCATCATAGAGCACACGATATCTAATATTGTGTGATTGCTCCGCCCCGATACACCGTTGTGCTGTGGTGTATTCAGAGGAGTAATACTGAGAGAGAATCTCATTTTCCTTTAGAATGGTCCAAGGATTCCATGCTCAAGTATTCTCCTCCCTGATCTCATCATAGGACATAATACTTATACCCGGTTATTGGTTCTCTACTTCTAACTTATATTCTGTGAATACCTCAAAAGGTTCGGACTTATGTTTCAACAGGAACATATGACTGAATCTTGAGAGATTATCAGAGAATATAATGAAGTAAAAGGAACCAGTCCTGGCATGTGTAGACAGGAGACCTTACATACATCATCATGTATCAGTCCTAAGAGTTTACTAACTCTTTCTCTGTTTCCAGTAAACAGAGCTGGTGTCATTATATCTTTGTGACATGACTGGCAAGTTTCACAAGATGTAAATTCAAACTGATTTAAATATGCATCTAAATGTAACTTCAGCCAGTCGGGTTGCATTGATATGACCTAGTCTACAATGCCTCAAGAAGAATTCGTTCATTTCTGAACTCTTCTTCTTGTGTGTGTTCAGTATACTAGGAACTGTAGTTTGATTTAGAACGTTAATGCTTTTAGATAGCGTGCCTGAACCGATCAACTTTTCATATAGGAAGTGTTCAAAACATTATCCATCAATACAAAATTATATCCTTTCTTTACTAATAAAGAGACTGATATGATTTTGTATATCAGGTTCGGTATCTAATAGCATTTGTTCAGAATCAATGTATTCGTAATACAGGGTGACAGTGACCAACAGACTTGGCTGCAACACTTGCCCCGTTTTCTGTCTCATGAAACATATCACCCGTTCTCAGTTTTTCTACCCTCTTGTAGCCCTATGTAACAGATTACATATCTGGGATCCTGATCCGGTATCATATACCCAGGATGCAGAGGATACTGAGAAACAGTTCTTTGTAATGAACACACCCGAAGGAGATGCATCATATGCACTTTCTTCGATTGGGCGGCATCGGAATTCAGGTATTCCCCAATTTCCTGCTCTGTCTTATAACAATTATAAGTTGGAGCGGGACCAACGTTCCCCAGCTCAGTATAACAAGCGGGTTCGGTCAATACATCCATATTATTATCTTGATTAAGGCATGATATGGTCGCTACCAGGAGAGAGAGAGAAGAAAACACTCTGCGTGCGCTCTTGCAAGATCAGATTGGTTATATATTTTATCTAATCAGGATGGCTCCCACTGTTTTTATCAAATCTTCCTTCAAACCCTAAAAGGAAAGACTAGCCGGGATTAATTACACTCTACAAGTTCACCAATCTTTCAGCCAGGCCAGTGTCGGTACTTTGAGGGAGGTTCCCCGTGCTTTCGCACGGACCTAATTACAGTAAACCTCGTTTTCCCAGAGGCGTAACCCCGTTGACACCTTTCTAGACACCTACTTGATCGGCTAATTGTAAAGTGCAAAACTCTCCCAGGAGTAACAATTACTCGCAGTGGGTATCGGGATCCAACTATCACATAGAAGGTATGCAATCTCATTGCAAGTTTCAACACTTGAAACTCCCGATAAAGGTTTTTACCCCTAGCACCTATGACCTTAACTATGGTCAACAAATCATAAGTACTAGTCAAGTTCTACCCGTCATTTCGTGATTAATTAGACCCACCCACATGACCCTTAACTAAGGTCAACAAAGTCACGCGACTGTCCTAACTAATCGCATCATATGCGGTGTAGGAAGACATCACTTAGCTACCGTACACTGTGCCTTGACTATGGTCAACAAACACAGCACGAATACTAAGTACTCTACTTCCTAAAATGACGGAGGGTTGCGGCTGGTTTTTGTGAAAACCTTTAACGCTTTGAACTTGATCTCGTTGCGGAATCAAATGGTTTTTAAATGGAATGTTTTCGAGGCTTTTCTAGTTTTGCTAAAGAGGTCACTCCCGGTGAAGGGATCGTCGGCCCTTTCCTCATCGAATGAGGTGCGAGATATATCATATATATCACTGTGCAAAGCGGAAACTATAGAAGCGATCAAAGACAAACCGAGGGTTGTAGCATCTGCTAGTTATTGCTAAAGGAGTCACTCCCGGTGAAGGGATCTCGGTCCTTTCCTCATCGAATAAGGTGCTGGATGTTCTATAATGAACACCGCGATGCAAAGCAAGAACTGTAGCTACCTGTTTTATTTTGAAATTCGATTCCACAACATCAATTAGGTTTATTTTCTATCATTAATCTCATTAATGAATATCCCATCATTTAAGTCCACCTAACCATCACAGATAAATATAACGTACGCTTATGCCATCCGCATTCGTCTCGATGTCCTGTCTGCACCGTTAGGTTAGGTAACTAACGGCAGAGCGGGGCAGGGCTAGTGTGGGTGTAAAACATAAGCAACGTTTATATAATATATCATATATACTATATATAATACCTGTCACAGAACATCACATGATCACAGATAAATCACAGCAGAAGAAACATATGAAATATTGGATATACTAGGACGTCCGTGTTTTCAATACGAGCCAGTATAAAACACGGATTCCACGGTCGTGATGAATAGCCAATCCCACACCCCTAGACCCCTACGAGAGCGGCAAGCAACCCTACCAATTCTAGAGTTAGGAGACCCGGACTCGACTCCTCGAGTTGGTCTCCCACTGGACTCCAGAACCCGGTTACTTGTGCTCCCCTCCTTGGGTCTATCCTAGTGCAGAAAAGTAAATAATATACAAATGGTGACAACATCCGCAACCTGGAAGTGCCCTAATAAAAGAATATTACATACAAGTTTTTACATGAATGAAAATGAAAAACACTCATCTCACATAAAACCCCCCCGGCTATTCAAACACGACGATCCAATATAACATATCCAGCAACACATAACATCTCATGTCATCAACGTAAGTAAATATGCGCATCCCAATTGTCGTTGACATATAGCAACGAAACCGGCGATATCACATATTACACTTACGGTCACAGAAAAGAAAGTGTAAAACTACAACAGTTGGAATCCGCAACCTCCTCGGACATCGCATGCCTGACCAAATGAAATACTTAGACATCGCATGCCTAACAATTATAAACCCCACATTTTAGTCTCATTATCGAAAACTCTTTTCAATATCAAGTCGGGCAATTCAACAGGATTCCCGACATTCTGATCGAATGCTCGTCGCAAACTTCAGTAGACGGCCGCACCCCTGACGCCGTCGACAAAGTGCACCAAGGCGGAACACCGCTACCGCGAGCACCCGAACGGATGCTTTCGGCGACGGGGTTCTCCTACAGTCACTTGGTCGGGGCTATGGAGTGAGGCTGTCTATCAAGTTTACCCGGCGAGTATCCTCGTACACTACGTGATTGCGACGGACTTTTGATCACATCAAAATTCCGTGGCAACCGATCAAGTGAGACTAAACTGCTACGTTTATAACATTCATTCAGTTATCTCATAACTATTTGTGAATTCCAATTATTGTATCACATTCCGGATAAACAGAAAATGCTAAACTTTTCGATCGAACAATCGAACACCCAAGTTTTCCCGATACAGCTCAACACATGAAATAAGTCTAACAGCATTCAGTTCGTGCCTCAGTACCAACGGTCCAGCCGTAGAAGGGTCAAGCCAACGCCTCACATGTGGCACGCCGTACTGCCCCAAACCCGAAGGTCCAAAGGGCAGTTCAAGACGGTCACATAATCGAGTTAAGGTTTGTTGTCTTCTAGAGGGTCCATCACGTTACTTGCACTACTTAGAATATCGTTAAACTACGGAAAAATCCAACAATTGGAAATTTCCTGGCAGGGGAAAAAGTGGGTATTTATATCCGGTCGAACTTTTTAACATACTCTAAGATTTATCCGGAAAGCCACACAGACAAAATTTGATACTCCGATCAAAACACCGAATCCCCAAAACAATCCCAGAAAATACAACTCTGGAATAAATATTAAAAACATCCAGAACACACAAGAAACACCAATGGAAACAACTGAAGAAAAACCACATCCTAATCATCACAGACGGTCGCGGAACCGCCGCAAAATGGGGGTCAACGCCGCGACTCCGCGGCCGTACTGTTGAATTAGGTTGTCGTTTTCTCCAGTTTTTCTTAGAATTTCCTGCACATTTCTCTGCATATTTTTAATTCCAAAAAATCCACATTTTACAGAAATGTCCAGAGAGCATGTTAAGGGTTTGGGTTTCGGGTCGATCGGACTTCAAATTCCGTCGGGACTTCGCCTAAGTCTCTAGCTAGGCTCTGATACCACTGTAGGGTTCCTAGGCACTCTAGTTAAGTCTCACAAGTGATAAACATGCACAAATCAAATTTTACAGGTGCCTAGAAACCCGACTACGGATCGTTTACTAGATATTTAGGCGAAACAAGCAAACTAGTTAACATTTTAACTAAGGGAACGGATATACAACCTTTGTAGATCCGGTCCACCACCTCCACGGCTCCGCAATGAAGTCCCCTCGCTGTCCAAATCATGTCTTGGGCTCTAGCGTCGGCATCATCGAAGAATGGGCGGGCTTGATCGTCGGTTCGATGCCGAAGATGATCTACGTCGAGGCATCGCTAGAACAAGCTCCAACTTCACCAAGTCGGAAAAACTTGTGAAGGAAACACCCTATACTACTTGGCAAGAGGTAGAGGATGAAGAAATAGGAAGTGGGTAAACTTTAGTTTTGGATTTCTCACTAGATTTCATGACTTGCCATTGGAGTAGCAAGCTTTCTTCATTTTGAAGAAGATGAAGAAGAAGAAGAAGATATGATAAGATTCAATAATAAAAATGAATAAGAAATAAATCTTATCATACTTTTAACCTTAGTTAAGTGTATAGAAAAGACCATGGTTAATAGAATTGTTAGGGTTAAGGATAAGAACAAATAAAAGAGACTAAGTCAAAACTTCAAGAATCTTCAACTAAAAAACAAAATAAGCAACCATTCATTTATCCTTTTTCTTTTTCCAAAATGGATAAATAAGAAAGATAAATGAATAAATAATCAAAAACCCTAATCATTAACTTAAACCATGGTTTGATTCTTTACACTTAACCAAGTAAGCATGTATCATCAAACATGATACAAACATGTGCACAAAACTATATCGCATATACAATGTGTACAATTCAAGTGAGAAAATCCATTTAAAGTGAACCAATACTAGTTAATGCAAAGTAATATATCAAATATATAATTATACAATAAATCATTAAATCAACACTTGATTCAATGATCCGGTCATATCGCATATAACCGGCTAGTATCCAATGTATCGGCTTCTCGAATCAATCCTTGATTCGATAACCAGGTTATATCGCATATAACCAATCGACACATTCGTCGCGAGAATGGAATACGGTATCACATACACGCATTATTCTCGGTCCCGCACATATCTCATATGCGCTCCTATTTCGTTTCGCTTGAGCCAGGAAACCTCTGTATAGGACTCTAAAGACTCGTCAATACGCCGGCAGCGGATGATGATCATATCAAACACCCACAAGACGCAAGCGGTCTGCTAAACGTAACGGCCACCCGGGTATTGAGCGATCAGAAGATCGACGAGCAAGCCCGCTCACACTCCTGTGAATCCAACCAGTAACACTTACCGTACAGTCCGGTCTGTTCGTCTGATATGCCGCATATCTCGCCTAGGGGTGGTAAACGTCAGACCCCAATAGCTCGATAAGTCATGCCGACGTAGGGTCCATAACATTCGTGAAACTACTGATAACTCTTACCAGTATATCACTGCAACCCTGGCCAGGGATTTCCTTTTATGGCCAGTCGAGCATAGCACAACATCAACCCCCAATACCGGGAGAGACGAATCCCCTCCTATCGCTCATTGACTCCATGTGAATCGGGAATGTACCCAAAAACCACCTGTTTGCACAACTCAGTAGAGCCGTGGAAGGGTGGAAATCAAAGTACAGTGGGAGACACACAAGACTCTATGATGATCTCGGGTCAACAGACTAAGCTGTACCAGTGTCACCAGAGAACGGCCATCTGACGTGAGGTATAATACCATCTGGGAGTTCTCGGCGAGTCCGTTCAGTATACCCAGTCTCCACTGAGCACCCGCATACCATCTCCGATGTCAAACACCAATGGATATGGGATCATCCATCGCCCATCGCATGGGTCGAGAAGATATACGCTAGTCTACTCTGGAATATCGATGCCCCGTCTCGATATTCCCTCGACTAGGAACATTTCAAGGATGTACTCATGGACTATCCAAGCCCCACTAGTATGATCTGCATCACAGTCCTGGAAGTCGAGTATGGCTTTATCAACATGTAATCAGAGAGACAGAAAGTATACATGTTAAGATAAAGTGCAACCAGATAGCGTACTATCATGTCGAGCAAGAAAGTCCTACCTATATATGTCCCAGCATCCACTACAATATACATCCAATGTACAGTAATGGCCTTTAGGGCATACATATAGCTAACATCAACACTAAACACGAGGGTTAGCAAGCATACCGCAACAACAAAAACACAAAGTGATTAGTGAGTGCAAATGATATTAGTGTTGATTTTGCTAAGAAGTTGTGATGGTATATCGTATATGCAATTAAGAGATTTGTTAAGTCCTTAATCACAAGATACGATATCCAAGCTTAGAAACCTTAACATTAATCTAGATTTTAACTTAAACATTGAAATTGGGGAAAGGGAATGAATACTGTATATGAGGAGGTTACAAGTAACCATGGTTCAAGATACCGTATCATATCAATGCATAAACAATATTCAAGTTAGAATCGTAAAATTGAGCACATTAAACATAATCAAGAGGTGGAGGAGGCAAAGCCTTTCATCTCACTTCCTCACCACGCCATAACCAAATAAGGAATTTGTTAAGCATGGTAATAAAAAGAAAGAATGTAAGTAAGGAAAGAAAGTAAATAAGCAAAGCAAGTAAATAAAAGAAAGCGACAATATATTAAACACTTGATGAATTGAGATACAAGATTATAGTAGCTTTTTCAACCTCCTTAATGAAGCTCTCCAAAAAGAGCTTCAAGAGGGAAGAAGAAGAAGAAACCAAATGAAGCACACTCTCCCTCAAGCTAAAACGAAAAATAAACAAACTATCAAAAACTATGAATGAGAAGTGGTATATGGTATGAGATTATGTGAGAAGCCTCCCCTTTCCACTGATCGGCTATTTATAGGCTCAAAAGAAAATTAAACAAACAATAAAAACTTTATGAGGTGGCATCAGGGAAGGGGCTGTGAGAAGTTGGGGGCGTTTGGGGCAGATGGGGCCGGCCACATAGGGCATGATCTCGGCCAAAATCCGAGCTCCTAGGCTCATTCTTTGTGTGTTGTCTTGTTTTGTCCCCCACATCATTCTGATGTTGTTTGCTTGGTCAGTAAAGGCTTTAGATGTACCAGGGCTTGGAGGGAAACTTATAGCTATGAATCACATCAACACTTTATGCATTGAATGCACCATTAATGCACATCACACCATGCCCACTTGTTCCATGATTCATGGATGCCCTATCATGGTCCATGTGCCAAAGAGCATGTGTGCACACATGCTATTTGTTGGACCAAAATGTTGTGCACATACTTTACTCGCAAAAACTCTTTTGATATCAGTTGATTTCCAGTTCCGGTTGCAGTGTCGCTCCCAAATGCTATATCCGTTATTTTGAGTATGTTTTCAGTGTTGTATCACGAATACCTGTAAACTGTAATTACTGAGCAGAAACTGATTACTAGCACCGATATAAGGCAAAACGGATAACGAATGAGAGGTATTAAAATGCAATTTTCTGTGGTGAACAGTGGGCATAGCGGAGCTGGAACATCTGTTTTTATGAAACAGTCAAGGAAGTTGACTTCATTAAGAACGAGGATGAGCCTTGTATTTATAAGAAGATTGTAGGAAGAACTGTCATATTCCTAGTCTTGTACGTGGACGACATTCTTTTGATAGGAAATGACATTCTTATGCTACAATCGGTCAAGCTATTCTTATCACAAAGGTTCTGCATGAAAGACCTGGGTGATGCCTCGTACATTCTTGGGATTAAGATCTACAGATATAGATCTAAGAGATTACTGGGAATTTCACAGTCCAGGTACATAGAGACCGTACTAAAGAGATTTAGTATGGAAGATTCCAAGTGTGGTAACATACCCGCATTGCACAGAATCACCCTCTCCAAGAAGATGACTCCTAAGAATGACGAGGAGAGGGTTCGCATGAGCATTATACCCTATGCTTCGACGGTAGGATCTATAATGTATGTAATGCTATATACAAGGACAGATGTAGCTTATGCGCTAAGCGTGGTGAGCCGGTATCAGTCGAACCTAAGTAAGGACTACTGGACAACAATAAAGAACATTCTCAAATACCTGAGACGGACTAAGGAGATGTTCTTGGTTTACGATAATGGAGACCTAAATGTCGAGTCCTTTACCGATTCAAGCTTCTAGAGTGACAAAGATGACAGCAAGTCTGTCTCAGGGTTTGTGTTTACCCTCAACGGAGGGGTAGCGTGTTGGAAGAGCTCCAAACAGGATACCGTTGCAGACTCGACGATGGAGGCTGAATACATTGCTTGGAGCGATGCCGCAAAGAGGAGGTTTTGATGAAGAAGTTCATTAATGAACTTCAAGTAGTTCCGTCCATTGTTAACCCAATACCTTTATATTGCGATAACAATAGAGCTATAGCTTCAGCGAAGGAACCATGGTCCTATCAGAAATCCAGGCACATCTTAAGGCGGTATGATTCCTGATCAGGGAGATCGTAGATTGCCAGGAGATCGAGGTCCGGAGTGTGGATACAAAATAAAACACTGCGGATCCATTCACCGATGCCCTTCCTCAAGCATAGTTCGAGAGGCTTTTGAGATGTTGGGTATGCGGTACACCAACAGCTGGCCCTAGAGCAGACGTTGGATACTCGGTATGCCAATATATATGGCTTTAGTGCAAGTGGAAGATTGTTGGATATGTATGCCCTAGAGGCCATTATTTTATATGTACACATATAGTTGCTTGGACATATATATGTACAGGACATTCTTGCTTGATATTATAGTATGCTATTTGGTTTGACTTTATCTTAACATGTGTATGTTTTACTTGATATTACATATCTTTTATACATGTTGATAAAGCCCGTAGGATCATTGCTAGACTACCTGCGTTGTGATGGCGATCATACTTGTAGGAGCTGGGTAGTCGGTACGCACATCCTTAAATAGCCCCTGGTCATGGGAGTATCGAGACTGGGCATCGATATTCTGGAGTAGACTAGTGTATACGTTTCTGGACCCCGATGAAGGGCGATGGTTTGGTCCCGCAACCATTGGTCTTTAGACCTAAGATCGTATGCAGGTGCTCACTGGGGGATAAGTACACCGGACGGACTCGCCGAGGACTTCCAGATGGTACTATACCTATCGTCAGATGAAAGTTCTCAGGTGACATGAGTACAGGTTAGTCTTTAGACCTGAGATCGTCATTTGTCTCGTGTGAGTTCCCACTATGCTTTGATCACTACCCTACCACGGCTCTACTGAGGCGTGCAAACAGGTTTTGGTTGGGTACAGTCCCAAGCCATATAGAGGCAGTGAGCGATTGTTGGGGATTCGTCTCTCCCGGTATTGTGAGTCGATATCGTACTGTGTTTGATTGGTCAGGACCATAAGACCTTGGCCAAAGCAGTTGGGATTTACTGATAGGCTGATCAGTTGTTTCTCGGATTGGTCCTGAGTCGCATCAGCATGAATTACCAGGTTATCACAGTCTGACATTTACCACCCCTTAGACCCGGTATGCGATACTCTCAGACGAAGAGACCGGACTGTATGGAGATTGTCACAGATAGGCTCAGTAGGGATCCCGATGAGTTTGCTCGTCTTCCTTCCTTTTCAACAGGTACCCAGGTAGCCGTTATGTACAGCTAGTGCCGCTGACGTGCTTGTGGTTATGGATTTATCCAGCAACTCACTGCCGGCGTACTATCAAGTCTTTAGAGTCCCACACAGAGGGTTTCCCTGGTTCAGGAGAAATGATGTAGTAGCCGTATTGGATACGTGCAGGGTCTCGATCGATTAATGTACTTTGTACTTGGACTTTCGATCGGACAGTTGGTAATACTAGCCGGCTCGGGTTTGAGCCGGATTATTAAATCATGTATTGATTTAATAGTTTACCTATATGTATTTCGATATGTATATTCTAGTATTACGTTCTTCGTGTTATTCTATCTCTTTGGGCATTCGTGTTTTTATCCAAATGCAGGTATGTGTATACAGCAGACTGTAATCCGTATTTTATTACAGATTACCTTCAAGAAGGTGGACACCTCATCATGGACTTTTCCATTTATTGATAAATGGAAATGAGGTGGAAATTAAGGAGAGGGGGCATTATGAGTGGCATGGCTTCAATAGTTCACAAATGAATTCTTTATTCATTACTATTGAAGCATGGCTACACTTGTTTATTGAAAGAAATTGATACACAAAACCTTGGTGTTGATTTTTCCCTCGCTTGTATGCTTCATTATTCTTGAGCTCCCATTTTTCTTCATCTCCTCCCTCCTCTTGAGTTTCCTCCACCCTTATCATCTTCCTCTTCACTACCCTTCTCATGAATTGAGAAACAAGTGAAGAGGAAAGAAAGAGATAGCAAACACTTAGATCTTCACACTACATCCTAGACTACTTGGTTTAGCAGCCAAAGTTCTCTAGTTGCTCCACTTAACATATTGTGAGGAGTTAGAGCCATGGATCATATCCCTCAGGTGGATCATCTACGAAAAAGGAAGACCAGAGAACAAGCACGATTTCGGAAAACCGATGGAGCGGGAAAAGAAGGTCAAACATGTTCAAGGTGGCCACCTGGAGCTAACGAAGAGGAAAGAAGACCGAAGGACTTGGATCGTTTGGTGAGACTTCATTCATAGTAGTTAGTTCATCTCATTTAGTTTTGCTAGATAGGTTTATGGAAAGATCCGGGTTAAAGGCTATTCTAGTGCCATGTTCTAATCGTTAGAAAAAATTTTGTTCCGCATTTGGCCACGGTAGTTGGCCGGGGCACTAGCGTAACCTTTCACACCGAACAGGACTCGCCGAGAACTCCTAGATGGTACCATACCTATCGTCAGATAGGAGTTCTCTAGTGACACTTGTACAAGTTAGTTTATAGACCCGAGATCGTCATAGAGTCTTGTGTGGTTCCCACTGTGCTTTGATTTCATCCCTACCATGGCGCAAAGGAGTCGTGCAAACAGGTGGAATTTGGGTACAGTCCCGAGTCACATGGAGGCAATGAGCGATAGGAGGGGTTTTGTCTCTCCCAATATTGGGAGTTATTGTTGCGCTATGCTCGATTGGCTATAACAGCAAGTCCCTGGCTAAGGCTGATGAGATTTACTGGTAAATGTTATCAGTAGTTTCTCGAAAGGTTATAGACCACACATCGGCATGACTTATCAAGTTATTGGGGTCTGATGATTCCATCCCTAGACTCGATATGCGACATATCAGACGAAGAGACCCGACTGTACGGTAAGTTTTGCTTATAGGCTCTATGGGAGTTTGGACAAGTTTTCTTGCTGATCTTCTATTCGTTCAATACCTGGGTAGCTGTTACGTCCAACTAGTGCCGCTGACGGCTTTCGGGTATCTGATGTGATCATTACCTACTGCTGGTGTATTGACGAGTCTTTAGAGTCCCACATAGCGGTTTCCTAGCTCAAGCGAAACGAAGTAGGGCACGTATGGAGATATGCGCGGGAGCTTGATTAATACGAGTATATGATACCGTATTCTAATCTAGCGATATTTGATAGCTGCCAGATTATATATGATATAACCGGATTATTGAATCAAGTGTTGATTCAATGATTTGATTTATATATATATATATATATATATATATATATATATATGTGTGTGTTAATATATATTTAATATCGCCCAATTGTATATGATATGACCGGATTATTGAATCAAGTGTTGATTTAATATCTAATATTGAATATTAGCCGGTTATATGTGATATAACCAAATAATTGAATCAAGTGTTGATTTAATGTTTTGATATACATATATATATGATATTAGTCGATTATATATGATATAACTGAATTATTGAATCAAGTGTTGATTTAATAATTTGATATATATATATATATTTGATATATATGTATATATATATATATATATTAACTAATATTAAGCTCACTTCAGATTTTCTTCTCTTTATATGTGTGTGTGTGTGTGTGTGATACACACACACACACATATCTGTATGTATGTATGTATTTATTATTGTATCATGGTTGATGATACATAGAACTAGGATGTATAAGAATCAAAAGAGAAGTGAGGATGAGAAGATAATGGTCAATTTATATGAATTAAACAAAAAGAGAAATGAGTCATTTTTTTGAGTAGCTTGTAGAAGACTTGAGAAGGCATGACTCACCTCTTCTCTTTTGTTTTTATTCATTGATATTTATTATTCTCATCTCATTCTTATCACTTGTGAGATGGTTCATCCAAGTTAATCTCCTTTTTCAACTCCTCCCTAGATTTTTCTTGAGTCGAGTAAAGAAAAAGAGAAAAATATTTTAAGTGAGCAAATCTCTTACTTCATCAACCAACACTATTTTAGCCCATTAGTTTAGATTGTTTACTTCACTAATACCTTGATTAGTGAAGTGTGAGCTTGAGTGAGAAAGACTTCATGGTGGACCATCTTCGGCGACGAAGACTACAAGCAAGCTCGATCCTTTCTTCAAGTGAAGCCTTAAGAAGAGTTATAGGGTCTACTACTTGGAGCTTTAGAAGTGAAGGACTGGTCTGCAAAGGTTGTAAACTCTATTCACTTAGTTTAGAACTTATTTTCTTGCTTTTAAACCATAATTCTCTAGTTCGATCCTTGTTTAGTATACTTAGCACTCTAGATTTTTAAAATTTCATACTTGATGCTCATATAAACCTAGTAGAGGTGCTATGTCATAATTATATTGACGCGTTGGAGGGGTACAACCAGAAGACGCAGACATAGGTCACGCTCGAAGAGTTCCTCAAGTATATTCTTGAGGACAAAGACAGTGACAATGATGAGGAAAATGAATCATCAGAAGATACCGAAGATCTTGTAGTACCACATGGTCTCCCATTCATCATTATATGACGAAGAATCTCCCTCAGTGTTAGAAAACAATGTAGAGGAACTGGGGGCAGAATCAGCGCTAAAATTCCGGAACTGCCAGAAGACCCGATCAAGAGGCTGTTAAATGAAGCCTTTCAAAAAAGCAAAGTTGACTGAGAACGCGAGACATCCATATATGAAAATTCTAAGCGTCAGCTTCAAGATAAAGAAGCTGCGGCGAGGACTAGTCATAAAGTACTCCAACCAAACCAAAACACACCTGCAATAAGAGAAGGATCAAAATAGAGAAGCGGTTTGCCAAAGCCCTGTCGATGGGGATAAACATGCCACCTCTCATAAAGAACACTCCCGGGGTGATATGCCTCGATAGAGAAAAATCATATCCAAACTACTGCCTATATCGTCGGAGGGTCACCTATCCCACCGAGGAATGTAATGCCTTCAAGAAGTGGTGGCAAGGATACGTTGCCCATCAAAATCACTTCAAGAGGATGAAGCGCGAAGTTCGCGCTCATCGACGACAAAATAGTGGGACGAACGCACATAAAGAAACGACTGGCAACTGTCATATGGTTGGTACCAGTTTGGAAGGGGGAAAACCCTAAGTTCTTACCTTTGGAAGAGATTCTGAGATTGAAACACCCCTCAACACTCTCTTCAAAGACTCCGCCTCCGAAAAAGAAGAGGAGGAGAAGAACTGCAAGATTATTCAGCTACGTAACCGTACGTTTCCTGAAAAGTACCTCGGACCTACAAACAAAGGTTTGAACAAAAAAGACAAAGGGAAAGGGCAAATCCCTGAGGAAATTGGCCTCGATGAAAAAGTGATAAAAGAACTCGCCGTGAAGGACCCCCCTAAGAAAAATAAGGTGGATTATAAAGTCCTAGCACATCTGAGGAAAATACCCTCACAATTGAGCATATTGGATGCTCTCCTCCTCTCCAAAGAGGCACGAGATTTCCTGATCAAGACATTACAAGAGCCTGATCAGTTCCAAGCTTTCCTTGTAGAAGAGAAGATGAAAAATAAACTGGAAGAGTTCCACATGGCTGACATTACATTCAGTGATGAAGATCTCCTCCTCGGTATATGTGAGCATAATCGCCGATTATACGTCACCAGGTACTGCTAGCCACGATATCAAGATAGGGAAAATCGTTGTCAATAACGGATCCTCCATTAACCTTCTCAACGTGAGTGTGCTGAAGGAAATCTGCATGAACGTTCAGCACCTCGCCCGAGATAAAATTACCATCTCCGGGTTCGACTCACAGTCGTCACGGATGCTTGGATCCATAATATTGACGCTACGCTTCGGGCTACTCGTCACTGACATCAAATTTAATGTCATTGATGCCAAGACTTGCTATAACGCTTTGCTCGGTAGGCCTTGGTTACATGAGTACAACGTCATCCTTTCTACACAACATCAGTGTATGAAGTATTTCAAGGATGGCTCGGAGTACACTGTCACGGGAGAGCTAAATCCGTTCTCCATAAATGATGTCCGGAAATACGAAGACGCAAAGTAGTTCTTACCAGACTTCGAGAATACTAAAAGGTGCCACAAGCCGGAGAATAAACAGAAATGCGTTGCCACTATCTCGATCTTTGGGAGCGATACTGAGGAAGATGAAGAAATAATCTACTCGGGACAACCTCAAAGGAAAAGCAATAAGCCCGGACTATCTACTCCTATTTTGGTCTTTGGCAACGACTCAGAGGATGAAGCCAATACAGTGTTCTCCGTCCGCCCGTCAATGCAAACTTTTGCCGAAGCAAATCAGAGTCTCGGCATTACAAGGAACTTGATGCGCTCGATACATTTAACATATAAGGGCTACAAACTTTCTGCGTGCCTCCTAGGTGAAAGGGTGAAAAGGAAATCCTCTTCAACCAATCTACGGAGACCAAAGTAGAAAACGAAGTTTGGCATGGTGCCGATTTTTCACTCAACGGGCTTTAATCCATCCGTCTGGCAAGATATTACACGGAGGGATTGAAGAGGCTGTTAAGATGCCAAGGTGTACCCCTCGAATAAACTGTTCGAAAAGCCTAATTCTATAAAAAGATTTGGGATATTCCCGGGACTCGGCAAAAGATGCCCAACGGGAAGATGGAGACAACCGAGCTCATATATATTCGGTCTAAGAAACGGGAGAAGATCTATAGTTTCCTCGTCATAAGTAGCTCAAGTGAAGCGGAAAATGCTCTTCCAAGTAGCTGTGACGTCGAATTGGAGCAAGATCCCGCTTTGAAAACGTCAAGTCCGTCACTCGAAGAACAAATTAACAAGTTAATAAAAGATGTTTGTCAATCGAGCTGGGACAACCACATCCGTGAAATGGCCATTTATGAAAAGGCCAGGACGCAGCGTCTCAGTCAGCAATCTGCGGAGAAAGTAGACCGTAATGCTCTTCATCCTCGGCCCGCTATATATTCTCTCGAGAGGGGAAAATCCCGTAATGGAGGAAAAAATAGGGCTAAGAACGCAAACAATATTCGAAGACAACAAAGCGGATCCAAGACGCCGTGCAAAAGAGAAAAACTCGATTGGAGCCCATCCTTTATAAAGAAGATAGGTCGGGAATACTCTTTCCCTCAAGACAAGACATGGAAAATATTTAACCTTATTATGGAGTACCAAATGATGACGCTTCCGGAGTTCCGGCATCTCGAACAAATAAACGAGGTCTATCATCCGGATTATTGCTCCTATCTTCGAGTAATAGGTCATCGCCTTGAAGACTGCTTTACCTTCAAAGACTGAGTAGAAGATCAGCATCGACAAGACAGGTTTACGTTATCTGACAGCTAGAGGGTAACCCCACCACAAAAGCATGAGCCAAAAAAGACCTATACCGTCAGGATAGGACCAGCTCAACATCGAGAAGGGAAGCGAAATCACACTTTCCATATGATAACACTCTCAAAAGAGGGAGGGCACGAGAATATGAATGACCTTTTTAGGTGCTTCGCAAATAAAGACGACGACGAGGTGATCTCAGAGTTTCCACCTACACCAAAAGAGCTAGAAGATGGGATACACACCACGGCAGATAACCTAAGAAAAATTGAATTAGGGACAAAAAATGATCCAAGGCCAATATTCGTCAGCAAGTTACTATCTGAAAAATAGGCGGCCACATTAAAAGACATGCTCATTCAGTATAATGATTGTTTCACCTAGAACTACTCTAAGATGTCGGGTCTAGATCCAAAGGTGGCAGTATATAAACTGGCTATATCGCCGGATATAAATACAATCAAACAGGTGCTAAGGAGGATGCGACTCGAACTTGAGATGAGTATCAACGCTGAATTCAAGAAACTAATCGACTCCGACATCATCCAAGAAGTTCAATATCCCGACTAGATCGCTAATATCATCCCAGTGATGAAGTAAAATAGGACGGTTCGCATCTGTGTGGACTTTCGGGACCTCAACAAAGCTTCTGCGAAGGATGACTTCCCAGTGCCCGTTACCAACCTTATAATCGATAACACATCCACGCACGAAGTTTTCTTCTTCAGGGATGGATCTTCAGGATACAACCAAATAAAAATGCATCCTGAAGACTAGAAGCATACGGCTTTCCGAACCCCGGTGGGCATATTCTGCTATAAAATGATGCCCTTTGGTTTGAAAAACGCTGGCGCTACCTACCAGATGGCCATGAGAAAGATCTTCGATGACCCCATCCATGAGATTGTGTTCCAACGTCTTCGGAAGTATAATATGAAGATGAACCCTCTAAAATGCACGTTCGAAGTTTCCTCAGAAAAATTCCTAGAATTCATCATATGTCACCAAGGTATCATCTATCTCTCGAATATCAAGGCGATTATGGAAATGCCCACTCCAAGAACCCTTTAACAGTTGCGATCTCTCCATAGAAAACCCACGTATATCTGGCAGTTCATAGCCAACCTCTCAGGAAAATGCAGTCCTTACAACCACTTGATGAAGAAGGGGACCCCGTTCATCTGGGATCAAAAGTGCTAAAATACACTGAACGAAATCAAGCAATACCTGCAAAATCCACCGGTATTGACCGCTCCGGTTAAAGGACACCCCCTTATCCTATATACAACATCCATTGAGGGTTCTTTGGATGCGCTATGGGCACAAGAGAACGATCAGGGTAAGGAGAGTGCTTTATACTATTTAAGTCGAGTTCTTCTGGGGGGCAGAAAACAACTATTCCCCCAATGAAAAGCATTGCCTGGTACTGATCTTCGCAATAACAAAGCTCAGACATTATGCTTTGACACATGAGGTCCATCTCATGCCGAAGGTAGATCCTCTCAAATATCTAATGTCAACGGCCATACTGACATGAAGGCTTGCCAAATGGGCCCTCCACCTGATGGAGTTCTCGATAACCTATCGACCCCTTAAAATAGTGGAAGGGCAGGCCATTGCCGAGTTTCTTGTGGAGCATCCGATACCAGTCGACTCCCCCTAAAATTGCGAGTTGCCAAACGAACATACATTCGATGCAATCAAAGAAGAAAATGATTCCTAATGGGAACTCTAATTCGATGGAGCATCTTCCATGAAGCAGCCAAAGCAAAACGCCCCTATAATCAAAGCTAGAGTGGGCCTTATCTTCGTGACCCCGGAAAGAGGGTTATTGCGTTACGCCCTTTCCTTAACGGAGCCAAGGATAAACAATGAAGCTGAATACGAAGTTTTGATAGCAAGTCTCGAGATCGCTATCGACATAGGAATCAAAGACCAACTTATATATGGAGACTCCCAGCTGATCGTTAGCCAAGTAAATGGCGATTATCAGACATGCAAGCCAGAGCTGGTAAAGTATGGCGAAAGAGTTCAGCAACTACTGACACAAATCCTTTCCTATATCCTGAAAAGCATACCGCATGCGAAAAACAGTAAGGCGGATTCATGGGCCAAATTGGCTAAAGAATTGGCCGATGAAGACCTCGATGATGTAAGGACCATTGTGCAAAGCCGCAGGGTTCTCGCACCAACAGATATATATTCAGGAGACCTAATAGAGCCATCCGAAGGAAAAGAAATGACTAAACAATTATCCCTTCAAATATAGGATGAAGAAAAGGGCAAGGACCGGAAGGAAGTCTTTATAAATCACTTCAAGTCCCAACGAACACCTGAAAATGCGTCCTCTAGATATCAGCTCATGAAACGAGTTTTGTCCTTCGCCTTCGTCAATGATACTCTATATAAGAGATCGTTCAAATGTCTATAGCTAAGGTGCCTAGGGCCGGAAGAAGCAAAGAAAGTCTTCCAAGAAATACACGATGGACTTTGCGGCTCTCATCAAGCTGGGCTAAAGATGAAGCTGAAGATAAAAAGAATGAGTTACTATTGGCCCATGATGATCCAGGACTACCTCGAATATGCGTAGCAGTGTCACTCATGCTAAATTCACGGGGACTTCATCTATCAACATCCAAATCCGCTACACCCGACAGTGGCTAGCTGGCCATGCGAGATGTGGGGAACGGATATAATCGGACCCATCGAACCAGCGTTCTCCAAAAGACATCGGTTTATACTAGCAACAACCGACTACTTCTCTAAATGGGCAGAAGCAGTACCACTAAGGGAGGTGAAGACAGAGAATATCCTCCACTTCTTCAAAACCCATGCCATTTATCGGTTCGGCACTCCGAGACGGATAATCTCGGATAATGGGCCAGCTTATAGAAGTCATAAAATAAGACACTTCGTACAGAAAGCATAAAATAGATTGGAGATACTCTTCTGTCTATAATTCTTGGGCCAGCAGTCTAGCTGAAGGTTTCAACAAGACCTTGACAAAGATGATAAAAAAGATGGTGTCCAGAAACAAAAAAGACTGGCATGAAAGGCTGCATGAAGCTCTCTGGGCGTACCGAACAACGTTCAAGATGTCCATGAATACAACACCATACGCATTGGTGTTCGGCACGGAAGCAGTGCTCCCATTAGAAATAGAACTCCCCTCTCTATGAGTAGTGGTTCGATACGAGCTGACAGATGAAGAAAATGCTCATCTTAGGCCTGAGGAGCTCGATGCTCTTGACGAAACTTGCATTATAGCATAGCAAAATCTGGAGGCTTATAAGGCAAAGATGACACGGTCATACGAAAAACTGACCAGGACGAGAACGTTCCGCCAAGGCGAACTCGTGCTAGTCGTCAAAAGACCAATGATCCCTAATCATGCAAAACGGGGAAAGTTCAAGACGAACTATGAAGGCCCATACATCATAGACAAAGTCTACCAAGGTGGAGCCTACTTGCTCATGGATATGCATGGCGAAAGACCCTTCTGGTCAATAAACGGCCGATTCCACATAAAGTACTACATCCAGCGAGCCATGATTTCGGTCAATGATAGATGACGACGCTTGTGTCCACTCGCTATCTTCCTGGGTCAGAACTCGGAAAGCAGTACTTTGTCCCCAAAATGAGAATATTGGACCGAAACGTCCTTAAACTAATATTGGACCGAAACGTCCTTACACTAATGCGTTCACAAAAAACGGGAATGTTGGATCGGAAGTCTTTAAACTAGCATTTCGTCCTAAAATACGGCGATAAAGGACTGCCATATCCTTAAACTGACACGTTTAGCCCTACGGTGAGTCCCCATATCGACTAACGTATACAATCCATGGGTGTAAACGATTCATAACTCTCCCAGGTGCCACATGGTTGTCCTTTGAAGGAGATCATGGTTTACAGCTAATAGTGTGTTACCTTACAGGCCGCCTAAAAATGAGGGGGTATGTCCATAAGTGAAATAGGCACGGATGAAAACCTGAAAGGGCGCCGTGAGTAAAAACAACAGGACTACCGGCGAGCTTGTGAAAACCCGGAAGGGCGCAATCTCGTAAAAAAGGTATGTCTATAAGCGAAATAGGCACGGATGAAAACTCGAAAGGGCGCCGTAAGTAAAAACAACAGGACTACTGGTGATCTTGTGATAACCCGGAAGGGCGCAATCTCGTAAAAAAAACTTACAAGGTCCTTTCAATATTGTAAAAAAAACCCGCGTGAGATCCTTACGAATCACAAAAGAACAACACACTTAGGGATCCATATGATTCCTAAGGAGAAATTACACTTGCGAGATACTCACGACTCGTAAGGAGAATTCCCCCTATGAATCCCTCACGGCTCCTATAATTCAAAAATCTTAGGTTACAGGGATCTAAACTTGTTCTTAAGCCGTCATATCCCCCAAGATGCCCTACAAGTAGTCTAATATTGACTCTTGTATATAATCCACGAGCATAAATAAACTATTCCCCACCAAGTTCCACCAATGGCGAGAAATATCCCCATATGGATAACGACACTTGTAAGTCCTCTCAACTTATAAGAAGAAAACACTCTTGTAAGATCCTTACGAATTATGAGGGAAAGTACCACTTAGGAATCCCCACGATTCCTAAGGAGAAAATACACCCATGAGATCCTTACTACCCTTAGGAAGAAATATCTTTATGAGACCCTTACGGCTCATAAAACCAAAAGCCTTAGTCGACAGGATCCTAGCCCTGTTTGCTAAACCACTTTTGTCCAAATTAACAAAGGCAAATGATGATTCGCTCCTGGCAATATTCCAGTTGTAGTGATACTAATGCTAAAATTAGTATCAGGACCCAAGTCCCCGACTCGCAACAAAATCAGCAAGTAAAATTAAAAGGGGACAAAATGATTGGGCACCTCGAAAAATAGCCGAAATGATCGGGCACCGCGAAAAATAGCCGAAATGATTGGGCAATCGCAAATTTCGCGATATAAAAAGCTGAAATGATAGAGCATCGTGGAAAAATAAAAATGAAACTTTTCTACACTGTAAGTATGTCCATATTGACTCTTGTATACGATTCATGGGTACAAATAAAATAAAGGGAACCATATTTTCCCATCACGCTTCGTCAAAAGGAGTTTTAAGTCTCGACGGTACATATACAACCTAGAGACTATCCCGGCGTTCCTTCTCATTCTAGCAGAATGCAGACGCAACATCATCGTTAAAAAATTGGACCCGAAGGTCAAAGCAAAAATGAAATAATGGCAAAATCCTAGTTCCAGCTCGACGTTCCTTTTCAACACAGACTCAACGTCAATAAAGTCCTAAAGCTCAAATCAAAAAAGAGTAATGACAAAATCCTAGCTCCAGCTCGACGTTCCTTCTCAACACAGACTCGACGTCATCAAAGACCTAAAGGTCAATTCAAAAAGGAGTAATGACAAAATCCCAACTCCAGCTCAACGTGCTTTCCATGCCAACAGGATGCAGACACAACGTCAACAAAGTTCCAAGGGTCAAATAAAAATAGAGTAATGGAAAAATCCTAGCTCCAAGTCTTGACGGTTCATATACAACCAAGAGACTATCTCGGTGTTCCCCCTCATTTCAGCAAGATGCGGATGCAACTATCAAATGAAATTGGAGCAATGGCATATCCCTACTTCCAGATCTCGATTGCAATACATACAGCATAGAGATCACACAGATGTTTCCCTGACTTTAGCAAAGAATCGGTGCGACATCATCAAAGAAAAAAAAAATGACGTGACGACAAATTCATAGTTTCGGGTCTTGACGGCAACTCATATAAATCCTCAAATACCATTGGAGATCATCCCACCCCAGAAGGGTGCGGTTATGACTCATCGGGGCTCCAAATTGAGCCTAAGCTCAAGTAAAAAGCGTCATAGCGAATTCCTAACGTTTGCTCTTCCGACAGTAATATGACCTAAGGAGAATACTTGAAGTCGTCTTGTCCAGCCCCCGAAGAGATCAGAGACACGATAGTCGCGGGCTACTCGAACAACGGCGTAAAGACTGCTTATCAAGGAATACATCAGCCAACGCGACGGTACCTCGGACTAAAACCCTAGTACCACAAACCTAACGGACCTTTGTCGTAAATAATGAGGGTTATCTACATACAACGTTAGGACAAGTTTTCCTGTAAACCCAAGGGAGGTAAACTAAAAAAAACTCTGAAATGAGTGTATAAACTAGAAACTCTGAAACGAGTAAATAAACTACAAACTCTGAAATGAGTACACAAACTAGAAACTCCGAAACGAGTATATAAAATAGAGACTCCGAAACGAGTGAATAAAATACAAACTCTGAAACGAGTACCTAAACTAGAGTCTCCGAAACGATTGAATAAATTACAGACTCCGAAAAGAGTGAATAAACTACAAACTCCGAAAAGAGTACATAAACTAGAGACTCCGAAACGAGTGACTAAACTACAAACTCAAAAACGAGTACATAAACTAGAGACTACGAAACGAGTACATAAACTAGAGACTCCGAAACGAGTGAATAAACTACAAACTTCGAAATGACTACATAAAATACTTCGCGCCGAATCAAGACAATCAAGAAAAGGAAAGTGCAGATATGAAAGATGAAAAAAGGGGCTTATCATTCATACTTTAGAAAAGATTACACGGTGATGATAGGAACGACTAAAAAATGCTACTACATCATCAGAGGTCTACAACGGCAAGACGCTAAACTCCGAACACGGATTGTAAAACTCAAAAGAAAGTTTGAGTAATGCACGTTTGGCCTCATCAACTATCTTTTTTTGCATCTTCTCTTAGATGCAAGCATCAGGGTCGCCGCTGATGTCCTCCACCCTTTGGTATGGTGATACTATCGCTTTTTGTTGAAAGGCTCGGTGCAAGATGGCGACAAGATTATCTCGCCGTTTCTTCGAGATCAACCCCATCAAATAAACTGAATGTACCTTATCCTTAGCATCATCGAGATCTTGGAGCAGCATAACCTCAAGACGTCCGGGAAAAGCCTCCCAAAATCGACCGAACGATGATCTTCAAAAGGGCAAGCAGCGGGCGAGCAATCGATCGTTGTAATCATCAAAGTGACGCATCACCTCGTTGCATTGGGCGTCAGTAAACTCTTGGCCTTGCAAGCGCCCTTGGATACAAATCTCCTCATAAGAGACAATCTCTTCAAGCTCGTACAAATAACCAGCCATAAAACCTGAAAAGAAACCCAGTGGAGGGTTAGTAATCAAAATACTAAAATCACTAAGTCTAAAAAAACAGTGGGCTCCACAAAATCAAGATGGTGATTTCATTAATGATGAGACATGTGTCTATTGTGAGAATCCAAAAGGATTCTCATTAAATGAATAGTGCTCATTAAATGAACAGTGGAGTTAAAATTCCCAATATTCACCTAAAGGCGGGCTCTTTAGAAACTAACAACAGATTCAAATCTGTAAAAAAAAGAGAAGGGATTAAAACACAAAAAATTCTAGAAAAAAAAACCAAGAACAGTAAAACGAATAAAATTCCCAAAGTTTTAAGATCCAAATCAGAGCCAAGCTCAGCAAAAAAAAAAATTGGAATTAAATTCTCCTAAACAGTGGGATTAAATCCAAGAACAATCCCCATGTTAAATTTTTTTTGGGTTGATTGATGGAATCAAATTCAGGGAAAAGATGTCAAGATTGACAGCAGGGTAAAACCCTAAGAAGGAGAATCAAAGATTTTCAAGTTTTGGATGTGGATATTAAGATCTACGATCTATAAAATGAAAGGTTTTTTTTTTAGATCTCCAAGAGATCGAGAGAGAACTAAGCACTGACAAATCTGATAATGGATTTAAAATCCAAAATTAAAAAAATGCTCAAAAGGGGTTAAAGAGCTAAGCTCTGTTCATAGTTCTTACCAAGAAATTTGGCAGAGTATACTCTGTTCAAAAGAGTTATTGGAGACAGAGATCTAAGCTCTAGAAAACGAGAATTAAATTCTCAAAAGAAAGGAAAGTTCAAGAAAGAAGATGAACAGATAGCAGTCATCTCAAGGGCCTAAGGCCATATTTATAAAACATGGGGGGTGGGGGAACGGTTCAACATTCTAGGTGATCCAACGGTGGTAAAAGTGACACTGTTGCACTCACGTGTAAGCCATGTGAGAACAACGGTGGTGGGCATTTGTTCCCCTAATAATTCAACATAACAAAAGAGCTAAGCTCTGTTAAATTCTAATAAGGCAGCACCTCACATGCTTCCCACGAGAGCGCCAGCGCCAAACCTCTTATAGGATTAAATCCTGTGGCGGCACCGCATGTGAAGTTCACGTGGGCGCCAATGTGCAAAACATATGAGCGCCTATCATATTATAGAATAAATTCTTAAGTGGCGCCCATGTGCACAACACGTGAGCGTCAGCGCCTAAATTAAAAGCATGTAGAATTAAATTCTATATGAGGATATTTTCCTAAAATATGGGATATTCTCTATTAAACAGCGCTATTGGATCAAAGATCCAATGGTGATAATAAATCATCAAATGATAGTATTAAATTCTATTAGAAGAAAATATCTCCTAAATCTTTCTAAGTAAGAAAGATATTCTCAGTTGGATCAAAGATCCAATAATAGAATTAAATTTTCTATGGGAGAATATTTCCCTCTATCTTTCTAAACAAAGAAAGATTGTTATCTGTAAAATAGAAAGCCATTGGATTAAAATCTAATGGTGATTAAAAATCACCGTTTAATAAAATAAAATTATGTATAGGGAAAAATATTTCCCCAATCTTTTTAAAAACAAGAAAACATATTCTGTGAAACAGAAAATCACTGGATCAAAAGATCCAATGGTGGATAAAATCCCCCGAGTATATTTTGAGAACAATTAAATCAATTGGTATCTCTCAAGTGAGAGATTTTCTCAAAATAATTAACAACTTGCCTCTACTATATAAAAGACCCAAGACTTCAAGTCTCAAAAGAGTTACACAGACCACATATAGAGGATTGACCCCCATAAGTTTCTCTACAAAAAAAAGAAGGGAGAACACAAAATTTAATTCTCAAAAGAAGAAGAAGTTCTCCCTCCTTTCAAACTTTAGGTAAAGAAAAACACAGAGATAAAAACATCTCCTTTACCTATATAATGGTTTAACCCTTCTCAAAGAATTTAGTTCTTTCTCTATATCTAAGATTCACAAGACAAGTCTCCCACAAGTTGAGAATTTAATTCTCATAGGGAAGATCTTTTTCTTGAAAATCAATGATTCAGGGTCGAACATGGAAAAGATGGAGTCTATAATACTCTAGGAATTTAGTTCATTCAAATAAAAAACATAGTTCTTAAATAAATTCGATCCCAGATCCTCAAAATAAAGATCTTGGTGATCATTAATGGTCAAAATTCTATTAACAGAGATTTCACCTCTAAAAGAAAAAAGAACTCAACTCCTCATGTGAAAAGCATGTGAGCACTCAAGTCTAAGATATATAGCACCTCACGTGAAAAATATGTGAGCACCTAAAAGATCCCTCCCCAACAGAAGGCTAGTGCCTCACGTGCTTCTCACGTGGGCGTCCAAAGCAGTGCCCAGCGCCTCACGTGAAATACACATGAGCGCTGAGTAAATGTGCTTAACACTTCATATACAGCCAAAAGGGCTGAGTGCTTAGCATTGATTGGGTAGTGCCCAGTACCTCACGTGAGTGCCATACAAAAGTTCTTATCACTTCATATATAGCCAAAACGGATAAGTGCTTAGTATTTATTGGGCAGCGCCCATGTCTAAGCGCCTCACGTGATACACATGTAAACACCAGAGCTCCAAACAAGTGCTCAGTAGTTCTGCAATAAAAACAAAGAAGAATGAGCAGACTAAGCCCAAATTGGCAAAGTCCCTCTGGAGTCAATTGCAACCGAACCCAAATGCTCTGTTGTTGGATCACAACTAAAATTTGGTGATTCTTAAATGTTGCTAAATTGAACTTAGCCTTAAATAAGGCTAACGTGTCCTTAGTTAAAAAATAAATTGAGCCCAAACGCTCATATGTTTATGTAACGACTCTAAAATCTTAGTACGAAAATTCTTCTGTTAATATACAGAATAGAGTTTCACAGCTTGAGTTGGAGTTATAAATTACTTTTGCTAAATAACTGCAAGAAACAAGCTTGTAGCTCACTGGTAAGGCCTTGCACTACTGTGAAGTAGACCTTGTGTTCGAACCTCATCAGACACGTTATATTTTTCTGATTTTTTCATTTTAACTTTTGGAAGCTCAAAAGTATACACGTGCAAAACACACAAAAATAAAAAGTCTGAAGAAATCAAACATGTGCACAACGGAGTTAACACAGGCATGAAATCCAACGGCTTCACCCCTAAAAACGACCAATGAATCTTGCTTAGGGGCCAACACCGACGGTTCATTGGTGGCCAAGTGTCACCGGACTTTGCACGCACGACCTTTCCCCCTACCCCTATCACCCCTGCATAATCAAACAGAGACTTTTAATTTCACCTTTAAACCAAGTTTTAATGCATTTTAATTCACTCTTTTAATTCAAAAACCCTAATTCCATACTATAAATACTATCACATACCCTATCCCTTCATAATTCTGAAACCCCTAGGCACAACTCTCAAAATTTTCCAAGTTAGCAAGCGGTCAGTTTCCGGGGAGGAATCGAAGCTTTTCTGACGATCCCACGATACCACGAAGTTCACACCTCCCTCTTCCACCTTCTCTTAACCTAAATAGCTAGTAAGTACCTCCCAATCTCACTTCTTCTTCTTTAAAAGTTCATTTTCAAAACATATGTCAAAAGTGGATTTAATACCGACATCTTCATCCAAAAACTCTATAATTCCACTTTTTCTTACATATTCTTCATTCATATTCCTACACCATGCTTGTTAACATAAAACCAATATTTAGAACCAAATTTTAATCAAATATATCATGTAAGATAACATTAATTTAACTTTTACAATAAAATACTATGAAGTTTGTATATATCATTTTTATTTGTTTTGCTTAAACATACCTTTAGAAAACTTCACGGGGTAACGACTTACACCTCACATACACACATGGTTTCCATAGCACAATACCCTTTAAACATATTTTTGTTACGAATACAAGATTATATTAAAATACCATTTACTATAAAAAAAACGGTTTTCTTTTAACTTGTATTTTCAATTCCTTTGCAAATGAGCCTCTACAGCCCTTTTTAGGGGACCCGCTGTTGGATGGTGCGGATTATCACACATACTTGTGCTAGTAGAGCAAGATGCAGATCTTCTCACGGAGCATTCGGTCTCGAAAAGTTTTTAATACGGTTTTTAAAAAAAACGCAATTTTCTACTTAAACAAAAATTTTATTTTTTTATAATTATATAAATATTACAAATACTATATTTTTTGAAATGAAGGAATTTGAAGTTTCATCAAAATAAAATCAAGATACCAACAAAAGTCAAGCTTTACAATAAAATACCACAAACTTTCCAAACTAAGCTATTATCACTAAAATACCTTAAATCCCCAAAATTCACATATGTGGAAACCCTAAATAATATAAATAATTTCTCGAGCTTATTTTGAAACTATATATTATTTTTTTCTTCATAAAACCCCATAAATTTATATAAAACTATATTTAAGGATTTTAGTAAATATAGGTTTAAGCGGGATCAATTCTATTGAGCCCCAGAAAGACGGAGAAAGTGAGTGCTTGCCTATTTAAGGTAGAAAACTTAACAGTGTTATCAATGGTAATTTTCTTGGAAAAAGATTCAATAAAGCTGTCCATGTGCAGCAGTTACCGTTAACTCTTGAACCTAATTCCGGATCTAAATCAGTTATAAGTGTGACTCAAGTTTGAGTCTAACTCAAGTCTGAATCCAAACTCAAAAGATGAATCTAAAACCAAACATGAATACTTGATGATGAACTTGAATAAATGAAATCAATATCAAACTCAAACTGGTATACTTGACCATTGATCATGAATTGGAACACTTGAACTTGACTAAAGCAAAACATGAATATTTGAACACCATGACTTGACTCGAACCATGAATACAGCTTGACATGAATACATGAATACTTGATATAGACATGAACTCAATCTTGCAACTCGATGTATCGATGGATTTGAGTAAGGCTGGTAATTTTAACTGTAACTTAGCATACACGGGGTGTTGGGGTAGTTCATGTGCGAATCCAATGAAATCTCAGGAGTCCCACTAAATCATGAATCTATGTCTACTAACAAAAGCAAGCTATCATGATGGCCGGTGTTTCCTTGCTTCTGGATTACAACCTGTTGAGTTTGGAATAATTCAACACTAGATTGAAGTCCCGTTACGAACACTTGATTCGGGCCCATGATTCCTTACCCCTGAATTATAGTGTGTTGGTTTGAGAACACCCTTGAGATTGGTTGACATTCATCCTTGAACTTACGCAAATTAGTGTACCCAAGTAGAGACCTGTTAAGACACTTTCATTCACTACATGTTCACCATACCTACACTATACGGCCATGTTATATTTGTTTACCATGTTCATACTATACTGTCATGTTTACCTACTAGTTATATATATTACCATACTTGTTCACATGTATTACGAAAGAACTGCATGCTAAATAAAATTGTCGTGTTTACATAAAATGACATGTTAAGACACCATACCTCATAATCAGTTGCTCATGATATACACTTCTTTTATCATTACACTTTATATTTCACTTCATATCTTAAGGACTTACCGAGCGAAAGTTCGCTAACGGGCATTCCATCCACCTTTGTTTTCTTGGATTGTTCGTCAGATACTGTGGAAACTGAGGAGGTAGACATCTCAGAGGAGGTGCATGATAAGATTGCGACCCAGGCCTAGACCAGTTATCTTCTTCTCAGTTTGTGTATGCCGCCTGTTTAGGCATTTCTTTTCTTGTATTTCCTTTCAGTTGAAATCATGTATTATAAATGAATTAAGTTGAATGTAATTAAAGTTGTTGAAGTTTTAATCTCATGTTAATTTTCTTATCATTTTATATTGCTTCTTTTACGTTTAGCGTATTTATTTCGGGAAATGACCTTCACAAAAATAAATACATCACGGGGTTTCCATGTCACCGTTTTCATCTATTGGGAAGCGGGGCATGACAGATTTTGTTGGCGGCCCATGCTGATCTGTTCTGCATGAAGTTATAAACAATATATAACAAGAAATATGAGATTCAACAACTTTACATTCCTTGCAATTCAATTTCCGTTGAATCTAACCTAATCTTTCTTCTCTATCTAAGATGATGGATTCTCCCAGCAACCCTAGCACCAACGATGGAAGTATACCACCACCTATCCTTACTGTCCTACCATCTCCACCTACCATAGCCGCACCATTCATAGAACAGACGGATCTTCTGGAGGCTATCAAAAGCCTACTTGAAGGTCAGCAAGCTCAAAGCATAATTTTGCAGGAGCGAACTTCTCTCCTTCAGCAGAGTTTTATCCGCTCTGAAGCAGAAGCACAGGGAGTGAAACAATTTCGAGTGTTACACCCGAAGAACTTCTCAGGGAAGGAGAAACTACTTGAGGTCGAGGAATGGGCACAGAGCATGGAAGACGACCTAGCCGCAGCTCAAGTTCCAGAAGTGGCTTGGGTCAGAATAGCAAAACTCCAGCTTACTGACAATGCCAGAATCTAGTAGAAGGTCAAGGAGAGCCGTCTTGAGCAGCCAATTGAGTGGAAGATTTTTCGTAATCTCTTTGATGCCAAGTATTTTCCAGAAACCGTGCACTTCGAAATGGAACATAAATTCACCCACCTGGAATAAGGATCCATATGGGATAAATCAGTGGACGAGTACGATGCTGAATTCACCATGCTAAGAAGATTCGCCACCCATCAAATTCCTACCGCAGAATCAGAGCCAGGTGCTTCCAGCAAGGATTAGACCCGGAGATCCAGGCTGCCCTAGAAATGGGGGAATATCTAACACATGAAGCAGCTTTGAAGTCAGCCCGTCGCTATGAAGCTGTCATTAAGAAGAAAGGAAGGCCATAGTCGGTCGGTATGAGATGTTCCGCCAATCAGATTACTGGAGGAGCCGCTTCTAGGCCAACTCTCCCAACATCAGCTATGAGGCCATGAGGATTATTTTTCGAGTCTGAACCGAACTTCTACATCTATTATAAGAGGACCGGACATCAAGTCAAGGATTGTCATCGAGCGAATGGTCTTTGTCTGATATGTGGATCATCCTCACACATTATAGGAACTTGCCCATACAACCGAACTGGTCCAATTCCCGCAGCTAGACCAACTATTCAAGCTCCACCTACTTGGTTAGCTCTTCCTGCACCACCTCCATGTGGAGCACCTTTACCTCGTCAGCCATCGATGAATCAGCAGGCACAAAGAAATGTGCAGAGACGTCAGGCTTTCACCTTGGCGGCCGTAAAGCCGAAGCTATGGGTAAAGGTAACCCTGGTAAAATCCCCTCCCAGTTTTTTCAGCCTTTCAAATTCTTGCATGCTGTTGGTCTTTCATGTACATAAACATGTTAATACACTTCCGGTACAATATCAGTAGTTCATTAACACCGTTGTAATCTAATTTTTCTGGAATCTGTTACAACATCCTGGTATAAATTTCAAGGACGAAATTTTTATAAGGAGGGTACAATGTAACGACTCTGAAATCTTAGTACAGATATTCTTCTATTAATATACAAAATAGAGTTCCACATCCTGAGTTGGAGTTATAAGTTACTTTTGCTAAATAACTACTGAAACAAGCTTGTAGCTCACTGGTAAGGCGTTGCACTGCTGTGACGAAGACCCTGTGTTCGAACCCCATCAGACACATTATATTTTTCTGATTTTTTCTTTTTAACATTTGGAAGCTCAAAAGATTACACGTCCAAAACACACAAAAATGAAAAGTCTGAAGAAATCAAACATATGCATAATGGAGTCAACACATGCATGAACACGTGGCAAGAATCCAATGGCCTCACCCCTCAAAACGAACGGCAGATCTTGCTTAGGGGCCGGCGCCGACGGTTCATTGGTGGTGAAGTGTCCCCGGGATTTGCACACACGACCTTTCCCTTATCCCTATCATCCCTACACTATTTGATTGCAGAGACTTTTAATTTCATCTTTAAAGAAAATTTTAATGCATTTTAATTTACTCTTTTAATTCCAAAACCCTAATTCCACACTATAAATACTACCCCAAGCCCTAGCCCTTCATCATTTTGAAATCCTAGACAAAACTCTCAAAGTATAAGTGAAGTACAAGTGGAGTTAGCAAGAGGTCAACTTCCGGTAAGAAATCGAAGCTTTTCCGACGATCCCATGACGCCACGAAGTTCACACCTCCCTCTTCTACCTTCTCTTAACCTAACTAGCTAGGAAGTCCCTCCCAATCCCTCTTCTTCTTCATTAAAAGTTCATTTTTAAAACATATGTCAGAAGTGGAGTTAATACCGACATCTTCTTCTAAAAACTCTATAATTCAAATTTTTCTTACATATTCTTCATTCATATTCCTACACCATGCTTGTTAACATAAAACCAATGTTTAGAACCGACTTTTAATAAAAAATACCATGTAAGATAAGTTTAATTTATCTTTTACATTAAAATACCATGAAGTTTGTATATATCATTTTTATTTGTTTTGCTTAAACATAACTTTAGAAAACTTCACGGGGTAACGACATACCTTTCACATACACAAATAATTTCCATAGCACGATACCCTTTGAACATATTTTTGTTACGAATACAAGATTATATTAAAATACCATTTACTATAAAAACTGTTTTCTTTTAAATTGTATTTTCAATTCCTTTGCAAATGAGCCTCTACAACCCTTTTTAGGGGACCCGCTTTTGGATGGTGTGGATTATCGTACATCCTTGGGCTAGTAGAGTGCGATGCAGACTTACTCACGGAGCATTTAGTCTCAAAAGGTTTTTTATACGGTTTTTAAGAAAAACATAATTTTCTACTTAATTAAAAAAATTAATTTTTATAATTATATAAATATTAAAAATCCATATATTTTCAAAATTTAATAACCTTATATTTTTTCAAATGAAAGAATTACAAGTTTCATCAAGATACCAACAAAAGTCAAGGTTTACAATAAAATACCATGAACCTTCCAAGCTAAGCTATTATTACTAAAATATCTCAAATCCCTAAAATTCACATCTATGGAAACCCTAAATAATATGAATAATTTCTCGAGGTTATTTTGAAACTATATATTAAAAATATTTTTCATAAAACCCTCTCGAGTTATATAAAACTATATTTAAGGATTTTAGTAAATATAGGTTTAAGCGGGATCAATTCTCTTGAGCTCCAAGCAGCCGGAGAAAGTGAGTACTTGCCTATTTAAGATATAAAACTTAACAATGTTATCAATGGTAATTGTCTTGGAAAAAGACACAAATCCTGCCGTCCATGTGCAGCAGTTACCGATAACTCCTGAACCTAATTCATGATCTAAATCAGTTTCAAGTATCTGACTCAGAATCTGAGTCTAACTCAAGTCTGAATCCAAACTCAAAACCAGAATCTAAAACCAAAAACGAATACTTGATCATGAAGTTGAACACACAAAATCAATATCGAACTCAAACAAGTATACTTGACTATTGATCATGAATCGGAACACTTGAACTTGACTAAAGCAAAACATTAAAATTTGAACACTATGACTTGACTCGAACCATGAATACAACTTGAAATAAATACATGAATATTTGACATGAATACTTGATATAGACATGAACTCAATCTTGCAACTCAATGTATTCATGGATTCGAGCAAAGCTGGTAATTTTAACTGTAACTTAGCATACACAGGGTCTTAGGGTAGTTCATACGTGAATCCAAAGAAATCTCAGGACTCCTACTAGATCTTGAATCCATCCCTACTAACACAAGCAAGCAATCATGAGGGCCCGTGTTTTCCTTGTCCTGGAATACAGCCTGTTGAGTTTGGAATACTTCAACACTAGGGTGAAGTTCCATTACTAACACTTGATTCGGGCTTGTGGTTTCTTACATATGGATTACAACATGTTGGGTTCGAGAACACTCTTGAGATTGGTTGGCATTCATTTTTGAATTTACCTTAAATTATTGTAGCCAAGTAGAGACCTGTTAAGACACTTACATTCACTGCATGATTACCATACCTACACTACACGGCCATGTTATATTTGTTTGCCATGCTCATGCTCTACTGTCATGTTTACCTACTTGTCATATATTTTACCATACTTGTTCACATATATTACGAAAGAACTGCATGCTAAATAAAATTTTCATGTTTACAAAAAATGACTTGCTGAGACACCATACCTTATAATCAATTGTTCATGATATACACTTTCTTTATCATTACACTTTATATTTCACTTCATATCTTGGGGACTTACCGAGCGAAAGTTCATTGACGGGCATTCCATTCACCTTTGTTTTCTTGGAATGTTCGTTAGATACTGTAGAGACTGAGGAGGTAGACATCTCAGAGGAGGAGCACGATCAGATCGCGACCCAGGTCTAGACCAGTTATCTTCTTCTCAGTTTATGTATGCCAACTGCTTAGGCATTTCATTTCTTGTATTTCCTTTTAGTTGAAATCATGTATTGTAAATGAATCAAGTTGAATGTAATTAAAGTTGTTGAAGTTTTAATCTCATGTTATTTTTCTTATCATTTTATATTGCTTCTTTTACACTTAGCGTATTTATTCCGGAAAATGACCTCCTCAAAATAAATACGTCGCAGGCTTGCCACGTCACCGTTTTCGTCTATTGGAAAGCAGGGCGTGACAGGTTAAGTTGATCTTAATCTCAAACTAAATTAACTGTCTTTAAACAAAACAAAACATTTTTGAACTAAAGGAACATATAACCTAAGTTCAAAACCTAAAACCCAATCTTAGCCCAAATTGGCTAAACTTATGTTTGTGATATCCAAACTGATATCCAAACCGATCTTCATCCCATACCTCCTAAGGTAATCTTAGTCTCAAATATGACTAACGATTCTTACGACCACTATGATCTTGTCTCTCAAATACGGGATTTGATTTAAAGATACATCCTTACACACCTCTGATATATGTCGTTGTAATTTCTGAATGTATTCAGAGAGGTGGAGGGTCCCGAAAACCAACAACTCCTTTCTGTTGGATATAGGTGCCCTCAAGGAGATTATCGTAATTGCAGGAATGCAATTACTGAATTCGAGGAGGTCCTCTACCAAGAAAAGTCTTATTCGAGATGATAGTGTGCTATCTGGTATGACTTTATCTGTCATGTGAATACGTGTTACTAGTTATCGCGTATCGCTAATACATAAGATAAATCCCATATGATCTTTTCTTGACTACGAGGATTATGATAAGGATCATATTAGTGGGGCTTAGTAGTTTATAAGCACATCCTCAAATGTCCCTAGTCGTAGGAGTATCGAGACTGGGAATCGGTACTCCAGTTTAGACTAGTGTATACATTTCATGACCTTGTACAGGGCAATGGATGATCCCATAGCCATTGGTGTTTGACACTGATGATTGTTTACAGGTGCTCATTAGATGAGTTACACTGGATGAAGTCATCGAGAACTCCTAGATGGTATTATACCAATGTCAGATAACAGTTCTCTGGTGACATGAGTACAAGGTAGTCCATAGAACTGAATCATCACAGTGTCTCATGTGTATTCCCGCTGTACTTAGATTACTACCCTACCATGGCTCTACTGAGTTGTGCAAACAGGTTTTTGTTGGGTACAGTCCCGAAGCTCATGGAGGCAGTGAGCGGTCGATGGAATTCATCACTCCCAGTATTGGGAGTCGATATCGCATGATGCAGGACACGACTATAACCTGAAGTCCGTGGCCATGGAATCAGAGATAAACCGGTGAGTGTTACTAGTTGTATCTCTTAGGTTATGAGTCCTCTGTCAGCATGACTTATTGGGTTATTAGGGGTCTGACAGATTCTACTCCCCAGAACCGATATGTGATTCTCTTTGACGAAGAGACCGGACTACACAGTGACTGTCACTTTTAGACTTTGTTGGGTCCGGACGAGTTCGCTCGTCGACCTGCCTTTTTCTTTCTCATACCTGGATAGCCATTACGTACAGCTAGTGCCACTGACGAGCTTGTGGTTTAACCCAAAAGGGGTTGAATTTGAAAGTTTTCAGATTCAATAGGATATGATCCTGTATAACCTACTGTCAGCCTATTGACAGGTCTTTAGAGTCCCGCAAAGAAAGTGTCTGCCCGGGAAAAACGCGATGTGACGTACGTATAGGGATACATACATGAGTTCGATAAAACATGTACATTGGATATATGTGTTCAATCGGATGACTGTTATACTAGCCGGTTTTAAAGCCGGAATACCAAGTCAAGTGTTGACTTGATAACCATATTAATGATGTTGTTTCTAATATAATGTATATGATACACACACTCTTTACAGTATATGATACCAAGAAGATATTGATGACATTTCGTGTATGTGATACATGAAGTGTACGTGTATTACATACATATACTAATACTTATATATATATATATATATATATATATTTGATATATATATTAGATCCCACCATTCTAAATTATGTATAAATAAATATACAAATATATATATATATATGTAAATGTATAAATATCTTTATATATATACATATATATATATATATATTTATGTATATATATATTATTAGATATTTTATATACTTAATTAGATGGTGGGTGTCATGACCCGAAATAGCCCGTGGCTGGCACTTGAATCATATGAAGCCTATAGGACCCCATCTAATTCAAGTAATCCAAAAACCCAGAAATCTAAAACCATTTTAAGGAGTAAATAAGAAAAAACTAGTTTTTAAGAAGGAAAACATATTTTAAAAATAAGTTTTTTAAATAAGTAAGCCGAATAAGCATTTTTAAAATCTATATTCTTTTCTGAAAATTTCGGCAGAGTTTCCTTTGTAAATAATGGCCCCGAACGGGGTACAAAACGAATAATATATACATAATGATAAAACGCATCCCCAAGAAGGAGCTAGCTCTTCTTCAATCGACGGTCACAACCACGCAAACAGTATACTATACAACGCCAAAGGGCGAGGATCAAAACTCAAAGGAAAAACTCAAATCAGCTTGAAAACCATAATAATACAACGTACGAATCTAAGGTCGAAATAATACACAACTGGTTTTCTAAGTCTGAAACAATATACAAGTTTGGTTGATGGAATTACTGGATACAATTGAATAAAAAAAATACAAGGGTGGTCACGATGCGAGTGAACCCACCTACCAATGCCATCACCCGGAAAGGAGGCAGTGTGCCAGAAAAGCCGCAATGGAATCTATACAGCAAAACCTGCAAGAACTGTGGCACAATGGGGGTGAGTTGCCAACTCATGAATAGAAACCATCACAGAGCAGAAATTGTATGCATGACATAATCCTAGGTCAATACGATCAGTAATAATATATCCTCAAAATGAATAAGTCTGAAGCGTGATAAGGTGGCAATGTAACATCTATACATGAGTATAGTGCCAAGTGCTCGTGCCAGTGCCTCAGGTAATAACATATCATAAATATGAGGTATGATCAATGTCGACTATATCATGAAGTCTATGAAAAACTGGATATCATCCAACTATGTAATCAATGTCAATATATGCATGTGGAAATCGTCCACGTGTCTCCCAATGACAATAAGCATCATGCATGTAAATATAATAAACATATTCATGGAAGTATGAGGATGTAAATCAACAGGTGTCGCTCGCGACATATCAAAATCATGGAACCTGAGTGTCAAGCATCGACACTCGAAAATATCATGAAACCTGTGCCTATCATCGGCACGTAAATCCTCATATATCGGGCTTCGTCAGTCTGGATCGGCCATATCATCTCTCGACCCCGGTCGGTATCCTCCGGATATCCGCCGAACCCAAATAATATCACCGGTAGGTAGTATTCCCTCTTCCAGGCCCACCGTCTACAACAAAGCGATCCGTTCTCGCCCCGGGGTACCATACCGGGTCCACCATCTACCCGCAATCGGCATCATCCGCCTCCTCGAATCGGGTTTCACATGTCGTTCTCAACACCGAGAAAACACATGGTGGATGCACTGAAATATCATATCAAGGATAACCGGGTTTTTAAAACAATTACATACTCTCCTTTGAAATATCCACGGTTTCCCAAATCCAGAAATATCATAGAAACAACATATCTCAATGCGTATAATCAACGCATGATGTATGCGACATGTAAAAGAAATGTAAGCATATCAGTATATCATGCAATATGGAATAGTAATATGCACATATTGAAGGAAACCGCTCTTTTAAAATGAATCAGTTTTAAAGAGTATCTTGCGGTTCCCAAATCTCCAAATCCAGCGAGAATCATCTATGTATGTGTGAATATGTATGTATGCATGTATGGGTGTACAATAGGTATGTACACAAGTATGCCATGCAAAGGATCATATCCTGAATGCAACAGTACTACAGTGTAGTGATATGGCAATTATCGATGATGAAGTGTGTGAGCCAGCAAGCAGGTGTACGTGGAACATATGCATCATCGATAATGGTGCTGGTGTCCTACCAGCATGATTTTTATATAACAATAACCAATTGCACATGGAATGCGATGCGATGTGAATAACAAGAGGATGCAGAAATGGACTAATAAATGCAAAAGTGACTCATCTGCATCAATATAAAAAGTCATACAGTTTGCCTTTTGAAATAAGACGAATCGGGGTTTTTAGTAAAATAAGGGCTACGGTGATTTAAGAAAAGATGTGTCTTTTGAAAATATCTGTAGAATACCTTTGCATGTCTTTAAAATACTCCCGATTCGTTAGTTTTGAAATAGGTATGATATCGGCCTAGCCTAACATCTACTAGCAAAACTACAGCTCTGATTAACAAGCCAATCGGGAGGGGTATGGAAACCACCTAAATCTGAGTCGATATATATATATATATATATATATATGAATATAATAGTCGGTGATCCCGCCTCAAAGGTACCGCACACGATACAATATCATATGACATTCTCGAGTCATGAGTGCGGATCTATCATCAATATAAAGCTCGTACGGTAAATCATCATCCGGCATCTCAAAAGCTGGGTACGGGTCAATATCACATTCCTCTCATCAATTATCAGGTATCCTTATCATCATATCTCATGATCTGGGGTACTGATCTAAGTCTAGTACAAAATCGATACCATCTAGGTAAATATGAATGCGTGTGTGAAACACACATCCAAAGGCCCGCTAAAATCACATGTCGTATCCTAAATACGAATCACAATATATCACCGATCTAATGGCACTATGCCTAATCTCATCGACTCATATCCCAATATCATCCACTATTCTCATCATCTAGGTATAACTATAACAAGTAACTATGTGTGTGCGTGCGGGTGTAAATCTATTCTAGGGTTCGCAACTAAGAACTATTCTAGTTCACTTCTACGCCCTAATCTAACCATATTACACCTAATCTCATCTCAAATATCCATGACACACTATAAGCTATCATAAATAGCATATATATACTATACTAAATATCGAACTGCGGGGGTGCTATACGCCATCCACCCGACTTCCCCCGTAGATATAATCTACTCACCTTGTATCCTGCGTGTCGGTGTCGATGTCGCCTTCATCTTCTTAATCATATGAAGCCCTCGAGAAGGTACCTACAAGATAACACAATCGCAAATGCACAATAAAATCACATCGGAAAACCAAAACGACACGCTAAGGCCTATAGGTTAGAACCTATAGACTACGCTTTCAAAAACATCAAACTATTCTCGATATCGTCGTATAAACGCCAAGTAATCGAGGTAAAACGCAATTATACAAATCCAGAATTTAAAATACGCAAAACAAAAACACGAATTAAAACAGCAACTCTGGAAAAAGGCTCCAGATTCTACCCTGGGTCAAATTGGACAATTTTGCATATGCCAGGGGTCTAATTTATAGATGTAGGAGCTACAGAACAAGAAGGAGCCAAAATGCTCCAGGTCTCGCCGCAAATTGCGGGCAGAAGGAATAAATCTGCGGTCATGGTTGGGAGTTAGGGGCAAGGGTTTTGGTGGTAGCTTCCTAGGTGCCTGCATGTATTACTCTCCATGAAAAATAATTTTCAGTGTCTCGGGGTGATAGTAGATTTCATTTAACCGTCACAGAATCCACAAATTTCCGATATCGGATTTTCTAAATCCGTATTCCGGGTTTCTAGTCTCTGTTTTTGGCCTGAATTCTAGCACTAGGGGGTTTGTGTGGCCTCTACTGAGCTTACTTACCTATCACAACCCAAAGTTCCCTCAAACCCTAACTAGATTTCTAAGTCCACATAACCATTCAATATCGACATGAAACATGCATGGATGCATAAGGAATTGAAACACTACTCTAATAGTGCAGAAATTACCTCCTTTGGCAACTCATGAATTTTCTTGAGTTGCTCAAAGTCCTCTAAATCTTCTCTTTCTTGGTCCAATGTGCTTCTCTTGAGCTTGTGCATCTTATTTGTGAAATGGGGTTTAGGTTTTGAGTTGATTTCCATGGAGTTTTATGGCTTGGAGATGGAGGAGGAGGGGGGATGTGCAGCAGCAGCAGCAATAAGAGGAGGGGAGAGGGAATGAGTGAAGGGAAATGATGATGAACGGCCAAGACTTGGGTCAAAGGTAAACTCTCACCCATACCTATTATAATACTCTTTTCCTTTTTCTTTTCCTTTCCCCTCTCTAATAATTCAACAACCATAATATAAAACATGTAGGAAAGACATAAGAATATGTAACAAGTCAAAAAAAAAAAGATATGGTGCATATTTTGCACAAATATGCTAAAAATCCGATTAGCGATTTTTAATCGCGATTAGCACTAAATTAGCATATAATTAATCATAAAAACAAAAAAAATTGCATAATTCACATAAAACACCCTCTATTAATAATTTCTATAATTTTCAAAAAATTTCCCTAATTTATCGGTATTTAATTATACCGAAATTTAAAATATTCATTAAAAATAATATTAAATTATAAAAATTCCCAAAAATAATATTTTATTTTTTTGAAATGTCACAATCTTCCCCCCTAAAGAAATTCGGTCCGTGAATTTAAATTTTAAACCCCCAAATTCTAAAACATTTCAATAAAAAGTCCAAGTCATCGGGGTTCCGAAACCATCAATACATAAAACGCATCATAGCGCAATGCATGCACATGAGTAATGAGCAGATAACTCGAAATCAAAAACTCCATCAAGCATCCCACAATCATCGGAGTCATGATAAAGACATAAATGTCTAATCTAATACAAAACCAATATGATATAAATCAGAACTATACATGCAGACATCAAATCTATACATGTAAATAGCTGAAGTAAATGCATGGTAAATCTTTTTAAGTCGTTGTGCGATGCGCATAACACTGTACAGTGGAGGACGTCTATTATAATAAAATAACCATATACGTATATATCCTTTGTTTAATATGTACGTTCCGCCGTTTTGAAAACAATTTAGAAGGGTTTCCTTGTTTTAAACGTTTCGTGTCATATCGGACACGTAGGTATATACTGAGACTATAGCTCGCTTTTTGGAAATCCCTTCAATATCTATCAATGCATGCAAAATATGTCCAGGTACTGTCCTCTGACTAGTCCTGCTCAGTACGAAAACAAATAGCAAATATCATAAAAACGTACTGGTCTATAAGGAATAAATCCGAAAAATGTATATAAGAATACTCTTTGCGTCTGGTCCGCACGGAAATCAAAATCCATATATGTGCCATACATGTGCACAGAAACATCATCTAGGTGCAACGGGTGTGCACGAAACATCTGCCAAGGGCAACGGGCGTGCCTGACAGCAAAATCAGGTGCATCTGACATGCACAAGGAATCCCGATTTAGTGCATCTGGTGCGCACCAAAATCGTATCTTAAAATATGCGCTCATCACGCGCGAAAATCCAAATCAAAACACTAAAAGTGCATGAAAACTATGCTGAAAGCATAAATCAAATCACCGGCCTAAAATAGGCATGAAATCACAATCAATACCTCAAGCGTAATAACTATGCGCAAAATATAAATACCCAGTAGGTGCAACTATGGTACACGAAAACAAATATCATGGAACTCAGCCATCAAGACTAAATCATGCGAATAGGTCGCCCAAAATACCGAAATCCAAGATGACGGATACGTGATAATCGAATCACCAAATCACAAATCATAAATACCGTCGTCAATATTTCCTCCTTTAAGGTCGAGAAGGTGTTGGTGCATCCAATGGTAGCAGCACAAGATATCTACTTGCCTCCTGTTCATGGTCTGGCATCCTCTGTCTCTAGGTTCTTATCTCCTCTGTAGATTACCAATCTTGCAATTCATCGGCTCATCGGCCCGGTCAGGTGTGCTAACGGGGACGATTCCGTTCTGGCACTTCTCTGGTCATCTCTCGGTAAATCCTCACGACCACTCGTAAAGCCGCACGTCCCTGGCACCGACCTCTGGTCCTGTGAATGCACATCACATATCTGATCCTGGTGCAAATCTTATCGCAGCAGTGTCCTAGAAGGAATCCTGCTGAAGGTCTCTTCCGATCTCGCTTATGCCGAACTATACGGAGGCTGGTACTCTTGCAAAATCCATTCTCGCTCTTTGGACATCTGCGTCCTCAGCACAGCATTTTCACGGAAGCTGGTCACATCCCAACGCCTCTGTAGACATATCCGACCTTTAATCTTAACGGGGAGTAACAACAGCTCATCAGCATCTCGCCTCAACCTCTTGTCCCGCTTGTCTATATCATCGTCTACTCCGACATCACGTCTCTATCTGCGCACTGCAATTGTTCTCGGCTACGGTCAATCCGAAGTCTCTCACACGGACTCAAAATCATGAACTCGGTATCTTCATCACTCTGTAGAAGATATCTGGACGAACATGTCCTCGGGAACTCGTCCCAACCTGCGGAGGTGTACTCTATGCTCGTTCTTTCTTGATCAATTCACAACACATCTGGGTGAGGTCCTCTATCCTAACCTGGTCAACTATCTCGTCGACGATGCCGAACTCTGGCCTGCTGGGTGTGCGCAATATGACCACTTCTGGGTCCAAGTCTTCTCGTATAGTATTCCAGAAAGGTCCTGTCGAGGTCTCTCTCAATTCTCGTTTCTGCCGAATTGCCCGGGAGTTATCATCTTTACTATATCTGTTTCTCATTCCAGAATGGCTGTATGTTCATCGCGACACCTTTTGGAAGGTATATCCATATACAACGCCCTTGCATGCGTATCGCCTCTGATGTCAGCGGAGTGGAATGTCATCTCGTTGAAATCTCGTGCGAACTCCTTACTTCACTCTACTCCAATGTCGACTGATTTAGACTCTTCTTTTCGTGGATGCATGGACTACGCTCCAAAGGCTATACTCCTATCTGGAGTCTCTCAAGCAATGTGTCCCGTCACATAATATCCGAATGATGTCGAACCATCCGATCGACTCGTCAGAACCACATAATCCCCCAAGAGATCAACATCTTAAGTACAGTTTAATAGTATTCTGGTACATACCACAACACCTGTGGACCAACCGTAGAAGGGCAAACCCAAGCCTCACAAATGGCACCGCTAAACTGCCGCAAACCCTAAGGTTCGGAGGCGTTCCATGGTCATTACGTCGAGTTAGGGTTTCATTCTTCTAGAGGGTCCATAACATTACTTGCATCATCTTCCGAATACTTCAAACTTGGAATCGGGTTCCTGACATTCGATCGTCTCTATCGACTCTCAACGAATCTGCGTGAAGTCGTCTCTAGCTGAAATCAATCTATCTGAGGACCTCGCATCGGGGTAAGCGAACGAATCACATGTCCTAGTCATTCATCCTCGGGTGACTATCTGTAACGTCTTCAAAATAATAAAATATGATTTTTGGGAAATTTTATAATTTAATATTATTTTAATGAATATTTTAATATTCTGGTATAATTAAATACAGATAAATAGGGAAAAATTATGGAAAATTCTAAAATAAGGTATTTTAAGGAATTGCCTCGTTTTCTGTGCATGCCCCCATTTCCTCTAGTTTTGACCCTGAGTATGTCTAGTTTTGACTGATTCCATCTATGGTGAAATCTGGGTTGATTTTCCTATGTTGGTGTATAATTTGGGACTTGTTTTAGCATGGATTTTGGTATTTGGTGATTCATTCCTGTCGGGTGGCGTTTGGACGTCAACGACAAGTGGATTTTGATTGTGTTTACATGCGAGTCGATAGGTTTTTACCTATGCGGGCAGCGTGTGCTATTTTGGTTTCCGATGTGATTTTCATGTGCTTTAGCATTGTGATATACTTGTAGGTACCCCGCGTGATGTTGAGGCAAAGGAGGTGAAGATAGCGACATCGGCTTTGGCACACGAGAAGCAAAGTGAGTAGATTTATATCTACGGGGAGAAGTCGGGTGGATGGCGTATAGCACCCCCGCAGTCCGTGGTGATGTATACGAATACGTATACACACGAATATTTATTATGTGTTGTTAGGGTTATTGATGGTAATAATGATATTTTGATGATAAGAATATATTGGTTTAGTATAGTGCGAACCCTAGAGTAGTGGTTGCACTCACACATACATTTACACACATACTTGCATTCATTCTTTCATTTATTAGAGTGCATATGATGGTGCGTATATCTACACATGGGTATGGGACTATGTGTTTATATACGGGATTTGAGGATGATACGTTGTTTGAGATGATACTTGATGTGAGGCCGTGAGATCGGCGATGTGACATAGCTTGTCTTCGAGGTGCGATATGATAGTTTTAGCGGGCCTTTGGACATGTGCTTTACCCGCATTCATATTTTTATAGATGGTATCGATTTGTACTAAACTTAGAGTAGTACCCCAGATTATGCGATCTGATGATAGTGATACCTGATATGTGATGAGGTATTGTGATATTGACCCCTACCCAGCTATTGGGATGCCGTACGACGATCTACCGTACGAGCCGATATTGATGATAGATCCGCACTCATGACTCGAGGATATCTTACGATATGTTATTGAGGCGAGATCACCGACTATCATATCTATATTTATATATTGACTCAGATTAGGTGGTTTCATACCCCTCCTGTCTAGATTACTTAGTAGACATTAGACTGGACCGAGTCATACCTATTTCAAACTAACGAATCGGGGATATTTTAAAGATAGGCAGAAGGGTCATACGGATATTTTCAAATGATGCATCTTTTCTTAAAACACCGTAGCCCTTGTTTTTCCAAAAGCCCTGATTCGTCTTATTTCAAATGGCACCCCTGCATGACTTGTACAGATTGGTGTAGATTCTTTACTTTTGCGTTGATTATTCGATTCCGCATATTCATGCTATTTGCATTGCATCGCTTGTACTGTGGTTATATTTCAGTTATGCTGCTAGGACACCAGCACCATTATCGATGATGCATATGTTCCACGTACACTTGTTGCCGGCTCACACACTCATCATCGATAATTGCCATGTCACTACACTATAGTACTATTGCATTCATGATATGATTCTGGCATGGCATATTGTACACTTATACCTGCACACATATATAGATGATTCTAGCTTGATTGGGGATTTGGGAACCGCAAGATACTCTTTAAAAACAGATTCCTTTTAAAAGAGCGGTCTCCCTCGACATGTGCATATTATTATTCCATGTTGCACGACTTACTGATATGCTTGCATTACTGTTACATGCCGCATACATCATGCTTTGACTGTACGCATTAAGATATGTTGTTTCTATGATATTTCTGGATTTGGGAACCGAGGGTATTTCAAAAGAGAATGTCATTTCTTTAAAAACCCGGTTACCCTTGATATGATATTTCAGTGCGTCCACCATGTGTTTTCTCGGTGCTGAGAGCGACATGTGTAACCCGAATCGAGGCGTGGATGAGCCGATTGCGGGTACATGGTGGACCCGGTATGGTTCCCCTCGGCAAGATGATCGATGAGCTTTGCCGATTGAGGCTGGAGGCGGGCGAGTACCTACCGGTGATTGGTTGGACCTGACGGTTATCCGGAGGATACCGACCAGAGTCGATAGATGTTTTGGGCATACTGCCGGGGCCGAGGGCCGATACCGCAGACAGAGCCCGCGGGCCGATCCGGACTGACGGAGCCCGATATATGAGGATTTACGTGCCGATGTTGGGCACAGTTTTCATGATGTTTTCGGGTGTCGATGCTGGGCACCCTGGTTCCATGATTTTGATGTGTCGCGAGGGACACGGGTGGTTATATCCTCATATTATTTCCCATGCACATGATTCATGATATTTACATGCATGGTGGTTATTGTCAGTGGGTGACGGGTGGACGGGATCCACGAGTGTGCAGATTTGATTACATTGATCATACCTCATATTCATGACATGCTATTACCTGAGGCACTAGCACGAGCACTTGGCATTACACTCATGTAGAGATTACATTGCCAGTTTAGCATGCTTCAGCTTTATTCATATTGAGGTTTATGTATATCTGATCGTTTTGACCTAGGATGGGTCATGCATTTGATTTCTGCTTGTAGATATCTTTCTATTCACGAGTTGGCAACTCACCCCCGTTGTGCCCCAGTTCTTGCAGGTTTGCCGTACAGATTCCATAGCGGCATTTCTGGCACACTGCTTCCTTATGGGTGACTTGCTTGGATAGGTGGGTTCTTTTGTATCAGAACCGCCATTGTTCATGTATTATTTATTGTATCTAGAATTTCCATCAACCAAAACTTGTTTATTGTTTCAGACTTAGAAAACAGTGTTGTTTTATTTCAACCTTAGAGTCGCGCTAGTAGTATTACGGTTTTCTGGCTGTTTTGAGTTTCTTTTTTTTTTTGGGTTTTGATCCTCGCCCTTTGGCGTTGTATATTATTATTGCTTGCGTGGTTGTGGCCGTCGATGGACGAAGAGCTAGCTCCCGCTTGGAGATGCCTTTTATCATTTCATATATATTATTCTTGTTGTACCCCGTTCGGGGCCAGTTTTTACAAAGGAAACTCTGCCGAAATTTTCAGGAAAGGTTACACATTTTAAAAAAATGCATATTCGGCTTAGTTATTTAAAAACTTTGATTTCCAAACATGATTTCCTTACTTTTCAAAAACAGTTTTTCCTTATTTACTCTTTAAATGGTTTTAGATTGCTGGGCTTTTGGCTTACTTGGATCAGATGGGGTCCTATAGACTTCATATGGTTCAAGGGCCAGTCACGTGCTCTTTCGGGTCGTGACAAAGTTGGTATCAGAGCGCTAGGTTGACCTTGGTTCGAGTCTAAGTTTGACTATGTGGAGCCTAGGGCGTTATCTATATAAGGAACTTAGGCTTGACCTTACGGAACTTAGACTTGGTCGAGGGGGTATTAGACCCGAACTTTCTTCGCGTAGGATGACCCTTGGTTGATGGAATAGGTGACTAAAGTAGAGTGACGTACCGTTGGTATGTTCCGCGGCATACTTACGACACGCCACTCCGCTTAAGAAACCTTAGGTTGTACATTTCCTTGCACTGTATTATATTCCTTCCTATGATCTATCTTCATCGATACTGGTTATGGTTTTGCTGCCGCGATTGCACGGGCAGAGTGAGCCACGGCTCGAGTTGTCAGCATGAGCTCGTCGTGGATGAGGACTGACCATGGCGTGATTCCCGAGGAATACGATTGCATATTGAGGCGTCGTCTTATTGTGTTTCCGCACGTTGGGCGTTTGACAGATCGCTGTTGCGAGATTTCTAGGACATACCGGTCGGTACCAGAGGATTGAGCCACTGATAGAGGCCAGCCAGGTTGTGATGACCGTTGATATTATCGCTTATCCAGGGTGGTTAAGGCGCTATTTAGCGTATAGACGAAGGAGCCAGTTGTTGCTGCTAATGATGAGATACCGCCCAGATGATTGGAGCTACTGCAGCATGGCATGTTCTTGGAGACATGATAGTGAGTCGCTAGTCACCGAGGATGAATGACTAGGACATGTGGTTCGTTCGCTTACCCCGATGCGAGGTCATCAGATAGATTGATTTCAGCTAGAGGCGACTTCACGCAGATTCGTTGAGAGTCGATTGAGACGATCGAAGGTCAGGAACCCATTTTCCAAGTTTAAAGTATACGGAAAGATATGCAGGTGATTCTATGGACCCTCTAGAAGAATGAAACCCTAACTCGACTTAATGACCGTGTGAAAGCCTTTGAACCTTAGGGTTTGCGGCAGTTCCTCGGCGCCATTAGTGAGGCTTGGGTTTGCCCTTCTACGGCTGGACCACCGACGCTGTGGCATGTACTCGATACTATTAAACTGTACCCGAGATGTTGAGCTCTTGGGGGATTGTGAGGTTCTGACGAGTCGATCGGATGATTCGACGTCATTCGGATATCATGTGATGGGACACTGCTTGGGAGACTCCAGATACGAGCATAGCCGTCGGAGCGCAGTCTATGTAGCCATGATGAGATGAGTCCGAACCAGTCGATATTGGAGCAAGGTGGAGTAAAGAGTTCGCACGAGATTTCGACGAGATGACGTTCCACTCCGCTGACATCAGAGATGTGACATGCACGTTGAGGACGTGTTCGGCTAGATATCTTCTACTGAGTGATGAAGATACTGAGTTCGTGATTTCGAGTCCGTGTTAGAGACTTCGGGTGGACCGTAGCCGAGGACATTGCAGTGTGCAGATAAAGACGCGACGTCGAATGGTCGATGATACAGACAAGCGGGACGAGAAGTTCGTGCGAGAGGCAGGAGAGCTGTCACTATACCCCGTTAAGATTAAAGGCCGGACATGCATACAGAGGCGCAGAGATGCGACCAGCTTCCGAGGAGATGTTGTACTAAGGACGCAGAGGTCCAGAGAGCGAGAAAAGATTTCGCCAGAGTACCAGCCTCCTTACAGTTTGGCTTAGGCAAGATCAGAAGAGACCTTGAGTAGGATTCCTTCCAGTACACTGCTGCAATAAGAGTTGCACCCAGGATCGGATGTGTGATATGCATTCAGAGGACCCGAGGTCGGCGCCAGAGATGTGCTGCTTTACGAGCGGTCGTGAGGATTGACCGAGAGATGACCAGGGAAGTGCAAGAACGGAATCGTTCCTGTCAGCACACCTGACCGGGCCGATGAGCCGATGGATTGCGAGTTGGTAATCTACAGGAAAGATCAGGAACCAGAGGCAGAGGACGCCAGCCGCGAGCAAGAGGCAAGTAGATATCTTGCGCCGCTAGCATCGGATGTACCGGTACCTTCTCGACCCTGAAGGAGGGTATACCGACGACGGTAATTATGATTTGTGATTTTGTGATTTGATTATCACGTATCCGTTGCTTTGGATTTCGGTATTTTGGGCGATCTATTCGTATGATTTAGTCTTAATGACTGAGTTTCATGATATTTGATTTTGTGCACCATGGTTGCACCTACTGGGTATTTATACCTTGTACATAGTTATTACTCTTGAGCTGTTGATTGCGATTTCATGCCTATTTCATGCTGGTGATTTGATTTACGCTTCCAGCAGAGTTTCATGTAATTTTAGTGTTTTGATTTTGCACTCGGTATAGCTTATATGTACTTGTAGTGCATCGATATGTATTTTGTGCCCGCAGCTGCACACGTTTATGATTTTCTTCATATCTGGATACACTTGGTGTTGCTGCTTACGTATTTGAGTTATTGCTTGGTATTTGTGCATGGGATGCACCAGTTCTATATTTCGTGCATTTGTCGCACCAGTTTTATGTTTCTTGCGTTTATCGCATCAGATTTATATTTCGTGCCTTTGTTGCACCGGATTTATATTTTGTGCATTACGATTGCACCTGACTTCGATTTGATGCCTTTCGGTATGTCGATTTTGATTGTGATATTGATGTGGATTCTTGCACTCCGTGCTTTTGACTGGACTTACGCATATTCGACGTTGCTATTGGATTTTGTGATTCCGTGCATATTGAGTGCGCAGGGTCTAGATTTTCATTCGTGCATGATGGATGCACCGATTTGGATTTTCGCGCATGTTGGGCGCATGTTTTGAGATACGATTTTGGGGCACACCAGATGCACTAAATCGAGATTCTTCGTGCATGTCAGATGCACCTGTTTTGGTTGTCAGGCACACATGTTGCCTATGACAGATGCTTCGTGCACACCCGTTACACCTAGATGTTGTTTTGTGCACATGTTTAGCGCATATATGGATTTTGATTTCCGTGCGCGTCAGACGCACAGGGTGGTGTTATGTGCATTTTTGGAATTTATTCCTTTTGGAGCAGTACATTTTTATGATGTGGGATATTTGCTTTCATACTGAGCAGGACTAGTCAGTGGACAGTGCCTGGATATATTTTGCATGCATCGATAGTTATCGAAGGGATTTCCGAAAAGCGAGCTATAGTCTCAGTATATACCTACGTGTCCGATATGACACAAAACGTTTTAAAAACAAGGAAACCCTTCTGATTATTTTCAAAATGGTGGAACGTTCTTATTAAACAAAGGATATATATACACATATATAGTTATTTTCTTATGAGAAACGTCCGCCACTGTGCAGTGTTACGCGCATCGCACAGCGACTTAAAAAGATTTGGCATACAGTTGCATCAGCTAATTACATGTATAGATTGGGTGTCTACATGTATAGTCTTGGTCCACATCATATTGATTTTGTATTGGATTTGACATTGTGTCGTTACCATGACTCCGATGATTGCGGATGCTTGATGGAGTGTTGCTTTTGAGTTATCTGCTCAGTACTCATGCGCATGCATTGCGCTATGATGTTTTATGTATAGATGATTTCGGAGCCCCGATGACTTGGAATTTGTATTGAAATATTTTAGTTTTTGGGGGTTTAAATTTAAATTCGGGGACCGAATTTCTTTAAGGGGGGTAGATTGTAACGTCTTCAAAATAATAAAATATGATTTTTGGGAAATTTTATAATTTAATATTATTTTAATGAATATTATAATATTCTGGTATAATTAAATACAGATAAATAGGGAAAAATTATGGAAAATTCTAAAATAAGGTATTTTAAGGAATTGCCTCGTTTTCTGTGCATGCCCCCATTTCCTCTAGTTTTGACCCTGAGTATGTCTAGTTTTGACTGATTCCATCTAGGGTGAAATCTGGGTTGATTTTCCTATGTTGGTGTATAATTTGGGACTTGTTTTAGCATGGATTTTGGTATTTGGTGATTCATTCCTGTCGGGTGGCGTTTGGACGTCAACGACAAGTGGATTTTGATTGTGTTTACATGCGAGTCGATAGGTTTTTACCTATGCGGGCAGCGTGTGCTATTTTGGTTTCCGATATGATTTTCATGTGCTTTAGCATTGTGATATACTTGTAGGTACCCCGCGTGATGTTGAGGCAAAGGAGGTGAAGATAGCGACATCGGCTTTGGCACACGAGAAGCAAAGTGAGTAGATTTATATCTACGGGGAGAAGTCGGGTGGATGGCGTATAGCACCCCCGCAGTCCGTGGTGATGTATACGAATACGTATACACACGAATATTTATTATGTGTTGTTAGGGTTATTGATGGTAATAATGATATTTTGATGATAAGAATATATTGGTTTAGTATAGTGCGAACCCTAGAGTAGTGGTTGCACTCACACATACATTTACACACATACTTGCATTCATTCTTTCATTTATTAGAGTGCATATGATGGTGCGTATATCTACACATGGGTATGGGACTATGTGTTTATATACGGGATTTGAGGATGATACGTTGTTTGAGATGATACTTGATGTGAGGCCGTGAGATCGGCGATGTGACATAGCTTGTCTTCGAGGTGCGATATGATAGTTTTAGCGGGCCTTTGGACATGTGCTTTACCCGCATTCATATTTTTATAGATGGTATCGATTTGTACTAAACTTAGAGTAGTACCCCAGATTATGCGATCTGATGATAGTGATACCTGATATGTGATGAGGTATTGTGATATTGACCCCTACCCAGCTATTGGGATGCCGTACGACGATCTACCGTACGAGCCGATATTGATGATAGATCCGCACTCATGACTCGAGGATATCTTACGATATGTTATTGAGGCGGGATCACCGACTATCATATCTATATTTATATATTGACTCAGATTAGGTGGTTTCATACCCCTCCTGTCTAGATTACTTAGTAGACATTAGACTGGACCGAGTCATACCTATTTCAAACTAACGAATCGGGGATATTTTAAAGATAGGCAGAAGGGTCATACGGATATTTTCAAATGATGCATCTTTTCTTAAAACACCGTAGCCCTTGTTTTTCCAAAAGCCCTGATTCGTCTTATTTCAAATGGCACCCCTGCATGACTTGTACAGATTGGTGTAGATTCTTTACTTTTGCGTTGATTATTCGATTCCGCATATTCATGCTATTTGCATTGCATCGCTTGTACTGTGGTTATATTTCAGTTATGCTGCTAGGACACCAGCACCATTATCGATGATGCATATGTTCCACGTACACTTGTTGCCGGCTCACACACTCATCATCGATAATTGCCATGTCACTACACTATAGTACTATTGCATTCATGATATGATTCTGGCATGGCATATTGTACACTTATACCTGCATACATATATAGATGATTCTAGCTTGATTGGGGATTTGGGAACCGCAAGATACTCTTTAAAAACAGATTCCTTTTAAAAGAGCGGTCTCCCTCGACATGTGCATATTATTATTCCATGTTGCACGACTTACTGATATGCTTGCATTACTGTTACATGCCGCATACATCATGCTTTGACTGTACGCATTAAGATATGTTGTTTCTATGATATTTCTGGATTTGGGAACCGAGGGTATTTCAAAAGAGAATGTCATTTCTTTAAAAACCCGGTTACCCTTGATATGATATTTCAGTGCGTCCACCATGTGTTTTCTCGGTGCTGAGAGCGACATGTGTAACCCGAATCGAGGCGTGGATGAGCCGATTGCGGGTACATGGTGGACCCGGTATGGTTCCCCTCGGCAAGATGATCGATGAGCTTTGCCGATTGAGGCTGGAGGCGGGCGAGTACCTACCGGTGATTGGTTGGACCTGACGGTTATCCGGAGGATACCGACCAGAGTCGATAGATGTTTTAGGCATACTGCCGGGGCCGAGGGCCGATACCGCAGACAGAGCCCGCGGGCCGATCCGGACTGACGGAGCCCGATATATGAGGATTTACGTGCCGATGTTGGGCACAGTTTTCATGATGTTTTCGGGTGTCGATGCTGGGCACCCTGGTTCCATGATTTTGATGTGTCGCGAGGGACACGGGTGGTTATATCCTCATATTATTTCCCATGCACATGATTCATGATATTTACATGCATGGTGGTTATTGTCAGTGGGTGACGGGTGGACGGGATCCACGAGTGTGCAGATTTGATTACATTGATCATACCTCATATTCATGACATGCTATTACCTGAGGCACTAGCACGAGCACTTGGCATTACACTCATGTAGAGATTACATTGCCAGTTTAGCATGCTTCAGCTTTATTCATATTGAGGTTTATGTATATCTGATCGTTTTGACCTAGGATGGGTCATGCATTTGATTTCTGCTTGTAGATATCTTTCTATTCACGAGTTGGCAACTCACCCCCGTTGTGCCCCAGTTCTTGCAGGTTTGCCGTACAGATTCCATAGCGGCATTTCTGGCACACTGCTTCCTTATGGGTGACTTGCTTGGATAGGTAGGTTCTTTTGTATCAGAACCGCCATTGTTCATGTATTATTTATTGTATCCAGAATTTCCATCAACCAAAACTTGTTTATTGTTTCAGACTTAGAAAACAGTGTTGTTTTATTTCAACCTTAGAGTCGCGCTAGTAGTATTACGGTTTTCTGGCTGTTTTGAGTTTTTTTTTTTTTTTTGGGTTTTGATCCTCGCCCTTTGGCGTTGTATATTATTATTGCTTGCGTGGTTGTGACCGTCGATGGACGAAGAGCTAGCTCCCGCTTGGAGATGCCTTTTATCATTTCATATATATTATTCTTGTTGTACCCCGTTCGGGGCCAGTTTTTACAAAGGAAACTCTGCCGAAATTTTCAGGAAAGGTTACACATTTTAAAAAAATGCATATTCGGCTTAGTTATTTAAAAACTTTGATTTCCAAACATGATTTCCTTACTTTTCAAAAACAGTTTTTCCTTATTTACTCTTTAAATGGTTTTAGATTGCTGGGCTTTTGGCTTACTTGGATCAGATGGGGTCCTATAGACTTCATATGGTTCAAGGGCCAGTCACGTGCTCTTTCGGGTCGTGACACTATCGACCTTCCATCATATCTCTAAGTATATACTCATGCTGCAGTAGCTCCAACATCTGGGCGATATCTCGTCATTGCAACAACAACGGGCTCATTCGTCTGTATGCTGAACAGCGCCTCAAGCATCATGAATAAGCGATATATCAATGGTCATCACATCCTGGCTAGCCTCTAGCAGTCGCCTGATCCTCTGGTGTCGATCAGCACATCCGGGAAATCTCGTAAAAGCGATCTGTCAAACGCTCATGGCGCGAAAAAGCAATAAAGCGACGCCTCTATACAATCGTACATCTCTAGAATCACGCCCTGGTCAGTTCTCGTCCGTGACGAGCTCATGCTGAAGCAACTCTAGCCGTAGCTCTCTCTGCCCGTGTAATAGTGGCAGCAACATCATAACCAGTATCGATGAGGATAGATCATAGGAATGAACATAATACTGTGCAAGGAAATGTACATCCTAAGGTCTCTTAAGCGGAGTAGTGTATCGTAAATATGCCACGGAACATGCATACGGTACGTCACTCTACTCAAGCTACCTACTCCATCAACCAAGGGTCATCCTACGCGACGAAAGTTCGGGTATAATACCCCCTCCACTAAGTCTAAGTTCCATAAGGTCAAGCCTAAGTTCCGTATATATATAATGCTCTAGGCTCCACATAGTCAAACTTAGACTCGAACCAAAGTTAACCTAGCGCTCTGATACCAATTTTGTCACAACCCAAAATAGCCCGTGACTGGCACTTGAATCATATGAAGCCTATAGGACCCTATCTAACTCAAGTAAGCCAAAAGCCCAGAAGTCTAAAACCATTTTAAGGAGTAAATAAGAAAAACTAGTTTTTAAGAAGTAAGGAAAACATATTTTAAAAACAAGGTTTATAAATAAGTAAGACGAATATGCATTTTTAAAATCTATATTCTTTTCTGAAAATTTTGGCAGAGTTTCCTTTGTAAATAATGGCCCCGAACGGGGTACAAAACGAATAATATATACACAATGATAAAACGCATCCCCAAGCGGGAGCTAGCTCTTCGTCAATCGACGGTCACAACCACGCAAGGAGTATAATATACAACGCCAAAGGGCGAGGATCAAAACTCAAAGAAAAAACTCAAATCAGCTTGAAAACCATAATACTACAACGCACGAATCTAAGGTCGAAATAATACACAACTGGTTTTCTAAGTCTGAAACAATATACAAGTTTGGTTGATGGAATTACTAGATACAATTGAATAAAAAAATACAAGGGTGGTCACGATGCGAGTGAACCCACCTACCAATACCATCACCCGGAAAGAAGGCAGTGTGCCAGAAAAGCCTCAATGGAATCTGTACGGCAAAACCAACAAGAACTGTGGCACAACGGGGGTGAGTTGCCAACTCGTGAATAGAAAACATCACAGAGCAGAAATCTTATGCATGACATAATCCTAGGTCAATACGATCAGTAATAATATATCCTCAAAATGAATAAGTCTGAAGCGTGATAAGGTGGCAATGTAACATCTATACATGAGTGTAGTGCCAAGTGCTCGTGCCAGTGCCTCAGGTAATAACATATCATAAATATAAGGTATGATTAATGTCGACTATATCATGAAGTCTATGAAAAACTGGATATCATCCAACTATGTAATCAATGTCAATATATGTATGTGGAAATCGTCCACGTGTCATCCAATGACAATAAGCATCATGCATATAAATATCAAAAACATATGCATGGAAGTATGAGGATGTAAATAAACAGGTGTCGCTCGCGACATATCAAAATCATGGAACCTGAGTGTCAAGCATCGACACTCGAAAACATCATGAAACCTGTGCCTATCATCGGCACGTAAATCCTCATATTTCGGGCACCGTCAGTCTGGATCAGCCCATATCATCTCTTGACTCCGGTCGGTATCCTCCGGATATCCGCCGAGCCCAAATAATATCACCGGTATGTCATAGTCCCTCTGCCAGGCTCACCGTCTACTACACAGCGATCCGTTCTCGTCCCGGGGTACCATACCGGGTCCACCATATACCCGCAATCGGCCTCATCCGCCTCCTCGAATCGGGTTTCACATGTCGCTCTCAGCACCGAGAAAACACATGGTGAACACACTGAAATATCATATTAAGGGTAACCAGGTTTTTAAAACAATTACATACTCTCCTTTGAAATATCCACGGTTTCCCAAATCCAGAAATATCATGGAAACAACATATCTCAATGCGTATAATCAACGCATGATGTATGCGACATGTAAAAGAAATGTAAGCATATCAGTATATCATGCAATATGGAATAGTAATATGCACATATTGAGGGAAAACCACTCTTTAAAATGAATCAGTTTTAAAGAGTATCTTGCGGTTCCCAAATCTCCAAATCCAGCGAGAATCATCTATGTATGTGCGAATATGTATGTATGCACGTATAGGTATACAATAGGTATGTACACAAGTATGCCATGCAAGGGATCATATCCTGAATGCAACAGTACTACAGTGTAGTGACATGGCAATTATCGATGATGAAGTGTGTGAGCCGGCAAGCAGGTGTACGTGGAACATATGCATCATCGATAATGGTGCTGGTGTCCTACCAGCATGATTTTTATATAACAATAACCAATTGCACATGCAATGCGATGCGAATAACAAGAGTATGCAGAAATCGACTAATAAATGCAACAGTGACGCATCTGCATCAATATAAAAAGCCATACAGTTTTCCTTTTGAAATAAGACGAATAGGGGTTTTTAGTAAAATAAGGGCTACGGTGTTTTAAGAAAAGATGCGTCTTTTGAAAATATCCGTAGAATCCCTTTGCCTGTCTTTAAAATACTCTCGATTCGTTAGTTTTGAAATAGGTATGATATCGGCCTAGCCTAATATCTACTAGCAAAACTACAGCTCCGACTAACAAGTCAATCGGGAGGGGTATGGAAACCACCTAAATCTGAGTCGATATATAAAATCTGAGTCGATATATATATATATATAAATAATAGTCGGTGATCCCGCCTCAAAGGTACCGCGTACGATACAATATCATATGACATCCTCGAGTCATGAGTGCGGATCTATCATCAATATAAAGCTCGTACGGTAAATCATCATACGGCATCCCAAAAGCTGAGTATGGGTCAATATCACATTCCTCTCATCAATTATCAGGTATCCTTATCATCATATCTCATTATCAGGGGTACTGATCTAAGTCTAGTACAAAATCGATACCATCTAGGTAAATATGAATACATGTGTGAAACACACGTCCAAAAGCCCGCTAAAATCACATGTCGTATCCTAAATACGAATCACAATATATCACCGATCTAATGGCAATATGCCAAATCTCATCGACTCATCTCCCAATATCATACACTATTCTCATCATCTAGGTATAACTATAACAAGTAAGCATGTGTGTGCGTGTGGGTGTAAACCTATTGTAGGGTTCGCAACTAAGAACTATTCTAGTTCACTTCTACGCCCTAATCTAACCATAGTACACCTAATCTCATCTCAAATATCTATGACACACTATAAGCTATCATAAATAGTATATATATATTATACTAAATATCGAACTGCGGGGGTGCTATACGCCATCCACACGACTTCCCCCGTAGATATAATCTACTCACCTTGTATCCTGCGTGTCGGTGTCGATGTCGCCTTCATCTTCTTCATCGTATGATGCCCTCGAGAAGGTACCTACAAGATAACACAATCGCAAATGCATATTAAAATCACATCGGAAAACCAAAACGACACGCTAAGGCCTATAGGTTAGAACCTATGGACTACGCTTTCAAAAACATCAAACTATCCTCGATATCATCGTATAAACGCCAAGTAATCGAGGTAAAATGCAATTATACAAATCCAGAATTTAAAATACGCAAAACGAAAACACGAATTAAAACAGCAACTCAGGAAAAGTCTCCAGATTCTACCCTAGGTCAAATTGGACAATTTTGCATATGCCAGGGGTCTAATTTATATATATAGGAGCTACAGAACAAGAAGGAGCCAAAATGCTCCAGGTCTGGCCGCAAATTGCGGGCAGAAGGAATAAATCTATTGCCATAGTTAGGAGTTAGGGGTTAGGGTTTTGGTGGTAGCTTCCTAGGTCCCTGCATGTATCACTCTCCATGCAAAATAATTTTCAGAGTCTCAGGGTGGTAGCAGATTTCATTTAACACTCACAGTATCCACAAATTTCCGATATCGGCTTTTCTAAATCCGTATTCCGGGTTTCTTGTCTCTGTTTTTGGCCTGAATTCTAGCTCTAGGGGGTTTGTGTGGCCTCTACTGAGCTTAATTACCGATCACAACCCAAAGTTCCATCAAACCCTAACTAGAATTTTCTAAGTCCACATAACCACTCAATATCGACATGAAACATGCATGGATGCATAAGTAATCGAAACACTACTCTAATGGTGCAGAAATTACCTCCTTTGGTAACTCAAGAATTTTCTTGAGTTACTCAAAGTCCTCAAAATCTTCTCTTTCTTGGTCCAATGTACTTCTCTTGAGCTTGTGCATCTTATTTGTGAAATGGGGTTTAGGTTTTGCGTTGATTTCCATGGAGTTTTGTGGCATGGATATTGAGGAGGCGGGGGGATGTGCAGCAGCAGCAGCAGCAATAAGAGGAGGGGAGAGGGAATGAGTGAAAGGAAATGATAAGGAATGGCCAAGACTTGGGTCAAAGGTAAACTCCCTCGCACCCATACCTATTATAATACTCTTTTCCTTTTTCTTTTCTTTTCTTTTCCCCTCTCTAATAATTCAACAACCATAATATAAAACATGTAGGAAAGCCATAAGAATGTGTAACAAGTCAAAAAAAAGATATGCTGCATATTTTGCACAAATATGCTAAAAATCCGATTAGCGATTTTTAATCGTGATTAGAACTAAATTAGCATATAATTAATCATAAAAACTAAAAAATTGCATAATTCACATAAAACACCCTCTATTAATAATTTCTATAATTTTCAAAAAAATTCTCCACTTTATCGGTATTTAATTATACCGAAATATTAAAATATTCATTAAAAATAATATTAAATTATAAAAATTCCCAAAAATAATATTTTATTATTTTGAAATGTTACAGTGGGGAACGCCCTCTCTCTTGTGTGTTGACATACACAAGAGAGGGAGTGGGAGAGAGGGGCATGTGTCATATTAAACATGACATGGTTATTAGATGGGAGATAATTCATTTTTCTTTTCAACACAAGCCATCAAAAAATACCATCTTCTTCTTCCTCACAAAAAAGAGAGATCAAGCTCTCTTGAAAATGGCATGTGTTGCCATGGTGAGATATTGTTAAAAGTAGAGAGTACCCAGAATTCGCATCGACTTCCTCCACGCCTAGCACGCCTCTGGAGTAAGTCTTTCGGTTCGGTGACGGAGTTGGAGCTCTGGTACCCCGCCTTCAATGCGGATCATCTACGGCGAGGCAGTCGGCGTGCAGACGCGTTCAGGAGCTCACGAAATTTAGATGGGGTCTTTCGGGATCAGCCGGACACGCTACAAAGATTGTAGAACCTCTGAACTCTTCCTTTTGCTCTTTACATTTAGCTAGAAACTACTTCTTGGATGATTTTTAGCGTACAGCTGATCGTGCTCCAACAGAATTTTTGTTTTCCATCCGTTCCCGGTTCCGCTGCGCGCACGCACGGGGCGCGCCTGGATATACAGTGTCAGAGCCAACCAAGAAGTAGGACTAGCTTTGGCAATGTTTTAGTTTCTATCGACAATTTTCCGATTCCGATTTCCTAGTGTAAACCTTTCTCTGTTCGAATTTCAAAAGTCTTTTAAATTTTTTTTTAAAAAATTGCATAATGTCATTTTGGATGTGAAAATGAAGTGGGAGAAAAATGGGAGGGGGGGTTGTGCAAATTGGACCGGTGGTAGTGGTTTTCTAATGGCCGTTTTGTTTCAAAATGCCCCCAATTTTCTCGGGGGGCTTAAACTTGTAGAAATAGGATTTTTGGTATTGTTTGTTTTCCCAGTATTGAGATATGGTCTAGTATTGCATAGGAAAGTTATTGATCAAAACTGTAACATCGTAGTGTTTCTGTATTGATTATGTTAAAGTGTTTAACTAATTTAATACGATGATATATACTTGTCGATATGTATTTATGAGTATGCGATGTTCTATGTTAAGACTATTTAGCGTGGATTGGATCGTCGCGAAATGAATAGCCCTGTGCATAATTGGTTGTTGTGTGATATGCGCTTCTTTTCATTTATATTGTAGCCAATAATGTATATTCTTTTATTCGAGACGAGCGGTCGACATGTGGCCGTCATTTCCGCTTATTGTATTATTATTAGTCGGGGCTCGATCAGGTTGCGATCGATATCACCGTTGTATTAATACAGGTATTAGGTTTACCCCACGGAGAAGTGCACTGGCAGCCGGGTTCTAGATTGCAGTGGGTACCCATCTCAAAGAGTTGAGACCGGGTCACTTGATTCTAGGATTGGCGGGCTGCTTGCCGCGCTTGTAGGGGGTTAGAATAGACCACGGAGGAGTGCTCTCGTCATCTGATTCGAGAAAGTGCTGGGAGGCCCCATCATGGTGATGATGTCGGGTTGTCTCGTTTCTCGGATTTGCGGATGACTTGCCGCATTCGTTGGGGTCTGATTTTGGTTACACACAGGCTATTCACACGACTGGGGTATTTCGTGCTTCGTTTGTGGCTCGAACAAAATGCGGGATTCCCAGGTGATCCGAACTTTCCAACTCTGTGATGTTGTTTTTCTTTATGCTGTAATGTGATTATTTGCGTATGATGGTATATTTATATATGTGATATATATATATATATATATAGTGTGTGTGTGTGTGTATTAATGTTGTATACATTTTGCATCCGTGCTAGCCTTGTCCCCACTCTGCCGTTAGTTAAGTAAGCTAACGGTGCATGACGAGGCCATGTGGCGAATGCGGATGGTGTATATGTGCATTATATTCTTCCTTTTCATACTTTTCTGTAATGTTTGTGTGAGAAGGATAATGCTAGATAATAAGATTATCTAAATGATGGGATTGTTTTAATTGCATTAATACAAAGTAAAACAAACCTATATGTTATAGGAACCAAATTTTTAATAAAGGGAAAATTTTAGTCAATTCTTTTGCTTTGCATCGAGGCATTCGGTTAGGAATTTCCTGCACCTCATTCGATGAGGAAAGAGCCTTGATCCCGTTACTGGGAGTTCGCTCTTAGGCAATAGTTTGTGTTACTAAAATTGTTTTTGTAGCCGTATTCTTTTTCTTTGCGTCCTGCTATTCGATTATGAATATCCCGCACTTCATTCGATGAGGAAAAGAGTCTAGATCCCTTCACGGGGAGTTCATTCTTAAACAATGGCCTACACGACTATAAACTTTTAAAAACCACTCGGTCCCTACGATGAGATCAAGTTCATTACGTTGATGGTTTTCTTCAAAACCAGCCGTAGCCCTCTGTCATTTCAGGATGTAGGATACTTAGTATTCGTACTACGTTTGTTGACTGTGTCAAGACGTAGTGTACAGTAGCTAAGTGATGTCTTTCTGCTTACATATTGATGCGATAGGTTAGAACAGTCGTATAACCTTGTTGACTGTGTCAAGGGTTATGCGGGTGGGTCTAAATTAATCACAAAATGATGGGTCAAACTTGACTAGTAGCTTATGGTTTGTTGACTGTGTTAAAGTCATAAGCTGCTAGGGGTAAAAACTAATATGGGGAGTTTCGAGTATTGAAACTTTCAATGAGATTGCATACCTTCTATGGTGAGGGGTAACTTGTTGACTGTGTCAAGGTTACCACTCTATGATAGTTTGGATCCCGATTCCTACTATGAGTAATTGTTACTTCCAGGAGATTTTCTACATGAAATCCTGGCTGGTTCTCCTTTTAGGGGTTGAAGGAGAATTTGACAGAATAGTGGGATCCATCCTAATTAGATGAATATACCAATCTAATCTAGGTTAGCGTGCACTCTAAGTGTTTCTTTTCTCTCTCTGGCAGTGACCCTGGACTCACCTTAAACTAAGACTCATTAACCATATTGACCGACTTTTTTACAATCGACTGCTTTGGAATGTCTGGATTGCCCTAATCCACGACATGGTCACATATGTCCTCATATATCCTAATTCCCTTTCTGCTAACTCCAAAACTCTCTTTATTCAGTACAGAGATCCATATAGTTTGGAACGCCATCGTATAGTTAGATACGAACTCTATGAAAATATTTCAGTCTAAGGATGGCTACTGGTTCTGGATTAGATGAATTGTTCGTTTGTCTATCCCTCCTACCTTATCTCTAGCTCGAGAGCTCCATACATATAATGCGTGTATACCAGTTACGCTTATTGGATAGTCTTCTTCCAATCCCGAAGCTGGTGCTGAAGGTATGGAAAGAAGAAAACCAACTAGCATAAGTTCGGTATACAAGAAGGTAAGATGAAGAGACATCAAATGGGGTTAAAGTGAGAAAAGGAAATTGCGACTACTGTTATGAGCTAGAGCAATGAAAAAGGCAATACTGGGAATACAGGACTAAACGCACTAAAATATTTTTTTAATGTTTCAGATTTCTCGTGCGTTTGTGTTTTGAGAAACTATTTCTCAATAAATTCTAACTCCTAGGTATAAAGATACTGGATTAGAATCCCACACCTGTAGGGCGTTACAGATGCTGAGAAGAAGCAGATTATTGAGAATGGTTGAATTTTTCCCTCAATATTGGTTTTCGGGTTTCTATTGAGGAAAATCATCAGGTTTTTCCTAAACAGCAAACTTTTTGGTTTCTTTTAACCAAAAGAATGTTTTTCGATTAACAGCTTACGGAAAATGAGTTAGTGAACTCTAGGGACTTATACATATTTATGTATGTTGTCCAATGTCCATACGGACAAGAGGTCGGTACTTTGTAATCCATATTGAGAATGTGATTCTCTCTTAGATTTCTCATTCGCGGGTTCGCTCCAGGATGAGTAATGTTGAGTTACCTTTTTCAATTTTGTGGATGCATTAGAAATAGATGCATATAAATTAATACTTGTTCTACCTAAACAAGTGCCTCTTTTCTATATGTGATATCGAATAAGGTTCATCTTAAAATTGTTAAGACATGGGGTTATCCGGTTTGTGCTTAAAACCATAATCCGGATAAACTTGAGACACGTTTCGGTAATAGCAGTTTGTGGGTTATCCCAAGCTTTAGCAAGGGATAACTTCTACCATTTTAAGCTCAAAAGTGTTTTGTTCCTGACTCGCCACCTACTTGGTAAAGGAATTTCTTGCAAAAGAAATTAGTGCGAGCATGGTAGAACAGGAAATGGTTCCAAAACTACAAACAGTTACCGAAAGTTTAGTAGAACCTGATGATCCAATTGATCCTGACAGACCATAGCTACTCCGTAGATCTAATAGCCGACCTCAGCTACCCGAGAAATACTTCGGTTTTCTCATAGACGGGGACTAATAGGCTTGCATCATATGATGATGACCCTAATAGTTATTATCATGCCATAGGAAGTGGTGACTTTCGACTGATGGCTGGATGCTAAGTAATCCAAGTTGGACTCCATACACTACAACAAACTATAGACTTTGTTGTGTGCTGCTGAAAGGGGTAAAACCCATAAGGAGCAAGCAGATCTTTCGAGATCAATGCAAATAGAAATGTATTAACTTAATAAAGGATAGACTTATAGTATACAGTATTCATTAAATACCCGATATGGATTGTGATGATACTGTTACTTCAAAATCTGTGCTGAAGTTCATGCGGATAAAATTTGCTAACTATTGTTTTCATGACTATGATATCTAATATGAGTATGATTATAACATTTTTCTAAATTGGATTTTATAACACCCTAGTTCATTTATACCAGTTCTAGTTCAAGTATTTCTTTATTTATGGTATTTTCCGGATTTATTGTGTTTTTGGTGCGAATAGTGTATTTGACATTTGTATTTGCATCCGACCCGACCCGCTTGCATGAAACCCGTTTTGATTCCTGTTTATGGTTTATCCTGGCTCATTATATGGATCCGTCTGCTTTCATTATTTGTACATTGCATACTCGCATTATTTCTAGCATCTGCATTTTTTTTAATATAACCTTTAAAGTCACATAAAATATTTTAAAAATATATTGCATGGCCTGAATGATACTCCTAACCCAGTCATAGCATCCGCTCATCTTGTTCTCGTCCCGTTCAATGAAACGGACATGTTTGAATGGCTACGTGCACGTGCGTGCATCCATTCTTGGGGGTATGCTTTTTTGTTACCCAGATATCCTATTTTAGTTTTGGTCGACACGTATATTTTCCGTATTTTAAAACTGGATTTTTAGACCCGACCCGGGCGTGTTTTGGACTATTTTTGTATTATCCAAATATTAAATATTTTATTAAAATTATATTTTATACGGTTAAAAAAATCCAAAACTAAATAATCTTTTAAATTTTTTAATAAATCTTATTTTTAACTGCACAGTTCATCCCCCCCCTCTCTCTCTATCTCTCTCTTTCAGTCTCTCTCTCTCTTCCTTATTCCTCTCTCTCCTCTCGATCTCTCTCTCTCCCCCTTTCTCTCTCCTCTTGCGGTGAGCGAGATCTCCACACCTCCTTTCTCTCCTTTAGCTTCACCCTCCTTCAACCTTCTTTTTTTTTAAAAAAAAAACCCATGCACCGCCACGAGAAGGAGATCCCCACGACGAACCCTAACCCTAGCCTTCGCCCACCTCATCGCCGCCTTCTCCCCGACCTCACCTCCGATCCATCCCTCACATCGTAGACCACCTTCTTCTCTCCTTCTCCCCTCACTCTCCCTCCTGAGCTCGAATCCCTGCAAAGAATCCCAACGGAGAACCGTCGCTGCAACCTCGCCTGAATCTTCATCGGCGGAGCTCCGACCCTAACGACCTCGCACCCTCGTCACTGCCTCCTCTCCACCTTCCTCCACTCCTCTTCTCACCCTCTTTTTCCCCGACACCATCTCCGACGAACCTTACACACCTCAAGAACCCAAGTACCAGACCCCAGCACACCTCACCACGGACGACCTCATCGTCGCCTCCTCATCCCCTTGCTTCCACCATCACCTCACCTTCTCTTTCCTCTTTGCAAACCATCATCACCCGACACTACCTTAAACCCTGACTGCAAACCTCACCTGACCCCAAGAAACCCGCTGTCCACTATCTTGACGTCGGACTTCGTCGGAAAACCTATTGCCGACGTTTCCCCTCGCTTCGCCTCTGCTCCATAGCACCAAAACCCAGTGCAACCTTCATCTCTTCTCTTTCTTCTTCTTCTTCTTCTTCTTCTTCTTCTTCTTCTTCTTTAAGTCTTGATTCTTCATTTTTCCGGTGATCACCGCCGGAGCCATGCCGTCGCTGACGACCCGGGCGATCCAGTGAGCGTCCCTTGCTTGCGTGATCACCCTCTTGCCTTGCCTGGATCCGTCCCGCGCGCCGTGTGTGCGTTGCGACTATTTACCTACGTCGAACGTGCCGTACGCATCCGTCATTCGACCCGTTCAGGCAAGTTTATCTTGCTACATGCTATGCTATTATATTTGCATCCATATTAATAATAATATCACATGTTGACTGTATTGTACATCCATATTATTGTTTTACTGTTTTCGGATATCCATACGCATCCATATCATTAATTACATATCTAGTCGCATGCAATTTTATCTTGCTACATGCTATGTTATTATATATGCATCCATATTAATAATAATATCATATGTTGACTGCATTGTACATCCATATTATTGTTTGACTGTTTTCGGATATCCGTACGCATCCATATCATTAATTACATATCTAGTCGCATGCAAGTTTATCTTGTTACATGCCATGTTATATATTTTGCATCCATATGAATAAAAATATCACATGTTGATTGCATTGTACATCCATATTAATGTTTACTGTTTTCGGATACCCGTGTGCATCTATATCATTTATTATATATGTAGCTGCATCTACAGATCATATTATTTCATATTACTATTGTATTAGTACCCCATACTTGATAATGTGCATCCTACATAGTCATGGAGCTATAGATGTAACCCTTGATAGATATTTGTGCATCCTTGTTTTATTCTGTATCCATACCATTAATTCTACATATCTAGTTGCATGCCATGTCATATTAATTCATATTACTGTTACATTAGTACCCCATGATTGATAATGTGCATCTTACATAGTCATGGAGTTGTAGATGTATCCTCTGATAGATATTTGTGCATCCATGCTTTTACCGTACATCCGTACTGTTATCTTGATTCGATACTTGCTACATTCTACTGTTAGGCACCCATTTGATATACTGTGCACTACTTGACATGACCTGATACACCACTACCTGACATGTTTCTTGATCCTATTTCTAATGCCGACCATCCTGACATGTTGTCCCGATCGACATATCCTATTGTCTGTATAGACAAACCTGTTCTTGCTTGATCCTGTGTTGGCATTAACTTCAGATTTATCAATACCTGACTTGAACATATAACTTGGGGGTATGGAGAAATCAATGATGAAACCTGACTTGTAACTAGACAGTTTGATACTTATACTGATCAGTTTTACGAGCTAGGCCAGCCCCGGGATGATGCCGCTGACATCATTCGTCTGTACATGTTACCTGTTTACTGCCTATCGGCACGTCACGGATTCATCCCGAGAATCTTGACCGTGGTCCTGGGCATGCACGTGATACTATTGAGTTACATCGATGATTCATCAAATTGATTTCACAGACTTGAGAGTTGTTAACCCAGTAGCATAGTTTAGTTTCACCGCTGCACTTCACATATACTGTTACACTTCACTGTTCTATATCCCTGCTCGCTTATTACATTCATGTTACCTTTTTATAATTCATGCCTGCATTCCTGTTACCTCCTGTTTATATTATTGTTGATATTATGACGCACTGACGTCTGGGTTCTGCATGGCCCAAATCCTTTACCCTTGACGCAGGTCGAGCAGGCGTACTTTAGTCGATAGGCCGAGCAGTGAGGACCTGTTAGTATTCTAGTTTAGTTTAGTTTCCTTTTAGCATTTTTTTTTATTTCTTGATGTGAGCCCGTATTTGGGACGTACATTCCAGATTGTTATTGTTTATTGGATCTATTGCTTCCGCATATTATTTCTTGACTCGTTTATTCTATCTCATGGACATGTACTAGATAGTTTATTTTATTTCTACTGTTCTTGATATCTATAGACAGCCGTAATATGACTGTGGAGGGATGTTTCCTAGCCATAGGTAGTATGGTTGGCTCTGTCACGTGCCGATCTTAGCGCACTCTGGGAAGCGGGGCGTGACAGGGTTTGTTTGGTATCAAAGACATAGGATTTAGGTTAATCGGGTTTGATTCTTTTGTAGTTGGGTATTGGTCCCAATACACGAATCCAGATACCCGTAATTAGGAGCATGTCCTGCCACATTGTTATCGTGATTCTTGAATCATATCTTTCTTTTGACCCTTGTCTTGACGATATGTAAATGACCTTGCATCTCGACTTGAGATCCTTTTGGTTCCCTATTGTTTCTCTCATCCTATTCCTTTGATTCTGATGCTAGGATTTGGGTGACTTAAACGGGGTTATGTGATTGTAACTATGAACTACAGCATGGTTACAGTGCGTTACTCTATTTAAGTAACTTAGAGTTCTAGTCTTGATTCATTTCCTTGTTTTTTTGTCGTCATATTACCTTACTTCTCTCTGTTTCATTGCTTACCAGTTTATGTTTTATCGCAAGCTTAAATCCTGTTTACCGTGCTTATCTTCTTCAGTATCTTAGGTTCAGATGAAGTTGTTTCAGGTATCCTATTTATTCATGATTTTCCCGCATTAGCATTATTCGATTCCGGTGCATCCCATTGTTTTATGTCGTCCAAGGTTATTGCTTCACACTTGATTGCTTGCACGGACCTGTCTAGTTGTTGGGACATACACACTGGGAACGGGAAGATCATATCTAGTAGTGAGTGCAAGGATTGTTCAGTGGTTATCTGCGGACGAGAGTTATCTGCAGATTTCTTTGTGATCAATACTGGCAGTTATGATGTTGTCTTGGGAATGGATTTTCTTGGCACTCTCCATGCTCACATTGATTCTAGGGTAAAGAAAGTGATTTTCCAGATTCTCGGACATCCGAAGTTTGTTTTCGCTGGAGGAAGCAGTTCTCTCGGGCTAGTCAAGTTTAGGGCTAGGCCGACAAGCGCCATTCTTTCGTCAATGGAGGTTGATAAGGAGGATGAGCCAGCTGTAGTTCAAAAGTTGATGGACATGTTTGAGGAAATCTCAGGTTTACGACCAAAATGAGATGTGGAGTTTGCGATCGATCTTGTTCCTGGTGCAGCGCCAATCTCAAAGGCGTACTATCTAATGGCACCAGTGGAGTTGGAAGAAGTCAAGAAGCAGGTTACTGAATTGCTAGAGAAGGGTTGGATTCGAAGCAATAATTCACCTTGGGGATCTCCAGTTCTTCTAGTCAAGAAGAAAGATGGCACAAGGAGGATGTGCATCGATTCTCGAGAATTAAACCGGGTGACTATTAAGAACAAATACCCGATCCCTCGCATTGGTGAATTATTCGAGCAACACAGTGGCACGAAGGTATTCTCGAAGCTGGATTTGCGGTCCATATATCATCAAGTTCGAGTTAAATCAGAGGATATTTGCAAAACTGCGTTCCGAACTCGATATGGACATTACGAGTATTTAGTGATGCCATTCGGAGTCACGAATGCACCGGCGATATTTATGGACTTGATAAACCGAATCTTTTCATCGTTCTTGGACCAGTTTATTGTGGTGTTTAACGATGATATTCTGGTCTACTCGAGGAGCCCAGAAGAGCATGCAGAACACTTGAAGATCGCACTACAGACATTGAGGCAAGAAAGATTATATGCGAAGATAAGTAAGTGCGAGTTATGGCTTGAAGAAGTGAAGTTTTTAGGGCACGTCGTATCCAGAGATGGAATCGCCGTGGACCCTGAGAAGATTGTAGCAGTTCAAGATTGGCCATTTTCGAAGAAAGTAGCGGAGATCAGAAGTTTTCTGGGACTTGCGTGTTACTACAGAAGGTTCGTGGAGAATTTTGCTAGTTTGGCTGAGCCTTTGACTAATCTTACGCGCAAAGAAGTACTGTTCATATGGACGAATAAATGTGAGTCAGCTTTTAAGGCATTGAAGCAAAGGTTGATAACCGCTCTTATTTTGACCGTACCAGACGGTTCCGGAGGATTGGTGATTCATAGCGACGCATCTGGGAAAGGATTGGGATGTGTTTTGAAGCATTAGAGAAGGTTAATACTATCCGAAATCACATGAAGGCGGCACAGGATCGACAGAAGAGTTGGGCCGATACATCGAGAAGACCTATAGAGTTCGCTGTTGGTGATCTTGTATTCTTAAAGATATCACCGACTGGAGGAGTGATTTGTTTTGGGAGTCGATGCAAGCTTAGTCCTCGATTTGTGAAGCCTTTCGAGATTATGGAACGTGTTGGAGAAGTGGCTTATCGATTGGCGTTACCATAATCTTGGCGAATGTTCATGACGTGTTTCATGTATCTCAACTCCGTAAGTATGTTCAAGATGAAACACACGTGCTTGATCATTCGGAGCTGACTGTAAGAGAGGATTTGACCTTCGAGGAACGACCGATGTCGATTGTTGATCGAAGAGAAAAGGTCATTGGGAACAAGGTTATCCCTCTCGTACTTGTTTCTTGGGGAAATCGCTCGCACGGAGAATCGACTTGGGAACGAGAAGACGAGATTCGACAAAAGTTTCCAGATCTCTTCCTGTAGTTTCATGTTTGTTTATCTTTTCTTGTCCTGGAATTTCGAGGAAGAAATTATTTTTGTAGTTGGGTATAATGTAACACCCTAGTTCATTTATACCAGTTCTAGTTCAAGTATTTCTTTATTTATGGTATTTTCTTGATTTATTGTGTTTTGGGTGCGAATGGTGTATTTGACATTTGTATTTGCATCCGAACCGACCCGCTTGCTTGAAACCCGTCTTGATTCCTATTTATTGTTTATCCTGGCTCATTATATAGATCCGTGCGCTTTCATTATTTGTACATTGCATACTCGCATTATTTCTAGAATCTGAATTTTTTTTAATATAACCTTTAAAATATTTTAAAAATATATTGCATGACCCGAATGATACTCCTAATCCTGTCGTAGCATCCGCGCATCTTGTTCTCCTCCCGTTCAGTGAAACGGACCTATTTGGATGGCTACGTGCACGTGCGTGCATCCGTTCTTGGGGGTATGTTTTTTCGTTACCCGGATATCCTATTTTAGTTTTGGTCGACACGTATATTTTCCATATTTTAAAACTGGATTTTTAGACCCGACCCGGACGTGTTTTGGACTATTTTTGTATTAGCCAAATATTAAATATTATATTTTATACGGTTAACAAAATCCCTAACTAAATAATCTTTTAAAATTTTTAATAAATCTTATTTTTAACTGCACAGTTCATTCCTTCTCCCTCTCTCTCTCTCTTTCTCTCTCTTTCCGTCTCTCTCTCTCTCTCTCTCTTCCTTATTCCTCTCGATCTCCTCTCGATCTCCCTCCTCTAGTGGTGAGCGAGATCCCCTCACCTCCCTTCTCTCCCTTAGCGTCACCCTCCTTCAACCTTCTTTTTTTAAAAAAAAAACCATGCACCGCCACGAGAAGGAGATCCCTACGATGAACCCTAACCCTAGCCTTCGCCCATCTCGTCGCCGCCTTCTCACCGACCTCACCTCCGATCCATCCCTCACCTCGTAGACCACCTTCGTCTCTCCTTCTCCCCTCACTCTCCCTCCCGAGCTCGAATCCCTGCACAGTATCCCAACGAAGAACCGTCGCTGCAACCTCGCCTGAACCCTCGTCGGCGGAGCTCCGACCCTAACGACCTCGCACCCTCATCACTGCTTCCTCTCCACCTTTCTCCACTCCTCTTCTCGCCGTCTTTTTCCCCGACACCATCTCCGACGAACCCTGCACACCTCAAGAACCCAAGTACCAGACCCCTGCACACCTCACCACTGACGACCTCGTCGTCGCCTCCTCATCCCCTTGCTTCCACCATCACCTCACCTTCTCTCCCCTCTCTGCAAACCATCACCACCCGACACCACCTTAAACCCGAATGCAAACCTCACCTGACCCTAAGAAACCCGCTGTCCATTGCCTTGACGTCGAACCTCGTCAGAAAACCCATTGCCGACGTTTCCCCTCGCTTCGCCTCTGCTCCAGAGCACCAAACCCCAGTGCAACCTTCATATCTTCTCTTTCTTCTTCTTCTTCTTCTTTAATTCTTGATTCCTCATTTTTCCGGTGATCACCGCCGGAGCCGTGCCATCGCAGATGACCCAGGCGATCCAGTGAACGTCCCTTGCTTACGTGATTACCCTCTTACCTTGCCTGGACCCGTCCCGCATTCCGTGTGTGCGTTGTGACTATTTACCAACGTCGGACGTGCTGTACGCATCCGTCTGCGACCCGTTCAGGCAAGTTTATCTTGCTACATGCCATGTTATTATATTTGCATCCATATTAATAATAATATCACATATTGACTGCATTGTACATCCATATTATTGTTTTACTATTTTTGGATATCCGTATGCATTCATATCATTAACTGCATATCTAGTCGCATGCAAGTTTATCTTGCTACATGCTATGTTATTATATTTGCATCCATATTATTAATAATATCACATGTTGACTGCATTGTACATCTATATTATTGTTTTACTGTTTTCGGATATCCGTATGCATCCATATCATTAATTACATATCTAGTTGCATGCAAGTTTATCTTGCTACACTCCATGTTATATATTTTGCATCCATATGAATAAAAATATCACATGTTGATTGCATTGTACATCCGTATTAATGTTTACTGTTTTCGGATACCCGTGTGCATCCATATCATTTATTATATATGTAGCTGCATCTACAGATCATATTATTTCATGTTACTGTTGTATTAGTACCCCATTCTTGATAATATGCATCCTATATAGTCATGGAGCTGTAGATGTAACCCCTGAGAGATATTTGTGCATCCTTGTTTTATTCTGTATCCATACCATTAATTATATATATCTAGTTGCATGCTATGTCATATTAGTTCATATTACTGTTACATTAGTACCCAATGCTTGATAATGTGCATTCTACGTATTCATGGAGTTGTAGATGTAATCTCTGATAGATATTTTTGCATCCATACTTTTACCGTACATCCGTACTGTTGCCGTGATTCGATACTTTCTACATTCTACTGTTAGGCACCCATTTGATACACTGTGCACTACTTGACATGACCTGATACACAATTGCCTGACATGTTACCTGATCCTGTTTCTAATGCCGACAATCCTAAGTGTTGTCCCGATGGACATATCCTGTTTTCTGTATAGACAAACCTGTTCCTGCTTGATCCTGTGTTGGCATTAGCTTCAGATTTATCAATACCTGACTTGAACACATAACTTGGGGGTATGGGGAAATCATTGGTGAAACCTGACTTGTAACTCGACAGTTCGATGCTTATACTGATCAGTTTTACGGGCAAGGCCAGCCCCGGGATGCTGCTGCTGACATCATTCGTCTATACATGTTACCTGTTTACTGCCTAGCGGCACGTCTTGGATTCAGCCCTAGAGTCTTGACCGTAGTCCCGGGCATGCACGGTATACTATTGAGTTACATCGACAATTCATCAAATTGATTTCACAGACTTTAGAGTAGTTAACCCAGTAGCACAGTTTAGTTTCACTGCTGCACTTCACATATATTGTTACACTTCACTGTTCTATATCCCTACTTATTTATTACATTCATGTTACCTTTTTATAATCCATGCTTGCATTCCTGTTACCCACTATTTATATTATTGTTGATATTATGACGCACTGACGTCTGGGTTCTGCATGGCCCAGATCCTTTACCCTTGACGCAGGCCGAGCAGGAGTACTTCAGTCGACAGGCCGAGCAGTGAGGACCTGTTAGTATTCCAGTATAGTTTAGTTCCCTTTAAGCATTTTCTTATTTCCTGATGTGAGCTCGTATTTGGGATGTACATTCCAGATTGTTATTATTTATTGGATCTATTGTTTCCGCATATTATTTCTTGACTCGTTTATCCTGGCTCATGGACATGTACTAGATAGTTTATTTTATTTCTACTATTCTTGATATCTATAGACAGCCGTAATGTGATTGTGGAGGGATGTTTCCTAGCCACAGGTAGCATGGTTGGCTCTATCACGTGCCAATCTTAGCGCACTCTGGGAAACAGGGCATGACAGATTTAGAAGTATACGTGTATATGACTCTATCAGAGGATTGTCTTAGTCAGTGGGAGCAGCGGATAGTGTGCAAGTTTCTTAAGTCTATTTGTAGACTATAGCAGGCATATCGGAGGTGGATCATCTTTTTTTGATGCAACAGTCAAAGTTTTTGACTTCGTCAAAATAAGAGATGAACCCGCTATTTGTAAGAAAGCTGTAGGGAGTATTGTTAGATTCTGCATACTGATGTGGATAACATACTCTTGGTAGGAAATGATATTCCTACACTACGATTCAGTCAAACATTGGTTGTCACTGTTTCTTATATACATCATTGATTCTGGGGACTAGGTCTATAGATTTTGATATAGTATTGGATTTGGGATTATCCTAATTCAGGTATAATGACATCATTCTAAAGTGGTTTAGAATGGATGACTCCTAGTAAGGTTAATCATGTGATTTCATATACCAGACCAGTGATTTCATATACCAGACCAGTAATTTCATTCACACTTGGTGTAGTAAGCAGACAATAATCCAATCCTGGAGAAACATAGGAAGAAGTGGAGAACATATGAGATGTTCTTGGTGTATGGTAATGACAGCCTCCTTAGAGAGGCGATTACCGATTCCATTTTCCGTAGTGACAAGGATGACAGAGTATCTTTCGTGAGTCATTAGTTTACCCTCTTATGAGGAGCAGTATATTGGAAAGGTTCCAAGCAGGATACTGGGTAGTCAAGGCGCTGGATGCTGATTGTGAATCAGTAGAGGATACATCCAATGTATTTGTCTGGATAAATAAGTTTATTTGTGAACAAGACCCCATCGGATATCCAAACAGTATTCTAAGGAAAGTATTGTTAGTTATGTATATGCCCTAGAGGCCATTATTGTACATATGATGTATATTATAATGGATGCTTGGATATATATAGAGAGGACTTTCTTGCTCGATATGATAGTATGCTATCTGGTTTCACTTTGTCTTAACATGTTGACTTGTATTGGTTTACTGTCTTGCTTTCACATGTTGATAAAGCCCTTAGGATATGTACTCGACTACTGGGACTATGATGTAGATCATATTAGTGGGGCCAGGGTAGTCTAAGAGTGCATCATATAACTGTTCCTAGCCGAGAGTGTATCGAGACAGGGCATCGATACTCCAGAGTAGACTAGAGTATACGCATCTTGACCCATATGATGGGCAATGGATGATCCCATATCCAGTGGTGTTTGACATCAAATATGTTGTAAGGGTGCTTAGTGGAGACTGGGTACACTGAACGAACTCGCCGAGAACTCCAAGATGGTATTATACCTATCGTCAAATAGCAGTTCTCTGGTGACACTAGTAAAAGTTAGTCTGTAGACCCGAGATCGTCATAGTGTGTTGTGTGATTCCTACTATGCTTTGATTTCCATCTTATCACGTTCAAGAGAACATGCAAAATGGTGGCTTTTGGGTACAGTCCCGAATCACATGGAGGCAATGAGCGTTAGGAGGGGTTTCGTCTCTCCCGGTATTGGGGGTTGATGTTGCTCTGTGTTCGATTGGCTATAACTGGAAGTCCCTGGCCAGGCTGATATGGAGATTTACTGGTAAGTGATATCAGTAGTTTCTCGACCCATTATGAGCCTCATATCGACATGACTTATCGGTTACTAGGGTATGACGTTAACCACCCCAAGACTGGATATGTGACATATCAGACGAAGAGACCGGACTATGCGGTAGTGTTACTGATTGGATTCACAGGAGTATGCACAGGCTTGCATGTTGATCTTCTGATCGCTCAATACCCGGATGGCTTTTACGTTTAGCAGACCGCTTGCAGCTTGTGGGTGTTTGATATGATCATCACCTACTGCCGGTGTATTGACGAGTCTTTAGAGTCCTACACAGAAGTTTCCTGGCTCAGGCGAAACGGAGTAGGAGAACATATGTGATATGTGCGGGACCGAGATTAATACGATATGTGATACCGTATTTGATTCTCACGATATGTGATATCGGCCGGGTATATGTGATATAGCTGGGTTATCGGATCAGGTGTTGATTCGATAAAATGATACATATTATATTAGTAGGTTATACGTAATATAGCCGGGTTATTAAATCAAGTGTTGATTTAATAATTTAATGTATAATTATATATGTGATATATTACATTACATTAACTAATATATGCTTACTTAAATGATTTTTTTTCTCACTTGATGATACATTGATATATACGTGATATATGTTAATTGTATTATTTTCTTTTGTTACAAAATATTATATATATAATATATAATATTGTAATAAAAGGCTCAGTTGTTGTTGTTGTTGTTGTATATATAATATTGTAACATGTTAGGGTTACAAATGCAACTAGGGTTCATTAGTTAAACCATGATTAGGGTTAAGATTAGGTTAATTATTTTGTTTAATTCTTAATGATCAATTAAGTCATGGATAAGCTTTGAAGAAGCTTCATGATGTGTTGACTTAGTTCACCCTCTTTAGATATTTATCAAGATATTTGTTAACCTTACCCTAACCGTAACCCATTGTCAACTCTCTACAAGGGTTAAGCATGACATGCTTAACCCTTGGTTGCATTTTCTAACCTCAACAATAATCCATTCTTTCATCACTTGAGCTTCTTCTTCTTCTTCATTGATTTTGCTCTCTTGATTTTATTCTTGTGATGAAAATAGTAAGAAATAGAAAACTAAAGTGGGCAAAATTCCTACTTCATCATCCTCATCTATTCTAACCACTTATATTAGGGTATTTACTTCACTAATACCTCATTAGTGAAGTAATAACTTGGGTTTGTGATTCCTCAAGGTAGATCATCTTTGATTGTGAAGATTACTAGCAAGCATGCATCATTCACTTCATGGAGCCTCTCAAGAGTTTGGGAGCATGATGATCGCAGCGAAGGGACCTCAACTCGGAGCTTATGAAGCGAAGGAATGGACTACAAAGGTTATAATCCCTAACTCTTAGAAGTAAAGTAGTTTACTTGTTTATTGATAACCCTAATTCTCTAGTAAAGATCCTTGCTTAGGTTGTTTAGCACTTGAAAATTTTAAATTTGGCATTTTTGATGCCTTGTAGAACCTTGTTCTGGTGTCTAAGAACCTTACAGTGGTATCAGAGCCTAGCTAGAGCATTAAGAGTTGCGTAGACGACGTTAAAAGTCCGATCGAACCCCGAAAACCCAAATTATACCCCCTCTCTGGAAATTTTTCAAAAAGTTGGATTTTTCTATGTTAAAAATATTCAGAAAATCATGCCGGGAATTCTATGGACACACCTAAAGAATGAAACCCTAACTCGTCTATGTGAGCGCGGATCCACGGCCAAAACATGGTTTTGGCGGCGGATCCGAGGCGTCACTTAAGAGGCTTGAGTCGGGCCCTTTAGCTGTTGGTCCATAGCTACTGGGGCATGCTTCTGGGCATTTTTAATTATGCTTAAGAGTTGAGATCTCTGGGAATTTTAGGAATTCATTGATTCGATCGAATTATTTAACGTCGTCTATCTTTCTGTAATCAGATACAATAATTGGAATCTATAAATTTGTTTATTGCGTGTAAATCTAACATTTCGGTCTCGGGTGTAATCGGAAATCTTGTTGAATTATCCGACTATTTTGAAAAGGTGTTTTCATGGGTGAGACCTAAATGTGAGCTTTACATTGTTGGACATGAAATTTTTGATATGTGATATCTCCGGTTTGTGTTACCTAAGGGCAGTTACGATTCTAATTGTTGTAGTTTTTCATTTCTTTTCTACGACCGTAAGTGTAATATGTGGTGTATCGCCGATTTCGTTGGTATACATCAACGACAATCGGGGTACGCATACTTGCTTACGTTGATGACATGTGATATTATGTGTTGCTGTGATATGTTATATTGGATCGTCGTGTTTTGAATAGCCGGGGGTTTTATGTGAAATGAGGGTTTTTATTTTCATTCATATAAAATTCATTGTATGTAATATTCTTTTATTGGGGTACTTCCGGGTTGAGGATGATGTCACCATTCTATATTATTTACTTTTCCGCATTAGGATAGACCCAGGTGGGGAGCACAAGTAACCGGGTTCTAGGGTTCAGTGGGAGGCCGTCTCGAGGAGTCGAGACCGGGTCTCCTAACCCTAGAATTGGTAGGGTTGCATGTCGCTCTCGTAGGGGTCTAGGGATGTAGGTTTGGCTATTCATCGCGACCGTAGAATCCATGTTTTATACAAGCTTAAAATAAAATGCGGACCTCCTCGAATATCCAATATTTCACATGTTATCTTCTGCTGCATTATTCTGTGATAAGATCATATTACTGCCTGAGATGAATAATTTATTATTATATATGAGATATATAGTAGACGTTGCTTATATTTTATACCCGTGCTAGTCCCATCCCCGTATGCCGTTAGTTAAGTAACCTAACGATGCATAACGGAACATTGTGGCGAATCCAGATGACATAAGCATATGTTGTATTTTCGTTTCTTCTGTGATGCTTAGGAAGCATAAATGATGGGAATTCATTAATGAGATTAATGAAAGAAAAAGAAACCTAAAAGATGTTGTAGAATCAAATTTTCAAAAAGGGTAGCTCTAGTTTTTGCTTTGCATAGAGGTATTCCTTGTAGAATATCCAGCACCGTATTCGATAAGGAAAGAGCCGAGATCCATTCATCGGGAGTGACCTATTTAGCGAAACTAGCAGATGCTACAACTCATTCGGTTTTGTTATTGATTGCTTTTATACTTCTTTCTTTGCATAGCTGTATTTGTGAAATATTCTGCACCTTATTCGATAAGGAAAGAGCCAAGATCCCTTCACCAGGAGTGAGCTCTTTAGCAAAACTAGAAAAAGCCTAAAAAACACTCCTTTTCAAAATCACTTGTTTCTACAATGATATCAAGTTCATTACGTGAAAGGTTTTCTGAAAAACCTGTCGTAGCCCTCCGTCATTTCAGATAAGTCCTACTTAGTATTCGTGCTACGTTTGTTGACTATGTTAAGGCGTAGTGTGCGGTAGCTAATTAGTGTTTATCTGCTAAAGCACGAGATGCGATTGGATTAGGATAGTCATACGACTTTGTTGACTATGTTAAGGGTCGTGCGGGTGGGTTTAATTCAATCAGGAAATGACGGGTTGAACTTGGCTAGCAATTATGATTTGTTGACCATGTTAAGGTCATAAGTTGCTAGGGGCGAAAACTATTATCGGGAATTTCAAGTGTTGAATTTTGCAATGAGATTGCATACCTTCTATTAGATAGTTGGATCCCGATACCCACTGCGAGTAAGAGTTACTCCTGGGAGAGTTTTACACATGACAATTGGTCGATCAAGTAGGTGTCTAGAAAGGTGTTAACGGTGTTATGCCTCTGGGAAAACGAGATTTATTTTAATTAGGTTCGTGCGAAAGCACGGGGAACCTCTCTCAAAGTACTAACACTGGCCTGGCTGAAAGATTGACGAACTTGTAAAAGTGTAATTAATCACGGCTAATCTTACCTTTTAGGGTTTGGAAGAAGATTTGATAAAAACCAGTGGGAGCCATCCTGATTAAATAAGATAATAACCAATCTAATCTTGCAAGAGCATACGCTAAAGTGTTTTCTTCTCTCTTTCTCCAGGTAGCGACCATATCAGGCCTTAATCAAGATAATAATATGGATGTATTGACCGAACCCGCTTATTATACTGAGCAGGGGAACGTTGGTCCCGTTCTTTCTTATAAATGTTATAAGACTAAGTAGGGAATAGTGACATATCCGGATTCTCACGCCGCCCAAACGAAGAATAAGCATGTTGATGCATCTTCTTCGGGTGTGTTTGTTATCGAGAACTGTTTCTCAGTTCACTCTACGTCCTGGGTATTAGATACCGGATCAGGATCCCATATATGTAATATATTACATGAGCTACGGAAAGGCAGAGAACTGGGAATGGGTGATCATTCCATAAGAGTAGGGAATGGTGCAAATGTTGCAGCCAAAGCAGTTGGCGAATATCACCTTGTGTTGCCAAATGGTAATACATTGATTCTGAACAAATGCTATTACATTCCGACCCTGATATGCAATCTTATATCAGTTTCTTTATTGAGTAAAGAAGGATATAATTTTGTGGTACGGTATAATGTTATGAACATCTACCTGAATCAAAAGTTGATTGGATCAGGATCGTTAAATAATGGCATATACGTTCTAAACCAAACTACAGTCCTTAATGTACAAAACACAAACATGAGGAAGAGTTCAGAAATGAACGAATCTTTCTTGTGGCATTATAGACTGGGTCATATCAATGCGACACGACTAGCTAAGTTGCATATGGATAGATATTCGAATCCGTTCAATTTTTCATCTTATGACACTTGCCAGTCATGTCTCAAAGGAAAAATGACCAAAACTCCGTTCAGTGGATACAGAGAATGAGTTAAGGAACTCCTGGGACCGATACATAGTGATGTATGCGGTCTCATGTCTACACATGCTAGGAATGGTTCCTCGTACTTCATTACATTCACTGACGATCTCTCAAGTTACAGACATGTGTTCCTGCTGAAACACAAGTCAGAAGCTTTTGAGAGATTAAGAGAATATAAGAATGAAGTTGAGAACCAAACGGGTAAAAGTATTAAAATCCTTCGATCTGATCGAGGAAGAGAATACATGAGCAATAACTTCCTGGACTATCTAAAAGAGAATGGGATTCTCTCTCAGCTTACTCCTCCATATACACCACAGCACAATGGTGTATCGGAACGGAGGAATCACACCCTATTAGATATGGTGCGCTCTATGATGAGCACCACTGAGTTACCTATTTCCTTTTTGGGCTATGCGCTTGAGACAGCAGCATACCTATTGAATCAAGTTCTATCTAAATCTGTACCTACCACACCATATGAGATATGGAGTGGGAAGAGACCATATCTTAAACGAGTTAAGATATAGGGTTGTTCGGCCTGTGTCAAAAGGCGAAATCCGGACAAACTCGAGGCACGATCAGTTCTCTGCAAGTTTGTGGGATATACAAAGAATTCTTATGGATATTTTTTCTACCACAATGAGGAGTAAAAGGTGTTTGTTGCTCAACATGCCACCTTTTTAGAAAAGGAATTTCTTGCAAAAGAAATTAGTGGTGAAGAGGTAGAGCTGGAAGAAGTTCCAGCAGCACAAACTGCAACTGAAGATTTAGTGGAACCAGAAGATTCAATAGTTCCCGACGAACCCCAACCTCTCCGCCGATCTAGTAGGGTTCCTCGCCCACCTGAGAGATACTATGGTTTTCTCATCGATAGTGGAAGCGAGGACTGCATCATGGAAGATGATGACCCAACTAGCTTCGAGCATGCCATCACAAGTAGTGACTCTGTGAAATGGCTGGATGCAATGCGATCTGAGATGGAGTCCATGTACACTAACAAAGTATGGACTTTGGAAGTTGCTCCTGAAGGGGTAAAACCCATTGGGAGCAAATGGATCTTCAAGAAGAAACTTGGTGTAGATGGAAAAGTTTAGACTTTCAAAGCTAGACTTGTTGCATAGGGTTTTCGTCAACGACCAGGTGTAGATTATGATGAAACCTATTCTCCAGTGGCTATGCTTAAGTCCATCCAGATCCAACTTGTCATTGATGCATACCATGACTACGAAATCTGGCAAATGGATGTTAAGACCGTCTTTCTAAATGGTGATTTAGAGGAGTGCGTGTACATGACTCAGCCAGAGGGCTTCGTGGACAGTGGGAGCAGCGGAAACGTGTGCAAACTGCTTAAATCTATCTATGGGTTAAAGCAGGCATCGCGGAGTTGGAACATCTGTTTTGATGTTGTAGTCAAAGAGTTTGGCTTCATCAAAAACAAAGATGAACCTTGTATTTACAAGAAGGTTGCAGAGAGTAAGGTTGTCTTCCTCGTATTGTTCGTGGATGACATACTCTTGATAAGAAATGATGTTCCTATGCTGCACTCGGTCAAGCTCTTCTTATCACATAGATTCTCAATGAAAGATCTAGGTGATGCCTCCTGCATTTGTTGGAGATAGTGCCCTCAGAGTCAATTATTGGATCACAGGCACGTGATTGTAATGATTGAGAGAGGACCTATCCAGGTAGGACAGTCTTACTCGAGATGATAGTATGCTATCTTGTTTACCTTTATCATCGTGTACTGCTTTAGGTGACCTTACAGGTCGCTATTACATGCTGATAGAGCCCTAGGATTCTTGCTCGACTGCCAGCAGTATGAGGGCGATCATATACGTGAGAGCTGGTAGTCTATAAGCACATCCTTAAAAGGTCCCTAGTCGTGGGAGTTTCGAGACAGGGCATCGATTCTCCAGAGTAGACTGGTGTATACAGTCGAGACCCCGACGAGGGGCGGTGGCCGGTCTCGCAAGCCACTGGTGTCAGTTGGTTCACCTAAGATGTATACAGGTGCTCATTGGGTTATGAGTACACCGGACAGGACTCGCCGGGAACATGCTGGTTGGTCTTATACTTGAAGTCAGATAGCAGTTCCCTGATGACATGTGTACAGGTTAGTTCATCGACCTGGGGATCGTCATTTGTCTCGTGTGAGTTCCACTGTACTTTGATTACTACCCTACCACGCTCAAAGGAGACGTGTAAACTGGTTTTAGTTGGGTACAGTCTCGAACCACATGGAGGCAGTGAGCGTATCTTCAGGGGTTCGTCTCTCCCGGTATTGGGGTGAGGTCGCGCTGTGTCTAGGAGAGCCATTACACGAAGTCCTTGGCCAAGGCAGGAGATTTACTGGTAGATATTCCAGTAGTATCTCAGGGTGTTCTGGGCTTCACTCCGACACGACTTGTACCGCTTTTGGGGGTCAGACTTTTACCAACCCCCTAGGCCCGCCATGCGATGCTCATAGACGAACGGACCGGACTGTACGGATATTGTCACTGACAGGCTCAGTAGGGTGTCAGGATGAGTTCGCTCATCGACGTCCCTTTTGGTCAATAGCTGGTGGCCCGTCACGTATTGGCTTATACCTCTGACGTGCTAGTGGTTAAATCCACAGCCATAGTATTGACGAGTCTTTAGAGTCCATCACACTTTCAATTACTCAAGCTTTCGAGCGAAACGCTGTAGAAGCCGTATGGAGATATGGCAGGGTTCGATCAGATACGTGCGGTATTGCACGGATCAGGATCGGACGGTTAGTACTGGAGGCCGTATGGATATATGGCTGGGTTCGATCAGATACGTGCGGTATTGCACGGATCATGATCGGACGGATATTACTAGCCGGGTTTGGTTTAAGTCGGATCCTAGTTTGATACAGTGTAGATTTTGTCTCTTTGCATTTGTGTTCAGTGGGAATACAAATGCGGGCATGTATATGCAGTATCGGGGTTTTCCTGTAATTCATCACGGGATCAGTTTTCAGTAGTTGCCAGTTTGCATTCCATTCCGGCCGGTTTTCCTTTGATCCTTCGCGGCCGGACTTTCTGATGGAGGGTGTTATTTGCAAGTTTGTAAATAACACATAGTGGAGTGGTTTCTTGCATATGGATTGATTATGATAGCATCTTTTGATACCATTCTTTTCTATCATCATTTTCTTGCTTTATGTTGATTTGAAATGGATTTGATTTAGTGTGACATGGTTATCATTTGCTTTCGATGTGGTCACCCTCCATCTTTTACTACACTCACCTCCCTTCATGTTTTGTTGATTCCTCCACCATTTGATATGAGAGGCCGGCCACACTTATTAGGAGAGGAGAAATGAGAGAGTTTCATTTTGTGGGTGTAGACTTGATCATCTCATTTTTCCCTTGCTAGAAAATTGAAAGCACCAATTTTCCTTAAACTCTCCCTCCATCCTCCATGGCAACAAAACCCTAAAGAGACATGGACTCTACACTATTCTACAGCAAATCTTGGGCACGTCGACTTGCCAGCTTCGTGCCCGAGTTGCCTCGGTATAGAGGCGGGAGCCCGTAAAAGATGCAGACGATGTGGTGCCCTTCCGGCAAGGAGGCGACGATCGGAGTTTCCGCGGGAGATCAGGACGACGACGAGAAGACCGGAGGACTCGGATCACTCGGTATATCTCTTTCCCATCTTGTAGTTAGCTAGGACTAGTTTAATGGCCCGATCCGGGTGTTTTGTGCGCGGTGGTGCCGGTTTGCTAGTTTGCAAAATTAAAGTTTTTCGCTTCCGCATTTGGCGTCGGATTGACGGCCGAGGCGCCGCCGTGCACTTACAGCATTTTGGGGATTAGGATCTATAAAGATAGATTTAAGGGGATACTGGGATTGTCCCAATCCAGGTACATTGACACCATACTAAAGAGGTTTAGTATGGAAGAATCCAACTGTGGGAATTTACCCACGATCTCTGGACCCACTCTCTCCAAAGAGATGTCTCCCAAGACTGATTTGGAAAGAGCTCGCATGCAAGGATACCCTATACTTCGGCAGCAGGCTCTATCATGTACGCGATGCTATGTTCCAGACCCGATGTAGCATACTCACTAAGTGTAGTGAGTAGGTATCAAGCAGATCCAGAAGAGAGTCACTGGACAGCTGTGAAGAACATTCTCAAGTACTTGAGAAGGACTAAGGAGATGTTCTTGGTGTATGGTAATGGAGAACTCCAGGTGGAGTCCTTTACCAATTCAAGCTTCTAAAGTGATAAGGACGACTGTAAGTCTCAATCGGGATTTGTCTTTACCCTCAATAGAGGGGCGGTTTGTTGGAAGAGTTCCAAACAGGAAACCGTGGCAGACTCGACGATGCAGGCTGAATACATCGCTGCCAACGATGCTGCCAAAGAGGCTGTCTGGATAAAGAAGTTCATCACTGAACTTGGAGTGGTTCCATCCATTGAGCATCCAATACCTTTTTATTGTGATAACAATGGAGCTGTGGCTTTGGCCAAGGAACCCAGGTCCCATCAGAGATCCAGGCATATTCTGAGGCGGTATCACCTGATCGGGGAGATAGTTGATCGCCGCGAGATCGAGGTCAGGAGAGTTGACACGAAGGACAACACTGTGGATCCACTCACGAAGGCCATACCCCAGATACATTTTGAGAGACTCTTCGGGTTGTTGGGTATGAGATACTACAATAGCCGGCCTTAGTGGAAGTGGAAGATTGTTAGTTATGTATATGCCCTAGAGGCCATTATTGTACATATGATGTATATTATAGTGGATGCTTGGATATATATAGAGAGGACTTTCTTACTCGATATGATAATATGCTATCTGGTTTCACTTTGTCTTAACATGTTGACTTGTATTGGTTTACTGTCTTGCTTTCACATGTTGATAAAGCCCTTAGGATATGTACTCGACTACTGGGACTATGATGTAGATCATTCTAGTGGGGACAAGGTAGTCTAAGAGTAAATCCTATAACTGTTCCTAGTCGAGGGTTTATCGAGACAGGGCATCGATACTCCAGAGTAGACTAGCATATACACATCTTGACCCATATGATGGGCGATGGATGATCCCATATCCATTGGTGTTTGACATCAAAGATGGTGTACGGGTGCTCAGTGGAGACTGGGTACACGGAACGGACTCGCTGAGAACTCCTAGATGGTATTATACATATCTCAGATAGCAGTTCTCCGGTGACACTAGTAAAGGTTAGTCTGTAGACCCAAGATCGTTATAGAGTCTTGTGTGATTCCCACTGTGCTTTGATTTCCATCTTACCACGTTCAAGAGGACATGCAAAACGGTGGCTTTTGGGTACAGTCCCGAATCACATGGAGGCAATGAGCGATAAGAGGGGTTTCGTCTCTCCCGGTATTGGGGGTTGATGTTGCGCTGTGTTCGATTAGCTATAACTTGAAGTCCCTGGCCAGAGCTGATATGGAGATTTCTGGTTAGTATTATCAGTAGTTTCTCGACCCGTTATGAGCCTCATATCGAAACGACTTATCGGTTACTGGGGTCTGACGTTAAGCACCCCTAGACTGGATATGTGACATATCAGACGAAGAGACCGGACTGTACGGTAGTGTTACTGATTGGATTCACAGGAGTATGTAAAGGCTTGCTTGTTAATTTTCTGATCGCTCAATACCCGTGTGGCTGTTACGTTTATCTGACCGCTTGCAGCTTATGGGTGTTTGATGTTATCATCACCTACTGCCGGTGTATTGACGAGTCTTTAGCGTCCTACACAGAGGTTTCCTGGCTCAGGCGAAATGGAGTAGGAGCTCATATGTGATATGTGCAGGACCGAGATTAATACGATATGTGATACCGTATTTGATTCTCACGATATGTGATATCGGACGGGTATATGTGATATAGCCGGGTTATCGAATCAAGTGTTGATTCGATAAAATGATACATATTATATTAGTCGGTTATATATAATATAGCCGGGTTATTAAATAAGTGTTGATTTAATAATTTAATATATAATTATATATGTGATATATTACATTACATTAACTAAAATAAACTCACTTAAATGATTCTTTTTCTCACTTGATTATACATTGATATATATATATATATATATATATGATATATGTTAATTGTATTATTTCCTTTTGTTACAAAATATTATATATGCGATATATAATATTGTAACATGTTAGTGTTACAAATGCAACTAGGGTTCATGAGTTAAACCAAGATTAGGGTTGAGATTAGGTTAATTAATTTGGTTAATTCTTAATGATGGATTAAGTCATGGATAAGCTTTGAAGAAGCTTCATGATGTGCTGACTTAGTCCACCCTCTTTAGATATTTATCAAGATATTTGTTAACCTTACCCTAACCCTAATTCATGGTCAACTCTCTACAAGGGTTAAGCACGACATGCTTAACCCTTTGTTGCATTTTCTAACCTCAACAATAATTCATTCTTTCATCACTTGAGATTATTCTTCTTCATCATTGATTTTGCTCTCTTGATTTTATTCTTGTGATGAAAATAGTGAGAAATAGAAAACTAAAGTGAGCAAAATTCCTACTTCATCATTCTCATCTATTCTAGCCATTTAGATTAGAGCGTTTACTTCACTAATACCTCATTAGTGAAGTAATAGCTTGGGTTTGTGATTCCTCAAGATAGATCATCATTGATTATGAAGATTACTATCAAGCATGTATCATTCACTTCATGGAGCCTCTCAAGAGTTCGGGAGCATGATGATCGCAGCGAAGGGACCTCAACTTGGCGCTTATGAAGTGAAGGAATGGACTACAAAGATTGTAATCTCTAACTCTTAGATGTAAAGTAGTTTACTTGTTCATTGATAACCATAATTCTCTAGTAAAGATCCTTGCTTAGGTTGTTTTGGCACTTGAAAATTTTAAATTTGGCATGTTTGATGCCTTGTAGAACCTTGTTCTAGTGCCTAAGAACCTTACAAGTATCACTCATTTTGGGAGATAGTTGATCTCCGTTAAGTTGAGATTCAGAGAGATACAGATAGAAACATTATAGCGGTTCCACTCACTGAGGCTATTTCTCGGACACAGTTAGCGAAACTGTTAGTACAGAAGTTGGGTATGCAGTAGCACATGAGATGTGTGCATGCGATACCGGAATAATTTGCCTTGAGTGTAAGTGGGAGATTGTTGGATATAGGTGCCCTAAAGGCAATTATCGTAATTGCGGGAATGCAATTACTGAATTCGAGGAGGGCCTATACCAAGAACAGTCTTACATGAGATGATAGTGTGCTATCTAGTATGTCGTTATCTGTCATGTGAATACTTGTTTCTAGTTATCGCGTTTCTCTAATACATGAGATAAAGCCCATAGGATATTTGCTTAACTACGAGGATTATGATAAGGATCATACTAGTAGGTCCTGATAGTTTATAAGCACATCCTCAAATGTCCCTAATCGTAGGAGTATCGAGACTGGGAACTGGTACTCCAGTTTAGACTAGTGTATACGTTTCATGACCCTCTACGGGGCAATGGATGATCCCATAGCCACTGGTGTTTGACACTAATGATTGTACACATGTGCTCATTGGATGAGTTACACTGGACGGTCTCACCGAGAACTCCTAGATGGTATTATACCGATGTCAGATAGCAGTTCTCTGGTGACATAAGTACAGGGTAGTCCCTAGATCTGAAATCGCCACAGTGTCTTGTGTGTGTTCCCACTGTACTTATATTACTACTTTACCATGGCTCTATTGAGTCGTGCAAACACGTTTTAGTTAGGTACAGTCCCGAAGCACATGGAGGCAGTGAGCGGTTGAAGGAATTCATCACTCCCATTATTGGGAGTCGATATCGCATGGTTCAGGACACGACTATAACTTAAAGTCCGTGGCCATGGCATCAGAGATAAACTGGTAAGTTTTACTAGTTGTATCTCTTAGGTTATGAGTCCTCTGTCAGCATGACTTATTAGGTTATTAGGGGTCTGACAGATTCCGCTCCATAGACCCGATATGTGATATTCTTTAATGAAGAGACCGGAATGTACGGTGACTGTAACTTATAGACTTTGTTGGGTCCGGATGAGTTCGCTCGTCGACCTGCCTTTATCTTGCTCATACCTGGGTAGCCGTTACGTACAGCTAGTGCCACTGACGAGCTTGTCGGTTAACCCTAAAGTGAGTTGAATCTGAAAGTGTTTCAGATTCAATCGGATACGATCTTTTATAACCTACTGTCAGCATATTGACATATCTTTAGAGTAGTGCAATGAAAGTGCCTGCCTGGGCAAAACGCGATATGACGTATGTTTAGGGATACGTACATGAGTTCGATAAAACATGTATATTGGATATACGTGTTCAATCGGATGACTGTTATACTAGCCGGTTTCAAAGCCGGAATACCAAGTCAAGTGTTGACTTGATAACCATATTAATAATATGGTTTCTAATATAGTGTATATGAAACACACTCTCTACAGTATATGATACTGAGAAGATATTGATCGCATTTCGTGTATGTGATACATGATGTGTACGTGTATAGGATACATGTACTAATACTTATTTGATATATATATATATATATATATATATATTTGATATATATATTAGATCCCACAATTCTAAATTATTTAGAAATAAATATACAAATATATACATATATGTGTGCATGTGTGTAAATGTATATATATATATATATATATATATATATATATATATATTAATGTATGTATAATTATTAGTTATTTTATATACTTAATTAGATGGTGGGGCCCACCCTCTCTCTTGTGTGTTGACACACACATGAAATAGAGTAAGAGAGAGGGGCGTGTGTCATATTAAACATGACATGTTTATGAAATGGGAGATAATTCATTTTTTCTTTTCAACAGAAGCCATGAAAAAATACCAACTTCTTCTTCCTCACAAAAATAAACAAGATCTCAAACTCTTAAAAATGGAAAATGTTGCCATGGTGAGATATTGTTAAAAGTAGAGAGTACCCATAATTCGTATCGACTTCCTCCACACCTAGCAAGCCTCTGGAGGAAGTCTCTCCGCCCGGTGACGGAGTTGGAGCTCGGGCAGCCTGCTTTCAACGCGGATCATCTACGGCGAGGCATTCGGTATGCAGGCAGGTTCAGGAGCTCACGAAGTTTAGACGGGGTCTTCCAGGATCAGCCGGACACGCTACAAAAGTTGTAGAACCTCTGAACTCTTCCTTTTGCTCTTTACATTTAGCTAAAAACTAGTGCGTGGACGATTTTTGGCGTACGGCCGATCGTGCTCCAACGGAATTTTTGTTTTTCGACCAGTCCCACTTCCGCTGCGTGCACGCGTAGGGCGTGCCCGGCCTTACACTTTCTCATCCTAACTTGATGTAAAATTTCATCAAGATAGGGAATGATACATCCCGCATTGATGCACTTCCAAATTGACGTGCACACCTCAAATCGGATCGCACCCCAAATTAGGTGCATTCTATGTCACCATCATTCACTCTGCCATGTAACAAATACATGTGCACATAAGATGGATGATGGACCGAAATGTCCCTAAACTAATATTCGTCCCAAAAAGAGAATGTTGGACCGTGATGTCCCTAAACTAAAATAATTGAGCACATATACTCATTTGTTTCTAAGTTGATCTTAGTCTCAAATATGGCTAACGATCCTTAGATCAAACCCAAATATCCTATGAGCCAAAGGACCTCATTTATATGAGATCTGCATCCTAAGTTCAATCCCGTTGGAAAACCAAGCCACCAACGTGGACCCCGTCAAGTTGAATTCTTGACCTAAACCCAAATCTCAAATATACGAATTTCGACTAATCTGCGCCCTACGGGGGAGGACATAAATTAGTCTCCGTATACAATCCACAGGCCACCTTAACAAACAAAAAAACATACGACACGAAGTGAACTGCTGGAGAAGGAGAAAGTGGTAAATTAGTCACCGTAATTAAATGCAGGGGCTTGCACCTGCAGGGAAGAGCGTCCCCACAATAAAAAAAACCCTCACAAATGAGGGGGAATCTGATGAAGTCTGCTACAATGGTCCTGTCTATCCAAACCTCCGATATACGGTGCCATAAATCAACTTGGTATCTTCAGAGAGGTGGATAGATAAGTCCAAATAGCATCTGCCCCCAAATTCATGGTAGATGTCCCAACATCTCGGTCCGGTTTTTTGGTGGTGAATAGGCACCTTATCAGATGGATGTGATACTTCGTAATTCTCACCTTGGCGGGAGAGAATCTCGATCGTTGGGGGAATTTTCGTTGAGGCTATAAATAGAGGAGCCTTAGCCCCCTCTTAGGCACTACTGTCCATTTGCTTTTAGTTGTCTCCTCCTTTTCCCTTTTTTCTTTGTCCAATCTTCGCGGTCTATTGTCTTCTGATGGCCGGCAATACGTACAACATCCGAGATATCATAACACACAATAAATTCTACCATTACGACTTTGACAGTTTCGAGGTGACGTTCGAGGCTGTGATATGTCATCTGGAGCGTCATTATGGACGGTTACTCCCATGCAGATCTTCTCTCCAGTAGGTGGTCATCTACACGATCTAGACATCCTCCCCCAGCTTTTTCAGGGCATTGTCCCAACAACTACTGGAGGAGGCCGTCGATAAGATGCACACGGCCTACGGGGTGGGCCTGATCTCGAAGAGCAGGCGAAACCGCTCGATAGATATCCTGCGCCAATCTTTCCAACAGAGGTTGATCATAGCTTCATGCTCGACAGCGGGAGTCCCAGACGGAACCATAGCTACTCGGGTCCACGGGCATAGGTAGAGGGAGCAATGTGATACTTCCTGAGCTCGGCTGTCGGATCTCTGCTTTGAGTACCACAATCAATGCTTTCAAGATCTTCCTCCCCCTTTTTTTTGGTTTGCGGGTGTTCTGTCACGGACAGAGGAGATGATAGCGACAAGGTGACGGCGACAAGGCGAATTCATCGGCTGTGAGGTGACGGCGAGGTGGGTGATGGGTTCTGGTATGATCCGGGGATAGAGTAGAGGCGGTAGATGAGTGCATGGTGGTAGTTTGGGGTTGCCGGGAGATGAGAGGAGGTGACGGGGTGCTATGGTTGTAATCGGGTCCCGGCGATGAGGTCGGAGGGTTGGGGTGTTGGGTTCTCGGCTGTGGAAGTTTTGGGTTAGGGGATTGTGGTTGTTAGGGAAAGGATGAGGTGGTAGAGGTGATGGAGGTGAAGCAGAGGAGGTGAGGACGAGAGGGGGCGGTGATGAGAGGGCGGCGATGACATGGGGTGACGAGGGCATGGGTTAGGGTTTGGTGTCGAGGACGTGAAGAAGAAAACAAGGACGAGAGAGAGAGAGTGTGTGTGTGTGTGTGTTGATTTATTATTATTATTATTATTATTATTATTATATATATATATATATTAAAGAGAGAGAAGGGGAGAAAGAGTGACGAGAGATTTTATGATAATTAATATATTATATATTATATATAACAGTTTATATTATTAGTTTTAGAAAATATTATATATATATATTGTGGGATTTTACAGATAATATCAGATTACTCTGAATCTTACCTGTATCCCCTAAAAAATCTAGGTTTTCAATATGGAGAATATGCATAATAATTTAAACCATAATGCGATATCCGGTAAATAAAACCATATACCCTAAATACGGATCTACGTAATCAATTAATCTGTCTGTCTAACTCTTTAGGATATTATCATGATAGATGGGCGCAACCACATGATATGGGGTACTATAGCATGCAAGGCTAGATAAGAAAATATATTATTTGATTTTAGTTTGTATTTTAAAAAGATATGTGGATTCTAAAATATATTATATATGTATATAAAATCTATAATTGCATGTATACTCTGTACTAGAAAATATTTGATGTAATCTCAAACCATGATGGGTTTCTAAACATGCAGGTCAGGTCGGATAATGACTACTACTCCTTGAATCATTTGCAACCCAATAGCAAAAAAAATAAAAGAATTATAAAGAAAGACTTAAAATACCAAATTATATTGTATAAATATACTAGGTTGTTACATTATACCCAACTACAAAAGAATTTCGTCATCGAAATTCCCGGAACAAGAAAAGTCAAGAAGATACGGATCTAAGAAAAGAGATGATGATACTTTTTTCGAATCTTGTCTTCACGTTCCCAAGTAGATTCTCCGTGCGAATGATTCCCCCCTGAAACAAGTAATAGTGAGTAACTTTGTTCTTGAGGACTTTTTCTCGTCGATCCACAATCGCCATTGGTCGCTCTTCATATATTAAATCCTCCCTTACTGTCAGTTCTGAGTGATCTAGGACGTGCGTCTCATCTCTAACATACTTACAGAGTTGAGATACATAAAACATGTCATGAACATCAGCCAAGGATGGTGGTAAAACCAAGCAATAAGCTACCTCTCCAACACACTCGATAATACCGAAAGGCCCCACGAATCGAAGACTAAGCTTACCTCGACTACCAAATCGTATTACTCCTCTGGTCGGTAATATATTTTAGAATACAAGATCACTAACTGCGAACTCCAGAGGCCTTCGTCCAGTATCAGCCCAACTTTTCTGTCGATCTTGTGCCACCTTCATATGATTTCAGATCACGTTAACCTTATCCACCGTTTGTACAATAAGATCCAGTCACAATAATCTTCTTTCTCCAACATCATCCCAACAGATAGACGAGCGACACTTACGACCGTATAATACTTCAAATGGAGCTATATGTACAGTCGCCTAAAAACTGTTATTGTATGAAACTCCACTAAGTGCAAATGATCCTCCCATGAACCCTTGAAATCTAACATGCATGCTCTCAACATATTTCAAGAGTTTGGATCGTTCTTTTAGACTGGCCATCCAACTGAGGATGATAGGTTGTGATAAATTTCAAGCGAGTTCCCAAGCATTCCTGTAGACTCCTCCAAATGTGCGATAAAAATCGAGTATCGCGATCCGAAACAATGCTCACGGGTACTCCATGCAATCTCATAATCTCTTGCATGTACGCTCTGCCAAAGCCTCCGTCGACTGACCAACTCGAAATGGTATAAAATGAGCTACCTTGGTCAATCGATCAACAATCACCCAAACTATATTATTGCCTTTTAGACTCCATGGTAATTCTGTCACGAAATCCATGGTTATATGTTCCTACTTTCATTGAAGAATCGGAAGTGGTTGCAACAAACCGGCTACCTTTTGATATTCAGCCTTGACTTACTGACACACCAAGAACTTCGATACATAGTGAGAAATCTTACTTTTCATGCCTTCCTACCAGAAATGTTGTCGCAGATTACTCTACATCTTTGTGCCTCCCGGATGTTCGGAATACGCGGAACTATGATCCTCCTTCATGAATTCTTCATGAACATCTCCTTTAGGCACACATAAACGACTACCATATCATAATGAACTATCTTCATGAATTAACAAGTCTGTTCAAAGTCACGGTTCTACTTGTCCTCGAAACTTTTGCAATCTTGGCTCATGCGACTGTGCTGCTTTAATGTTATCGATCAAGAATGACTGTACTTGCAACTGCATCAACTGTCCCGAAAAATTCGGTAGTAAAATCTCCAACTCGGACCTTTGAATACCAGCTATAATCTTCTTCTGTGCATTCAACATCCGTATCGCTGGCAACCGACTTAAAGCGTCCGGCACTATATTAAGTTTTCTCGGACGATACTTTAGGTCAAGATCATAGTCAGCCATCAACTCTAACCATCTACGCTGCTTCCTGTTGAGCTCCTTCTGTCTGAACACATACTTTAGGTTATTGTGATCCGTAAAAACTTTAACTCTTTTTCCCAATAAGTAGTGTCTAGCGCGAAGATCACTGCCGCTAGCTCTAAGTCATAAGTTGGGTAGTTCTTCTCATGAGTCATCAATTGTCTCGACGCATAGGCTATGACCTTACCATGCTGAGTCAGAACACATCCTAAACCTTTCGCAGATGCGTCGCTGAGAATAACTTGTCCTCCAGAACCATCTTGCACTGTCAGGATAGGAGCGGCTGTCAATCATTGCTTCAGCACTTCAAAAGCTGACGCACATTTCTCAGTCCAAATGAGCGGTACCTCCTTTCGTGTTAGCTTGGCCAATGGCTCTTCTATTCGAGCGAAGTTCTCCACAAACCTTCTATAATATCCGCCAAGCCCACGAAAACTTCTGATCTCTCCTAGGTTCTTTGGAATTGGCCAATCATAAACAGCTGCAATCTTTTCAGGGTCAACGGAAAATCCATCTCCGGATACAAAATGACCTAAGAACTTCACTTCTTCGAGCCAAAACTCGCACTTGCTCATCCTAGCATATAACTTTTCTTGTCTCAACTTCTGCAGTGCGATTCTCAAGTATTCTGCATGCTCTTCTTTGCTCCTCGAATAGACCAGAATATCATCAATAAACACCACTACAAACTGGTCTAGATACGGTGAAAAGATTTTGTTCATCAAGTTCATAAATATTGCTGGTGCGTTAGTAACTCCAAATGGCATCACTAAGTACCCGTAATGTCCATATCGAGTTCGGAACACTGTCTTGCAAATATCTTCTGATTTCATCCAAACTTGATGATATTCGGATCGCAAGTCTAACTTTGAGAATACCTTCGCACCTCTAAGTTGATCGAATAATTTGCCGATGTGAGGGATTGGATACTTGTTCTTAATAGTCACCCGATTTAATTCTTGATAATCGATGCACATCCATCGTGTGCCATCCTTCTTCTTGACTAGAAGAACTGGAGCTCCACATAGTGAACCGCTGCTATGAATCCATCCCTTATTTATCAATTCGGTAACTTGTTTTTTACCTCTTCCAGTTCCACCGGTGACATCGGATAGAAGCCTTTGAAATCAGCACTGCTCCAGGAATAAGATCAATCGGGAACTTCACATCTCGTTTTGGCGGTAAACCCTAGATGTTCTTGAACACATCCATGAAATCCCGAACTGTTATCAGCGCTTAAACTTGTTTATGAACTTCACCTTTCAGTAAACGGTTTCCTTCATCATGAATTTGCAAGTTCGTTCTAAGAATTATGGGTTATCAGCCAACTACACTTCCATAATGCCACTCTGATAAACTGCGGGTTCGTCAGAATTTCTTCAATCAAACATCTTACATCCGATCGGCCTTGAAGCAGTCTGTACCATCTCTCGCTAGGGTTGATCTCGAACTATTGCAATCATCATATGTTCTCATGTGTTTCTCCTTGTTCTCCGAAATGCAGACGGATTGGTTCTTACGGGATGAGAGGAAAGATATAAAGTGGTTGTTGGATTCAATCTCGCGATAAGATATAAAATCATAAGCAATGACGCTGATAGGAAACAAGGTAATACGATGACCATAAGTCAAGAAAATGAATCAAAATAGGACTCCCGATTACATAAATAGATTACTGCATTGTAACCATGTCGCGGTACATAGTTACAACTACATAACTCCATTCAAGTCTCCCAAATTCTACTATCGGAATCGAAGGAATAAGAAGGGAGAAACAATAAGGAACCAAAAGGATTTCAAGCCAAGATGAAATATCATTTCCATATCGTTAAGATAAAAGAGTAAAGGGAAAAATAAGATTCAAGAATTTGAATGACAAGACAATAATGTTGCAGGACATATTCCTAAAATTCTGGATCTTAAGGACAATGTATTGGGTATCATACCCAACTACAAAATGAACCAAGCTCCATCTAACTTAAAACCTATAGTTCTGATACCAAACAAACCCTGTCATGCCCCGCTTCCCAAGATAAGTAACTACGGCACGTGACAGAGCCGGCCATGTTACCTGTGGCAAGGAATCATCCCTCCACAGTCACATTACGACTGTCAATCAGATATCAAGAACAGAAAAAAATATCTAGCTAACACATGTCCATCTGCCACAATAAATAAAATCAAGAAAAGGCATAAAGTGGAAACGAATCAAGATTCAAATAAAAACAATAACATCTGAATCACATCCCAATATGGGCTCACATCAATAGAAATAAAACTGCTGGAATAAATAAAATAAGTGTCTCTAAACTAAACATCTAGCTCCTCACTGATCGGCTTGATTGCTAAGGTACTCTTGATCTTCCTGTGATAAAGTTAGTGGAACTGGGCCATGCAAGACTCAGGCGTCGGTGCGTCATAAATACCACAATAATAGTAATAACCAGGATATGATGCTATAATTAAACATGAATATAAATGATAAAAACAGATATAAACAGTGAAATATATGTATGTGATGTGTATCCTAAAGTCCGTGGTTCTAGGTTATTTATTCTACAAGTCTTTGAAATCAATTAATGTAATTCTCATCGTAACTCAACAGTATATATCCCATTCATTTCCCACGGGACCTAGGTACAATATATCCCGTTCATTCCTCACGGTACCACGGTATAATAGAAAATGATTATTCTGTCACGTCCGGAATCACAGCAAACAATAATAATATCCTCTTGAATTACATTTCGGTTACATTCTTGATTTCCCCTTTTGCCCTAAGGTTCTGTGTTCAAGTCAGGTATTGAAGATATAAATCTAATGCCAACACAGGATCAATCAGGTACAGGTTTTGTTTATACAGATAATATGTCACGTCCATTAGAACAACAATCAGGATTATTGGCATTAGCAGTAAGTTCCAAGTAACAAGTCGATAGTGTGTCGTGAACATGCCATGCACTGTATATTAATCAGAAACAGATACCAATATAAAACTGTAATCAATATCGAACCACAATTACTGCCAGGATGCATATGTATCTATCTATAATAACCGTTATACGTCCATTACCGTGTATATGATGCCATCTAGATAACATATTGAAATGATATAGTAGTATGATAATATCGTGATGTTCTGGCATGCAACTAGATAAACTATTATCAGTACGGAAACAGACGGATGCTATAAAAATGGAAACCGGTAATTTCTGCTGAATAGTAAAAATTATGCACTATAACTTATAAAATAAATATTGATATAATAAAATAGCATGTCGCAAGTTTAGAACTTGCCTGATCGAATCTCACGTTGAGATACGGTTGTCACGTTCCGACGTTGAAATAAAGTCACGACGCAAAACTTCTGCTTGCATGACTGGACCTAGCTGAGCAGCTGTGTGACGTGGTGACCGGGTTAGATGATGACGGTGACTAGGTCGTTTGGATCGTCGGCGACATGCGCAACTTCTATGAGACGGCCGGAAAAAGAAAAGAAAAGAAAGAAGAAGAAGAAGAAGAAGATGATGATGATGAAGAAGAGAAGGTCATTATGGTTTGCAGGTGTTGTATCGAAGACAGAGGAAATGGTTGCGACAAGGTGATGACGACGAGGCGAAGTCGTCGGTTGCGAGGTGACGGTGAGGTGAGTGATGGGTTCTGGTGTGATCAGGGAATGGAGCAGAGGCGGTAGATGAGTGCGTGGTGGTGGTCTGGGGTTGCCGGGAGACGAGAAGAGGTGACAAGGTGCTAGGGTGGTGGTCGAGTCCCGGCGACGAGGTCGAAGGGAAGGGGTGTTGGGTTCTCAGCTGTGGAAGTTCTAGATTAGGGGTTTAGGGTTGTCGTCGAAAGGAGGAGGAGGTGTAGGTGATGGAGGTGAGGCAGAGGAGATGAGGACGAGAGGGGGGCAGTGATGAGATGGTGGAGAGAACGAGGGGTGACGAAAGCGTGGGTAATGGTTCGGTGTCGAGGACGTGAAGAAGATAATGAGGAAGAGAGAGTGCGTGTGTGTTGATTTATTATATATTATATAAGATATATATATATATATATATATATATATATATATATTATTGACCGAGAGACAAGGAGATAGAGACAAGAGATTTTATGATAATTAATATATTATATATTATATATAACAGTTTATATTATTAGTTTTAGAAAATATTATATATATATATATATTGTGGGATTTTACAGATAATATCAGATTCCTCCGAATCTAACCCGTATCCCTTAAAAAATCTACCTTTTCAATATGTATAATATGTGTAAGAATTTAAACCATAATTTGATATCCGGTAAATAAAAACATATACCCCCAAATAAAGATCTACGTACATACACGCAGCGATCAATTAATCTGTTTGTCAAACTCTTTAGGATACTATCGTGATAGATGGGTGCAACCATATGATATGGGGTACTATGGCATGCAAGGCTAGATAAGAAAATATATTATTTGAGTTTAGTTTGTATTTTAAAAAGATATGTAGATTCTAAAATATATTATATATGTATATAAAATCTAGATTTGCATGGATACTCTATACTAGTAAATATTTGATGTAATCTGGAACCATGATGGGTTTCTCAACATGCAGGTTGGGTCGGATAACGACTATTACTACTTAAATCATTCACAACCCAATAGCAAAAAAAATAAATGAATTATAAAGAAAGACTTAAAATACCAAATTATATTGTATAAACGTACTAGGGTATTGCACACTCTCTCTTTCTTCTTCTCTCCCTCTCATGCTCGTTCTCCTTACCCCCGAGCAACCCCACACCACCTGTCACGACCCGCAGGGTACGGAACGAGACTGGCAGTTAAGTTACGAATGTCTCAAGGCGTCCGTAAAATAAGTAAGCCAAAGCTCAGAAATCAAAACCAAATAAGCAGAAGAGTGGAGGAAAAACCAATAAATTGAAAGCGAATTTATCAAATAAGTCATATCAAGCCTTTTTAAAAGCAATGTCCATTTTTCCTGAAAATTTTGGCAGAGTCTCCTTTGTAAAAACAGGCCCCCAAAATGGGTACAACAAGAATATAAATGAATACAACAAATAAGGCATCCCAAGCGGGAGCTAGCTCCTCGCCACACGAAGGTCACAAATCCCACGCAATATAAATCAGCAGTATGCAAAATAAGTATAAAAAGGCATAAGTAAGAAGCAACATGTCGGCTCAAGTGAGCGCGACCCAAAGAACAATATACAAGCCCAAAAATCTCACTGTCTCGCCTCTAAGTCAATATACAACAGCACTGGTAGATACAGTAGATGGAGTACACTAGATACAATGAATGTACAAGGTGGAAGACAAAATAAACATATAACCCACCTACGAGAAAAAACCTCGAGTCCGGGCAAAGTAAGCAAAAGAAGCTAGTGCGCCCGCTGCTACTATGCTGACGGAGCGGACCTGCAAAAAGACTGTGGCGCAACGGGGGTGAGTTGCCAACTCGTGAGTAATAAATAACATCTATAGAGGCTATCGCAAGTATGCACACAAGCATCATAGCATCTATACTACAGGTATGGAAGGATATATTAGCAGGTATGTATGCAACATGAATGTACTATCAGGTATGTATGCAATATGAATCAATTCATGATCTGAATGTGTAAGTATAAGAAATCATATTTTCTTTTAAGAATCTCTTTTGAAATATCATCACAATACCAATGGAATCAACAAGAATCCTTGTCCAGCATCGACACCTCAAAACTGTCTCAATCTCATGTATCCATATTATAGTATCTCTGGCCTCAGCCGTCCGACTGACCCATCTCAAATATCTATATCTCAACATCTCGTGGCCACGGTCGGTAACCTCTGGATATCCGCCGTGCAAAAAAATCACCAGTAGGTAGTCCATCCCTTGCCAGGCTCATCATCAGCAACACGAGCTTCTTGCCCCGGGTACCTTACCGGGCCCACCATGTACCCGGGACGGTTCATCCAACTCCTCGAAACGGGTCTCGAAAACCACAACAAACTCATGGTGGACGACACTTACATCACTAGAAAACCGCAATTTTCATATTTTTAAAAAGGTAATAAGTTTTAGCGATTTTGCGGTTTTCCCACAAGTCCAGAAATATCATAAATCTCAAGAAATCCTCATAAGTGTATATGTCAATGATAATGAATGCATATGGTATCACTAATCAAATTGCAATGTATGATTAATAGACTAGGCATGAACAAATGATATAATGATATACGTGCACATGAATAGTGATTCTACAATTTTATTTTAAGGATTTATTGCAATAGTACAGGTTTAAGTATCAAATATGGTGACAATATTCTAGATTATAAGTTATCTAGTGTCGTGGCATGACAATTACCAAGGCGTGTGTGTACGCATGAATAGTGCTCGTGCTGCATATAAAAACCCTGGCAATGGTGCAGGTGTCCTATAGAATGGATTCGCATATGTATGCCAAAATAAAGCATGGATGTAGTTACTAATATCACTAGAAATCTTTAACTACTTAAACTATCGGGCGACCTGCGCCATCCAAATGATAGTCCCCCGGAGATGTTACATCTACTCACCGGAAATCCCCAGCTAGCTATGTCCAATCACCACCTTTCCTTTCCGTGCCGCGTCCGAAATCTCCGCGACCGATCCTGGAATTTGCACCAAAACAAAACATATGGTTACATATCATGAAACGACGCAAATCCCAAACGAAAATATCAACGTTCACAAGCTAGGCACAACGTGCACAAGGTGCGCGGATCACAAACGGAAATCGCAAAAACTAACTAGAATCGTCGTTTTGGGACGCCCGGCAAAACTAAAACCCGATTAACCCAAATTCCGCATGCACACCTCCTAAATTTTGTAGGAGATGCCAACAATATCATCAAGATCTCATAAATCAATCACCACAATATTTTACGAAAACCTAGTATGCATGAAAGCTAGAAAATTGGCACAAACATCGCGGATTTGCGACGAAAAGACTACAATCAAGCTTGAACAACCAACCACACTACAAGCAATCTACAACCCTCACATAACCCACATGCAATTCTTCAAATTCCCCTTTTTCCATACATACACCTCTTCTTGATTTTTCATACTTAGCAAAATCCAACCGAAACTATACATGACAACACCAAATTAACACTAATTTGAAGCCCACATAAATAAAGTAGCCTCATTAACTTAGTTTAGCAAACAACTAGATAACAAAATAGGTTTAATTAATCAAATAATAGTGTGCTAAAAACCCTAGTTTAAAACAAACTACTCTCTAAAAAAAACTAGATTAGAAATTAACACTAAAACAATTTAATTTAAGGAATTTAACCATAAGATTTCAAATGGGTCAAGATTATACCTCAATTTCTATGGATCTAGCATAGTGATTTACCTCTAAAAATGCCTCCTTTCCATATGTTTTCAACTAATTTAGGCTTGAGAAGAGATAGCACAAGGATTTGTTTTGGTTTTGTGAAGAAATTTGTGGATTTATATGGATTTTTGAGGTGAAATTTGAAGAAAAAGGGAATGAGAATTGGGGAAATTTTTGGGGCTGTTGCTGCTGTGGTTTCGGCTGAGGGAGAGGGGAAAAAGTGAGGGTTTGTTGTGTGCAAAATGTCCAAGTCAACCCCTTACCAAACAAGTACGCCATACCTCTCAAATTAATATATTAAAACCCTTTTAAAAACACTTCATTTCTTTCAAGGTTGAAGTCAAACAAGAGGGAAAGAAAATTCTTGGGCTGCTATGGGTAGGGCCGGCCAAAGGTGTGAGGAGTGAGTGTGAGAGGTTTTACAAAAAAATTCTATGCAAAAAGCCCCCCCACAAGTCCAAAATTGCAAGTTTTAGTTCAAATAATTAAAATTTTAGTTTCCTTCGATTATAACTAATAAGAACTTGAAATAAAATACAAAAAAATTATATTACAAACTAGATTTTAATTAACATGATTCTAAAGAGTAAAATTGGCTCATTTAAATTTGTATTTATCGCTAATTTAATGTATTTTTAACAGCTTAAAATAATATTAAAAATTGAAAAATAGGGAAAAAAATTTAAACGACCAGAATTTTATAAGTAACTCATTAGATACTAAAAACTAGCAATTACCTATCTAATTTAGGTATAATTAGGCGTAAACTGCAAAATAACTAAAAAGACGATTTACGGAAAAATATCAAATTTTCACCGATTTTCGGGAAAACACCAAAACGACTTTTCAAGGAGCTACAATCTTCCCCCCTTAACGAAATTCAGTCCCCGAATTTAAAAATATAGCTACACATACCTTCAAAGAGATGGGGATATTTCTTCCTCATCTCTTCCGCGGTCTCCTAGGTGACCTCCTCGCTGCTAGGGCCACGCCAAAGGACCTTGACGTTCGGTATAACTTTCGATCTCAATTTCTTCACATGCCGATCCAGGATGACCACCGACTGCTCTGCAAAAGAAAGGCCACGCTCTAGCTGGACAGTCGGGTGCTGAATCGCATGCGAAGGCTCGTGAAGGTACTTGCGGAGTATCGAAACATGGAAGACGGGGTGAACATCGGGAAAGCTGGGTGGAAGAGCAAAACGATATGCAACTGCGCCGACACGCTCGAGAATCTCGAAGGGACCCACAAATCTGGGACTGACCTTTCCTTTTTGCCCAAATCTCATCACGCCCTTCATCGGAGAGACCCTCAGAATAACATGATCGCCAACTGCGAACTCTAGCCTGCGACGGCGCCTGTCTGCATACGATTTCTGCCTGCTCTGAGCCGCTCTCATCCGGTCTCGAATCAACTGTATCTTCATCGTCGTCTTCTCAACAAGCCGCGGCCCCAATAAACTACTCTCGCTGAGCTCTGTCCAACAGACGGGCGATCTGCATCTCCTCCCATACAATGCCTCGAAAGGTGCCATCTGAATAGTTTCTTGGAAGCTGTTGTTGTAGGAGAACTCCACTAAGGGTAATGATGATCCCAGCTACCTCCGAAGTCCAAGACGCACGCTCGAAGCATGTCCTCGAGAGTCTGAATAGTCTGCTCTGACTGGCCGTCGGTCTGCGGATGAAATGTTATGCTGAAACTCAAACGGATGCCCAATGCCTCCTGAAGTCTCTGCCATAGTCGGCTGGTAAACTGGGTGCCTCTGTCTAACATGATACACGTCGGGACTCCATGCAGTCGTACAATCTCGTCGATTTAAATCTGGGCATACTGAGCAAAACTGAAAGTGGTCTTCACTGGCAGGAAGTGAGCCGCTTTCGTCAATCGATCCACGATCACCCAAATGGAGTCATACCCTCGACCGGTCCTGGGTAGACCCATAATGAAGTCCATAGAAACCTGCTCCCATTTCTACTCAGGAATGGGCAAAGGCTGCAACTCTCCTGCGGGCCTCTGGTGCTCGTCCTTGACTTTCTGACAAGTCAAGCATCTCGACACAAAATCAGTGACGTCCCTCTTCATCCCGTCCCGTCAAAAGACATATCTCAAATCACGGTACATCTTGGTGGAACCCGGATGAATGTTGTATGTCGATCTATGTGCCTCCTTAAGAACCTCACGTCGTAGTCCCTCAGAATCTGGTATGCATAATCGAGTCCCAAATCGCAGTACTCATGATTATCGATCACGAACTCGGAATCTCTGCCCTGCCTAATCTGCTCCATGATCTCTGAAAGACGCTCATCGCTGGGCTGTGCCTCTCGAATACGGTCAAGTAACTGCGGAGGTGCACGAACATGCGCAAGTTGTCCCCCTATCGGAGTGAACTCGAACTCAACCCGGCTGTCGCATAAAATCTGCCAGTCTGCTGACGACTGCCTCTGTACTGCGTGCAAACAAGATAGACTACCCCCGGGCCTCCGTCTCAAAGCATCCCCACTACATTAGCCTTGCCCAGGTGATACAAAATCTCATAGTCGTAGTGCTTTACTAGTTCCATCCAACGGCGCTGTCTGAGATTCAGGTCTCGCTGCTGAAATATATACTTTAAGCTCTTGTGATCAGTGAATATCTAGCATGGCTCGCCGTATAGGTAATGTCGCCAGATCTTAAGGGCAAAGACCACTGCAGCCATCTCCAAATCGTGAGTGGGGTAGTTCTGTTCATGTTTCTTCAACTGCCGTGAAGCATACGCGATCACCATGTCGTGCTGCATCAATACGCACCCTAGCCCCACTCGTGAAGCGTCGCAATAGACCACAAATCCGCCTGATCCTGAAGGCAATGATAACACCGGCGCCGTAGTCAAACAAGTCCATAGCTGCTGAAAATTATGCTCGCACTCTTCCGTCCAATCGAAAGGAACTCCCTTCCGGGTCAATCCGGTCAAAGGTGCAGCAATACGGGAGAAATCCTGAACGAATCGCCTGTAGTAGCCAGCCAGGCCTAGGAAACTGTGGATCTCCGTAACTGATGTCGGTCTGGGCTACTGCTGAACGGCCTCGATCTTCTTCCGGTCCACACATATGCCATCTCTCGTAATCACGTGACCCAAGAAATCAAAGCTGTCCAACCAGAATGCACACATGGAAAATTTTGCGAAAATCTGGTGCTCGCTCAAAGTCTGCAACGTAATCCGCAAGTGCTGCTCGTGCTCCTCTCGGCTCCGGGAATACACCAAAATATCATCAATGAACACTATGATGAACAAGTCGAGATACGTCCTGAATATACGGTTCATCAAATCCATGAATGCTGCTGGGGCGTTGGTGAGTCCGAACGACATCACCAAACACTCATAGAGGCCGTAGCGCGTGCGGAAAGCTGTCCTCGGTATATCCTCCTGTCGAACTCATAGCTGATGGTATCCTGATCGCAAATCGATCCTCGAGAAATATCCTGCCCCCTGAAGCTGGTCGAACAAATCGTCGATACATGGTAAGGGATACCGGTTCCGTACGGTAACTTTGTTCAGCTGGCGGTAGTCGATACACAAATGCAAACTATCGTCCTTCTTCTTGACAAACAGGACCTGAGCACTCCACGGAGAAACGCTAGGTCGAATAATCCCCTTATCTAACAAATCCTGCAACTTATCCTTCGGCTCTCTAAGCTCCGCCGAGGCCATCCGATAAGGCGGTATGGAAATAGGCCCCGAGCTGGGAATCAAATCAATGCAGAACTCAACATCGCGCTCAGGCGGTAACCCAGGCAGCTCATCAGGGAAACATCAGGGAACTCACAAACAATCGGGACCCGGTCAAAAGGAACCTCTGCAGCTCGAGTATCACAAATATACGCTAAGAATCTCTGACATCCCTTCCACAATAGCTGACCAGCGTGAAGAGAAGAAATCAAGATGGGAAGGGTGACGCTGCGGTCTCCCAGAATAACAAGGACTGGCTCTCCCGGAAAGCTAAATCTGACTGCCTTCTCACGGCAGTCCACTGAAGCATAACAAGTGGCTAGCCAATCCATGCCCAGAAGCACATCAAAGTCCAACATATCGAGGAGAATCAAATCTACTAATGAATTCCTTTCCCCGATACAAACGGAACACAAATGAAACACAAAACGAGCGACAAACGACTCGCCTATCGGAGTAATAACAACAAGCGGCTGATCTAACGACGACGACTCACGGCCCAACATCGGTGCAAAGTGTGTAGATACGTACGAATGTGTGGAACCTGGGTCGAATAATACCCACGCGTCGAAAAAACATACTGGAAAGGTACCTGTCACAACGGCATTGGATGCCTGTGCATCCTGCGGTGTCAAAGCGAAAACTTAAGCCTGCCCCCCACCAATAGCTAGCTGTCCTCGGCCTCGGCCTCCTCGTCCTCTCTGGATTGGACCGCCATGTCCACGGCCTCTGGGTGCATCGAACTGTCATGGAGCATCGCCTGTGGTAGGAAGTAGAGCTCTCTGAGGAGGAGGTAGTGATGGTGGTAAGGTCACACGTGAGACTGTCGCCGCTCCCTGCCGTCTCGCCGGATAGTCTCTGATAAGATGGTGCAGACTCCCGCACCCATAACATCCTGGCGACGCCTGCTGTCCCTGTGGATATGAACCATATAACTGACCCCGTCCAATTCCTCTGCCAGTCCCATCTCTCGGAAAGTGTTTGGCGCGCTGCCTCTGCGACAGCACATCGGTGCGAATCCTCTTCGGCCCAGAAATGGCCGAAGTCGCCGAAATGCATGCCTCCATCCGTAACGCCGTATCCATAGCAGCTGAATAAGTGTCATAGTGCTTGGCGCCAATTGCAAGAAACAGCTAGGTGTCAAGTCCCTGCACGAACCTCTTCACTCTCTTTTCTTCAGTATTCACCAAATACGGAGCATATCTGGACAACTGTGTGAACTGGACATCGTACTCAGACACCGTCATCCCTGGGGTCTTGATCAAAGCTTCAAAACTGCGAGCCCTAGCGTCATGAACGCTCTCTGGAAGGAAACGAGCTAGATATACCGCTGTGAACTCGGCCCAAGTCATAGGAGATAGACCTGCAGCTCGACCTCTCACGATTGACTCCCACCATATCTGCGCGAGGCCCTCTAGACGGAAACTCGCGAGCTCCACCCATCGATCGTCCGAACATCTGAGCGAATGGCAGATCCTGGCTAAACTGTCAAGGAATGTCTGCGGATCCTCTGCTGCATCGGTGCCCGTGAAGACTGGAGGTCTCAGCCTCATGAAATCCTGTAGCGATACTGGGATAGCCACGGTAGTAGTTGTAGGAGCAACTGTCTGGGTAGCAGGCACCATGGTAGTTTGTGATGTGGTAGGTACGTCCTCCGATCTTGGTGCACGACTAGCCGCTACTAAGGATCCCACCATCTATCGTAACTACTGCATACCTCCCATCATCTGTCGTAGCTCCTCCATACCAGACTCTAGCCTATCCATGTAGCCTGGGGAATGCGTATCAGTCTGTCCCTTAGGCGTAGGTATACCACCCTGCTCGGTCCTCGTCTCGGACGAGCCTGCTCGGTCCTCGTCTCGGACGAGCCTGCTCGGATCTTATCTCGGGCGGCAGCCCTCTGCGCTCTCGTAGCCTTCGGCGGCATAGTGGCTGGTACAGGAAACAGGATAATAAGAACAGTGCAATAGAATCATAGGATATACGGAATTGAAGAAGGAATTTCAAGCAAGTATATCCTAAAGTCACTTAGGCGGAGTACCGTATCGAAAGTATGCCGCGGACATACACACGCTACGTTATCCTGCTTAAGTCACTTACTCCATCTACAAAGGTCATCCTACACTCAGAAAGATAAAACATATCGCTCTGATACCAACTTTGTCACGACCCGCAGTGTACGGAATGTGACTGGCACCTAAGTTACGAAAGTCTTAAGGCGTCCGTAAAATAAGTAAGCCAAAGCCCAGAAATCAAAACCAAATAAGCAGAAGACTGGAGGAAAAACCAATAAATTGAAAGCGAATTTATCAAATAAGTCATATCAAGCCTTTTTAAAAGCAATGTCCATTTTTCCCGAAAATTTCGGCAGAGTCTCCTTTGTAAATACTGGCCCCCAAAATGGTTACAACAAGAATATATATGAATACAACAAATAAGGCATCCCCAAGCGGGAGCTAGCTCTTCGCTACAAGGCGGTCACAAATCCCACGCAATATAAATCAGCAGTATGAAAAATGAGCATAAAAAGGCATAAGTAAGAAGCAACATGTCGGCTCAAGTGAGCGCGACCAAAAGAACAATATACAAGCCCAAAATTCTCACTGTCTCGCCTCTAAGTCAATATAAAACAGCACTGGTAGATACAGTAGATGGAATACACTAGATACAATGAATGTACAAGGTGGAAGACAAAATAAACATATAACCCACCTACGAGCAAAAACCTCGAGTCCAAGCAAAGTAGGCAAAAGAAGCTACTGCGCCCGCCGCTACTGTGCTGACGGAGCAGACCTGCAAAAAGACTGTGGCACAACGGGGGTGAGTTGCCAACTCGTGAGTAATAAATAACATCTATAGAGGCTATCGCAAGCATGCACACAAGCATCCTAGCATCTATAATACAGGTATAGCAGGATATACTAGCAGGTATGTATGCAACATGAATGTACTAGCAGGTATGTATGCAATATGAATCAACTTTTGATCTGAATGTGTAAGTATAAGAAATCATATTTTCTTTTAAGAATCTCTTTTAAAATATCATCACAATACCAATGGAATCAACAAGAATCCATGTCCAGCATCGACACCTCAAAACTGTGTCAATCAAATGTATCCATATCATAGTATCTCTGGCCTCAGCCGTCAGGCTGACCCATCTCAAATATCCATATCTCAACATCTCGTGGCCACGGTCGGTATCCTCTACATATCCCGTGCAAAAAAATCACCGGTAGGTAGTCCATCCCCTGCCAGGCTCATCGTCAGCAACACGAGCTTCTTGCCCCGGGGTACCTTACTGGGTCCACCATGTACCCGAAATGGTTCATCCAACTCCTCGAAACGGGTCTCGAAAACCACAACAAACTCATGGTGGACGACACTTACATTACTAGAAAACCGCAATTTTTCATATTTTTAAAAAGGTAATAAGTTTTAGCAATTTTGCGGTTTTCGCCCGAAATCCATAAATATCATAAATCTCAAGAAATCATCATAAGTGCATATGTCAATGATAATGAATGCATATGGTATCACTAATCAAATTGCAATGTATGATTAATAGACTAGGCATGAACAAATGATATAATGATATACGTGCACATGAATAACAATTCTACAATTTTATTTTAAGGATTTATTGCAATAGTACAGGTTTAAGTATCAAATATGGTGGCAATATTCTAGATTATAAGTTATCTACTGTCGTGGCATGGCAATTACCAGGGCGTGTGTGTACGCATGAATAGTGCTCGGGCCGCATATAAAAACCCTGGCAATGGTGCAGGTGTCCTATAGAAAGGGTTCGCATATGTATGTCAAAATAAAGCATGGATGTAGTTACTAATATCACTAGAAATCTTTAACTACTTAAACTATGGGGCAACCTGCGCCATCCAAATGATAGTCCCCCGTAGATGTTACATCTACTCACCGGAAATCCCCAGCTAGCTATGTCCAATCACCGCATTTCCTTCCTGTGCCGCGTCCGAAGTCTCCACGACCGATCCTGGAATTTGCACCAAAACAAAACATAAGGTTACATATCATGAAACGACGCAAACCCCAAACGAAAATATCAACGTTCACATGCTAGGCACAACGTGCACAAGGTGCGCGGAACACACACGGAAATCGAAAAAACTAACTAGAATCGTCGTTTTGGGACGCCCGGCAAAACTAAAACCCGATTAACCCAAATTCCTCATGCACACCTCCTAAATGTCATAGGAGATGCTAACAATATCATCAAGATCTCATAAATCAATCACCACAATATTTTACGAAAACCTAGTAAGCATGAAAGCTAGAAAATTGGCGCAAATATCGCGGATTTGCGACGAAAAGACTACAAGCAAGCTTGAACAACCAACCACACTACAAGAAATCTACAACCCTCACATAACCCACATGCAATGCTTCAAATTCCCCTTTTTCCATACATACACCTCTTCTTGATTTTTCATACTTAGCAAAATCCAACCCAAACTATACATGACAACACCAAATTAACACTAATTTGAAGCCTACATAAATAAAGTAGCCTCATTAACTTAGGTTAGCAAACAACTAGACAACAAAATAGGTTTAATTAATCAAATAATGGTGTGCTAAAAACCCTAGTTTAAAACAAAATACTCTCTAAAAAACAAACTAGATTAGAAATTAACACTAAAACAATTTAATTTAAGGAATTTAACCATAAGATTTTAAATGGGTCAAGATTATACCTCAATTTGTATGGATCTAGCATGGTGATTTGCCTCTTAAAATGCCTCCTTTCCATATGTTTTCAACTAATTTAGGCTTGAGAAGAGATAGCATAAGGATTTTTTTTGGTTTTATGAAGAAATTTGTGGATTTATATGGATTTTTGAGGTGAAATTTGAAGAAAAAGGGAATGAGAATTGGGGAAATTTTTGGGGCTGTTGCTGCTGTGGTTTTGGCTGAGGGAGAGGGGAAAAAGTGAGGGTTTGTTGTGTGCAAAATGTCCAAGTCAACCCCTCACCAAACAAGTACACCATACCTCTCAAATTAATATATTAAAACCCTTTTAAAAACACTTCATTTCTTTCAAGGTTGAAGTTAAACAAGAGGGAAAGAAAATTCTTGGGCTGCTGTGGGTTGGACCGGCCAAGGGAGTGAGGAGTGAGTGTGAGAGGTTTTACAAAAAAATTCTATGCAAAAAGACCCCCCACAAGTCCAAAATTGCAAGTTTTAGTTCAAATAATTAAAATTTTAGTTTCCTTCGATTATAACTAATAAGAACTTGAAATAAAATACAAACAAATTATGTTACAAACTAGATTTTAGTTAACATGATTCTAAAGATTAAAATTAGCCCATTTAAATTTGTATTTATCGCTAATTTAATGTATTTTTAACAGCTTAAAATAATATTAAAATTGAAAAATAGGGAAAAATTTTAAACGACCAGAATTTTATAAGTAACTCATTAGATACTAAAAACTAGCAATTACCTATCCAAATTAGGTATAATTAGGCCTAAACTATAAAATAACTAAAAAGACGATTTACGGAAAAATACCAAATTTTCACCGATTTTCCGGAAAACACCAAAACGACTTTTCAAGGCGCTACACCACCATCATCACCCTCACCTTCGCCCAAGCCACCACCTTCTCGTTCATCACCATCTTCACTCGCGACCCCGACATCATGTCCTAAACCGATCGACCCAACACCGAGAGTCATCATCTTCACCTCTCTCCTATAACCCAGTCCCTAACCGAGACTCCAACTGCTACCGTCACCAGCTCCTCTGCTTCCCAGATCCCCGTCAACCCTCTTTCACCCTCTATTGCCAGCGCCCTTCACCATAATCTTCATCGCCACTTTAACCCAACACCGACCCAACTCCAGCCAAGCCACACTCACGACTTACCCTCGCCGTCGTTGTTTCGCGCCGGTAGGTCCCAACGCCTCCATCACAACCATGACTCCCTCATCATAGATCACCCTCCAGTCGCCATCACCCAATCACCCATCTTGACCATAGCAGTCACCATCTTCTCCATCTTCCCATCGACTAGCACTCAAGCCCCATCGTCATACCATCGTCGCCGTGACCGTCGTCTTAAGAAAGTATGTTACTAGGTCTAAGTTTTAGACGTGATCATGCATCAAGTCGTGTTGTGCTTATCGTTCTGTTCATGTGTTCGTATCTGAGGAAAGTATCTTTATACTTGCTACATGCTAGTTACGGAAAATTCATATCAAGCCGTAATATTTTACTATTATTATCATATCATTTTATATAGATAGTTAAGTACGAATTAGCGTATGAATAAATAAAATTATAATATAACAATTAAATTCATTTCGTAATCGTGCATTTAACTGCTATATAAAGTGTTTCCCTTGTTTAAAGATTACTTTAATAGGGTTAAACTGATATAATGAACTGGTAAGAGACGATTTGATCAATGTCGTCATTTAATGTCATTAACTAGATTAACGATAATAAGTTTTATTAATAATGATCGTTTAATTCATAATAGGCAAGTTCAATTAATACAGTTTAATTTATATAATAATACTTGATAATCTTGATAATACTATTTTAAATACAGTCATACTAATCTACTACACAAGTAATAGTTGATACATCATTTTCGTTACATCATTTATCTCACCTAGATAACTGTTACAACCGTATTTCATTATGACCTGTTTACATGACATTATTACAAATAAGCACTTTATTTAATTGTATACACTATCACTGACATGCGTGTAACCTGCTAGACTATTACTATTTTGTTATCATGTTAATACATGTTACCTGTGATACTTGCCGATACCAACAATCCTGACTTGTTCTCCTGATGGACATGACCTGTTGTCTAGATAGACATAACCTATACTTGCCTGTTCCTATGATGGTATTAGGTAGATATTATTCATACCTAACTTGAAAAACAAAATATGTGGAAATGAGAAAATCAAAAGTGTAACTAAAGTGTAACTTAAAAGGATATTATATGTTTTCATGGTTCCGGGGGGTAACAGAACAGAATCATTCTTGATTCATACATCTTGATCCGTGATCTCGGGGTTAATGGGATATATCTTGGTCCGTGGTCCCGGGGGTAATGGCATATATACTTTTGAGTTACATGGAGGAGTACATTCATTGGTTTCAAATTCCTGTTGGAAAGTTAATCTAGAAACACAGATCTTAGGATAAATGTGGCATGTTTGACTACATATCGCTTGCCTGTTACACTACTTATGACCTCTTTTGTTTATACTTATGATACCTCAATCTTGCATATGGCATCTTATATAACATACTGGTCATATTAGTATTCTATTATCTATGACGCACTGACATATGAGTTTTGCATGGCCCAGATACTTAAATTGAGCACATCAGAATCATGGGTATTTTGACAGGATTATCGATTAATGAGGATCATTCCACTGATATAGTTCTTATTTATGGTTTAGGTATACTCTTATTTCGTTGGATCTTTACTGTTTCCGCTATCGTTTCCTGTTATTGTTTATCGTGGTTATTAGACATGTTTAGAGTTAGATTATTTGTTCTTGATTACTGATTGATAGGCTTAATTTGACTATGAAAAGACATTTCTTTATTTAATTGTATACACTATCACTGACATGCGTGTAACCTGCTAGACTATTACTATTTTGTTATTATGTTAATACATGTTACCTGTGATACATACCGATACCAACAATCCCGACTTGTTCTCATAATAAGGATTCAAGTCGCGGATCGATGTCAGCCGGTCGATCCACGCCAATAAGGATTCAACGATGTTGGGAGGAGGAGCGGAACCGTTCCCTCCTCCGTTACGGAGGACGGGATGGCTCGTGCTAGGATTTTCGTTGCGATGATCACAGGCTATCGAATCGAAGGTAGAAGATCAACTTTTTTTGGGTGGAAAAACAGAGTTCCCACAGACGGCGCCGTCGGAATCTCTCTAAGATATTGTCCTCCGTCGATCTTATGGCTAGCGGGGCTGAACGGTTGTGATGAAGGTTAGGTGTAGATCTCAATGGGTTGTTATGGAAGCCCAACTACCTGCAAAGGAACTCCTGAGTTGGTAAACCGCCGTAGGACGATCAAGTAAGTACCGAGAAATAATTAGGCAGAGTAGCAGCGTATTGGATTAATTTTTTTTACCTGATTCGTCTGGAGGAGGGGTTTATATAGGGGCACATTAGAGCGAGTCGATGCGAGGTTCTCGCCGTTCGTTTTTCCCCTGCGTCATGTTCGCGTTGATGGCGGGATACACCCATTAATGGCGAGATACACTCATTAACGACAAGATATACTAGCATGGGATGCGGGACGTTGAGCGGCGGAGATCTCGTCGTGGCGAGATACTCGGAGCTGTTACGGGGGCGCTCGTGCTTCGTGCTCCAGGCCAAACGGGGACGCTGAGGAATCTTAGCTATAGGATAGGTTGGAGACGAGTAAGGACGTTGAGGAATCTCAGCTATAGGATAGCTGGAGACGAGCCATTGGCTGGCGTTTAGCCGGAGAGGGAACGTACTCCGGAGAGGTCTCCAAAAGGTTGGGTGCAATCTCGTTGGCGAAGCGCCGGGGAATGTCCCTAATAAACCATACTTATTCTAGCTCCATAGCCCTCAGGAATCTAGCGGGCTTGTGTGGATGATATGTCATCTGCTATGTGTCGTGATATGGGGAATTCCGACTTATGAGTATCATCACTCATGGTGATCTAGTTTTGCTTAGGATTTTTTCCCGAGTCATTATCTTATCTTAAGAAGAAGAAATAAAATGAAAAAACATATTCATTGGAAGAAAAAAAAACAACAATGTAAGGGAAGGGAAGAAAAAACAGATAGATAGCAAGTGAATCACATGGGCCTTTTCGCACAATTTTCATATACACAGGCCCTTATTCGTATGAAAGCCTATATATTTATTTTATACATTCTTTTGTACATTGGATAATGAAAAGGTTTTAGATTTAAACAGAAAAAATTTATGTCTGGTTCTATCCACTACCATTATCTCACCAAGGTGTTGATGCGGAAAGTGTCTAATTCATGGGATGGAGGGTCCCACTCCAGTGACTTTTCTTATAAGACGCTTGTTACATATAATGCTGGTAGGAGATATGAGCTGGATTGAAAATGTTGAACTGTTAGATTCATAACATACCAAGTCGACATAGATGAGCTCTTCATGGAACAATCCATAAGGTTTATCGTGAACTTATTCCATTAACATATATGACAATAGATGACCTTATAAGGATGCTTAATTTTTATTTGGTCTCTAATCATAGAACCAACTTAAAATATAGTTGCACTTCTATGAATTAATAATTCCACTTAGCTTTATGATTCAATTGTTGGATCTTATTGGTGTTTTTCCGTAAAAACAATAGGTGAAGCTTCAAACTATAGGTTATATGTTATTTATTTTGAATATTAACAAAATATTAGCCCAGTTGGTTTGTAAATGTTTTGCCACCAAAAAGGTCAACGGTTTGAATCTTGTCGTAGACGAGATAGTTAATTAATTACTCATATGTGATACTCTAGTGGCTTGGGCTTGGGGGAGTCGGGCTCGGGACGTGGGTGTGGATCTGACCAATCGGGTTAAGACGCATTGAGCGCACGGCTCTTTGCACTTAGCTTGTGGCCTAATTAGCCGCCCGTTGGCTCCTACGTCACTATAAGGCAGCCTAATAGGCTGTCTAGTTGGACTTCATGTTGGCTGTCTCGGGCGCTGCTACGCAGCTACTGTAAGAAGGTTGGGCTCCTCTATGAGCAGTTCGGGTGGATACCTTCTGAGATGGAGGGTATATCTCGGGCGGATACTCTATGGACGGGCGGATGCCTATTGGGAAATTTGAGCAGATTGAACAGGGGCTGTTGGGCTACCCATGATAGTTCGGGCTGATTGAATGAAGGCTGTTGGGCTACCCATAATTGTAACTGATATGGCTCTTAGGCTAGATCTGAGCTCTCTATATAAAGGGGCTCAGACTAGAGAGCCAGAGTTATTAAAAAATTAGAATTCATAATCAGAGAATAGGAAAAAGAACTTAGGAAATATGATACTGAACGAGATCATAGAAACTATTGTAAAATAGTCTCGTCTACTCATATTATTGAATAGGATTATATCCTACTTAGAGTATTAATCACCAAATGGAATTACATCCTATCCAGATTGAGAATTCAAAGAATATTGACTCTCACCAAATTCATTCATCCCAGAAAAGAAGAGATCTCTACCCGTTCACCATCGGATCGTCCATCGCAGCTAGAATCGAGCTGCAAGTTGGTGCATACCAGAACTCAAGTTGATGTTCCTGAGATAGATAGGCTTTAGGATCCTTGTACCGGAGTAGGTTGAATTCATTCGACCCAGAAAAGAAGTGAGCTCTACCCGTTCGCCATCGGATCGTCCATCGCAGCTAGAATTGAGTTGCCGTTTGGTGCATACTAGAACTCAAGTTGTTGTTCCTAAGATAGATCGAGTTTAGGATCCTTGCACCGGAGTATGCCGAATCTGCTTTAACCTCTGCGTTTGTGAACTCACAACAGCTCTCGACACCATCATCTATATATCTTTGCATAAATTTTTTAAATTTTATCATCCATTTTTCTCACCTACTCCAACAATCTTAGATCAGATTTCAAACAATCTGAAATAGACACTGTAAGAATTATAAAACTTGAAGGCTAAAAACTCGAGAGTTTTGATGAAAGTGACTTCAACGCTTAGCGTCACAAAACTATATTTGCGATGCAACTCTTAAATATATTTTACAAAGAATCCGAGGATAAATCAAACTTTGACGATGAAGAAGATGATAAAGCCGAAGAGAAACCGAAGCGTGACAACCATTTCTGCTTATGCTACCTCCTCATCTGCCTTGCCGACTACCTCGCCGACGTCTATTCTCACAAGTCTTCTGCAAAGGAGATTTAGGAATCGTTGGAGAAACAATACAAGGATGAGGAGAAGTTTTCCAAAACTCATATCATGGACAAGTTCCTCGACTTTTGGTTTGTAGAAGACAAAGAAGTGCTCACTCAAGTCAAAGAACTTAAAAAAACTTGTAATAAAATTAAAAGATGAAAAGATTGTATTAGTTACTACTTTCATTGCAGGTGCTATCATCAACAAACTCCCATTTCATGGATGTCGTGTTCAATCGACATGCATGGAAGGAAAAGTCAGGTATTTTTTAAGGACCTTAAGCGGTATATCCGCATTGAATATGAAGTTCGAACTCGTTCCAAAAACGAGTTGCTCACCAAACTGAAAGCATCCACAAATCTGGTTTCTTCAAAATCGGATTCCACCACCTTCAAAAAGAAGAACTTCAAGAATAAGAACAAGAACAAAAAAAATCTCAACCTAAATGTTCAGAAGAAAGATTTCAAGAAGGATGGTTGTTTCAACTGCGGCAAACCGGGTCATTTTGTTAAGAAATTCAAAAGGCCTAAGAAGGAAAAGAAAGATAATGTCAATCAAGTCGCACGGGTTCATAACTTTTTACTTTGTTGCGATGATCACTCTGATTCAGAACTCCCCGAACAAAGACCGGTGGCTTGATATAGGGCTATTTGTCATGTCTGCACCAACATGGTCCTCTTTTCATCTTATGTACCAACAAAAGAGGTCGTTGCTATAGTCGATCACTCCATCACTGTCGTTCCTGGGATCGAAACAGTGGTCTTCCCTCTAGTATCATGGAAGACTTTGACTTTGAAGAATGTGAAGCTTATTCCTTCGACCGCCAAGAACCTTGTCTCAGGAAGCTCTCTTTGTAGTGCGGGAATGTGGTTGGATTTCCAGTGAGGGAAAACGGTAATGTCTTTTAAGAAAGAGTATTTTGGAAATACTTTTCTTGTTAGCAGAATGTATAAACTAAGATGTTCCCTCGTATAAAAATTATTATTAGTTAAAAATAATAGGGCAATGCCTCACGTAAAACACACTGAGCGTTGTCGCCAGTCTTTGGTAGGATTAAATCCTATAGCAGCGCCTCATGTGAAAAGCACGTGAGCGCTGGCATGCAAAGCATGCGGATGGTTGATTGAGTCCTAGGACCAGCTCCTCACATGAAAGGCACGTGAGTGCCGGTGTGCATAGCACATGAGTGTTAGCGCCTAAATTAAAGCGAGTCTGCTTTGGTAGAATTAAATTCTACTTGGAAAATATTTCCATAAATATTCCCTGTTAAACAGATCTATTGGATGGTGATTAAAAATCATCAAAAGATAGAATTAAATTCTCTATGGGAAAATATTTCCCTAATCTTTCTAAAAAAGAAAGAAATTCTCTGTTAAATAGAGAACCCTTGGATTAAAAATTCAATGGTGATTAAAAATCACTGTTAAATCAAAACATATAATTATATTCTATATGAGAAAATAATTCCCTAACCTTGTTAAAAAAAGAAAATATATTCTGTTAAACAGAAAATCTCTGGATTAAAGATCCACCGGTGGATAAAATTCCACGAATAATTTTTTAGACCAATTAAATCAATTGCATCTCTTAATGAGAGATTTTCTCAAAACTGATCAACGGTTTGCAATACCTATTTAAAGGACCAAAGACTTCAAGTCTCATATAGAGAGACCCCCATAAGCTTTTGCAAAAAAAAAAGTAGAAACTACGACAGAGAATTCAGTTCTCCTGCTGAAGAAAAGATTCTGCTCCTCTCAAATCCTAGGTAAAGAAAAAGAAAAGATAAAAAATATTTTCTTTGTCTAATATATGTAAATACAAGGGTTTAATCCTCCATAAAAACTTAATTCTTTCTTTGGATCTAAGATCCTTAAGGAAAATCTCCTATAAGCTGAGAATTTAATTCTCATCGAGAAGATTTTGTTCTTCAGACTCAAGATCTGGTGAAAAACTAGGTATGAGAAAATAAATAAATAAAAGTGATGGAAATTATATTTCAGGAATTTAATTCCTGTGAAAATAGGGTTTAACCCTATATGAAGAATTTAGTTCTTACAAAAAAAACAAAAGATCTTAGTTCTCAATGAAAATCTGATCCCTAGATCATCAAAACAATGATCTTGGTGATCATTAATGGTCTAAATGCCAATAATAGATGTTTAATTTTTTTTAAAAACAGAGAGTAAATTTCTAAAGGGCTCAGCGCTTCACGTTTTACACACGTGAGCGCCCAAAACGAAAACTTGGTGCCTCACGTGATAGCACGTGAGCGCCAGAAAGCAAAACAGATTGTGCTTAGCGCTATTGCAATGCCTCACGTGAAACACACATGAGCATCAAGAAACTCAGCGCCTCACGTGAAACACATGTGAGAGTCAAGAAACTTAGCGCCTCATGTGGCAACACATGAGCGCTGAACAAAAGTGCTTAGCACTATATATACAGTCAAAAGACTAAGTGCTTAGCACTGCTGACTGAGGGAAAAGCCCAGGGTTGAGCCCAAATTGGGTAAGTCTCTGAAACTTCTTTACAACCGAGCCCATATGATGTATCTTAACAAAATTCAATGATCCTCAAACATATTTCTAAGTTGATCTTAGTCTCAAATAAAGACTAACGTATCCTTAGTTGAAATAAATTGAGTCCAAATATTCATATATTTAAGTCGATCTTATCTAAAACTAGATTAACGATAATTAAATAAAATAAAAATATTCCCTGAGCTAATGAAACATACAATCTAGGTTCAAACCCAAATCTAATATATACGGATTTGGACTAATCTGCGCCCTACAGGCAATGACATAAATTAGTCTCCTATACAATTGATTGTCGATCGGAGACGCGATACGTTTTAGGATATGCGTTCTACTCTGTTCTCGACTTACCGCAATCAAAACAATATCACTTTGCAGCTAGCCGGTTGAGTACGGGTCAATTCACAAGGAGATGGTTGTATGTCCGTTCTTGTCATAGACGAGTTAATTCAAGAATGTATATGTGTATGTTTAAATTTATCCTAAGTGATCGTATTTATGTTCAAGTAAGCTTGTTAGGGTTAAGCTTGGTTAGTAGAGTTAGAGTTAGGATTAGTCTTGTGCTTTTCTTTTGCCATTCTTAAAATGAAGTTGGGATAATAAAAAGTAGCGGGGATTAGGAGGACATAGGAATGGGATTTGCGGGTTTATGCAAGCTTTCCAATGCTAAACCCATTCCTAGTACCCTTTTTCTATCCGCTACGTGCACTTATTTCCAACCCTAGACAAAACACCCGCAACCATGTATCCAATTAAGTCACAGCTACATGTCACGTTATAGTGCGCCAAAGGACTTCTCGACTTAGGTCACGGCTATATGCCACGTATACCGCGCCTAAGTGAGGGAGTTGTGTTTGTTTAGTCTAGGCTCGTTTCAAGATATTTGGCGAAGAGAAGCATAAGGGATTTTTTCGTCCCTCATACTAACTTTCCTTAGCCCCTAACAAGTATGGAAATTATTCACACATTTAAATAAAAACAAAACAAAAAAAGAAGGAAGTAAAGAAAGAAAGGAAAATATGGTTTTACAAATGGTAGTAAGCTAACTACTTGGGTCATAACCTTAGCAAGGGACTCTGTCAAGTATCATGGCTTGAAAATACGGATAAAAAGAGAAGGAAATAAAAACAAGAAATAACAACAACTACTTAGCAACAAGAAATAAAATTACACTAGGAATTAAAATTACATGACAAGAAATGAAATTACAATAAAAGAAAATTAAAGATACAAGTTAAATAAATACCCTCATCTTCATTGATTTTTCACTCAAGAGCTCTTACTACACTTTCATGGAAGATAGATGAAAAAGAAGAAGAAGATACAAACTAAACTACACTAATTCTATCTAAAAAGAAGCCTACTCACTTGGGCACAAAACTGGAGTATTTATAGGCAAATATCTGAAACCCTAGACACATATTCTGAACCATAATACAATGACCAAAATAACCCCGAAAATATAATCTGACGCCGATTCAACTCGGCCGCGGAACCTCCGCATAATGGCCATATTGGCCGCAGCTCCGCTGCTCTTTGGGAGAATCTTTGGGTGATTTTTCTAGGGCTTCTCTACGTTGCATTCTTATTTTGTTCTACATGTCCCAAATTGCAAAATGATTTCAAAGTTTCTTCAGATTTGCAACAGTCCAAAATGGCTTCACTTTTAATTCATTTGACCTTTATCTCCCTCGAGCTCCGCGTACCCAATGAATCTTGTGCTGCCCCTCTCATGCTCTGTGCTTATCTGAAACACGAATGACCACTGCTATTTGTCTTGACTCTTGAACTGGTAAGAGGCAGTGGATGGATACGAATGACCGGAACCCGGATTTTATCTGTTTGTGGCAGATGTTCTGGATTTTGGCGTAACTGTGGATATTTTGTATGATTTGCGTTATTTTGGACTAAAAACCTGTAACCTGTAAATATGTAGCAATCACGGATCAAAAGCACCTGCCTATAAACAAACGAGCATAAGAATGGGCGGTATTAAATGCAATATTCTGGTATGAACAAATACCCCCAAACTTAACTTTTGGTCGTCCCAAGCAAAACCAATTATTCATAAAAAGTCCTAACCTCACTTTCTCAGGGAACGCGATTGCACTGAGCTCGTGCAACAAGCCGTCAAATCTATAGGTGTCCCTAGTAAAAGTGTTGTCTCCTGAGGGTTTTCAGCGGATAATACCCAAAAAATCCCGTCAAGCTAGTTTCATAAGTTAACGTCGATTCTACTCCTACGGTTTAGTATCTAAGTTAGAAACTCTATTATCCTAAGTTAGAAATATCCAACCCTTACGTTTCACACCTCCTTTTTGTTCAATCTCAGATCCTATATGTTTTTACAGTTTAAAAAGATCTCGGTTTCTCCTGAGTTTTCCTTCTAAGGTGCGGTCTCCAATCATGAATTTTTATCAACTTGACGGAAAACATAAGTCTTATTCTTTATTCCAATCTTTCCTCCAAATATTGATCGTATACCCCCATGTGTGTGTAAATTTTTCACCCCTACACTCAAGAATTCAATTCAATCTATAGTACCTTTGCCTTAATACCTAATACTACTTCTTTTCTTTAAAGATAGACAGATTTGCTCACACACCTTTCATACGACTATTAATACTTCTTGAGGAACGAACCGGCCGATTACTGAATGTGTGAGCTTAAAGCGTAAATAGCAGTTTCCAGGTCTTGTACTTTATTATTTTTTTCTTTTTCTTTATTTTTCTTTTTCAAGACCGGATATATTTTTCAATGGTACACTTTTGGTGGTTACCTTTAAATACCGTTTTTTCTTTCATACTAGGTTTTCAGGCAAGAGTGTTTCTAGGTATTCTCTACTATCTCAATTTTCAATGTGTGTGTAAGTGTGTTTTGATGGGTATATACTTTCTGTTAGTTATATGTATACCCTAGAGGCCATTACTGTACATACGATGTATATTGTAGTGGATGCTTGGACATATATAGGGAGGACTTTCTTGCTCGACATGATAGTACGTTATCTGGTTACTCTTTATCTTAATATGTACTCTGATTATCTCTATGTTACATGTTGATAAAGCCCTTAGGATGAGCACTTGATTACCAGGACTATGATGTGGATCATACTAGTGGGGACAGTGTAGTCGCCAAGTACATCCTTCAAATGTTCCTAGTCGTGGGAGTACCGAGATAGGGCATCGATACTCCAGAGTAGAATAGCGTATGCGCTTCTTGACCCATATGATGGGTGATGGATGATCCCATATCCATTGGTGTTTGACATCAGAGAAGGTATACGGGTGCTCAGCAGAGATTGGGTACACTAGACGGACTCGCCGAGAACTCCCAGATGGTATTATACCTCACGTCAGATGGAAGTTCTCTGGTAACACTGGTACAGAGTAGTCTGTAAACACGAGATCGTCATAGAGTCTTATATGATTCCAACAGTGCTTTGATTTCCATCATACCACATCCAAGAGGGCGTGCAAAAAGGTGGCTTTTGGATACAGTCCCGAATCACATGGAGGCAATGAGCGATAGGAGGGGATTCGTCTCTCCCGATATAGGGAGTTGATGTTGGCTGTGTTCGATTGGCTATAACTGGAAATCCCTGGCCAGGATTGCTGAGATTTACTGGAAAATGTTATCAGTAGTTTCTCGAACTGTTATAGACCTCATATCGACAGGACTTATCAAGCTACTGGGGTCTGACGTTTACCACCCCTAGGCGAGATAAGCGACATATCAGACAAAGAGACCGGACTTTATGGGAGTGTTATTGACTGGATTCATAGGAGAATGTACAGCCTTGCTTGTTGATCTTCGGAGCGCTCAATACCTGGGTGGCTGTTACGTTTAGCTGACCGCTTGCAGCTTGTGGGTGTTTTATATGATCATCACCTACTGCCGGCGTATTGACCATTCTTTAGAGTCCTACACAGAGGTTTCTTAGCTCAGGAAAAACGGAGTAGGAGCGTATATATGATATGTGCGGGACCGAGAACAATACGTGTATGTGATACCGTATTAGATTCTCGTGATATGAGATATCGGCCGGGTATATGTGATATAGCCGGGTCATCAGATCAAGAGTTAATTCGATGAACTGATACAGATTATATTAGTCGGTTATTTGTGAAATAGCCGGATTATCGGATCAAGTGTTGATTCGATAATTTAATGTATAATTATATATTTGATATATTAAATTACATTAACTGGTATAAGCTCACTAAAAGATTCTTTTTCTCACTCGGGTAATACATTGATATATATGCGATATATGTTAATTGTATTATTTTATTTTGTTACAATAAATATTGTATATGTGATAGATAATATTGTAACATGATATGATTACTAATGCAATAAGTTTAGTGGAGATTAAACAAGGTTAGGGTTTGATTTGGGTTAGTTCTTTCTTGAACCTTCTAGAAGGTTTCCTTTTTGTTTTTGCAAAGATATTTTGCAAGATATTTACTTAACCCAACCCACACCCTTAACTATGGTTAGATCTCTACAATGGTTAACTCTTTTCTTGATTTAACCATGGTTGCATTTGTAATGATATTATCATAATTCATTATTCATCACGAAAGTATTGATTGTTCTTCTTCTTCCTTCTTCTTTCTTTCATGAAAAGCTTTCTAGCTTTTAATGAAGTGATGAAAATGAGTGAGTTAATGAAAATAAATGAGAGATAAAATCCTACTTCATCATCCTAATCTATCATAGCCATTTAGATTAGGGTTTTCACTCCATTTAGTGAGTGAGAGCTTGTGTTAATGAAACTTCAAGGTAGATCATCTTTGTTATCGAAGATCGGAAGCAAGCTTGCATTTTTCTCTTCATGGTGCCTCTCGAGAGTCCGGAACTTGATGATCGCAGCGAAGGGACCACAACACGGAGCTTATGAAGTGAAGGACCGGACTACAAAGGTTGTAATCCGAAACTCTTAGATGTTAAAGTGTTTAACATGTTTTGTTTCGCCTAATCTCTAGTTTAAAGATCTTGGTTAGGGTTGTTCGACACGTCTAAATTTTAAATCGGGTATGGTTGATGCCTTGTAGAACCTTGTGAGAGTGCCTAGTAACCTTACAGTGGTATCAGAGCCAAGCTAGAGCTTTAGGCGAAGTCTAGGCGAAGTTTATAGTCCGATCGAACTCCGAATACCCGTAAAACCCTAGTTTCTGGAAATTTTTCAAAAAGTTTATTTTTTTCATATTAAAAATGCTTAGAAAATTCAGCAGTGAATTTTATGGGGAACTGTGAAAAACGACCCCCTAAATCAATTAATGCGCCGCGGAACCGCGGCCAAACCAGGGTATTGGCGGCGGTTCCGCAGCAATTACTGTTGATTAAGGAATAGTTTTTGTACAGTTACAACCATAGGTACTTCCTGATTCTTCTGGGAATTTTTAATTTATACTCAAGTGTTGAGTTTTCTGGGTTGTATTGGAGACTCGTTGATTCGATCGGAAAGTTTAACTTCGTTTAAGTTTTTTCCGGGTAATTTTTAGAACGCGTTAAAAAGTTCGAACGGATATCAATAACTCACTTTTTCCCCTGCCGGAAAATTTCCAAGTGTTGGATTTTTCCGTATTTTAAGAACGTTTTTAGTCGTGCAAGTAACGCGGTGGACTCTCTAAAAGAACACAAACCTTAACTCGATTATGTGACCGTCTTGAACTGCCTCTAAACCTCAGGGTTTGGGGAAGTACGGCGTTGTCACATGTGAGGCGTTGGCTTGACCCTTCTACGACTGGACCATTGGTACTGTGGCATGTGATGGATACTTTTAAACTAATTTCAAGTGTTGAGAACAATTTGGGAAATCTTGGGCGTTTGTTTATTCGATTGAAAAGTTTAACATTGTCTATTTATCTGGAATGTGATACAATATTTGGAATCCACAAGTAGTTATGAGATAACTAATTTGAATGTTATAAATCTAGCAGTTCAGTCTCAGTTGATCGATTGCCACGGGATTTTGATGCGATCAAAAGTCTGTCGCAATTACGTAGCGTACGCGGATACTCGCCGGATAAACTTAATAGATAGCCACACCCCATAGCCCCGACCAAGTGACTGTAGGAGAACCCCATCGCCAAAAGCATCCGTTCGGGTGCTCGCGGCAGCGGTGTTCCGCCTTAGTTCACTTTGTCGACGACATCCGGGGGTGCGGCTGTCTACTGAAGTTTGCGACGGGCATTCGATCAGTATGTCGGGAATCTTGTTGAATTTCCCGACTTGATATTGAAAAGATTTTTCGATATAGAGACTAAAATGCGGGGTTTATAATTGTTAGGCATGCGATGTCTAAGGAATTCATTTGGTTTGGCATGCGATGTCTAAGGAGGTTGCGGATTCCAACTGTTGTAGTTTTACACTTTCTTTTCTGTGACCGTAATCGTAGTATATGGTGTATCGCCGGCTTCGTTGCTATACATTAACGAAAATCGGGATATGCATACTTGCTTACGTCGATGATATGAGATATTATGTGTTGCTGTGATATGTTATATTGGATCGCCGCGTTCTGAATAGCCGGGGGTTTTATGTGAGATGAGATTTTTTTCTTTTTCATTCATGTAAAATTCATTTGTATGTAATATTCTTTTATTGGGGCACTTCCGGATTGAGGATGATGTCACCATTGTATATTATTTACTTTTCCGCATTAGGTAGACCCAAGGCGGGGAGCACAAGTAACCAGGTTCTAGGATCCAGTGGGAGACCATCTCGAGGAGTCGAGACCGGGTCTCCTAACCCTAGAATTGGCAGTGTTGCTTGCCGCTCTCGTAGGGGTCTAGGGATATGGGTTTGGCTATTCATCGTGACCGTGGAATCCGTGTTTTATATAGGCTCGTATTAAAACACGGGAGTCCTAGTATATCCAATATTTCATATATGTTCTTCGGCTGCAATATTCTGTGATGAGATCATATTACTGCCTGAGACGATTGTTTATATTATATATATGAGATATATGTTATATTGCAGATTTTATATGAGATATATGTTATATTGCAGATTTCGTTTCAAATGTGATGCTTATGAAGCATATTAAAATGGGACTTCATTAATGAGATTAATGAAAATAAAAGAAACCTAAAGATGTTGTAGAAACTTTTTTAAAACCTAGTAGCTCTAGTTCTTGCTTTGCGTAGCGGTGTTCCTTGTAGAACATCCAGCACCTTATTCGATAAGAAAAGAGCCGAGATTCCTTCACCGGGAGTGACCTCTTTAGTGAAACTAGCAGATACTACAAACTCGGTTTGTCTTTTGATTGTTTCTATAGTTTTTACTTTGCATACTGATATTTGTGAAATATCCTGCACCTTATTCGATGAGGAAAGAGCCGACGATCCCTTCACCGGGAGTGGCCTTTTTAGCAAAACTAGAAAAAGCCTCAAAAACATTCCATTCAAAATCACTCGATTCTACAACGATATAAAGTTCATTACGTAAAGGGTTTTCTTAAAAACCTGTCGTAGCCCTCCGTCATTTCAGATAAGTAGTTTTTAGTATTCGTGCTGCGTTTGTTGACATAGTCAAGACGTAGTGTGCGGTAGCTGATTAGTGCTTATCTGCAAAGCTTATGATGCGATTGGATTAGGGTAGTCTTGCGGCCTTGTTGACTTAGTCAAGGGTCGTGCGGGTGGGTTTAATTCAATCGGGAAATGACGGGTTGAACTTTACTTACGGTCTATGGTTTGTTGACTTAGTCAAGGTCATAGATCGTTTGGGGCGAAATATTATCGGGAATTTCAAGTGTTGAAATTTGCAATGAGATTGCATACCTTCTATGAGATAGTTGGATCCCGATACCCGCTGCGAGTAAAAGTTACTCCTGGGAGAGTTTTACACATTACAAATAGCCGATCAAGTAGGTGTCTAGAAAGGTGTTAACGGGGTTATGCCCTAGTGAAAATGAGGTTTATTTTAATTAGGTCCGTGAGAAAGCGCGGGGAACCTCCCTCAAAGTACCGGCACTGGCCTGGCTGAAAAATTGGCGAACTTATAAGGTGTAATTAATCACGACTAGGCTTTCCTTTTAGGGTTTGAAGGAAGATTTGACTAAAACAGTGGGAGACATCCTGATTAGATAAATTGATAACCAATATAATCTTGTAAAAGCGCACGCTGAGTGTTTTCTTCTCTCTCTCTCCTGGTTGCGACTATGTCATGCCTTAATCAATATAATAATACGGATATATTGACCAAACCCGCTTGTTATACTGCGCTAAGAAACGTTGGGCGCCCGCTCCAACATATAATTGTTATAAGACAGAGCAGGAAATAGGGGATTACCAGAATTCCCGTGCCGCCCAAACGAAGAAAGTGCATGCTGATACATCTTCTTCGGGTGTGTTCATTACACAGAACTATTTCTCAATATCCTTTACGTCCTGGGTATTTGATACCATATCAGGATCCCGCAGATGTAATCTGTTACATGGGCTACAGAAAGGTAGAGAACTGAGAACGGGTAATAAGTTTCATAAGATAGAAACGGTGCAAGTGTTGCAGCCAAGTCTGTTGGTAGTTATCACCCTGTATTACCAGAATACATTGATTCTGAACGAATGTTATTAGATACCGAACCTGCTATACAACATCATATCAGTCTCTTTATTAGTAAAGAAGGATATAATTTTATATTGTTGGATAATGTTTTGAACATTTCCTATATCAAGAGTTGATCGGTTCAGGCACGTTATCTAAAAGCATAGACGTTCTAAATCAAACCACAGTTCTTAACGTACAGAACAAACACAAGAGGAAGTGTTCAGAAATGAACGAATCCTTCTTGAGGTATTGTAGACTAGGTCATATCAATGCAACCCGAATAGCTGAAGTTACATAAAGATGCAAATTTAAATTAGTTTGGATTTACATCTTGTGAAACTTGCCGGTCATGTCACAGAGATAAGATGACCACAGCTCTTTTTATTGGAAACAGAGAAAGAGTTAGTGAACTCTTGGGATTGATGCATGCTGATGTATGAAGGTCCCCTGTCTACACATGCCAGGACCGGTTCTTTGTACTTCATTACATTCACTGATGATCTCTCAAGATTCAGACATATGTTCATGTTGAAACACAAGTCCGAAACTTTTGAGATAATCAGAATATAAATTAGAAGTAGAGAACCAAAAACGGGTATAAGTATTATGTCCTTTGATGAGATCAATGAGGAGAATACTTGAGCACGGAATTCCTGGACTATTCTAAAAGAGAATGAGATTCTTTCTTAGCATTACTCCTCCGTATACACCACAGCACGTTGGTGTATCGGGGTGGAGCAACCATACCCTATGTGATATGGTGCGCTCTATGATGAGTACTACTAAGTTTCCTATTTCCTTTTGGAAGTTATGCACTTGAGAAGCTGCATACCTATTGAATAGAGTTCTAATCAAATCAGTTGCCTACCACTTCATATGTGATATGGAATGGGAAGAGCCCATATCTTAAGTATGTTAAGATTTGGGGTTGTCCAGCCTATGTCTAAAAGCATAATCCGGACAAGCTCGAGGTAAAGTTAGTTCTGTAGAAGTTTGTTGGATATCCCAAGCATTCGCAAGGGAATATCTTTTACCTAACCGAGGAACAAAAGATATTTTGTTTCTCAAGATGCCACCTTTGTGAAAGGGAATTTCTTGTGAAGAAATTATTGGTCATGAGATAGAACTGGAAAGAGTTCCAGCTATACAAACCGCAGCTGATGAGTTGGTAGAACCAAAGGATTCAATAGTAACCAACGAACCTTAGCCTCTCTGCCAATCTAATAGGGTTCCTCACCCACCTAAGAGATACTTCGGTTTCTCTATGACTAGTGGGAGCGAGGATCGCATCATGAGATGATGACCCAACTAGTTTCGAGCTGGCCATCAGGAGTGAGACTCTGTAAGAATAGCTGGATGCTTAAACGATCTGAGATGGAATCCTTATACACCAACAAAGTATGGACTTTGGTTGCATTATCTGAAGGGTTAAATCCCCATCAGGAGCAAGTATATCTTGGGAAGATTATTTGGTGTACATGGAAAAGTCGAGACTTTCAAAGCTATGCTTAAGTCCATCCAGATCCTACTTGCCACGGCTACATACCATGACTACGATATCTGGCGGTTGGGTATCATGACTACTTTTCTAAATGTTGATTTGGAAGAGAGCGTCTATAAGTATACAGCCAGAGGGCTTCGTAGACAGTGGGAGCAGCGGAAACGTATGCAAGATGTTTTATGTGATAAATCAGGCTTCGCGGAGTTGGAACATCTGTTTTGATGTGGTAGTCAAAGAGTTTGACTTCATCAAAATGGTAGATGAACTTGGTATATACAAAAAGGTAGTAGGGAGTATGGCGGTAATCCTCGTAGAGTACGTGGATGACATACTCTTAATACGGAAGGAGTTTCCTATGCTGCGCTCGGTCAATCTCCGCTTATCACAAGGATTCTCCATATAGGATCAAGGTGATACCTCCTAAATCCTAGGTTTTATATCTATGAGATAGATCTAAATGGATGTTAGGATTCTCACTAGTTGTAGTGAGATGGTATCAATGGATCCTGGGGAGAATCACTGGAATGGTTCCAGAGTGATAAGGACGACTGAATGTCAGTCGCAGGCATTGTCTTTACCCTCAGTGGAGGGACGGTATGTTGGAAGAGTTCCGAGCTAGATACCATGACTTACTAGACGATTAAAGGCAAGATATATTGTTACCAAGGATGCTACCAAAGTGGCAGTCTGGATAGATATAAATTCATGAGATGAACTTCGTTTCTACCATTGTGTGACAATGGAGTTGTGGCTTATGCCAAGGACCCCCGTCCTGTCACAAATCCAGATATAATTCTTAGGCAGTATCACCTGATCATGGAGATGGTTGATCTCCAGGGAGATCGAGATTAGGAGAGTAGACACAGAGGACAACAACGCGGATCCACTCATAAAGGCCTTTTTCCCAGTAGAGACTTTTTATGGGATGGTTGAGTATGAGATACTTCAACCACAGCTAATTGTTGGGTATGTGATACCACAACAGGTGGCCCTAGTGCAAGTGGGAGATTGTTAGTTATATGTATGCCCTAGAGGCCATTACTGTACATACGATGTATATTGTAGTGGATGCTTGGACATATATAGAGAGGACTTTCTTGCTCGACGTGATAGTACGCTATCCGGTTACTCTTTATCTTAACATGTACTCTGATTGTCTCTATGTTACATGTTGATAAAGCCCTTAGGATGAGTACTTGACTACCAGGACAATGATGCGGATCATACTAGTGGGGACAGTATAGTCGCCAAGTACATCCTTCAAATGTTCCTAGTCGTTGGAGTACCGAGACAGGGCATCGATACTCCAGAGTAAACTAGCGTATGCGCTTCTTGACCCATATGATGGGCGATGGATGATCCCATATTCATTGGTGTTTGACATCAGAGAAGGTATACGGGTGCTCAGTGGAGACTGGGTACACTGGACGGACTCGCCGAGAACTCTAAGATGGTATTATACCTTACGTTAGATGGCAGTTCTCTGGTGACACTGGTACAGATTAGTCTGTAGACCCGAGATCGTCATAGAGTCTTGTGTGATTCCCATTGTGCTTTGATTTCCATCATACCACGTCCAAGAGGGCGTGCAAAAAGGTGGCTTTTGGGTACAGCCCCGAATCACATGGAGGCAATGAGCGATAGGAGGGGATTCGTCTCTCCCGGTATTGGGAGTTGATATTGCGCTGTGTTCGATTGGCTATAACAGGAAATCCCTGGCCAGGGTTGCTGAGATTTACTGGTAAGTGTTATCAGTAGTTTCTCGAACTGTTATAGACCTCATATCGACACGACTTATCAAGCTACTGGGGTCTGACGTTTACCACCCCTAGGCGAGATATGCGACATATCAAATGAAGAGACCGGACTGTACGGGAGTGTTACTCACTGGATTAACAGGAGAATGTACAGGCTTGCTTGTTGATCTTCTGAGCGCTCAATACATGGGTGGCTGTTACGTTTAGCTGACCGCTTGCAGCTTGTGGGTGTTTGATATGATCATCACCTACTGCCGGCGTATTGACGATTCTTTAGAATCCTACATAGAGCTTTCTTAGCTCAGGCAAAACGGAGTAGGAGCACATATATGATATGTGCAGGATCGAGAAAAATACGTGTATGTGATACCGTATTAGATTCTCGCGATATGAGATATCGGTCAGGTATATGTGATATAGCCGGGTCATCGGATCAAGAGTTAATTCGATGAACTGATACAGATTATATTAGTCGGTTATTTATGAAATAGCCGGATTATCGGATCAAGTGTTGATTCGATAATTTAATGTATAATTATATATTTGATATATTAAATTACATTAACTGATATAAGCTCACTAAAAGATTCTTTTTCTCACTCGGGTAATATATTGATATATATGCGATATATGTTAATTGTATTATTTTATTTTGTTACAATAAATATTGTATATGTGATATATAATATTCTAACATGATATGATTACTAATGCAACAAGTTTAGTGGAGATCAAACAAGGTTAGGGTTTGATTTGGGTTAGTTCTTTCTTGAACATTCTAGAAGGTTTCCTTTTTGTTTTTGCAAAGATATTTTGCAATATATTTACTTAACCCAACCCACATCCTTAACTATGGTTAGATCTCTACAATGGTTAAGTCTTTTCTTGACTTAACCATGGTTGCATTTGTAATGATATTATCACATCTCATTATTCATCACAAAAGGATTGATTGTTCTTCTTCTTCCTTCTTCATTCTTTCATGAAAAGCTTTCTAGCTTTTTATGAAGTGTTGAAAATGAGTGAGTTAATGAAAATAAATGAGAGCTAAAATCCTACTTTATCATCCTAATCTATCCTAGCCATTTAGATTAGGGTGTTCACTCCATTTAGTGAGTGAGAGCTTGTGTTAATGAAACTTCAAGGTAGATCATCTTTGTTATCTAAGATCGGAAGCAAGCTTGCATCTTTCTCTTCGTGGTGCCTCTCGAGAGTCCGGAACTTGATGATCGTAGCGAAGGGACCACAACATGGAGCTTATGAAGTGAAGGACTGGACTACAAAGGTTGTAATCCCAAACTCTTAGATGTTAAAGTGTTTAACATGCTTTGTTTCGCCTAATCTCTAGTTTAAAGATCTTGGTTAGGATTGTTCGGTACGTCTAAATTTTAAATCGGGCATGGTTGATGTCTTGTAGAACCTTGTGAGAGTGCCTAGTAACCCTACACTTTCTGAATTTTGACTCAAGAATAGGAACTTTTTTGCAGACTTATCCTTCAATAAAGTTTTCAATGCTTTCCCTTCATGTCGACTTAACCCAAGAACTGAACTCAAGATTACCTACTTCTAAAAAAACTGCAAGGATGTATAATTACCAAAGTTAAAAAGTAGGAGGGTTATTTTTAGGGTTTTTAATTGCTAAGCCTAAGATTTAGTTATTTCTAACGTACCAACTAAATTTTCGGAATAACAATCTAAGTTATCCTACTAGCTAACTTGACGACAAAGTTTTTATTTTCGGATTTTTTTTATTTTTGTCGGTTTTTAATAAGTATAAAAATTCAAAATATACATATGAATGCGAAGTTAGAAAGCTTACTGAGCACACCCCCAAACATAAACTTGACGGCGCCCTCATTGTCATGCTACACCGAGAGGGTCAAAATTGTCGGCGCTTTCCTGTTTTTTTTAAAAAGAAAAAGCGAACCAAAAATATATATACACAAAAAGTTTCCCCCCAAACATAAGTGAAACAGTGTTTCCACTGTTTAAACGTTAAAGTGCAGAGTTAGGGGGGAGAAAACAGTATCAATTTATACAAGACCTTACACAGGCCAAAAGTTAACACCAACCATTCAAAAAATTTATCGTGACAATGCAGCGGTTGTTGAAAGAAGGCGTAGAGAAAAGAAAAGTAGAATACACGAGACCGTGTGTGAATGGAAGCAGTGTATGGTCTCGGTGGAGGAGAAGAATGGTGGATGGGGGAATGAATTGGAATACGAACTCGAGCGTGGAAATGGATTGAATAAATTAGTACAGTTTGTAATGATCGCAGTGAAAAAAATGGATTGTACTAATCTATCAATATGTCGAGAAATGTGGTCAAACCTCTTAAGATTCGTAAGAAAACATGGGTAGACCGAATTTGGTGAACCAGACACAGAAAATGATGGTGATACGATGCCTTGTAAGGTAGGAACGATGGAAAGGATGGAGGGGAGTGATCGATGAATGGTATCGGTTAAACGTTCAGGAGGGTGTACACAGTCAATGAAAGGGACAGGATGAATTGGAAAATCCGACCCATCTAATAAAACTGGTTCATCCTCAATTCTATCCTCAAGATTCGCCTCAAAATTCAGCTTGTCCATGCATTTATCATCAATTTCCAGACGCATATAGGGTTCGGGAAAAACAGTTAATGGTTCGGGATGATGTCCACACGGAAGTGAAAGGACATGATGAATTGGTGAGAAAAACTAATCCAAAACTGTGGGTTCATCGTCCAAAATATTCCCAGCGTCGATATCCTCAATCAAGTGAAAATTAAATTTCTCAGACACCTCATCAAAAGCATGGATTTCAATCAATTGTGGTTCTAGAGTGGAGATGTAAAGATCAAAGGGATTGGGTGTGGTTTCACCTGAGAAGGACCCTTCACAATTGGGCAAATCAAATACTATAAAGTCGCACAACTCATCAAACGTTCTATCTTCAATTGGTGAATCATTTGGGACACTCGATAGACTTTCGAAGCTGGAGTTGTGGAATTCAATTTGAAATGGGTAGGTTTGATTTGGAAGGGTTTACTTCTCACTCTCACCATTCAAATTCACAAATATTCCAATCGCCTCATCATACATTGGGAAATTCGGAGCTAATTGGAAACTAGCTGCCGGTTCATTAGGTTGTATGAGGACGGCCATGGACGCATTCAAATCCTCTATCTGTTGGCACAACGCTACCCGAAATTCTTCTATCGACTATTCAAGACTAGAAATAGGTTGGGACGGGGTTTCATTAAAAGATTCAATGTTGCATGGATACGTGAAACTCCCAAATTGATGTTCAGAAGCGATGTCTAAAGAAGGTATAAAAGTCGGGTAGGATTGATAGGAATCGAATGGTTGGACAGGATTAGGATCAATGTTATGATAAGAAGGTGATTAGAATTATTGATCAAAAGAATTAGAAGTGGTGAAAGCAGTGAAAGATCGGCTAAGAGATTGTTCGATTATGTCGGCAATGGACATGGGTCTTGGAGTCGGAACATGACTCTCAAAAGGGGTATCAACATAAGAGGGGGGGTGGTTGAAACGGTTGATATGAAGTGGATTATAGAGTCCAATTGTTTTTCCTAGACGCGTCTATCCGATCTCTCAATGAAATTTTGGGCATGGATGGATCATTCGAAGTTCAGCCAAAACAAGAATCGTATGAAGAAATGTCTAGTTGTGGGTACCAAAGTTTAGCAAGATTTGATCGTTTTGGGGTGCCCATGTTATGAAAAGGTAGGGAGGGAGGAAAGTGGTTGAATTTTTATAGATTTTTGATTTTTGATTTTTTTTGTGTTTTTAGAGTTTTTGAAATTGTTTGTTTGGTTTTTGAAAGAATACTGAATTATAGGACTAAACTTTATACAAGCACAATCACAATTACAATATGCACAAACAACACCTAGAGCAAGGGTCTTCAAAGTCCAACTAGGCCGCTCCTAGACTTCCAAGTAACAAGTTGCAGGATAACCCTCGAATCGCCTCTTCACAGCCAATTGTGGCCAGGTAAGCATAAGTGAGGTAAGGAGGGTTCCGCTCACGAATAACCGTGAGACGGGCCTTTTAAAATTACCTCCTCACTTGTCTATCTTAGGCACCACAAAGTCAAGTTTAGATAAATGACCGATTCCCCGCAACCTCCGCTTGTCCTAAATGAGCGCGACAAGTCCTTATAGGTTTGGTCTAGATATATTTTATTAACTAAAGATGATGCGTATGCTTTTTGTGATTTGTGGGATCTTAGGAAGGGTGATGAAATCCCCACCCAATATGAATTCGTGTTCAAGCCTCTTAATGTCCGTATTATTATATGCAAAGCAATAAAAAAACAAAATCTAAAGCAACAAAAATTTTATTTGGCGGCGGCGCAATCTGTGCAAAGAAACCTGCAGAAAATACAATTCAGTGGAGTTCACAGAGGGGCTTAGAGTAAAGAGAAGGAGTGGAAAAAAATTTGGACAGAGAAGCCAAATTATGACCTCGGAACCGCCGCGGTAACCAAGCTTTGACCGCAGTTCTGCGGTCAAAATATTGAGTTGGGGCTTCAAAATTGGTCCTTGCACTCCCCTTGTGATGTTCTTCTGGATTAAACGCTCTGTTTCATTATTTGATTATTGTACTTGCTCCAGATAGCCTGCACACTTGCACACAAAAAATATAAAAAAAATCAAAATGGTTTTGATTATATTTATTATTTTATATATATAAAAAAAAAATATTAACTCGAATAATAAGAAAGAAATACGTTACCGTCTCTTCGGCATCAACGCCGTTTGGTTGTCGAGCGGAGGCGCGATACATTTTATGATATGAGTTCTACTCTGTTCTCTACTTACTGCAATCATGACGGTGTCACTTTGCAACTAGCCGATTGAGCACGGGTCGATCCACAGGGAGATGGTTATATGTCGATTCATATCTTAGACGAGTCAATTCAAGAATGTATATGTGTATGTTCATATATATCCTAAGTGATCGTATTTATATTCAAGTAAGCTTGTTAGGGTTAAGGTTGGTTAGTAGAGTTAGAGTTAGGATTAGTCTTTTGTTTTTCTTTTGCCATTCTTAAAATGAAGTTGGGATAATAGAAAGTAGCGGGGATTAGGAGGACATAGGAATGAGATTTGCGTGTTTAAGCAAGCTTTCCAACGCTAAATCCATTCCTAGTGCCCCTTGTCCTTCCGCTACGTGCGCTTATTTCCAATCCTAGACCAAACACCCGCAACCATGTATACAATTAAGTCACAACTACATGTCATGTTGTAGTGCATCCAAAGGACTTCTCGACTTAGGTCACGGCTATATCACGTATAGCGTGCTTATGTTAGGGGGTTGCATTTGTTTAGTCTAGGTTCGTTTCAAAATGTTTGTCGAAGAGAAGCACAAGAGATTTTTCCATCCTTCATACTAACCTTCCTTAGCTCCTAACAAGTATGGAAATTATTCACACATTTAAATAAAAACATAACAAAACAAGAAGGAAGCAAAGAAAGAAAGGAAAATACGGTTTTACAAAATGGTAGCAAGCTAAGTACTTGGGTCCTCACATTAGCAAGGGACTCCGTCGAGTATCATGGCTTGAAAATACGGATAAAAAGAGAAGGAAAACAAAACAAGAAATAACAACAACTGCTTAGCAATAAGAAAGAAAATTATACTAGGAATTAAAATTACAAGACAAGAAATAAAATTACAATAAAAGAAAATTAAAGATACAAGTTAAATAAAAACGCTCATCTTCATTGATTTTCCACTCAAGAGCTCTCACTACACTTTCATGGAGAATAGATGATTAAGAAGAAGAAGATACAAACTAAACTACACTAATTCTAACTAAAAAGAAGCCTCCTCCCTTGGGCACAAAACTGGAGTATCTATAGGCAGATATCTGAAACCCTAGACCCATATTCTTATCCATAATACAATGACCAAAATAACCCCAAAATATAATCTGACGCCGAGTCAACTCGGCCGCGGAACCGCCGCATAATGGCCATATTGGCCGCAGTTCCGCGGCTCTTTGTGGGAATCTTTGGATGATTTTTCTAAGGCTTCTCCACGTTGCTTTCTTCTGTTGTTCAACATGTCCCAAATTGCAAAATGATTCCAAAGTTTCTTCAGATTTGCAACAGTCCAAAATAGCTTCACTTTTAATTCATTTGACCTTTATCTCCCTCGAGCTCCGCGTACCCATTGAATCTTATGCTTTCCCTTTCGTGCTCTTTGCTTTTCCGAGATACGAATGACCACTGTTATTTATCTTGTCTCTTGAACTGGTAAGAAGCACTGGACAGATATGGATGACCAGAACCCGGCTTTTATCTGTTTGAGGAAGATGTTCTGCATTTTGGCGTAACTGTGGAGATTTTGTATGATTTGCGTCATTTTGGAATTGGAACCTGTAATCTGTAAATATGTAGCAAACACGGATCAAAAGCACCTACCTATAAAAAAATGAGCATAAGAATGGGCGGTATTAAATGCAATATTCTGATATGAGTTGCTGACCTTCAGGACCATGCTAATCTTCAGGACCATGCTCCCACCCACGAGCTTTGGCATTTCAACGCCATAAGAAAAAGATCCCTGAAGGTCGGTCTTTAATCGGCTGGCGACCGTAATGGCTCCTATCAACAAATCGTCTAACTCTAAAGTCTCCGTCTTCAACAGGCTGGAGAAGAACTCAAAGGGGCTCGTAAAGAATCCCATGATTCTCAAGGGAGCTACCCTAAAGCGGCTATCACTCCCTGCTCCCGCTACCTATAAAGCCAGCAAAAGTGCTTCACCTTCAAGACTGTCAGTCTTCTACAGGCTGTCCGATTCTATTCCAGCCCCACCAAGAATGTTAGTCTTCCAGAGGCTGACAGCAACCGAAGCTTCTCAGCAACGCCAGGGGCATGATGAAGATGCCTCTAATACTGAGGCAATTCCTACTGCAAGGCATACTCTACGTCGCCACTAACGCCAAGTAAGACAGGCTGGGGGAAACTCCCCTTCTGGGCTTACAACACCAGCACCTATGGTGGATGTTGATGCCACCGTTCCAACTGGGAACAACTTTGACCCGCTTAGAAGAATGTGGAAGAACTCCCCGATGGCGGTACTAAAAAAATCACCTCCGCCAACAGAAGCTCAAGTGCAGGAAAACCCAGAGCGGCCTTATAAACGGCTCTCCTCGCAAATCTATAAAGTCTTGTGGAAAGTCCAGGACTCTGTACTTGATGAAAGTTACTCTCGTCGACCCAGAAAATCTAAGGTTCGACAACAAAATGAGTGTTCCTCCACCATACAAAGGGGGAATTCTTATAGAAAGGCACTTGTCATAGCGGATCCTTCAACTCTAACCTCTAATAAAAGAACGAAGCCGGAGACAAATTTACCGCCAATGGCAAAATCCAATGGCGAAAGCTCCAAACGTCCCAAGTCTGGGGAAATAAATATCCATACGGTCTACATGGACAATGGACAAGAAAAAAGCCATGCTTCTATGGGTCACAGGCCACATACACGGTCGTTGACAAAAGATCAGGAGCAATAGCCAAAGCTCCAAGAGTTGCTGACCAAAATGGCAGCGCTCACCGGATCAAAAGAAAATCCGGACAAAGAAGCTAAACATCGCTAAGAGAAAGAAACCGATATAGAGATCTTGCGATGAGTGCCGGAGAAAAAAAAGGAAGCTGCAGAGATGGCGGCCAGCATAAAGCAGATGGCTCTGTTATTCCAAGACATGGTTGGAATAATGATCCAACCGGAATCACCGGCTGAAGATCCTCCGGTGATTATCGAAGATGACAGAGGAGAAACATCAAATCCTCCCTAAGCCTTATCAGTGGCTAGGGAGGAAACAATCTCCAAGGAAACATTGTATGACTATATTGCTCAACAAATTAGATCTCACCAGGCTAATGAAGCTGCCAATCAACTAGTCGAAACCGGGCGGTCCTATCCTGTCTGGTATGACCAGATAAAGTAACTACCGGGATATACGATCCCGAAATTCCACGTATATAAAGGAACGGGTAATCCACACCAGCATGTCGCACGGTTCAGAGCTTTGTGAGGCAATACTGAAGGTGACGGCAAATTGTTTCTTCGCCAATTCGTCGGAAGCTTATCAGCAACAACTTTCGAATGGTACTCAGAGCTCCCAAATGACTCTGTAAAAACCTTCTCTGAAATGGAGCTGCTATTCACATAACGGTTGACCAGCACAAGTGAACGCACTCCGATCACGGTGCTAATCAATGTTAGGATCAAGCCAGGAGAAACATATGTCCAATATGCGATCCGATGAAGGAACCTATGATCCAAATGCAAACAGCGCATTGAGGAGTCTCCAGCTGTAGGAATGTTTATTAGGACGATAGATCCTCAATCGAACGTGTCCCAATTCATGACCCTCTTCAAGCTCACCACGTTCCAGACTTTGATTGATAAATTGGCCCAGATGGATCAGATGGGTCACGGCCCTTCCTCCTTAAATAAGGATCCTCGAAATAACAAGGGAAAAGGAAAAACGGCCTTAGTTGCCAATACACAACAACAACCGAGCGGTCCAAAACTAGCTGCTCTCTAAAACAACGCACGTACACGCCCTTCCATAGAAGAAAAATTGGGACGTGCTTACTCGTTCCCTCATGATAAAACGGGGAGCTTGTTTGAGCTGGCAATGCGAAATAATCTAATCACATTGCCAGACCCATGGAGTCCAGCATAAGTCGGCGACGTCAATAACCCCAACTACTGCTCCTATCACAAAATAGTTGTCATGCCCAGCTTCCCAATGTACGGGTAAGTAGACGTGACGAGGCCTGTGAAGTATTTACTTAGAAGTAAATACGTTAAGTGTAAATAAGCAATATAATAAATGTACACAAGAAATGACAAGAGATATAAATAAATAGCAACTTTTTATCGATTAAACATTCTTTACATACAATTGGAAAGTAAATACAATGCTGGAAAGCGATGCCTAAACAATGGCATATGAACCGAAAGTAAAAGTATGTACAAGTAGAACTAGAGCTCGGGATCCTCAATGAACTGCTCCAAATTGTCCTGGCTGAGCTCGATCTCCTGAGAGTTGGGTCCTTCTAACAACATTCCAAAGAAAGAAGAGAAAAGAATTTCGTCAGCGAACAATCGCTCGGTAAGTCCCAAAAGAGAGATAGATCTTGTAAAAGGAATATATATGGTAATTTATCTTTTTTTATTACACTAACATAGTTGTTTATAGTTTGGTACAGAATATATCAGTGTATATAAGAGCAGTCCAACTTACTCTGTGGACTAAGTCATATGGAGTAAAAGGCCCCGTCAAAACCTACGGGACAACGGCAATGGATATTCGGATTAGGTGTATTATAGTGATCGTCTCATTCCACTTCTAATACATTCCATACCAGTCTACCCCTTAAAAACCCCGTAATGTATATAGTGTTGTTTTATAGATGTAAGACATGCCAAGACCATGGTATAAATTGTTCATGTAAATGGATAAGGATATAAACGGATAGTTATGTAGTCAATTCAATATATATCCATTGTTCGGTCCACTCGAGTCATGTTGCTATTTGATAGTATTCTGGTATTCAAGTTCAAGTTCCAGTATATATGAATTTATATTTGAATTGTATTCATGTATTGATTGTATTCAGGTTAGACTGAGACTCTGACTGAGTCAGACACTTAAAATAGGTTTGAGTCCTGATTAAGTTTAGGAGTTATCGGTAACTGCTGCACATGAATGGCAGGATTTGTGAATTTTTCCAAGCTGATAACCTCGTTTTAGATTTCTACCTTAAGTAGGCAAGCATCTACTTTCTCCAGCTCCTTGAGGCTCAAGAGAATTGGTCCCGCTTAAACCTATATTTACTAGGGTCCTTATTGTAATTTAATATAACTTGAGAGGTTTTATGAAAAATATTTTTAGTATAATCTCAAAATAATCCTCAAGTTCTTATTTATCGTATTTATGGTTTTCATGGATGTAAATTTTAAAAGTGAGTTATTCTAGTGAATAAATATCTAGCTTGAATAATATATGGTATTTTTGTGTAAATTTGACTTGTATGTATTCTTGATAGTATTTTCATGAAACTTGTGATTCTTTTCTTTAGTTTGGAAAAACATGGAATTTATTATATATTTAAAATAGATGATTTGATAATATTTATATATAATTATTAAAAATAAATTTTATTTATTAAATAGAAAATCACGTTTTTCTTAAAAATTGCATTAAAAATTCTATCGAGATCGGATGCTCGGTGAGGAAGTCTGCATCTCGCTCTACTAGTCCCAAGGATATGCAATAACCCGCTCCATCCCGATCGGGTTCTCCAAAATGGGTTGTAGAGGCTTATTCGGAATGAATGTAAATAACACAATTCAAAGAATACGATTTTTAATAGTTTATGGTATTTTGATGTAAAAGTCGTATTTTTCCCAAAAATATTGTTAAAAGGAAATCATGATATATCATGATGCGTGTTGTGAGAGGTGGGTCATTACCTCGTGAGATTTTCCTAAAACTAGTATGAGCAAAGGTATTAAAATATGTTATATGTAAGTTTGTGGTATTTAAACGAAAATGTTTAATAAAAGTTGTTTTACATGGAGTTTTGAAATGAAACTTGTTTCTAAATATTAGTTAATTTTTAACAAGTAAGAAGTAATGATATGGTTAAGTGGTTCTTAAGAAAACGTTGAAATTTTAAAGAGAATAGAATTAAGAGTCAATATAACTCCACTTACCGACAACAACAACAACAACAACAACTGAGCCTTTTATCCCAAGCATATGGGGTAGGCTACATGAACCAACATGAGAATCACACCGGGTCCAGCACATGAATCCTCTGTCTCCACTCACTTCTATCGAACAATATATTTTCATTGAGTCCTTTGGCAACCATATCGTTTCGTATCACCTACATCCATGTTTTCTTCGGTCTTCCTTTTGCCCTTTTGCCATTGCCCATATCGAGCGTATCTATTCGTCGAACCGGTGCTTCCATAGGTCTGCGTCACACATGACCAAACCATCTTAGCCGGTTTTCCCGCATCTTCTCCTCCACAGATGCTACACCAACTTTTGCACGACGTGATTTGAAAAGAGATAGTTTTGAGATGTGAAAAGAGGAGAAAAGGGGGAACTTGCTAGATGAAATGAGAGAGGAGAGGTTAAGGAAGGATTTGGAAGCTTCGTGGAGTCGCGGAGTCACCGGAATCTTCTCGAATCTTCGCCAGAACTTGACCTTGGGCTAACACCGCTTGTACTCTTCTTTGACTTGAAATTTTTTGAGGATTTTGAACAATAGATTTCAGAATGGAGAGGGCTAGGATATGATGTGGTATTTATAGGGGAAATTAGGGTTTTAAGGATTGGAGAAAGAAATTAAAAATGCATTTAAAATAGAATTAAAGAGTGAAATTACATTCTCTGGATAAATGCAGAGAAATCAAACATAATAGGAGTTAAAGGGGCAGGCTAAGGTTCAGGTGAGAAAAAATTGGGGGCATTCCCGACTGTTCAAACCGGCGGCGCCGGCCCATGTGCAATTATCGACGGTCGATTTGGTGGGGTTGGGGTCTGGATTCTTGCCATGTGTCCTACTCAATACATACAATATTTTCCACATGTTTGGTTTCTGTGACTTTTCATTCTTACGTGTATAGCACGTGTAAACTTTTGGGCTTCCAAAAATTTAAAAGAAAAATCATTAAAAATATATGTGGCTGCTGGGATTCGAACACATGGGCATTGTCACAGCAGTTCAAAGTTTTACCAATGAGCTACAAACTTGTTTCTTTCTGTTCTTCAAACAAAATAATACTTAAAATATACTCAGGCTTGAAATACTCCATTAGTACATTAACTTTAAGAAAATTTTGTACATTAAAACAGAGTCGTTACATTCTACCTTCCTTATAAAAATTTCAACCTCGAAATTTACAAATATATAATGACTGATTTACAAATAAGAAAAGGTATTTTGCACGCATATCGTATTCTCTTTCCCACGTTGATTCTCCTGGTGAATCTTTTCTCCACGTCACTCAGACCAAATTTACTTCCTTTTTCCTGAGTGATTTTACTTTTCTGTCCAGGATTTCAACGGGTTGCTGCTCACAAGATAAGTCTGTCTGTACAGTGAGCTTGGAGTGATCGAGGATGCGGCTGAGGTCGCTCACATATCTTCGAAGCTGGGATATATGAAATACGTTGTGCACTCCTTCCAATGAGGGTAGAAGTGCCAAACGATATGCCACTTCTTCGACTCGTTCGAGTATGTCGAACGGTCTAATAAATCTCGGACTGATATTCCCCTCTTTCCAAAGCGAACCGCTCCCCGGTTTGGAGAGATCTTTAAGAACACATGATCTCCCGGTTGGAACTCTAAGTATCGGCGTTTTTCATCAGCCCAGTGCTTCTGTCGGTCTTGGGCTACGCACATTCTTTCCTTGATCGTGTGAACAGCATCCACGGTTGCAACGATCATCTCTTGTCCAAGGAGTTCCGTATCTGCGATGTCGTCCCAACTTAATAGTGAACGACACTTCCTTCAATAGAGAGCTGCAAAGGGTGCCATTCCAATACTCACTTGGTAGCTGTTATTGTATGAAAACTCCACAAGATGTAGGTGATCTTCCCACGATCTCCCGAAGTCTAACATACACGCTCTTAGCATATCTTCATGGATCTAAATCCTTTGCTCAAAATGACCATCTTTTTCTGGATGATAAGCTGTGCTGAAGTTCAGACTCGTTCCCAAGCTAGCTTGCAGACTCTGCCAAAACTGCGATCGAAATATGGTGTCACGATCGGAGACAATGCAAACCGGTACTTCATGTAATCTCATGATCTCCTGCATGAGTTCGTGTGTATCAGAAATAGTACACTATGAAGAGTTAAATCTTACATAGATTCAGACTTACTTCCATGTACTTCTTTGCTAGTGTTTTAGAAGATTGGCCAGCTCGAAATAGGATGAAGTGAGCTGATTTTGTGAGTCGATCCACAATAACCCATACCGCATCGTTACCTTTCGTGCTGTGAGTAAGTGCAGTCACGAAGTCCATGGTGATGTGTTGCCACTTCCATTCTAGAATTGGTAATGGTTGAAGTAAACCAGTAGTCCTGTGATGTTCATCTTTTACTTGCTGACACACCAAGCATTTGGCTATGCTTCTGGCTACTTCACGCTTCATTCCATGCCACCAGTAATGTTGCGGTGGATCTTTGTACATCTTTGTACTATTAGGGTGTACCGAGTATAGAGAGCTATGGGCTTCTTTCACCAACTCTTCCCGAACAGAACCTTATGGTACACACAATCTGCTTCCGTATCTCCAAGATCCGTCTTCATGGATGATGAAGTCTGTTCTAAGTCCACATTCTACTTGTTCTCTGATCTTTTGCAACTTTTCATCACTTGCTTGAGCTTCTTTGATCTGATTGACGATAGTAGATTGAAGTTGTAAGTTCATCAACTTTGAAGTATTACCTGGCATAACCACTTCAATCTCCTTCTCGTGCAATTCTTGTTGAAGCTTCCATTGTGCGGTGAGATTCATAGATAATGGTTGGCGACTAGGTGTATCAGGAACTACATTCACCTTCCCTGGATGATATTGTAGGTTGATGTCGAAATCCACCATAAGTTCTAGCCATCTTCTCTGCCGCATATTCAGCTCTTTCTGAGTAAACACATACTTCAGACTTTTGTGGTCTGTGTATATATCTACCCATTCTCCAAGAAGATAATGACGCCAGATCTTCAGTGAAAATATAACAGCTTCCAATTCTAAATCATGCGTTGGATAATTGCGTTCATGAATCTTCAACTGTCTTGATGCATAAGCTACAACTTTTCTATGCTGGTGTAGAACACGTCCTAATATCTTACCGGAAGCATCGCAATGTACAACAAAACCTCCAGATGGGTCCCATATTATGAGAATAGGTGCTGATGTCAATCTTGATTTGAGTTCTAAAAAAGCCTGTTCGCATGCTTCTGAGCACATGAATGCTTCATCTTCACGTGTGAGCTTGGTCATGGGTGTTGCAATCTTCGAAAAGCCTTCTATGAATCTTCGATAGTATCCCGCTAATCCCAAGAAACTTCGAATTTCCTTCACTGTCTTTAGTGTCAGCCATTCGTTTACTGCTGATACTTTAGCGGGATCCACAGAAATTCCTTCACCTGAAACGATATTCCCGAGAAATCCGACTTGATTTAGCCAAAACTCGCACTTGCTGTACTTGGCATAGAGTTGATGTTGTCGCAAAGTCTCTATGACAATTCGTAAATGTTTAGCGTGCTCTTTCCGATTCTTCGAATATACCAGGATGTCGTCGATGAAAAATGACAACGAACCTGTCTAGGTACTCTCGGAAAACTTGTTTCATCAGATTCATGAATATGGCCGGTGCATTGGTCTCCAAATGGCATCACGAGAAACTCATAATGGCTATAGCGAGTCCTGAATTCCGTCTTCGGAATATCATACTTTTTGACTTTCACCTGATGATAAACCGAACGAAGATCTAATTTTGAGAAAATGCAAGACCTACTTAGTTGATCGAACAGATCGTCAATTCGCGGTAGTGGATACATGTTCTTTATCGTGACTTCGTTCAGAGCTCGGTAGTCAATGCACATTCTGTATGAACCTTCCTTTTTCTTCACAAGCAAAACTGAAGATCCCCAACTTGAAGTACTGGGACGAATCCATCCTTTCTTCAAAAGTTCGTCCAGCTGAGTACGGATCTCCTTCAATCCTTCTGGACTTAAGCGATATGGTGCTTTGATCACCAGTTTTGCACCAGGTACTAAGTCAATATTGAATTCAAGAACTCGATCGGGAGGCAAACCTGATAGGTCTTCAGGAAATACATCTTCGAACTCTCGAACTACCTCTGGCTTGTCTTCTTCAGATTGTGTTGCTGCAATCACTGCCTTTCTTGGCTTAGCCTTGTAGGTGCTAGGTTCTAGAGTGTGGTCTCCTCTTTTGAAATAAAAGACCGGATGATCTGGAATCTCGAACACTACCCTCCTTTGACGATAGTCGACGGTAGTGTAGAAAGTTCCTAGAAAATCCATACCCAAGACTACATCGAAGTTCGGTATGTCCAGCACCTTGAAGTCAGCATAAAATTCTCTGCTGCAGATGACCACTGGACACAGGTCATATCCTAACGTTCCCTTTAGAATGTCGTTCCCTGAACTGACATTTCAGCTGGATACGAGTGGTTTAACTAGAATCACATGAGTTCGGACGAACCGTTGCGACATAAAGTAATGTGATGCTCCAGTATCAAAGAGTGCTAGTGCAGGAAGTGAGGCTACTAAGATTGTACCTAAGTTGTGTGAAATATGTTTAGGTATAGGAAAAGATATTTTGATATGTATAAAGATTGAAAGAAAGTTTGAAAAAAGGGAGTTACCAGTGATGACTTGGCCAGTGGCTTCAGCTTCTTCCACAGTCATTGTGAAAGCTTGTCGCCTAGGTACATTCCTTCTTGCTGGAGGCGCATTCCTCTGTCTGTTCCTTTTTCCTTGAGTTAGGTTCCTTTATGCATGATGGAGCAGACGAGGAGGAGGTGCAGTAGGTCCACGAGGAGGTGGAGCTGGGAGAGCAATTCGATGAGCAGGTGCCTGGATAGCTGGCCGCTATGGATAGGTGATTTCTGGTCTAGGTGCAGGGTTTGAATTGAGGCTATGATGACAAGATCCAATATCGTGTGTGCATGAGCCACAGACTAAGAAAAGGCGATTATCACGCCTGCAATCCTTCACCATGTGTCCATTTCTTTTGCAATAGAAGCAGAAATCTGTACTGGGCCAGTAAAAGTTACTCCCGGTCACCTGAGTAGAATGGTGGCCTGGAAAAGGCTCCTCATGCTATCTGAGTAGCAGGGCGCTTCACACCGGCAGATTGAGGTCTGCCTTTCTTCTTTACTACTGCCTCGTATCGACGGGCAACCTTCAGAGCCAAATCATGGGTTAGGAAATCCTCTGTAGCTAGAGCAGCTTGGATATCCTGGTCCAACCCTTGCTGAAATCATCTAGCCCTGATCTCAGCAGTCGATATGAAAAGTGCTGTGAATCTGTTACGGTCTTGTGTTAGTTGTGTAGTATGTGATATAAGGGAATTGAATATTTAAGACATATCTTACCTACTCAGCATGGTGAATTCAGCGTCATACTCATCCACATTGAACCTTGTTGCAGGTGGATGAATTGCAGCTCTATGTCAAATCGGGCAAACTCGGAAAAATATTTCGCATCGAACATGTCACGAAAAATCTTTCATTCGATTGGCTAGGTAAGACAGCTTTCTTCCGCCTTCCACATAATCTAGCGTTATCTATGAGTTACAGCTTCTCAGCCCTTACCCAAGCAATGTCTGGTCCTTGTGCTGCTGCCGGATCGTCTTCGATCGACTGAGCCCATTCCTCTGCCTCCAAAGGGATCTCTTTCCCAGAGAATTGTTTAGGGTACAATGACCGTAATTGCTTCACTCTGGGTGGTTCAGCTTCTGTGCGGTTCATTAGGATAGCAGTCTTCTGCTGCTGTCCATCCAAGAGGCTCTTGATCGCCTTGAGCAATACCGTCTTCTCGTTAATAGGAGCTGTTATGGTAGGTGTAAGTGGAAGAGGTGGTGGTGTGGTGTTTCCGTTCACGTTGACGCTCGTGTTGTTCGGCGAATCTATAACCTTGAAAGAAAAATAGGGTTAGGATAGATTCAAGGAATATGAAATGTAAAGAACGTTTAGTTGCTGATTCTTATAATTCTTATGATATATTGCTTAGGTTTCTATGCAGAACTGACCTTGCATGGTTATGTAGGTTTCCACGTAGAATATACCTGCATGGGCCACCAACAAAACATGTCAAGCCCCGCTTCCCAGTGTACGGGTAAGGAGACGTGACGATGCCCACGACGTATTTACTCAGAAGTAAACACGTTAAACGTAAATAAGCAATATTATAAATGTACACAAAAAATGGCAAGAAATATAAATAAACAACAACTTTTTATTGATTAAACATTCTTTACATACAACTGGAAAATAAATACAATGCTGGAAAGCGATGCCTAAACAATGGCATATGAACTGAAAGTAAAAATATGTATAAGTAGAACTAGAGCTTGGGATCCTCAATGAACTGCTCCAAATCGTCCTGGTTGGGCTCGATCTCCTGAGAGTTGGGCCCTCTTGACAACATTCCAAAGAAAGAAGAGAAAGGAATGTCGTCAGCGAACAATCACTCGGTAAGTCCCAAAAGAGAGATGGATCAAGTAAAAGGAATAAATCTAGTAATTTATCGGTTTTTATTATACCAACAAAGTTGTTTGTACCTTGGTACAGAATATATCAGTGTATATGAGAGAAATCCAACTTACTCCGTGGACTAAGGCATATGGAGTACAAGGCCCCGCCAAAACCCATGGGATAACGGCAATGGATATTCAGGTTAGGTATATTATAGTGACCGTCTCATTCCATTTCTAATACATTCCGTACCAGTCTACCCCTTAAAAACCCCGTAATGTATATTGTGTTGTTTTATAGATGTAAAACTTGTCGAGACCATGGTATAAATTGTTTATGTAAACAGACAAGGATATAAACGGATAGTCATGTAGTCAAGTCAATATATATCCATGGTTCGGTCCAGTCGAGTCATATTGAAATTTGTTAGTATTCGGGTATTCATATTCAAGTTCCAGTATATATGGATTCATGTTGTATTGGAGTTATATTTGAATTGTATTCATGTATAGATTTTATTCAGATTAGACTGAGACTCTGACTGAGTCAGACACTTAAAAAAGATTTGAGTCCTGAATTAGGTTTAGGAGTTATCGGTAACTGCTGTATATGGGCGCTAGGATTTGTGAATTTTTTCAAACCAATTACCATTGATAACCCCATTTTAGTTTCTTACCTTAAATAGGAAAGCACCCACTTTCTCCGGCTCCCTGAGGCTCAAGAGAATTGGTCCCGCTTAAACCTATATTTACTAGGGTCCTTATTATAATTTAATATAACTTGAGAGGTTGTATGAAAAATATTTTTATTATAATCTCAAAATAATCCCCAAGTATTTAATTATCCTATTTATGGTTTTCATGGATGTAAATTTTTAAAGTGAGGTATTCTACTGAATAAATACTTAGCTTGAATAATATATTTGTATGTTTGTGTATATTTGACTTGTATGGATTCTTTATGGTATTTTCATGAAACTTGTGATTCGTTTCTTTTCTTTGGAAAAAATGGAATTTATTATATATTTAAAATAGATGATTTGATAATATTTAAATGTAATTTTTAAAAATAAAATTTATTTATTAAATAGAGAATCACGTTTTTCTTAATAATTGCATTAAAAATTCCATCGAGATCGGATGCTCCATGAGGAGGTCTGCATCTTGCTCTACTAGTCCTGAGAATGTGCGATAACCTTCACCATCCCGATCAGGTTCCCCAAAATGGGTTGTAGAGGCTTAATAGCAAGGTATGTAAATAACACAATTCAATGAATACGGTTTTTAATAGTTTATGGTATTTTTATGTAAAAGTCGTATTTGTCACAAAAACATTGTTAAAAGGAAATCATGTTATGTCATGATGCGTGTTGTGAGAGGCAGGTCATTACCTCATGAGATTTTCCTGAAGGTAGTAACAAAGGTATTAAAATGTGTCATATGTAAGTTTGTGGTATTTAAACGAAAAAGTTTAATAAAAGTTATTTTACATGGAGTTTTGAAATGAAACTTGTTTCTAAATATTAGTTAATTTTTAACAAGTAATATGTAATGATATGGTTAAGTGGTTCTTAAGAAAAAGTTGAAATTTTAAAGAGGATAGAATTAAGAGTCGGTATAACTCCACTTAACGACGTGATTTGAAAATAGATAGTTTTAAGATGTGAAAATAAGAGAAGAGAGGGAACTTACTAGATGAAATGAGAGAGGGGAGGTTGAGGAAGGATTTGGAAGCTTCGTGGAGTCGCGGGGTCGCCGGAATCGTCTCGAATCAACGCCAGAACTTGACCTTGGGCTAACTCCACTTGTACTCTTCTTTGACTTGAAATTTTTTTATGATTTTGAACAATAGATTTCAGAATGGAGAGGGTTCGGATATGATGTGGTATTTATAGGGGAAATTAGGGTTTTAAGGATTGGAGAAAGGATTTAAAAATGCATTTAAAATAGAATTAAAAAGTGAAATTATATTCTCTGGATAAATGCAGAGAAATAAAACATAATAAAAGTTAAGGGGGTAGGCCAAGGGTCAGGTAAGAAAAAATTGAGGGCATTCGCGACGTTTTAAACCAGCGGTGCCGGCCCATGTGCAATTCTCGCCGGTCGATTTGGTGGGGTTGGGGTCTGGATTCTTGCTATGTGTCCTACTCAGTACATGCAACAATTTCCATATGGTTGTTTTCTGTGACTTTTTATTTTTAAGTGTATAACACATGTAAACTTTTGGGCTTCCAAAAATTTAAAAGAAAAATAATTAAAAATATATGCGGCTGATAGGATTCGAATACAGGGGCTATGTCACAACAGTGCAAGTCATTACCAATGAGCTACAAGCTTGTTTCTTGCTGTTCTTAAAACAAAATAATACTTAAAGTATACTCAGACTTGTAAATAATCCATTAGTACATTAACTTTAAGAAAATTTTGTACATTAAAATAGAGTTGTTATAATAGTTAGCCATCCAATTGAAAATTGCTATATTTTCAAAAATTTAGTTGAGAACCTGTACCAGCAGGGGAAATTCGCACTGTCCGATTGCTGGAGGGTAGATCCGCCCCAAAATCATGCTCCTGAAAAGGTGGATGTGCATGGGGTATCCTGCTCGCTCATGGAAGAAGCTCCATGGGAAGTAGTTCTTTCTGCAAAAACTAAAAGAATGCTGAGGGATTTACAAGCGTGTCAGGCGATCAGGTGGAAAACCATGCTTAAGCCCGAAATTATAGAAGGGATGCTAAAACCGCGTCTCCTGCTAAAATTCATCGACAAAAGGAAAAGTCCTTAAGTTAAGCCTTCAAAGTCTTCTAGGAAAAAGAAGACCAAGAAACCTATACGTCCTGTAGAATCTGTTGGCAAGCGCACAGACCTTCAAAAATACATAGACGCAGTGGAAGAATATAACCAAAAGGTCTGAAGAATTCCTCAGGCATATTCTTGAGAACGAGGACAGTGACGATGATGAGGAAGATGAATCATTAGAAGAAATGGAAGACCGTGTAGCAGGCCGCCATATGGTCTCTCATTCATTGTTATATGATGAAGAAGCTCCCCCAGCGTTAGAAAGTGACATGGTGGAACTGGGGGCAGAATCGGCGCTAAATTCCCTGAAAATACCAGAAGAAGACCCGATTGAAAGGCTACTAAATGAAGCTTTTCAAAAGAGCAAAAAAGACCAAGAACGCGAGACAGCTATATATGAAAAGGCTAAGTATCAGTGTATGAATAAAGAAGCTGCGGTGAGAATGAGTCATAAAGTGTTTCGACCAAATCAAAGCACGCCTGCAATAAATAAGAGCATGATCAAAACTGAGAAGTGGTTCACCAAAGACCTATCAATGGGGATGAAGCTACCACTTTTCATTATGTACACTCTTGAAATCCTATATTTCGACGGTAGAGAGGGACACCCAAAATACTGTGTATATCACCGAAGGATTGCTCACCCCATCGAGGAGTGCAATTCTTTCAAGAAGTCGTGGCAAGGATATATAGCCCATCGAAGACACTTCAAAAATGAGAAGCATGAAGCTCGCGCTCGTCGAGATGAGAAAGGTGAAATAGCAGAAACAACTGGCAACTGTCATATGGTCAGTACCGGTTCAGAAGAGGAAAAACCTCAAGTTCTCATTTTTGGGAGCGATTCCGAAGATGAAATACCCCTCTACTCTCTCTTTGAAAACTCCCTCTTGGAAAAACAAGAAAAGGGTAAGGATTGCGAGAACATCCAACTGCGTAACCATACGCTTCCCGAGAAGAATCTCAGACCCACAAATAAGGGTTCGAATAAAGAGGACAAAGGGAAGGGCGAAATACCCGATGGGATTGCTCTCGATAAATGAGTGGCCAAAAAGCTCTCCGCAAAGGATCCGCCTAAGGAAAACAAGGTGGACTGTAATATCCTTCAAAATCTGAGAAAAATACCCTCACAACTGAGCATATTGGATGCTCTTCTCCAGTCCAAAGAGGTGCGAGATTCCCTGATCAAGGCCTTATAAGAGCCCGATCAGTTCCAATCTTTCCTTGCAGAAGAGAAGATGATAAAAGAACTGGCAAAGGTCTACGCGGATGACATTGCATTCAGCGATGAAGATCTACTCATCGGTACATTTGAACATAATTGGCCTCTTTATGTTACTGGGTACTACCACGACGTCAAGATAGGGAAAATCTTTTTCGATAACGGATCTTCCGTCAATCTTCTCAACGTCAGGGTGCTGAAAGAAATATGTATGAATGTTCAGCACCTTGTCCGAGATAAAATTACCATATCTCAGTTTGACTCACAGTCATCACGGACACTTGGTTCCGTAATACTAACGCTATGCCTTGGGCTGCTCGTCACTGACATCAAATTCCATGTTATTGACGCCAAAACTTGCTATAACGCTCTGCCTAGCAGACCCTAGCTACACGAGTACAACATCATCCCTTCTACACAATATCAGTATATGAAATATTTCAAGGATGGCTTGGAGTACACTGTCACAGGAGAAATAAATCCGTTCTCGGTGAATGAAGTATGAAAATATGAAGATACGAAGTACTTTCAGCCAGACATCAAGAATACTGAAAAGTGCCACAAAGCGGAGAATAAGAAAAAATCTATGTCCACCATCCCAATCTTTGGAAGTGATACCGAGAAAGATGAACAAATAGTCTACTCGGGGTAACCTCAAAGCGAAAACAATAAGCCCGGGGATCTTGGTCTTTGGTAGCAACTCCGAGGACGAGACCAATGCTGTGTTCTTCATCCGTCCGTCGACACGAACACTTGCCGAAGCGGATTAGAGTCTACAAATTATAATGCTTTTTCCTCGACACTACATGGAACTTGACATGCTCAATACATACAGCGTGCAAGAACTGGAAACTTTCTACGTGCCTCCTAGGAAAAGAGATGAAAATGTGATCCTTCTCTACAAATCGACGGAGACTATGGTGGAAAAAGAAGTCCAGAATGGTGCCAACCCCACCCTTGACAAGTTCCAGCCTATCTGTATACCAAGATATTATGTAGAGAGATTAAAGAAACTGTTAAAGCACCATGGCATACCTCTCAAAAAAATGGTTCGACAAACCCAATTCTACAAAAATATTTAGGATATTCCCGGGACTCAACAAAAGAAGCCCAACAGGAAGATGGAAACAACTGGGCTGGGATATATTCGGTCCAAGAAACGGGAGAAAATCTACAACTGCCATGTCATAAATAGCTCGAGTGAAGAAGAAAACACTCTTCCAAATAGCCATGACGTCAAATTAGAGCAATATCCCTCCGTGAGAACGTTAAGTCCGTCGCTCGAAAAACAAATTGACAAGTTAATAAAAGAAGCTTGTCAAGAGAGCCGAGATAGACACAGCCGTGAAATGACTATTTATGTGTTGGATATGTATGCCCTAGAGGCCTGTATTGTATAGGATGCTAGGGATATGAATGTACAGAACGATCTTGCTCAGTTGTGTATAGTATATTATTTGAATTATCTTTATCCTGATATGTGTATTTCTTTCTATTAATGATTTATATTGCTTGCACATATTGATAATGACTCGATACAGTAGTATACTATTATGGTTTGACTATATTTTAACATGTGCATATGTTATACTCGCTATAACATATACGGTTACATGTTGATAAAACCCGTAGGATTTTGCTTGACTACCAGCGTTATGATGGCGGTCATACTTGTGGGAGCTGGGTAGACCATAAGCCCATCCTTAAAGGTCCCAAGTCGCCGGAGTATCGAGACCGGGTATCGACACTCCAGAGTAGACTTGTGTATACGTTTCTAGACTCCGACGAAGGGTGGTGGTTGGTCCCACAGCCATTTGTGTGATCACCTAAGATTGTATACAGGTGCTCACTAGGAGTGAGTACACTGAACAGACTCACCGAGAACCTCTAGATGGTATTATACCTATCGTCAGATAGCGGTTCTCAGGTGACATGAGTACATGTTAGCTTTAGGACCTGAGGTCATCATTTGTCTCGTGTGAGTTCCCACTGTGCTTTGATCACTGCCCTACCACGGCTCTACTGAGTCGTGCAAACATGTTTTGATTAGGTATAGTCCTGAGCCACATGGAGGCAGTGAGTAATTTTTAGGGATTCGTCTCTCCCGGTATTGGGAGTCAATATTGCACTGTGTCCGGTTGGCTAGAACTATAAGACCTTGGCCAAGACAGTTTAGAACTACTGATGGTTAGATCAGTAGTTTCTCGGATTGGTTATGTGCCAAATCGACATGACTTATCGGGTCAGAATGGGGTTTGACGTTTACCAACCCCTAGACCCGATATGTGATACTCTTAAACGAATAGACCGTACTGTACGGAGATTGTCACGGATAGGCTCAGTAGGGGTCGAGATGAGCTTGCTCGTCGGCCTTCTTTTCGACAGGTACCTGGGTATCCATTACGTACAGCTAGTACCACTGGCGTGCTTGTGGTTAAACCCACTGCCAGCGTACTGTCGAGTATTTAGAGTCCCACACAAAGGGTTTCTCTGATTCAGGCAAGACGATGTAGTGGCTGTATGTTTATACGTGCAGGTTTTCGATCGAATGATAATACTAGCAGGCTTAGAATTAAGCCGGATTATTAAATCAAGTATTAATTTAATAATTTAAGTGTACATTTTTCGATATGTATATTCTAGTGTTATCCAAATTTCTCGATCGGACAGTTAATACTGGTGGGCTTAGGATTAAACCGGTTCATTAAATCGGATTTTGATTTAATGCTTGTATTATTTTAGTGGTATTATTCTATCTCTTTGTTGATCGTATTTTGATACGAATACAGGTATGTATATATGGTAGAATGTATTCCGTATCTATATGGAAAAACATTCTATAAGGAGGATATCTCAACATGTAATTTCCATTTTATTTTCAAAATGGGAAATGAGGTGTAAAATAGGAAATGAGGTGTAAAAGAGAGAATGGTGTGAACCGTGCTTGAATAGTGTTGGAAAATGAATTGAAAATTCATTTGTGCAAACTATTCAAGTATGGTTGTATTATTTTTATTGAAATAAAGTTTTTACAAAACTATGCTTCATGATTTTTCTTCACAAGAGAATTCTCACTCTAAACACAAGGTTCTCTCTCCTTATCTTAGCTTTCTTGAGTTCCTACTCCTTCATCTTCATCTTCATCCCTACCATCTCATGAGTTGAGAGTCAAAGGAGGAAGAGAGATAAAAAAAATAGTAGATAGATCACTACATCTCCTTAGCAACCTAGTTTAGCAAACTGGGTCACTAAGTTGCTTCATTTGTGAAGCCAAACTTGAATCAAGAACTCTCGGGTGTATCATCTAGGACTGAGAAAGCGAACAAGCAAGGTTGATCAAGGATTCCTAGGAGCCCTAGACGAGGAGTGAAGACCCGAAGGAAATGGATCTCTAGGTATAAACATTTATCACAGTAGATAGATCTCCTTAAATAGCTAGTTTCGGTTTATGGTTAGATTCTAGGACGGATTTTCTAGCACCGAATTTTGAAAAGTTAAAGTTTTTTGTTCAGCAACGGCCGCGGTAGGTGGCCAGGGCACTAAGAAACCCAACATGGTATCAAAGCCACTCCATAAACCATTACTAGCTATTTTGCATAAGCTTAAAGTCTCGATCGACGAAATTTTCCAAATCGCATTTCTATTATCATACCCACTGTCCGAATTTGAAAGTTGTTCAAAAAAAATATTTAGATTACCCTAAAATTACGAGCAGGCATTTTAAGAGGCCCTAAAGAAATTTGGGCACATGAGCCCAACATACGGCCGCAGAACCGCCGTCTTACATATCTGTTGGTCACGGTTCCGCTGTCGAAATGTGGTTGTTGTGCTCCAAATTTCTTATGGCACTCTAGAATATGATAATGGGATTTTTGGGATGTACGGTTTTGGCCCAGATTTGTTTGAGTGCTGGTTTGTACTTGGTGCCAATGCGGAAAGTTTTAGTCAATCGAAATTTTGAATTCCTATTTATCAATGCATATGTTAGTATCTGCCACCGTGAATATCATTGAGCGATATAACCGACTAATTGCTATATATACAATTAGACGAGTTTACGAACATGATATTCACGTTGATTTTCTTTGTTGCGCTGATGTTGTGGATGGATTGTCATGGTGGATAGCCTGTAGTGCAATGGTAGTTGTACAGTTTAGATTCATTTGTATATTCATTATTGCGGGACGAGTGTCCGATATGTGGACTGTCGTTTCTGCCAGATTGTATATAATTTTATTGGGGCACGAATGGGTTGAGTTCGATGTCACCGTTGTATATATATTTCTTTTCTAAACTAGGATTACCCTGCGGAGGAGTGCTCGACTAGCCGGGTTCTAGCGGGAAACGGGCCCGCATCTCATGGCGTTGAGACGAAGGTGGCCTTACTCTAGAATTGGCGGGCTACTCGCCATACTCATAGGGGGTATAGATAGAGAGATGCTCTAGTTACCGGATTCCGTGAAGTACTGGGTAGCCCATTCACTTTCTTGATTGAGGTTGCCTCACTTCCGGGATTGGTGGCTAACTTGCCGGCTCGTAGGGGTCTAGGTTTTTCATTGCACGGGCTATCTACAAGACCGGGAACGTCGGGTCTCATTTACGGCTCAATGAAACCCGAGGCTCCGAGATTATCCGTCATTCCATGTTGATTATTGTTGTTCTACGATGTTTCTTATATCATGCCTGGGACGAATGGTTATATATATTTATATATACTAGTAGATGTTGTATATGTTTTGTATCCGCGCTAGCCCTACCCTCGCTCTGCCGGTAGTTAAGTACCTAACGGCGCATGACAAGGCCTCGTGGCGAATGCGGATGACATATACATACATTTTATTTTCGTTCTTTTCTGGTGTGATAGGAATTAATTCATGGGACCGCATTGATTTTAATGCAAGAAAAGATACCAAAAAGATGATGTTGGAACAAATTTCAAAAAACTATAATCATACTCGTTCTCTTTGCATAGTGATATTCGGTTAGGAATATGCAGCACCTCATTGGAGAAGGCAAGCGCCTAGATCCCTTCGCGGGGAGTGGGCTCTTGAGCAAAAGTTTATGTTACTATAGATTACTCGGTTTTCTTCAAAACCACTAGTTTTCAAAAGTGGAACCTAAACCACTCCTTTTCAAAACTGTTCGGTTCTTTCAACGATGTCAAGTTCATTATATTAATGGTTTTTTCGCCAAAAGACCAGCCGTAGCCCTCCGTCATTTCAAAATTGTAATATTTAGTATTCGTTTTGCGTTTATTGACCTAGTCAAGGCGTAGTGTACGGTAGCTAAGTGGTACTTTTCTATGCATTGTAATGCGATTGGTTAGGACAGTCGTGCGGCCTTGTTGACATAGTCAGGGCACGTATGGGTGGGTTTAATGCAATCAAGAAAATGACGGGTTGAACTTGGCTAGCGGTTTATGATTTGTTGACCTAGTCAAGATCATAAACCGTTAGGGCAAAAACCATATCGAAAGTTTCAAACATACAGGAAATTTGCTAGTGTTGCATACATTCTGGAGTGTTGTGACTAGAGTAGCTTCCATCTAGGTTATCACGAGATGATAGTTGGATCCTGATCCCACTGATGAGTGGGATTACTTTTGGGAGATATTTTTCACTTCATAATTAGCTAGCTTATTAGGTGTCTAGAAAATTGTTAACGGGGCTATGCCACTATGGAAATGAGGTTTATTTTAATTAGATCCGTGCGAGAGCACGTGAAACCTCCCTCGGAGTACCAACACTCACCTGGCTGAACGGTTAGTGAACTTGTGAGGTGCGAATGATCCCCACTAATTTTCCTTTTAAAGGTTTGAAGGAAAATTAGAGAAAACGGTGGGAGCCATCCTAATTAGATAAACTAATAACCAATCTAATCATGAAAGAGCGCACGCTGAGTGTTTCTTTTCTCTCTCTCCAGGTAGAAACCATTTCATACCCTAATCAAGATAATAAAATTTTGACTTGACCGAACCAGCTTGTTACACTGGGCTGGGCAATGTCGGTTCGGCTCTAACTTGTAACAACTGTCACGAGTATGGGCAAAGGAAAGAGGACTGTAAGGAATTCCAGATAGCCCTATTAAAGGAGAAGCACTCTAAGGCTTCTTCTCCGGGTGTATTTTTTTTTATTGAAAACTGTTTTTCGGTCAACCATACCTTCTGGGTACTTGATACCGAATCAGGATATATGTAATTTATTACAAGGATTGAGAAAAAGTAGAATGGTTGGACTGGGCGATATGTCCTTCAGAGTAGGGAACGGAGCACAGGTTGATGCTACCACCGTCGGTGAATATCACCTAGTATTGCCAAGCGGCAGAAATATGATTATGAACAATTGGTACTATGTACCTTCCATGCTTTGCAATATCATATCAGTTTCTTTACTTGATAAAGATGGATATAAGTTTGTTCTAGATAGAAATATCATAAAAAATTATCTTAATCAGGTATTGGTTGCAGAAGGTACACTGTGTAATGGTATCTATGTTATAAATCGAAACACAGTTTTCAATGTACAAAACACATGCAAGAGGAAGAGTTCAGATACGAACGAAACCTACTTCTGGCATTGTAGACTTGGCCATATCGATGAGAAAAGACTAAATAAGTTGCATAAGCATGGATTTTTTAATACGTTCGAATTTTCATCTTATGAAACATGCCAGTTTTGTCTCATAGGAATGATGACCAAATCTCCGTTCACCGGATAAGGAGAGAGAGCAACAAAGCTCTTGGGACTCATACACAGTGATTTGTGCGGTCCGATGTCTATACATGCGAGGGGCGGGTTCTCATACCTCATTACATTCACTGACGATCTCTTTAGGTTCGAATATGTGTATCTTTTGAAACACAAATCTGAAGTTTTTGAGAAATTCAAAGAATATAAAAGCGAAGTAGAGAACCAGAAAGGAAAAAGTATCAAGATTCTTCGATCTGATCGAGGAGGTGAGTACTTGAGTACGGAATTCCGGGAATTTCTAAAAGAAAATGATATTCTCTCTCAACTTACTCCTCCGTATACACCACGGCACAACGGTGTATCGGAGCGGAGGAACCGTACCCTATTGGATATGGTGCGCTCCATGATGAGTAATGTTGAGCTATCTCTTTCATTCTGGGGATATGCGCTTAAGACATCAGCATATCTGTTAAATGATGTTCCATCCAATTCCGTACCTAAGACACTATTCGAGATCCGGATAAGGAGAGAGAGCAACAGAGCTCTTGGGACTCATACACAGTGATTTGTGCGGTCCGATGTCTATACATGCGAGGGGCGGGTTCTCATACCTCATTACATTCACTGACGATCTCTTTAGGTTCGAATATGTGTATCTTTTGAAACACAAATCTGAAGCTTTTGAGAAATTCAAAGAATATAAAAGCGAAGTAGAGAACCAGAAAGGAAAAAGTATCAAGATTCTTCGATCTGATCGAGGAGGTGAGTACTTGAGTACGGAATTCCGGGAATTTCTAAAAGAAAATGATATTCTCTCTCAACTTACCCCTCCGTATACACCACGGCACAACAGTGTATCGGAGCGGAGGAACCGTACCCTATTGGATATGGTGCACTCCATGATGAGTAATGTTGAGCTACCTTTTTCATTCTGGGGATATGCGCTTAAGACATCAGCATATCTATTAAATGATGTTCCATCCAATTCCGTACCTAAGACACTATTCGAGATAGGCAATGGTAAACGGCCATATCTTAAAAGATTTAAGGTATGGGGTTGTCCGGCTTACGTTAAAAAGCATAATCCGGATAAACTAGAGGTACGGTCAGTTCTTTGTAAGTTTATGCGATATCCGAGGAATGGTTATGGATATTTGTTCTACCACACCGAGGAACAGAAGGTGTTTGTTGCTCAGCACACCATTTTCTTACAAATGGAGTTTCTTGCAAAAGAAACTAATATGAGCATGGTAGAACTGGAAGAAATTCCAGAAGGACAAACTATAACTGAAGAATTGGTGGAACCAGAGGATTCAATAATCCCAAACAAACCTCAGCCACTCCGAGATCTAGTAGGATTTCTCGTCCGCCCATGAGATACTACGGTTTTCTCATAGATGGGGATTGAGAGGATTGCATCTTGGAAGAAGATGATCTTACTAGTTATAAGCAGGCCATTAATAGTAGGGACTCTGTAAAATGGCTTGATGCTATGAAATCCGAAATGGAGTCCATGTACACCAATAATGTTTGGACTTTGGATGTTGCTCCTCCTAGGGTAAAACCTGTTGGATGCAAGTGGATCTTCAAAAAGAAGATTGGTGCAGATGGACAGGTGGAAACCTATAAGGCTAGACTTGTTGCAAAAGGTTTTTGTCAAAGACTAGGAGTGGACTATGACGAAACCTTCTCTCCAGTGGCTATGCTGAAATCCATTCGGATCTTACTTGCCATTTCCGCCTACCATCACTATGATATCTGGCAGATGGACATAAAAATGGCCTTTCTGAATGGAAGCTTAGAAGAGTGCTTTTATATAGATTAGCCGGAGGGATTCGTAGACAGTGGGAGTGGCGGGAAGGTGAGAAAGTTGTTTAAATCCATTTGTAGATTAAAATAGGCATCACGGAGCTGGAAGATCTGTTTTAATAAGACAGTCAAAGAATTTGACTTCATAAAAAAATGAAGATGAACAAACTGACGTATTCCTCATCCTGTACATGGATGACATTCTCTTGATAGGAAATGACATTCCTATACTGCAATCGGTCAAGCTGTTCTTGTCACAAAAGTTCTCCATGAAGGACCTGGGTGATGCTTCCTACATTCTGGGGATTAAGATCTATAAAGATAGATCCAAGAGTTTGTTAGGACATTCACAGTCCAGGTACATAGAGACCATACTAAAGAGATTTAGTATGGAAGATTCCAATTACGGTAATATACCCGCGTTGCACAGAATCACCCTCTCTAAAGAGATGTCTCCCAAGACTGATGAGGAGAGGGTTCGCATGAGCACTATACCCTGCGCTTAGGCGGTATGATCTATAATGTATGCGATATTGTATACCAGACAAGATATAGCATACGCGCTTAGCGTGAAGAGCCAGTATCAGTCGAATCAAGGTGAGAATCATTGGACAGCTGTGAAGAACATTCTCAAGTACCTATGGAGGACTAAGGAGATGTTCTTGGTTTACGGTAATAGAGACCTTCAGGTCGATTCCTTTATCGATTCAAGCTTCCAGAGTAATAAGGATGACAGCAAGTCTATCTCGGGTTTTTTTTTACCCTCAATGGAGGGGCGGTGTGTTGGAAAAGCTCCAAACAGGTCACCATCGCAGACTCGACGATGGAGGCTGAATACATTGCCGTGAACGATGCCGTAAAAGAATCGGTCTGGATGAAGAATTTCATTAGAGAACTTGAGGTGGTTCCATCCATCATTGATCCAATACCTTTGTATTGCGATAACAATTGGGCTATAGCCTTAGCGAAGGAACCACGGTCCCATCAGAAGTCCAGATACATCTTAAAGCGGTATCACCTGATCAGGGAGATCGAGTTCCAGAGAGTGGATACAAAAGACAACACGGCGGATCCAGGTACCAAGGCCCTCCCTCAAGCACAGTTCGAAAGACTTTTTGAGATGTTGGGTATGTGGTACACCAACTACTGGCCTTAGAGCGGACGTTGGGTATTCTGTACGCCAATTATAGGCCTTAGTGCAAGTGATAGTTTTGTACGGTTCCTAGGCACACTCAAGAGGTTACACAAGGCATCAACCATGCCAAAATCAAAAATTTATATGCCGAGAAACCCTAATGAAGATCATTAACTAGAGGATAGACGAAACTACAAGCAAGTTAACAACTTAACTACAAGGGAAAGGGACTACAACCTTTGTAGATCCGGTCCTCCACTTATTTAGCTCCGTGATGACGTCCCTCCGCTGCGATCAATCGGATCCCGGACTCTAGCGTTGCTTTCATCGGAGAAATGATTGGCTAGGTCGTTGACTTCGATGCCGAAGATGATCTACGTCGAGGTGACTCAAACCCAAGCTCCATCTTCATTAGGTCATGAAACTTGTGAAGATAACACCCTATACAACATGGCAAGTGGTAGAGGATGAAGAAATAAGAAGTGGGTTCACTTTGGATTTGGATTTCTCACTTGATTTCATCACTTGAAATTTTCAAGAAAGGTTTTCTTTTCTTCATGAAGAAGAAGAAGAAGAAAAATGAAAAGGAATTAACTTAAAAGAAAATTCAAGTGAATCTTATCATAATACAACCATGGGTGAAGTTAACACATGTAGAGAATAAACTAGGGTTTAGGTGTAATGATTGGGTTAAGGCATAAAACAAAATCGCTAGACTTTTCAAAGCTTCATGAAGCTTCAAGCATAAAACAAGAAAGCCACCATTTTATTTTTGCAAAACTAAATAAAAATAAATAAAACCTAACCATTAACCTAAACATTGGTAAAGTGATACACACACCCAACTTTGCATGTATCATCAAACATGATACAAACTAGTGCACAAAAATATATCACATATACAACTTATGCACATTAAATGAGAAAATCAATATTAAGTGAACAAATACTAGTTAATTTAAAGTAATATATCAAATATATAATTATACATTAAATCATTAAATCAACACTTGATTTAATGATCCGGTCATATTGCATATAACCGACTAATATCTAGTGTATCAATGTATCGAATCAACACATGATTCGGTAACCCGGCTATATCTCATATAACCGTCCGATGATACAAATCGCGAGAATAGAATTCAGTATCACATACTGGCATTATTCTCGGTCCCGCACATATCTCATATGCGCTCCTATTTCATTTCGCTTGAGCAAGGAAACCTCTGTGTAGGACTCTAAAGACTCGTCAATACGCTGACAGTAGGTGATGATCATATCAAACACCCACAAGCTGCAAGCGGTCTGCTAAACGTAATGGCCACCCGGGTATTAAGCGATCAGAAGATCAACGAGCAAGCCCGCTCACACTCCTGTGAATCCAACCAGCAACACTTACCGTACAGTCCGGTCTGTTCGTCTGATATGTCGCATATCTCGCCTAGGGGTGGTAAACGTCAGACCCTAGTAGCTTGATAAGTCATGCCGATGTAAGGTCCATAACAAGCATGAAACTACTGAAAAAACTTACCAGTAAATCAGTGCAACCCTATCCAGGGATTTCCAGTTATGGCTAGTCGAGCATAGTGCAACATTAACCCCCAATACCGGGAGAGACGAATCCCCTTCTATCGCTCATTGCCTCCATGTGAATCGGGACTGTACCTAAAAACCACCTGTTTGCACGACTCAATAGAGCCATGGTAGGGTGGAAGTCAAAGCACAGTTGGAGACACACAAGACTCTATGACGATCTCGGGTCAACAGACTAAGCTGTACCAGTGTCACCAGAGAACTGCCATCTGGCGTGAGGTATAATACCACCTGGGAGTTCTTGGCGAGTCCGTTCAGTATACCCAGTCTCCACTGAGCACCCGCATACCGTCTCTGATGTCAAAAACCAATGGATATGGGATCATCCATCGCCCATCATATGGATCGAGAAGATATACGCTAGTCTACTCTGGAATATCGATGCCCCGTCTCGATATTCCCACGACTAGGAACATTGAAGGATGTACTCATTGACTACCCAGGCCCCACTAGTATTATCTACATCATATTCCTGAAAGTCGAGTACACATCCTAAAGGCTTTATCAACATGTAACAGAGAGACATCAAGTATACATGTTAAGATAAAGAGCAACCAGATAGCGTACTATCATGTCGAGCAAGAAAGTCCTACCTATATATGTCCCAGCATCCACTACAATATACATCTCATGTACAATAATGGCCTCTAGGGCATACATATAACTGACAATCTCCCACTTGCACTAGGGCCATCTGTAGCAGTGGTTGCAGTATCTCATACTCAACCATCCCATATAAGTCTCTCTCTGGGAAAAGGCCTTTGTGAGTGGATCCGCCGTGTTGTCCTCTGAGTCTACTCTCCTAACCTCGATCACCCTGGAGATCAACTATCTCTATGATCAGGTGATGCTGCCTCAGAATATGTCTGGGTCACTGATGGGACCGGGGTTCCAGGGCCAAAGCCACACTTCCATTGTCATACAATAGTAGGAACCTAGTTCATCTTATGAACCAATATACACCCAAACTGCCTCTTTGGTAGTATCTTTGATAGCGATGTCACCAGCCTTTATCGTCTAGTTTGCCACGGTATCTAGCTTGGAACTCTTCCAACATACCGTCCCTCTACTGAGGGTAAAGACAATTCCTGCGACTGACATTCAGTCGTCCTTATCACCCTGGAACCTTTCTAGTGATTCTCCCCAGGATCAACTGATACCATCTCACTACAACTAGTGAGAATCTTAACATCCATTTAGATCTATCTCATAGATCCAAAACCCAGGATTTAGGAGGTATCACTTTGATCCTATGTGGAGAATCCATGTGATAAGAGGAGATTGACCGAGCGTAGCATAGGAAACTCTTTTCCTATTAAGAGTATGTTGTCCACGTACAATACGAGGATGACCACCTTACTATCTACTACCTTTTTGTATGTACAAGGTTCATCTACCATTTTGATGAAGTCAAACTTTTTCACTACCTCATCAAAACAGATGTTCCAACTCCGCGATGCCTGCTTTATCCTGTAAAGCAACTTGCACACGTTTCCGCTGCTCCCACTGTTTACGAAGCCCTCTGGCTGTGTTCTTTATAGACGTTCTCTTCTAAATCAATATTTAGAAAAGAAGTCATGATACCCAACCACCAGATATCGTAGTCATGGTATGTAGCAATATTAAGTAGCATCCGGATGGACATAAGCATAGCCACTGGAAAAGGTTTCATCATTATCCATGCCTAGTCGATGATGAAAACCATTAACAAGTCTAGCTTTGAAAGTCTCAACTTTTCCATCTACACCAAGTAATCTTCTCAAGATATACTTGCTCCTGATGGGGATTTAACCCTTCAGTTATAGCAGCCAAAGTCCATACTTTGTTGGTGTACATGGATTCAATCTCAGATCATTGAGCATCCAGCCATTCTTACAGAGTCCCCACTCTTGATGGCCTGCTCGAAACTAGTTGGGTCATCATCTCATGATGCATTCCTCGCTCCCACTGTCATCGAGAAACCAAAGTATCTCTCAAGCGGATGAGGAACCCTGCTAGATCGGGAAGAGGTTGAGGCTCGTTGGGGACTATTGAATCCTTTGGTTCTATCAAATCATCAGCTGTAGTTTGTACAACTGGAACACCTTCCAGTTCTACAGAACTGACCTTGCCTCGATCTTGTCCGGATTTTGCTTTTGACATAGGCCGGACAATCCCAAATCTTAATTTACTTAAGAGATGGGCTCTTCCCATACCATATCTCATATGGAGTGGTAGGCAGTGATCTGATTCGAGCCTAATTCAATAGGTATGCAGCTTCTTAAGTGCATAACCCCCAAAAGGAAATAGGTAACTCAGTAGTACTCATCATAGAGCACACTATATCATATAGGGTGCGATTGCTCTGTCCCGATACACTGACGTGCTATGGTGTATACGGAGGAGTAATGCTGAGAGAGAATCTCATTCTCCTTTAGAATAGTCCAGGATTTCCGTGCTCAAGTATTCTCCTCCTTGATCTTATCAAAGGACATAATAATTATACCTATATTGGTTCTCTACTTATGACTTATATTCTTTGAATTTCTCAAAAGCTTCAAACATGTGTTTCAACAGGAATATATGTCCGAATCTTGAGAGATCATCAATGAATGTAAGGAAGTACAAAGAACCAGTCTTGGCATATGTAGACTGGGGACCTTTATACATCACTATGTATCATTCCCAAAGGTTCACTGACTCTTTCTCTGTTTCCAGTAAACGGAGCTATTGTCATCTTATCTTTGTGACATGACTGGCAAGTTTCATAAGATGTAAATTTAAACTGATTTAAATATCCATCCAAATGTAACTTAGCTAGTCGGGTCGCATTGATATGACCTAGTCTACAATGCCTTAAGAAGAATTCGTTCATTTCTGAACTCTTCCTCTTGTGTGTGTTCTATACGTTAAGAACGGTGGCCTGATTTAGAATGTATATGCTTTTAGATAACGTACCTGAACCGATCAACTATTGATATAAGAAATGTTCAAAGTATTATCCAACAATACAAAATTATATCCTTTCTTCACTAATAAAGAGACTGATATGATTTTGTATATCAGGTTCGGTATCTAATAACATTCGTTCAGAATCAGTGTATTTTGGTAATACAGGGTGATAGTGACCAACAGACTTGGTTGCAACACTTGCACCGTTTTCTGTCTCATGAAACTTATCACCCATTCTCAGTTCTCTGCCTTTCTGTAGCCCTATGTAACAGATTACATATCTGGGATCCTGATTCGGTATCAAATACCCAGGATGCAGAGGATACTGAGAAACAGTTCTTTGTAATGAACGCACCCGAAGAAGATGCATCATAATGCACTTTCTTCGTTTGGGCGGCACAGGAATTCTGGTAATCCCCCATTTCTTGCTCGGTCTTATAACAATTATAAGTTGGAGCGGGACCAACGTTCCCCAGCTCAGTATAACAAGCGGGTTCGGTCAATTCAACCATATTATTCTTGATTAAGGCGTGATATGGCCGCTATCTGAAGATAGAGAGAAGAAAACACTCTGTGTGCGCTCTTATAAGATTAGATTGGTTATATATTTTATCTAATCAGGATGGCTCCCACTGTTTTTATCAAATCTTCCTTCAAACCCTAAAAAGAAAGACTAGCCGGGATTAATTACACTCTACAAGTTCGTCAATCTTTCAGCCAGGCCAGTGCCGGTATTTTGAGGGAGGTTCTCCGTGCTTTCGCACGGACCTAATTAAAGTAAACCTCGTTTTCCCAGGGTCGTAACCCCGTTGACACCTTTCTAGACACCTACTTGATCGGCTAATTGTAAAGTGCAAAACTCTTCCAGGAGTAAAAATTACTCGCAGTGGGTATCGGGATTCAACTATCATATAGAAGGTATGCAATCTTATTGCAAATTTCAACGCTTGAAACTCCCGATAATGGTTTTTTACCCCTAGCACTTATGACCTTAACTATGGTCAACAAATCATAAGCACTAGTCAAGTTCTACCCGTCATTTCGTGATTAATTAGACCCACCGACATGACCCTTAACTAAGGTCAACAAAGTCACGCGACTGTCCTAACTAATCGCATCATATGCTATGTAGGAAGACATCGCTTAGCTACCGTACACTGTGCCTTGACTATGGTCAACAAACACAGCACGAATACTAAGTACTCTACTTCTTAAAATGACAGAGGGTTGCGGATGGTTTTTAATAAAACCTTTAACGCTTTGAACTTGATCTTGTTGCAGAATCAAATGGTTTTTAAATGGAGTGTTTTAGAGGCTTTTCTAGTTTTGCTAAAGGGGTCACTCCCGGTGAAGGGATCGTCGGCCCTTTCCTCATCGAATAAGGTGCGGGATATATCATATATACCACTGTGCAAAGCAAAAAACTATAGAAGCTATCAAAAAACAAACCGAGGGTTGTAGCATCTGCCAGTTATTGCTAAAGGGTCACTCCCGGTGAAGGGATCTCGGCCCTTTCCTTATCGAATAAGGTGCAGGATGTTCTACAAGGAACACCGCGATGCAAAGCAAGAACTGTAGCTACCTGTTTTATTTTTCAAATTCGATTCCACAACATCTTTTAGGTTTATTTTCTTTCATTAATCTCATTAATGAATATCCCATCATTTAAGTCCACCTAAACATTATAGATAAATACAACGTACGCTTATGCCATCCGCATTCGCCTCAATGTCCCGTCTGCACCGTTAGGTTAGGTAACTAACGGCAGAGCGGGGCAGGGCTAGCGCGGGTGTAAAACATAAGCAACGTCTATATAATATAACATATATAGTATATACAGTATCCATCTGAACAAATCACATGATCATATCACAGATAACGCAGCAGAAAATATCATATGAAATATTGGATATACTAGGACGTCCGTGTTTTATTTTTGAGCATGTATAAAACACGGATTCCACGGTCGTGATGAATAGCCAATCCCATACCCTTAGACCCCTACGAGAGCGGAAAGCAACCCTACCAATTCTAGAGTTAGGAGACCCGGACTCGACTCCTCGAGATGGTCTCCCACTGGACCCCCAGAACCCGGTTACTTATGCTCCCCTCCTTGGGTCTATCCTAATGCGGAAAAGTTAATAATATACATCAACGGTGACATATTCCGCAAGCTGGAAGTGCCCCAATAAAAGAATATTACATACAAGTTTTTTACATGAATGAAAATGAAAAACACTCATCTCACATAAAAAAAAAAAACCCGGCTATTCAAACATGACGATCCAATATAACATATCCAGCAACACATAACATCACATGTCATCAACGTAAGTAAATATGCGCATCCCAATTGTCGTTGACATATAGCAACGAAACCGGCGATATCACATATTACACTTACGGTCACAGAAAAGAAAGTGTAAAACTACAACAGTTGGAATCCGCAACCAGCATAGACATCGCATGCCTAACCAAATGAATTCCTTAGACATCGCATGCCTAATAATTATAAACCCCGCATTTTAGTCTCATTATCGAAAACTCTTTTCAATATCAAGTCAGGCAATTCAACAAGATTCCCGACATCCTGAACGAATGCTCGTCGCAAACTTTAGTAGACGGCCGCAACCCCGATACCGTCGACGAAGTGCACTAAGGCGGAACACCACTGCCGCAAGCACCCGAACGGATGCTCTCGGCGACGGGGTTCTCCTACAGTCACTTTATCGGGGCTATGGGGCGTGGCTATCTATTAAGTTTACCGGCGAGTATCCGTGTATGCAACGTGATTACGACGGACTTTTGATCACATCAAAATTCCGTGGCAACCGATCAAGTGAGACTAAAGTGCTATGTTTATAACATTTCAAATCAGTTATCTCATAACTATTTATGGATTCAAAATATTGTATCACATTCCAGATAAATAGAAAATGTTAAACTTTCCGATCGAACAATCAAACACCCAAGTTTTCCCGAAAAGCTCAACACATAAAATAAGTTTAAAAACATCCACTTCATGCCACAGTACCACCGGTCCATCCGTAGAAGGGTCAAGCCAACGCCTCACATGTGGCACGCCGTACTGCCCTAAACCCTAAGGTTCAAAGGGCAGTTCAAGACGGTCACATAATCGAGTTAAGGTTTTTTGTCTTCTAGAGGGTCCATCGTGTTACTTGCACCACTTAGAACATTCTTAAACTTCAGAAAAATCCAACACTTGGAAATTTCCCGGCAGGGGAAAAAGTGGGTATTTATATCCGGTCGAACTTTTTAACATGTTCTAAAATTACCCGAAAAAACACAATAAACAAAGTTAAATAATCCGATCGAATCATCGAGTCCCCAAAACTACCCAGAAAACTTAACTGTTGAGTAGAAATTAAAAATTCCCACAAAACACAGCACTTACAGAAAGAAATTACTGTGCAAACCACGTGGCACGATTGGCCAATATGGCCGTGGAACCGCCGCGCAAGCCAGGTTGGGGCCGCGGTTCCACGGCGCAATAGTCGAGTTGAGGTCACGTGCTGCACAGTAACTCCTACAAAACCATGCTGAATTTTTTGACAATTTTTAATTCACAAAAATCCACAATTTCAGAAAATGTACAGAAAGGGGTCAAATTTAGGGTTTCGGGGTTCGATCGGATTTCTAACATCGTCTACACTTCGCCTAAAGATCTAGCTAGGCTCTGATACCACTATAGGGTTCCTAAGCACACTCAAGAGGTTATACAAGGCATCAACCATGCCAAAATCAAAAATTTATGTGCCGAGAAACCATAATGAAGATCGTTAACTAGAGGATAGGCGAAACTACAAGCAAGTTAACAACTTAACTACAAGTGAAAGGGACTACAACCTTTGTAGATCCGGTCCTCCACTTCTTTAGCTCCGTGATGACTTCCCTCCACTGCGATCAATCGGATCCCGGACTCTAGCGTTGGTTTCATCGGAGAAATGATCGGGCTAGGTCGTTGACTTCGATGCCGGAGATGATCTACGTCGAGGCGACTCAAACCCAAGCTCCATCTTCACTAGGTCATGAAACTTGTGAAGATAACACCCTATACAACATGGCAAGTAGTAGAGGATGAAGAAATAGGATGTGGGTTCACTTTGGATTTGGATTTCTCACTTGATTTCATCACTTGAAATTTTCAAGAAAGGTTTTCTTTTCTTCATGAAGAAGAAGAAGAAGGAAAATGAAAAAGAATTAACTTAAAAGAAAATTCAAGTGAATCTTATCATAATGCAACCATGGGTGAAGTTAACACATGTAGAGAATAAACTAGGGTTTAGGTGTAATGGTTAGGTTAAGGCATAAAATAAAATGGCTAGACTTTTCAAAGCTTCATGAAGCTTCAAGCATAAAACAAGAAAGCCACCATTTTGTTTTTGCAAAAATAAATAAACTAATTAAAAATAAATAAAACCTAACCATTAACCTAAACATGGGTAAAGTGATACACACACCCAAGTTTGCATGTATCATCAAACATAATACAAACTAGTGCACAAAAATATATTACATATACAACTTGTGCACATCAAGTGAGAAAATCAATCTTAAGTGAACAAATACTAGTTAATGTAAAGTAATATATCAAATATATAATTATACATTAAATCATTAAATCAACACTTGATTTAATGATCCGGTCATATTGCATATAACCGACTAATATCTAGTGTATCAATATATCGAATCAACACATGATTCGATAACCCGGCTATATGTCATATAACCGTCCGATGATACAAATCGTGAGAATAGAATTCAGTATCACATACTGGCATTATTCTCGGTCCCGCACATATCTCATATGCACTCCTATTTCGTTTCTCTTGAGCCAGGAAACCTCTGTGTAGGACTCTAAAGACTTGTCAATACGCCGGCAGTAGGTGATGATCATATCAAACACCCACAAGCCGCAAGCGGTCTGCTAAACGTAACGGCCACCCGGGTATTGAACGATCAGAAGATCAACGAGCAAGCCCGCTCACACTCCTGTGAATCCAACCAGCAACACTTACCGCACAGTCCGGTCTGTTCGTCTGATATGTTGCATATCTCGCCTAGGGGTGGTAAACGTCAGACCCCAGTAGCTTGATAAGTCATGCCGATGTAAGGTCCAAAACAAGCATGAAACTACTGATAACACTTACCAGTAAATCAGTGCAACCCTGGCCAGGGATTTCCAGTTATGGCCAGTCGAGCATAGCGCAACATCAACCCCCAATACCGGGAGAGACGAATCTTCTCCTATCACTCATTGCCTCCATGTGAATCGGGACTGTACCCAAAAACCACCTGTTTGCATGCCTCAATAGAGCCGTGGTAGGGTGGAAATCAAAGCACAGTGGGAGACACACAAGGCTCTATGACGATCTCGGGTCAACAGACTAAGCTGTACCAGTGTCACCAGAGAACTGCCATCTGACGTGAGGCATAATACCATCTGGGAGTTCTCGGCGAGTCCGTTCAGTGTACCCAGTCTCCACTGAGCACCCGCATACCGTCTTTGATGTCAAACACCAATGGATATGGGATCATCCATCGCCCATCACATGGATCGAGAAGATATACGCTAGTCTACTCTGGAATATCGATGCCCCATCTCGATATTCCCACGACTAGGAACATTAAAGGATGTACTCATTGACTACCCAGGCCCCACTAGTATGATCTACATCATAGTCCTGGAAGTCGAGTACACATCCTAAGGGCTTTATCAACATGTTACAGAGAGACATCATATATACATGTTAAGATAAAGAGCAACCAGATAGCGTACTATCATGTCGAGCAAGAAAGTCCTACCTATATATGTCCCAGCATCCACTACAATATACATCTCATGTACAGTAATGGCCTCTAGGGCATACATATAACTAACAAGTTTGTTCGATATGTATACCCTCGAGGCTTATATTGTATATTTCTAGGGATATGTATGTACAGGACAATCTTGCTCAGTTATATATAGTATATTATTTGAGTTTTCCTTATCTTGATATGTGTATTTCTTTCTATTGATGATTTATATTGCTTGCACATATTGATAAAGACTCGATACAGTAGTATACTATTATGGGTTTGTTGGGTTTCCTAGCACCCTAGCCATCTACCGCGGCCATTGCGGAACAAAGAAAAACTTTATCTTTTTAAAAATCCGGCGCTAGAAAACCTGTCCTAGAATATAACCATAAACCGAAACTAGTTATTCTAAGAGATCTTAACTACTGTGATAAAAATTTTTTACCAAAATATCCGTGTCCTTCAGTCTTCTATCTTCTTCCTTTGCTGCTAGAGATCTGCTTGATCGAGCTTGACCGCCGGTCTTTCTCTGTGGAAGATGATCAACCCGAGGGATGTAGTTCACAGCTCTTACTCCACACTAAAAGTCTAGTGGACCAACTAGAGACTCTAGGTTGCTAATCTAAAATGTCTAGGATGAAGTGAGTTGTTCTTAAAGTATATTTATCTCACTTCCTCTCTTGATTCTCAACACATGTGATTGTAGAGAGGAAAATCAGGAAGGAGAAGGAGCTCAAGAAAAGCTAGTGAGGGGAGAGAAGAAAAATGGTGAGAATGATTTCATCTATGAGAGAGAGAAACATGAACCATAGTTTTGTATAAATCATTTTTTCAATAAAAATATAGCAACCATACTTGAATAGTTAGAACAAATAAATTTACAATTCATTTGTCAACACTATTCAAGCATGGTTCTCACCATTCTCACTTCACTAGCTTTACACCTCATTTTCCATTTAAAATAAATGGATAAAACTAAAATGAGGTTTCCACCTTCTAGAATGATTTCCGTATAAATACGGAATACACTCTACCGTATATACATACCCGTATTTATATCAAAATACGAATACATAAAGAGACAGAATAACACAAAAAACTTAATACAAGAATATACATATCGAAATATATATACGTAAATTATCAAATCAGTACCTGATTTAATAACCCGGCTCAATCCCAAGCCGTCTATTATTATCAACCGTCCGATCGAAATTCCGGGTAACTAGTACAATCATTCAATCGGAACCATGAATGTATCAAAATACAGCTACTACATCATTTCGCATGAACCAGAGAAACCCTCTGTGTGGGACTCTAAAGACTCGACAGTACGCCTGCAGTGAGTTACTGGATAAATCACAACTACAAGCATGTCAGCGGCACTAGCTGTACGTAACGGCTGACTGGATACCTGTCGAAAAGGAAGGACGACGAGAAAACTCATCTGGATCGCTACTGAGCCTATCTGTGACAATTTCCATACAGTCCGGTCTCTTCGTCTGAGTGTATCACATACCGGGTCTAGGGGGTGGTAAACGTCATACCTTAATAACCTAATAATTCATGCAAATGTGGCTCAGAACCAATCCGGGAAACTACTGATCTAACTATCAGTAAATCCCAACTGCCTTGGCCAAGGTCTTATGGTGCTTGCTAATCGAACACAGTGCGATATCGACTATCTGTACTGGGAGAGACCAATCCCTGACAATCGCTCACTGCCTTCATGTGGCTCGGGTCTGTACCTAACTAAAACTTGTTTGCACCACTCAGTAGAGATGTGGTAGGGCAGTAATCTAATTATAGTGGGAACTTACATAAGACAAATGACGATCTCAGGTCTGAAGACTAACCTATACTCATATCACCTGAGAACTGTTGTCTAACGATAGGTATAGTACTATCTAGAAGTTATCGGCGAGTCCGTTCAGTGTACTCATCCCAAGTGAGCACATGTATACTATCTTAGGTGCAAAAGACCAATGGCTGTGAGACCATCCATCACCCATCGTCGAGGTCTAGAAACTTATACACTAGTCTACTGATCAGTCGAAAATATTGCATTTTTAGCACATCAATTTCCCTACTATTTCTAATCATCTAAAGGTGTTTTGTATAAATATAGCACATATTAGCAATTCGTCTGCAAAATATCAAATAGCATGTGTTATACATTATAACCGGCATTATGAGAGAAATTGTGTGTTTATTACTACACGCATGATTTTTGTATATCTCAGCACTTTCATCAAGATTGTGTGCAGGAAATTCTTTAGGTAAAACAACCGGATCGCAAAAGTGCCGATAAAATACAGCAAGTCAAAGAATTCAAATCTGGAAGCATCCAAGAAAGAATTATAAGATTCCAGATATCAGAAGAAAACCTAAAAACCTACATCAGAACTGTTGGATATATGTATGCCCCAGAGGCCATTATATGATGGTGGATGTATTCATACATGTATATATATATATATATATATATATATATATATATATATATTCAGTGTACATTCTTGCTCGACATGATAGTATGCTATCTGGTTCTTCTTTATCTGACATGTTGATTTGATCATGCTTTTATTCATTCATACATGTTGATAAAGCCCTTAGGATATAGGCTTGACTACTGTGATTATGATAGAGATCATACTAGTGGGACATCTGTAGTTTATAAGCATATCCTGGAATGTCCCTAGTCGTAGGTGTATCGAGACGGGGCATCGATATACTAGAGTAGACTAGCGTATATGATACTAGACCCATATGATGGGCGATGGGTGTTCCCACATTCATCGATGTTTGACATCGAGATCGTATACGGGTGCCCAGTGATGACTGGGTACACTGGACGGACTCACCGAGAACTCTTATATGGAATTATATCTATCGTTGGATAGCAGTTCTCTGGTGACACTGGTGCAGGTTAGTCTGTAGACCCGAGATCGTCATAGAGTCTTGTGTGTTCTCCCACTGTACTTTGATTACCACCCTACCACGGCTCTACTGAGTCGTGCAAACAGGTGGCCATTAGGTACAGTCTCGAGACACACGAAGGCGATGAGCGATAGGAGGGGTTTCATCTCTCCCGGTATTGAGAGTTGATGCTGTGCTGTGCTCGATTGGCTATATCAGTAAGTCCCTGGTCAGGGCTGTTGAGATTTACTGATAAGTGTTATCAGTAGTTTCTCGATCTGTTATAGACCATTCATCGGCATGACTTATTGAGTTATTGGGGTCAACGTTACCATCCCTAGACTCGATATGCAGCATATCTGACGAAGAGACCAGACTGTACGGTAGTGTTGCCGGTTGGCTCGACGGGAGTTATAACTGGTTCGCTTGTTTTCTTCTGATCGCTCAATACCCGGGTGGCCGTTACGTTTAGCTGACCGCTTGCGGCTTGGGGGTACTTGATATGATCATCACCCACTGCCGGCGTATTGACGAGTCTTAGAGTCCCACAATGGAGTTACTTAGTCCAGGCGAAACGATGTGGTGCGCATATGCGATATGCGTTTGGACCCAGTTAAAATGCGCGTATGAGATACCGTATATTAATCGGGTGGCTTGCTTTTGGTCGGGTCGTATGTGATACGACCGGGTTGCTAAATCAAGTGTTGATTTATCATTAACCATTAGTTTCTCACTTGAAATCATTTTCTTGTCATTATGTTGTATGCATGCATGTATGCATTCATTCTCACTCATGCACATAGGATGTGCATGCTCACATACATGCATACATAATGGTTATCATGGTTATTGATATAGTAAATGGTGGAAATATAAGACTCGCACCATATGTAAAATATATGGATATTATTTATTTGGAAAAAGGAAAATGAAATGGAAATTTTTTCATGGTTTATTTTATTATTCTTACACTAACCCCTTGTATTAACCATGATTCATTTTCTATGGTCATTTTTGTTCCAAACAAAATATCTAAGATATTTTACAACCATGGTTTAGAATGAGAGAGTGAAAATATATATATTTTTATTTTCTCATTTTCTTTACAAGCTTATCATTATCTTGAGTTTAAAAGCCATCATCTTTTTCCTCCTTTCTCTCTTGTTCTCTAGTTCTCTCAAGTGAGAAAAAGAGTTACCAAGTTAGGATTTTGAAGTGAGAAAACCAACCACAACGCTATTCTACACTAGTATTGCCCATTAGTGAAGAGTGTTTAGCTTCCATTTCATCTCTTGATCTTGTGAAGTTCCAAGTTTGGACAAGAGGACTCCGGATGGATCATCGTGGACCTAGAGGATCTTAATTGGATTTTTTCCAACCCTCAAGTAGCCAAGGAGTCTAGCGTAGGGAGCTACAAAGATTGTACTCTCAAAACCCTAGCTTTTATTTCTTGTGATGATGTCTATGTTATGAAACCCTAAATTTCTAGTGATGATTCTTTGTATGTTCTCTTAGCACCTTAAAAATTTGATTTTGACACATGTGATGCTTCCAAACCCATCATGAGGTGCTAGGTAAACCTAACAAGAACACCCCAGAAAAACAACACATTGAACTCTTCATATGGCTGCGGATCCGCGGCCGAGTCGGCCGAGTTGCCGCAGTTCCGCGGCTGAATTGGGGGCGCCAATGACATCATCTCTCTAGAAGTTTCTTTCTAACCTCCTATCTTCCTCAAGACACTTCATTTACACATGGCTTCTTCTGGAAGGCTCTGCATAACAACCTTCTTCTAGAAGGCTCCTTATAACAACCTCATTCTAGAAGAATCTCCCTAACAACCTACCTCATTCTAGAAGGCTGTCTGTAACAACCTAGCTTTGGAGGGAAGATTCATTTGAAATTTATAAAAGGGGATCTAGATCTAGGGTTTTGAGAGGACACAATTAGTAGTTGAATATTGAGCCAAATTTGCACAAGTCGAGTGACACAACTTGATCTAAACCCTAACCCAAATTCAATTCCAAAGCCAAATTAAGATCATTTTGAGAAGCAAATCAAGCGATCCATCATCGATCCTTTATTCACAAAGCCAATCTTCATCAAGAGCGCGAGATCCACGACGATCCAAGTCTTACAGAGATCGAGCGGAGCGAACTTCGACGGAACTAGTTGTTAGTTATATGTATGCCCTAGAGGCCATTACTGTACATTGGATGTATATTGTAGTGGATGCTGGGACATATATAGGTAGGACTTTCTTACTCGACATGATAGTACGCTATCTGGTTGCTCTTTATCTTAACATGTATACTCTCTGTCTCTCTGATTACATGTTGATAAAGCCCTTAGGATATGTACTCGACTTCCAGGAATATGATGTAGATCATACTAGTAGGGCCTGGGTAGTCAATGAGTACATCCTTCATTGTTCCTAGTCGTGGGAATATCGAGACGGGGCATCGATATTCCAGAGTAGACTAGCGTATATCTTCTCGACCCATGTGATGGGTGATGGATGATCCCATATCCATTGGTGTTTGACATCGGAGATGGTATGCGGGTGCTCAGTGGAGACTGGGTACACTGAACGGACTCGCCGAGAACTCCCAGATGGTATTATACCTCACGTTAGATGGCAGTTCTCTGGTGACACTGGTACAGCTTAGTCTGTAGACCCGAGATCGTCATAGAGTCTTGTGTGTCTCCCACTGTGCCTTGATTTCCACCCTACCACGGCTCTACTGAGTCGTGCAAACAGGTGGTTTTTGGGTACAATCCCGATTCATATGAAGGCAATGAGCGATAGGAGGGGATTCGTCTCTCCCGGTATTGGGGGTTGATGTCGCGCTGTGCACGACTGGCCATAACAGGAAATCCCTGGCCAGGGTTGCATTGATATACTGGTAAGAGTTATCAGTAGTTTCACGATAGTTATGGACCGTACGTCGGCATGACTTATCAAGCTATTGGGGGTCTGACGTTTACCACCCCTAGGCGAGATATGCGGCATATCAGACGAACAGACCGGACTGTACGGTAAGTGTTACTGGTTGGATTCACAGGAGTGTGAGCGGGCTTGCTCGTCGATCTTCTGATCGCTCAATACCCGGGTGGCCGTTACGTTTAGCAGACCGCTTGTGGCTTGTGGGTGTTTGATATGATCATCATCTGCTGCTGGCGTATTGATGAGTCTTTAGAGTCCTACACAGAGGTTTCCTGGCTCAAGCGAAACGAAATAGGAGCGCATATGAGATATGTGCGGGACCGAGAATAATGCGTGTATGTGATACCGTATTTCATTCTCCCGATGTATGTGTCGAATGGTTGTATGCGATATAACCTAGTTATCGAATCAAGGATTGATTCGATAAGCCGATACATTGGATACTGGCCGGTTATATGCGACATGACCGGATCATTGAATCAATTGTTGATTTAATGATTTAATGAATAATTATATATTTGATATATTACTTTGCATTAACTAGTATATGTTCACTTTAAATGGATTTTCTCACTTGAATTGCACATTCTATATGTGATATATTTTTGTGCACAAGATTGTATCATATTTGATGATATATGCAAGCTTGGGTTAGTGTAAAGAATTAAACCATGGTTATATGAGTGGTTAGGGTTTTGTTTATTTACTTATTCATTTATTTATTTATTTTTCTTTTTGAAAGATAAATAAATCATGGTGGCTTTCTTTGTTTGTTTTTGAAGCTTCATGAAGCTTTGAACAAGTCCACCATTCTTTTCTCATGCTTAACCCTAACCATTCAACCTAACCTTAGTCAATTCTCTACACTTAACTAAGGTTAAGATTATGATAAGTATCATATTGTTTTTTATTTTACTTAACACTTATCATATTCTTTTCTTCATCTTCTTCTTCTTCAACAAAAGGAAAAAGTTTGCAACCATTAATGGCAAATAGCCAAAATGAGTGAGAAATCCAATTCTAAAGTGAACCCACTTCCTATTTCTTCATCCTCTACCTCTTGCCAAGTAGTATAGGGTGTTTTCTTCATAAGTTTCATGACTTGGTGAAGTGGGAGCTTGATCTTGTGATGCCTTGACGTAGATCATCTTCGGCATCGAAGTCAACGACCTAGCCCGATCAATTCTCCGATGAAGCTGATGCTAGAGTCCGGGATTCGATTCTGGACAGCAGAGGGACATCATCGCGGAGCTTAGGAATTGGTGGACCGGATCTACAAAGGTTGTAGCCTCTTTCCTTTTAGATAAATTCGTTTACTTGCTTCGCATCACCTATATATCTAGTTAACGATCCGTATTAGGGTTTCTCGGCACTTGTAAAATTTCAATTGGGCATGTTTGATCACTTGTAAGACTTCATTAGTGTGCCTAGGAACCCTACAGTGGTATCAGAGCCTAGCTAGAGCCTTAGACGATGCGTAGACGGAATTAGAAGTCCGATCGAACCAAAACCCAAACCCAAAAATGCTCTCTGTACATTTTCTGAAATCGTGGATTTTTGAGAATTAAAAATATGCAGAAAAATCAGCAGGTATTTCTAAGAATTACTGTGAAGTTCGAGAACCTGAATCGCTAAAGGCGCGGCGGAACCGCGGCAATAGCATGCCTATTGCGGCGGTTCCGCGGCCAATTTGTCTCTTCAGACGATTATGTTTACACAGTAATTCCTAGTTTTTAGTGTTGGTTTTCCTGGGAATTTTTAATTTGAATTCAAGAGTTGAATTTTCTGGGTTGTATTGGGGATTCGGAGATTCGATCGGACTGTCTAATTTTGTCTGTGTGTTTTTCCGGCTAATTTTAGAATATGTTAAAAAGGTCGATCGGATATAAATACCCACTTTTTTCCCCTGCTGGGAAATTTCCAATTGTTGGACTTTTCCGTAGTTTAATGACGTTCTAAGTAGTGCAAGTAATGCGATGGTCCCTCTAGAAGACAACAAACCTTAACTCGATTATGTGACCGTCTTGAACTGCCCTTTGAACCTTCGGGTTTGGGGCAGTACGGCGTGCCATATGTGAGGCGTTGGCTTGACCCTTCTACGGCTGGACCGTTGGTACTGAGGCACGAACTGAATGTTTTTAGACTTATTTCATGTGTTGAGCTGTATCAGGAAAACTTGGGTGTTCGATTGTTCGATCGAAAAGTTTAACATTTTCTATTTATCCGGAATGTGATACAATACTTGGAATTCACAAATAGTTATGAGATAACTGAATGAATGTTATAAACATAGCAGTTTAGTCTCACTTGATCGGTTGCCACGGAATTTTGATGAGATCAAAAGTCCGTCGCAATCACGTAGCGTACGCGGATACTCGCCGGGTAAACTTAGTAGACAGCCTCACCCCATAGCCCCAACTAAGTGACTGTAGGAGAACCCCGTCGCCGAAAGCATCCGTTTGGGTGCTCGCGGTAGCGGTGTTCCGCCTTGGTGCACTTCGTCGACGGTATCGGGGGTGCAGCCGCCTACTAAAGTTTGCGATGAGCATTCGATCAGAATGTCGGGAATCCCGTTGAATTGCCCGACATGATATTGAAAAGTGTTTTCGATAATGAGACTAAAATGCGGGGTTTATAATTGTTAGGCATGCGATGTCTAAGTATTTCATTTGTTTAGGCATGCGATGTCTAAAGAGTTTGCGGATTCCAACTGTTGTAGTTTTACACCTTCTTTTCTGTGACCGTAAGTGTAATATGTGATATCGCCGGTTTCGTTGCTATATGTCAACGACAATTGGGATGTGCATATTTACTTACATTGATGGCATGTGATGTTATGTGTTGCTGGATATGTTATATTGGATCGTCGTGTTCGAATAGCCGGGGTTTTTTTATGTGAGATGAGTGTTTTTCATTTTCATTCATGTAAAAACTTGTATGTAATATTCTTTTATTGGGGCACTTCCAGGTTGCGGATGTTGTCACCATTTGTATATTATTTACTTTTCCGCATTAGGATAGACCCAAGGAGGGGAGCACAAGTAACCGGGTTCTGGGGTCCAGAGGGAGACCATCTCGAGGAGTCGAGTCTGGGTCTCCTAACCCTAGAATTGGTAGGGTTGCTTGCCGCTCTCGTAGGGGTCTAGGGGTGTGGGATTGGCTATTCATCACGACCGTGGAATCCGTGTTTTATACTGGCTCATATTGAAAACACGGACGTCCTAGTATATCCAATATTTCATATGATATTTTCTGCTGCGTTATCTGTGATGTGATCATGTGATGTTCTGTGATAGATATAGTATATAGTATATATGATATATTATATAAACGTTGCTTATGTTTTACACCCGCGCTAGCCCTGCCCCGCTCTGCCGTTAGTTACCTAACCTAACGGTGCAGACGGGACATCGAGGCGAATGCGGATGGCATAAGCGTACGTTATATTTATCTGTGATGATTAGGTGGACTTAAATGATGGGATATTCATTAATGAGATTAATGAAAGAAAATAAACCTAAAAGATTTTGTGGAATCGAATTTCAAAATAAAACAGGTAGCTACAGTTCTTGCTTTGCATCGCGGTGTTCCTTATAGAACATCCTGCACCTTATTCGATGAGGAAAGGACCGAGATCCCTTCACCGGGAGTGACTCCTTTAGCAATAACTGGCAGATGCTACAACCCTCGGTTTGTTTTTTGATTGCTTCTATAGTTTCTGCTTTGCATAGTGATATATATGATATATCCCGCACCTCATTCGACGAGGAAAGGGCCGACGATCCCTTCACCGGGAGTGACCCCTTTAGAAAAACTAGAAGAGCTTCAAAAACATTCCATTTAAAAACCATTTGATTCCAAAACGAGATCAAGTTCAAAGCGTTAAAGGTTTTCATAAAAACTATTCGCAACCCTCCGTCATTTTAGGAAGTAGAGTACTTAGTATTCATGCTGTGTTTGTTGACCTTAGTTAAAGCACAGTGTATGGTAGCTAAGTGATGTCTTCCTACACCGCATATGATGCGATTAGTTAGGACAGTCGCGTGACTTTGTTGACCTTAGTTAAGGGTCATGTGGAAGGGTTTAATTAATCACGAAATGACGGGTAGAACTTGACTAGTACTTATGATTTGTTGACCTTAGTTAAGGTCATAGGTGCTAAGGGTAAAAACCTTTATCGGGAGTTTCAAGTGTTGAAATTTGCAATGAGATTGCATACCTTCTATATGATAGTTGGATCCCGATACCCACTGCGAGTAATTGTTACTCCTGGGAGAGTTTTGCACTTTGCAATTAGCCGATCAAGTAGGTGTCTAGAAAGGTGTCAACGGGGTTACGCCTCTGGGAAAATGAGGTTTACTGTAATTAGGTCCGTGCGAAAGCACGGGGAACCTCCCTCAAAATACCGACACTGGCCTGGCTGAAAGATTGGCGAACTTGTAGAGTGTAGTTAATCCCGGCTAGTCTTTCCTTTTAGGGTTTGAAGGAAGATTTGATAAAAAACAGTGGGAGCCATCCTGATTAGATAAAATATATAACCAATCTGATCTTGCAAGAGCGCACGCTGAGTGTTTTCTTCTCTCTCTCTAGGTAGCGACCATATCATGCCTTAATCAAGATAATAAGATGGATGTATTGACCGAACCCGCTTGTTATACTGAGCTGGGGAACGTTGGTCCCGCTCCAACTTATAATTATTATAAGACAGAGCAGGAAATAGGGGAATACCAGAATTCCTATGCCACCCAAACGAAGAAAGTGCATATGATGCATCTCCTTCGGGTGTGTTCATTATAAAGAACTGTTTCTCAGTATCCTCTGAATCCTGGGAATTTGATACAGGATCAGGATCCCAGATATGTAATCTGTTACATAGGGCTACAAAAGGGTAGAAAACTGAGAACGGGTGATAAGTTTCATGAGACAGAAAATGGGGCAAGTGTTGCAGCCAAGTCTGTTGGTCACTGTCACCCTGTATTACCAATACATTGATTCTGAAAAAATGCTATTAGATACCGAACCTGATATACAAAATCATATCAGTCTCTTTATTAGTAAAGAAATGATAAAATTTTGTATTGTTGGATAATGTTTTGAACATTTCCTATATCAAAAGTTGATCGGTTCAGGCACGTTATCTAAAAGAATTGACGTTCTAAATCAAACTACAGTTCCTAGTATACACAACACACACAAGAGGAAGAGTTCAGAAATGAACGAATCCTTCTTGAGGCATTGTAGACTAGGTAATATCAATGCGACCCGACTGACTGAAGTTACATTTTAGATGCATATTTAAATCAGTTTGAATTTACATCTTGTGAAACTTGTCAGTCATGTCACAAAGATTAGATGACCATAGCTCCGTTTACTGGAAACAGAGAAAGAGTTAGTAAACTCTTGTGACTGATACATGATAATATATGTAAGGTCTCCTGTCTACACATGCCAGGACTGGTTCTTTATACTTCATTATATTCTCTGATAATCTCTCAAGATTCAGTCATATGTTCCTGTTGAAACATAAGTCCGAACCTTTTGAGGTATTCACAGAATATAAGTAGGAAGTAGAGAACCAAAATACGGGTACAAGTATTATGTCCTATGATAAGATCAGGGAGGAGAATAACTTGTGCATGGAATCCTTGGACTATTCTAAAGGAAAATGAGATTCTCTCTCAGCATTACTCCTCCATATACACCATTGCACGATGGTATATCGGGGCGGAGCAATCACACCCTATATGATATGGTGCGCTCTATGATGAGTACTACTGAGTTTCCTATTTCCTTTTTAGGAGTTATGCACTTATGAAGTTGCATACTTATTGAATAAGGTTCGATTCAAATCAGTGCCTACCATTCCATATAAGATATGGTATGGGAAGAGCCTATCTCTTAAGTAAGTTAAGATTTGGGATTGTCCAGCCTATGTCAAAAGCAAAATCCGGACAAGATCGAGGCAAGGTCAGTTCTGTAGAACTGGAAAGGTTCCAGCTATACGGAACTGCAGCTGAAGATTTGACAGAACTAAAGGATTCTATAGTCCCCGACGAACCTCAGCCTCTCCGCCGATCTGGTAGGGTTCCTCGCCTGCCTGAGAGATACCTCGGTTTCTCGATGATAGTGGGAGCGAGGAATGCATCATGAGATGATGACCTAACTAGTTTCGAGCAGGCCATCAGGAGTAGAACTCTGTAAGAATGGCTGGATGCTTAGCGATCTGAGATGGAATCCTTATACACCAACAAAGTATGGACTTTGGTTGCTATATCTGAAGGGTTAAATCCCCATCAGGAGCAAGTATATCTTGAGAAGATTACTTGGTGTAGATGGAAAAGTTGAGACTTTCAAAGCTAGACTTGTTAAAGGTTTTCATCATCGACCAGGCATGGATAATGATGAAACCTTTTTCCAGTGGCTATGCTTAAGTCCATCCAGATCCTACTTTCCATGGCTACATACCATGACTATGATATCTGGCGGTTGGGTGTCATGACTACATTTCTAAATAATGATTTAGAAGAGAACGTCTATAAGTACACAGCTAGAGGGCTTCGTGAACAGTGGGAGCAGCGGAGACGTGTCTAAGTTGCTTTAACAGGATGAAGCAGGCATCGCGGAGTTGGAACATCTATTTTGATGAGTTAGTCAAACAGTTTAACATCATCAAAATGGTAGATGAACCTTGTATATACAAAAAGGTAGTAGGGAGTATGGTGGTGATCCTCGTAGAGTACGTGGATGACATACTCTTGATAAGGAAGGAGTTTCCTATGCTACGCTCGGTCAATCTCCGCTTATCACAAGGATTCTCCAATAGGATCAAAGTGATACCTCCTAAATCCTGAGTTTTCATCTATGAGATAGATGTAATTGGATGCTAGGATTCTCACTAGATGTAGTGAGATGGTATCAATCGATCCTGGGGAGAATCACTGGAAGGGTTCCAGGGTGATAAAGACGACTGAATGTCAGTCACAGGCATTGTCTTTACCCTCGGTAAAGGGACGGTATGTTGGAAGATTTCCAAGCTAGATACCGTGCAAACTAGACGATAAAGGCTGGTAACATCGCTATTTAAGATACTACCAAAGAGGCAGTTTGGGTGTATATTGGTTCATAAGATGAACTAGGTTCCTGCCATTGTATGACAATGGAAGTGTGGCTTCGGCCCTGGAACCCTGGTCCCATCAGTGACCCAGACATATTCTGAAGAAGCATCACCTGATCATAGAGATAGTTGATCTCCAGGGTGATCGAGGTTAGGAGAGCAGACTCAGAGGAGAACACGGCGGATCCACTCACGAAGGCCTTTTCCCAAAGAGAGACTTTTAGGGGATGGTTGAGTATTAGATACTACAACTACTGCTACAAATGGCCCTAGTGCAAGTGGGAGATTGTTAGTTATATGTATGTCCTAGAAGCCATTACTGTACATTGGATGTATATTGTAGTGGATGCTGGGACATATATAGGTAGGACTTTCTTGCTCGACATGATAGTACGCTATCTGTTTGCTCTTTATCTTAACATGTATACTCTCTGTCTCTCTGATTACATGTTGATAAAGCCCTTGGGATGTGTACTCGACTTCCAGGAATATGATGTAGATCATACTAGTGGAGCCTGGGTAGTCAATGAGTACATCCTTCATTGTTCCTAGTCGTGGGAATATCGAGACGGGGCATCGATATTCCAGAGTAGACTAGCGTATATCTTCTCGACCCATGTGATGGGCGATGGATGATCCCATATCCATTGGTGTTTGACATCGGAGATGGTATGCGGGTGCTCAGTAGAGACTGGGTACACTGAACGGACTCGCCGAGAACTCCCAGATGGTATTATACCTCACGTCAGATGGCAGTTCTCTGGTGACACTAGTACAGCTTAGTCTGTAGACCCGAGATCGTCATAGAGTCTTGTGTGTCTCCCACTGTGCTTTGATTTCCACCCTACCACGGCTCTACTGAGTCGTACAAACAGGTGGTTTTTGGGTACAGTCCCGATTCATATGGAGGCAATGAGCGATAGGAGGGGATTCGTCTCTCCCGGTATTGGGGGTTGATGTCGCGCTGTGCACGACTGGCCATAACAGGAAATCCCTGGCCAGGGTTGCAGTGATATACTGGTAAGAGTTATCAGTAGTTTCACGATAGTTATGGACCTTACGTCGGCATGACTTATCAAGCTATTGGGGTCTGACGTTTACAACCCCTAGGCGAGATATGCGGCATATCAGACGAACAGACCGGACTGTACGGTAAGTGTTACTGGTTGGATTCACAGGAGTGTGAGCGGGCTTGCTCGTCGATCTTCTGATCGCTCAATACTCGGGTGGCCGTTACGTTTAGCAGACCGCTTGCGGCTTGTGGGTGTTTGATATGATCATCATCTGCTGCTGGCGTATTGACGAGTCTTTAGAGTCCTACACAGAGGTTTCCTGGCTCAAGCGAAATGATATAGGAGCGCATATGAGATATGTGCGAGACCGAGAATAATGCGTGTATGTGATACCGTATTTCATTCTCGTGATGTATGTGTCGAATGGTTGTATGCGATATAACCTAGTTATCGAATCACGGATTGATTCGATAAGCCGATACATTGGATACTGGCCGGTTATATGCGACAAGACCGGATCATTGAATCAAGTGTTGACTTAATGATTTAATGCATAATTATATATTTGATATATTACTTTGCATTAACTAGTATATGTTCACTTTAAATGGATTTTCTCACTTGAATTGCACATTGTATATGTGATATATTTGTGCACAAGATTGTATCATGTTTGATGATACATGCAAGCTTGGGTTAGTGTAAAGAATTAAACCATGGTTATATGAGTGGTTAGGGTTTTGTTTATTTACTTATTCATTTATTTATTTATTTTTCTTTTTGAAAGATAAATAAATCATGGTGGCTTTCTTTGTTTGTTTCTTGAAACTTCATGAAGCTTTGAACATGTCCACCATTCTTGTCTCATGCTTAACCCTAACCATTCAACCTAACCTTAGTCAATTCTCTACACTTAACTAAGGTTAAGATTATGATAAGTATCATATTGTTTTTTTATTTTACTTAACACTTATCATATTCTTTTCTTCATCTTCTTCTTCTTCAACAAAAGGAAAAAGCTTGCAACCATTAATGGCAACTAGCCAAAATGAGTGAGAAATCCAATTCTAAAGTGAACCCACTTCCTATTTCTTCATCCTCTACCTTTTGCCAAGTAGTATAGGGTGTTTTCTTCACAAGTTTCATGACTTGGTGAAGTGGGAGCTTGATCTTGTGATGCCTCGACGTAGATCATCTTCGGCATCGAAGTCGACGACCTAGGCCGATCAATTCTCCGATGAAGCCGATGCTAGAGTCCGGGATTCGATTCTGGACTGCAGAGGGACATCATCGCGGAGCTTAGGAAGTGGTGGACCGGATCTACAAAGGTTGTAGCCTCTTTCCTTTTAGATAAATTCGTTTACTTGCTTCGCATCACCTATATATCTAGTTAACGATCCGTATTAGGGTTTCTCGGCACTTGTAAAATTTCAATTGGGCATGTTTGATCACTTGTGAGACTTCATTAGTGTGCCTAGGAACCCTACACTAGTTACCTCTTCAAAAGGAGCGATCGAGAGCAACATCTTGTAATATCGAATTGAGTGAATGTGTAATTAGTCGTCGATTGAATAAAGATGATAATTGTAATTCTTACTTTCTTTATATTCTTGCACTATGAAATTTCTAGATTTTGAATCTTTTATTTTCATGATGTGTGAGTGAAATCTCCGCTTGTGACGGAATCGAGAGATTTGGTAGATCTAGTGATGATAAAATCCTAATACAAATCTTAAGTCTTATGAGAATTGTAAACTCTAGGAAAAAAATCTTCAATAACCTAATTTGGAGCGAGATTAATGTTCTTAATTATTTCATTGCAAATTATGGATCAAACAATTGATGATTCTCTTTGCTAGAGGCTAGATTCGAATGATGATCAATGAAAAGATAAGGGATAGAGAAGGAGAAACCCTATTTTCTTCAATAGATCCCCAATCTTCATTCATCATCATCATTCTAGCTACAAATGATCAATAGATAAGATTAGTAATTATTATAATCGTTATTGCTACCAATTCGATCGATTCCTACAAGCTATTTTACAAATCTTGATAACTAAATTGATTGGGACATTTCTTGATCCTTGATTCTAGATCTTTAGTTTCTTTATGTTTCTTGAAATTTAAATTCACAAATCTTGAATCAATTTTCTAGCATTTTCTTTTATCTTTTCACTTCGAATCATCTAAAACGAGATCGATCAAAAGACACATCTCAGTGGACGATCCGTATTCATTAACGCGCTACATCGACACTGTTAATTGATTGCGGTATAAATTTCTTTGGTTGTGATTAAAACTTTTCCAAATACACTCGAAGATGATCAATCAAATGGCGCCATTGCCCAGGATGCGTGTGTAATTTTATCTTTCTTGCAATTTGAGTTGATAAATTATTATTCCATCAAATTTTAATTCAAGAATCACTTCAAGTGCTTAACGATTAGTGTTTGAATTTTTGCGAGGGAATCTGGAATCATTGTAGCAGTGATATCAATATTTGGAGAAGATCTACAAATTCCAGAGGAGTACAAGAAGCAACAGAAAAATTCTGAAACACTAATTTCTTCTTTCCACCGCAGATCCGCGGCGTTTTGCAGGATTTTGGGGCGGTTCCGCCGCCGTTTAGGTGATTCAGTGTTCCAATTTTCTGTGGTATAATCTCTGCTTTCTTATCTCCTCTCTGATCTTGTCCAATAACAACATTTCTGCAGGATTCTATGCAAAAATTCTCCGCTCAAAAATAAAAATTTGTTGCGTTTCTAGAAATTGGTTGTTTGCATATTTTAATACGGAAATTAAGGGGTAAAGACCAAATTCAGATTAGGTGGGGATTTCATTACCCTTCCTAAGCCCCGCAAATCACAAAACGAGCATCCACATTACCCTTCATTAACTAAAAAATATCTAGACAAGACTCTAAGGACCGTCGTGCTCAATTAGGACAGAAGGAGGTTGTGGGTAATCTACTGTTTATCCGCATTTCTTTTGTGGTGTCTAAGGCAAGTGTGTCTAAGGCAAATGGTTACTTAATTAGGCCCACTACTTACGTAGTAGAGAACCTCCCACTTACCTGGCATTTACCTGGCCACAGAAGGGATAAAGAGGTAGTAGAGGATTTATCCTGCAATTTGCCTTCTGGAAGTTTAGGAGCGGTCTAGAGACTTGACCTAGGTGACCATTAGATCTAGGATTGCTTGTGCATTTTGTTTGTGATTTGATTTTTCAAAATCCGTCTTTTTCAAAAACAAACACCAACCAACTTTTCCTCTAATTATCACCAACATTGTCATTTGTGCTACAACCATTTAGCACATGTTAGGCCGGACACGGGATTCTATTTCCCGTCTTGTCCGCGTTTCTTTTATCGACCCCAGAGTCGGTAATTCTTCGTCTTCTTTCCCACCACCCACCACGACCGCGATGGACGGATTTCCATCAAACTTTAATACCACTCTGCCACCGCCCGCAGGTGCGCAGAATCCTCCACGCATTTCTCTCCAAGAGAGATGCTATCCTACACATGTTCCCCTTCACACCTGTCTTTCTATTCCGTAAGCCAATGGGGACAATTTCAAAATTAAACCTCATTTCATCAAACTTTTACCCAAATTTCACGGGCTCGAGTCTGAAGACGCATACGTTTTTATCACCAAATTCGAAAATGTATGTGCTTTGGTGGGTAATTCACAACTGTCTGTGGATACTATGCGATTACGTCTTCTCCTATTCACTTTGTACGATTTAGCCGAGAAGTGGATTTACAACACACCTGCACATTCTATTTCAACATGAGACGAATTCGTTGCCGCATTCCTTAAGAAATTTTATCCTAATCATAAGACCGCCCGTGTTCGGAGCAAAATTTTCAAATTTACCCAAATTCCCAATGACCTATTTTGGAAATGCTTTGAAAGGTTCAAGGATCTTCTTATCCAATGTCCTCATCACAGAATTCCTAAATGGGATCTGTGTCGAGTTATCTATGAGGGTTTTGATCTCACAACTAAACAGATGCTTGAAACCATGTGTCATTGTTAATTCCTGTCTAAAGATGATGGTGAAGCTTGGAAATACATAGAAGATCTTGCTCAAAACACTTTATAATGGGAAAGTGTTAGTCAACCATTGTCTGGGGAAGGAATCAATCAGCTCGATGTTTCCGTCACAATGAGAGCCGAAATGGCCGCAATACAAAGGAAGCTCGACGCTATAGAAAACAAAATCTCTGCAAACCAATACACACTTCCAAAAACTATGTGTGGTTGCTGTTCAAATCCATCACATTTGACAGAAGAATGTCCTTTTAATTCTTCGTTTCAAGGTCACACTAATGCTGCATTTCAGCAACAACCTGGAAACGATCCTTATTCTTCTTCTTCCACATATAATCATGGTTGGAGGAATCATCCAGATTTTGCTTAGAACCAATACCAAAGTCAAAACACGGTTCCAAACCAGAATGACTTTCAAATGGTCCCTCCACAACAGCAACCGCCACAACCGAGTCAGCACCCCTTTCAACCACAAATTTTCAAAACCCGGCCAACACCATTGATCCTTCTTCTGCCGGTACTGCTACACCCTCTGCACTCGACATGTTCATTGCACAGTTCATGCAAACGAATGACATTTTAACATCTTCTATCAAACATTAGTGCAAAACACTATCTCCCACGGTGAGAGTATCAAATTGATAGAAGCAAAAATTGCACAATTGATTGCAGCAATAAGTGCTAGAGAGAAAGGAAATCTTCCAGCTCAACCGCCACCTGATCCTGGATCCTCCCATTATAATGATGTGGGTGCTATTACCACGTTGAGATCTGCAAATGTAACATCTTAGGATGTGATTAGTGGCTAATTATATTTTAACATATGGTTTTAATAAAAAGTTTACCAAAACGATTTCCAAATATTTTATTAAAATTAATGAATATTTTATTAGAATTTAGTCAGGCTTTCATACACTTGTGCATGTAAACATGGTTGTTAAACCATGTTTAGCAACCATGGTAGACTAACCCTTTCTTATTAAGCTAAATTGATTTTAATTAAGGGTATTTTTTTTAATTATTGTTTTGTGGTTGACTTGGAGAGAAGAGAGAGAGAGAGAAAGAGAGAGTGCATGATGGGCTTGCCTATGCTTGCATTAAATGAGGTGAGGGAGAGGGGTTTGAATCTCTCATATCACTCATTGGTTTGCTTTTCCCTCGCTCATTTTTTCTCATTTCTCTATCTCTTACACACACACACACAGCTGCAACAGCAGCAGAAACAGCAGCAGCAGCAGCCTCCAACAACAACAGCAACAAGGCAGCAGCAACAACACCAACAGCAACAACATAACAACAGCAGCAGCTGAAGCAATAGAAGCAGCACCAGCTTCAGCAACAGCAACAACATCATCTTCAGCATCAGCAGCAGCATCAACACTAGCAACAGCTCCTCCTTCTCTTCTTCTTCTCCTCCTTCTCCTTGCACCTTGAGTCAAGTGAGGTATAATTCTTAGCCCAAATCCTTTGTTTGCTAAATTTGTAGTTGTTAGCTTAACTTAGTGTTTAATATGGATTTTTGGTACTAGATTTGTGTTTTAAGTAAGGTTCAAGCTAAGATAAGATCTTTATTGGTTATATAACTTGTTTAAGTGTTAATATTGCTGTTTAAACCTTGTAGTATCACTAGATTTAGCTAAATCATCTTAAAGTCGCAAACTTGAAACTTTAAAATACGGTTTAGATGCAAACTGTAGGATATTGAGATCTTCTATACCTGTAGTCATTTTATAGTTTAGCAAACAACTTCAGAATGGTATGCAGGCTTTTTAGGCTAGTGTCTTGAAATCCGAGCCCACCACCTCCCCAAAAATCCGGCGACCATCCCCCAAATTCCGGCGTCGCCGGCCCCCTCTTGTTCTGGGTGTTAGTGCTTTGTGTAGGGGGTGTCTGTGGGGATTTTTCTGTGTTTGGTATTATTCTTTTTCTTGTTTGCTGGCAAGTTAAAATCTGGGTTGGTTTAGCTGAGTTTAGTATTTTGAAACGTTTTTAAACTAAATTTTAGGATACGTGAAATCTGCTGTATCTAGGGTAATAATTTTGGTAAGCAAACATATACACTAGGCTATGAATTGTGCTAGGATCTTAGTGTAAAAACCTGGACCCATTCCACCGGATTTTGGTCGATATGACCCCTATGGTGGCCGGCCCAATTTTGAGGGAATGTGTTGGATGTTGGCAGGTAGCTGTCTGTAGGTATTGTGAAGGGTTTGGTCTTGTTTGATTTTCTTGTTTTTGCTCCAGATTAAATCCGGGACCGTTTACCTATTTTTAGCGTATTGGGACTTGCACGACACGTACGATGCGTGTTGAGTTGGTTTGCTGTGTATCACAGTGTGTCGCTGTGTGCCATAACGTGTCACGTTGGGTTTTGGCATATGAACACACGTTACGTATACACGCGCGTTTAGTTCGCGACGCGAGTTTCTCGTTTGATTTCGATATCGCGTTTTTGCAGGATTTTGCTGATGTGTCTTCCTTGTGTAAATTCTAGGTTTGCAGGCGGGTATGTCGAACGCCGAAAAGAAAGGAAAGCAAGTGGTCGGATATACTTAGCACGAGACCAGGTGAGTTGATTTAACATCTACGGGGAAATCGCCCATATGGCGTTAAACGTCAAGGCGTGATAGGATATTTAGTCGTAGATGTTTATATATATTATTGTAGCATGCCTTCCTTGTTGCATATAGAAATGGTAGTTATAGAACACAGCACTGTCACTAACGGTTCAAGCTGCACGAGCACTATTTATATATTACACTCACGCCGTTAGTGATTGCCATGACACTCGCACTATAGGATTGCTACGAATTATATATCGTCTTGATTACTGCATCATTGATGATTGTCATGACTTGTCGCATATTGGCATATATTTATATTGATATCTTCATACTTGCGTACATGCAAACTGTATATTCATACCAATGCACACAAATATTGATATCTTCATACTTGTGCATATGCACACTGTATATTCATACCAGTGCACACATATATTGATATCTTAATACTTGCGCACATGCACACTGTATAGTCATACCAGTGCACACATATATTACTATCTTCATACTTGCGCACATGCACACTGGATATTCATACCAGTGCACACATATATTGATATCTTCATACTTGCGCACATGCACACCGTATATTCATACCAGTGCACACATATATTGATATCTTCATACTTGCACACATGCACACCGTATATGCATACCATGTAAGTCCGCGGGGGCGCCCCGGCCGTCGATCCGACGCCAGAAACGCGGAAACAAAAACTTTGCAAACTAGCAAACCGGCACCACCGCGCACTTTTCACCCGGATCGGGCCATTAACCTAGCAACTAGCAAACAAGAAAAGAGTAGGGAAGCTATACCAAGAGATCCGTGTCCTTCGGTCTTTGTCTCCACTCCGATCTCCCGCGGAATCTCCGTCCGTCACGTCCTTTGTGGAAAGGGCACCACGTAGCCGGAATCTTTTACGGGCTCCCACCTCTGGACCGAGGCAACTCGGGCGTGAAGTTGGCTAGCCAACATGTCCAAGGTTTGCTGCAGACTAGTGTAGAAGCTTGTCTCTTTTGGGGTTATGAGGTTGCCATGGTGAAATGGAGGTGAAGAAATCAACTATAGAAATGCGCTTAGGAATTTGGTAGCATCAAAGATGAGATGAAACATTTTCCCTCATACAAAAATGAAGCTCTCACCTCTCCCTCAATATGGCCGGCCCCTTTTGGAAATATGGTGGAGAATAAAAACAAGAAGGGAGGTGAGTGTAGGATAGCTCAAAGGTGACCACAACCAAAAGCAATAATAACAATATCATATCAACCTTCATCTCATTTCTAATCACAAATAAAGCAAAGAATGGATGGAAAAAGAATCTCATCATGATGCCACATAATACAAGAAAACCCCTCCACAAAATGTTATTTGCACACTTGCAAATAACCCCCTCCATCGGAAAGTCCGGCCGTGAAGGAACAAAAGAAAACCGGCCGGAACGGAATGCAAACTGGCAACTTCAGAAAACTGATCCCGTAATAAATTATAGGAAAACCCCACTACTGCACATACATGCCCGCATTTGTATTCCCACCGAACACAAATGCAAAGAGACAATATCTACACTATCTAATACTAGGATCCGGCTTAAGCCAAAGCCGGCTAGTAAAAACCGTCCGATCACGATCCGTGCAATACCGCACGTATCTGATCGAACCCTACCATATCTCCATACGACCTCTACAGCGTTTCGCCCGAAACTTGATTAACTGTGTGTGTGGTGGACTCTAAAGACTCGTCAATACTATGGCTGTGGATTTAACCACTAGCACGTCAGAGGTATTAGCCATACGTGACGGGCTACCAGCTATTGACCAAAAGGGACATCGATGAGCGAACTCATCCTGACACCCTACTTAGCCTGTCAGTGACAATATCCGTATAGTCCGGTCCGTTCGTCTATGAGTATCGCATGGCGGGCCTAGGGGGTTGGTAAAAGTTAGACCCCCAAAAGTGGTACAAGTCGTGTCGGGGTGTAGCCCAGAACACCCTGAGATACTACTGGAGTACCTACCAGTAAATCTCCTGCCTCGGCCGAGGGCTTTGTGTAATGGCTCTCCTAGACACAGCGCGACCTCACCCCCAAAACCGGGAGAGACGAACCCCTGCAGATCCGCTCACTGCCTCCATGTGGCTCGGGACTGTACCCAACTAAAACCTATTTGCACGACTCCTTTGAGCCGTGGTAGGGTAGTAATCAAAGTACAGTGGGAACTCACACGAGACAAATGACGATCTCAGGTCGATGAACTAACCTATACACATGTCACCAGGGAACTGCTATCTGACGTCTGGTATAATCCCAACTAGCAGGTCCCCGGCGAGTCCTGTCCGGTGTACTCATAACCCAATGAGCACCTGTATACATCTTAGGTGAACCAACTGACACCAGTGGCTTGTGAGACCGGCCACCGCCCCTCGTCGGGGTCTTTACTGTATACACTAGTCTACTCTGGATAATCGATGCCCTGTCTCGAAACTCCCACAACTAGGGACCTTTTAAGGATGTGCTTATAGACTCCAGCTCTCACTTATATGATCGCCCTCATACTGCTGGTAGTCAAGCAAGAATCCTAGGGGCTCTATCAACGTGCAATAGCGACTCGTAAGGTCACCTAAAGCAGTACACGATGATAAAGGTAAACCAGATAGCATACTATCATCTTGACTAAGACTGTCCTACTGGGATAGGTCCTCCCTCAATCATTGCAATCACGTGCCTGTGATTCAATAATTGACTCTGAGGGCACTATCTCCAACATACCAGTGCACACATATATTGATATCTTCATACTTGCGCACATACACACCGTATATTCATACCAGTGCACATATATATTGATATCTTCATACTTGCGCACATGCACACTGTATTTCCATAGTAGTGCTACACTCATATTCGCGTATATATCCATTTGCACCTCCATACCTATATACATGCATATGTTAGATACATGGATGATATCGATTCGATTTCAATAAAATAGGAACCGCATGTGATATTTTCAAAACTGGATTCTTTTTAAAGAGCAGTTTCCCTTTTTACTCTTAGTGTCATACGACACATTGCATGGATTTACGCATTGAGTTTGGATTTATGGGATTTCTAGATTTGAGAACCGTGGTATTATTTTAAGAAAATACGCACTGTTTTAAAAACCCGGTTTCTCTTGATATGATATTTCAGTGCGTCCACCATGAGTTTTCTCGGTTCCAGAGAGCTTGTGTGAGTATACCCGATTCGAGGAGTGGTTGGCACCGATTGCGGGTACATGGTGGACCCGGTATGGTACCCCGGTGCAAGAAGACTCGTATTGTTAGACGGTGAGCCCGGCGGAGGGACTACTACCTACCGGTGATTGGTTGAGCCTGGCGGTCATCTGGAGGATACTGACCAGAGCTGAGAGATGGATACGGGCCGACTCGTACTGCTGGGGCTGAGGGCCGATTCCGCAGACGGAGCCCATAAGCCGATCCGGATTGACGGAGCCCGATACTTGAGGATTGCGTGTCGATACTAGACACGATGATTTCATGATATTTTCGAGTGCCGATGCTAGGAATTCATGATTCCATGAGCTGTACAGGATTTGAGGGCCGATCAGAGTGACGGCGCCTGAGTTAGTTTTACTGGGATTTGGGTGTATTGATGGACACCGGTTATTTTTCCACGTTGACATTCTGTGTAGATGTATTTTATCCCATGCTCAGCATTCATTATTATGCATCTCATCCTGTAGTAGTAGTACCTGATAGTGTAATTTTGCATGATTATTGCATACCCTGCTCATCCTATATAGATGTTATTAGATTGCATTTGCTATGCCTGATTATTGCATACCCTGCTCATCATATAGAGATGTTATTAGATCATACTTGTTGCATGATTATTGCGCATCCAGCTCATTATATAAATGTTATCTATTGGCATAGGTTAGAGTATCGTAGTACGTGCATACTGGCGATTACCTTTATATGTTATCTACTATTCACGAGTTGGCAACTCACCCCCGTTGCGCCACAGTGCTTGCAGGTTGCCCCTCAGAGTAGTCGCAGCAGGCTGCTTTCTTGCATCTTTTGATACAGATACCACTGCAGTTGGCGGGTGAGCCCTTTTGCTGATAGGTGGGTTTTTGCGGTATTTGTTTATTTTTCAGTTGTGTACACTGTTGTATCTAGTACTCTCCATCTACTGCCCCTGTATTGGCTTAGAGACCAGTTGTGAGGACGATGTATATTATTTTTTGTACTCTGGTGTCGAGCTCGTTTTGAGCCGACTTTATTTATGCAGTTTTATATTTCATGTTGTCTTCACTTATCTTTGCTCATTCTTCGCTACGGCGTCGTATATTATTATCGTGGTGATTGTTTCCGCCGTTGGGCGTGATTGCTCCCATTTGGGATGCTTTATTCTTATTGCATATCATTTTACTCAGATCTTATTATGTACTCGATTACGGGGCTAGCTTTTACAAAGGAAATGCTGCCAAATTTTTTTAGAAAATAACTTGAACTTAAAAGAATTTTACTAAATTACTTAAGGTTTTCTAAACGTTTTAACAAATGTTTCTATTAAATGTTTTAACACATTACTTTTAATGGTTTTGATTTCTGGGTTTCGGCTTACTTAGTCGCATTACGCCTGTAGACGTTACATGGTTAAGTGCCGGTCATGGGCCGAACTTTGGATCGTGACAAAGTTGGTATCAGAGCGTAGGTTTTACCTTTCGGAGTGTAGGATGACCCTGGTATGATGGAGTAGGTAGCTGAAGCAGAGTGGTGTAGCGTATGTATGTTCCACGGCATACTCAAGACACGGTACTCCGCCTAAACGACCTTAGGACTTATTGGTTGAAATTCCTTTAGGATTATATACATTCTTGTGATTCGATTTCCGTATCCTTATCGAATCCTACCCTCTTTTCAGCCATTATGCCACCAATGACTAGGAGGGGGTAGAGAGCGGCCGCGAGAGCCGAGATTCGAGCTGACTCGTCTAAGATGAGGACTGACCTGGGTAGTACACCCGTTGTACCAGAGCAGACTGTTTCTCCTACGACAGATCAGATCGCCATGCTAGGGGCCGGTATGCAGGAGATGCGCCAGATGATAGGATCGCTAGTCGAGACACTTTGAGCGCAGCGACCAGAGGTAGTTCCACCCGTTGCGGGGACCATGACGGTACCTACAGTATAGGCAGTTGCCCCTGCAGCTACAGAGGTCATCACAGTATCGCTATCAGAGTTCATAAGGCTGAAGCCTCCAGTCTTCACAGGCACCGATGCAGCTGAGAACCCACGGTCTTTTATTGATAGGATGGCCCGGATATGTCGTTCACTCAGATGCTCAGATGCGAGATGGGTAGATTTCGCGAGCTTTCGCCTGGAAGGTCTTGCGCAGAAATGGTGTGAATCGATCGAGAAGGGCGGAGCAGCAGATCTTCCTCCTATGACCTGGACCGAGTTTGTGACGGTATTTCTAGCCCGTTTCCTTCCCCAGAGTGTCAGGGATGCCCGAGCGCGCAGGTTCGAGTCCTTACGCCAGACGCCAGAGATGACAGTGGCAGAGTACGGCGTACTGTTTACCGAGCTATCTGTTTATGCCCCATACCTAGTGGCTACTGAGGAGATGCGAGTCAAGAGATTTGTTCGAGGCTTACTTACCCCACTATTCCTCACGATCAGTGCACATCATTGCGAGAATTATGCAGCAGCTGTAGACGCAGCCCTACTAGTCGAGGAGCTCCTTGTAGAGACTTCGGTAGTTCCAGGGCCGAAGAGGGTTCGTACTGATACAGCAGCGTGGAGACTTCCATTCGGACACCGTGATAGACGTCGTACAGGTGGCAGAGACTCGGGGCGAGGTCAGATGTTTAGCTCTTATCCCCAGGAGGGTCAGCAGTCATCGCGTGGATGCTTTGGGTGTGGTAGTCCCCGTCACCGCATCACAGATTGTACCGAGATACGCCGGAGGGAGGCAGCAGTACCACATGTCACACTTCCACCTTCCCACCCAAGAAGGTGTTGCCTATTGTACCTACTGTTGCTCCATGTCAGACTCATGCATAGAGAGGCCGTGGTCGCGGAGGGTTTACTCATAGAAGACGAAGTGGCCGAGGCAGAGGACAGCCGGCTGCCGGCAGAGTACAGCCAGTTGCTAGTAAGGGAGCGCCAGTCGCAGGTGGAGGACAGGCACGGGTTTTCGTGTTGACGCATCAGGACGCACAGGCGTCCAATGCTGTGGTCTCAGGTACCCTATCAGTATGTTTTGTTGACGCATACGTATTGTTTGATCCCGGATCCACGCACTCGTACGTTTCCACACACTTCGTGCCGAGTTTGGGTAGAGAGTCCGGTTTGCTTGATCATCCGCTTGTTGTGACCACTCCTGTGGGCGAGTCATTTGTTGCTAGGCACGTGTTCTGATCCTGTGTTGTCCGTATTGGCGAGAAAGAGTTTCCTGTCGACTTGATCCTTCTTGAGATGTTGGACTTCGACGTTCTTTTGGGCATGGATTGGTTAGCCACGTGCTATGCGTCTGTGGACTGCAGCGAGAAGACAGTTAGGTTCTGTTTTCCCGGCGAGTCGGCTTTTGTTGTGCAGGGGGACCGTGGTGCTGCCCCTCACAGTTTGATTTCTTCTCTTCGCGCTGGAGAGCTATTAAGGAAGGAATGTCAGGGTTTCCTAGCCTATGTTTGTGATACTAGAGCTACGGATGTTCCGTTGGACCAGGTTCCGATTGTTTGTGAGTTCCCTGATGTTTTCCCTGACGAGCTTCCTGGGCTACTGCCTGAGCGCGATATTGTTTTCTGCATTGACTTGATTCCCGGCACGGGGCCTATTTCTATACCGTCTTATTGGATAACGCCGGCGAAGCTTAATGAGTTGAAATGTAAGTTGCAATATTTGCTGGATAAGGGACTTATTCGACCCAGTGTGTCTCCTTAGGGTTCTCCGGTCCTATTTGTTAAGAAGAAGGTCGGCAGTTGCGTCTGTGTATCGACTACCGCCAGCTGAACAGGGTTACCGTGCGGAACAGATATCCTTTGCCACGCATCGACGATTTGTTCGACCAGCTTCAGGGCACAGGGTATTTTTCGAGGATCGACTTGCGATCAGGCTACCATCAGCTGCGGGTTCGACAGGAGGATATTCCGAGGACAACTTTCCGTACGCGTTACGGCCATTATGAGTTTTTAGTGATGTCGTTCGGACTCACCAACGCCCAGCAGCATTTATGGACTTGATGAACCGTTTTTTTAGGCCGTATCTTGACTTGTTCATCATCGTGTTCATTGATAATATTTTGGTGTATTCCCGGAGCTGAGAGGAGCACGAGCAGCACCTGCGGATCACACTGCAGACTTTGAGGGAGCACCTGTTAGTTATATGTATGCCCTAGAGGCCATTACTGCACATACGATGTATATTGTAGTGGATGCTAGGACATATATAGAGAGGACTTTCTTGCTCGACATGATAGTATGCTATCTGGTTGTACTTTATCTTAACATGTACTCAGATTGTCTCTATGTTACATGTTGATAAAGCCCTTAGGATATGTACTCGACTACTGGGACTATGATGAGATCATACTAGTGGGGCCACGGTAGTCGACGAGTACATCCTATAACTGTTCCTAGTCGAGGGTGTATCGAGACAGGGCATCGATGCACCAGAGTAGACTAGCGTATACGCATCTTGACCCATATGATGGGCGATGGATGATCCCATATCCATCGGTGTTTGACATCAAGGATGGTGTACGGGTGCTCAGTAGAGACTGGGTACACTGGACGGACTCGCCGAGAACTCCCAGATGGTATTATACGATACGTCAGATGGCAGTTCTCCGGTGACACTGGTACAGAGTAGTCTGTTGACCCGAGATCGTCATAGAGTCTTGTGTGATTCTCACTGTGCTTTGATTTCCATCATACCACGTCCAAGAGGGCGTGCAGAAAGGTGGATTTTGGGTACAGTCCCGAATCACATGGAGGCAATGAGCGATAGGAGGGGATTCGTCTCTCCCGGTATAGGGAGTTGATGTTGTGCTGTGTTCGATTGGCTATAACCGGAAATCCCTGGCCAGGGTTGCTGAGATTTGCTGGTAAGTGTTATCAGTAGTTTCTCGAACTGTTATAGACCTCATATCGACACGACTTATCAAGCTACTGGGGTCTGACGTTTACCACCCCTAGGCGAGATATGCAACATATCAGACGACGAGACTGGACTGTACGGGAGTGTTACTGTTTGGATTCACAGGAGAATGTACAGGCTTGCTTGTTGATCTTCTGAGCGCTCAATACCTGGGTAGCTGTTACGTTTAGCTGACCGCTTGCAGCTTGTTGGTGTTTGATATGATCATCACCTACTGCCGGCGTATTGACGATTCTTTAGAGTCCTACACAGAGGTTTCTTGACTCAGGAAAAACGGAGTAGGGGCACATATGTGATATGTGCGGGACCGAGGATAATGCGATATGAGATACCGTATTCTATTCTCGCGATATATGATATCAACCGGGTCATCGGATCAAGTGTTGATTCGATGAATCGGTACGGATATATATTAGTCGGTTATATGCGATATAGCCGGATTGTCGGATCAAGTGTTGGTTCGATAATTTAATGTATAATAATATATATGATATATTAAAATTACATTAGCTAATATTTGCTCACTAAAAGATTCTTTTTCTCACTCGGGTAATACATTGATATATATGCGATATATGTTAATTGTATTATTTTATTTTGTTACGATAAATATTATATATGTGATATATAATATTGTAACATGATATGATAACTAATGCAACATGTTTTGTGGAGTTTAAACATGATTAGGGTTTGGATTAGGGTTAAGCTTTCTAGATGATTCTAGAAGGTTTTGGTTTTGTTTTGTGAAAGATATTTGTGTGTGACTCATCTTTAACCTAACCCAAACCCTAACCCTTGTTAATTCTCTACATGAGTTTGCTTGACCATGGTTGCATTATTCATCATATTATTTCTTTTTCTATTCATCACAAAAGGAATTCAATCATTATTCACCTTCTTCTTCCTTCATTCTTTCATGAAAAAGCTTTCTAGATTTTTTCCAAGTGATGAATAAATGTGAGAAAAAGATAAATAAAGAGAGCAAAAATCCTACTTCATCATCCTCATCTTCATTTGCCCTTTAGATGAGAGTGTTCACTCAATTTAAGTGAGTGTTAGCTTGTGTTAATGAAACTTCAAGGTAGATCATCTTTGTATCGAAGATCGGAAGCAAGACTGCACCTTTCTCTTCGTGGAGCCTCTCGAGAGTCCGGAGCATGATGATCGCAGCGAAGGGACTTCAACACGGAGTATGTGAAGTGAAGGACCGGATCTACAAAGGTTGTAATCCCTCTCACTTAGTGTTAAAATGTTTAGCATGTTAGTTTTCTCCTAATCTCTAGTTTAAAGATCCGTATTCGGGTTGTTCGGCACGGCTAATTTTTAAATCGGGCATGGTTGATGCCTCGTAGAACCTTGTGCACATGCATAGCAACCCTACAGTGGCATCAGAGCCAAGCTAGAGCTTTAGGCGAAGTCTAGATGAAGTTTAAAATCCGATCGAACCCGGAAAACCCAATATACCCTAGTTTCTGGAAATTTTTCAAAACTGTGATTTTTTTCATATTAAAAATACCCAAAAAATTCAGCAGGGTGTTTTAGGAATTACTGTGAAACCCGACCCCCTAAATCGTCCAAAGCGCCGCGGAACCGCGGCCAAACCCTGTTATTGGCGGCGGTTCCGTGGCAAGAAGGAAGGATTGAGGGATAGGGTTTGCACAGTAACCTCCATAGCTTATTCCTGATTCTTCTGGGCATTTTTAATTATACTCAAGCGTTGGGTTTTCTAGGGTTGTATTGGGGAATCGTTGATTCGATCGGATAATTTAACTTTGTTTAGTTTGTCCGGATAATTTTTAGAAACTGTTAAAAAGTTCGAACGGATATCAATAACTCACTTTTTCCCCTGTCGGAAATTTTTTCAAAAGTTGGATTTTTTCTCGTGTTTAAGAATGTTCTAAGTCATACAAGTAACGCGGTGAATCCTCTAGAAGACAATCAACCTTAACTCGATTATGTGATCGTCTTGAACTGCCTTTTGAACCTTAGGGTTTGGGGCAGTACGGCGTGCCACATGTGAGGCGTTGGCTTGATCCTTCTACGGCTGGACCATTGGTACTGAGGCATGTGATGGATGTTTTTAAACTGATTTCAAGTGTTGAGATACATCGGGGAAATCTTGGGTGTTTGATTATTCGATCGGAATGTTTAACTTTGTCTATTTATCTGGAATGTGATACAATATTTGGAATCCACAGGTAGTTATGAGATAACTAATTTGAATGTTATAAACATAGCAGTTTAGTCTCGATGATCGGTTGCCACGGAATTTTGATGTGATCAAAAGTCCGTCGCAATCACGTAGCGTACGCGGATACTCGCCGGGTAAACTTAACAGACAGCCATGCCCCATAGCCCCGACCAAGTGACTGTAGGAGAACCCCGTCGCCAAAAGCATCCGTTCGGGTGCTCGCAGCGACGGTGTTCCGCATTAGTGCACTTCGTCGACGGCATCGGGGGTGCGGCCGTTTACTAAATTTTGCGACGAGCATTCGATCAGGATGTCCGGAATCTTGTTGAATTGCCCGACTTGATATTGAAAAGAGTTTTCGATAATGAGACTAAAATGCGGGGTTTATAATAGTTAGGCATGCGATGTCTAAGGAATTCATTTAGTTAGGCATGCGATGTCTAAGAAGGTTGCGGATTCCAACTGTTGTAGTTTTACACTTTCTTTTCTATGACCGTAAGCGTAATATGTGGTGTATCGCCGGCTTCGTTGCTATATATCAACGACAATCGGGATACGCATACTTGCTTACGTTGATGATATGAGATATTATGTGTTGCTGTGATATGTTATATTGGATCTTCGCGTTTGAATAGCCGGGGGTTTTATGTGAGATGAGAGTTTTTTTCTTTTTCATTCATGTAAAATTCATTTGTATGTAATATTCTTTTATTGGGGCACTTCTAGATTGCGGAAGATGTCACCGTTGTATATTGTTTACTTTTCCGCATTAGGTAGACCCAAGGAGGGGAGCACAAGTAACCGGGTTCAAGGGTCCAGTGGGAGACCATCTTGAGGAGTCGGGACCGGGTCTCCTAACCCTAGAATTGGCTGTGTTGCTTGCCGCTCTCGTAGGGGTCTAGAGATGTGGGTTTGGCTATTCATCGCGACCGTGGAATCCGTGTTTTATACAGGCTCGTATTGAAAACACGGACGTCCTAGTATATCCAATATTTCATATATGTTCTTCTACTGCAATGTTCTGTGATGAGATCATATTACTGCCCGAGATGAATGTTTATATTATATATATGAGATATATGTTATATTGAAGATTTCGTTTCAAATGTGATGCTTGCGAAGCATATTAAAATGGGACTTCATTAATGAGATTAATGAAATAAAAGAAACCTACGATGTTGTAGAAACTTGTTTATTAAAAACTGGTAGCTCTAGTTCTTGCTTTGCATCGCGGTGTTCCTTGTAGAACATCCTGCACCTTATTCGATAAGGAAAGGACCGAGATCCCTTCACCGGGAGTGACTCCTTTAGCAATAACTGGCAGATGCTACAAACTCGGTTTGTCTTTTGATTGCTTCTATAGTTCTTGCTTTGCATAGTGGTATTTGTGAAATATCCTGCACCTTATTCGATAAGGAAAGGGCCGACGATCCCTTCACCGGGAGTGACCCCTTTAGCAAAACTAGAAAAGCCTAAAAAACACTCCATTTAAAATCACTCGATTCTACAACGATATAAAGTTCATTACGCAAAGGGTTTTCTTAAAAACCTGTCGTAGCCCTCCGTCATTTCAGATAAGTAATAGTTAGTATTCGTGCTGCGTTTGTTGACTCAGTCAAGGCGTAGTGTGCGGTAGCTGATTAGTGCTTATCTGTAAAGCATATGATGCGATTGGATTAGGGTAGTCGTGCAGTCTTGTTGACTCAGTCAAGGGTCGTGCGGGTGGGTTTAATTCAATCGGGAAATGACGGGTTGAACTTTACTTGCGGTCTATGGTTTGTTGACTCAGTCAAGGTCATAGATCGCTTGGGGAAAAATATTTTTGGGAATTTCAAGTGTTGAAATTTGCAATGAGATTGCATACCTTCTATGAGATAGTTGGATCCCGATACCCGCTGCGAGTAAGAGCTACTCATGGGAGAGTTTTACACATTACAATTAGCCGATCAAGTAGGTGTCTAGAAATGTGTTAACGGGGTTACGCCCCTGGGAAAACGAGGTTTACTTTAATTAGGTTCGTGCGAAAGCACGGGGGACCTCCCTTAAAGTACCGACACTGGCCTGGCTGAAAGATTGGCAAACTTGTAGCGTGTAATTAATCCCGGCTAGTCTTTCCTTTTTGGGTTTGAAGGAAGATTTGATTAAAACAGTGGGAGACATCCTGATTAGATATATTAGATAACCAATCTAATCTTGCAAGAGCATACGCTGAGTGTTTTCTTCTCTCTCTCTCTAGGTAGCGACCATATCACGCCTTAATCAAGATAATAAAACGGATATATTGACCGAACCCGCTTGTTATACTGAGCTGGGGAACGTTGGTCCCGCTCCAACTTATAATTGTTATAAGACAGAGCAGGAAATTGGGGATTACCAGAATTCCCGTGCCGCCCAAACGAAGAAAGTGCATGTTGATGCATCATCTTCGGGTGTGTTCATTACACAGAACTGTTTCTCAGTATCCTTTACGTCCTGGGTATATGATACCGGATCAGGATCCCGCATATGTAATATATTACATGGGCTACAGAAAGGTAAAGGACTGAGAACGGGTGATAAGTTTCACGAGACAGAAAACGGTGCAAATGTTGCAGCCAAGTCTGTTGGTCACTATCACCCTGTATTTCCAGAATACATTGATTCTGAACAAATGTTATTAGATACCGAACCTGATATACAAAATCATATCAGTCTCTTTATTAGTAAAGAAAGGATATAATTTTGTATTGTTGGATAATGTTTTGAACATTTCCTATATCAATAGTTGATCGGTTCAGGCACGTTATCTTAAAGCATTGACGTTCTAAATCAAACCACAGTTCTTAGTATATAGAACACACACAAGAGGAAGAGTTCAGAAATGAACGAATCCTTCTTGAGGTATTGTAGACCAGGTCATATCAATGCGACCCGACTACTGAAGTTACATTTAGATGCATATTTAAATTAGTTTGAATTTACATCTTATGAAACTTGCCGGTCATGTCACAAAGATAAGATGACCATAGCTCTGTTTATTGGAAACAGAGAAAGAGTTAGTGAACTCTTAGGAATTGATACATGCTGATGTATGAAAGTCTCCTGTCTACACATGCCAAGACTGGTTCTTTGTACTTCATTACATTCTCTGATGATCTCTTAAGATTCAGACATATGTTCCTGCTGAAACACAAGTCCGAAGCTTTTGAGATATTCACAGAATATAAGTTAGAAGTAGAGAACCAAAATACGGGTATAAGTATTATGTCCTTTGATGAGATCAAGGAGGAGAATACTTGAGCACAAAATTCCTGGACTATTCTAAAGGAGAATGAGATTCTCTCTAAGCATTACTCCTCCGTATACACCACAGCACCTCGGTGTATCGGGGCGGAGCATTAGCACCCTATTTGATATGGTGTGCTCTATGATGAGTACCACTGAGTTTCCAATTTCCTTTGGGGAGTTATGCACTTAAGAAGCTGCATACCTATTGAATAGGGTCCAAATCAAATCAGCTGCCTACCACTTCATATGTGATATGGAATGGGAAGAGCCCATATCTTAAGTTTGTTAAGATTTAGGATTGTCCAGCCTATGTCTAAAGGCAAAATCCGGACAAGCTCGAGGCAAGGTCTGTTATGTAGAACTGGAAAGGTTCCAGCTATACAAACTGCAGCTGATGATTTGGTAGAACCAAATGATTCAATAGTTTCCAACGAACCTCAGCCTCTCCGCCGATCTAGTAGGGTTCCTCACCCACCTGAGAGGTATTTCGGTTTCTCTATGACAGTGGGAGCGAGGATTGCATCATGAGATGATGACCCAACTAGTTTCGAGCTGGCCATCAGGAGTGGGACTCTGTAAGAATGGCTGGGTGCTTATCGATCTGAGATAGAATCCTTATACACCAACAAAGTATGGACTTTGGTTGCTTCATCTGAAGGGTTGAATCCCCATCAGGAGCGAGTATATCTTGAGAAGATTACTTGGTGTATATGAAAAAGTTGAGACTTTCAAAGCTATACTTAAGTCCATCCAGATCCTACTTTCCACGACTACATACCATGACTATGATATCTGGTGATTGGGGGTCATGACTGCTTTTCTAAATGATGTTTTAGAAGAGAGCGTCTATAAGTACACAGCCAGAGGGCTTCGCAGTCAGTGGGAGCAGCGGAAACGTGAGAAAGATGTTTTATATAATAAAACAGGCATCGTGGAGTTGGAACATCTGTTTTGATGTGGTAGTCAAAGAGTTTGACTTCATCAAAATGGTAGATGAACCTTGTATATACAAAAAGGTAGTAAGGAGTATGGTGGTGATCCTCGTAGAGTACGTGGATGACATACTCTTGATAGGGAAGGAGTTTCCTATGCTACGCTCGGTCAATCTCCGCTTATCACAAGGATTCTCCATATAGAATCAAAGTGATACCTCCTAAATCCTGGGTTTTGGATCTATGAGATAGATCTAATTGGATGTTAGGATACTCACTAGTTGTAGTGAGATGGTATCAATCGATCCTGGGGAGAATCACTGGAAAAGGTTCCAGGATGATAAGGACGACTGAATGTCAGTCGCAGGCATTGTCTTTACCCTCAGTGGAGGGACGGTATGTTGGAAGAGTTCCAAGCAAGAGACTGTGACTTACTAGACGATTAAAGGCAAGATACATCGTTACCAAGGATGCTACCAAAGAGGCAGTCTGGATATATATAAGTTCATAAGATGAACTTCGTTCCTACCATTGTGTGACAATGGAGTTGTGGCTTTAGCCAAGGAACTACCGTCCCATCAGAAATCCAGATATAATTCTTAGGCAGTATCACCTGATCATGGAGATGGTTGATCTCCAGGGAAATCGAGGTTAGGAGAGTAGATACAGAGGACAACAGCGCGGATCCACTCACAAAGGCCTTTTTTCCCAGTAGAGACTTTTATGGGATGGTTGAGTATGAGATACTTCAACCGCGGCTAATTGTTGGGTATGTGATACCACAACAGATGGCCCTAGTGCAAGTGAGAGATTGTTAGTTATATGTATGCCCTAGAGGCCATTACTGTACATACGATGTATATTGTAGTGGATACTAGGACATATATAGGGAGGACTTTCTTGCTCGACATGATAGTATGCTATCTGGTTGTACTTTATCTTAACATGTACTCAGATTGTCTGTATGTTACATGTTGATAAAGCCCTTAGGATATGTACTCGACTACTGGGACTATGATGAGATCAGACTAGTGGGGCCACGGTAGTCGACGAGTACATCCTATAACTGTTCCTAGTCGAGGGTGTATCGAGACAGGGCATCGATGCACCAGAGTAGACTAGGGTATACGCATCTTGACCCATATAATGGGCGATGGATGATCCCATATCCATCGGTGTTTGACATCAAGGATGGTGTACGGGTGCTCAGTAGAGACTGGGTACACTGGACGGACTCGCCGAGAACTCCCAGATGGTATTATACCATACGTCAGATGGCAATTCTCCGGTGACACTGGTACAGAGTAGTCTGTTGACCCGAGATCGTCATAGAGTCTTGTGTGATTCCTACTGTGCTTTGATTTCCATCATACCACGTCTAAGAGGGCGTGCAAAAAGGTGGCTTTTGGGTACAGTCCCGAATCATATGGAGGCAATGAGCGATAGGAGGGGATTCGTCTCTCCCGGTATAGGGAGTTGATGTTGTGCTGTGTTCGATTGGCTATAACTCGAAATCCCTGGCCAAGGTTGCTGAGATTTGCTGGTAAGTGTTATCGGTTGTTTCTCGAACTGTTATAGACCTCATATCGACACGACTTATCAAGCTACTGGGGTCTGACATTTACCACCCCTAGACGAGATATGCAACATATCAGACGACGAGACCGGACTGTATGGGAGTGTTACTGTTTGGATTCACAGGAGAATGTACAGGCTTGCTTGTTGATCTTTTGAGCACTCAATACCTGGGTAGCTGTTACGTTTAGCTGACCGCTTGCAGCTTGTGGGTGTTTGATATGATCATCACCTACTGCCGGCGTATTGACGATTCTTTAGAGTTCTACACAGAGGTTTCTTGACTCAGGCAAAACGGAGTAGGGGCACATATGTGATATGTGCGGGACCGAGGATAATGCGATATGAGATACCGTATTCTATTCTCGCGATATATGATATCAACCGGGTCATCGGATCAAGTGTTGATTCGATGAATCGGTACGGATATATATTAGTCGGTTATATGCGATATAACCGGATTGTCGGATCAAGTGTTGATTCGATAATTTAATGTATAATAATATATATGATATATTAAAATTACATTAGCTAATATTTGCTCACTAAAAGATACTTTTTCTCACTCGGGTAATACATTGATATATATGCGATATATGTTAATTGTATTATTTTATTTTGTTTACGATAAATATTATATATGTGATATATAATATTGTAACATGATATGATAACTAATGCAACATGTTTTGTGGAGTTTAAACATGATTAGGGTTTGGATTAGGGTTAAGCTTTCTAGATGATTCTAGAAGATTTTGGTTTTGTTTTGTGAAAGATATTTGTGTGTGACTCATCTTTAACCTAACCCAAACCCTAACCCTAGTTAATTCTCTACATGAGTTTGCTTGACCATGGTTGCATTATTCATCATATTATTTCTTTTTCTATTCATCACAAAAGGAATTCAATCATTATTCAGTTTCTTCTTCCTTCATTCTTTCATGAAAAAGCTTTCTAGATTTTTTCCAAGTGATGAATAAATGTGAGAAAAAGATAAATAAAGAGAGCAAAAATCCTACTTCATCATCCTCATCTTCCCTTGCCCTTTAGATGAGAGTGTTCACTCAATTTAAGTGAGTGTTAGCTTGTGTTAATGAAACTTCAAGGTAGATCATCTTTGTATCGAAGATCGGAAGCAAGACTGCACCTTTCTCTTCGTGGAGTCTCTCGAGAGTCCGGAGCATGATGATCGCAGCGAAGGGACATCAACACGGAGCATATGAAGTGAAGGACCGGATCTACAAAGGTTGTAATCCCTCTCACTTAGTGTTAAAATGTTTAGCATGTTAGTTTTCTCCTAATCTCTAGTTTAAAGATCCGTATTCGGGTTGTTCGGCACGGCTAATTTTTAAATCGGGCATGGTTGATGCCTCGTAGAACCTTGTGCGCGTGCATAGCAACCCTACAGCACCAGCTTTTCGCAAAATTCTCCAAGTGCGCATTATGGCTTGACAGCGTAGACTTCTTGGGTCAGGTGATTACATGAGACGGTCTATGTGTGGACCCGAAGAAGATCGAGGCCGTTCAGCGTTGGCCTAGACCGACATCAGTGACTACGATCCACAGCTTTCTAGGTTTGGCCGGCTACTATAGGCGATTTGTACAGGACTTCTCTCGCATTGCTGCACCTTTGACCAGGTTGACCCAAAAGGGAGTTCTTTTCGATTGGACGGAGGAGTGTGAGCATAACTTTCAGTAGCTACGGACGTGTTTGACTACAGCGTCGGTGATAGCGTTGCCTTCAGAATCGGGCGGATTTGTGGTCTATTGTGACGCTTCTCGAGTGGGGCTAGGGTGCGTATTGATGCAGCATGACAGGGTGATCGCGTATGCTTCACGGCAGTTGAAGAAACATGAACATGACTACCCCACTCACGATTTGGAGATGGCTGCAGTGGTCTTTGCACTCAAGATATGGCGACATTACCTATACGGCGAGTCGTGCCAGATATTCACTAATCACAAGAGCTTAAAGTATATATTTCAACAGCGAGACCTGAATCTTAGACAGCGCCGTTGGATGGAACTAGTAAAGAACTACGATTGTGAGATCTTGTATCACCCGGGCAAGGCTAATGTAGTGGCAGATGCTTTGAGCAGGAGGCCTGGGGTAGGCTATCTTGTTTGAGCGCAGTGTAGAGGCAGTCATCTGCAGATTGGCAGATTTTATGCGATAGCCGAGTGCAGTTCGAATTCACACCGATCGGGGGACAGCTTGCGCATGTTCGTGCCCGCCCACAGTTGCTTGACCGTATACATAAGGCACAGTACAATGATGACCGTTGTTCAAGGATCATGGCACAGATTGGACAGGGAAGATTTTCCAAGTTCGTGATTGATCATCAGGGGATACTGCGATTTGGGACTAGACTGTGCATACCAGATGCTGAGGGACTGCGGCGTGAGATTCTTGAGGAGGCACATCGATCGGTGTATAGTGTTCATCCGGGTTCCACCAAGATGTACCATGATATGAGAGATGTTTACTGGTGGGATGGAATGAAGAGGGACATCATAGATTTCGTGTCGAGCTGCCTGACTTGTCAGCAAGTCAAGGCCGGCACCAGAGGCCAGCAGGAGAGCTATAGCCGTTACCCATTCTGGAGTGGAAATGGGAACAGATTTCTATAGACTTCATTGTGGGTCTACCCAGGACTAGGCGAGGGTATGACTCCATTTGGGTGATCGTGGATCGTTTGACGAAAGCGGCTCACTTCCTGTCGGTGAAGACGACTTTCAGATTTGCTCTGTATGCCCAGATTTACATCGACGAGATTGTATGAATGCATGAAGTCCCGATGTGTATCGTGTCCGACCGAGGCACCCAGTTTACCAGACGACTATGGCAGAGGTTTCAGGAGGCCTTGGGCACCCGCTTGAGTTTCAGCACAGCATTTCACCCGCAGACCGATGGCCAGTCAGAGCGGACTATTCAGACTCTCGAGGACATGCTCCGAGCGTGCGTTTTGGACTTTGGTGGTAGCTGGGATCAACATTTACCCTTGGTGGAGTTCTCCTACAACAATAGTTTCCAGGATACTATTCAGACGGCACCTTTCGAGGTCTTGTATGGGAGGAGATGTAGATCGCCCGTCTGTTGGACAGAGCTTAGTGAGAGCAGTATTTTGGGGCCGCAGATCGTACAGGAGACGACCGAGAAGATACAGCTGATTCGAGATAGGATGAGGACAGCTCAGAGCAGGCAGAAATAGTATGCTGATAGACACCGCCGCAGATTAGTGTTCGCAGTTGGCGATCACGTGTTTTTGAGGATCTCTCCGATGAAAGGAGTGATGAGGTTTGGACGGAAGGGGAAGCTTAGCCTCAGATTCATAGGTCCCTTCGATATTCTCGAGCGTGTGGACGCAGTAGCATATCGTTTGGCTCTTCCACCCAACTTCCCAGAGGTTCACCCTGTATTCCACGTGTCGATGCTTCGTAGATACCTACATGACCCTTCTCACATGATTCAGCATCAGACCGTTCAGCTCGAGCGCGATCTTTCGTTCACCGAGCAGCCAGACATGATATTGGACCGGCAGGTGAAGAAACTTCGATCGAAGGTCTTGCCATCTGTGAAGGTGCTTTGGCGCAGCCCGAATGGTGAAGAGATCACTTGGGAGGCCGAGGGAGAGATGCGAAAGAAATTCCCTCATCTCTTTAAAGGTACGCATAACTATACATTTTAAATTTGGGGACGAATTTCTTTAAGGGGGAAGATTGTAACACCTTAGGATGTGTTAGTTGCTAATTATACTTTAACATATGGATTTAATAAAAAGTTTACCAAAATGATTTCCAAATATTTTATCAAAATTAATGAATATTTTATTAGAATTTAGTTAGGCTTGCACACACTTGTGCATGTAAACTAGGGTTAAATTAGGGTTAAACCATGTTTAGCAACCATGGTAGACTAACCCTTTCTTATTAAGCTAAATTGATTTTAATTAAAGGTATTTTTTTTAATTATTACTTTGTTGTTGACTTGGAGAGGGGAGAGAGAGAGAGAGAGAGAAAGAGCATGATGGGCTTGACCATGCTTGCATTAAATGAGGTGAGAGAGAGGGGTTTGACTCTCTCATATCACTCATAGGTTTGCTTTTCCCTCACTCATTTTTTCTCATTTCTCTCTTTCTTACACACACACACACACACACACACAGCTGCAGCAGCAGCGGAAACAACAGTAGCAGCAGTGGAAACAATAGCAGCAGCAGCCACCAACAACAACAATAGCAAGGCAGCAGCAGCAACACCAACAGCAACAACATAACAACAGCACCAGTTAAAGCAATAGCAGCAGCACCAGCTTCAGCAACAGCAACAACATCATCTTCAGCATCAGCAGCAGCAACACTAGCAACAGCTCCTCCTTCTCCTCCTCTTCTCCGCCTTCTCCTTGCACCTTGGGTCAAGTGAGGTATAATTCTTAGCCCAACTCTTTTGTTTGCTAGACTTGTAGTTGTTAGCTTAGCTTAGTGTTTAATATGGATTTTTGGTGCTAGATTTGTGTTTTAAGTAAGGTTAAAGCTAAGATAAGATCTTTATGGGTTATATAACTTGTTTAAGTGTTAATATTGTTGTTTAAACCTTGTAGTATCACTAGATTTAGCTAAATCACCTTAAAGTAGAAAACTTGAAACTTTAAAATGCGGTTTAGATGCAAATTGTAGGATATTAAGATCTGCTGTACCTGTCGTCATTTTATAGTTTAGCAAACAACTTCAGAATAGTATGCAGGCTTTTAGGCTAGTGTCTTGAAATCCGAGCCCACCACCTCCCCAAAAATCCGACGACCATCCCCCAAATTCCGGCGTCGCCGGCCCCCTGTTGTTTTGGGTGTTGATGCTTTGTGTATGGGGTGTCTGTGGGGATTTTTCTGTGTTTGGTATTATTTTATTCCCTTGTTTGTTGACAAGTTTAAATCTGGGTTGGTTTAGCTAAGTTTAGTATTTTGAAACGTTTTTAAACTAAACTCTAGGATACGTGAAATCTGCTGTATCTAGGGTAGTAATTTTGGTAAACAAACATATACACTAGGTTATGAATTGTGCTAGGATCTTAGTGTAAAAACATGGACCTATTCCACCGGATATTGGCCGATATGACCCCTATGGTGGCCGGCCCAATTTTGAGGGAATGTGTTGGATTTTGGCAGGTAGCTGTCTGTAGGTATTATGAAGGGTTTGGTCTTGTTTGATTTTCTTATTTTTGCTCAAGATTAAATCTGGGACCGTTTACCTATTTTTAACGTGGCGAGACTTGCGCGACACGTACGATGCGTATTGAGTTGGTTTGCTGTGTATCACAACGTGTCGCTGTGTGCCACAGTGTGTCTCGTTGGGTTTTGGCGTATGCACACACGTTACGTATACACGCGCGTTTAGTTCGCGACGCGAGTTTCTCGTTTGATTTCGATATCGTGTTTTTGCAGGATTTTGCTGATGTGTGTTCCTTGTGTAAATTCTAGGTTCGCAGGCGGGTACGTTGAACACCGCAAAGAAAGGAAAGCAAGTGGTCGTCTACACTTAGCACGAGACCAGATGAGTAAATTTAACATCGAAGGGGAAATCGCCCATATGGCGTTAAGCGTCATGGCGTGATAGGATATTTAGTCGTAGATGTTTATATGTACTATTGTAGCATGCCTTCCTTGTTGCATATAGAAATGGTAGTTATAGAACACCGCACTATCACTAACGGTTCAAGCTGCACGAGCACTATTTGTATGTTACACTTACACCCTTAGTGATTTCCATGACACTCACACTATAGGATGGCTACGAATTATATATCGTCTTGATTCCCGCATCATTGATGATTGTCATGACTTGTCGCATATTGGCATATATTTATATTGATATCTTCATACTTGCGCACATGCACACTATATATTCATACCAGTGCACACATATATTGATATCTTCATACTTGCGCACATGCACACGGTATATTCATACCAGTGCACACATATATTGATATCTTCATACTTGCGCACATACACACCGTATATTCATACCAGTGCACACATATATTGATATCTTCATACTTGCGCACATGCACACCGTATATTCATACCAGTGCACACATATATTGATATCTTCATACTTGCGCACATGCACACCGTATATTCATACCAGTGCACACATATATTGATATCTTCATACTTGCGCACATGCACACTGTATATTCATTCCTGTGCACACATATATTAATATTTTCATACTTGCGCACATGCACACCGTATATTCATACCAGTGCACACATATATTGATATCTCCATACTAGCGTACATGCACACCGTATATTCATACCAGTGCATACATATATTGATATCTTCATATTTGCGCACATGCACACTGTATTTCCATAGTAGTGCTACACTTATATTCGCGTATATATCCATTTGCACCTCCATACCTATATACATACATATGTTAAATACATGAATGATATCAATTCGATTTCAATAAAATGGGGACCCCATAAGATATTTTCAAAACTGGATTCTTTTTAAAGAGCAGTTTCCCTTTTTACTCTTCTTGTCATACGACACATTGCATGGATTTACGCTTCGAGTTTGGATTTATGGGATTTCTGGATTTGAGAACCGTGGTATTATTTTAAGAAAATACGCACTGTTGACATTCCGTGTAGATGTATTTTATCCCATGCTCAGCATTCATTATTATGCATCTCATCCTGTAGTAGTAGTACCTGATAGAGTACTTTTGCATTATTATTACATACCCTTCTCATCCTATATAGATGTTATTAGATTGCATTTGCTATGCCTGATTATTGCATACCCTGCTCCTCATATAGAGTTGTTATTAGATCATACTTGTTGCATGATTATTGCGCATCCAGCTCATCATATAGATATTATCTGTTGGCATACGTTAGAGTATCGCAGTATGTGCATACTCGCGATTACCTTTATATGTTATCTACTATTCACGAGTTGGAAACTCACCCCGTTGTGCCACAGTGCTTGCAGGTTGCCCCTCGAAGTAGTCGCGGCAGGCTGCTTTCTTGCATCTTTTGTTACAGATACCATTGAAGTTGGCGGGTGAGCCCTTTTGCTGATAGGTGGGTTTTTGCGGTATCTGTTTATTTTCCAGTTGTGTACACTGTTGTATCTAGTACTCTCCATCTACTCCCCATGTATTGACTTAGATATCAGTTGTGAGGACGATGTATATTATTTTTTGTACTCTGGTGTCGAGCTCGTTGTGAGCCGACTTTATTTATGCAGTTTTATATTTCATGTTGTCTTCACTTATCTTTGCTCATTCTTCGCTAATATTATTATCGTGGTGATTGTTTCCGCCGTTGGGCGTGATTGCTCCCGTTTGGGATGCTTTATTCTTATTCCATATCATTTTACTCAGATCTTGTCTTGTACCCGATTACGGGGATAGCTTTTACAAAGGAAATGCTGCTAAATTTTTTTAGAAAATAACTTGAACTTAAAAGAATTTTACTAAATTACTTAAGGTTTTATAAACGTTTTAACAAATGTTTCTATTAAATGTTTTAACACTCATTACTTTTGATGGTTTTGTTTTCTGGGTTTCAGCTTACTTAGTCGCGTTACGCCTGTAGACGTTACGTGGTTAAGTGCCGGTCAGGGGCCGAACTTTGGGTCGTGACAGCCCGAGTGCTAGACAATCATGTGGGTGAACGAATTGATAATGATGAATTGATCAATAACACCCCGGCTTCCACTTCCACCTCTAATTCTTGCCCTATTTCGTCCAGTTTATCTTCTTCTTCCGAGCCTATTCTCCGTTTTCCCCAAGGCTCGAATCCACCACCCACTTCATCCTTCCCACCCCCACAAACTTCTCCATAAATGTTGGACTCAACACTTATTGATAGAGTTCCATTTCCATACAGATTGAGGGCCAACAAACCTAACGCACAAATGGAGAAAATTATGGACATGTTCAAGCAAATCAACATCAATATCCCTCTCCTAGATACTATCCAACAAGTTCCGTCTTATGCGAAAATTCTTAAGAACTTGTGCACTAGGAAGAGGAAGACTCAAGTGCCGATAAAAGTGTTCATGTCGAGTACTGTACACACAGCTTTTCCCCAACAATTACCAAGAAAACGTAAGGACCCTGGCTCTCCTACAATTTCTATTTCTATTGGGGGTAAGAATATCAATCGTGCTTTACTCGCTTTAGGCGCTAGTGTTAACTTGCTTCCATATTCTGTGTATGAGCAATTGGGTATCGGGGAATTAAAACCATCACAATGCACTTTATAGATGGCAGGCCGATCTATCACCAAGCCAAAGGGTATGTTAGTGGATGTGTTGATAAAAGACGGGGAATTTATATTCCCTGTGGACTTTATTGTTTTGGATACACAACCTGTTGCAAACCCACAGAACCAAATTCAGGGGATTCTAGGTCGACCTTTTCTTGTGACTTCCAACGCTGTAATCAATTGTCGAAACGGTTCTATGACCCTATCCTTCGGGAATAGGTCCATTGAACTTAACATTTACAAGTTGGGAAGTCAAACTTCTGAACCCTATGCTCGAGTATGTTCTGTCGAATTAATGGATGTCGACAGCAGCGAACTTGAACAGCTTCACGATACTGATCTAGACCCTTTTCATACGTTTTTGTTTGACCCAGATATGTACTATACACATACGGACACTTCTTTTGAGTTGTCCGGATCAACATCTAATGATTATTCTGAATTTTTCATGGAGTCTGAGTATCATCCCGTTCTTTCCAATGACATTATTCTTCGGGATATCGATGAAGTGTTCGCTGATGAACTTTCATTTTTAGAAAACACGGGTGTTGAGATGAATCATCTCCAAAACAATGAAATTGAACCTCCATCCCTTCTTCTGGACAATCACGAGAATGCGAGTAATCTATCACAATCATTGTGTCGTCTCTCCAAATTGAGATGCAAACCCTTTCTATTACACCACTTATTTTTTCTACACTTCTTCCTGGCTCTATACAACATGTTCTTCCACCAACCGGTGCACTACACTGATAAAATCTTCAAATGGTTGGTGTTGATTTTTGGTCTTTGTAAAGCTTTGCATTGACCAGTAACTTTGACCCCCTCTTCTGATTTTAAAAACTTAACATTGGTTAACTCAAGTTTGGGGGGTATATTTGGCTCTTGAAAATAAAAGTTGTACTCAAAATTGTGAGCCAAAAATAAATTTGGGAGAGATTTTCACGTCCATATTTCTTGACCCCGCTAATAAATTTTCCTCCCAAGCTTACAGGTTTTTGAGATTTAACGGATGGCAACAGTGAGGACACTGTTATAAACAAGTTTGGGGGAGCTTTGTGCATATTTACGCATCAGTTTGCATCATACTTTGCATAAGCACAAAACATATAATAAAAAAAATGTGTACATAAATAAGATAATAAAAGATAAGATAGTGAAAAATTACATCCAAAAGATTAGAAAAATTTAAGAAAACCAGGAAAATTAGAAGTTTTCTTAAACGAAACTAGTAATAAATAGATATGAGCCGTTGTCCCAAGGGTTAGTAAGATGAAGGAAGTCACTAATCTGCGGATGAAAATAAGTCTGAAAAATAGTTCCTACTCTGGAAGCCAAACATTTGAACATTGATACCCTACTATACGCACTTACACACGTCTTGAAACTCGGGATAGTAGAGGATGCCTTGAACTGCTCTTGTCTAAAAGCCAAAGTATGAAGGAAATAATAAATGAAAAAAATATAAAATGTTGCAGAAAAATGAAAACTTGTTTTGTAATCACTAAGGCAGCAATAAAAAAATATAGCGAGGGTGCTTCATCACCTAGTGCCTTAGACCAACTGATTTGGGAGTCACTGCTAAGCCTTAGGTGTTGCAAGACTAGGAAAATACTAATATGCCTAATAAGCAAGCACATGAGTAATCAGTCGGTTAGTACCTCAAGAAGTATTAAATGTCGCATGAAAAATGTGTGAGCAAATCCATCTAAATATTCATCGACAAAAAAGTACTGAGGTACATGGACAAGAGTATGATAGCATGAATTGAATTCTCCGAGTGTAGGGATGTCTTGTACACACACGTAGGGGTATATGATCGATGTTTGGAAGAAAGGTTGGAATGAAGAATAAAGACGATGTTTTATTGAGAGATGATGTGATTTCTAACATCTTTTCATGACTATTAAGATAGGGCTCATGACAAGTGAAAAGCTAGTGTAGTTGGAAACTCTGATTTTCAAAGTCTTCCTTTTATAATTCTTATCTTTACATGTAACTTCCACAGTCTACCTTTTATTATGGGATTTTGTGGGTGCAATCCGCTGAAAACCCTCAGGAGACAACACTGCTCCTATTAGGGACACCTAGAGGTTTAAAGGCTTGTTGCACGTGCTCAGTGCAATCGTGTTTGCCTACGAAAGTGTACTAGTTAGTTTTTCTTTTTCTTAATAAAATTTTCTCCTTCTCTTAAATAAAAGATGTTTACTCGAGACGATCAAAATTAAGTTTGGGGGAATTTGATCGGTCGAAAATATTGCATTTTTAACACATCAATTTCCCTACTATTTCTAATCATCTAAAGGTGTTTGGTATAAATATAGCACATATTAGCAATTCGTCTGCAAAATATCAAATAACATGTGTTATACATTATAACCGGCATTATGAGCGAAATTGTGTGTTTATTACTACACGCATGATTTTTATATATCTCAACACTTTCATCAAGATTGTGTGCAGGAAATTCTTCAGGTAAAAGAACCGGATCGCAAAAGTGCCGATAAAATATAGCAAGTCAAAGAATTCAAATCTGGCAGCATCAAAGAAAGAATTATAAGATTCCAGACATCAGAAGAAAACCTAAAAGCCTACATCAGAACACCCCAGAAAAACAACACATTGAACTCTTCATATGGCCACGGATCCGCGGCCGAGTTGCCACGATTCCGCGGCCGAATTGGGGGCGCCGATGACATCATCTCTCCAGAAGCTTCATTCTAACCTCCTAGCTTTCTCAAGACACTTCATTTACACATGGCTTCTTCTGGAAGGCTCTGCATAACAACCTTCTTCTAGAAGGCTCCTTGTAACAACCTCATTGTAGAAGAATCTCCCTAACAACCTACCTCATTCTAGAAGGCTCTCTCTAACAACCTAGCTTTGGAGGGAAGATTCATTTGAAATTTATAAAAGGGGATTAGATCTAGGGTTTTGAGAGGACACAATTAGTGGTTGAATATTGATCCAAATTTGCACAAGTTGAGTGACACAACTTGATCTAAACCCTAACCCAAATTCAATTCCAAAGCCAAATCAAGATCATTTTAAGAAGCAAATCAAGCGAACCATCATCGATCCTTTATTCGCAAAGCCAATCTTCATCAAGAGCGCAAGATCCACGACGATCCAAGTCTCACGGAGATCGAGCGGAGCGAACTTCGACAGATCTAGTTACCTCTTCAAAAGGAGCGATCGAGAGCAATATCTTATAACCTCGAATTGAGGGAATGTGTAATTAGTTGTCGATTGAATAAAGGTGATAATTGTAATTCTTTCTTTCTTTATATTCTTGCACTATGAAATTTCTATATCTTAAATATTTTATTTTCATGATGTGTGAGTGAAATCTCCGCTTGTCACGGAATCGAGAGATTTGGTAGATCTAGTGATGATAAAATCCTAATACAAATCTTAAGTCTTATGAGAATTGTAAACTCTAAGAAAAAGAATCGTCAATAACCTAATTTGGAGCGATATCAATGTTTTTTATTATTTCGTTGCAAATTAGGGATCAAACAATTGATGATTCTCTTTGCTAGAGGCTAGATCCGAATGATGATCAATGAAAAGACAAGGGAAAGAGAAGGAGAAACCCTAGTTTCTTCAATATATCCCTAATCTTCATTCATCATCATCATTCTAGCTACAAATGATCAATAGATAAGATTAGTAATTATTAGAATCATCATTGGTACCAATTCGATCAATTCCTACAAGCTATTTTACAAATCTTGATAACTAAATTGATTGGGGCATATCTTGATTCTTGATTCTAGATCTTTAGTTTCTTTATATTTCTTGAAATTAAAATTCACAAATCTTGAATCAATTTTCTTTCATTTTCTTTTATCTTTTCATTTCGATTCATCTAATACAATATCGATCAAAATACACATCTCAGTGGACGATCCGTATTCATTAACGCGCTATATCGACACAGATAATTGATTGTGGTATAAATTTCTTTGGTTGTAATTAAAACTTTTCCAAATACACACAAAGATGATCAATCATCTACTCCGGAATATCAATGCCTATTCTCGATATTCCCCCGACTGGGGACATTTTAAGGATGTGCTTATAGACTACCCAGCCCCCACATGTATGATCGCCATCATAACGCTGGTAGTTAAGCAATGATCCTACGGACTTTATCAACATGTATTAATGATACGTAATAACAAGTAAAACATATGCACATGTTAAGATAAAGACAAACCAAATAGCATACTATCATATCGAGCAAGATTTTCCTGTATATACATATGTCCAAGTATCCACATGTATACATATACAATAATGGCCTCTAGGACATACATATCCAACAATCTCCCACTTGAACTAAGGCCATATATTGGCGTATCGAGTACCCAACGTCTGCACTAGGGCCAGTTGTTGGCGTATCGCATACCCAACATCTCAAATAGTGTTTCGAACTGTGCTTGAGGAAGGGCCTTTGTGAATGGATTCTTCGTGTTTTCTTTTGTGTCCACTCTCCGAACCTCGATCTCCCGATGATCAACGATCTCCCTGATCAGGTGATACTGCCTCAAGATGTGTCTGGATTTACGATGGAACCATGGTTCCTTCGCTAAAGCCATACCCCATTGTTGTCGCAATACAAAGGTATTGGATTAACAATGGATGGAACCACCTCAGGTTCAATAATGAACTTCTTAATCCAGACAGCTTCCTTTGCGACATCATTGGCAGCAATGTATTCAGCCTCCATCATCGAGTCTGCGACGGTGTCCTATTTGGAGCCCTTCTAACAGACCGCCTCTCTGTTGAGGGTAAATATAAAACCCAAGACAGACTTGCTGTCATCCTTGTCACTGTGGAAGCTCGAGTCGGTAAAGGACTCCACATGGAGGTCCCTACTACCGAATACCAGGAAGAGTTCCTTAGTCCTTCTCAGGTACTTAAGAATATTGTCACGACCCAAAATTGGCACGTGACGGCCCTAATACTACGCAACGCCTAAAGACGTAACGCAGTAAAAGAAATCCAAAACCCAGAAATCTAAACCATGAAAATACGGAAAAGATAATAAAAGTTTTGAAGCATTTGAAATCATAACCCAAATTCTTTAAAAGTCCCACTTTCTTTCTTTAAAATTTTGGCAACACCCCCTTTGTAAAAACTAGCCCAAGGACGGAAAACAATCACATCACAAATATACGATGCCGTAGCGAAGAAATAAGAGACAATAGGAAGGAAACTGTATATAAATGACAACAAATCCACAAATAATATACAATAACGTCCTCACCAAGTCTCTAAGTCAACAACATAATAGTAGATGGAGAGTACAAGATACAACGAATGTATAATACAAAATACAGATAACCACCAATACCCACCTAAGCAAAATATCACACTGTGAGCCGATGCGGTATCTGTAGCAAAAGATAATAGGTGAATAGCCTGCCTCGACTACTCTAGGGAAACACCCTGCAAAACAACTGTGGCACAACGGGGGTGAGTTGCCAACTCGTGAATAGTAGATAACATATGCAGGTAATCGCAGCAATGTACGTACAGCATGAATCTAAGATATGCAATTTACAGTAATAATAGGTCAAATGAATGCAGAATAATGGAAAGTACACTAGCAGGTACAATCAATATATGAAGCAATAATAATATGACAATAGTATGCAATAATCATGCAATAGGGATATGAGAATGTAGATATGCAACTAACATGAAGGGTACACTAACAGGTACTCCTAATACATGGAACAGTGCATAAATAAATAGGTATGAGGAATGGAGTGAAATATGTCATTTCCACGGAAACCTGAAATCGTGGTAGGATCACAATCCATCAAGACACTCAAATCCCAATTCTTCATATCAGCCCCCAAGTTGGGCTCTCATATCATATAAGTCTCACATCTCCCCAATGTACAATATCGAGTAATCTCCTATATCCCGAATGTACAAATCGTCAATCTCATTTGTATCCAGTATCCAATCTCAATGAATCACCTAATATCCCAAATCAAATCTCAAGTAAGATTCTAGCATCCTAAATATATATATATATGCAGAAATAAATATGATGGGGTCAATACACATATATTAGCGTCTCACTCCACTAATATTGGTGTAAGAGTATATATAACAACGGCTAAATCTCCTGTTATATATACAAAGGTGTTGAAAGAAATATCATGAAAACAATGTGCCAAGCATCGACACGGAAATCCTGATCTATCAGATGCCGTCACCAAGACTAGCATACTGATAGATACGTATCATACGCTATCCCGAAAGCACGAGTGCATAGCTCTGACCCTCGCCTTTCGATGTATGCATACGTGCATGACTCCCAACGGTATCTCCATGATCCCCGCCGAGTCATTGGTACTGTCACCGGTAGGTAATCTCCCGCCTCCTGGCTCAATCGGCAAAGTCCATCGATCTTCTTGCCGAGGGGAACCATACCGGGCCCCACCATGTACCCTCTACGACCCCGATGCCTCCTCGTAGGGGTATATATATAAATCAGAACCGATAAAGCTCATGGTGGATGCGCAAATATCATATCAAGGAAACCGGGTTTCTCAAATGTATGCATAATTTCATGAACTCCCGTGGTTCCCAAATCCAGAAAATATTATGTAAAATCGAAATAACAATGCGCAAATCCAGGAATAAATATGTACGATATATCCGAAATGCGAGCATATAAAGGAAAATATATAGCTGAAACCAGATGTATGCGGAATCAATAAGGTACAGCTAAGTATAAGTGTCTACCTATAAGTAAAAGATATAGTATACCCCCTTGGGTATAAGTAAAAATATAAGCAGGGTATACCTGTAGATGTATCGTAAAGGGTATGTATATCTATCACTAATGGTACGATACTCTATAGGTATACAGGTATTGTAAATGTCATATGTGATAAGCAGTACGAATCAATGCCACAGGGTCCTTAACCAAGCAATACAGTATCTATAATGGTTTGTGTGTGACATGGCAATTATTGACGGCGTGTGTGTAGCATACAATCCGTGCTCGTGCAACATGAACCGTCAATAACATATGTAGTGTCCTACGGCTACTAATCACAGTACTACTATATCTAAGTAATAGGGTAAAGGCGCAATTCTAACAATGACGTAGAATATGCGACAAGTATTAGAATTCTAGCCCAGACGCATAACGCCAAGCGGGCGATTCCCCTGTAGATGTTAAATCTACTCACCTACGCTCCAAGCTAGGTGAATCCTACCACCTATTTCCCTTTTGTAGCTGCGTCCGATGTACTCACCTGCAAACCTGAAAATGAGACAAGAAAACCATATATAAGTCAAATATCTCGCAAAACGCGATATCGAACCCAAAAGAAAAACTCGCGTCGCGAACTAAACGCGTGTGTGCACGATACGCTGAAACGTGTGTATACGCGTCTAAAACTACAGCGACACGCCGCGACACGCTGGATCGCCGAACCCACTCACGTATCGCGCGTATTGTGCAAACAAAACGAACAAGAAATACGATATATTGTCCCAGATTTTCCTACAGGTCAAATATTATAAAACTACACATGCCAAAACACTACAAATCACAGTAGACTACAGTGCCCAAAAACACAGCACCCCACTCCCCTTCCTGGCCGCAAATTGCGGCTAGATGCATTAAATTGGCGGCCTGGGTTGGGAATGGAGGGCTCATGTTCTGGTGGTGTGGTCCTGACCTAATAAGCATGTTCCAGCTTCCTCAATTTTGTTCTGAAGGGTCCGGGTCAATAGCAGATCACAGAATGCTAAAATATCGCTTTAAAACACCGATTTTGCACAAAATACAAACCCTATGGTATTTTAGTGAAATCTGGGGAATTCTCAGTTGAGGTGACCCTAATAACACTAAAATAAGCTAGGTTAACTAACACAATCATCACTTATCCAACATTCCACATAATTCACCATAATTTAGCACTAAACTCATAATTAACACAAACCGACGCCAATTACACACAAGCTAAGCAAACTAGGAAATTGGGTTTAAGAATTTTACCCTATAGGATCTTAAGAAGCAGGAGAAGAAGTGTATGGGGGATTAAGAGCTGCTGCAAGTAGCTGGAGCTCCTGCTGCTGCTGATGCTGTCTGCTACTACTGCTGAAGCTGCTTGCTGCTGATGCCGATGCTTCTGCTGGTGCTGCTGTTGAAGTATTTTGGGTGTGTGTGAGTGAATGTGAGAGTGATAGAACAAAGGAAATGAGAGTGAGGATGTGAATGAGAGAAAATAATTCAACCCCCCCCCCTTTTCACTCTCTCTCACTTCATTTAATGGGCATGGCACAAGCCATGTAGCCTCATGCCCCCTCTCTCTCCCCCATGGTCAACAAATTCAAACCAATTTAAAATCCTTTTTAAATTCATTTTACTTAAAAACAACCATACACATTTAGAAATCAAAACACTTAATACCATTTTAAAACTAGATTAGGAAAAATGGTTAGCTCACCATGATTGCTAATCATGGTAAAACCCCAATTTAACACCCTAGTTAACATGCACAAGTGTGTGCAAGCCTAGGAAAAATCTAATAAAACATTCATTAAATAGAGTAAAATAATTGAAAAAAAATTTGGTAAATTTTTTATTAAAAACCATACATTAAAATATAATTATCCACAAAACACATTCAAAGGTGTTACAATCTCCCCCCTTAAAAGAAATTCGTCCCCGAATTTAAAATATACTGCTACGCGTACCTTCAAAGAGAAGATTACAACTCTCAAATCTCGCTCGCAGCCTCCCAAGTGATTACCTCACTATACGGCTACGTCCAAGAAAGCCCTTCACAGATGGCAAGACCCTTGACCAACGTTTCTCCACCTGCCGATCCATTAACACAATTGGCTGCTGGTGAACGAAAGATCGCGTACAAGCTAAATGGCCTGGTGCCAAATCATGTAAGAAAGGTCATGAAGGTAATTGTAAAGCATCATCACAAGGAATACGGGGTGAGAACTCAATAATCTGGGCGGATGTGACAAATTAAAGGCAACGAAACAAAGTCGCTTATAGGATCTCAAAAGGACCTACAATCCTGGGATAAACTTCCCAAAATCCAACACGTCATTCTTCGGAAAATCCGTAGGAATACATGATCTGTCCCTGCAAACTCGAGTCTACGATCAACATAGTCGGCATAAGACCTTTATCCGCACTGAACAATTCTCATCAAGACCTGAAACAACTGGTTCATCTCTGAAGTCTCTAGATTAGCTGGAGTCCATAATCCTACTTACGCAGAGTCAGAAAAACAACAGACTGGTGATCGACACGACCTAACCCTTAAACCTAAAGGTTGCCAATTGGAGTGACTCCTGATAACAGCCATCGAAGGAGAACCCTAACAATGGCGAGTGACGATCCCAACTGCTGACAACAACTAACACAAACACACAACTTAACCAAGAACAACTGAGCACACTGAGTATAACCGGACGACAAGAATCCGAATGGAGTGACACCCTGACTAACCCTGGGTAGACACCATAACGAAATTCATGGAGATCTTCTCCCACTCCTACCTCGGAACGGTTAAAGGTTGCAACTCTCCAGCCGACCTCAGATGCTCAACCCAAGCACACAACAAGACAGACACTTTGAAACGAAACTCAAAGCTTCCCTTTAGATCCTTTCCCACCCGTAACTATCTCACAAGTCACGTCAATATTGGTGGAACTTGAATGAAAACAGAGAGTTGACTGATTTGCTTGCTCTAGGATTTCACATCTCTACCCGATAATATCAGGTACACAAACGCGTCCCTAACTTAGCAGACCCGTGTCACAAACCAGGGACTCCAAATCATTACCCGGCCGAGTATGCTCAAATATCTCTGACGAATGAGCATCGACGGGCAGTGTCTCGCGAAAGCGATTTAAGAAAAATGGTCGGGCGCGGACATAAGCAAGCTGTCCCCTCCGTAGAGACGAACTTAAGCTTTACTCAATGATCGCACAAGAACTGTAAATCTGCAGAGGACTATCACAACAATCAAAATCCGCTGCAGGAAGATATACATTAAGCTCTGGTGGTCCGTGAAAATCTGACACGACTCTCGAACAAGTAGTGTCTCTAAATCTCCAATGCAAAACCACCAAGGCCATCTCCAGATCATGAGTGGAATATCCTTCTTCTACTTCCTCCAGATATAGGGAAGCAAAAGCGAAAACTCTATAGTGTCACCTCGGTACACAATCGAGCCCACTCAAGAAACATTACAGTTAAACAACAAAGTTGCCCGAACCAGAAAGCAAAGAAAGAACTGATGCAGTTGTTAACAGAATCTTCAACTGCCGAAAACTCTGCACACATGCCTCAGTCGAAAGAAAAGAAACCTCCATTCCGGTCAATTCAGTCGACGGTGCAGTACTACACTAGCAATTCTGCATGAAACGGCGGTAAAAACCTGCTAAGCTCAAAAATCTATGGACCTCCGTCCTGCACACAAGTCTGGGCCTAAGTTGTACGGCCACGATCTACCTCGAAACCATACAAAACCGTCTCCCGTGACTACAAGACCTAGGAGTCCACACAAAACAAGCCTGAAGAAACACTCCGAGAATCTAGCAAACCACTTGGGCTCTACCAACGCTTACACAACAAATCCTCAAGTGCTACTCATGTTCCTCAAGACACATTAAAGAGACCAGAATGTCATCATAACACAACAATAACTGGTCGAGGAACGGCCTGTAGGAATCTGGTTCATCATATCTACGAATGCTGTCAGGGCATCAGTGAATCCAATGACTCACCAAAACACACAAAGCCCGTAGCACGCACAAGGCAGTCTTTGGAATGCCATCACTCCGAACCCGCAATAATGATGACCCGATCCCAAACAAACTTAGAAAATGTCTCGCACTCTGGAGCTGATCGAAGAAATCGTCCATGCGAGGTAAAGGATACTCATCCGCACCATAAGACGATTTAATTAACAATCCATCGATACACAACCCTAAACTGTCGTCTTTCTTTTTGACGAACAGAAATAGGAGCTTCCAAAAGCGAAACACTCAGACGTACAAAACTCCACAAATAACAACTCTGCAGCTAATCTTTAAGCTCCCTACGCTTCGCTGGCTCATCTGGAACAACGTCGGAAAACTCTCGCACGATAGGAACCCGGTCCAACAATCCCACTGTGGCTCCGGTATCACGAATAAATGTCAAGAATCCATGACATCTCCTCAAAAGCGGACTAACGAAAAAGGCTGAATTCAAGCTGTGAGAGGCGGCACAACTATCCACCTGCACACCAAGAACTGACTCTCCAGGGAAAACAAAACCTAATTGTATCCCTCACGGTAGTCCACAGACGCCTAGAACGTAACTAGCCAGTCCGTGCCCCGGAGAACGTCAAATCCAACATCTCTAGAAGGACCAAAACGACGGACGATTCTCTATCTCCTATCCGATTGGTACACAACTGATATACGTGTCGCGCAACAAAAGAATCGCTGACAGAAGTTATCAAAACAAATGGCTAATCTACTTAACACAACTCTAGTCCCAACCACAACACAAGGTGAAAAACAAACGAATACTTCAAAAGAACATATGAATTAAGGATACCTGAAAACTCCACATTAGACACCTGCGCGTCCCGATGAGTAGAAAAAAACTCCTGTGTCTGCCCTCTACCCACAACTGGCTGAACTCCTCTGGTAGACTGACTCCTCTGAGCGAACCTTCCACGTCCACGACTTCTCTGGATATCACCCTGACGAGGTGCTAAGGAACAATGTCTGACGAATTGCTGAAGGCTTCCGCATCGAAAACATCCACGCGCTGACTGCTGACCATCCTGGGGATGAGAGCTGAGCGACTGTCCTCGTCCTAAGCCTCTGCTACTCCCGCGATGGCCACGAAATCTGTCTCGACGACCAAACCTCTGTCTCTGGGCTGGTACACTGGTACGGGTCTTCCACTGTCCTGGAACTCTCAGTGTCTCTGGAATATATGCTTCGTCAACTGGAGCTGCAACCACTGGTGCTATGTAGGTGACTGACTGCTGCATGCTGATCGTAAAGGACAACTGAGTAACAGGGGTGACAACTTCCTGTCGTAGCTCCCGAACGACATCAACGAATGAACTCATATTCTGGCGGAAGTCCCGCATCTCTGCCAAAAGCCTATCGATACTATATGTCGAAGGCTGATCCATCTGGACCTATGCAACTAGAATACCATCCTGGTCAGTACTCGTCTCACCCGAGCCAACTCTGATCTCGGCCCTCGCTGCATCACTCTGAGTCCCCATAGTCATTGGCGGCAAGGCAATAAGTAGAGATAAGATTCGATAAGAATAAGGAAATCGAATCACAAGCATATGAATCATCAAGGAAGGAATTTCAAGCAATTTGTACTTAGGTCACTTAAGGCGAAGTACCGCATCGTGGGTATGCTGCAGACATACATACACTATGTTACTTTGCTTAAACTACGTACTCCATCATACCAAGGTCATCCTACACTCCGAAAGGTAAAACCTAGCTCTCTGATACCAACTTTGTAACGACCCAAAATTGGTACGTGACGGCCCTAATACTACGCAACGCCTAAAGACGTAACGCAGTAAAAGAAAGTCAAAACCCAGAAATCTAAACCATGAAAATACGGAAAAGATAATAAAAGTTTTGAAACATTTGGAATCACAACCTAAATTCTTTAAAACTCCCACTTTCTTTCTTTAAACTTTTGGCAACACCCCCTTTGTAAAAACTAGCCCAAAGACGGAAAACAATCACATCACAAATATACGACGCCGTAGCGAAGAAATAAGAGACAATAGGAAGGAAACTGTATATAAAAGACAACAAATCCATAAATAATATACAATAACGTCATCACCAAGTCTCTAAGTCAACAACATAATAGTAGATGGAGAGTACAAGATACAACGAATGTACAATACAAAATACAGATAACCACCAATACCCACCTAAGCAAAATATCACACTGTGAGCCGATGCGGTATCTGTAGCAAAAGATGATAGGTGAATAGCCTTCCTCGACTACTCTGGGTAAACACCTTGCAAAACAACTGTGGCACAACGGGGGTGAGTTGCCAACTCGTGAATAGTAGATAACATATGCAGGTAATCGCAGGAATGTACGTACAGCATGTATCTAAGATATGCAATTTACAGTAATGACAGGTTATGTGAATGTAGAATAATGGAAAGTACACTAGCAGGTACAATCAATATGTGAAGCAATAATAACATGACAATAGTATGCAATAATCATGAAATAGGGATATGAGAATGTAGATATGCAACTAACATGAAGGGTACACTAACAAGTACTCCTAATACATGGAACAGTGCATAAATAAATAGGTATGAGGTATGGAGTGAAATATGTCATTTCCACGGAAACCTGACATCGTGGTAGGATCACAATCCATCAAGACACTCAAATCCCAATTCCTCAGATCAGCCCCCAAGTTGGGCTCTCTTATCATATAAGTCTCACATCTCCCCAATGTACAATATCGATTAATCTCCTATATCCCGAATATACAAATCGACAATCTCATATGTATCCGGTATCCAATCTCAATGAATCACCTAATATCCCAAATCAAATCTCAAGTAAGATTCTAGCATTCTAAATATATATATATTCAGAAATAAATATGATGGGGTCAATACACATATATTAGCGTCCCACTCTACTAATATTGGTGTAAGGGTATATAAAACAACGGCTAAATCCCCTGTTATATATACAAAGGTGTTGAAAGAAATATCATGAAAACATTGTGCCAAGCATCGACACGGAAATCCTGATCTATCAGATGCCGTCACCAAGACTAGCATACTGATAGGTACGTATCATACGCTATCCCGAAAGCACGAGTGCCTAGCTCTGACCCTCGCCTTTCGACGTATGCATACGTGCATGACACCCAACGGTATCTCCATGATCCCCGCCGAGTCATTGGTACTATCACCGGTAGGTACTCGCCCGCCTCCAGGCTCAATCTGCAAAGTCCATCGATCTTCTTGCCGAGGGGAACCATACCGGGCCCCACCATGTACCCTCTACGGCCTCGACGCCTCCTCGGAGGGGTATATATATAAATCAGAACCGATAAAGTTCATGGTAGATGCGCAAATATCATATCAAGGAAACCGGGTTTTTCAATGTATGCATAATTTTATGAACTCCCGCGGTTCCTAAATCCAGAAAATATCATGTAAAATCCAAATAACAATGCGCAAATCCAGGAATAAATATGTACGATATATCTGAAATGCGAGCATATAAAGGAAAATATGCAGCTGAAACCAGATGTATACGGAATCAATAAGGTACAGCTAAGTATAGGTGTCTACCTATAAGTAAAAGATGTAGTATACCCACTTGGGTATAAGTAAAAATATGAGCATGGTATACCTGTAGATGTATCGTAAAGGGTATGTGTACCTATCACTAAAGGTACGATACTCTATAGGTATACAGGTATGGTAAATGTTATATGTGATAAGCAGTACGAATCAATGTCACAGGGTTCCTAACCAAGCAATACAGTATCTATAATGGTTTGTCTGTGACATTGCAATTATTGACGGCGTGTGTGTAGCATACAATCCGTCTCATGCAACATGAACCGTCAATAACATGTGTAGTATCCTACGGCTACTAGTCACAGTACTACTATATCTAAGTAATAGGGTAAAGGCGCAATTCTAACAATGACGTAGAATATGCCACAAGTATTAGAATTCTAGCCAAGATGCATAACGCCATGCGAGTGATTCCCCTGTAGATGTTAAATCTACTCACCTACGCTCCAAGCTAGGTGAATCCTACCACCTGTTTCCCTTTTGTAGCTGTGTCCATTGTACTCGCCTGCGAACCTAAAATTGAGTCAAGAAAACCATATATAAGCCAAATATCTTGCAAAACGCGATATCGAACCCAAAAGAGAAACTCACGTCGCGAACTAAACGCGCGTGTGCACGATACACTGAAACGTGTGTATACGCGTCTAAAACTACCGTGACATGCTGGATCGCAGAACCCACTCGCGTATCGCGCGTATCGTGCAAACACAACGAACACGAAATACGATATATTGTCCCAGATTTTCCTACAGGTCAAATCTTACAAAACTACACATGCCATAACACTACAAATCACAGCAGACTATAGTGCCCAAAAACCCAGCACCCCACTCCCCTTCCTGGCCGCAAATTGCGGTCAGATGCATTAAATTGGCGGCCTGGGTTGGGAATGGAGGGCTCGTGTTCTGGTGGTGTGGTCCTGACCTAATAAGCATGTTCCAGATTCCTCAATTTTGTTCTGAAGGGTCCGCGTCAATAGCAGATCACAGAATGCTAAAATATCGCTTAAAAACACCGATTTTGCATAAAATACAAACCCTATGGTATTTTAGTGAAATCTGGGGAATTTATCAGTTGAGGTGACCCTAATAACACTAAAATAAGCTAGATTAACTTACACAATCATCACTTAACCAACATTCCACATAATTCACCATAATTTAGCACTAAACTTATAATTAACACAAACCGACGCCAATTACACACAAGCTAAGCAAACTAGGAAATTGGGTTAAAGAATTTTACCCTATAGGATCTTAAGAAGCAGGAGAATAAGTGTATGGGGGAGGAAGAGCTGCTGCAAGTAGCTGGAGCTCCTGCTGCTGCTGCCAGAAGCTGCTGCTGATGCTGTCTGCTACTGCTGCTGAAGCTGCTTGCTGCTGATGCTGATGCTTCTGCTAGTGCTGCACATGCTTCAGGTGCTGCTGCTGAAGTCTTGTGGGTGTCTGTGAGTGAATGTGAGAGTGAGAGAATAAAGGAAATGAGAGTGAGGATGTGAATGAGAGTGAGGATGTGAATGAGAGCAAATAATTCAATCCCCCTTCTCACTCTCTCTCACTTCATTTAATGGGCATGGCACAAGCCATGTAGCCCCATGCCCTCTCTCTCTCTCTCCCATGGTCAACAAATTCAAACCAATTTAAAATCCTTTTTAAATTCATTTTATTTAAAAACAACCATACACATTTAGAACTCAAAACACTTAATACCATTTTAAAACTAGATTAGGAAAAATGGTTAGCTCACCATGATTGCTAATCATGGTAAAACCCCAATTTAACATCCTAGTTAACATGCATAAGTGTGTGCAAGCCTAGGAAAAATCTAATAAAACATTCATTAAATAGGATAAAATAATTGAAAACTAATTTGGTAAACTTTTTATTAAAAGCCATACATTAAAATATAATTATCCACAAAACACATTCAAAGGTGTTACAAATGTTCTTTACTGCTATCCAGTGCTTCTCTCCTAGGTTTGACTGATACCGGCTCACCACGCTAATTGTGTAAGCTACATCTGGTCTGGTACATAGCATCGCATACATTATAGATCCTACCGCCAAAGCGTAGGGTATAATTCTCATGCGAACCCTCTCCTCATCAGTCTTGGAAGATATCTCTTTGGAGAGAGTGATTCCGTGCAATGCAGGTATATTACCGCTCTTGGAATCTTCCATACTAAATCTGTTCAGTACGGACTCTATGTACCTGGACTGTGAAAGTCCCAACAATCTCTTGGATCTATCCCTGTAGATCTTAATCCCCAGAATGTACGAGGCATCACCCAGGTCTTTCATAAAGAACCTTTGTGATAAGAACAGCTTGACCGATTGTAGCATAAGAATGTAATTTCCTATCAAAAGAATGTCGTCCACATACAAAATTAGGAATACAACAGTACGTCCTACATTCTTCTTATATATACAAGGCTCATCCTCGTTTTCGATGAAGTCAAATTCCTTGAATGTTTCATCAAAACAGATGTTCCAGCTCCGTGATGCTTGTTTTAATCCACAAATGGATTTAAGCAACTTGCACACCTTCTCGCTGCTCCCGCTGTCTACGAATCCCTCCGGCTAATCCATATAAACGCACTCTTCTAAACTTCAGTTTAGAAAAGCAGTTTTATGTCCCTCTGCCAGATTTCATAGTCATGGATGGCAGCAATGGCAAGTAGGATCCGAATGGATTTGAGCATAGCCACTGGAGAAAAAGTTTCATCATATTCCACACCTGGTCTTTGACGAAAACCTTTTGTAACAAGTCTAGCCTTAAAGGTTTCCACCTATCCATCTACACCAACTTTCTTTTTGTAGATCCATTTTCATCCAACGGGTTTTACCCTAGGTGGAGCAATATCCAAGGTCCAAACTTTATTGGTGTACATGGACTCTATTTTGGTTCGTATAGCATTCAGCCATTTTTCAGAATCCCTACTGGTAATGTCCTGCTTGAAACTAGTAGGATCATATTCTTCCATGATGCAATCCTCTCGATCCCCGTCTATGAGCAAAACCGTAGTATCTCTCGGGCGGATTAGAAATCTTACTAGATCTGCGGAGTGGCTAAGGTTCGTCGGGTACTACTGAATCTAGCGGTTCCACCAAATCTTCAGTTGCAGTTTGTGGTTCAAGAATTTCTTCCAGTTCTACCGTACTTCCAATAATTTCTTTTGCAAGAAATTCCTTTCCAAAAAGGTAGCGTAGTGAGATACAAACACATTCTGTTCCTCAGTGTGGTAGAACAGATATCCTAGTGAATTCTTAAGATATCCCACAAACTTACAAAGAACTGATCGTGGCCCAAGTTTGTCCTTTTTTGTGTTTTCATATAGGCCGGACAACCCCATATCGTAAACCGCTTAATATATGGATTCCTTCCACTCCATATTTCATATGGAGTCTTAGGCATAGAATTAGATGGAACATAATTTAGTAAGTATGCTGCTGTCTGAAGCGCATAACCCCAGAATGAAAGAGATAACTCAGCACTACTCATCATGGAGCTAGCCATATCCAATAGGGTACGATTCATCCGCTCTGATACACCGTTGCGCTGTGGTCTATACGGAGGAGTAATCTAAGAGTTAATTCCATTCTCTTTTAGGTATTCTAGGAATTCAGTGTTTAAGTACTCCCTTCCTCTATCAAATCAGAGGATCTTGATACTTTTGCCTGTCTGGTTCTCTACTTCGTTTCTGTATTCTTTGAATTTCTCAAAAGCTTCAGATTTGTGTTTCAAAAGATACACATATCTGAACCTAAAGAGATCGTCAGTGAATGTTATGAAGTATGAGAATCCACCCCTTGCATGTATAGACATTGGACCACATACATCACTGTGTATAGGTCCCAAAAGCTCTGTTTCTCTTTCTCTGTGTCCGCTGAACGAAGATTTGGTCATCTTTCCTTTGAGACAAGACTGTCAAGTTTCATAAGATGAAAATTCTAACGGATTTAAATATCCATCTTTATGTAACTTGCATATTCTTTTCTAATTGATATAACTAAGTCTACAATGCCACAAGTAGTATTCTTTCACTTCTGAACTCTTCCACTTGCGTGTGTTTTGTATATTGAAAACTGTGTTTTGATTTAGAATGTAGATACCATTACAAAGTGTACCTTTTGCAACTAATATCTTATCAAGGTAAATGTTCATGATATTTCTATCTAGAACAAAATAATATCCATCTTTATCAAGTAAAGAAACCGATATGATGTTTCAAAGCATGGAAGGTATATAGTAGCAGTTGTTCAAAATCATAGTATTGTCAGTTGGCAATGCTAGGTGATATTCACCGACGGCAGTAGCATCAACTTGTGCTCTGTTCCCTACTCTGAGCGACATACCACTAGTTCCAACCATCCTACTTTTTCCCAGTCCCTGCAATAAATTACAGATATAAGATCCTGATCTAGTATCTTGTACCCAGGAGGTAGGACTGACCGAAAAACAGTTCTCAATAACAAGAACACCTGAAAGAGACGCAATAGTATACTTCTTCTTCGTTAGGGTCATTAAGGAATTCATGCAATCCTCTTTCCCTTGCTCATACTCATGATTGTTTTCATAAGTTAGAGCCAAACCGGCGTTTCCCAGCCTCGAATAAGAATCATAGTTGGTCAAGTCAAACATTTTATTAACTTGATTAAGGCGTGTCATGGTTGCAACCTGGAGAGAGAGAGAAAAGAAACACTCAGCGTGCGCTCTTACAAGATTAGATTGGTTATTAATTTATCTAATCAGGATGGATCCCATGGTTTCCTCGAATTCTCCTTCAAACCTTAAAAGGAGAACTAGCTGGGATCATTAACACCTTACAAGTTCGCTAACTGTCCAGCCAGGTTGGTGTTGGTACTCCGAGGGAGGTTTCTCGTGCTCTCGCATGGACCTAATTAAAACAAACCTCATTTCCATAAAGACATAGCCACGTTAACAGATTTCTAGACACCTAATAGGTCAGCTAATTATGAAGTGAAAAATATCTCCCAAGGGTAGTCCTATTCATCAGTGGGATCGGGATCCAACTATCATTGCATGGTAACCTAGATGGAAGCCACTCTAGTTACCACACTCCAGAAAGTATGCAACACTAGCAAGTTTCCTATATATGTTAAAATCCCGATGTAGTTTTTGCCCCTAGGACCCTAGTGACCTTGACGGAGTCAACAAATTAAAGAGTCCTAGTCAAGTTCAACCTGTCATTATCTTGATTGCATTAATCCCACCCGCATAACCCTTGACGGAGTCAACAAGGTTACACGACTGTCCTAACCAATCACATCTAATGCTACAAACAAGCACCACTTAGTTACCGTACACTACGCCTTGACGGAGTCAACAAACGTAGCATGAATACTAAGTACTACTCAAAGGAAATGATGGAGGGCTATCACAGGTTTTTGGCAAAAACGTTTAACGTAATGAACTTGATATCGTTGAAGGAACAGAGTACTTTTGAAAAGGAGTGGTTTTGGCTCCGCTTTTGAAAACTTATGCTTTCGAAGAAAACCGAGTAATCGACAGTATAAACCTTTTCTCAAGAGGTCACTCCCTGTGAAGGGATCTAGACTCTTGCCTCCTCGAATGAGGTGCTGGATATTCTTAAACGAATACCACTATGCAAAGCAAAAGAATACAACTATAGTTTTTCAAAATTTGTTCTGACAACATCTTTTAGCTTTATTTTTCCTTGCATTAATCAAAATTTATGCGGTCCCATCAATTAATCCCTATCACACCAGAAAAGAACGAAAATACAATATACGTATATGCCATCCGCATTCGCCACGGGGCCCCGTCATGCACCATTAGGTTACTTAACTAACGGCAGAGCGGGGGCTGGACTAGCGTGGGTGCAAAACATATACAACATCTACTACTATATATATAAATATATAATCATTTTTCCTAGGCATGATATCACAGAAAAACGATAAGCAAAATAGAATAACGGATAATCTAGGAGCCCCGGGTTTCATTTGAGCGAAAAATAAAACCCGATGTTTCCTGGTCATGTGGATAGCCCGTGCAATGAAGAACTAAGACCCTTATAAGTACGGCAAGTTACCCGCCAATCCCAGAAGTGAGGCAACCCCAATCAACAAAGTGAATGAGCCACCTAGCACTTCACGGAATCCAGTAACTCGAGCACCCCTCCATGGGTCATCCTACCATACGAGTGCGGCGAATAGCCCTCCAATTCTAGAGTAAGTCCCTCTCCGTCTCAACACCATGAGATGCAGGCCCGTGGCCCTCTAGAACCCGGCTACTCGAGCACTCCACCGCGGGGTAATCCTAGTACATAAAAGAAATATATATATATATATATATATATATATATGTAATAACGGTGACATCGACCTCAACCCGGTCGTGCCCCAATACAAGAATATACAATCTGGCAGAAACGGCAGTCCACATGTCAGACGCTCGCCCTGCAATAATGAATATACAAATGAATCTAAACTGTACTACTACTATTGCACTATAAGCTATCCACCACGACAATCCATCCATAACATCAACACAACACAGAATATCAACGTGAATATCATGTTCGTAAACCCGTCTAATTGTAAATATAGCAATTAGTCAGGTTATACTGCTCAATGATATTCACGATCGCAGATACTAACATATGCACTGATAAACACGTATTCAAAATTTTGATCGACTAAAACTTTCCGTATTGGCCCCAAGTACAAACCAGCACTCCAACATATTTGGGCTAAAACAATACATCCTAAAAATCACATTTTCATATTCCAGAGTGTCGAAAGAAATTTAGAGCACAACGGACACACTTCGACCGTGGAACTGCGGCCAATAGGCATATACTCCCTTTTTGCGACATAGCGATCGATGCTTGGCTCTCTTTTTATGACATAGAGTTTGATACTCCTTTTTTGCGACATAGCGGTCGATCTTTTGCTTTATTCCCTTTTTGCGACATAACGGTCGATGCTCCCTTTTTGCAACATAGCGGTCGATGCTCCCTATTTGCAATATAACGATCAATGCTTGGCTCTCTTTTTGCGAAATAGTGGTCGATACTCCCTTTTTGTGACATAGCAGTCGATGCATGACTTGGTTCCCTTTTTGCGATATGAAGGTCGATACTTTCTTTTTGCGACATAGCGGTCGATGCTTGACTTGGTTCTCTTTCTGACATGAAGATCGATGCTTATCTTTTTGCGACATAGCGGCTGCTGCTTGACTTGGTTCCCACGTGGAGAGACGCTATTGAAGCATTACCTGTTTAGGGTTTCTAGCTTGTTCGACAGAACTTTTGAGCTTGGAAGTGCTTCCGGGTGGGACTTTGATTTGATTTGTTTGATTCCTGCCTTTTTGTGGGACTTTCTGAGTTCAGTGGCACTTTTCGATTGGGACTTGGACACCTTTTTTTTGCATGAGTTTGTGCCATTGCGGGTTTTCACAAGCTCGAGGACAATCTCGCTATTTTTACTCACAAAGCCTATAAAAGTTTTCATTCGTGCCCTTTTCACTTGTGGACTGACCTTTTTTTGGGAGTTTGATTTTGAGATGGAATTTTGGTTTTCGGGCTGGCATCAGTGTTGCTAACACTGGATCATAGTGCTAAGAGCAATTAATCATCTGCCTTAAGAGAACTTGATATCTAGGTTTTGGTTCGGCATCAGCACGCTAACACTGAAACATAATGCCTGAACCGACTTATCATTTGTCGTTGCCCATTGGAGAGCGATAGCTTAGAAAACAGGTTTAGGTCCCTGTCATCTAAGACTTTTCAAGTTTTATAAGTTGTAAGGGTCTCATAAAAGTATTTTCTACCTACGAGTCGAAAGGATCTCGTAAGTGTATTTTTTACATAAGAGTCGTGAGGATTCCTAAGTATGTTTTCCCTTTGTGAGTCGTAAGGATCTCACAAAGGTGTATTTTTCTTACGAGTCGAGAGGATCTCGTAAGTGCCATTCTCTTCATATATCATGAGGACATATGGATGAGTTTTTTCCTCATTGGTAGCTTGGTTTGCCAATGGAGGAAGATTTGGATGCAACTTTGTAAGGACCCAAAATTTCGTGTACCATTATTTTTGTTTTAGTTCATAAAAGATGATGTATTCTATATTGGTATCGAGTTATAAATTATTCTTAATAAATACTATGCAAGAATCTCCTTATAGCCCATTGGTTAAGACTCTCCGCTGCTGTCCTATAGCGCACGTGTATGATTCCTAATACTAATAATATTTTTATTATTTTTATTTTCGACGCCTAAGAGTTTGCACGAGTATCACACGGAGTTACGAAAAGTCTCAGACGAAAAGCTATATGTTTGTGGACTCATCGAATTTTTATTTTCCTTGGCAATTACGTCCTCACAACGCTCATCAGGGGAGCCCTTTTGAAGATGGTGCAGATTATCGCACATCTAGATTCTAGTGGGTGAGATCGGAGCTCTACACGGAACGCGTTCTCAAAGGAAAAGAAAATATGGTTTTAAACGACATAAAACAATTTTAAGCATCAAAATTAAAAATCTTATATATGTAACTTAAAAGAAAGCGTTTTTGCAAATTTAATTTTAAATAAAATATTTTAAAATGAAAATATTAAGTTTTTATTAAAATACTTAAATGTTTCCTAAAAGATAGATTTTCATTAAAATACCATAAATTTTCAAAAACTGGGTTTTATCACTAAAATACCATAAAAATATAAAATATATTTTTATTAAAACCGTTGACATTCTTATTGACATATTTTTACCAAAACGCCTTCGAGGCTTATTTTTAAAATAAAGTATTTTACATAAAAACCCCTCAAGAATTTAAATGTTTATTTTACATAATACCACTAATTTATAAATGACATCTTTCATATAAATACCTTAGAAATCAAAAGACTAATCTATATTACATATTTAGGTTGCAGGCTGGTTTGAGTGGCGTCTTCTTTCTAGGCCTCGGGGAGTTGGAGACAATAATGAACCATTTGCTTCTCCCTAAATATAGATCATAATTTCAAGAAAATCAAATCACATAGATACTTGAACCCGAACCCGAACTTGAACTTGAACTCGAATTCGAGTTGAACTTGGACCCGAACCCGAACTTGAACTTGAACTCGAATTCGAGTTGAACTTGAACTATGTACTTGAAAATTGATTGAATACAGAACTCAATAAGTATACCTGAAACCAACTTGATTCGAACCATGAATACAAATGATATGACTTGCACTTGACATGACTATATGAAATTGACATGAACTCAATCGTAATATTACATCACCTTCTGTATTCATAGATTTGATGAAGGCTCATAACTTTAATCATAGACTAATATAAGCGGGGTGTTGGGCAGTTTAACTGTGAATCCAATGAAATCTCAGGAGTCTCCTTATTCATTAATCCATGTCTACTAACACAAGCAATCTATCATGAGGGCCTGTGTTTCCAAGCCTGTGGGGCCTTACTCTTGGGTTTGGAATACTTCGACAACGGTTGAAGTCCCGTTATTAACACTCTTGATTCAAGCTCGTGATTCTTTGCTCCTGTGCCCTACCCTTGAGTTCGAGAATACACTTAAGATTAGCTGACATTCACATTTGAACTATAGTTAGAATAGTTTACCGTTATAGAGACCCATTAGGACATATTGTCAATTATTTCTTGTTCAGCACTTTCACTCATCACATGCTTACGTTGACCAACACGTGCTATACTATACTACCATGCTATATAGAACTGCCATGTTACATAGAATTGCCATACTTAATAGTTAGTGTTACTCGTTCACTGCTTAATGATATTAGTTCTGAATTTATACAGTTGTAATCATCATTTCTACACTAATCCTTTTGGGGGACTTACCAAGCGTAAGTTTGTTGACGGGCATTCCATCCATCTTTGTTTTATTAGAATGGTCGTCAGATGATCTAAACACTGAGGCGGGGAAATCAACTGAAGAGGAGTACAAGCAGTTTGCATCACAAGCAGACATCTAGTTTCTTCAGCTTTTGCATTTAGAATGCCACATGTTTAGGTATTTCCATCTTATTTATGTTTCTCGTTCAGATATCTAGTATCAGTTGAAACTTTTTAAAGTTGGGAATGTAAATATATAAAGTGGTTAGATTTTATTTTCACTTGTCTATTTTTGTCATTTTTATGCTGCTTACATTACGCTTAGCGTATTTGTTTTGAGAAATGATATTCTTGAAATAAATACGGCGCGGGCCTCGTCACGTGCCATTACCGTCTTTCAGGAAGCATGGGTGACAAACTTTATTGCGGGAAGCCCATGGATTTCATACGGTATTCAATTTGGAGACCTTCCATAGGGCAACAGATACCTCAGAACATTGCTCGATTTTGGGGAAACTTTGTTGAATCATTTTTTTACCGCGGCTGCTCTATCATTTCAGCTTTTCTTATCGCGAAAGCCGTGATTGCCTTATCAATTTGGCTATTTAATCGCGGTTGCCCCAACATTTCGGCTATTTATTTTTATTTTTACTCACTGATATTTATTGCGAGTTGCCCTATCATTTCGGCTTTTTTTTACACTCCCAGTTTAACGACTTAAGGGTCAAAGTTGAACACTTATTTAAGCTCCTTGAACTTTTATTTTGATGACCTGAGTTGATGGTCATACCTTGGCAATTCACTAGTACATCAAAGGAAGATGGGATTTTCCCATCCTTGTATTGGTTCTCAACCAATCCCTTGAAGATATAACAGTCTACAATAACATGCCCCAACACTCTATGATATGCACAGTAATTGGGATTGTCGGCCATCTCTGCTTCCCACGGTATCTTTTGTTTCAGCAGTTGCAGACAATAATTTAAAGAACCTTAAAATATCTTGCGAATGTTATCCGTTTTGAAAGAGTAGTCAGTGTTCTTTCTTTTGATTTTGCACGAAGAACATACCCTTAATGAGACTGTGTTATGATTTTGATTCTGGGTCTTAGACATGTCTCTTTGTAGAGCTTCTTGAATCGCCATTTTCTTCATCTTCGAGGTCATAGTATTCTTTTAAGCTTCCACTTTGGATTTTTCACTTCAAGGGATTGGTGGGTATTTACTTTCTTGGCTGCTGTTTTAGACTGACCGATAAAAAGTATAGAGAGAACACTTACATTTGCAGTCGTCATAGACCTTGCCTGGGTTAGCCTATGATGTCTTATTGCAACTTGTGTATTAACTGTCTTGCCCCAAGATGGGAGGATAGAAAGTCGCTCAAACGCCGACTTGTGCTTTGGTTTGGGAACAGAGCTGTCGTCTTTGTTCGTTTTCCACTCGATGTAATTCAACGGACTGTTTAATGTCGCTGGGTTACGGGTACTGGTGGGTATTTTACTAGAGGTCTTAGACAGAAGATTTTGTTTAATGTCTACTTAGACGGAGTAGCTTGGTTTAACGTCTGCTTAGACGGAGGAGTTTTGTTTAACGTCTGCTTAAATGGAGAGCTTAGTTTAACGTCTGCATAGACGGAGGAGTTTTGTTTAACGTCTGCTTAGACGGAGAGCTTAGTTTAACGTCTGCTTAGATGGAGAGCTTAGTTTAACGTCTGCTTAGACAGGAGAGCATAGTTTAACGTCTGCTTAGACGGACGAGCATAGTTTACGTTTGTTTAGACAGAGAGATTAGTTTCCAGTTTGCATAGATGGAAGATCATAGTTTAACGTCTTTATAGATGGAAGATCTTAGTTAACGTCATGCTTAGACGGAAGAATTTAGTTTAACGTCTACTTAGATGGATGAGCTTAGTTTAATGTCATCATAGACGAGGGAGCTTAGCTTAACGTCTGCTTAGACGGAGAGCTTAGAATAACGTCTGCTTAGACAAAGGAGCTTAATTTAACGTCTGTTTAGACCATAGTGCTTAGTTTAATGTTTGTTTAGATGGAGGGGCTTGATTTAACGTCTGTTTAGATAGAGGGGCTTGATTTAACGTCTCCTAAAATGGAGCGCTTAGTTAAACGTCTAATTAGAGGGAGGGGCTTGGTTTAACTTCTACTTAGAAAGAGGATTTTTTTTCCTCACAAATTTGCCATATATTAGTTTAACGTCATTTTGGACATAATTTTAGAAATTTTAGTTTAATATCCTTTTGGACACAACTTGAAAGCTTGAGAAGTTTTAGTTTAATATCATTTCAGACATAATTTGAAATTTTAAGAAATTTTAGTTTAACGTCATTACAGACACAAGAATGAAAATTTGAGAAATTTTAGCTTAATGTCATTTCGGACACAATTTTATGGAGCATGCATGTGAAGTAGGTCTGTTGCTGGAGACATGGTTTTTGAATTTAGGATTGCGGTTGAAAGTTGTTAACCCTACATGAAAAAACCTGATTTCAGTACAACAACGATGTATATATTAAATAAGTTCGCATAATCATTTTAACCGAAATATGGGAGAAGAGATAAGTCTCACCGGGTGTGCCAGAATCTGTAGAGTGTTTTTCGCCACCCTATTGAGATAGGAATGCACTTGCTTGTCAAGCCAGTACAGATTCCCTCTTCTTAGTATAGGATGGGGTTTATTGATTGTGGGAATCTAAATCTCCAGCAGCCGCAGACTAAATTTCCGTTAACTACTCCTCGTTCCGAAATGAGGAAATCTCCGATTAACAGGTCGTATGGATCATGAGAACTCAATACAGAACTTTTATGCTTGAATGTAAATAGAAAAGTGGGTTCATCTCATTTTTATAATTTTGGATTTTCACTATGTATTATTCATATTCGTGTAACACCTTAAAATGTGTTTTGTAGCTAATTATAATTTAATGTATGGTTTTTAATAAAAAGTTTACGAAATTGGTTTTCAAATATTTTATCCTATTTAATGAGTATTTTATTAGAATTTTTCTAGGCACACACACACCTGTGCATGTAAACTAGGGTGTTAAGTGTGGTTTAACCATCTCTTAATCTAGTTTTATGTTTTGTTTAAGTGTTATGGTTGTTAAATTAAAAAGGGTTTTTAAAAATGGTTTGATGGTTGACTTTGTGTGAGAGAGAGGGAATGGGGAGCATGGTGTGAACCATACCTCATTAATGAGGAAAGAGAGAGAGAGGGGAGAGGTTTAGTGTTGCTCTCATTTCTTCCTCTCATTTTCATTCCTCATTCCCTCACTCTCTCAAACACACACACACAGCAGCACCATCAGCAGAAGCAACTGCAGTAACTCAAGAAGCAGCAGCAACACCAAAAGACAGCAACAGCATCAGCATCAGCAAACCACAGCAACACCAGAAGCAAGAAGCAGCAGCAAGAGAAGCTCCAGTAGCAGCAGAGGCTTCAACAGCAGCTCGGGCAAGCAGTAGCAACAGCTGAATGCATCAGCATCAGCAGCAAACAGCAGTAACAGCATCAGCATCAACACGGACAGCAGCAGCAGCAGCTTCATTTCAGCCCCTGCATCACCAGCAGCTGTAGCAGCTCAATTCTTCACCTTCACCTGCTTTCTAGGATCCCATAGGGTATAATTTTTGAACCCAATTCCCATAGTTTCTTAGCTTGTGTGTAGATTAGCTTCGATTTGCATTTTAAGTTAGTTTAGTGCTAAATTATGGTAATTTGTGTGGACTTGTGGCAAAATGATGTTTGTGTTGGTAAACCCTACTTATTTAAGTGTTGTTAGGGTCACCTTAACTGAGTTTAACCCTGAATTACACTAAAATACCATAGGGTTTGCGTTTTGTGCAAATTAGCGTTTTTAAAGCGATATATTAGCATTTTGTAATCTGCTATTGACCCGGGGCCTTCAGATAAAAATTAAGAAGACTGGAACATGCTCACTAGGTATGGACAACACCACCAGAACACGAGCCCCTACCTACAAATTCTGGCCGCCGATTTAATCATATTGGCCGCAAATTGCGGCCAGGGTAGGGTGTTGGGCCTTGAGGTCTTTGCTAGGGTTGTCTGCAGTGTTGTATAGTGCTTTGACATGTCTAGTTTTGTAAGATTTGACCTGTAGGAAAATCTGAGACAATATATCGTATTTGGTGTTCGTTGTGTTTGCGCGATACGCGCGATACGTGAGAGGGTTCTGTGATCCAGCGTATCGCGGCGTGTCGCGATGGTTTTAGACGCGTTTACACACGTTTTAGCGTATCGTGCACGCGCGTTTAGTTCGCGACGCGAGCTTCTCGTTTTGGTTCGATATCGCGTTTCGCGGAATCTTTGGCTTATAAATGATTTCCGTGTCTTATTTGCAGGTTTGCAGGCAGGGACTACGGACACTACTACAGGAGAGAGCGGATGGTAGGATTCACCTAGTGTGGAGCGTAGGTGAGTAGATTTAACATCTACAGGGGAATCGCCCGCATGGTATGCGTCTGGGCTAGGATTCAAATACCTGTCGCATATTCTACGTCATTGTTAGAATTGCGCCTTTACTTTATTTCCTTGATATAGTTATACTGTGACTAGCAGCCGTAGGACACTGCACATATTATTGACGGTTCATATTGCACAAGCACGGATTGTATGCTACACACACACCGTCAATAATTGCCATGTCACACACTAACCATTATAGATACTATTGCTTGTCACATATGACATCTAGCTTATCGGTATACCTATAGTGTATCATACCTTTAGTGATAGGTACATATACACTTTGCGATACAGCTACAGGTATACCTTGCACATATTTTATTTATACCGAGGGGGGGATATCCTACATATTTTACTTATACCCAGGGGGTATACGACATCAGTTCTTATAGGTAGATACCTATACATTGCTACACCTGTATCTTACACACATATTCAGTTGCAGTCACATATTTACCTTTACTAATGTTACTTAGCTGTACCTTATTGGTTTTGTATACATCTGGTTTCAGCTACATATTCTTTGTTATATGCTCGCATTTCAGATATATCGTATATATATTTATTCCTGGATTGCGCATTTTTATTTGGATTTTACATGATGTTTTCTGGATTTGGGAACCGCGGGAGTTCATGAAATTATGCATACATTGAAAAACCCGGTTTCCTTGATATGATATTTGCGCATCCACCATGGGTTTTATCGGTGCTGATTATTTATACCCCATGCGAGAAGGCGTAGAGGCCGCATGAGGGTACATGGTGGGGCCCGGAGGTACCCCGGGGTGAGAACGGATCGCTGGATTTGTTAGACTGTGAGCCTGTCAGGAGAACCATACCGTCCGGTGATATTACCTTTTATCGGCAGTTATCTTGGGGATACCGACCGGAGTCTTGTACGTATGCATACGTCGAAAAGTGAGGGTCAGAGCTAGGCACTCGTGCTTTCGGGACAGCGTATGATACGTACCTATCAGGATTTCTGTGTCGATACTTGGCACATTGTTTTCATGATATTTCTTTTAATACCTTTGTATATATAACAGGGGATTAGCCGTTGTTATATATACACTTACACCAATATTAGTGGAATGGGAAACTAATATATGTGTATTGCCCCCATCATATTTATTTCTGCAAATATATATACCTTTAGGATGTTAGAAACTTACTTGAGATTCGACTTGGGATATATGTGATTCATTGAGATTGGACATTGGATATGAAAGAGATTGTTGATTTGTACATTCGAGATATAGGAGAGCTATTCGATATTGTACATTGAGGTGATGTGATACTTATACGATGTGAGAGCCCAGTTGGGGGCTGATTTGAGGATTTGGGATTTGAGTGTCTTAATGGATTGTGATCCTACCATGATATCAGGTTTCCGTGGAAATGACATATTCCACCCCCTATCTCACACTTATCTATTTTATGCACAGTTTCATATATTGATAGTACCTGTTAGTGTACCCTTATGATAGCTGCATACCTACATTCACATATCCCTATTGCTTGGTTATTGCATAATATCGTCATGTTAGTATTGCTTCATATATTGATTGTACCTGTTAGTGTACTTTCCATTATTTTGCATTTGCATGACATGTTATTACTGTAATCGCATATCTTAGATTCATGCTGTACGTGCATTCCTGCGATTACCTGCATATATTATCTACTATTCACGAGTTGGCAACTCACCCCCGTTGTGCCACAGGTGTTTCAGGTTGTTTCCCAGAGTAGTCGAGGTAGGCTATTCAGCTTTTCAGCTATCATCTTTTGCTACAGATACCGCATCAGCTCACAGTACTATTTTGCTTAGGTGGGTTTTGGTGGTCATCTGTATTTTGTATTGTACATTCATTGTATCTTGTACTCTCCATCTACTATTATGTTGTTGACTTAGAGACTTGGTGAGGACGTTACTGTATATTATTTGTGGGGTTGTTGTCTTTTATATACAGCTTTCTCTCTATTGTCTTTATTTCTTCGCTATAGCTTCATATTTTTGTGTTGCGTTCATCTTGGTTAGTTTTACAAAAAGGGGGTGTTGCTAAAACTTTAAAGAAATTAGGTAGAACTTTTAAAGAATTTGGGTTGCGATTTCAAGTGTTTCAAAAACTTATATTATCTTTTCCGTATTTTCTTGGTTTAGATTTCTAGGTTTTGGCTTTCTTTTACTACGTTACGTCTTTGGGCGTTGCGTAGTATTAGGGCCGTCACGGGCCAATTTTGGGTCGTGACAAAGTTGGTATCAGAGCGCTAGGTTTTACCTTTCAGAGTGTAAGATGACCTTAGTATGATGGAGTAGGTAGCTTAAGCAGAGTAATGTAGTGTGTGTGTGTCTGCTGCATACCCACTATGCGGTACTTCGCCTTAAGTGACCTAAGTACAATTTGCTTGAAATTCCTTCCTTGATGATTCATATCCTTGAGATTCGATTCCTTATTCTCATCGAATCATATATCTACTTATAGCCTTGCCGCCGATGACTATGGGGACTCAGAGTGATGCAGCGAGGGCCGAGGTCAGAGTTGGCTCGGATGAGACGAGTACTGACCAGGATGGCACTCTAGTTGCACAGGTGCAGATGGATCATCCTACGACATATACAATTGATAGACTTTTGGTAGAGATGCAGGACTTCCGCCAGAATATGAGTTCTTTGATTGAGGTCGTTCGGGAGCTACGACAGGAGGTTGTCACTTGCGATCAGCATGCAGCAGTCCGTCACCTACATAGCAACAGTGGTTGCAGCTCCAGTTGATGAGGCACATATTCCAGAGGCTCAGAGAGTTCCAGGACAGTGGAGGACTCGTACCAGTGTACCAGCCCAGAGACAAAGGTTTGGTGATCGAGACAGTTTTCGTGGCCGTCGCGGGAGTAGCAGATGCTTAGGGCGAGGACAGTCGTTCAGCTCTCATCCCCAGGATGGTCAGCAGTCAGCGCGTGGATGTTTTCGATGCGGGAGCCTTCAGTACTTCGTCAGGGATTGTTCCTTAGCACCTCGTCAGAGTCGTATTCAGAGAGGCCGTGGACGTGGAAGGTTTGCTCAGAGGGCTCAGTCTACCAGAGGAGTTCATCCAGCTGCGGGTGGAGGGCAGACACAGGAGTTTACTTTTACTCATCGGGATGCGCAGACATCCAATGCAGAGTCTTCAGGTATCCTTATTTTGCATGTTCTTTTGATGTGTTCGTTGTTTTTCATGCTTGTACCGTGGTTGGGTAGATTAGTCGTAGTTGTTTTAACTTCTGTCAGCGATTCTTTTGTTGCGCGACACGTATTTCAATTATGTGCCATTCGGATAGGAGATAGAGATTCGTCCGTCGTTTTGGTCCTTCTAGAGATGTTGGATTTGACGTTCTCCTGGGCACGGACTGTTTAATTACGTGTTAGGCGTCTGTGGACTACCGTGAGGAAACAGTCAAGTTCGTTTTCCCGGCAAGTCAGTTCTTGTTGTGCAGGTGGATAGTTGTGCCGCCTCTCACAGCTTGAATTCAGCCTTTTTCGCTAGTCGGCTACTGAGGAGATGTCGTAGATTCTTGGCGTTCATTCGTGATACCGGAGCCATAGTGGGATTGTTGGACCGGGTTCCTTTCGTGCGAGAGTTTTTCCGACGTTGTTCCGGATAAGCCGGCGAAGTTTGGGAGCTAAAGGATCAGCTGCACAGTTATAGTTTGGGGAGTTTTGTGCGTTTGAGTGTTTCGCTTTTGGAAGCTCCTATTTCTGTTCGTCAGGGAGAAAGACGGCAGTTTGAGGTTGTGTATCGACGGATCGTCAATTGAACCGGATTACGGTGCGGATAGGTATCCTTCACCTCGCCGTGACGATTTCCTCGATCAGCTCCAGAGTGCGAGACATTTTCTAAGTTTGCTTGGGATCAGGTCATCATTATTGCGGGTTCGGAGTGATGGCATTCCGAAGACTTCCTTGTGCGTGCGACGGGCCTTGTGTGTTTTTGTGAGTCGTTGGATTCACTGATGCCCTAGCAGCATTCGTAGATAAGATGAACCAGATTTCTTCAGGCCGTTCCTCGACCAGTTTCTGTTGTGTTATTTATGGCATTCTGGTCTATTTAATGTGTCTTGAGGGACAGTAGTAGCACTTGAGGAATTGTTATGCAGATACTGGGAGAGTACCAGCAGTTTGCTAAATTCTCGGAGTGTTTCTTCAGGCTTGTTTGTGTTGACTCCTAGGTCTTGTAGTCACGGGAGACGGGTTCGTATGGTTCTGAGGGAGATCGTGGCCGTACAGCGTAAGTCCAGACTTGTGTGCAGGACGGAGATCCGCAGATTATTGGGCTTAGCAGCTTTTTACCGCCGTTGCATGCAGGATTGCTAGAGTAGTACTGCACCGTCGACTGAATGGACCGGAAGGGAGGTTTCTTTTCTGTGGACTGAGGCATGTGTGCGGAGTTTTCAACAGTTGAAGATTCGGTTAACAACTGCATTAGTTCTTTCTTTTCCTTTGGTTCGGGTGACCTTGTTGTTTAACTGTAATGTTTCTTGAGTGGGCTCGAGTGTGTACCGAGGTGACACTATAGAGTTATCGCTTTTGCTTCCCTACATTTGGAGGAAGTACGAGAAGGATATTCCACTCATGATCTGGAGATGGCCGCGGTGGTTTTGCGTTGGAGATTTGGAGACACTACTCGTTTGGAAGTCGTGTCAGATTGTCCACGGACCACCAGAGCTTAATGTACATCTTCCTGCAGCGGGTTTTGACTGTTGTGATAGTCTTCTGCAGATTTACAGTTTTTGTGTGATCGTTGAGTATAGCTTAAGTTCGTCTCTATGGAGGGGAGAGCTTGCTCATGTCCGCGCCCGACCACTTTCCTTAAATCATTTTCGCGAGACACTGCCCGCCGATACTCGTTCGTCAGTGATACTTGAGCATACTCAGCTGGGTAATGATTCGGAGACCTTGAATTGTGACAATGGTGTGCTAAGTTAGGGACGCGTTTGAGTACCTGATATCATCGGGTAGAGACGTGTAATCCTAGAACATGCACATCTGTCAACTCTCTATATGCATTCAAGTTCCACCAATATTTAACGTGACTTGTGAGATAGTTACGGGTGGACAGAGATGTAAAGAGAAGTTTCAGGTTTCGTTTCAAGGTGTATGTCTTGTTGTGTGCTTGGGTCGAGCATCTGAGGACGGCTGGAGAGTTGCAATCTTTTACCGTTCCGAAGTAGGAGTGGGAGCAGATCTCGACGAATTTCGTTATGGGTTCTACCCAAGTTTAGTCAGGGTGTGACTCCATTCGAATTCCTGTCATCCGGTTATACTCAATTTGCTCAGTTGTTCCTTGTTATGTTGTGTGTTTGTTTTGATTGTTGTCAGCAGTTTGGGATCGTCACTCGCCATCGTTAGGGTTCTCCTTCGATAGCTGTTATCGGGAGACACTCCAATTGGCCACCTTTAGGTTTAGGGGTTAGGTCGTGTCGATCGCCAGCCTGTTGTCTTTCTGACTCTACGTAAGTAGGACCTCGGACCCCAGCTGGTCTAGAGACATCGGAGACGGTCCAGTTGTGTTTGGTCAGGATGGAAATTGTCCATTGCGAACTGAGGTCTTATGCCGACTGTGTTGGTCATAGACTCGAGTTCGCAGGGACAGATCATGTATTCCTATGGACTTTCCGATGAATGACGTGTTGGATTTTGGGAAGCTTGTCCCAGGATTTAAGTCCTTCCGAGATCCTATAAGCGAGTTAGTTTCGTTGCCTTTAATTTGGCAATTCCGCTCAGATTATTGAAATTTTACCCCGTATTCCTTGTGATGATACTTTACAATTACCTTCTTGACCTTTCTCACATGATTTGGCACCAGACCATTGGGCTTGGACGCGATCGTTTCGCTCACCGGCAGCCATGTGTGTAAATGGCCCGGCGGGGGGAGAAACGTCGGTCAAGGGTCTTGCCATCTGTGAAGGGTTTTTCTTGGACGTAGCCGTATAGTGAGATAATCACTTGGGAGGCTGCGAGCGAGATTTGAGAGTTTTAATTTTCTCTTAGAAGGTACGCGTAACAGTATATTTTTTAAATTCGGGGACGAATTTCTTTTAAGGGGGGAGATTGTAACACCTTAGAATGTGTTTTGTAGCTAATTATATTTTAATGTATGGTTTTTAATAAAAAGTTTACGAAATTAGTTTTCAAATATTTTATCCTATTTAATGAGTATTTTATTAGAATTTTTCTAGGCACACACACACTTGTGCATGTAAACTAGGGTGTTAAGTGTGGTTTAACCATCTCTTAATCTAGTTTTATGTTTTGTTTAAGTGTTATGGTTGTTAAATTAAAAAGGGTTTTTAAAAATGGTTTGATAGTTGACTTTGTGTGAGAGAGAGGGCATGGGGAGCATGGTGTGAACCATACCTCATTAATGAGGAAAGAGAGAGAGAGAGGGGAGGGGTTTAGTGTTGCTCTCATTTCTTCCTCTCATTTTCATTCCTCATTCCCTCACTCTCTCAAACACATACACACAGCAGCACCATCAGCAGAAGCAACTGCAGCAACTCAAGAAGCAGCAGCAACACCAGAAGACAGCAACAGCATAAGCATCAGCAAACCACAGCAACACCAGAAGCAAGAAGTAGCAGCAGAGGCTTCAACAGCAGCTCGGGCAAGCAATAGCAACAGCTGAATGCATCAGCATCAGTAGCAAACAGCAGTAACAGCATCAGCATCAGCACTGACAGCAGTAGCAGCAGCAGCTTCATTTCAGCCCCTGCATCATCAGCAGCTGTAGCAGCTCAATTCTTCACCTTCACCTGCTTTCTAGGATCCCATAGGGTATAATTTTTGAACCCAATTCCCATAGTTTCTTAGCTTATGTGTAGATTAGCTTCGATTTGCATTTTAAGTTAGTTTAGTGCTAAATTATGGTAATTTGTGTGGACTTGTGGCAAAATGATGTTTGTGTTGGTAAACCCTACTTATTTAAGTGTTGTTAGGGTCACCTTAACTGAGTTTAACCCTGGATTACACTAAAATACCATAGGGTTTGCGTTTTGTGCAAATTAACGTTTTTAAAGCGATATATTAGCATTTTGTAATCTGCTATTGACCCGGGGCCTTCAGGTAAAAATTAAGAAGACTGGAACATGCTCACTAGGTATGGACAACACCACCAGAACACGAGCCCCTACCCACAAATTCTGGCCGCCGATTTAATCATATTGGCCGCAAATTGCGGCCAGGGTAGGGTGTTGGGCCTTGAGGTCTTTGCTAGGGTTGTCTGCAGTGTCGTATAGTGCTTTGGCATGTCTAGTTTTGTAAGATTTGACCTGTAGGAAAATCTGGGACTATATATCGTATTTGGTGTTCGTTGTGTTTGCGCGATACGCGCGATACGTGAGAGGGTTCTGTGATCCAGCGTATCGCGGCGTGTCGCGATGGTTTTAGACGCGTTTACACACGTTTTAGCGTATCGTGCACGCGCGTTTAGTTCGCGACGCGAGGTTCTCGTTTTGGTTCGATATCGCGTTTCGCGGAATATTTGGCTTATAAATGATTTCCGTGTCTTATTTACAGGTTTGCAGGCAGGGACTACGGACACTACTACAGGGGAAAGCAGATGGTAGGATTCACCTAGCGTGGAGCGTAGGTGAGTAGATTTAACATCTACAGGGGAATCGCCCGCATGGCGTTATGCGTCTGGGCTAGGATTCAAATACCTGTCGCATATTCTACGTCATTGTTAGAATTGCGCCTTTACTTTATTTCCTTGATATAGTTATACTATGACTAGCAACCATAGGACACTGCACATATTATTGACGGTTCATGTTGCACGAGCACGGATTGTATGCTACACACACCGTCAATAATTGCCATGTCACACACTAACCATTATACATACTATTGCTTGTCACACATGACATCTAGCTTATCGGTATACCTATAGTGTATCATATCTTTAGTGATAGGTACATATACACCTTGCGATACAGCTACAGGTATACCTTGCATATATTTTATTTATACCGAGGGGGGATATCCTACATATTTTACTTATACCCAGGGGAGTATACGACATCAGTTCTTTTAGGTAGATACCTATACATTGCTACACCTGTATGATACGCACATATTCAGTTGCAGTCACATATTTACCTTTACTGATGTTACTTAGCTGTACCTTATTGGTTTTGCATACATCTGGTTTCAGCTACATATTCTCTGTTATATGCTCACATTTCAGATATATCGTATATATATTTATTCCTGGATTGCGCATTATTATTTGGATTTTACATGATATTTTCTGGATTTGGGAACCGCGGGAGTTCATAAAATTATGCATACATTGAAAAACCCGGTTTCCTTGATATGATATTTGCGCATCCACCATAGGTTTTATCGGTGCTGATTATTTATACCCCATGCGAGGAGGCGTAGAGGCCGCATGAGGGTACATGGTAGGGCCCGGAGGTACCCCGGGGCGAGAACGGATCGTTGGATTTGTTAGACTGTGAGCCTGTCAGGGGAACCATACCGTCCGGTGATATTACCTTTTACTCGGCGGTTATCATGGGGATACCGACCGGAGTCTTGTACGTATGCATATGTCGAAAGGCGAGGGTCAGAGCTAGGCACTCGTGCTTTCGGGAAAGCGTATGATACGTACCTATCAGAATTTCTGTGTCGATGCTTGGCACATTGTTTTCATGGTATTTCTTTTAATACCTTTGTATATATAACAGGGGATTAGCCGTTGTTATATATACCCTTACACCAATATTAGTGGAATGGAACGCTAATATTTGTGTATTGCCCCTATCATATTTATTTCTGCAAATATATATACCTTTAGGATGTTAGAAACTTACTTGAGATTCGACTTGGGATATATGTGATTCATTGAGATTGGACATTGGATATGAAAGAGATTGTTGATTTGTACATTCGAGATATAGGAGAGCTATTCGATATTGTACATTGAGGTGATGTGATACTTATACGATGTGAGAGCCCAGTTGGGGGCTGATTTAAGGATTTGGGATTTGAGTGTCTTAATGGATTGTGATCCTACCACGATGTCAGGTTTCCGTGGAAATGACATATCCACCCCCTACCTCACACTTATCTATTTTATGCACAGTTTCATATATTGGTAGTACCTGTTAGTGTACCCTTATGATAGTTGCATACCTACATTCACATATCCCTATTGCTTGGTTATTGCATACTATCGTCATGTTACTATTGCTTCACATATTGATTGTACCTGTTAGTGTACTTTTCATTATTTTGCATTTGCATGACATGTTATTACTGTAATCGCATATCTTAGACTCATGCTGTACGTGCATTCCTGCGATTACCTGCATATGTTATCTACTATTCACGAGTTGGCAACTCACCCCCGTTGTGCCACATGTTGGAGATAGTGCCCTCAGAGTCAATTATTGGATCACAGGCACGTGATTGCGATGATTGAGGGAGGACTTATCCCGGTAAGACAGTCTTACTCGAGATGATAGTATGCTATCTGGTTTACCTTTATCATCGTGTACTGCTTCAGGTGACTTTACAGGTCGCTATTACACGTTGATAGAGCCCCTAGGATTCTTGCTTGACCACCAGCAGTATGAGGGCGATCATATAAGTGGGAGCTGGTAGTCTATATGCACATCGTTAAATGGTCCCTAGTCGTGGGAGTTTCGAGACAGGGCATCGATACTCCAGAGTAGACTAGTGTATACAGTCGAAACCCCGACGAGGGGCGGTGGCCGGTCTCACAAGCCACTGGTGTCAGTTGGTTCACCTAAGATGTATACAGGTGCTCATTGGGTTATGAGTACACCGGACAGGACTCGCTGGGAACCTGCTAGTTGGGATTATACTTGACGTCAGATAGCAGTTCTCTGGTGACATGTGTACAGGTTAGTTCATCGACCTGAGATCGTCATTTGTCTCGTGTGAGTTCCTACTGTGCTTTGATTACTACCCTACCACGGCTCAAAGGAGTCGTGCAAACAGGTTTTAGTTGGGTACAGTCCCGAGCCACATGGAGGCAGTGAGCGGATCTTCAGAGGTTCGTCTCTCCTGGTATTGGGGGTGAGGTCGCGCTGTGTCTAGGAGAGCCATTACATGAAGTCCATGGCCAAGGCAGGAGATTTACTGGTAGGTATTCCAGTAGTATCTCAGGGTGTTCTGGGCTACACTCCGACACGACTTGTACCGCTTTTGGGGGTCTGACTTTTACCAACCCCCTAGGCCCGACATGAGATGCTCATAGACAAACGGACCGGACTGTACGGATATTGTCACTGACAGGCTCAGTAGGGTGTCAGGATGAGTTCGCTCATCGACGTCCCTTTTGGTCAATAGCTGGTGGCCCGTTACGTATTGGCTTATACCTCTGACGTGCTAGTGGTTAAATCCACAACCATAGTATTGACGAGTCTTTAGAGTCCACCACACATTCATTTACTCAGCTTTCGGGCGAAACGCTGTAGAAGCCGTATGGAGATATGGCAGGGTCCGATCAGATACGTGCGGTATTGCACGGATCAGGATCGGACGGTTTGTACTAGAGGCCGTATAGATATATGGCAGGGTTCGATCAGATACGTGCGGTATTGCACGGATCAGGATCGGACGGATATTACTAGCCGGCTTTGGTTTAAGCCGGATCCTAGTATAGTACAGTGTATATTTTGTCTCATTGCATTTGTATCCGGTCGGAATACAAATGCGGGCATGTATATGCAGTAGCGGGGTTTTCCTGTAATTTATTACGGGACCAGTTTTCTGGAGTTGCCAGTTTGCATTCCGTTCCGGCCGGTTTTCCTTTGTTCTTTCCCGGCCGGACTTTTCCGATGGAGGGGGTTATTTGCAATTGTGCAAATAACATTTGTGGAGGGGGTTTCTTGCAAATGTATTCATTATGATAGGATAAGCATCCTTGCTTTTTCATGATGGTTTTTGCATTAATGAGATTTGATAGGATATGGGTTGATTAAGGGTTTGATTTGAGGTTTACCTTGAAGGAAGGGGTCACCCTCCACCTTTTCCTACACTCACCTCCCTTCTTGTTATGGATTGGAATATCATTCCTCCACCATTCTCACTTGATGAAGGAGGGCTACACTTGTGAGGAAAAAAAAGGAGAGTTTCATTTTGTTATGGTGGCATTATTCTTGATCTCACATTCTTCTTCTTCTTGCCGGAAAATTGAAAGCACCAATTTTCCTAACCTCTTCCTCCATCATCTTCAATGGCAACCAAAACCCTAGAGACATCCTCTACCCTACACATTCTACAGCAAATCTTGGGCATGTCGACTTGCCGGCTTCATGCCCGAGTTGCCTCGGTATAGAGGTGGGAGCCCGTAAAAGAAACAGGCGACGTGGTGCCCTTCCGGCGAGGAGATGGAGACCGGACTTTCCGCGGGAGATCGGGACGACGATGAGAAGACCGGATGACTCGGATCACTCGGTATATCTCTTCCACATCTTGTTGTTAGCTAGGTCTAGTTTAATGGCCCGATCCGGGGTTTAGTGCGCGGTGGTGCCGGTTTGCTAAGTCCGCAAAATTAAAGTTTATCACCGCTTCCGCATTTGGCCGTCGAATTGACGGCCGGGGCGCCGCCGTGCACTTATAGTGGTATCAGAGCCTCGCCATTAACTTCGTCTAGCTTTGTTTGATGTGTTTGCATTTCCGATCGACCAAAATTCCAAAAACCCGCGTTTTTCCTTACATCAGTTTTCTGTCGAAATTTTTTGAAGTCCAAAAATTTTTCAGGTTGTAAAAAACTAATGTACTGGAAATTCTAAGACTGCTGTAAAAATTCGATACAGTGAATCGACCACTGAAGCGCGGAACCGCGGCAAAACCCCCCCTTGGGCCGCGGTTCCGCCGCACATTGGTGTCCTCGCTGCATCAATTTTTTCCAGTGGGCTTCTGGGATGATTTTAGGGGTTTTGGAATATTAAAATTGGGCCCAGAATTTCTGTGAGTGCTACAGTATTGCTTGGGGGCCCACTTGTTAAAATTTGATCGATCGGATATTTTAAACACATTATTTCACTGTATTTACATTATATCTGCGACCGTGAATGTCACTCGATCGGTAAATCCTGTCTAACTGCTATAGCCCGGTTAGACGGATTTGCGAACGTGACCTTCACGTTGATGTTCTGTGTTTATGCTGTGATGTTGCGGATCGGTCGTGGGGATAGTCTGGATGCAATGCTAGTACAGTTTTTGTTGTTTTATGTATATTTGTTATTGTGGGGCGAGCGTCCGACATGTGGACTGCCGTCACTGCCTGTTTGTATTATTATTTTGGGGCACGACCAGGTTGCGGTCGATGTACCCGTTGCATGTATATTTTACTTTCTGTACTAGGGTTACCCCGCGGAGGGGTGCACGGATAGCCGGGTTCTAGAAGGCAACAAGCCCGCATCTCATGGCATTGGGACGGAAGGGGCTCCACTCTAGAATTGGCGGGCTATTCGCCGCACTCGTAGGGGGTACAGGTTGACCCAGGAGGGGTGCCCAAGTTACCGGATTCCGTGAAGTGCTGGGTGGTCCATTCACGGCGTTGAAGGGGGCGCCTCGCTTCAGGTTTTGGTGGGTAACTTGCCGCGCCCGTAGGGGTCTAGGATTTCATTGCACAGGCTATCCACACGACCAGGGGAACGTCGGGTTTCAGTAGTGGCTCTGTGAAACCCGGGGATCCCAGATATCTGTATTGTTTTGTGATGCTGTACAATTCTGTGATGTTGCATTTCTTATCATGCCTTGAGCAAATATAATATATTGGTATATATATTAGTAGATGTTGTATATGTTTTACATCCACGCTAGTCCAGTCCCCGCTCTGCCGTTAGTTAGCTAACCTAACGGGTAATGACGGGACCCAGTAGCGAATGCGGATGGCATATACATACATCAGTATATTTTCGTTCTTTGTGGAGTGATCAATTGATGGGACTGCGTTGATTCGGATCAATGCAAGTTAAAACAAACCTATTCTGATGTTGTTGGAACACTTTTCAAAAAGCTGTTATTGCAAAGACGTTCACTTTTGTTTTGCATCGTGGTATTCATTTGGAATATCCTGCTCCTCAGTCGACGAGGCAAGGGCCGAGATCCCTTCACCGGGAGTGACCCCTTGGACAGAAGTTTGCGTCAGGGCATTAACTTCACTATAGCCGATTACTTTTGCTTTGCATCGTGGTATTCAGTTGGAATATCCTGCACCTCATTCTACGGGGAAAGAGCCGAGATCCCTTCACCGGGAGTGACCTCTTTAGCGAAGGTTTTCGTCACTATATTTTAAAAAAAAAAGCTATCCGTTCCTTCAACGATATCAAGTTCTTTACGTTAAAGGTTTTCGCCAGAAACCATTCGTAGCCCTCCGTCGTTTCAGATGGGTAGCACATAGTATTCATGCTATGTTTGTTGGCCTTCGTCAAGGCATAGTGTATGGTAGCTGCTTGTTGCCTTTCTGCAGCATAGATAGATGCGTTGGTTTGGGACAGTCGTATAGCCTTGTTGGCCTTCGTCAAGGGCTTGTGCGGGTGGGTTCAAATCAACCTGGAGAATGACGGGTAGAACTTGACATGTGACTTATGATTTGTTGGCCTTCGTCAAGGTCATAAGAGCATGGGGCAGAAATCACATCGGGAGTTTCAAAAGAACTGAAACTTGCCAGATGTGCGCATACCTTCTGGAGTGTGATACCGTGAGCGGATTCCGTCACGTTGTCATGCGATGATAGTTGGATCCCGATTCCCACTGATGAGTTAGTTTACTCCTCGGGTGACCTCGACTAATTCTTCTTTTAGGTTTGAAGGAGAATTTGAGGTACAGTGGAAAGTTTCCAGATTAGATAAATTGGTAACCATTCTGATCTAGGTTAGAGTGCACGCTGAGTGTTTCTTTTCTCTCTCTCTGGCAGCGACCATTGACCCGACCCTAGACTATGACTCAGTGACCAAGTTGACCGAACCTTCTTAAACACTGGCTTTTGGATTGTCAGAGTTGCAGACCTCATTGCCACTCCTACTTTTACCCTTTTCTCCAGGACACCCCGTATTACTGCGAACGTCCACTTCCATTGGACAAAACCATCGTATGGTTAGATACGAACTCGAAGGAATTCGAGGATGGTTTCCGGTTCTGGAGAAAACGAATAGGACTATTCAGTTATCTTTTCCTTTTACCTTCTCTCACATTGCGAGTACTCCTTGGTTTAGGAGATAGTACACCTATTATGCAAATTGGATAGTCTTCTTCCAAACCTTAGGCTGGTGCCGAACAGTGGGGAATGAAGAAAACCAATTAGCCTAACGATGGTGTACAGAAGATATTAAGTTAAGACAAATCAAGGGATTAGTAAGAGGGCAAAGTAAATTGCGACTGCTATTCACGACCAAACCAAGTATTTCTTCGCCAATCCTAAATCACCTTTGTATTTCTCCAAGACACTCCGTATCACTACGAAGATCCACAGTTTATTGGATACTCCATCATATGGTTATATACGAACTCGAAAGGAACTTGTTCCAGTTCGGGGATGGATTCTGGTCCAGGAGAAATAGGAATAAGGTTTATTCGGTTGTCTTTTATCTTCACCTTCTCTCGCATTGCGAGTGCTCCTAGGACTAGGATAGTACACCCATTATGCTTATTGGATAGTCTTCTTCCAAACCATAGGCTGGTGCCGAACGGTAGGGAAGGAAGAAAACCATTTGGCCTAAGGGGTGTGCAGAAGGTAATGACTAAAGACATATAAAGGGATATGGAGAGGTGGCAAAGAATTATACGGTTATAGTTGTGAATCTGGATAATGGTAGAGGCATTACTAGGAATACCAGGATACCCCATCGAAACATTTCAATGTTTCAGTTCAACTGTGTACTGTTAAAAGAAAACTGATTTCCCGATTAGACACTTGCTCCAGGGTATGTATTTACCAAGTTTGATTCTCACATCTGTATGGTTTTACAGATGATGAGTGGGAGTAAGTTATTGGGAATAGGGTGATCATCCTCATTATATCGGGTTTCGTTGTAATCGGTGATATTTGAGGAGATCATCTGGGTTGTTTGCCGGTCGGCAAATATTTGGTTTTTTGAATATCCGCTGTTGTGCACCAATTTCAAATTGATATATCTGTACGTCTATTTTCATAGAGTGGGATATACCTTTTGATATTATGTCGATGACATTTACCTATATCAGTGGATGGTTAGGTAAGGAGCATTAAACAGCGGTGTAATTCTTCTTAACCATAAGTACAGTTTTCAACCTACGACACACAGTGAAAGAGTTGTTAGACTCAGCGGCTTATACAGAGTATTGTATGTTGTCCAGTGTCCATTAGGACAGAGGGGTTGGTCCTCATACTATATTCTGTTTACTTTTAACTTCTCTAGTTCTTAGACATGTGTTTCGTAGAAACACAGGGTCTAAGTTTTGAGGAGTTATAGGTATTTGAATAGAGTAGAGAACCAGGTGTAGCAAGTATCGGGATTCTTCAAAGTGATCGAAGATATAGATACTTGTGTATGGTATTCAGTTGATAGTAATGATAAAGAGAAATTGCTTCTCTTTGAGGTTACTTATAATTGGAAGAATTCCTAAGTTGAGTAACGCTGATCGGCCTCTTTCCATTTAGTTGACATGCACTGGAGATAGCTGCATGATTTGAATCTGGTTCAATTAAATCAGTGCCTCTGGTTCTATATTGGATATAGTACAGTTCATATCTTAACACTGTTAAGGTACGGGGAGTTGTCCGGCTTATGATTAAAACCAGACTCTGGATAACTCAAGGCACGTTTCTGTAATGGCTGTTTGTGGGTTGACCCAGGCTATGACGAGGGTTGATTTTCTACCATCTGGGAGATCAATAGTAATATTATTCTAGACTCGCCACAGTTTTAATAAAAATGGATTTTTTCAAAAACAGTAGTGGGAGTATGGTAGAACTGGAAGTGATTCCAGAACCGCAAACGATTACTGAAGATTTGATAAGGAACCTAAAGATTCAATCTGATTTGACATTCCATTGGCCACTCCGCAGATACGGTGGGTAACTTCAGGCACCCGAGAGGTACTCCGGTAGCCTCAAGGACGGTGACAGGAAAGTTCTTGTTTACCCACACTTGACATTGCTGTTGTTCCAGGCTGCGAGACCCGGTGGGAGGATGAGTATAGCGTCGTTCTAAACTAGCTTTAGAAGTGCACGTCTATATGACTCTGCCAGAGGGTTGTCGTAGTCAGTGGGAGCAGCGGAAGCATTGGTGGACATTAGGCTTATGTCTATTTATAGACTAAAGCAGATATAGCGGAGATAGATCATCTATTTCTGATGTGACAGTCATAAGTTTGACGTCATCAGAATAGGGGATGGATCTGTTGAGAAGGTAGTAGGGTGTGATATCCGGGTTTTGGATGACATACACAAAGTAGGAAGTGACATTCCTATACTACGATCGGTTATACTTTGGTCGTCACACAGTAGTTTCTCCACATAGGACTTGGACATCATATCGGACATACTGGTTACTAGATCTATGGTTTTTAGATCTAGATTTGGGTGGTTTCCCAATCAGGGTACTTTGACAGCATTCTAAGAGTATTTAGAATGGTTGACTCCTGGCACGGTATTATACCTGCAGGTGATGGAGTCACCCTCTCTAAAGGTGTCTTTTAGGCTAAAGTGGAGAGGGATACGCATAATTGGCAGATCACTTGCTTAGGCAATTGAGTCAATCATGAGATGTCAAGTACCACACCAGATGTTGTTCTTGCACTAGGTGCAATAAGTTGACATTAATCCAATCCTGGAGAAACAGTCGGAAGCAGTTTTAGAACATAAGTTGATGTTCTAGGGATATGATAATGACAGCCTCATTCGGGAGACAGTTATCATTCCAGGCTTCCAAGGTGACATGGACGACAAAGACGTTGTCAGAGTTATAGTTTTCCCTCTGACGAGGGACAGTATTTTGGACAGGTGATCCAAGGCAATACTGAGGAAGGCATGGCGCAGGATACTGATTAAGTTCAGTTGACGATACAGTCGAAGAAGTTTGGATTTGGAGTTCATTTATGAACTAGGTCCCATCAGACATCCAGACATTCTAAGACAGGTATTGCTCATTTCGGGAGATGGATTTTTCCGCGAACTTGAGATATAGAGAGACATAGAAAGAAACATCATGGCGGATACACTCACTGAGGCTAATCCTCGAACGCAAGAGTTTCGCAAACAGGCTTTGTGAGACTAACTAGTAGAGGAGTTGGGTGTTCGGTATCACACGGGCTGTGAGTTTGCGACATTGCAATAATTAGCCTTGAGTGCTAGTGGGAGATTGTTGGAGATAGTGCCCTCAGAGTCAATTATTGGATCACAGGCACGTGATTGCGATGATTGAGGGAGGACCTATCCCGGTAAGACAGTCTTACTCGAGATGATAGTATGCTATCTGGTTTACCTTTATCATCGTGTACTGCTTCAGGTGACCTTACAGGTCGCTATTACACGTTGATAGAGCCCCTAGGATTCTTGCTTGACCACCAGCAGTATGAGGGCAATCATATAAGTGGGAGCTGGTAGTCTATAAGCACATCCTTAAATGGTCCCTAGTCGTGGGAGTTTCGAGACAGGGCATCGATACTCCAGAGTAGACTAGTGTATACAGTCGAGACCCCGACGAGGGGCGGTGGCCGGTCTCACAAGCCACTGGTGTCAGTTGGTTCACCTAAGATGTATACAGGTGCTCATTGGGTTATGAGTACACCGGACAGGACTCGCTGGGAACCTGCTAGTTGGGATTATACTTGACGTCAGATAGCAGTTCCCTGGTGACATGTGTACAGGTTAGTTCATCGACCTGAGATCGTCATTTATCTCGTGTGAGTTCCCACTGTGCTTTGATTACTACCCTACCATGGCTCAAAGGAGTCGTGCAAACAGGTTTTAGTTGGGTACAGTCCCGAGCCACATGGAGGCAGTGAGCGGATCTTCAGAGGTTCGTCTCTCCCAGTATTGGGGGTGAGGTCGCGCTGTGTCTAGGAGAGCCATTACACGAAGTCCTTGGCCAAGCCAGGAGATTTACTGGTAGGTATTCCAGTAGTATCTCAGGGTGTTCTGGGCTACACTCCGACACGACTTGTACCGCTTTTGGGGGTCTGACTTTTACCAACCCCCTAGGCCCGACATGCGATGCTCATAGACGAACGGACCGGACTGTACTGATATTGTCACTGACAGGCTCAGTAGGGTGTCAGGATGAGTTCGCTCATCGACGTCCCTTTTGGTCAATAGCTGGTGGCCCGTTATGTATTGGCTTATACCTCTGACGTGCTAGTGGTTAAATCCACAACCATAGTATTGACGAGTCTTTAGAGTCCACCACACATTCAGTTACTCAGCTTTCGGGCGAAACGCTGTAGAGGCCGTATGGAGATATGGCAGGGTCCGATCAGATACGTGCGGTATTGCACGGATCAGGATCGGACGGTTTGTACTAGAGGCCGTATAGATATATGGCAGGGTTCGATCAGATACGTGCGGTATTGCACGGATCAGGATCGGACGGATATTACTAGCCGGCTTTGGTTTAAGCCGGATCCTAGTATAGTACAGTGTAGATTTTGTCTCATTGCATTTGTATCCGGTCGGAATACAAATGCGGGCATGTATATGCAGTAGCGGGGTTTTCCTGTAATTTATTACGGGACCAGTTTTCTGGAGTTGCCAGTTTGCATTCCGTTCCGGCCGGTTTTCCTTTGTTCTTTCCCGGCCGGACTTTTCCGATGGAGGGGGTTATTTGCAATTGTGCAAATAACATTTGTGGAGGGGGTTTCTTGCAAATGTATTCATGATGATAGGATAAGCATCCTTGCTTTTTCATGATGGTTTTTGCATTAATGAGATTTGATAGGATATGGGTTGATTAAGGGTTTGATTTGAGGTTTACCTTGAAGGAAGGGGTCACCCTCCACCTTTTCCTACACTCACCTCCCTTCTTGTTATGGATTGATATATCATTCTTCCACCATTCTCACTTGATGAAGGAGGGCTACACTTGTGAGAAAAAAAAAGGAGAGTTTCATTTTGTTATGGTGGCATTATTCTTGATCTCATATTCTTCTTCTTCTTGCCGGAAAATTGAAAGCACCAATTTTCCTAACCTCTTCCTCCATCATCTTCAATGGCAACCAAAACCCTAGAGACATCCTCTACCCTACACATTCTACAGCAAATCTTGGGCATGTCGACTTTTCGGCTTCATGCCCGAGTTGCCTCGGTATAGAGGTGGGAGCCCGTAAAAGAAACAGGCGACGTGGTGCCCTTCCGGCGGGGAGATGGAGACCGGACTTTCCGCGGGAGATCGGGACGACGATGAGAAGACCGGAGGACTCGGATCACTCGGTATATCTCTTCCACATCTTGTTGTTAGCTAGGTCTAGTTTAATGGCCCGATCCATGGTTTAGTGCGCGGTGGTGCCGGTTTGCTAAGTCCGGAAAATTAAAGTTTATCACCGCTTCCGTATTTGGCCGTCGGATTGACGGCCGGGGCGCCGCCGTGCACTTATACCACAGGTGTTTCAGGTTGTTCCCCAGAGTAGTCGAGGCAGGCTATTCAGCTTTTCAGCTATCATCTTTTGCTATAGATACCGCATCAGCTCACAGTACTATTTTGCTTAGGTGGGTTTTGGTGGTTATCTGTATTTTGTATTGTACATTCGTTGTATCTTGTACTCTCCATCTACTATTATGTTGTTGACTTAGAGACTTGGTGAGGACGTTACTGTATATTATTTGTGGGGTTGTTTTCTTTTATATACAGCTTTCTCTCTATTGTCTTTATTTCTTCGCTATAGCTTCATATTTTTGTGTTGCGTTCATCTTGGTTAGTTTTACAAAAAAGGGCTGTTGCTAAAACTTTAAAGAAATAAGGTAGAACTTTTAAAGAATTTGGGTTGCGATTTCAAGTGTTTCAAAAACTTATATTATCTTTTCCGTATTTTCTTGGTTTAGATTTCTGGGATTTGGCTTTCTTTTACTGCGTTACGTCTTTGGGCGTTGGTAGTATTAGGGCTGTCACGGGCCAATTTTGGGTCGTGACAATTCGGATCTTGAATGTTGTGTAAAGAAACAAGCTTTGATCCTTTCGAGATGGGTCCTTCTCCTTTGCTTCTTTTTTTTTGGAGTTTTGGTGAATAAGAAAGGAGAAGGGACAGAAATCTCTTTATATTATTTTTGTGTGGGTTTTAGAAATCAAAGTATATTCATAGAGGGGAAAATGAGAAAATTCTCTTACAATTTTGGAGAGGGGAAAAGGAGAAACTTTTGAATGAGAGAGAGATGTGACGGCTCAAACCCTAAAAATTGATGAGAGAATCCATATGCTTTATTTCTTCATTTGTTGGGCTTTAAATACCCTTACATCATTATTTAGGCCCTTGGGTTTTACCAATTGGTTTTTTGCCTATTACATTTATTCATTAAAAAAGAAATTAAATTAAACTTATTTATCGCATAATTTTTTTCTTCTCTTGGGATGGAGGCGGCTTCACTTAGGCTCGAAATTGACTCTGGTCCACTTAGACGTTGACTTTGATCCGTTAACTTTAACTTTTTTCTTTCTATTTTTTATTTTGGCAAATGAGGTGCAAATTTTGACCCCAACAACAATAACCGATATATTTGTCCAGTGTGAACAAATTAAGAATTTATAACGCAAACACACCCTGCATTTGTGCTTTCATTCATTTCGAGATTAGTTTCGTTGGCACCTTTTCGCTAGTTCTCCGTGTATAAATATAAAAGGGATGATCATTTCGGTGTTGATATTCAATATTGAAATGGTTATTATCTCTTCTATTGTAGTATAGTCGGAGAACAGCGAAGAGGTGTTGCCGAAATTTTCTCGAAACGAATGAAAGCACAAACGCAGGGGTGTATGCGCTATAAGTTCTTAATGTTGGGTTTCGCCGATGTCCTGGCCATCAAATACGGCCAGTGCGGAACAAAAACTGGCGTTTATAAACTTGGCGATAAAGAAACCCGCCAGACAGAACCATAAACCCTAAACTAGCTAACTACTAAAGAGCTAATATACTATGCTAGAAAGTTATACCGAATGATCCATGTCCTTCGGTCTTCTACCATCTTCATAAGCTCCTTTAGGCGTCTTGGATCAGGTTTGCCTTCCGGTCTCTTTCCATCGAAGATGATCCACCTGAGGATTTGTAGTTCGAGCTCGAACCTCATAGCCGAGGTAACTAGGGTACCTAGTTTGCTAAACTAAATAACCTAGAGGATGTAGAGTCTAATGATAGATTAATTTGCCTCCAAACACCCGAGGTTTCTCAATACATGAGACTTTTAGGGTGGAGGAAGAAGAAGAAGCTTGAGGGAGATAAGAGTGTGGTATGAAGCAACCAAAGGAAAAATGGGTAAGTGTTGTGAACTCAAGAAATGAATCAAGCATCCAAAAAATATCTCACAACACAAAGCAAATGAAGAATACCTCAATAGTGAATCATGAGTCACCCCATGAGTCACCAAGTGTGCCATGCTTCAATAAATGCAATAACTCCTCATCCTCCACAACATTAACCATTTAATCCTAAATGGTTATAAACAAAAATGAGGTGGCATCTTCTAGAAGCACCTTGTAATAAATTACAAGAATACCCCTCATCCGTATATGCATATCCGTATGTGTATTCCGAAAAATAAGAATACAAAGAGACGAAAATAATCCAACAATATAATACTAGAATCCGGTTTAAACCAAAACCCACTAGTATTATCCGTTTGAATCATGATACGTGCACAGGTGCACGTATATGATCAAACCCTACCGTAAAACCATACGGCCTCTACATTGTTTCGCCCGAAGCAGGGAAACCCTCTGTTTGGGACTTTAAAGACTCGTCAATACGCTGGCAGTAGGTTTAACCACAAGCACGGCAGCGACACTAGCTGTACGTAATGGCTACCCAGGTATTGAGTGAAAGGAAGGCCGACGAGAAAACTCATTCGAATCCCTACTGAGGATATCCGTGACAATATCCGTATACTCTGGTCTGTTCGTCTAAGAGTATCGTATATCAAGTCTAGGGGTAGATAAAGTCAAACCCCTAATAACGCGATATTTCGTGTCGGTCTGAAACCCATCACTAACTGAGAAACTAATGATCCAAATCAGTACTTCTTGTCTACCTTGGCCAAGGATTTCTGTTGATGGCCAGCCGTACACTGTGCAACATAACCCCCAATACCGAGATAAAAGAATCCCCGAGGATCCGCTCACTGCCACCATGTGGCTCGGGACTGTACCCAACTAAAACGTGTCTGCACAACTCCTTTGAGCCGTGGTAGGATACTAATCAAAGCACAGTGGGAACTCACACGAGACAAATGAAGATCTCAGGTCGATGGACTAACCTGTACACATGTCACCTACGAACTGCTATCTGACAATAGGTATAATACCAACTAGAATGTTCCCGGCGAGTCCGTCCAGTGTACTCATAACCCAATGATCACCTGAATACTAACTTAGGTGAAAAATAGAAACCAATGGCTTGTGAGACCGGCCACCGCCCCTCGTTGGGGTCTCGATAAGTACATACTAATCTACTTCGGAGTATCGCTGCCCAGTCTCGATAGTCCCGCGACTAGGGACATTTAAGGATGTGCTTATAGACCACACAGCACCTACGTATATGATCGCCATCATAATGCTGGGAGTCAAGCAAGAATCATATAGGCTCTATCAACATGTAATAGTGATCAGTAATACCACATAATGCATGCACATGATGATAAAGACAAACCAGATAGCATACTATCATTTTGAGTAAAACTGCTATATCCTTATAGGTCCTCCCTCAATCATCATAATCACCTGTCTGTGATTACAATAACAACCTTCAGGGCACTATAGCCAACAATCTCCCACTTGCATATAAGGCTAATAATTGCAGTGTAGCATACTCACAACCCGTGTGATACCAAACACCCAACATCTCTACTAATCAGTCTTGCAAAGCCCGTTTGTGAAACTATTGCATTCGGGAAATAGCCTCAGTGAGTGGATCCGCTCCAATGTTTCTATCTTTATCTCTTTATACCTCAACTTCGCGGAGAAAGACTATCTTCCGAAATGAGCAATACATGTCTTAGAATTTGTCTGGATATATGATGGAACCCAGTTCACAAATGAACTTCAAATCCAACAAACTTCTTAGACCGTATCATCTACTGAATTTAATCAGTATCCTGCGCCATGTCTTTCACAGTATCCGCATGGACCACCTGTCCAATATACCTCCCCTTAAAATAAGGAAAACTATAACTCTGACAGCCACTCTGTTATCCAGATCACTTTGGAAGCCAGAAATGATAACCGCCTCCTGAAGGAGGCTGTCGTTACTATATCCCAAGAATATACACTTATGTTCATAACTGCTTCCCAACGTTTCTCCAGGATTGGATTTATATATATATATATATGCTTATTGCAGCCGGTGCAAAAACAATATATGGTGTTGTACTTGACATCTCATGATTCACTCAATTGCCTAAGCAAGTGATATGCCAATCATGCAAATCTCTCTCCTCATCAGTCTAGAAGACATCTCTTTAGAGAGGGTGACTCCATCACCTGCGGGTACACCACCACGCCAGGAGTCGTCCATTCTAAAACACTTTAGAATAGTGTCAAGTATCCGAATTGGGACACTTCCCAAATCTAGATCTAAAACCATAAATCTAGTCACCAGAATCCCTGATATTTTATCCAGATCCTATATGGAGAAAATCCTTGTGACAACTATAGTATAACCAATCGTCGTATAGGAAAATCACTTCCTATCAAAAGCATGTCATCCAAATACCAGGACATCTCTCCCTACTACATTCTTACCAGTTCCATCTCTTTGTTCTGATGAAGCAAAACTCTATGACTGTCACATCAAAACTAGATGATCTATCTCCGTTGTACTTGCTTTAGTCTATAAATAGACATAAGTTACTTGCCCACTATTCTTCCGCTTCTCCCATTGACTACAACAACCCTCAGGCAGAGTCATATACACGTTCACTTCTAAAGCTAATTTAGAATGACGTTATACTCATCTCCTGTTAGATCTCATAGTCTAGAATAGCAGTAGTGTCAAGTTTGGATAACCATAAACCTCTCTGTCACCGTCTCTGAGGAGACCTAAGTACCTCTCGGGTGTCTGAGGTTACCCACCAAATCTGCGGAGTGGCTAATAGAATGTCAAAATCAATTGAATCTTTAGGTTCTACTAAATTTTCAGTAATCGTTTTTGGTTCTGAAATCACTTCCAGTTCTACCATACTCCCACTAATGTTTTATGGAAAAAAATCCATTTTACTAAAACTATGGCGAGTCAAGAACAATATAACTATTAATCTTCCAGATGGTAGAATGTTAACTCTTGTCGAAGCCCGGGATAACCCACAAACTGCCATTACTGAAACGTGCCTTGAACTTGTCCAGATTCTGGTTTTAAGCATCAGCCAGACAACTCCATATTCCTTAACATCGTTAAGGTATGAATCCATTCTATATCCAGTATATAGAAACAGAGGCATTAATTTAATTAAAACCAGATTCAGAAATGATGCAGCTGTTTCCAGTGCATATCAACCAAATGGAAGAAGGCCGGCAGCATTACTCATCAAGGAATGCATCCACGTATAAGTAACCTGAAAGAGAAGCAAGTTATCAAAACAATTACTTACAATGGAATACCTAACACAAGTATCTACATTCTCGATCACCTTGAAGAATCCTGATACTTACAACATATGGTTCTCTACTTTATTCTTATACCTATATCTTCTCAAAATCTGGATCTTCTATTTCAATGAAATACTTGTCTAAACCTAGAGAAGTCATGAGTAAACAGAATATAGTACGAGTACCAACCTCTTTGTCCTAACGGACATCGGAAAACATACAATACTTTGTATAAGTCCATTGAGTTTAATAACTCAAACCCTGTGCGTCGTAGGTTGAAAAACTGTACTATGGTTAAGAAGAATTACACTGTTGTAGAATGCTCCTTACCTAATCATCAACTGATACAGGTAAATGTGATAGACATAATTTCAAAAAGTTATATCTCACTTTATAAAATAAACGTACAGATATATCAGTTTGAAATTGGTGCATAACAATAGATATTCAACACCAAATATTTGTCGTTAGGCAAAACCCAGGTGATTTCCTCAAATATCACCCATTACAAAGAATTCTGATATGATAAGGATCTAATCACCCAATTCCCAATATATTACTCCCACTCACCATCTGTAATGCCATACAGATGTGAGAATCAAATCTGGTAAATATATACCCTGGAGTCAAAATCTAAATGGGAAAACAGTTTTCAATTAAAATTGCACAGTGAAACTGAAACATGAAAATGTTTCGAAGGGGTAACCGAGTATTCCTAGTAATACCCCTTCCACTATCCTGATTCATGACAGTAACCATATACTTTCTTGCCCTCACTCCAATCCCTTTATATGTCTTTACTTATTACATTTTGTACACCTTACTTAAGCTAATTGATTTTCTTCCTTCCCTACCCTTCGGCACCAGCCTAAGGTTTGGAAGAAGGCTATCCAATAAGCGTAATAAGTGTACTCTCCTAATACCAGGAGCCCTCGCAACCTGAGAGAAGGTAAAGAGAAAAGACAACTGAATAATCCTATTCAATTTCTCCCGAACTAGAATCCATCCTCGAACTGGAACAAGTTCCTTCGAGTTCGTATGTAACTATACGATGGCATATCCAAGCAATATGGATCTTCGTAGTGATACGATGTGTTCTAGAGAAATCCAAAGGTGAAGTAGGAGAGGCAGGGGTATACGCGGTTTTTTCGTGAATAATAGCAGTCACAATTTCCTTTGCCCTTATTCTAATCCCTTTATATGTCTTTACTTATTACCTTCCGTACACCATACTTAGGCTAATTGATTTTCTTCCTTCCCTACCTTTCATCATCTGCCAATGGTTTAGAAGAAGAATATCCAATAAGCATAATAGGTGTACTTTCTTAATACCAGGAGCTCTTTCAACCTGAGAGAAGGTAAAGGGAAAAGACAACCGAATAATCCTATTTAATTTCTCCAGAAACAGAATCCATCCTCGAACTGGAACAAGTTCCTTCGAGTTTGTATGTAACTATACGATGGAATATCCAAGTAATACGCATTTTCGTAGTGATACGAAGAGTTCCGAAGAAATGCAAAGGGGGTGTAGGATTAGCAATGATATATGCGACTCCGTGACAATCCTAAAGCCAAAGTATATTAAGAAGGTTCAGTTAACTTGGTTCATGAGTTTTAGTTTAGAGTCAGGCCAAGGTCGCTGCCAAAGAGAGAGAGAAAAGAAACACTCAGCGTGCACTCTAACCTAGATCAGATTGGTTAATCACTTTATCTAATCAGGATGGCTCGCACTGTTTTCTCGAAATCTCCTTCAAACCCTAAAAGGAGAATTAGTCGAGATCATCTAAAATCATCCGAGGAGTAACACTTACTCATCAGTGGGAATCGGGATCCAACTATCATCGCATGATAACTTGATGGAAGCCATTCAAGTCACCACACTCCAGAAGGTATGCGCATGCCTGGCAAGTTTCCTGTATGTTTGAAACTCCCGATGTGGTTTTTACCCATAACGACCTATAACTTTGACGCTTGCCAACAAGTTATAGGCCGCTAGTCAAGTTCAACCTGTCATTGTCCTGGATTAACTCAAACCCACCCTCTCAAACTCTTGACGCTTGCTAACAAAGTTGTACGAATGTCTCGATCAATCGCATATCCATGAAACAGATAAATATCACTCAGCTACCGTTCACTATGTCTTGACGCTTGCTAACAAACATAGCAAGAATACTAGGTGGTACCCATCTAAAATGATGGAGGGCTACGACTGGTTTTTGGCGAAAAACCTTTAACGTAATGAACTTGATATCGTTGAAGGAACCGAGTGGTTTTACAAATATATAGTGGCGCGAACTTTTTTCTAAAGAGGTCAATCCCTGTGAAAGGATCTCCGCTCTTTCCTCATCGAATGAGGTGCATGATATTCCAAACTAAATACTACGATGCAATGCAAAAGAATCGACTATAGTGAAGTTATTACACTGACGCAAACTTTTGCTCAAGAAGTCACTCCCTGTGAAGGGATCTCGGCTCTTGCCTCGTCGAATGAGGTGAAGGATATTCATAACTGAATACCGATGTGCAAAGCAAAAGAAAACGTCTGTAATGTTGTTTTTTAAAAACTTGGTTCCAACATCATATAGATTTTTTCCTTGCATTAATCAGAATTAATGTAGTCCCATTAATTAAACCATATCACACCAGAAAAGAACAAAAATACAATGTACGTATATGCCATCCGCATTCGCCATGGGGCCCCGTCATGCACCGTTAGGTTACTTAACTAACGGCAAAGCGGGGGTTGGACTAGCGCGGGTGCAAAATATATACAACATCTACTAGTATATATATAAATATATATATAACATTCGTCCCAGGCATGATATAACCAACATCACAGAATAGCGATAAGCATCACAAAAACACGGATAATCTAGGAGCCCCGGGTTTCCTTTGAGCCGCAGGTGAAACCTGACGATCCCTCGGTCGTATGGATAGCCTGTGCAATAAAAAACTAGACCCCTACGAGCGCGGCAAGTTACCCACCAATACCAGAAGTGAGGCAACCCCAATCAACAAAGTGAATAGGCTACCCAGCACTTCACGGAATTAGGTAACTTGAGCACCCCTCCATGGGTCAACCTATACCCCTTACGAATGCGATGAATAGCCCGCCAATTCTAGAGTGAGGCCCCCTCCATCTCAACACCATGAGATGCGGGCATGTTGCCCTCTAGATTCTGGCTATTCGAGCACTCCATCGCGGGGTAATCCTACTACAGAAAAGAAAATTATATACAATGGCGTAATCGACCTCAACCTGGTCATGCCCCAATAAAAGAATATACAATCTGGCAGAGACGGCAGTCATATGTCCGACGCTCGCCCCGTAATAACAAATATACAAAAGAATCTGAACAATACTACTACTATTACACCGCAAGCTATCCACCACGACAACCGATCCACAATAACAACACATTACAGAACATGAACGTGAATATTACGTTCGCAAACCCGTCTGGTCGAACATATAGCAGTTAGACGAGTTATACCGCTCTAATGATATTCACGGTCGCAGATAGTAATGTATGCACTGATAAACACACACTTAAAATTCTGATCGACTAAACTTTCCCTAATAGGCCTCCAAATGCAAACCAGCACTCAAACAAATCTGGGCCAAAACTAAATGTACCAAAAATCATATTTCCATGAACTAGAGTGCTAGAAGAAATTTAGCACAAAACAACCACAAAACGGCCGTGGAACCGCTACCAATGGGCATCGTATGCGGCGGTTCCGCGGTAAGATTATTGGTTTAAGTGCTCAAATTTCTTCTGGTGCCCTATAAATGCCTGCACGTATTTTTAAGATACTCTGAAAGATTTTTTGAACAAGTTTGAAAAACGGCAGCGGGCATGTCAAAACAGGATTATGATTCGGAAAAATTGGTCGATCGAGATTTTAACTTTGTGCAAACTAGATAATAAGGTTTATGGGGTGGAGCTAATACCATGTTGGGTTTCGCCGATGCCCTGGCCATTAAATGCGGCCGGTGCGGAACAAAAACTGGCGTTTATAAACTTGGCGATAACGAAACCCACCGGACCGAACCATAAACTCTAAACTAGCTAACTACTAAAGAGCTAACCTACTATGATAGAAAATTATAACGAATGATCCGTGTCCTTCGGTCTTCTACCATCTTCATAAGCTCTTTGAGACGTATTGGATCGGGTTTGGCCTCCGGTCTCCCTCCATCGAAGATGATCTACCTGAAGATTTATAGTTCGAGCTCTAACCTTATAGTCGAGATAACTAGGGTACCTAGTTCGCTAAACTAGATAGCCTAAAGAATGTAGAGTCTAATGATGGATTAATTTTTCTCCAAACATCCTAGGTTTCTGAACACATGAGACTTTTAGGGTGGAGGAAGAAGAAGAAGCTTGAGGGAGATGGGAGTGTTGTATGAAGCAACCAAAGAAAATATGGCTAAGTGTTGTGAACTCAAGAAATGAATCAAGCCTCCACAAAATATCTCACAACACAAAGAAAATGAAGCATACCTCAATAGTGAATCATGAGTCACCCCATAAGTCACCTCATGAGTCACCAAGTGTGCCATGCTTCAATAAATGCAATAACACCTCATCCTCCACGTCATTAACCATTTAATCCTAAATGGTTATAAACAAAAATGAGGTGGTATCTTCTAGAAGCACCTTGTAATAAATTACAAGAATACCCCTCATTCGTATATACATACCCGTATCTGTATTTCAAAAAATACGAATACAAAGAGACGAAAATAATCCAACAATATAATACTAGAATCCGGTTTAAACCAAAGCCCACTAGTATTATCCGTCCAAATCATGATACGTGCAAAAGTACACGTATATGATCGAACCCTGCCGTAAAACCATATGGCCTCTACATCATTTCGCCCGAAGCAGGGAAACCTTTTGTGTGGGACTCTAAAGACTCGTCAATACGCTGACGGTGGATTTAACCACAAGCACGTCAGCGACACTAGCTGTACGTAACGACTATCCAGGTATTGAGTGAAAGGAAGGCCAATGAGCAAACTCATCTGAACCTCTACTGAGCCTGTCCGTAACAATATCCGTATAGTCCAGTCTGTTCATCTAAGAGTATCGCATATCGGGTCTATGGGATGGATAATGTCAGACCCCTAATAACGTGATATTTCGTGTCGGTATGAAGCCCATCACCAACTGAGGAACTACTGATCCAAATCGATAATTCTCGTCTACCTTGGCCATGGATTTCTGGTGATGGCTACTCATACACTGCGCAACATCAACCCCCAATACCGGGAGAGACGAATCCCCGAGGATCCGCTCACTGCCTCCAGATGGTTCGGGACTGTACCCAACTAAAATATGTTTGCACGACTCTTTTGAGTCATGGTAAGGTAGTAATCAAAGCACAGTGGGGACTCATACGAGACAAATGACGATCTCAGGTCGACAGACTAACCTGTACATATGTCACCTGGGAACTGCTATCTGATAATAGGTATAATACCAACTAGCATGTTCCCGGCGAGTCCGTCTAGTGTACTCATAACCCAATGAGCACTTGCATACTATCTTAGGTGACAAACAGACACCAATAGCTTGTGAGACCGGCCACCACCTTTCATCAGGGTCTAGATAAGTACACACTAGTCTACTCCGGAGTATCGATGCCTAGTCTCGATACTCCCGCGACTATGGACATTTAAAGATCTGCTTATAGACCACCCAGCTCCCACATATATGATCGCCATCATATTGCTGGTAGTAAAGCAAAAATCCTATTGGCTCTATCAACATGTAATAGTGATCTGTAATACCACATAATGCATGTACATGATGATAAAGACAAACCAGATAGCATACTATAATTTTGAGTAAGACTGTTCTATCTGTATAGGTCCTTTCTCAATCATCATAATCACCTACCTGCGATTAAAATAATTCCTTGAGGGCACTATAACCAACACTTAATGGAATAAAAGCCTTACCCCCGACAGCCGATGTGATGTATTGATAGATCAAACTGAAATATTAAACCTTAACTACAAGTAATAAAATAAATGTCTAAATGATATGCTAATTATGTAATACATGATGTCATAAATCAGCGAGTAATAGATAGGAGTTGGATGAAAGTGTGTAAACTTAGTGATGAATACAAGGTCGGCATCGAAGATTTTATGGAATTTGCATTGAGGGACCGATCCCCTAAAAAATTGATTTCGTGTATGTGTAAAAAGTGCCATAACGGATTCGACCTCCGTCAAGATATAGTGTACGCAAATCTACTGAAGAACAAGATTTCTCCTGGATAAACAAAATGGACATACCATGGAGAAGTTGCACCGAAAGTCGATATTTCTACGAGTCGTTGGATTAGAAAAAACGATGCTCCTCGACCGTCGCCTCCTCTAAACTCAGTGAAGGTATTTTCTTTCTAAATTTGTTTTCCCAATTTTAATTGTTTGTTTTTGGTTGATATTGCAATTTTAGTTGATATTCTATTATAAATTGTTGATATATAAAAGAGATATTATGGTTAGGATTGTTGATAAAAAAGATATTGTGGTTGATGTTCTAGTATAAATTGGCTCGGATAATCTATAAAGCTTGATGTGAAACCAAAATAATAACTTGAAACCAAAACCATAAGTTGCTACGAAAAACTTTTTAAAACATTTGAGTTGAACCTTGAACTTCAAAATAATATAAAAATCTTATACTAAGCAAATGTCATATATTAATATACAATAAAAAATACAGGAAAAAATAAGGAAAAACAAACTAGCCAGCAAATCTCTTGCCACAAATAAACCAAGGAACCATCTCAGTCTCTCTCTCTCTCTATTCATTTTTCACATCAATAAATAGATAGAGAGTGCGACATAAGACACAATACTCGCCGACACTCGATGACATATTTTCACCTCAATTCCAATTTGGGAAATGCTAGTCGATATAGCGCTGGCCGGTAACAAGAAAAGAATCATCACAACTGAGAGTGAAGTGAACAGGCAGATACTCCTCGCTCTCACAGTAAAACTTTGAATTATATGGTTTGTAGAAGCTTTTGGCCCACTTCAGTAATTCAAAGTTAGAATTACTGAAGTGGACCAAAATCTTCTGTAGCCCTGTAATTCAAAGTTTTACCGTGAGAGCGGGGAGTATCTGCCTGTTCACTTCACTCCTAGTCGCGACGGTTCTTCTCTTCTTACCGTCCAGTACTATATCGGCAGGAATTTCCTAAATTGGAATTAAGGTGAAAGTATGTTATCGAGCGTCGGCGAGTATTGTGCCTTGTGTTTCATGTTAACAGACGGGGGCTAGGGTCACAACGCTTGTGACCGCGGCGAAATTGCAAACAAAAAATAGTAGCAAGTATAACTCCAATCCAAACAAGAATCTACCGAAATAAAAATACAATTGACTAAAGTTCTATATTAGTGAACTAAAGGAGATGAGACTACAACCTTTGTAGTATCTTCATATGCTCTAAGTGACGAACTCGGACTCGAGCTAGACTGCGCAAATATCCGGAAGCGTCCCTACACCGACCGCATCGATGTAGATGATCCGTGGTGAAGTTGTTAGGAATATGTATGCCCTAGAGGCCATTATTGTATATTATAGTGGATACTTGGACATATATATAGAGGACTTTCTTGCTCGACATTCTAATATGCTATCTGGTTGCTCTTTATCTTAAAATGTGCACTTGTTTTAGTTTACTATCTCATTGATACATGTTGGTAAAGCCCTTACGATGTTGGCTTGACTATCAGAACTATGATGCAGATCATACTAGTATGGCTTGTGTAGTACACAAGTACATCCTTAACAGTTCCTAGTTGAGGGAGTATCGAGAAAGGACATCGATATTCCAGAGTAGACTAGTGTATACATTTCTTAATCCTATATGGGGCGATGGTTGATCCCATAACCATTGGTGTTTGACATCAAAAATTGTACACAGGTGCTCATTGGAGAATGGGTACATCGAACAGGACTCGCCGAGAACTCATAGACGGTACCACACCTATCGCCAGATAGCAGTTCTCTGGTGACATTTGTATAGGTTAGTCTTTAGACCCGAGATCATCATAGTGTCTTGTTTGGTTCCTATTGTGCTTTGATTTCCTCCCTACCATGACTCAAATGAGTCATGCAAATAGGTGGTTTTTGGGTACAGTCCCAAATCACATGGAGGCAGTGAGCGATAGAAGGGGTTTCATTTCTCCCGATATTGGGAGTTGATGTTGCGCTATGCTCGATTGGATATAACAGAAAGTCCCTAGCCAGGGCAGATGAGATTTACTGATATGTGTTATCAGTAGTTTCTCGAAAGGTTATAGGCCACACATCGGCATGACTTATTGAGTTATTGGGGTCTGACGATTCCACCCCCCAGACTCGATATGCGACATATCAGATGAAGAGACCGGACTGTATAGTAAGTATTGCTTATAGGCTCTACGGGAGTTTGGACAAGTTTGCTTGTTGATCTTCTATTCATTCAATACCTGGGTAGCCGTTATGTCCAGCTAGTACTGTTAAAGGCTTGTGGGTCACTGATGTGATTATTACCTATTATTGGCGTATTGACGAGATTTTAGAGTCCCACGTAGAGGTTTCCTAGCTCAAGCGAAACGAAGTAGGGCGCGTATGGATATATGTACGGGAGCTTAATTAAATATGAGTATATGATGTCGTATTCTAATCTAGCGTTATTTGATATCAGCCGGGTTATATATGATAGAACCGGATTATTAAATCAAGTGTTGATTCAATGATTTGATTTATATATATTTATATATTTGATATTAGCCTGGTTATATATGATATAACCGGATTATTGAATCAAGTGTTGATTTAATAATTTGATATATATATATATATATATATATTAACTAATATTAAATATTAGCCGGTTATATATGATATAACCGGATTAGCAAGTGTTGATTTAATGATTTGATATATATATATATATATATATATATATATATATATATATATATATATATGAATGATATTAGCCGGGTTATAAATGATATAACCGGATTATTGAATCAAGTGTTGATTTAATAATTTGATATATATTTATATATTTGATATATATATATATATATATATGTATGTATGTATTAACTTATATTATGCTCACTTAAGATTTTCTTCTCTTTATATATATTTATATATATGATATATATACTAATTTGTATCATGGTTGATAATACATAGAACTAGAATGTGTGAGAATCATATTAGAGACAAGATAAGAAGATAATGACTTGGATATATGAATTAAAGAAAATGAGAATGAGTCATTTCTTTAGGTGCTTAGAGAAGCATTGAGAAGCCGTGACTTATCTTCCATTCTTGTTTTATTCATATAGTTTTTAATCATTTTCTTCATCTCATCTTTGCTTAAGGTCCACTCTCTCACTTCCAAGTTCATCTTCTTCATCTCATCTCTAGATTTTTCTAGGTTGAAAAAAAAAAGAAAAAGAAAGAAATATTTTTAGTGAGAAAAATCCCTACTTTATAAACCTACACTACTCTAGCAAATTATTATTAGTTGTTCTCTTCACTAATACCTTGATGAATGAAGTGTAAGATTGAGTGTGAGAAGTTTCAAGGTGGCTCATCTTCGACGATGAAGACTTCGAACAAGATTGTTCCATCATTCAAGTGGAGTCAAAGAAGAGTTCTAGGGACTACTACTTAGAGAATTTGAAGTAAAGGACTAGAGCATTTGAAGTAAAGGACTAGACTACAAAGGCGAAGATTCTCTTCACTTAGTTTAGAACCTAGCTTGCTAACTTTGAAACCCTAATTCTCTAGTTCAATTCTTGTTTAGTATACTTGGCCCTCTAGATTTTTAAAATTGCAAACTTGATACTCATAGAATCATAGTAGAGGTGCTAAGACATACTTTTATGGTATCAGAGACAAGTTAGAGGCTTAGGAATAGTTTAGACGAAGTTAAAGTGTTCGGTCGACGTTTTAAAAACTAATTTTGCAAGGTTTCTATCCATTTTTTGAAACTTTGAAATTTTTGAAATTAAAAATGCTCAAAAAATTGTGCAGGTAATTTTATAAAGGCATAAGAAATATGAGCACGTAACTCCACCACTTGACCGCGGAACCGCAGCCTATACCATATATTGGCCGCGGTTCCGCCATGCAATTATGGAGTTAGGAGCTCAATTTTCTTGTGCTGCTTCATTTTGACATTTTGGATTTTCTGGATATTTTTAATGAGGCTCAAGTTGTTGAGGTCTCTATGAATTGTTGTTGTTTGAAACATCGATCGAAATGTTAATATCGTCTATATTGATTTGGTTATGTAATACAATTTTTGGAATCCACATTGATTAGTTTTGAAAAAATTAGTTATCGATTTGTAAATCTCGCATTTTAGTCTCATATGATGGATTACCACGGAGTTTGGATTTGGATCGAAACTCCGTCGTAATCTCGCATCGTACACGAATACTCGCCGAGAGACACTAGTAGAGAGACACGCCCATTTGCCCCAACCAAGTGACTATTGGAAAACCGCATGGCCAAGAGCATCCACTTGGGTGCTCGCGGCCACGGTGTTCCGCCCAAGTCCACTTCGTTAACGGTTTCAGGGATGTGGCCATCCACTAAAGTTCCCGACGAGCCTTCGAATCATTTAATCAGGAATCTTATTGAATTGCCCGGCTTAATCTTTGAAAAGGGTTTTCAATTCGAAACTTAAATGTAAGGTTTATAAGGTTATGCATGAAATTCAGAATATATGATAATCCAGGTATATGATGTCTACAGATGTGGATTCTAATTATTGTAGTTTTTATTTCTTTTCTGCGACCATAAGCGTAATATGTGGCAGTATCCCCAATTCCGTTGCTATACGACAACGACATTAGGGATACGCATATTTATTTACGTTGATTACATGTGATATTATTGTGTTGCTATCGATATGTTATATTAGATCGTCGTGATTGAATAGCCGGAGGTTTTATGTGAGATGGGAGTTTTTCAATTTTCATTCATGTAAATAATTGTATGTAATATTCTTTTATTGGAACACTTCCGGGTTGAGCTTGTTATCTCCATTCGATGTATATTATTTACTTTACCGCATTAGGATAGACCTAAGGCGATGAGCACAAGTAACCGGGTTCTAGAGTCCAGTGAAAGGCCATCTTGAGGAGTGAAGACCGGTCGCCTAACTCTAGAATTGGCAGGGTTGCTTGCCGCTTTCATATGGGTCTAGGGGTGTGGACTTGGCTATTCATCACGACCGTGGAATCCATGTTTTTCGTTACTGGTTTAATCTAAAACACGGACCTCCTAGTATATCCTATATTTCATATATCTGCTTCTGTTATTCTGTGATGTGATGTGATCATATAACTGCATGAGTCGAATGCTACTTATATATATGATATATTAGTAGACACTATATATGTTTTACATCCGCACTAGTCCTGACCCCGCCCTGCCGTAAGTTAAGTAACCTTACGGTGAAGACCCGGGTCCCTATGGCAAATGCGGATGGCATATTTGTGTATTTTATTTTCGTTTTTCTGTGATATTTAGGAATCATAATTGATGGGAATTGATTAATAAGATTAATGAAAATAAAAGAAACCTAAAAGATTTTGTAGAATCAAATTTTTTGAAAAGATGGCTCTAGTTCTTGCTTTTCATAGAGGTATTCCATTATGAATATCCAGCACCTCATTCGATGAGGAAAGAGCCTAGATCCCTTCATCGGGAATGACCTCTTTAGCAAAAACTAGCATATACTACAACCCACTCAGTTTGTTTTGAAAACTACTCGATTTTTAAAGCGGAACTTAAACCACTCATTTTCAAATCACTAGGTTCTACAACGATATCAAGTTCATTACGTTAAAAGTTTTCTTCAAAACCAGCCGTAATCCTCCATCATTTCAGATATGTAGTGTTTAGATTTCGTGTTGTGTTTGTTGACCTCCATCAAGGCACAGTGTACGATAGCTGGGTAATACTTATTTATAGCATATTGATGCGATCGGTAGGAACAGTCACACAGCCTTGTTGACTTCGGTCAAGGGTTTGTGTGGGTGGGTTCGAATTGATCAAGAAATGACGAGTTGAACTTGACTGGCGGCCTATACTTTGTTGACCTCCGTCAAGATCATAGGTCATTAGGGGTAAAAACAATTATCGGGAATTTCAAGTGTTGAAATTTGCAATGATATTGCATACCTTCTATATGATAGTTGGATCCCAATACCCACTGCGAGTAAGCGTTACTCCTAGGAGAGTTTTCCACTTTACAATTAGCTAATCCAGTATGTGTCTAAGAAAGGTGTTAACGGTGTTATGCCCCAGCAGAAACGAGGTTATTTAATTAGATAAAGAAGGATATAACTTTGCATTAGAGAAAAGTTTTATGAACATTTTCCGAATTCAAGTGTTGGTAGGTTTGGTATGTTGTGTAATGGTTTATATGTTCTAAATAAAAATACAGTTATAAATATACAAAACACTCACAAGAGAAAAAGTTACGAAGCCTTCTTGTGGTATTGTAGACTTGGTCAAAGTAATACGACCAGACTAGCTAAGTTGAGTAAAAATGAATATTTGAATCCGTTCGAATTTACATCTTATGAAATTTGTTAGTCATGTCTCAAAGGTAAGATGAGCAAAACTCCGTTTACGGGATACGGAGCAAGAGCTACTGAACTCTTGGGACTGATATATAGTGATGTATGCAGTCCTATGTCTACACATGACAGAAATGGTTCTTCGTATTTCATTACATTCACCGATGATTTCTCAAGATTCGGACATGTGTTCCTGTTGAAACACAAATCTAAAACTTTTGAGAAATTCAAGGAATATAAGAGCGAAGTAGATAACCGGATGGGTAAAAGTATTAAAATCCTTCGATCTGATCGAGGAGGTGAATACTTAAGTACGGAATTCCGAGATTATCTAAAAGAGAATGGGATTCTCTCTCAGCTTGCTCCTCCGTGTACACCATAGCACAATGGTGTATCGGAGCGGAGGAATCGCACCCTATTAGTTATGGTTCTCTCTATGATGAGTGTTGCTGAGTTACCTATGTCCTTCTGAGGATTTGCACTTGAAACAGCTGCTTATATATTGAATAGGATTCCTACCAAGTCTGCGCCACTCCATATAAGATATGGGAGGGGAAGAGACCATGTCATAATTTCATTAAGATATGGGTTGTCCGGCATATGTTATAAAGCAAAATCTGGACAAACTCGAGGTAAGGTCTGTTTTATGTAAGTTTGTTGGATATCCCAAACATTCGCGAGGGCATATCTTCTACCACACCGAGGAATAGAAGGTGTTTGTTGCTCAGCACGCTACTTTTATGGAAAAAGAATTTCTTGCAAAAGAAATTAGTGGGAGCAGGGTAGAGCTGGAAGAAGTTCAAGATATATAAACTACAACTGATAATTTGGTAGAACCGAAGGATTCAATAGTCCCAGACGAACCTCAGCCACTCCGCAAATCTAATAGGATTTCTTACCCACCTAAGAGATACTACGGTTTTCTCATAGACGGTTGAAGCGAGGATTGCATCATGGAAGATGATGACATAACTAGTTTCGAGCAGGCCATCACAAGTGGGGTCTCTGTGAAATGGCTGGATGCTATGCGATCTGAGATAGAATCCATGTGCACCAACAAAGTATGGACTTTGAAAGTTGGTCCTGAATAGGTAAAACCCATTGAGAGCAAGTGGATCTTCAAGAAGAAAATTGGTGTAGATGGAAAGGTTGAGACCTTCAAAGCTAGACTTATAGCAAAAGATTTTCGTCAACGACCAGGTGTCAACTATGATGAGACATTTTCTCCAGTGGCTATACTTAAGTCCATCAAGATCCTACTTGCTATTGCTGCATACCATGACTATGAAATTTGACAGATGGACGTCAAGACCGCTTTTCTAAATGGTGATTTAGAAAAGAGCGTGTATATGGCACAGTCAGAGGGCTTCGTAGACAGTGAGAGCAGCATAAAAGTGCACAAGCAGCTTAAATCAATCTATGGATTAAAGAAGGCGTCGCGGTGCTAGAACATCTGTTTTGATGTAGTAGTCAAAGAGTTTGACTTCATCAAAAACATAGATGAACCATGTATATATAAAAGGTAGTAGAGAGTAAGGTCGTATTTCTCGTATTGTACGTGGATGACATACTCTTGATCGGAAATGATATTCATATGCTGCACTCGGTCAAACTCGTCCTAACACAAAAGTTCTCCATGAAAGATCAGGGTGATGCCTCCTATATCCTGTCGATAAAGATCTATAGAAATAAATCTAAAATGATGTTGGGATTATCCCAATCCAGGTACATAGACACCATACTAATGAGATTTAGTATGGAAGATTCCAAGCATGGTAATTTACCCACTTGTTCAGGAATCACTCTCTCTAAAGAGATGTCTCCCAAGACTGATTTAGAGAGGGCCCGCATGACCGTGATACACTATGCTTCTGCAGTTGGGTCTATCAAGTACGTGATGTTATACAGCAGACCGGATGTAGCTTACGGACTTAGTGTGGTAAGTAGATATCAATCAGAACTAGGGGAGAAGCACTGGATAGCTGTGAAGAGCGTTCTTAAGTACTTGAGAAGGACCCAAGAGATGTTCTTGGTGTATGGTAACGGAGAACTCCTCGTGGAGTCCTTTACCGATTCGCGCTTCCGGAGTGATAAAGATGACAGCAAGTCTGTCTCGGGCTTTTTCTTCACCCTCAATGGGGGGAGGTATGTTAGAAGAGTTCTAAACAAGATACTGATACAGACTCGACGATGGAGGATGAATACATCGCTGCCAACGATGCTACCAAAGAGCCTGTCTGGATGAAGAAGTTCATTATTGAATTTGGTGTGGTTCCATCCATTGTAGATCTAATACCTTTTTATTGCGATAACAATGGAGCTGTGGCTTTGGTTAAGGAACCCCGGTCCCATCAGCTGTAAATCCCTGTTTCCATTTTAATAAAAGTTTCCTATTTTCTAAAATTCCAGTGATTTCCTTTTTTTCTCTTCGTATTTTAATAGGTTGTTAAGCTTAATATTTAAACCTTATTTTTCCAACTCTTTTGAAATCATAGTCCAAACCCTAAAAGCCAAATTAAATTAATACCAAAACTAAAACAAGCAAAACATTTTAAATTGAAACCCCAACCTTACTTTAACCCATTATTTAAAACCCTAAGCCCATTCACAATTTTTTTCTAAATAAAATCCTTAATCAATTCCCCAGCCCGCTGCCCTACTCAGCCCACACACACTTTTATTTAATAAATTCCTTAATAAATTTAACCCTCAGCCCGTTTCTTTTTCCCTCAGCCAACTCTGGATTTTAAATAAATCCTTTAATTTTTCCCCGGCCTGTTTAATCTCAGCCCACGAATTTGTTTTAAAAGGAATTATTTTTTTTAAACGAGCCCGGCCCACTCCTCCAGCCCGCTGTTCAACACCCGACCCGACCGCTACTGTTCTTCTCCTTTCCCCCAACGGTAACTTTCCCCCATTTCCCGCTCGCGAACGCCTCCTCCGCCGCAGCTCGCGCCCACGCCCACTCCCGTTATTGCGACGTTACACCCACGACTTCAACCCTCGTTCTCTTCCTCACACCCCCATCTCTCTCTTCTCTGCCATTTCAAATTTTTCCCACTCCTCTCCACTCATGAGAACTCACCGAGCCCATTGTCCCTCACTCCACCGCCGGCGATCACCATCTCTTCGACAACCCCTCGGCAACCCTCGCTCACTCCTCCTCCACCAACCTTCTGCCTCTAAGACTCCACACTTCATCAACTTGACCCTGCACACCAACTCCCCTGCACACAGACCCATTACAACCGAGCTCGGCCACCTTGCACCCCTCGACGCCGGCGAACTCCTCACCACATCGCCGACCACCCTATGACCTCCTCGCCATCAGCATCAACACCCACACACACCCACTAAACCTACACAACCAAGCTCACTATCCCTCTCTCTTTCAAGTCCCAACTACCAAGCTTACGAGCTCACTGTTGATATCCGCCGGAGCACCGTCGTCGACCCCAGCAAGTCCCAGGCCAACCACAGAGTATGACCTCCGCTTCCAGCAAGCACTTGACAACTCTGACTCAAATTCCGCATCGCGAGCCAAGCTCGCGCAAATCGTTTTACAGCATACATCGCGCGTTCGTGACGCCACTGCTGCCATGCGACCCTGAGACGTTTCCAGGCAAGTGTTTACTTGCTACATGCTAATATAATTGTGGTACAACCCTAAATCATATAGTTTACGAATTTACCGATTCCCGATATATTATGCAACATATGTGTTCGATGCTAGACCCCAATGAAAATACCTGTTTAAATTGATGGAAACCGATGTTTTCTGTTGGCCCATATGATGAAGAATAATGTGTATGAATCTCGCTGGAAAATACGATTGTTAGTGACTAAAATTGACACCCCCAAATATGCCGTTAAAACTAGAATTTTTCTCGTATCTGAAAATGAATAAAATCACTGTAATTATATACATATTGGAATGATATGTTAAAGGGCTTAAATCGAAGCCGACTCGACGAACTTTAACCCTATGTAAACTTTTAATGATTTTTGTTCTGTAACTGCGATGATATTTAGATCGGAGTTTGACTCTGGACTGCAGTCCAGAGCGACTTTGTTTATTGTGTACTGTCCCAAAATGTGTCACTGTGTTTCCTAAAGTCGTATGTTATGGAACTCTGCATTAGATTAAAGATAATTCTGTTAGCTAAACAAAACAAGTGGTTCCATTCCGTTTCATTGCCGTTTGCTATTTTAAACTGTAAATAAAAGGGCAGAACGTATAACTGTCCAGAACAGATTCAGAAGTGACATACTGATATTAAATTGTGTATAACTTTCAACGTACAGATGCGATTGAGGATCCTTATGTTGCGTTGAATACTCTATTCAAAACCCTAGATTTTATTCAACTGGAGCATCGCTAAAATCTGAACCCAACTGGGTGCAATTCGTGTCGCGAAACAGACGTTCAGTTCTGAAACTGAATTTCCAGCCGCGAGCACTTAAAATGAAACAGCTGTATCTTGAAAACCGGAATCCCGATTGAACTGAAACAAATTTTGATGAATTGCTGACTGAATGATCTATTTATCTTACTTGCCTCATTTTGTTGAATTCTAAACGGATAAATTTATGCAATTTATGTAAGTTAATGACATGCTTGTTGATTCATATCATACTTAGCTTATTGATAGCATACATACATATATCATACCCCATTTGCCAAATACTTAGTGTTAGTGCGTGTTATAGTCAGTGGACATTGCATTATCGTGCGTGGTTGATGTTGGTTTAGGAGTGACGAGGATACCAATGGGAAGTGAATATTCGTGACAGTGATTGATACAGTGAGCAGTGATAAAACCGTGCCATTGGTATACTTGTACACGACTGAATCAAGATCACAAATAGTGTAAACCTGGAAATAAATGGGAAATCGAAGTGGAAAGAGAATCGTATTTAGCGGGACCGTGTTTTAGAGGATGATCATTCGAGCAGTGATATATATATTAGGTAGGATCTAGCGATCCGGCTGACAGGGTTATGTCCCGAGCATGTGGGCTGTTGTCTCGGGTATGTACGAGACTCCTGTTAAACATGATCCTCCTTCCACTTTGCGATTTCAAACATGACCTAGAGACCGATAGGGACACATAACATATTCTGCATCATATAGTGACATAGTGATTACTTGCATTGTTCTTACACCAGTATTACCTCATTTACCTGTTTCATCTTATTACAATAATATTGTTATTGTGTCGCTCTGATGACCTGAGTATGCATGCTCAGATTCCGCGGGAGGACCAGCACAGGAGACGGATCTACCATTCGAGTTCATGGAGATATAGTCTGGTGTACTTCCTATCTTTACTGCTTTCTATAAAGTGATCGTGAGATTGAACTTGGTTAGTAATTGTTCTTGTTATCTGTAATTTGTGAACAATGGAATTTTAATGTAATAAATTAGTGATGTGATTCCTTTAATACTGTGCTTTATTTACTGATTACCATGTAATGCTAGAAGCCGAAGTGTGACTACGGCGGGATGATTCCTTGACTGTAGGAGCATGGCTGGCCTAGTCATCCCTCGTTTTCCGTATTTTGGGAAGCGGGGCATGACATGGTTTAGTTGGTATCAGAGACTGTGTTTAGTATCAAGGGATAACATTAACTATACTGTATTACGTTATTCTTGTTTCACTACTCTTGATTTTCATCCTTGAATCTGATCCTATCCTTTTGAATCTTCCAGTGATATGACGTCCCCGAACGATCCCTTCTCGGACTCCAGCTCTCAGGACCGCACGGAAAGAATACTTAGTGCACTGACCACTCTCGCAGAAGCTCGGGAGAGGAAGAAAGATTTACTCACTGAGGAACTCAGGGCGATTACCACCGCAAGAGGACCCTCCGCACTCATTACCGCCCCCGAGGGCACTACTCCACCAGCTTATCAGGCTAGGGCTGGTACCGTATCAGACTTCCGACGGTTACACCCAGCTGCATTCACAGGGCTAGCTGAACCCCTTGAGGCTGAGCAATGGCTGGTGAACATGGAGAACTTATTGACAGCCGCCAGGATTCCAGAGGAAGATAGGGTGGACGTGATAAAGATACAATTGGAAGATGAAGCCCGTACATGGTGGTCAGTGGAAGAAAGCAGACTTGACGGGCCGATTGAATGGAGCAAGTTTAAGGAGTGCTTCCTAGATCATTATTTTCCTTCCACAGCCAAGGCAGAAATGGAGGAAAGGTTTATTCTTTTGAAGCAGAATGGACGCCCAGTGGACGTATATGCGGCAGAGTTCAACCGTCTGAGCCGCTTTGCTCCATACATGGTTAAATCAGAGGCCACCAGGGCCAGACGCTTCCTTTAGGGGTTAAATTTCGAGTTGCAGCAGTTGATTGCATCGTTGGATTTGCAGACTTTCGCACAGGTACTCAACGCGGCGAGAGTTCAGGAGCAATTGATTAACAAGTTCAGAAGACCCCTAGTCATTCTAGCACGTACCCACGCGCCTTCTTGAGGAGCCATACCGGTTCACAGGGCAGGAACGACACAAATGAAGCGCCCGTTCGTACCACAGCATCGCCCCCAGAGACAGGGCGTAGTTTGCGGCTATTGCGGTAGAGGTGGGCATACCCAGAAAGACTGTCTCCATGCCAAGGGACAGTGCTTGATTTGCGGATCCAGTCATCACAAGATTAACAGTTGCCCTGAGCGAGCAGAGATACAGGGAGGTTCTGGACTGCCACAGCAGAGGCCGCAGGAGCAGAGGCAACCCTTTACAGGTCGCGGTCAGGGACGGCCTTTCACCTTGACCGCCGAGCAGGCAGAGGCGTCAGGAGACATGGTTACAGGTACTCTACTCGTACATTCCTTGCCTGCTAGAGTACTATTTGATTCGGGAGCATCGCATTGTTTCTTGTCTGAGCATTTCACTGATACACACTCAATACCACATGAACCACTAATCAAGGGATGGGAAATTCATACGGGTAATGGCGTTATAATATCTAGTCGAGAATGTTGATTATGCCCAGTTGTAGTGTGTGGCAGGGAATTCTATACGAATTTCCTTCTGATTGGGACAGGCAGTTACGACGCAATTCTCGGGATGGATTGGATGAGCACTTTCCATGCAGTTATCGATTGTCGTGCAAGGAATGTGATCTTCCGCATTCCCAATCACCCGGAGTTTATTTTCGAGGGCGGAAGCGAATCTTTGGAGCCAGCTAAATACAGAGCAAAGCCTAAGGAGCTGACTGCTATGGAGATTGATAAGAGCCCAGTCCCAGCAGTTGTTCGGGACTTTCTAGACGTATTTCCTGAAGATCTACCAGGTCTACCACCTCCTCGAATTTTGGAGTTCTCAATCGATTTGACTCCAGGTACAGCCCCAGTATCCAGAGCCCCATACAGAATGGCACCAGTTGAGTTGGCGGAATTGAAGAAGCAGGTTGAAGAACTATTGGAGAAGGGATTTATTCGGCCAAGCGCTTCACCGTGGGGTGCACCAGTGCTGTTAGTAAAGAAGAAGGATGGATCGCTGCGAATGTGTATAGATTATCGGGAGCTGAACAAGGTCACCATAAAGAACAAGTACCCAATCCCGCGCATTGACGACCTATTCGATCAGCTAAGTGGAGCCAAGGTATTCTCGAAGTTGGACCTCCATTCTGGATATCATCAAATCAGAGTAGCAGCCGAGGATGTATGCAAGACGGCTTTCAGGACCCAATACGGACATTACGAGTTCCTTGTGATGCCGTTCGGTGTTACCAATGCCCCAGCAATATTCATGGACTTGATGAACAGGGTGTTCGTAAAGTACTTGGACACATTTTTCGTTGTGTTTATCGACGACATACTTGTCTACTCGAAGACCCGGGAAGAGCACGCTGAACATTTGCGCACGGTACTACAAATTCTTCGGGAAGAGAAGCTGTATGCAAAGCTAAGCAAGTGTGAATTCTGGCTCGACAAGGTTCAGTTTTTGGGACATATCGTTTCGGGCGAAGGCATCTCGGTGGATCCGGCAAAGATAGAATCTGTCAGAGATTGGCCAACGCCGAAGTCAGTGGCCGAGATCAAGAGTTTTCTGGGGTTGGCAGGTTATTATCAGAGATTCATCCAAGATTTCTCAAGAATCGCTGAACCATTGATGAGGCTGACACGGAAGGACGTACCGTTTACGTGGACAGAGGAGTACACTCAGGCATTCGACACACTAAAGCAGAAGTTAACAACGGCGCCTATTCTTACAGTACCAGATAATTCCGGTGGTTTGGTGATACACAGAGATGCCTCAGGGAAGGGATTAGGCTGTGTCCTAATGCAGCACGGCCGAGTGGTTGCTTTCGCCTCTCGACAACTGAGAAACCATGAGAAGAACTACCCTACGCATGACTTAGAGTTAGCTGCGGTAGTTTTTGCATTGAAGATTTAGAGGCACTATCTTTTGGGTGAGAAAGTGGTGTAAGTCCACGTTGCCCACCCCGGTGCTTACGGGGAGGCGGAAAACATAATAAAAAACGGATTTTTAATGACTTAGGCAACATGGACCTTGCTTGTGAGGATCTTTGCTAAACGAAAACTAGTTAAAGTAAACTAACAACTAACTAAGTTGTAGAAAGGTTATACCTTGAGCTCGAACTCCTTCTCTCCTTGCTCGTCGGAATGGTAGAAAGGCCTCACCTTGCTTGTCTTCTTCCGTCAAAGAAGGATCCACCCGAAAGCCTCGACCTTTAGCTTCAACTCCAAGCTTGGAGTAACTAGAGTGCAAGAAATGCTAAGACTTGAACCCTAGAAGTGAGTAGAGAAGATCAAGTGAAGGTTTTTCTCAAGCTTTTTTGTTTCTGAACACATGAGAGGGAGAGAGCTTGAGGGAGAGGATGAGCAAGAGAGAGAAAAGATATGATAGAATGAATTATTAGTGAGCCATTCTCACTAATATGTGTGGATAATTTTAATTAGATAATTAGCTTGAAAATTGTCATGATAAATCATGACATGACCATTATCATTTCAATTTTGCAAAGATCAAAGAGCATCTTCCAAATGAAATGATTATGGTCAAGTTGTCAACATGGTCAACAAGTCAATGAAGTCAAATTGTCAACAACAACCATGCACAATAATTAAGCTAATTATCAATTAACAATAATCCACACAAAATCAATAGGGTTAATAAAATGACAAAAGCCATTAACCCTAAACAAAGTCCTCTCCCCCAATCTCAAGCAACTGTGCATACGCACCCGCATTCGTGATCCGAGGAACACGAATACCCTGAGAAAAACCAATCTCAAATTATATACTAGGATCCGGCTTAAACCAAAGCCCGCTAGTATAAACTGTCCGGACAGCAAACGTGCACAAGTGCGCGGATGCGAACGAACCCTGTCGCAAAACCATGCGACCTCTACTCGTTTTTCCTAAAGGCGAATAGCTCTCTGTGTGGGACTCTAAAGACTCGACACTACGCTGGCAGTGGGTTTAACCACAGACCGCAAGCGGCACTAGCTGTACGTAACGGTCCCCAGGTAGATGTCGATAAGAAGACTGACGAGGTGAACCCCATCTGCACTCCTACTGAGCCTGTATGTGACAGTCTCCGTACAGTCCGGTCTGTTCGTCTGATACATCGCATGGCGGGCCTAGGGGGGCGGTGAACGTCAGTCCCCTAATAGCGGTACAAGTCGTGTCGGAGTGTAGCCCAGAACACCCTGAGATAACACTGGAAACCTACCAGTATATCTCGCTTGCCCTGGCCAGGGACTACTCGTGTAATGGCTCTCCTGGACACAGCGCGATGTCAACCCCCAATACCGGGAGAGACGAATCCTGTCTAACCGTCACTGCCTCCAAGTGCTTCGGGACTGCACCCAAAAACTACCTGTTTGCACAGCTCCTTTGAGCCGTGGTAGGGTAGTAATCAAAGTGCAGTGGGAACACACTCGAGGCGAAGTGACAGTATCAAGTCAGCGGACTAAGCTGTACTCATGTCACCTGGGAACTGATAACTGACGATAGGTATATTACCAACCAACAGTTCCCGACGAGTCCTGTCCAGTGTACTCGTAACCTAACGAGCACCCGCATACTATCCCAAGTACGACGTACTAACGGCTGTGGGACAGACCGTCTCCCACACTGGGATGAGAAGCGCATACGCTAGTCTACTCCGGAGTATCGATGCCCTGTCTCGATAGTCCAACGACCAGGGACCTGTATAAGGATGTGCTTATAGATTACCCAGCTCCCACGAGTGCGAGCGCCATCACAACGCTGGTAATCAAGCAAAAATCCTAAGGGCTCTACTAATATGTATACCAGCAATATGCTAAAAGAAACACATGCACATATTAAAGCAGAGACAAACCAAGTAGCATACTACCATTTCGAGCAAGATTGTATATACAACTGTGAATATCCCAAGCTTCCATTAAGTAATATACAAACTAGTATGATACAGTAATGGCCTCTAGGGCATATACACTAACAATCTCCCACTTGCACTAAGGCCATGTACTGGCGTATCGAAGACCTATCATCTCGATCAGCCGCTCGAACTGAGTCTGGGACAAGGCCTTGGTGAATGGATCTGCTGTGTTATCCTCTGATGCAACTCTCCGGACCTCGATCTCCTGGCGATCCACGATCTCCCTGATCAGGTGATACCGCCTTAAGATGTGTCTGGATTTCTGATGGGACCTGGGTTCCTTCGCTAAAGCTATAGCCCCGTTGTTGTCGCAATACAGAGGTATTGGGTCAACAATGGACGGAACCACCTGAAGTTCTTTCAAGAACTTCCTCATCCAGACAGCTTCTTTTGCGGCATCAGATGCAGCGATGTATTCCGCTTCCATAGTCGAGTCAGCAACGGTTTCCTGTTTGGAGCTCTTCCAACACACCGCCCCTCCATTGAGGGTAAAGACAAAACCCGACATGGACTTGGAATCATCCTTGTCACTCTGGAAGCTGGAGTCAGCAAAGGCCTCAATCTGCAGGTCTTTTCCGCCATACACCAAGAACATCTCCTTAGTCCTTCTCAGGTACTTGAGAATGTTCTTTACTGCTATCCAGTGTTTCTCCCCAGGGTTTGACTGATACCTGCTTACCACACTCAGTGCATAAGCCACATCCGGTCTGGTACACAACATCGCATACATTATAGAGCCTACCGCAGAAGCGTAGGGTATAATAGACATGCGATCCCTCTCCAAATCAGTCTTGGGAGACATCTCTTTGGAGAGGGTGATCCCGTGACAAGCCGGTAGATTACCGCGCTTGGAATCTTCCATACTGAATCTCTTCAGTATGGTGTCGATGTACCTGGACTGCGAGAGTCCTAATATCCTCTTGGATCTGTCACGGTAGATCCGGATACCCAGAATGTAGGAGGCATCACCCAGGTCTTTCATGGAGAACCTGTGTGACAAGAACCCCTTGACAGATTGTAGCATAGGAATGTCATTTCCTATTAAGAGAATGTCATCCACGTATAAAACGAGGAATACTACAGTTCTCGCTACAAATCTACAATAGATGCATGGTTCATCTGGATTTTTGATAAAGCCAAATTCTTTGACCGTCTCATCAAAACAGATGTTCCAACTCCGCGATGCCTGCTTGAGTCCATAAATGGACTTGAGCAACTTGCACACCTTTCCGCTGCTCCCACCCTGATTGAAACCCTCTGGCTGGTCCATATAGACACACTCCTCTAAATGACCATTTAGAAAAGCTGTCTTTACGTCCATCTGCCAAATCTCATAATCGTGGAAAGCAGCGATGGCAAGAAGGATCCGAATGGATTTCAGCATAGCTACTGAAGAAAAGGTTTCGTCATAGTCCAAACCAGGTCGCTGACGAAAACCCTTTGCTACCAGTCTAGCTTTATAGGTCTCAACCTGTCCATCTACACCAATCTTCCTTTTGAAGATCCACTTGCATCCTACGGGTTTTACCCCGTCTGGAGCAATGTCCAACGTCCATACTTTGTTGGTGTACATGGACTCCATCTCGGTCCGCATTGCATCCAGCCATTTTACCGAGTCGACGCTCTGAATGGCTTGCTGGAAGCTAGTAGGCTCATCACAATCTATGATGCAGTCTTCTCTATCCCCGTCAATGAGAAAACCGTAGTATCTCTCGGGCGGATGAGACTGCCTACTACTCCTGCGGAGCGGCGTAGGAATGTCCTATTCTTTTGAACCTTCTGGTTCCACTAAACTTTCAGTAATAGTTTGTGGTTCTGGAATTTCTTCCAGTTCTATTGCGCTCCCACTTATTTCCTTTTCTAAAAACTGATGTTCCAGAAAGTGGGCATTGCGAGAAACAAGGACTTTTTGTTCCTCTGCGTAATAGAAAAGATACCCCCTGGAGTTCTTTGGGTATCCCACAAACTTGCACAGTACTGAGCGTGCCTCGAGCTTGTCCATATGCTGCTTTTTGACATAAGCTGGACATCCCCAAATCTTCAAGTATTGAAGATAGGGTTTCTTCCCACTCCATAACTCATATGGTGTGGTAGGCACAGTCTTAGTGGGAACACGGTTCAAAAGATATGCAGCTGTTTCTAGCGCATATCCCCAGAATGATCGCGGTAACTCAGCGTTACTCATCATGGACCGTACCATATCCAATAGGGTTCGGTTCCGTCTCTCCGATACACCGTTATGTTGCGGAGTGTATGGAGGAGTAAGCTGAGAGAGAATTCCATTCTCTTTTAAGTAATTCAGGAATTCGGCACTTAAGTATTCTCCTCCTCGATCCGATCTTAGGATCTTGATACTTTTGCCTGTTTGTTTTTCTACTTCATTCTTATATTCCTGGAACTTATCAAAAGCTTCGGATTTATGCTTCATTAAGAAGACATGTCCGAATCTTGAGAAATCATCCGTAAAAGTTATGAAGTAAGAAAAACCGCTTCGCGCATGTGTAGACATTGGACCGCACACGTCGCTGTGTACGAGTCCCAAGAGCTCGCTCGCTCTTTCTCCGTGTCTAGAAAACGGAGCCTTTGTCATCTTTCCTTTGAGACAGGATTGACAAGTTGCGTACGATTGATATTCGAACGGATCTAAATATCCTTCAGTATGTAACTTAGTCAATCTTCTCTCATTGATGTGACCCAGTCTACAATGCCATAAGAAAGTTTTATTAATTTCTGGAGACTTTCTTTTGTGTGTATTCTGGATATTGAAAACCTGTGGTTGGTTTAAAACGTATATACCGTTGTTCAATGTACCTGACCCAATCAACACTTGATTAAGGTGAATGTTTACTACATTACTTACAAATGCAAATTCATAACCCTCTTTAGATAATAAAGATACAGAAATGATATTACAGGTTGCATTTGGTACATAATAACAACTACGCAAAACCAAAAAGTGTCCATCTGATAATCCCAGGTGATAGTCCCCCACGGCCTCAGCATCCATGCTAGCACCGTTCGCAACTCTGAGGGTCATGTCACCTGCCTTCAAAACTCTACGCTTTCTCAACGCCTGCAAAGAATTACAGATATGAGATCCTGATCCGGTATCCAATACCCAGGATGTAGAGTTTATTGATAGACAGTTTTCAATAACATACACACCTGAAGCTGAAGCTGCAACTCGCTTCAAATCCTGTGTTCTGGCTTTCCAAGCCTTGCAATCTTGTTTCCAGTGACCACTTTTGTGACAATAGAAGCATTCTTCCTTCCCCACCAGCTTCCCCGCTACCTTTGTTGCTTTACCCTTTCCCTTCGTATCCACTTTACCGACACCGCCTCTTGGTTTGGCGGGGGCTTTCTTCTTCTTGCCCTTGGCTTTCGCCCTGGACCTAGAAGAGGAAGATCCTCCTACAAACAAAGTGGATGTCTCCCTACCCTTCTGTAGGGTGCCCTCAGCAGTCCTCAACATGTTCAGAAGTTCGGCAAGTTCAACCTCCTTTCCTTGCATGTTGAAGTTAAGAATGAACTGGGCGTAAGTGGAAGAAGGGACTGGAGAATCAAATCGGTATAGAGTTCATTCTCCAACGTGGTCCCAAGGTCCGCGAGCTCCTCTATGTAGCCGATCATCTTAAGCACGTGGTCCGCTACCGATGATCCGACGGCCAACCTTGCCGAAAAGAGCTTCTTCGACACTTCGTATCTTGCAATACGAGACTGCTCTCCATACAGTTCTTTTGTATGGAGAAATATGGACTCTAGGTCCATATTCTCGTGCCTCCTCTGATGGTCGTTGTCCATCGAGGCTAGTACGAGGCATTTGGCCCCCGCGCAATCTATCTCCCATGTCTTACGGATTTCTACATCCGCGATGCTGGAGGTGGGACCTGGGACGGGGGGAGCTTTGGTGGTAAGTATATACCCCAGCTTGTCATAAGTGATAGCCATCTTGACATTCCTGAGCCAATCTTTGTAGTTTGGCCCTGTCAATATGTTTTTATCTAATAGTAACTTAAGTCTGGTCATCTTGAATGGTCGCTGCAATTAGGAGAGAGAAAAGAAACACTTTAGCATGATGCTCTTGCAAGTTTAGAGTGGTTTTTAGTTTGTCTAAACTGGATGGCTCCCACTGTCTCTCGAATCCCTTCTCAAACCGTAAAGAAAAGGATTAGCCAGGATCATTCTCACCGTACAATACTTGCTTAACCGTTCAGCCAGGCCAGTGTCGGTACTTCGAGGGAGGTTTTCCAACGCTTTCGCGAAGTTCCTTAATTAAGTAACCCTTTTCCCCTGTGGGCGTAGCCCCGCTAACACCTTTCTAGGCACCTACTAGGTTTATAGCATTGATCGTTAAGTGAGAGTTTTCCCGAGGAGTAGCATATACTCACAGTAGGATCGGGATCCAAATATCATCGCGTGATAAAACCGAAGGAATCCTACCAGAATCATCACACTCCAAATGGTATGCAACGCTAGCAAGTTTCAGTACTTATGAAACTCCCGATGTAGATTTTTGCCCCATGCTCTTATGACCTTGGCGTGAGGTCAAAATGTCATAAGTCACATGTCAAGTTCTTCCCATCATTATCCTGGTTAATTTGAACCCACCCGTACCTACCCTTGACGTAGGCCAAAACGGCAGTACGACTGTCTCAAATCAACGCATTCTATCTATGCAACGGATAAATATCCGGCAGCTACCAATCACTATGCCTTGGCGTGAGGTCAAAATACATAGCTTGAATACTACCGAATATTTAACCGAAATGATGGAGGGCTACGGATGGTTTTGGCGAAACCGTGAACGTAGTGAACTTGATATAATCGATGGAACAAGATAGCTTTTAAAAGGAGTGGTTCAAGCTCCGCGTTTAAAAGTTTTAGTTTTGAAAAGAACCGAGTGGTTTTCAAAGTGTTCCAATCGACTTTTACTTGGTTTATTTCTTGCATTAGTTCTTTTAATGCGTCCCATCATTTAATCCTACCATTGCAGAAAACAACCAAAATATGACGTACGCTTATGCCATTCGCATTCGCCACGGGGCCCCGTCATCACCCGTTAGGTTACTTAACTAACGACAGAGCGGGGGCTGGGCTAGCGCGGCTGTAAAACATAAGCAACGCCTAAATAGTTATTATATATAAATATATAGCAATGATAGACATTACAGATCACAGATGAATACATTGGATATACTAGGAATCCGCAATGCGTTCGAGCCTGCAACGCAAAGCGGATTACACGGTCGCGGTGAATAGCCAATACCCCACCCAAGACCCCTACGGGTGCGGCAAACTACCCGCCAAGCACCCGAAGCGAAGCAACCTCCCTCACCACCGTGAGTAGGCCACTCGGCGCTTCGAGATACCCGGTAGTTTGTGCACCCCCTCCATGGGTCTATCCTAGGAGCAAAAACAGTAAAAAGAATTATACAATGACGGCTACAACCCCGACCCGGTTGTGCGGCCATACAAAGAATATTATTACATCAATTTACATGTTACAAATGAATGAAAGAAAAACAACGCTCATCTCACATCCACCCCGGCCATTCACCCACGACAATCCAATCCATTCATATCCACAAACCAATAACAATCACAGATCATGTATAACCCCGACTAATCGTCTTATAGCGATTAGCCGACGTTCAATACATGCAAGCATTACAGATATAACCGATATAGTTAAAGTGCAGTGAAGTTCGGAAAAATACGGAATTATAGGACCCCAAAAGGAAATTTCTTTTCTGGAAAATCTGGGTACATATAATATATCCTAAAAATCCCAAAACCAACAACAACACACACTGCACGAAAAACGATGCGCCGATAACGACAAACCGCGGCGCTTCCGCCGCACATGCCTACCTCGTGCGGCGGAAGGGCGGCGGTTTGAGGGAATTAGGGTATCGTTTTTCTTGGGTGTATTCACAAAACCCTGAGACGATTTTACAAGTATAAAGTTTTTCATTTTGAGCAGAAAAAATTTTAACAGAAACTTGGATTTTGAAAAAGTTTGGTTTTGTGATTTTTCCGGTTCCGAACTTCGTTACACTTAACTACTTAACTAGTTTAGGTTTAGTTAGGCTCTGATACCACTGTAAGTCCACGTTGCCCACCCCGGTGCTTACGGGGAGGCGGAAAACATAATAAAAAACGGATTTTTAATGACTTAGGCAACATGGACCTTGCTTGTGAGGATCTTTGCTAAACGAAAACTAGCTAAAGTAAACTAACAACTAACTAAGTTGTAGAAAGGTTACACCTTGAGCTCGAACTCCTTCTCTCCTTGCTCGTCGGAATGGTAGAAAGGCCTCACCTTGCTTGTCTTCTTCCGTCAAAGAAGGATCCACCCGAAAGCCTCGACCTTTAGCTTCAACTCCAAGCTTGGAGTAACTAGAGTGCAAGAAATGCTAAGACTTGAACCCTAGAAGTGAGTAGAGAAGATCAAGTGAAGGTTTTTCTCAAGCTTTTTTGTTTCTCAACACATGAGAGGGAGAGAGCTTGAGGGAGAGGATGAGCAAGAGAGAGAAAAGATATGATAGAATGAATTATTAGTGAGCCATTCTCACTAATATGTGTGGATAATTTTAATTAGATAATTAGCTTGAAAATTGTCATGATAAATCATGACATGACCATTATCATTTCAATTTTGCAAAGATCAAAGAGCATCTTCCAAATGAAATGATTATGGTCAAGTTGTCAACATGGTCAACAAGTCAATGAAGTCAAATTGTCAACAACAACCATGCACAATAATTAAGCTAATTATCAATTAACAATAATCCACACAAAATCAATAGGGTTAATAAAATGACAAAAGCCATTAACCCTAAACAAGGTCCTCTCCCCCAATCTCAAGCAACTGTGCATACGCACCCGCATTCGTGATCCGAGGAACATGAATACCCTGAGAAAAACCAATCTCAAATTATATACTAGGATCCGGCTTAAACCAAAGCCCGCTAGTATAAACTGTCCGGACAGCAAACGTGCACAAGTGCGCGGATGCGAACGAACCCTGTCGCAAAACCATGCGACCTCTGCTCGTTTTGCCTAAAGGCGAATAGCTCTCTATGTGGGACTCTAAAGACTCGACACTACGCTGGCAGTGGGTTTAACCACAGACCGCAAGCGGCACTAGCTGTACGTAACGGTCCCCAGGTAGATGTCGATAAGAAGACTGACGAGGTGAACCCCATCTGCACTCCTACTGAGCCTGTATGTGACAGTCTCCGTACAGTCCGGTCTGTTCGTCTGATACATCGCATGGCGGGCCTAGGGGGGCGGTGAACGTCAGTCCCCTAATAGCGGTACAAGTCGTGTCGGAGTGTAGCCCAGAACACCCTGAGATAACACTGGAAACCTACCAGTATATCTCGCTTGCCCTGGCCAGGGACTACTCGTGTAATGGCTCTCCTGGACACAGCGCGATGTCAACCCCCAATACCGGGAGAGACGAATCCTGTCTAACCGTCACTGCCTCCAAGTGCTTCGGGACTGCACCCAAAAACTACCTGTTTGCACAGCTCCTTTGAGCCGTGGTAGGGTAGTAATCAAAGTGCAGTGGGAACACACTCGAGGCGAAGTGACAGTGTCAAGTCAGCGGACTAAGCTGTACTCATGTCACCTGGGAACTGATAACTGACGATAGGTATATTACCAACCAATAGTTCCCGACGAGTCCTGTCCAGTGTACTCGTAACCTAACGAGCACCCGCATACTATCCCAAGTACGACGTACTAACGGCTGTGGGACAGACCGTCTCCCACACTGGGATGAGAAGCGCATACGCTAGTCTACTCCGGAGTATCGATGCCCTGTCTCGATAGTCCAACGACCAGGGACCTGTATAAGGATGTGCTTATAGATTACCCAGCTCCCACGAGTGTGAGCGCCATCACAACGCTGGTAATCAAGAAAAGATCCTAAGGGCTCTACTAATATGTATACCAGCAATATGCTAAAAGAAACACATGCACATATTAAAGCAGAGACAAACCAAGTAGCATACTACCATTTCGAGCAAGATTGTATATACAACTGTGAATATCCCAAGCTTCCATTAAGTAATATACAAACTAGTATGATACAGTAATGGCCTCTAGGGCATATACACTAACAAGTGGAGGTGTACACAGATCATAAAAGTTTGAAGTATGTTTTCACTCAGAAAGAACTGAACATGAGGCAGCGCCGATGGCTAGAGTTGATGGCAGATTATGACTTGGACCTTCAGTATCACCCGGGAAAGGTTAATGTTGTACCAGATGCGCTCAGTCGCAAGCCAGCGGTCATGATGTTGACCGATCAGAGGAGCATTATTGAGGACTTCCGGAGACTTGAACTTGAAGTCGTGACGCCGAACGCACTCAGTCAACTTTGGCAACTACAGGTGCAATCTTCCCCGGTGGATTGCATCAAGGTTGCACAAGCGGATGATCCCCGATTGCAAAAGTTCAGAGAGCAAGTGGAAGCTGGACTGAGAACGGATTTGATTATACATGAAGATGGCTCTCTGAGATTCGGTAGCAGACTCTGCGTACCTAAGGGAGATGTTCGAGAAGAAGTTTTGGCTGAAGCACATAGTTCAGCTTATTCTGTGCATCCAGGAGGTACAAAAATGTATCAGGACCTAAAGCAGTACTTTTGGTGGAATGGAATGAAGCAGGAAATTGTGAGGTTCGTATCCAGGTGCTTGGTATGTCAGCAGGTGAAGGCGGAACATCAGAGGACAGCAGGATTGTTACAACCACTGCCGATACCAGAATGGAAGTGGGAGCACATTACTATGGATTTCGTGACGGCCTTACCACGAAGCCCTAGGGGCAATAACGCCATTTGGGTTATCGTCAATTGCCTCACGAAAGCTGCACACTTCCTACCTTTCCGAGTGGGACAGTCGACAGAATCACTGGCAGAAAGATATATGCAGGAGATTGTACGACTTCACGGTATTCCAGTCAGCATTGTGTCAGACCGAGACACCAGATTTTTGTCACTTTTGGAAGAGCCTACAGGAGAGTTTGGGAACCCGCCTTAAATTCAGCACAGCTTATCATCCACAGACGGATGAACAATCTGAGCGTACGATTCAGATGCTCGAGGATATGTTGAGAGCCTGTATGTTGGACTTTCAGGGTTCCTGGGAGGACCATCTGCATCTAATCGAGTTCTCTTACAACAATAGTTATCAGGCTAGTATTCAGAGGGCTCCTTTTGAAGCACTATACGGGCGGAAGTGTCGATCCCCAGTATGTTGGGTTGATGTGGGAGAACGAAGATTACTGGGCCCTGAACTCATTGTTCAGACAGTCGACAAGGTCCAAATGATCAGACAGCGTATCAAGGCGGCTCAGGATCGACAGAAGAGTTGAGCAGATACCAGCAGGAGGGCACTAGAATTCGATGTCGAAGATCACGTATTCTTGAAGATTTCCCCTACTCGTGGAGTTATCAGGTTCGGAGGTCGGGGAAAGCTTAGTCCCCATTTTATCGGACCTTTTGAGGTGTTAGAGCGAGTAGGAGAGGTGGCCTATCGACTTGCCTTGCCTCCATCGCTAGCTGGTGTGCACAATACCTTCTACGTGTCACAGTTGCGGCGTTATGTTCGAGATGAGAGCCATGTCCTGGACCATTCGGAGCTAGTTTTAGGTACCGATTTATCGTACGAGGAACAGCCTACTACCATCCTCGACCGCAGAGAGAAAGTGCTGAAGAATAAGACCATTCCTTTAGTCCGAGTGTCTTGGGGCGGTCGTTCCCCAGGAGAATCCACCTGGGAGCGGGAGGAAGAAATCCGTAATCGTTATCCACATCTCTTTGTTTAGTACATTGTCTCCTTGTATCCTTGTTAAATTTCGAGGACAAAATTTTTGTTAGGGGGGTATGATGTAAATCCCCGTTTCCATTTTAATAAAAGTTTCCTATTTTCTAAAATTCCAGTGATTTCCTTTTTTTTTCCCTTCGTATTTTAATTGGTTGTTAAGCTTAATATTTAAACCTTATTTTTCCAACTCTATTGATATCATAGTCCAAACCCTAAAAGCTAAATTAAATTAATACCAAAACTAAAACAAGCAAAACATTTTAAATTTAAACTCCAACCTTACTTTAAACCATTATTTAAAACCCGAAGCCCACTCACCATTTTTTTCTAAAAAAACCCTTAATCAATTCCCCAGCCCGCTGCCCTACTCAGCCCACACACACTTTTATTTAATAAATTCCTTAATAAATTTAACCCTCAGCCCGTTTCTTTTTTCCCTCAGCCCACTCTAGATTTTAAATAAATCCTTTAATTTTTCCCCGTCCTGTTTAATCTCAGCCCACGAATTTGTTTTAAAAGGAATTATTTTTTATAAACGAGCCCGGCCCACTCCTCCAGCCCGCTGTTCAACACCCGACCCGACCGCTACTGTTCTTCTCCTTTCCCCCAACGGTAACTTTCCCCCATTTCCCGCTCGCGAACGCCTCCTCCGCCGCAGCTCGCGCCCACGCCCACGCCCGTTATTGCGACGTTACACCCGCGACATCAACCCTCGTTCTCTTCCTCACACCCCCATCTTTCTCTTCTCAGCCATTTCAAATTTTTCCCCACTCCTCTCCACTCACGAGAACTCACCGAGCCCATTATCCCTCACTCCACCGCCGGCGATCACCATCTCTTCGACAACCCCTCGGCAACCCTCGCTCACTCCTCCTCCACCAACCTTCTCCCTCTAAGACTCCACACTTCATCAACCCGACCCTGCACACCAACTCCCCTGCACACAGACCCATTACAACCGAGCTCAGCCACCTTGCACCCCTCGACGCCGGCGAACTCCTCACCACATCGCCGACCACCCTACGACCTCCTCGCCATCAGCATCAACACCCACACACACCCACTAAACCTACACAACCAAGCTCACTATCCCTCTCTCTTTCAAGTCCCAACTACCAAGCTTACAAGCTCACTGTTGATATCCGCCGGAGCACCGTCGTCAACCCCAGCAAGTCCCAGGCCAACCACAGAGCACCACCTCCGCTTCCAGCAAGCACTTGACAACTCCGACTCAAATTCCGCATCGCGAGCCAAGCTCGCGCAAATCGTTTTACGGCGTACATCACGCGTTCGTGACGCCACTGCTGCCGTGCGACCCCGAGACGTTTCCAGGCAAGTGTTTACTTGCTACATGCTAATATAATTGTGGTACAACCCTAAATCATATAGTTTACGAATTTACCGATTCCCGATATATTATGCAACATATGTGTTCGATGCTAGACCCCAATGAAAATACCTTTTTAAATTGACGGAAACTGATGTTTTCTGTTGGCCCATATGATGAAGAATAATGTGTATGAATCTTGCTGGAAAATACGATTGTTAGTGACTAAAATTGACACCCCTAAATATGCCGTTAAAACTAGAATTTTTCTCGTTTCTGAAAATGAATAAAATCACTGTAAATTATATACATATTTGAATGATACGTTCAAGGGCTTAAATCGAAGCCAACTTGGCGAACTTTAACCCTATGTAAACTTTTAATGATTTCTGTTCTGTAACTGCGATGATATTTAGATCGGAGTGCGACTCTGGACTGCAGTGCAGAGCGACTTTGTTTATTGTGTACTGTCCCAAAATGTGTGTCACTGTGTTTCCTGAACTCGTATGTTATGGAACTCTGCATTAGATTAAATATAATTCTGTTAGCTAAACAAAAAAAGTGGTTCCAATCCGTTTCATTGCCGTTTACTATTTTAAACTGTAAATAAAAGGGCAGAACGTATAAGTGTCCAGAACAGATTCAGAAGTGACATACTGATATTAAACTGTGTATAACTTTCAACGTACAGACGCGATTGAGGATCTGTCTATTGCGTTGAATACTCTATTGAAAACCCTAGATTTTATTCAACTGGAGCATCGCTAAAATCTGAACTCAACTGGGTGCAATTCGTGTCGCGAAACGGACGTTCAGTTCTGAAACTGAATTTCCAGGCGCGAACACTTAAAATGAAACAGCTGTATCTTGAAAACCGAAATCCCGATTGAACTGAAACAAATTTTGATGAATTTCTGACTGAATGTTCTATTTATCTTACTTGCCTCATTTTGTTGAATTCTAAACGGATGAATTTATCCAATTTATGTAAGTTAATGACATGCTTGTTGATTCTTATCATACTTAGCTTATTGATAGCATACATACATATGCCATATACTTAGTGTTAGTGCGTGTTATAGTCAGTGGACATTGCATTATCATGCGTGGTTGATGTTGGTTTAGGAGTGACGAGGATACCAATGGGAAGTGAATATTCGTGACAGTGATTGATACAGTGAGCAGTGATAAAACCGTACCATTGGTATACTTGTACACGACTGAATCAAGATCACAAATAGTGTAAACCTGGGAATAAAGGGGAAATCGAAGTGGAAAGAGAATCGTATTTAGCGGGACTGTGTTTTAGAGGATGATCATTCGAGCAGTGATATATATATTAGGTAGGATCTAGCGATCCGGCTGACAGGCTTATGTCCCGAGCATGTGGGCCGTTATCTCGGGTATGTACGAGACTCCTGTTAAACATGATCCTCCTTCCACTATGAGATTTCAAACATGACCTAGAGACCGATAGGGACACATAACATATTCTGCATCATATAGTGACATAGTGATTACTTGCATTGTTTTTACACCAGTATTACCTCATTTACCCGTTTCATGTTATTATAATAATATTGTTATTGTGTCGCTCTGACGACCTGAGTATGCATGCTCAGATTCCGCGGGAGGACCAGCACAGGAGACGGATCTACCCTTCGAGTTCACGGAGATATAGTCTGGTGTACTTCCTATCTTTACTGCTTTCCATAAAGTGATCGTGAGATTGAACTTGATTAGTAATTGTTCTTGTTATCTGTAATTTGTGAACAATGGAATTTTAATATAATAAATTAGTGATGTGATTTCTTTAATACTGTGCTTTATTTACTGATTACCATGTAATGCTAGAAGCCGAAGTGTGACTATGGCGGGATGATTCCTTGACCGTAGGAGCATGGCTGGCCTAGTCATCCCTCATTTTCCGTATTTTGGTAAGCAGGGCGTAACATCAGCGATCCAGATATATTCTAAGGCTGTATCACCTGATCTGGGAGATAATAAATCGCCGGGAGATCGAGGTCAGGAGAGTAGACACGAATGACAATACGGGGAATCCACTAATAAAGGCCCTCCCCCAGACACAGTTCGAGAGACTTTTTAGGGTGTTGGGTATGCGATACTCCAACAACTGGCCTTAGTGCAAGTGGAAGCTTGTTAGGAATATGTATGCCTTAGAGGCCATTATTGTATGATATAGTGGATGCTTGGACATATATATAGAGGACTTTCTTGCTCGACATGATAGTATGCTATCTGGTTGCTCTTTCTCTTAACATGTACACTAGTATTATTATACTGTCTCTCTAATACATGTTGATAAAGCCCTTAGGATGTTAGCTTGACTACCAGGACTATGATGCAGATCATACTAGTATGGATTGTGTAGTCCGCAAGCACATCCTTTAACAATTCCTAGTCGAGGGAGTAACGAGCCAGGGCATCGATATTCCAGAGTAGACTATACGTTTCTTGACCCTGTATGGGGCGATGGTTGATCCCACATCCATTGGTGTTTGACTTGAAATTTTGTATACAAGTGCTCATTAGAGAATGGGTGCACCGAATAGGACTCGTCGAGAACTCCTAAATGGTACCATACCTATCGTCAGATAGTAATTCTCTGGTGACACTTGTACAGGTTAGTCTGTAGACCTGAGACCGTCATAGTGTCATGTGTGATTCCCACTGTACTTTGATTTCCTCCTTACCACGGCTCAAATGAGTCGTGCAAACAAGTGGTTTTTGGGTACAGTCCTAAGTGACATGGATGTAGTGAGCGATAGGAGGGTTTCGTCTATCCCGGTATTAGGAGTTGAAGTTACGCTATGCTCGATTGGCTATAACAGCAAGTCCCTAGCCAGGGCTGATGAGATTTACTGATAAGTGTTATCAGTAGTTTCTCGAAAGGTTATAGGCCACACATCGGTATGACTTATCGAGTTATTGGGGCCTGACAATTCCACCCTCTAGACTCGATATGCGACACATCAGAAGAAGAGACTGGACTGTCCGGTAAGTGTTTCTTATAGGCTCTACGGGAGTTTGGACAAGTTTGCTTGTTGATCTTTTATTCGTTCAATATCTGGATAGCCGTTACGTCTGGCTAGTACCGCTGACGGCTTGTAGGTCTCTGATATGATCATTACCTACTGCTGGCATATTTACGAGTCTTTAGAGTCCCATATAGAGGTTTCCTAGCTCAAGCAAGACGAAGTAGGGCACGTATGGAGATATGTGTGGGAGCTTAATTAAATACGAGAATATGATACCGTATTCTAATCAAGCGTTATTTAATATCAGCCGGGTTATATATGATATACCGAATTATTGAATCAAGCGTTGATTCAATGATTTGATTTATATATATATTTGATATTAGCTGGGTTATATATGATATAATCGGATTATTGAATCAAGTGTTGATTTAATAATTTGATATATATGTTAGTGTTATATGCCCTAGAGGCCATTATTGTATAGTACTGGCTTGTATATTACATTTTGGAAGCTTGGGATATATACACGGGTTTATAACAGTCTTGCTCGACATATTAGTATGTTACTTGGTTTATATCTATCATAATATGTGTATATGTTTCATTTAGCATATCGCGAATACATATTGATAGAGCCCTTAGGATCTTGCTTGACTACCAGCGTTGTGATGGCAGTCACACTAGTGGGGGCTGGCTAGTCTACAAGCATATCCTTTTTCAGGTCCCTAGTCATAGGATTATCGAGACAGGGCATCGATACTCCGGAGTAGACTAGTGGATACTCTTCTCGTCCTAGCAGGGGAGATGGTCTGTACCACAGCCATTAGTATGTTGTACTGGAGATAGTATACAGGTGCTCGTTGGGATACGAGTACACCAGACAGGACTCGTCAGGAACTGTTGGTTGGTACTATACCTATCGTCAGGTAACATTTCCCAGGTGACATGAGTACAGCATAGTCCATAGACTTGACACTGCTGTTTCGCCTCAAGTGTGTTCCCACTATTCTTAGATTTCTACCCTACCACGGGTCTATTGAATCTTGCAAACAGGTAGCGGTTGGGTGCAGTCCCAAAGCGCTTGGAGGCAGTGGCGGTTAGATAAGATTCGTCTCTCCCGGTATTGGGGATTGATGTCGTGCTGTGTTCGGAACTCCATTACACAAGGTCCCTGGCCAGGGCAAGTGAGATTTGCTGGTAGGTGCTCCAGTAGTTTCTCAGGGTGTTTTGGATTGTACTTAGACACGACTTATACCGCTATTAGGGGTCTGACGCTTGCCGCCCCCTAGGCCCGATATGCGACGTTCTTAGACGAACAGACCGGACTGTACGGAGATTGTCACATCAGGCTCAGTAGAAGTTCGAATGGGTTTCCTCATCGACCTTCTTATCGATATCTACATGGGGACCGTTACGTACAGCTAGTACCGCTTGCTGCCTGTGGTTAAACCCACTGCCAGCGTAGTGTCAAGTCTTTAGAGTCCCTCACAGAGGGTTTCCCTGCTTTGGGTGAAACGATATAGAGGTCGTATGGTTTTACGACAGGGTTCGGACATATACGTGTACTTGTGCACATATGATATTCGGACAGATTATACTAGTGGGCTTTGGTTTAAACCATATTCTAGTATTAGATTATTGCATTTGATATAGTCTCAGTATATCCATGTTTTTCATAAATACGGATGGGAGGGGCATTCTCATAATTTGTCGGGAAGTTTTTAGAAGGAGATGACTCATTTAGGGATTTTTCTTTTGATTTAATCTTTAATGAGGTGGAGGAGATGAGGTTTAATTATCATTAAATGAACCATGACTCATGAGATGATTCATCTTATGAATTAAATGAAGCATGGTTGATATTTATTCTAGATATTTTAGTGAGATATTTTCATGCTTCATAATATTCAAATTGAGTCAAGATTCATTTGATAATCACAAACACTTTCTCTTTCCTCAAGCTCTCTCTTCTTCATCTTAACCCTAATCTGTTGGGTTTGCATAGCACCTTGTGAAGGTTTGGCAAGCACCAATCATGCTACTTTAAAAATTTTGGGGTGCTAAACAAACCCTAACCAAGATCTTAACTAGAGAATTAGGGTTAACTTGCATGTAAACAACTTTACATTTAAGAAAGAGGGATTACAAACTTTGTAGTCCGTTCCTTCGCTTCATAAGCTCCAAGTAGTAGTTCCTTCGCCGCGATCCATGAAATCCTGGACTCTAGAGGCTCCACAAGTCGAATGATCCATGCTTTCTTGAAGTCTTTCTTTTCGAAGATGATCTACCTTGAAGAATCTCAAACTCAAGCTCTCACTTCTCTAATGAAGTATTAGTGAAGTGAACACCCTAATCTAAGTGGCTAGAATAGATGAGGATGATGAAGTAGGAATTTTGCTCTCTTTTTTTTTCAATTTCTCACTTTAAAACATCACAACTCAAAAAGCTAGAAAGCTTTTTCAAGAAAGAAGAAGAAGAAAGCTTTTGTGATGAATAATGAATTGTTGTGGTTACAATTGCAACCATGAGTTAAGAATGAAGGCTTTAACTCATGTAGAGAATAAACTATGGTTAAGGGTTTGGGTTGGGTTAACAAATATCTACACAAAATATCAAACTAGATGACAAAAGTCAAAAGCTTCATGAAGCTTCATGAAAGCTCATCCAAAAGCTAACCCAAATCCAAACCCTAACTTGGTTTAAAGTCAAAATCTTTGCTGCATTTGTAACCCTAACTTTTTACAATATTATATATCACATTTACAATATATAATGCAACAAAAGAAAATAATACAATTAACATATATCGCATATATATCAATGTATTATCCGGTGAGAAAATGAATCAATAAAGCGAGCTTATATTAGTTAACGTAATGTAATATATCACATATATTATTATACATTAAATTATCGAATCAACACTTGATCCGATAACCCGGCTATATTACATATAACCGGCTAATATAACAAGTACCATTTCATTGAATCAACACTTGATTCGATGACCCGGCTATATCACATATACCCGGTCGATATCACATATCGCGAGAATATAATACGGTATCTCATATTGTATTAGTCTCGGTCCCACACATATCGCATATGTGCCCCTACTCCGTTTTGCCTGAGCCAGGAAACCTCTGTGTGGGACTCTAAAGAATCGTCAATATGCCGGCAGTAGGTGATGATCATATCAAACACCCACAAGCTGCAAGCGGTCAGCTAAACGTAACAGCCAGCGACCCGTGTATTGAACAATCAAAAGATCAACAAGCAAGCCTATACATTCTCCTATGAATCCAATCAGTAACACTACCATACAGTCTGGTCTCTTCGTCTGATATGTCGCATATCCAGTCTAGGGGTGGTAAATGTTAGACCCCAGTAACCGATAAGTCATGTCTATGTAAGGCTCATAACGGGTCGAGAAACTACTGATAACTCTTACCAGTAAATCTCCATGTCGGCCCTGGCCAGGGACTTCCAGTTATAGCCAATCGAACACAGCGCAACATCAACTCCCAATACCGGGAGAGACGAAACCCCTCCTATCGCTCATTACCTCTATGTGATTCGGGACTGTACCCAAAAGCCACCGTTTTGCACGCCCTCTTGGACGTGGTAAGGTGGAAATCAAAGCACGGTGGGAATCACACAAAACTCTAGGACGATCTCGGGTCTACAGACTGACCTGTACCAGTGTCACTGGAGAACTGCTATCTGACGATAGGTAAAATACCATCCAAGAGTTCTCGGCGAGTCCGTTCAGTGTACCCAGTCTCCACTGAGCACCCGTACACCATCTTTGATGTCCAACACCAGTGGATATGGGATCATCCATCGCCCATCATATGGGTCAAGATGTGTGTATGCTAGTCTACTCTGGAGTATCGATGCCCTGTCTCGATACACCCTCGACTAGGAACAGTTATAGAATGTACTCATGGACTACCATGGCCCCACTAGTATGATCTCATCATAGTCCTAGCAGTCGAGTACAAATCCTAAAGGCTTTATCAACATGTGAGAGCAAGACAGTAAACTAATACAAGTCAACATGTTTAGACAAAGTGAAACCAGACAGCATACTATCATGTCGAGCAAGAAAGTTCTTACTATATATATCCAAGCATCCACTATAATATACATCATATGTACAACAATGGCCTCTAGGGCATATATACAACTAAAAATCTCCCACTTGCACTAAAGCCAGCTGTTGTAGTATCTCATACCCAACATCGTGAAGAGCCTCTCAAATTGAATCTGGGGAATGGCCTTCGTGAGTGGATCCACAGTGTTGTCCTTCTTGTCAACTCTCCTGACCTCGATCTCGCGGCGATCAACTATCTCCCGGATCAGGTGATACCGCCTCAGAATATGTCTGGACTTCTGATGGGACCTGGGTTCCTTGGCTAAAGCCACAGCTCCATTGTTATCACAATACAGAGGTATTGGATGCTCAATGGACGGAACCACACCAAGTTCAGTGATGAACTTCTTTATCCAGACAGCCTCTTTGGCAGCATCGTTGGTAGCGATATATTCAGCCTCCATCGTCAAGTCTGCCACGGTTTCCTGTTTGGAACTCTTCCAACAAACCGCCCCTCCATTTAGGGTAAAGACAAATCCCGAGTGCGACTTAGAGTCGTCCTTATCACATTGGAAGCTCGAATCGGTAAAGTACTCCACCTGGAGTTCTCTGTTACCATACACCAAGAATTCTCAAGTACTTGAGAATGTTCTTCACAGCTGTCCAGTGATTCTCTCCAGGATCTGCTTGATACCTACTCACTACACTTAGTGAGTATGCTACATCGGGTCTAGTACATAGCATCGCGTACATGATAGAGCCCACTACCGAAGCATAGGGTATCCCTTGCATGCGAGCTCTTTCCAAATCAGTCTTGGGAGACATCTCTTTGGAGAGAGTGGGTCTAGAGATTGAGGGTAAGTTCCCACGCTTGGATTCTTCCATACTAAACCTCTTTAGTATGGTGTCAATGTACCTAGATTGGGACAATCCCAGTATCCGTCTAGATCTATCTCTATAGATCTTAATCCTTAAAATGCAAGGAGCATCACCTAGATCTTTCATTGAGAATCTATGTGATAAGAAGAGCTTGACCGAGTGCAGCATAGGAACATCGTTTCCTATCAACAGTATGTCATTCACGTACAATACGAGGAAGACAGCCTTACTCTCTACAACCTTCTTGTATATACAAAGTTCATCTATGTTTTTGATGAAGTCAAACTCTTTGACTACCACATCAAAACATATGTTCCAACTCCGCGATGCCTGGTTTAACCCATAGATGGATTTAAGCAGCTTGCACACCTTTCTGCTGCTCCCACTGTCTACGAAGCCCTCTGGCTGAGTCATGTACACGCACTCTTCCAAATCATCATTCAGAAAGGCGGTCTTAACATCCATTTGCCAGATTTCGTAGTCATTGTATGCATCAATGGCAAGTAAGATCCGGATGGACTTAAGCATAGCCACTTGAGAAAAGGTTTCATCATAATCCACACCTGGTCATTAACGAAAACCCTTTGCAACAAGTCTAGCTTTGAAAGTCTCAACTTTTCCATCTACACCAAGTTTCTTCTTAAAGATCCATTTGCTCCCAATGGGTTTTACCCCTTCAGGAGCAACTTTCAAAGTCCATACTTTGTTGTTGTACATGGATTCCATCTCCGATCGCATTGCATCCAGCCATTTCACAGAGTCCCCACTCGTGATGTCCTGCTCAAAGCTAGTCGGGTCATCATCTTCCATGATGCAATCCTCGCTCCCACCATCAATGAGAAAACCGTAGTATCTCTCAGGTGGATGAGGAACCATACTAGATCGGCGGAGCGGCTGAGGATCGTCGGGAACTACTGAATCTTCTGGTTCCACTAAATCTTCAGTTGCAGTTTGTGTTGTTGGAACTTCTTCCAGCTCTACCTCTTTGCCACTAATTTCTTTTACAAGAAATTCCTTTTCTAAATAGGTGGCATGTTGAGCATCCTCAGCGTGGTAGAAAAATATCCTTGAGAATTCTTTGAATATCCCACAAACTTGTAAAGAACTGATCGTGCCTCGAGCTTGTCCGGATTTTGCCTTTTGACATAGGCCGGACAACCCCATATCTTAACTCGTTTAAAATATAGTCTCTTCCCACTCCATATCTTATATGGTGTGGTGGGTACAGATTTAGATGGAACTAGATTCAATAGGTATATGGTCGTCTCAAGCGCATAACCCCAAAAGGAAATAGGCAACTCAGCAGTGCCCATCATAGAGCGCACCATATATAATAGGGTGCGATTCCTCTGCTCCAATACACCGTTGTGCTGTGGTGTATAAGGAGGAGTAAGCTGAGAGAGAATCCCATTCTCTTTTAGATAGTTCAGGAACTCATTACTCAAGTATTCTCCTCCTCGATCAGATCGAAGCGTCTTAATACTTTTACCCATTTGGTTGTCGACTTCGTGTTTATATTTTTTAAATTTCTCAAAAGTTTCAGAACTGTGTTTCAACAGGAACACATGTCCGTATCTTGAGAGATCGTCAGTGAATGTAATGAAGTACGAGGAACCATTCCTGGTATGTGTAGACATGGGACCGCATACATCACTATGTATCGGTCCTAAGAGTCCCGTAACTCTTTCTCCGTGTCCACTAAATGGAGTTTTGGTCATTTTGTCTTTGAGACATGAATGGAAAGTTTCATAAGATGATAATTCGAACGTATTTAAATAACCATCTTTATGTAAGTTAGCAAGTCGTGTCGCATTGATATGACCAAGTCTACAATTCCACAAGAAGGATTCGTTCATTTCTGAACTTTTCCTCTTGTGTGTGTTCTGTATATTAAGAACTGTGTTTTGATTTAGAATATATATGTCATTATTTAACGAGTCTGATCCAATCAACTTTTGATTCAGGAAGATGTTCATAACATTATCCTGTACTACAAAATTATATCCTTCTTTATTTAATAAAGAAACTGATGTAATGTTGCATATCATGCTCGATATGTAATAGCATTCGTTCAGAATCAATGTATTACCACTTGGTAATACAAGGTGATATTCGCCAACTGCTTTGGCTGCAACATTTGCACCATTCCCTACTCTTACGGAATGATCACCCATTCCCAGTTCTCTACCTTTCCTTAGCCCATGCAATATTGCATATGTGGGATCCTGATCCGGTATCTAATGCCCAGACGTAGAGTGAACTGAGAAACAGTTCTCGGTAACTAATACATCCGAAGAAGATGCATCAACATGTTTATTCTTCGTTTGGGCGGCGTGTGAATTCTGGTATTCCCCTATTTCCTGTTCATTCTTATAACAATTATAAGAAAGAACAGAACCAACATTCCCCTGCTCAGTATAACAAGCAGGTTCGGTCAATACATCCATATTATTATCTTGATTAAGGCCTGACATGGTCGCTACCTGGAGAGAGAGAGAAGAAAAACACTTTAGCGTGCGCTCTTGCAGGATTAGATTGTTTATCATCTTATCTAATCAGGATTAGATTGATATTGATGAACCTAATAGCTTCCAGCAAGCCATTCAGAGCAGCAACTCGGTAAGATGGCTGGATGCAATACGGACTGAGATGGAGTCCATGTACACCAATAAAGTATGGACTTTGGACTTTGCTCCAGATGGGGTAAAACCCATAAGATGCAAATGGATCTTCAGAAAGAAGATTGGTGTAGATGGACAGGTTGAAACCTATAAGGCTAGACTTGTTGCAAAGGGTTTTCGTCAAAGGCCTGGTTTGGACTATGACGAAAGCTTTTCTCCAGTAGCTATGCTCAAATCTATTTGGATCCTTCTTGCCATTGCTGCCTTCCACGATTATGAGATCTGGCAGATGGACATAAAGAAGGCTTTTCGAAATGGAAATTTGGAAGAGTGCATCTATATGGATTATCCAGAAGGTTTCATTCAGAGTGGGAGCAGCGGGAAAGTGTGCAAGTTGCTTAAGTCCATTTATGGACTAAAGCAGGCATCGCGGAGTTGAAACATCTGTTTTGATGAAACAGTTAAAGAATATGATTTTATCAAAAATCCAGATGATCCATGTATTTATAGTAAGATTATACCACGAACTGTCGTATTCCTCGTCTTGTACGTGGATGACATTCTCTTGATAGTAAATGATATTCCTAAACTACAATCTGTCAAAGGATTCTTGTCACACAAGTTCTCCATGAAAGACCTGGATGATGTCTCTTACATTCTGGGGATCCAGATCTATCGTGATAGATCTAAGAGGATGTTGGGACTTTCGCAGTCCAGGTACATCAACACTATACTGAAAAGATTCAGTATGGAAGATTCAAAGGGCAGCAATTTACCGGCTTGTCACGGAATCACCCTATCCAAAGAGATGTCTCCCAAGACTGATTTGGAAAGGGATCGCATGTCGATTACACCCTACGCTTCTGCAGTAGGCTCTATAATGTATGCGATGTTGTGTACCAGACCAGATGTAGCTTACGCACTAAGCGTGGCAAGCCGGTATCATTCAAACCCAGGGAAGAAGACTGGATAGTAGTAAAGAACATTCTCAAGTACCTGAGAAGCACTAAGGATATGTTCTTGGTTTACGCCGGAAAAGACCTCCAGATCGAGGCTTTTGCTGACTCCAGCTTCTAGAGTGACATGGATGACTCCATATCCATGTCACGTTATGTCTTTACCCTCAATGGAGGGGCAGTGTGCTGGAAGAGTTCCAAGCAGGACACCATTGCTGACTCGACGATGGAAGTAGAGTATATCACAGCTTTTGATGCCGCAAAAGAAGCAGTCTTGATAAGGAAGGTCTTAACAGAACTTCTGGTGGTTCCATCCATTGTTGATCCAATACCTCTATATTGTGACAACAAAGGGGCTATAGCTTTAGCGAAGGGACCCAGGTCCCATCAAAAGTCCAGACACATCTTGAGGCGGTATCACCTGATCATGGAGATCATAGATCGCCGGGAGATTGAGGTCCGGAGAGTTTCTACATAGGAGAACACTGCAGATTCATTCACAAAGGCCATACCTCAGATGCAGTTCGAGAGGCTATTCGAGATGATAGGTTTGCGATACGCCAGCACATGGCCTTGGTGCAAGTGGGAGATTGTTAGTGTTATATGCCCTAGAGGCTATTATTGTATAGTACTAGCTTGTATATTACATTTTGGAAGCTTGGGATATATACACGGGTTTATAACAGTCGTGCTCGACATAGTAGCATGCTACTTGGTTTATATCTATCTTAATATGTGTATATATTTCTTTTAGCATATCGTGAATACATATTGATAGAGCCCTTAGGATCTTTCTTGACTACCAGTGTTGTGATGGCAGTCACACTAGTGGGGGCTGGCTAGTCTACAAGCACATCCTTTTTCAGGTCCCTAGTCATAGGATTATCGAGACAGGGCATCGATGCTCCGGAGTAGACTAGTGTATACGCTTCTCGTCCCAGCAGGGGAGATAGTCTGTCCCACAGCCATTAGTACGTTGTACTGGAGATAGTATGCAGGTGCTCGTTGGGTTACGAGTACACCGGACAGGACTCGTCGGGAACTGTTGGCTGGTACTATACCTATCGTCAGGTAACAGTTCCCAGGTGACATGAGTACAGCATAGTCCGTAAACTTGACACTGCTGCTTCGCCTCAAGTGTGTTCCCACTGTTCTTAGATTGCTACCCTACCACGGCTCTATTGAGTCGAGCAGACAGGTAGCGGTTGGGTGCAGTCCCGAAGAGCTTGGAGGCAGTGGCGGTTAGATAGGATTCGTCTCTCCCGGTATTGGGGGTTGATGTCGCGCTGTGTTCGGAACTCGATTACGCAAGGTCCCTGGATAGGGAAAGCAGATTTGCTGGTAGGTGCTCCAGTAGTTTCTCAGGTTGTTTTGGATTTTACTCCGACACGACTTATACCGCTATTAGGGGTCTGATGCTTGCCGCCCCGTAGGCCCGATATGCGACGTTCTTAGACGAACAGATCGGACTGTACGGAGATTGTCACACCAGGCTCAGTAGGAGTTCGGATCGGTTTCCTTATCGACCTTCTTATCGACATCTACCTGGGGACCCCACCTCGCAAAAAAAATATACCACTTCCCTCCTTTCCTACCTTTTCACTCTTCCAAACATTGTAGCGGTTGGGTGCAGTCCCGAAGAGCTTGGAGGCAGTGGCGGTTAGATAGGATTCGTCTCTCCCGGTATTGGGGGTTGATGTCGCGCTGTGTTCGGAACACCATTACGCAAGGTCCCTGGATAGGGCAAGTAGATTTTCTGGTAGGTGCTCTAGTAGTTTCTCAGGGTGTTTTGGATTTTACTCCGACACGACTTGTACCGCTATTAGGGGTCTGATGCTTGCGGCCCCATAGGCTCGATATGCGACGTTCTTAGACGAACAGATCGGACTGTACAGAGATTGTCACACCAGGCTCAGTAGGAGTTCGGATGGGTTTGCTTATCGACCTTCTTATCGACATCTACCTGGGGACCCCACCTCGCAAAAAAAATATACCACTTCCCTCCTTTCCTACCTTTTCACTCTTCCAAACATGGGTGCCCCACCTCGCAAAACTCTTGCCGAACATTGGTACCCACAACCAGACATAACTTCCTACGGTTCTTGCTTTGGCCGAACTTCGAACGATCCCTCCATGCCAAAAATCTCTTTGAAAGATAAAATAGACAGGTCTAGGACAAACAATTGGACTCAGCAATCCACTTCGTATCAACCATTTCAAACATTCACCCTTTCTCATATTGATACCCCTTTTGAGTGTCCAGTTGTAACCCCAAAACCCATGTCTCTTGCTGAACGTATTGAACAATCTCGTAACCAATCTTTCACTCCTTTCACCACTGCGAATTCTTTGGATCAACAATTCCATTCACCTTCTTATCCAAATGTTTATCCTACTCATGTCCAACCATTCAATTCCTACCAGTCCTACCTGACTTTTGCACCTTCCCTGGACATTGCTTCTACACGGCCATTTGGGAGTTTCCAGTATCCAAACAACGTTGAATCTTTTATTGAAACTCCTTCACAACTCATGTCTAGTCTAGAATAGTCGTTGGAAGACTTTAGGGTAGAGTCATGCCAACAGATGATAGATTTGAATGCGTCTATGGCCGCCCTCATACAACCTAGTGACCTGGTAGCTAGTTTCCAACTAGCTCCAAATTTCCAATGTATGATGAGGCGGTTGGATAGATTGAGAATTTGAGTGGAAAGAGTAAGCTGTGCACCCTTCCATATCAAAACTACCCATTCCCAATTGAATCCCACAACTCCGGTTTTGAATGTCTATCAAGTGTCCCTAATGATTCACCAGTTGAAGATAGAACGTTTAATAAGTTGTGCGACTTTGTAGTGTTTGATTTACCCGATTGTTAAGGGTCCCTTTCAAGTGAAACCACACCCAACCCTTTTGACCTCTACACCTCCACTCTAGAACCTGAATTGATTAATATCCATTCTTTTGATGAGGTGTCTGAGAAAATTGATTTTCACTTGATTGAGAATATTGGCGCTGGGAATATTTTGGATGATGAACCCGCTGATTTGGATGAGTTTTTCCCTCCAAATCATCATCCCGAGTCCTTAATTGTTTTTCCCGAACCCCATATGCATCTAGATATTGATGATAAATGCATGGATAAGACAATCTTTGAGGAGAATTTTGAGGATAGTATTGAGGATGAACCAGTTTTAATTAATGAGTCGGATTTTCCAATTCATCCTATTCCTTTCATTGACTGTGTACACTCTCCTGAACCTTTAACCAATAACCTTCCTCAATCACTCCCCTCCATCCTTTCCATTGTTCCAACCTTACAAGAAACCGTATCACTTTCATTTCCACTGTCTGGTTTACCAAGTTCGGCGTACCCATGTTTTCTCACGAATCTTGAGGGATTTGACTCTATGTCTCAACGGGTTAATAGATTAGCACAATCGCTTTTTACACGTCGGTCATTACAAATTGTGCTAATTTATTCACTCCATTTTCACCCTCAAATTCGTATTCCACTTCTTTCTCTCTTCCACTATTCTTCTACTCCACCGAGACCGGACGCCGCTTCTATCCCCACACGGTCTCGCGTGTTTCTCATTTCTTTTTCTACACTCCATTCTTTCACCAACCACACCATTGTAACAATAAATTTTTTGAATGGATGGTGCTAACCTTTGACCTGTGTAAGGCCTTGTACAGCTTGATACTGTGTTTTTCTCCCCTAACTCTGAACTTTAACGCTTAAACAGTGGAAACATTGTTTCACTTAAGTTTGGGGGGAACCTTTTTTGTATAAATATTTTGTTTTCTTTTTCTATTAATAATAATAATAATAATAATAATAATAATAATGAATAAACAAACAGTGGAGCGCCGACAATTTTGACCCTCTTGGTGTAGTCTGACGATGATGGCACTGTCAAGTTTAAGTTTGGGGGTGTGCTCGGTAGGCTTTCTTCCTTCGCAATCATTTATATATTTTTTCATTTGCATACTTATTTTAAAACCCATAAAAATCAAAATTTGAAAAAAATTGAAAATTTCAATTTTGGCCATATTTGACTCAAGTTCAACATGACGGTTGAATAGTTAGGAAAAACTAGATCTTAAAATTAATAAATTAAAAACCTTAAAAATAACCTTTCTTAAAGTTTAACTGTAGAAAATATACGCCCTTGCAGTTTATTTAGAAATAAGCAAATTTTGTGTTCAGTTCTTGGGCTAAGTCGAAATAAGGGAAGAATATTAAAAGCTTATTTGAAGTATAAGTCTGAAAAATAATTCTGAACCTTAAGTTCAAGTTCTGAAAATATATCCCCTACTATACGCACTTAAACACATCTTGAAACTTGGGATAGTAGAGGATACCTTGAAATGCTCTTGTCTAAAATGCTTAGTATGAAGAAAAATAAAATAAAAGTTTGGGAGTCGCTGCTAAGTGGTGAATAAAGAGATAAAAAAAACACTGGTTTTGTAAGTACTTAAGGCAACATAAATAAAAAAATATAGAGAGGGTGCTTTATCACCTAATGCCTTAGACCGACTGGTTTGGGAGTCACTGCTAAGCCTTAGGTGTTGCAAGAAGAGGAATTACGCCTAAATGCGCAAGCACATTTTGTAATCGGTCGTTTAGTACCTCAAGAAATATTAACGGTCGCATGAAGGATGTGTGAGCAATTTCATCTAGAATTCACCAACTAAAAAGTATTTTGGAAGATGGACAAGAGTATGATAGCTTGAATTGAATTTCCAAGTGTAGGGGTGATAATTACACATACGTAGGGGTATATGATTGGAGTTTGGAGGAGAGATAGGAATAAAAGATAGGGCTTATATCTTCAGTAGAGATGATAAAAATTCCTGAGTTAAGACCGCGCTTTAGAAGGAAAACTTAGGAGATGCTGAAAGCTTTATAAGATGGCAAAACGTCTATAATCTTAAGTTAAATGAAAAGGAAGTGTGAAGAATAAAGGGTGATGATTTCTAAGTTGAAGATAATAGAACTTCTTGCTAGAATACTGAATTGAAGAATTAGAGTCAACGGCCAAATTGATCATATTTTGTGGGTAGTATCCGCTGAAAACCCTCAGGAGACAACACTCCTCCTACTAGGGACACCTAGAGGTTTAACGGCTTGTTGCATGAGCTCAGTGCAATTGGTTCCCTGCAGAAGTGAGGTTAGGACTTTTTGAGAATAAAATTGGTTTTGCTCGGGACGAGCAAAAGATAAGTTTGGGGGTATTTGTTCATATCAGATTTTTGCATTTTTATACCTCTCATTCTTAATCACATTGCATATAGGTAGGTACATTTGATCCGTGTTTGCTGAATAATTTCAGGTTACAGGTTCTCAGCTCTTTACAGTGAAATTCATGAAAAGTCGCAACAAATGCGGGACTACGACCAACAACAGTTGAATACTGATCTCCGCTATCCATCCGTGTGATGCAGCATACCAGTTCAAAAGACAAAATGGAAAATCGTTGGTCACTTCAATGCACAAAGCACAAGGGCAGCACAAGATCTAAGACTTCAACGCGGAGCTCAAGGCAAAAGTCCACATCATTTTGCATTGCTGAAAATCTGGAAGAAAACTGAAAAGATTCTGAGAAAACAAGTGTACAAAACATAAGAGAACGACAACATAGAGAAGCCCTGAAAAGATGGTCCCCCAATTCCACCAAATGGACGCGGAACCGCGGACAAATAGGCACTTCTGCCGCGGTTCCGTGGCCGCGTCTGAACAGTGTCGGTGGCAGTTTGGATGCGTTGACTCGGCTCTCTTGGGGTAGTTTTGTGATCTCGTGTTTAGCTCAGAATGTATACCTAGGGTTTCAGAATGTATGCCTATAAATAGCAGAGCTAAAAGCCAAAATAAAATGTGTCTTTCTTAGGGTGCCTTTCTTAGGATGCTTTTCTTTATTAGGTTTTAAGATTAAATTTCTGTAGTTTTTCTTTCTCCATTAAAATTATAATGAGCTTTTGAGTGGTGATCAATAAAGAAAATAAAAAAGTAAGTTCTTTTATTTATCTTGCATATCCATTTATTTATCTGCAATTTTTTGTTAATCTAGTTGCTTATTTTTATTTTTGTTTTTCTTTTGTTTTCTCTTCTTCTATTTTCTTTATCATTAAACAACGATGATGCTTGAGTAAGATCCTTGCCAAGGTGAGGTCTCGAATAGCTAGTTGTAATTTTCCTTAACCTAATTTCTTTCTACCTATTTTATTTGTTTTTATCTTTTTAATGGGTGAGTAATTTCTCACTTGTTAGGGTAGGAGAAGGAAAGTTTGAGCAAGGAAATCTCTCTCACTCTTTTCTTTGCCCAACATCTTAAATTCGGACTCGCGTTAATTGAACCGCAATCCGCTCACTACGGCACCCTATCCTACATGATAGCGTGATTCTCTAGTTAGACCGGTTGTGGTTGAATTAACCGGAGGTTAGGACTAAGAGCCAAGAACGGACGGACAAGGACTAAAAGGAAGAAACTAAGCATGGAAAGCCTAGCTTATACTTGCAAGTTCCTTCCTAGTCGTGCTAATCCCCTTTGTTGCCGATTACCTTAACACCGATATTAATAAGGGCATTGAGAAAAAGTGAGGAATTCCTAAAACTCAAACTAACCTAATCCTAACCGTAGCAAGCTTTTTATCATATTTTATCTCATTAGTAGAACTTAAAACAAATCTCAAAATATTTGGATTTAACTCGTTAAAGCATAAAGAAAAATATTTCATCTCCGTGTGAATCGACCCGTACTCAACCGGCTAGCTACCAAGCGAAACCGTCTTGATTGTGGTAATTAAAAATACGCAAAAACGTAACAATCACGGCCGGTGGTTAATCCCACTGCCAGCATAATGTCGATTCTTTAGAGTCCTACACAGAGGTTTTTCCTGCTTCGGGCGAAACGACATAGAGGTCGTATGGTTTTACGACAGGGTTCGGACATTTACGTGTGCTTGTGCACATATGATATTCGGACAGATTATACTAGTGGGCTTTGGTTTAAGCCAGATCCTAGTATTAGATTATTGGATTTGATATAGTCTCAGTATATTCGTGTTTTTTGTAAATACGGATGGGAGGGGCATTCTCGTAATTTTTCGGGAAGCTTCTAGAAGGAGATTACTCATTTAGGGTTTTTTCTTTTGATTTAATGAGGTGGAGGAGATGAGGTTTAATTATCATTAAATGAACCATGACTCATGAGATGATTCATCTTATGAATTAAATGAAGCATTGTTGATATTTATTCTAGATATTTTAGTATGATATTTTCATGCTTCATAATATTCAAATTGAGTCAAGATTCATTTGATAATCAAAAACACTTTCTCTCTCCTCAAGCTCTCTCTTCATCATCTAACCCTAATCCTCTCATGAGTTGAGAACCCTAGGGTTAACAAGACTATTAATTCCTTAATCACTCTCTATATTCTCTAGGTCACTTGGATTAGCACTCTAAGTCACTTAGTTACCTCAAGTTAGAGGTGCAAGCTTGTAGTGGGCACTCTCGGGTAGATCTTCTTTGATTTGAGGAGGCCGACGAGGAGGAGAACAACAAGGACGAGGAGGAGAACAACAAGAACAAGAAGGACTAGTATATTGAGGTATAATCATCTTTCATAGTAGTTATAACTCCTTTTTAGTTTGTTAGTTAGGGTTTAGCAAAGATCCTTTTGCATAGTCGATATTACCTTGAACGAAAATGATCGTTTTACCTATTCCGCCTCCCCGCATCATGTGGGGTGTGTAACGTCGACTTACAGTATATATACATATAAACTAATATTAAATATTAGACAGTTATATATGATATAACCGGATTATTGAATCAAATTTTGATTTAATGATTATATATATATATGATATTAGCCGGGTTATATATGATATAACCAGATTATTGAATCAAGTGTTGATTTAATAATTTGATACAAATTTATATATTTGATATATGTATATATATTAACTAATATTAAGCTCACTTATAATTTTCTTCTCTTTATATATATATATATATATATATATATATATATATATATATATATATATATATATATTTGTATCATGGTTGATGATACATAGAATTAGGATGTGTGAGAATCACATTAGAGATAAGATGAGAAGATAATGACTTGGATATATGAATTAAAGAAAAGGAGAATGAGTCATTTCTTTTGGTGCTTGGAGAAACATTGAGAAACCATAACTCATCTTCCATTCTTGTTTTATTCATATAGTTTTTTATCATTATCTTCATCTCATCTTTGCTCAAGGTCCACTCTCTCACTTCCAAGTTTATCTTCTTCATCTCATTTCTAAATTTTTCTAGGTTGAAAAAAAAGAAAAAGAAAGAAATATTTTTAGTGAGCAAAATCCCTACTTCATCAATCTACACTACTCTAGCAAATTAGTATAGCTTGTTCTCTTCACTAATACCTTGATTAGTGAAGTGTGAGCTTGAGTGTGAGAAACTTCAAGGTGAATCATTTTCGACGACGAAGAGTTCGAGCAAGCTTGTTCCATCCTTTAAGTGGAGTCAAAGAAGAGTTCTAGGGACTACTACTTGGAGCATTTGAAGTGAAGGACTAGACTACAAAGGTTATAGTTTCTCTTCACATAGTTTAGAACCTAGTTTGCTAACTTTGAAACCCTAATTCTCTATATTTTAAAATTGCATACTTAATTCTCATAGAACCCTAGTAGAGGTGCTAAGACATACTTTCAGAAGATGTGATGCCCGTAACTCCATCTCCTCCGTCTCGAGGAGAAACTCCACTTCGTTGCTTGCTATGCACTAATAAAGGTGAGTGGAATATGAAAGTGTGTCTTAGCACCTTTACTAGGTTTCCACATACATCAAGTATGCAATTTAAAAAAATCTAGAGGTCTAAGCTACACTAACCTAGAATCGAACTAGAGAATTAGGGTTTGTAAGCACATAAAAAAGCTTTACACTAAGTGAATAGAGAATACAACCTTTGTAGATCGGTCCTTCACTTCTAAATCTCTAAGTAGTAGTCCTTTAACTCCAAGTAGTGGTCCCTAGAACTCTTTTCAGGCTCCACTTGGTGAAAGGAACAAGCTTGCTTCGTCGTCTTCGGGGCCAAAGATGATCAACCTTGAAGTTTCTCTAACTCAAGTTATCTTTTCACTAATAAAGAATTAGTAAAGTAAACAACATAATCTTATGGGCTAGATGAGAGTAGGTTGATGAAGTAGAAATTTTGCTCACTTCAGAAATGACTTTCTCTTTTTCTTTATTCAACTCAAGAAAACCTAGAGAGGAAGAAGATGAACTAGGGTGAAGAAAAAAATCTCAAGTGATAGAATGAGAGTTAACTATGAGCTAAAGATACTGGTTGGGTTATAAAATATCTAGAGTAAAACAAAATTGATGAGATGAGTCATGGATTCTACATGCTTCCACAAGTATCTAAGTCATGTTCATTTCCACCTCATTTTAATTTTACTCTAAATAAATAATTACTATAATAATCTTTAGCCTTGGTGTGAGTCTTATACACTCAAGTTCTATGTATCATCCACCATGACACAATATATAAATACAAATATTAATATATATCACATATATATTAAATGTATTTCAAAAAGAAGAAAATCTTTAGTGAGCATTAATATTAATTAATATATAAATATATCAAATATAAATATATATCAAATTATTAAATCAACACTTGATTCAATAACCCAGTCATATCATATATAATCGACTAATATCATTTATATGTATATCATATTATCAAATCAACATTTGATTCAATAACCCAGTCATATCACATATAACCGACAAATATTCAATACTACATTAAATCAACACTTGATTCAATAATCTGGTCATATCATATATAACCAGCCAATATCAAATATATATATATATATATATATATACATATAACATGTCAATGAATCAACACTTGATTCAACAATCTGGTTATATCACATATAACCTAACAGATATAAAATATCGCGAGATTCGAATACGGTATCACATACTCGTATTTAATTAAGCATCTGCACATATCATCATATGTGCGAGCTAGGAAACCTCTGTGTAGGACTCTAAAGACAGCAGCAGGTAATGATCACATCAGTCACCCACAAGACGTCAGCGGTACTAGCTGGACGTGATGGCTACCCAGGTATTGAGTGAATAGAAGATCAACAGGCAAACTTGTCCAAACTCCCGCAAAGCCTATAAGCAACACTTACCGTACAGTCTGGTCTCTTCGTCTGATATGTCGCATATCAAGTCTATTGGTGGAATCGTCAGACCCTAGTAACTTGATAAGTCATGCCGATGTATGTCCTATAACGGTTCAAAAACTACTGATAACACTTATCAGTAAATCTCATCAGCCCTGCCCAGGGACTTGCAGTTATAGCCAATCGAGTATAGCACAACATCAACTCCCTATACCAGGAAAGACGAAACCCTTCCAATCGCTCATTACCTCCATGTGACTCGGGACTGTACTCAAAATCCACCTGTTTACATGACTCCTTTGAGCCGTGGTAGGGAGGAAATCAAAGCATAGTGGGAACCACACAAGACTCTATGACGATCTCGGGTTTACAGACTAACATGTACAAGTGTTACCAGAGAAATGCTATCTGAAGATAGGTATGGTACCAACTAGGAGTTCTCGGCGAGTCTTGTTCGGTGTACCCATTCTCTAATGATCACCTGTGTACAAAATTTGAAGTCAAACACCAATAGATGTGAGATCAACCATCGCCCCATACAGGATCAAGAAACATACACATTAGTCTACTCTGGAATATCGATGCCCTGTCTCGTTACTCCCTCGACTAGGAACTGTTAAAGAATGTGCTTGTGGACTACGCAAGCCACACTAGTATGATCTGCATCATAGTCCTGGTAGTCAAGCTAACATCCTAAGGGCTTTATCAACATGTATCAGAGAGACAGTATAATAATACTAGTGTACATGTTAAGATAAAGAGCAACCAGATAGCATACTATTATGTCGAGCAAGAAATTCCTCTATATATATGTCCAAGCATCCACTATATCATACAATAATGGCCTCTAAGGTATACATATTCCTAACAATCTTCCACTTGCAATAAGGACAGTTGTTGTAGTATCTCATACCCAATATCCCAAAAATTCTCTCAAATTGCGTCTGGGGGAGGGCCTTCGTGAGTGGATCCGCTGTGTTATTCTTGGTGTCAACTCTTCTGACCTCGATCTCCCAATGATCAACTATCTCCTGGAACAGGTGATACCGCCTAAAAATATGTCTGGATCGCTAATAAGACCGGGGTTTTTTGGCCAAAGCCACGGCTCCATTATTATCACAACACAAGGGTATTGGATCCTCAATGGATGGAACCACACCAAGTTCAACAATGAACTTCTTCATCCAGACAACCTCTTTGGCAGCATCGTTGGCAGCGATGTATTCAGCCTCCATCGTCGAGTCTGCCACGGTATCTTGCTTGGAACTCTTCCAACATAGCGCCCCTCCATTGAGGGTGAAGACAAAACCCGAAACCGACTTACTGTAGTCCTTATCACTCTGGAAGCTCGAATCGGTAAAGTGCTCCACCTGGAGTTCTCCATTACCATACACCAAGAACATCTCTTTAGTCCTTCTCAAGTACTTAAGAATGTTCTTCACAGCTGTCCAGTGCTTCTCCCCTAGATCTGATTGATACTTACTTACCACACTAGGTGCGTAAGCTACATCCGATCTCATACATAACATCGCATACATGATTGACCCAACTGCAGAAGTATAGGGTATCCCTTGCATGCGAGCCCTCTCCAAATCAGTCTTTGGAGACATCTCTTTGGAGAGAGTGATTCCTGAACAAGAGGGTAAATTACCACGCTTAGAATCTTCCATACTAAACCTCCTTAGTATAGTGTCTATGTACCTGGATTGGGACAATGCCAACATCCGTTTAAATCTATCTATATAGATCTCAATCCCCAGGATGTATGAGGCATCACCTAGATCCTTCATGGAGAACTTTTGTGATAAGAAGAGCTTGACCGAGTGGAGCATAGGAACATCATTTCCTATCAAAAGTATGTCATCCATGTACAATACGAGGAATACAAGCTTACTCTCTACAACCTTCTTGTATATACAAGGTTCATCTATGTTTTTTGATGAAGTCAAACTCTTTAAATGCCACATCAAAACAAATGTTCCAGCTCCGCGATGCCTGCTTTAATCCGTAGATTGATTAAAGTAACTTGCACACTTTTCCGCTGCTCCTACTGTCTACGAAGCCCTCTGGCTGTGTTATGTACATGCTCTCTTCTAAATCACCATTTAGAAAAGCGGTCTTGATGTCCATCTTCCGGATTTCGTAGTCATGGTATGCAGCAATGGCAAGTAGGATCCTGATGGACTTAAGCATAGCCACTGGAGAAAATGTTTCATCATAGTCGACACCAGGTCATTGACGAAAACCTTTTCCTACAAGTCTAGCTTTAAAGGTCTCATCCTTTCCATCTACACCAAATTTTTTCTTAAAGATCCACTTGCTCCCGATGGGTTTTATCCCTTCAAGAGCAACTTCCAAAGTCCATACATTGTTGGTGTACATGGATTCCATCTCAGATCGCATAGCATCCAGCCATTTCATAGAGTCTCCACTTATGATGGCCTGCTCGAAACTAGTTGGGTCATCACTTCCATAATGCAATCCTCGCTCCCACGGTCTATGAGAAAACCGTAGTATCTCTCAGGTGGATGAGGAACCCTACTAAATCTGTGGAGTGGCTGAGATTCGTCAGGGACTATCGAATCCTCTGGTTCTACCAAATCATCAGCTATAGTTTGTGTAGCTGGAACTTCTTTTGGTTCTACCTCATTGCCAATAATTTCTTTCAAATTAAATTCCTTTCCTAAAAAGGTGGCATGCTGAGCAACAAACACCTTTTGTTCCTCAGTATGGTAGAATAGATATCCATGTGAATTCTTTGGATATCTCACAAACTTGCAAAGAATTGATCGTGCCTCGAGTTTGTCCGGATTCTATTTTGTAATATAGGCCGAACAACCCCATATCTTAACTCGTTTAAGATATGGTCTTTTCCCATTCCATATCTCATATGGAGTGGTAGGCACGGATTTGGTCAGAACCCTATTCAGTAGGTATGCAGCAGTCTCAAGTCCATAAGCCCAAAAGGAAATAGGTAACTCGGCAACACACATCATAGAGCGCACCATATCTAATAGAGTGTGATTTCTTCGCTCCGAATCTCCATTGTGCTGTGGTGTATCCGGAGGAATAAGCTGAGAGAGAATCACATTCTCTTTTAAATAGTCTCTGAATTCCGTGCTCAAGTATTTTCCTCCTCGATCAGATCGAAGGACTTTAATACTTTTACCCGTCTGGTTCTCAACTTCGTACTTATATTCCTTGAATTTCTCAAAAGCTTCAGATTTTTATGTCAACAAGAACACATGTTCGAATCTTGAGAGATCAACGGTGAATGTAATAAAGTACGAGGAACCATTCCTGGCATATGTAGATATAGGACCGCGTATATCACTATGTATGAGTCCCAAGAGTTCAGTAGCTCTTTTTCCGTGTCCAGTAAACGGAGTTTTGGTCATCTTGCCTTTGAAACATGACTGGAAAGTTTCATAAGATGTAAATTCGAACGGATTCAAATATCCATCTTTGTGCAACATCGCTAGTCTTGTAGTATTGATATCACCAAGTCTATAATACCACAAGAAGGATTCGTTCATTTCTGAACTTTTTCTCTTGTGTGTGTTTTGTATGTTTAGAACTGTAGTTTGATTTAGAATGTATATACCGTTATACAACGTACCAAACCCAATCAACACTTGATTTAAGAAAATGTTCATAAATTTTTCTCTAGTACAAAGTTATATCCTTCTTTATCTAATAAAGAAATTGATATTATATTGCACATCATTTTTGGTACGAAATAACAGTCGTTCAGAATCAATGTATTATCGTTTGGTAATACAAGGTGATATTCACCAACTGCTTTGGCTGCAATAATTGTGTTAGTTATATGTATGCCCTAGAGGTCATTACTGTACATACGATGTATATTGTAATGGATGCTTGGACATATATAGGGAGGACTTTCTTGCTCGACATGATAGTATGCTATCTGGTTATACTTTATCTTAACATGTACTATGATTGTCTCTATGTTACATGTTGATAAAGCCCTTAGGATATGTACTCGACTACTGGGACTATGATGAGATCATACTAGTGGGGCCACGGTAGTCGACGGGTACATCCTATAACTGTTCCTAGTCGAGGGTGTATCGAGACAGGGCATCGATGCACTAGAGTAGACTAGCGTATACGCATCTTGACCCATATGATGGGCGATGGATGATCCCATATCAATCGGTGTTTGACATCAAGGATGGTGTACGGGTGCTCAGTAGAGACTGGGTATACTGGACGGACTCGCTGAGAACTCCCAGATGGTATTATACCTCACGTCAGATGGCAGTTCTCCTGTGACTATGGTACAGAGTAGTCTGTTGACCCGAGATTGTCATAGAGTCTTGTGTGATTCCTACTGTGCTTTGATTTCCATCATACCACGTCCAAGAGGGCGTGCAAAAAGGTGGCTTTTGGGTACAGTCCCGAATAACATGGAGGCAATGAGCGATAGGAGGGGATTCGTCTCTCCCGGTATAGGGAGTTGATGTTGCGCTGTGTTCGATTGGCTATAACTGGAAATCGCTGGCCAGGGTTGCTGAAATTTACTGGTAAGTGTTATCAGTAGTTTCTCAAACTGTTATAGACCTCATATCGACACGACTTATCAAGCTACTCGGGTCTGACGTTTACCACCCCTAGGCGAGATATGCAACATATCAGACGACGAGACCGGACTGTACGGGAGTGTTACTGATTGGATTCACAGGAGAATGTACAGGCTTACTTGTTGATCTTCTGAGTGCTCAATACCTGGGTAGCTGTTATGTTTAGCTGACCGCTTGCAGCTTGTGGGTATTTGATATGATCATCACCTACTGCCGGCGTATTGACGATTCTTTAGAGTCCTACACAAAGGTTTCTTGACTCAGGAAAAACGGAGTAGGAGCACATATATGATATGTGCGGGACCGAGGATAATGCGGTATGTGATACCATATTGGATTCTCGCGATATGAGATATCGGCCGGGTATATGTGATATAGCCGGGTCATCGTATTAGTCGGTTATATGCGATATAGCCGGATTGTCGGATTAAGTGTTGATTCGATAATTTAATGTATAATAATATATATGATATATTAAATTACATTAACTAATCTTAGCTCACTAAAAGATTCTTTTTCTCACTTGGGTAATACATTGATATATATGCGATATATGTTAATTGTATTATTTTATTTTGTTACAATAAATATTATATATGTGATATATAATATTGTAACATGATATGGTTATTAATGCAACATGTTTAGTGGAGATTAAACGAGGTTATGGTTTGATTTGGGTTAATCTCTTCTAGAATTTTCTAGAAGCTTTCATTTTTTGTTTTGGAAAAGATATTTTGCAAGATATTTCTTTAACTCAACCCAAACCCTAACCCTAGTTAATTCTCTACAATGGTTACTTGAACCATGGTTGCATTTCTAACCTTATTATAACTATCATTATTAATCACAAAGAGATTATGATATTCTTCTTCTTCTTCCTTCTTCTTTCTTTCATTGAAAAAGCTTTCTAGCTTTTTTCAAAGTGATGAAAATGAGTGAGAATAAGAAAATAAAAGAGAGCAAAAATCCTAGTTCATCATCCTCATCTACCCTTGCCATTTAGATGAGGGTGTTCACTTCGTTTAGTGAGTATTAGCTTGTGTTAATGAAACTTCAAGGTAGATCATCTATGTTATCGAAGATCGAAAGCAAGTTTGCATCATTCTTTTCGCGGAGCCTCTCGAGAGTTCGGAACACGATGATCGCAGTGAAGGGACTACAACACGGAGCTTAGGAAGTGAAGGACCAGATCTACAAAGGTTGTAATCCCTCTCACTTAGTGTTAAAGTGTTTAACATGTTAGTTTTCGCATAAACTCTAGTTTAAAGATCCGGCTTTGGGTTGTTCGGCACGGCTAAATTTTAAATCGGGCATGGTTGATATCTCGTAGACCCTTGTGCGTGTGCCTAGCATCCCTATAGTGGTATCAGAGCTAAGCTAGAGCTTTAGGCGAAGTCTGAGCGAAGTTTAAAGTCCGATCGAACCCGGAAACCCCGACACGAACCCTTCTCTGGACATTTTTCAAAAATGTGATTTTTTAATGAATTAAAAATACTCAGAAAAACAAGCAGAAAGAAATAAGAATTACTGTGAAGTACGGACCACTAATTCGTACATTCGGCCGCGGAACCGCCGCCAAACCCTTGGTTTGGCCGAGGTTTCGCAGCCAAAATTTTGAATTAGTCCCTGTAACTTCATATATTTATTCTTAGGTCCTTTCTTGTCATTTTTTTCTGGTAATATTTTAAGTCCACTCAAGTGTTGAGTTTTCTAGGGTTGTATTGGGGACTCGTTGATTCGATCGGATAATTTAACTTTGTTTAGCTTGTCCGGGTAATTTTTAGAACGTGTTAAAAAGTTCGGCCGGATATCAATAACTCACTTTTTCCCCTGCCGGAAAATTTCCAAGTGTTGGATTTTTCGGTAGTTTAAGAACGTTCTAAGTCATGCAAGTAACGCAGTGGACCCTCTAAAAGAACACAAACCTTAACTCGATTATGTGACCGTCTTGAACTGCCTCTAAACCTTAGGGTTTGGGGCAGTACGGCGTGCCACATGTGAGGCGTTGGCTTGACCCTTCTACGGCTGGACCATTGGTGCTGTGGCATGTGATGGATGTTTTTAAACTAATTTCAAGTGTTGAGAATAATCTAAGAAAACTTGGGTGTTTGATTATTCAATCGGAAAGTTTAACATTGTCTATTTATCTGGAATGTGATACAATATTTGGAATCCACAAGATAGTTATAAGATAACTAATATGAATGTTATAAATCTAGCAGTTTAGTCTCAGATGATCGGTTGCCACGGGATTTTGATGCGATCAAAAGTCCGTCGCAATCACGTAGCGTACGTGGATACTCTCCGGGTAAACTTAATAGACAGCCACGCCCCAAAGCCCCGACCAAGTGACTGTAGGAGAACCCCATCACCAAAAACATTCGTTTGGGTGCTCGCGGCAGCGGTGTTCCGCCTTAGTGCACTTCATCGACGGCATCCGGGGGTGCGGCCGTCTACTAAAGTTTGCGACGAGCATTCGATCAGGTTGTCGGGAATCTTGTTAAATTGTCCGACTAGATATTGAAAAGAGTTTTCAATAATGAGACTAAAATGCAGGGTTTATAATTGTTAGGCATGCGATGTCTAAGGAATTCATTTGGTTAGGCATGCGATGTCTAAGGAGGTTGTGGATTCCAACTGTTGTAGTTTTACACTTTCTTTTCTATGACCGTAAGCGTAGTATGTGGTGTATCGCCGGCTTCGTTGCTATACATCAACGACAATCGGGATACACATACTTGCTTACGTTGATGATATGAGATATTATGTGTTGCTGTGATATGTTATATTGGATCGTCGCGTTTTGAATAGCCGGGGGTTTTATGTGAGATGAGAGTTTTTCTTTTTCATTCATGTAAAATTCATTTGTATGTAATATTCTTCTATTGGGGCACTTCCGGGATGAGGATGATGTCACTATTGTATATTATTTACTTTTCCGCATTAGGTAGACCTAAGGCGGGGAGCACAAGTAACCGGGTTCTAAGGTCCAGTGAGAGACCATCTCGAGGAGTCGAGACCGGGTCTCCTAACCCTAGAATTGGCAGTGTTGCTTGCCGCTCTCGTAGGGGTCTAGGGATGTGGGTTTGGCTATTCATCGCGACCGTGGAATCCGTATTTTGTACAGGCTCGTATTGAAAACACGGACGTCCTAATATATCCAATATTTCATATATGTTTCTTCTGCTGCAGTGTTCTGTGATGAGATCATATTACTGCCTGAGATGAATGTTTATATTATATATATGAGATATATGTTATATTGCAGATTTCGTTTCAAATGTGATGCTTGTGAAGCATATTAAAATGGGACTTCATTAATGAGATTAATGAAACTAAAAGAAACCTAAAGTTGTTGTAGAAACTTGTTTAAAAACTTATAGCTCTAGTTCTTGCTTTGCATAGCGGTGTTCCTTATAGAACATCCAGCACCTTATTCGATAAGGAAAGAGCCGAGATCCCTTCACCAGGAGTGACCTCTTTAGTGAAACTAGCAGATGCTACAAACTCGGTTTGTCTTTTAATTGCTCCTGTAGTTCTTGCTTTGCATAGTGATATTTGTGCAATATCCTACACCTTATTCGATGAGGAAAGGGCCGACGATCCCTTCACCGGGAGTGACCCCTTTAGCAAAACTAGAAAAGCCTAAAAAGCACTCTATCTAAAATCACTCGATTCTACAACGATATCAAGTTCATTACGCAAAGGGTTTTCTTAAAAACCTGTCGTAGCCCTCCGTCATTTCAGATAAGTACTTCATAGTATTCGTGCTACGTTTGTTGGCTTTCGTCAAGGCGTAGTGTGTGGTAGCTATTTATGCTTATCTGTTTATGCATATGATGAAGATTGAGTTAGGGTAGTCGTGCGACTTTGTTGGTTTTCGTCAAGGGCCGTGAGGGTGGGTTTAATTCAATCGGGAAATGATGGGTTGGACTTGACTAGTAGCCTATGGTTTGTTGGCTTTCGTCAAGGTCATAGGATGCTAGGAGTAAAATATTATTGGGAATTTCAAGTGTTGAAATTTGCAATGAGATGGCATACCTTCTATGAGATAGTTGGATCCCGATACCAGCTGCGAGTAAGAGTTACTCCTGGGAGAGTTTTACACATTATAATTAGCCGATCAAGTAGGTGTCTAGAAAGGTGTTAACGGGGTTACGCCCCTGGGAAAACGAGGTTTACTTTAATTAGGTTCGTGCAAAAGCACGGGGGACCTCCCTCAAAGTATCGGCACTGGCCTGGATAAAAGATTGGCGAACTTGTAGCGCGTAATTAATCCTGGCTAGTCTTTCCTTTTAGGGTTTGAAGGAAGATTTGATTAAAACAGTGGGAGACATCCTGATTAGATATATTAGATAACCATTCTAATCTTGCAAGAGCATACGCTGAGTGTTTTCTTCTCTCTCTCTCCTGGTAGCGACCATATCACGCCTTAATCAAGATAATATAACGGATGAATTGACCGAACCCGCTTGTTATACTGAGCTGGGGAAGTTTAGTCCCGCTCCAACTTATAATTGTTATAAGACAGAGCAGGAAATTGGGGAATACCAGATTTCCCGTGCCGCCCAAATGAAGAAAGTGCATGCTGATGCATCTTCTTCGGGTGTGTTCATTACAGAGAACTGTTTCTCAGTATCCTTTACGTCCTCGGTATGAGATACCGAATCAGGATCCCGCATATATAATCTGTTACATGGGCTACAGAAAGGTAGAGAACTGAGAACGGATGATAAGTTTCATGAGACAGAAAACGGTGCAAGTGTTGCAGCCAAGTCTGTTGGTCACTATCACCCTGTATTACTAGAATACAATGATTCTGAACGAATCTTATTAGATACCGAACCTGAAATACAACATCATATCAGTCTCTTTATTAGTAAAGAAAGGATATAATTTTGTATTGTTGGATAATGTTTTGAACATTTCCTATATCAAGAGTTGATCGGTTCAGGCACGTTATCTAAAAGCATTGATGTTCTAAATCAAACTTCAGTTCTTAGTATACAGAATACACACGAGAGGAAGAGTTCAGAAATGAACGAATCCTTCTTAAGGCATTGTAGACTAGGTCATATCAATGCGACCCGACTAGCTAAGTTACATTTAGATGCATATTTAAATCTGTTTGAATTTACATCTTGTGAAACTTGCCGGTCATGTCACAAAGATAAGATGACCATAGCTCTGTTCATTGGAAACAGAGAAAGAGTTAGTGAACTCTTGGGATTGATACATGCTGATGTATGAAAGTCTCCAGTCTACACATGCCAAGACCGGTTCTTTGTACTTCATTACATTCTCTGATGATCTCTCAAGATTCAGACATATGTTCCTGTTGAAACACAAGTCCGAACCTTTGGAGGTATTCACAGAATGTAAGTTAGAAGTAGAGAACCAAAATACGGGTATAAGTATTATGTCCTTTGATGAGATCAAGGAGGAGAATACTTGAGCACGGAATTCCTGGACTATTCTAAAGGAGAATGAGATTCTCTCTCAGCATTACTCCTCCGTATACACCACAACACGTCGGTGTATCGGGGCGGAGCAATAGCACCCTATGTGATATGGTGTGCTCTATGATGAGTACTACTGAGTTTCCTATTTCCTTTTGAGAGTTATGCACTTGAGAAGCTGCATACCTATTGAATAGGGTTCAAATCAAATCAGTTTCCTACCACTTCATATGTGATATGGAATGGGAAGAGCCCATATCTTAAGTATGTTAAGATTTGGGGTTGTCCGGCTTATGTCTGGAAAGAAAAATCCGGACAAGCTCGAGGTAAAGTCAGATCTGTGGAAATTTGTTGGATATCCCAAGCATTCGCAAGGGAATATCTTCTACCAAACTGAGAAACAAAAGTGTTTTATTTCTCAACATGCCACCTTTGTGAAAGGGAATTTCTTGTGGAAAAATTAGTGGTCATGAGGTAGAACTGGAAAGAGTTCCAGCTATACAAACTACACAAGATAATTTGGTAGAACCGAAGGATTCAATAGTAACCAACGAACCTCAGCCTCTCCGCCGATCTAGTAGGGTTCCTCACCCACCTAAGAGATACTTCGGTTTCTCTATGACAGTGGGAGCGAGGATTGCATCATGAGATGATGACCCAACTAGTTTCGAGCAGGCTATCAGGAGTGGGACTCTGTAAGAATGGCTGGATGCTTATCGATCTGAGATGGAATCCTTATATAACAAAGTATGGACTTTGGTTGCTTTATCTGAAGGGTTAAATCCCCATCAGGAGAAAGTATATCTTGAGAAGATTACTTGGTATACATAGAAAAGTTGAGACTTTCAAAGCTATGCTTAAGTCCATCCAGATCCTACTTGCCACGGCTACATACCATGACTACGATATCTGGCGTTTGAGTGTCATGACTGCTTTTCTAAATGATGTTTTAGAAAAGAGCGTCTATAAGTACACAGTCAGAGGGCTTCGTATACAGTGGGAGCAGAGGAAACGTGTGCAAGATGTTTTATGTAATAAAACAGGCATCGCGGAGTTGGAACATCTGTTTTGATGTGGTAGTCAAAGAGTTTGACTTCATCAAAATGGTAGATGAACCTTTATATACAAAAAGGTAGTAGGGAGTATGGTGGTGATCCTCGTAGAGTACGTGGATGACATACTCTTGATAAGGAAGGAGTTTCCTATGCTACGCTCGGTCAATCTCCGCTTATCACAAGGATTCTCCATATAGGATCAAAGTGATACCTCCTGAATCCTAGATTTTGGATCTATGAGATAGATCTAATTGGATGTTAGGATACTCACTAGTTGTAGTGAGATGGTATCAATCGATCCTGGGGAGAATCACTGGAAAGGTTCTAGGGTGATAAGGACGACTGAATGTCAGTCACAGGCATTGTCTTTACCCTCAGTGGAGGGACGGTATGTTGGAAGAGTTCCAAGCTAGATACCATGACTTACTAGACAATTAAAGGGAAGATACATCGTTACCAAGGATGCTACCAAAGAGGCAGTCTGGATATATATAAGTTCATGAGATGAACTTCGTTCCTACCATTGTATGACAATGGAGTTGTGGCTTTAACCAAGGAACCACCGTCCCATCAGAAATCCAGATATAATTCTTAGGCAGAATCACCTGATCATGGAGATGGATGATCTCTAGGGAGATCGAGGTTAGGAGAGTAGACACAAAGGACAACAGCGCGGATCCACTCACAAAGGCCTTTTTCCCCAGTAGAGACTTTTATGGGATGGTTGAGTATGAGATACTTCAACCACAGCTAATTGCCGGGTATGTGATACCACAACAGATGGCCCTAGCGAAAGTGGGATATTGTTAGTTATATGTATGCCCTAGAGGCTATTACTGTACATACGATGTATATTGTAATGGATTCTTGGACATATATAAGGAGGACTTTCTTGCTCGATATGATAGTATGCTATCTGGTTGTACTTTATCTTAACATGTACTCTGATTGTCTCTATGTTACATGTTGATAAAGCCCTTAGGATATGTACTCGACTACTGGGACTATGATGAGATCATACTAGTGGGGCCACGGTAGTCGACGAGTACATCCTATAACTGTTCCTAGTCGAGGGTGTATCGAGATAGGGCATCGATGCGCCAGAGTAGACTAGCGTATACGCATCTTGACCCATATGATGGGCGATGGATGATCCCATATCCATCGGTGTTTGACATCAAGGATGGTGTACGGGTGCTCAGTAGAGACTGGGTACACTGGACGGACTCACCGAGAACTCCCAGATGGTATTATACCTCACGTCAGATGGCAGTTCTCCGGTGACACTGGTACAGAGTAGTCTGTTGACCCGAGATCGTCATAGAGTCTTGTGTGATTCCCACTGTGTTTTGATTTCCATCATACCACGTCCAAGAGGGCGGGTACAGTCCCGAATCACATGGAGACAATGAGTGATAGGAGGGGATTCGTCTCTCCCGGTATAGGGAGTTGATGTTGCGCTGTGTTCGATTGGCTATAACTGGAAATCCCTGGCCAGGGTTACTGAGATTTACTGGTAAGTGTTATCAGTAGTTTCTCAAACTGTTATAGGCCTCATATCGACTCGACTTATCAAGCTACTCGGGTCTGACGTTTACCACCCCTAGGCGAGATATGCAACATATCAGACGACAAGACCGGACTGTACGGGAGTGTTACTGATTGGATTCACAGGAGAATGTACAGGCTTGCTTGTTGATCTTCTGAGCGCTCAATACCTGGGTAGCTGTTATGTTTAGCTGACCGCTTGCAGCTTGTGGGTGTTTGATATGATCATCACCTACTGCCGGCGTATTGACAATTCTTTAGAGTCCTACACAGAGGTTTCTTGACTCAGGAAAAATGGAGTAGGAGCACATATATGATATGTACGGGACCGAGGATAATGCGGTATGTGATACCGTATTGGATTCTCGCGATATGAGATATCGGCCGGGTATATGTGATACAACCGGGTCATCGTATTAGTCGGTTATATGCGATATAGCCGGATTGTCGGATCAAGTGTTGATTCGATAATTTAATATATAATAATATATATGATATATTAAATTATATTAACTGATCTTAGCTCACTAAAAGATTCTTTTTCTCACTCGGGTAATACATTGATATATATGCGATATATGTTAATTGTATTATTTTATTTTGTTACAATAAATATTATATATGTGATATATAATATTGTAACAGATATGGTTATTAATGCAACATGTTTAGTGGAGATTAAACGAGGTTAGGGTTTGATTTGGGTTAATCTCTTCTAGAAGTTTCTAGAAGCTTTGATTTTTTGTTTTGGAAAAGATATTTTGCAAGATATTTCTTTAACTCAACCCAAACCCTAGTTAATTCTCTACAATGGTTACTTGAACCATGGTTGCATTTCTAACCTTATTATAACTATCATTATTCATCACAAAGAGATTATGATATTCTTCTTCTTCTTCCTTCTTCTTTCTTTCATTGAATAAGCTTTCTAACTTTTTTCAAAGTGATGAAAATGAGTGAGAATAAGAAAAAAAAAGAGAGCAAAAATCCTAGTTCATCATCCTCATCTACCCTTACCATTTCGATGAGGGTGTTCACTTCGTTTAGTGAGTGTTAGCTTGTGTTAATGAAACTTCAAGGTAGATCATCTATGTTATCGAAGATCGGAAGCAAGTTTGCATCATTCTTTTCGCAGAGCCTCTCGAGAGTTCGGAACACGATGATCGCAGCGAAGGGACTTCAACACGGAGCTTAGGATGTGAAGGACCGGATTTACAAATGTTGTAATCCTTCTCACTTAGTGTTAAAGTGTTTAACATGTTAGTTTTCGCATAAACTCTAGTTTAAAGATCCGACTTTGGGTTGTTCGGCACGGATAAATTTTAAATCGGTCATGGTTGATACCTCGTAGACCCTTGTGCGTGTGCCTAGCATCCCTACAAATTGCACCATTCTCTACTACGAGTGACTTATCACCCTTTCCCAGTTCTCTACTTCTTCTTAACCCATATAACATATTAAAAATATGGGATCATGATCCGGTATCTAATAACCAGGACGTAGAGCAAACTGAGAAATAGTTCTCGGTAACGAACACACCCGAAGAAGATACATCATCATGCTCTTTCTTCGTTCGGGTTATGTGGGAATCCTGACATTCCCCTATTCCTTGCTCAGACTTATGACAATCATAAGATAGAGCGGAACCAACATTCTCCTGCTCAGTATAATAAGCGGGTTCGGTCAATACATCCATATTATTATCTTGATTAAGGCATGTTATGGTCTCTACCTGGAGAGAGAGAGAGAGAGAAGAAAACACTTTAGCATGCGCTCTTACAAAATTAGATTAGTTATTATCTTATCTAATCAGGATGGCTCCCACTTTTTTATCAAATCTTCCTTCAAATACTAAAATGTAATATTAGCCGGGATTAATTACACCCTACAAGTTCGTCAATCGGTCAGCCAGGCAGGTATTGGTACTCCGAGGGAGTCTCTTCATGATTTCGCATGGAACTAATTAAATAACCTCATTTCCGCCGGGGCATGACCCCGTTAACACCTTTCTTAGACACCTACTGGATTAGCTAATTGTAATGTGGAAAACTCTTCCAGGAGTAACTCTTACTCACAGTAGGTATTGAGATCCAACTATCTCATAGAAGGTATGCAATCTCATTGCAAATTTCAACACTTGAAATTCCCAATATCTGTTTTTACCCCAATCAGTTTATGATCTTGACAAGGTCAACAAACCAAAAACCGCAAGCCAAGTTCAACCCGTTCATTTCGTGATTCAATTAAACCCATCCGAACGACCCTTGACAAGGTCAACAAGGCCGTAAAACTGTTAGTGTATATGCCCTAGGGGCCATTATTGTATCATACTAGTTTGTATATTACTTAATGGAAGCTTAGGATATTCACATGTATATAACAGTCTTGCTAAATATGGTAGTATGCTACTTGGTTTTTTCTATCTTAATATGCGAGTATACGTATTGATAGAGCTCTTAGGATCTTGCTTGACTACCAGCATTGTGATGACAGTCACACTAATGGGGGCTGGGTAGTCTACAAGCACATCCTTATTCAGGTCCCTAGTCGTTGGATTATTGAGACAGAGCATCGATACTCCGGAGTAGACCGGAGTAGACTAGTGTGTACGCTTCTCATCCCAGTTGGGGAGATGGTCTATCCCACAGCCGTCAGTACGTCGTACTGGAGATAGTATGCAGGTGCTCGTTAGGTTACGGGTACACCGGACAGGACTCACAGGGAACTGTTGGTTGGTTTTATACCAGTCGTCAGTGAACAGTTCCCAGGTGATATGAGTACAGCATAGTCCGCAGACTTGACACTGCTACTTCGCCTCGAGTGTGTCCCACTGTTCTTAGATTGCTACCCTACCACGGCTCAAAGGAGTCGTGCAAACAGGTAGCAGTTGGGTGCAGTCCCGAGCACTTGGAGGCAGTGGCGGTTAGACAGGATTCGTCTCTCCCGGTATTGGGGGTTGATATCGCGCTGTGTCAGAGAGCCATTACGCAAAGTCCCTGGCCAGGGCAAGCGAGATTTGCTGGTAGGCTCCAGTAGTTTCTCAGGGTGTAATGGGCTTCGCTCCGACACGACTTATACCGCTATTAGGGGACTGACGCTTGCCGCCCCCTAGGCCCGATATGCGATAGTCTTAGACGAACGGACTGGACTGTATGGAGATTGTCACATCAGACTCAGTAGGAGTTCGGATGGGTTTCCTCATCGGCCTTCTTATCGACATCTACCTGGGGACCGTTACGTACAGCTAGTGTCGCTTGCGGTCTGTGGTTAAACCCACTGCCAGCGTAGTAGTCGAGTCTCTAGAGTCCCACACAGAGAGTTTCCCTACTCCAGGCGAAACGATATAGAGGTCGTATGGTTTTACGACAAGGGTTCGGACGCATACGTGTGTTTACGCACGTACGACTTTCGGACAGTTTTTACCAGTCGGCTTTGGTTTAAGCCAGTTACTGGTATCCGGTTATTGGATTTATACAGTCTAAAGTTTTTCCGTATTTTTGCGGAAAGGAGGGGCATTCTCGTAATTGTGCGAGAAGCTTCTAGAAAGTAGTGACTAAGGAGGTTTAGGTGGCATATACAATGAATGTGATTAGTGAGTCACCTAGATGATTCATACATGTCATTATCCATGGAGATGAATCATCACTAGATATTATCAAGCATGGTTGTTAAATTGATATATTTTCTTTTCTTGATAAAAAGAAATGCTTGATATATATTATCATAACTCACTATTCTCATTTCATTATCATTATCATCTTCTCTCTCCTCAAGCTCTCCCTCTTCAAACCCTAATCCTCCCCTCTCATGTGTTGAGTACAAGGATTAGTTAGACTAACTAAACCATAACCCTCACTCTATATCACCTAGCTTCTTTGATTAGCATTTAAAGAAGGTTAGTTGCCTCAAGTTTAGAGGCTAAGCTTGGAGTAAAGCTCTCGGGTGGATCGTCTACTACTTCGAGAAGGCCAAGGAGGAGGTGGAGTTCACAAAGACGAAGGACACGATTCGTTAGGTATAATCCCTAAACATAGTAGTATAGAAATTCTATGTTTCATGTTAGTTATCGTTTAGCTTCGATTCATGCGGTTAGTCGATGTTTAAGCAAAGAACAAGATCGTTTTTCAAATTTCCGCCTCCCCGCAAGTCGTGGGGTGTTGTACATCGACTTAAAGTGGTATCAGAGCCTCGCTAAACAATAAATAACTTACTTGCAAATTTGTATGAATTTCGAACGGAAAAAACGAAACCGGAAAAGCCCGAAATCATCAGTTTCTGTCGTTTTTAAAATGAAGTCCAAAAATTTTTCAGGGATGTTCAGAAAGCTTAAAAAGACAGTAGAAGAACACCCAAGAAAATTGGGCCCTTGAATCGCCTAAAGCGCCGCGGAACCGCGGCGGATCCCACCGATCCGCCGCGCTTCCACCGCCGAGTTGGCGATTCAGGAACCCAAATTTCCTGTGTTGGTTCTCTGGGATATTTGGTATTTTCTGGAATTTTTTATTTTTGCTCAGGTTTCAGATTTACAGAGAAGTATTGGAGCAAAATTAAAAGTGTTTAATCGATCGAAATTATACAGTATTTGCTTGTTGGATTATATTTGTGTTTGTATAATGTGTTCGTAAACCTCCCCTAACTGCTAGTATGTCGGTTGGCAGGGGGTTGCACATTTCTGTAATGGATTTTATCTGTTTGTGCATATGAACTGTGTTGGACTGTTGTGATGTATAGCCGGGGTTATGTGATGGGTTATTATTTAATTCATTTGATGTAAATGTAATTTGTTGTAATATTATTTTGCGGGGCACATCCAGGTTGCAGTTGTAGCCACCGTTGTATTATTTCATTTTACTGTTTTTTACTCCTAGGACAGACCCAAGGTGGGGTGCACAAACTACCGGGCGGGTAGTTTGCCGTACCCGTTGGGGTCTTAGGTGGGGTAATGGCTATTCATCACAACTGTGTAATCCGTCTTTTGTTGCAGGCTCAAAACAAACACGGATTGCTTGCAAATCCAATTAAGTTCATCTGTGATCTGGAATGAATATAATTGCGTCAGACGAATGTAAAATATCTATATATATGATAGCTATTTAGACATCACTTATATTTTACACCCGCGCTAGCCCAGCCCCCGCTCTGTCGTTAGTTAAGTAACCTAACGGGTAATGACGGGACCCCGTGGCGAATACGGATGGCATAAGAGGACGTTGTATTTTCGTTGTTTTCTGCAATGATAGGTTAATGATGGGACGCATTATCTATAATGCAAAGAAAATAAACCAAAGTTTTAATCGTTGGAACAATTTAAAAAAAACCACTCGGTTAATTTTAAAACAGATATTTTTAAATGCGGAGCTTTAACCACTCCTTTTAAAAGCTATCAGGTTCCTTCGGTTATATCAAGTTCACTACGTTCACGGTTTCGCCAAAACCATTCGTAGCCCTCCGTCATTTCATCTGGGTATTCAGTAGTATTCAAGCTATATATTTTGACCAACGCCAAGGCATAGTGTTTGGTAGCTGCTGGATATTCATTTGTTGCATAGATAGATGAGTTAGTTTGGGACAGTCGTATGATCATTTTGGCCAACGTCAAGGATATGTACGGATGGGTTCAAATTAACAAGATAATGATGGGTAGAACTTGACATGTGACTTATGATATTTTGACCAACGCCAAGGTCATAAGAGCATGGGGCAAAAATATATATCAGGAATTTCTAAAGAAACTGAAATTTGCAAAGAGATACATACCATTTTGAGTTTGATGAATGTTGGTAGCATGCCTACAACATTATCAAACGATGATATTTGGATCCCGATCCTACTGTGAGTATATGCTACTTATCAGGATATTCGTCACTTAACGATCAATGCTATAAACCAAGTAGGTGTCCAGAAAGGTGTCAGCGGGGTTACGCCCCCAGAGAAAAGAGGTTCTTTCATTAAGGAACTTCGCGAAAGCGTTGGAAAACCTCCCTCGAAGTATCGACACTGGCCTGGCTGAACGGTTAAGCAAGAATTGTACAGTGAGAATAGTCCTGGCTAATTCTTCTTTTATGGTTTGAGGAAGGATTCGAGAAATAGTGGGAGCCATCCAGTTTAGATAAACTAAAAACCATTCTAAACTTGCAAGAGCATCATGCTAAAGAGTTTTCTTCTCTCTCTCCTAATTGCAGCGACCCTGAAAATGACTGGACTTAAGTTACTTTTAGAGAAAAATATACTGACAGGGCCAAACTATAAAGATTGGCTGCGGAATGTCAAAATGGCTTTGACCTATGACAGATTGGGGTACGTCCTCACCGCTACGGCACCTGCTGTCCCTGGTCCCAAATCCAGTAATGCGGATAAGGAAATCCGCAAAACCTGGGATTTCGATTGCGCGAAAGCCAATTGCATCGTGCTTGCCTCGATGAACAATGAACATCAGAGGAGGCACGAGGATATGGAACTAGATGCCATATTTCTCCATACAAAGGAACTTTATGGAGAGCAATCTCGTATAGCAAGATACGAGACCTCTAAGAACTTATTTCGAGCGAGGTTGGCTGTCGGGTCATCAGTAGGAGAACATGTCCTAAAGATGATCGGCTATATAGAAGAGCTCGCAGACCTTAGGACGACTTTGGATAATGAGCTCTATACAGACCTTATTATCCAGTCCCTTCCTTCCACCTACGCCCAGTTTATCCTGAACTTCAACATTCAAACAAAAGAAGTTGAACTTCCGGAACTCCTGAACATGTTAAGGAGTGCAGAGGGCACCTTGCAGAAGGCAAGGGAAACACCCGCTATGTTTGTTGGCGGTGCATCTTCTTCCGGGTCCAAGGCTAGGGCCAAAGGAAGGAAGAAGAAGGCCGCACCCAGACGTAGAGGAGGTGTAAGTAAGGTGGGAGGGAAGGGAAAGAAAAAGTTTGCGGTACCGGTAGTTGGCCAGGATGAGTGCTTCCATTGTCACAGGAAAGGGCACTGGAAGAAGGATTGCAAGGCGTGGAACGCCAAGAACCAGGAACCGAAGCAAGATGTGCCTTCAACTTCAGGTGTGTTTGTAATTGAGAATTGTCTGTCGATCAACTCTACTTCCTGGGTATTGGATACCGGATCAGGATCTCATATTTGCAATTCATTGCAGGCACTGAGAAACCGTTGAGTGCTGAAGGAAGGTGATATGACCCTAAAGGTTGCTAACGGAGCTAGCGTGGGAGCTGCGTCCGTCGGGGATTATCACCTAGGATTGACGAGTGGACACATTTTGGTTTTACATAACTGTTTTTTTGTACCAAGCTTAACGTGTAATATCATATCAGTTTCCTTGTTATCAAATAAAGGTTATGATTTCACGTTTGTAAGAGATGTTGTTAACATCCACCTTAATCATGGTTTGATTGGGTCCGGTACACTAAATAATGGTATATATGTTTTAAACCAACTCCCAATTTTCAATGTCCAGAACACACTAAAAAGAAAGTCTCCAGATTTAAATAAAGCTTTCTTATGGCATTGTAGACTGGGTCACATCAATGAGAGAAGGTTGACTAAGTTGCATAGAGAAGGATATTTGGACTCGTTCGAATATCAAACTTATGACACTTGTCAATCTTGTCTCAAAGGAAAGATGACAAAGACTCCATTCAATGGACAAGGAGTAAGAGCGAGCGAGCTCTTAGGACTCATACACAGCGATGTATGTGGTCCAATGTCTACACATGCAAGAGGTGGTTTTTCCTATTTCATTACTTTCACGGATGATTACTCAAGATACGGATTCATTTATCTGATGAAACATAAATCCGAGGCTTTTGAGAAAATCCAAGAGTATAAGAATGAAGTAGAAAACCAAACCGGCAAAAGTATCAAGACACTTAGATCTGATCGAGGTGGTGAATACTTGAGTGCCGAGTTCCTAGGTTACCTAAAAGAGAAAGGAATTCTCTCTCAGCTTACTCCTCCATACACTCCACAGCATAACGGTGTATCGAAGAGACGGAATCGAACCCTATTGGATATGGTACGATCCATGATGAGTAATGCTGAGTTACCGCGATCTTTCTGGGGTTATGCGCTAGAATCAGCAACATATCTTTTGAACATGGTTCCTACCAAGACTGTGCCTACCACGCCATATCAGATGTGGAGTGGGAAGAAACCCTATCTTCAGTATCTGAAAATATGGGGATGTCCAGCTTTTGTTAAAAAGCAGCATGTGGACAAGCTCGAGGCACGATCAGTAAAGTGTAAGTTTATGGGATATCCAAAGAACTCCAAGGGGTATCTATTCTATTACGCAGAGGAACAAAAGGTGTTTGTTTCTCGTAATGCCCATTTTCTAGAATATCAGTTTTTAGAAAAGGAAATAAGTGGGAGCGAAATAGAACTGGAAGAAATTCCAGAACCACAAACTGCTACTGAAAGTTTGGTAGAACCGGAAGTTCAAGAAGAACATGACATTCCCGCACCCCTCCGCAGGAGTAGTAGGCCGTCTCATCCGCCTGAGAGATACTACGGTTTTCTCATAGATGGGGATAGAGAGGATTGCATCATAGATGATGATGAACCTACTGACTTCCAGCAGGCCATCCAGAGCGGCGACTCGGTACGATGGCTAGATGCAATGCGGACCGAAATGGAGTCCATGTACACCAACAAAGTATGGACTTTGGACTTTGCTCCAGATGGGGTAAAACCCATAGGATGCAAATGTATCTTCAAGAAAAAGATTGGTGTAGATGGATAGGTGGAAACCTATAAGGCTAGACTTGTTGCAAAAGGTTTTCGTCAAAGACCTGGTTTGGACTATGACGAAACTTTTTCTCCAGTGGCTATGCTCAAATCCATTCGTGTCCTTCTTGCTATTGCTGCCTTCCATGATTATGAAATCTGGCAGATGGACGTAAAGACGGCTTTTCTGAATGGAAATTTAGAAGAGTGGGTCTATATGGATCAGCCAGAGGGTTTCAATTAGAGTGGGAGCAGCGGGAAAGTATGCAAGCTGCTTAAGTCCATTTACGGACTAAAGCAGGCATCGCGGAGTTGGAACATCTTTTTTGATGAGACAGTCAAAGAATATGACTTTATCAAAAATCCAGATGAACCGTGCATATATAGTAAAGTTGTAGCCAGAAGTGTCGTATTCCTCGTTTTGTACGTGGATGACATTCTATTGATAGGAAATGATATTCCTATGCTACAATCTGTCAAAGGATTCTTGTCACACAAGTTCTCCATGAAAGACCTGGGTGATGCCTCTTACATTCTGGGGATCCAGATCTATCGTGATAGATCCAAGAGGATGTTGGGACTTTCGCAGTCCAGGTATATCGACACTGTACTGAAAATATTCAGTATGGAAGATTCTAAGCGCGGTAATCTACCGGCTTGTCACGGAATCACCCTCTCTAAAGAGATGTCTCCCAAGACTGATTTGGAAAGAGAACGCATGTCTATTATACCCTACGCTTCTGCGGTAGGCTCTATAATGTATGCGATGTTGTGTACCAGACCAGATGTAGCTTACGCACTGAGCGTGGTAAGCCGGTATCAGTCAGACCCAGGAGAGAAGCACTGGATAGCAGTAAAGAACATTCTCAAGTACCTGAGAAGGACTAAGGAGATGTTCTTGGTTTACGGTGGAAAAGACCTCAGGTTGGAGGCCTTTGCTGATTCCGGCTTCCAGAGTGATAAGAACGATTCCAAGTCCATGTCGGGTTATGTCTTTACCCTCAATGGAGGGGCGGTGTGCTGGAAGAGCTCCAAGCAGGACACCGTTGCTGACTTGACGATGGAAGCGGAGTATATAGCTGCTTGCGATGCCGCAAAAGAAGCAGTCTGGATGAAGAAGTTCCTAACAGAACTTCAGGTGGTTCCTACCATAGTTGATCCAATACCTCTGTATTGTGACAACAACGGAGCTATAGCTTTAGCAAAGGAACCAAGGTCCCATCAGAAGTCCAGACACATCTTAAGGCGGTATCACCTGATCAGGGAGATCATTGATCGTCAGGAGATCGAGGTTCGGAGAGTTGCTTCTGAAGAGAACATTGCTGATCCATTCACAAAGGCCCTACCTCAGATTCAGTTCGAGAGGCTACTCGAGATCATCGGTCATCGATATGCCAGTACATGGCCCTAGTGCAAGTGGGAGATTGTTAGTGTATATGCCCTAGGGGCCATTATTGTATCATATTAGTTTGTATATTACATAATGGAAGATTGGGATATTCACATGTATATAACAGTCTTGCTAAATATGGTAGTATGCTACTTGGTTTTTTCTATCTTAATATGTGAGTATACGTAATGATAGAGCTCTTAGGATCTTGCTTGACTACCAGCGTTGTGATGGCAGTCACACTAGTGGGGGCTGGGTAGTCTACAAGCACATCCTTATTCAGGTCCCTAGTCGTTGGATTATCGAGACAGAGCATCGATACTCCGGAGTAGACTAGTGTGTACGCTTCTCATCCCAGTTGGGAAGATGGTCTGTCCCACAGCCGTCAGTACGTCGTACTGGAGATAGTATGCAGGTGCTCATTAGGTTACGGGTATACCGGACAGGACTCACAGGGAACTGTTGGTTGGTTTTATACCAGTCGTCAGTGAACAGTTCCCAGGTGACATGAGTACAGCATAGTCCGCAGACTTGACACTGCTACTTCGCCTCGAGTGTGTCCCACTGTTCTTAGATTGCTATCCTACCACGGCTCAAAGGAGTCGTGCAAACAGGTAGCAGTTGGGTGCAGTCCGAGCACTTGGAGGCAGTGGCGGTTAGACAGGATTTGTCTCTCCCGGTATTGGGGATTGATATCGCGCTGTGTCAGAGAGACATTACGCAAAGTCCCTGGCCAGAGCAAGCGAGATTTGCTGGTAGGTTCCAGTAGTTTCTCAGGGTGTAATGGGCTTCGCTCCGACACGACTTATACCACTATTAGGGGACTGACGCTTGCCGCCCCCTAGGCCCGATATGCGATAGTCTTAGACGAACGGACCGGACTGTATGGAGATTGTCACAACAGACTCAGTAGGAGTTCGGATGGGTTTCCTTATCGGCCTTCTTATCGACATCTACCTGGGGACCGTTACGTACAGCTAGTGCCGCTTGCGGTCTGTGGTTAAACCCACTGCCAGCGTAGTAGTCGAGTCTCTAGAGTCCCACACAGAGAGTTTCCCTACTCCAGGCGAAACGATATAGAGGTCGTATGGTTTTACGACAAGGGTTCGGACGCATACGTGTGTTTACGCACGTACGACTTTCGGACAGTTTTTACCAGTCGGCTTTGGTTTAAGCCAGTTACTGGTATCCGGTTATTGGATTTATACAGTCTAAAGTTTTTCCATATTTTTGCGGAAAGGAGGGGCGTTCTCGTAATTGTGCGAGAAGCTTCTAGAAAGTGGTGACTAAGGAGGTTTAGGTGGCATATACAATGAATGTGATTAGTGAGTCACCTAGATGATTCATACATGTCATTATCCATGGAGATGAATCATCACTAGATATTATCAAGCATGGTTGTTAAATTGATATATTTTCTTTTCTTGATAAAAAGAAATGCTTGATATATATTATCATAACTCACTATTCTCATTTCATTATCATTATCATCTTCTCTCTCCTCAAGCTCTCCCTCTTCAAACCCTAATCCTCCCCTCTCATGTGTTGAGTACAAGGATTAGTTAGACTAACTAAACCATAACCCTCACTCTATATCACCTAGCTTCTTTGATTAGCACTTAAAGAAGGTTAGTTGCCTCAAGTTTAGAGGCTAAGCTTGGAGTAAAGCTCTCGGGTGGATCGTCTACTACTTCGAGAAGGCCAAGGAGGAGGTGGAGTTCGCAAAGACGAAGGACACGATTCGTTAGGTATAATCTCTAAACATAGTAATATAGAACTTCTATGTTTCATGTTAGTTATCGTTTAGCTTCGATTCATGCGGTTAGTCGATGTTTAAGCAAAGAACAAGATCGTTTTTCAAATTTCCGCCTCCCCGCAAGTCGTGGGGTGTTGTACATCAACTTACAAAAACTACCCTAATCCAATAGCATCATATGCGGTAAATAAGCACTAATCAGCTACTGCACACTATGCCTTGGTTATGGTCAACAAACACAACACGAATACTAAATAGCACTTATCTGAAATTACGGAGGGCTATGACTGGTTTTGAATAAAACCTTTAACATAATAAACTTGATATCGTTGTAGATCCAGTGATTTGAAAAGGACCGGTTTAAGATTCTCTTTAAAATCGAATAATTTTCAAGACAAACCGAGTGGGTTGTAGCATTTGCTAGTTTTACTAAAGAGGTCACTCCCGGTGAAGAGAACTAGGCTCTTTCCTCATCGAATAGGGTGCAGGATATTCATAAAGGAATACCACTATGAAAAGCAATAACTAGATCTACATTATTGAAAAATTTGATTCGACAACATCTTTAGGTTTCTTTTCTTTTCATTAATCTCATTAATGACGTCCCATCATATATGTTTCCTAAATATCACAGAAGAAACAAAAATAGAACGTACACTTATGCCATCCGTATTCGCTACGGGGCCCGTCATGCACCGTTAGGTTACTTAACTACCGGCATAGTGGGGGCAGGACTAGCGCGGGTGCAAAACAAAAGAAGCGTTTATTATATATCATATATATATATATATATATATATATATCATTCGTCTCACGCGGTTATATGATCACATCACAGAACACAGGCAGCAGAAACAAACATATGAAATATAGGATATACTAGAAGGTCCGTGTTTTAAATTAAGCCAGTAATGAAAAACACGGATTCCACGGTCGTGATGAATAGCCAAACCCACATCTCTAGACCCCTACGAGAGCGGCAAGTGACCCTTCCAATTCTAGAGTTAGGAGACTCGGTCTCGACTCCTCGAGATGGTCTCCCACTAGACTCTAGAACCCGGTTACTTGTGATCCCCGCCTTGCGTCTATCCTAATGCGAAAAGTAAATAATATACATCATTGGTGACATCATACTCAACCCGGAAGTATCCCAATAAAAGAATATTATATACAGTTTTTACATGAATGAAAATACAAAAACTCCCATCTCATGCAAAAACCCTCGGTTATTCAATCACGATAATCCAATATAACATATCACAGCAACACATAACATCACATATCATCAACGTAAGTAAATATGCATATTCTGAATGTCGTTGACATATAGCAACGGGATTAGGGATACATCACATATTACACTTACGGTCGCAAAAAAGAAAAGGAAAATACAATAATTAGAATTCGCATATCCCTTAGACATCATAAAGCCGGATATCTCATATCTCGGATTTCTCGAATTGAAAACACTTTTCAATAACAAGTCGGGTAATTCAACAAGATTCCGGAATAAATGATCGAATGCTCTTCGGGAACTTTAGTAGATTGACGCACCCCTGATGCCGTCGACGAAGTGCACTTAGGCGGAACACCGCGGCCGCGAACACCCGAATGGATGCTTTTGGCAACGTAGTTCTCTTGCAGTCACTTGATTGGGGCTATAGGGTGTGGATATCTAGTAGTGTTTCCCGACGAGTGTTCACGTACAATACGAGATTGCGACAGAGTTTTGATCCGATACGAAACTCCGTGGTAATCGATCAAAAAAGGCTAAAACGCCAGATTTACAAAACACAAACTAGTTTTCACAAAACTAGTAAATGTGGATTCCAAACATTGTAACACATATCATAAATATCTAAACGATGTTAAATATTTCGATCAATTCATCAAACACCCTTAAATCACAGAGACCTCAACACCTTGAGCCTCACAAAAATATCCAGAAAACCTAGAATCACAAAATGGAGCAGCACAAGAAAAAAGAACTCTCAACTCCATAATCTTTCCGTGGAACCGTGGCCAAACTGAGGTTTAGGCCGCGGTTTCACGGCGGTTTAGTAGAGATGGGGCCTCGTCTTTCTTGGGGCTCCATCAAATAACCTGCATAATTATCTGCATATTTTTAATTTCAAAAATATTGACTTTTGAAAAAATGTACAGAAACTATGAAATTAGGGTTTTGAAAATATCGATCGAACAGTTTAACATCATTTAGACCTCGCTTAATGCTCTAGATTGGCTCGGATACCATGAAAGTGTGTCTTAGCACCTCTACTAGGTTTCCGCATGCATCAAGTATGCAATTTTAAAAAATCTAGAGGTCTAAGCTACACTAACCTAGAATCGAACTAGAGAATTAGAGTTTGTAAGCAAGTAAACAAGTTTTATACTAAGTGAATAGAGAATACAACCTTTGTAGACCGGTCCTTCACTTCTAAAGCTCCAAGTAGTAGTCCCTTAGCTCCAAGTAGTGGTTCCTAGAACTCTTCTTAGGCTCCACTTAGTGGATGGAACGAGCTTGCTTCATCGTCTTTGAGGCCGAAAATGATCCACCGTGAAGTTTCTCTAACTCAAGCTACCTCTTCACTAATAAAGAATTAGCGAAGCAAATAACCTAATCTTATGGGCGAGATGAGAGTAGGTTGATGAAGTAGGAATTTTGCTCACTTTAGAAATGTCTTTCTCTTTTTCTTTCTTCAACTTAAGAAAACCTAGAGAGGAAGAAGATGAACTAGGGTGAAGAAAAATATCTCAAGTGATAGAATGAGAGAGTTAACCATGGGCTAAAGATAATGGTTGGGCTATAAAATATCTAGAGTAAAACAAAATTGGTGAGATGAGTCATGGCTTCTACATGCTTCCACAAGCATCTAAGCCATGCTCATTTCCACCACATTTTAATTTTACTCTAAATAAATAATTACCCTAATTATCTTTAGCTTTGGTGTGAGTCTCATATACCTATGTTCTGTGTATCATCCACCATGACATAATATATAAATACATATACTAATATATATCACATATATATTAAATGTATTTCAAAGAGAATAAAATCTTTAGTGAGCATTAATATTAGTTAATATGTAAACATATCAAATATAAATATATATCAAATTATTAAATCAACACTTGATTCAATAATCCGGTTATATCATATATAACCGACTAATATCATTTATATGTATATCATATTATCAAATCAACACTTGATTCAATAACATGGTCATATCATATATAACCGACTAATATCATTTATATGCATATCATATTATCAAATCAACACTTGATTCAGTAACCCGGTCATATCATATATAACCGACAAATATTCAATACTACATTAAATCAACACTTGATTCAATAATCTGGTCATATCATATATAACCAGCCAATATCAAATATATATACATATAACATGTCATTGAATCAACACTTGATTCAATAATCTGGTTATATCACATATAATCTAACCGATATCAAATATTGCGAGATTAGAATACGGTACCACATATTCGTATTTAATCAAGCATCCACACATATCACCATATGTTCCCTACTTCGTTTCACTTAAGCTAGGGAACCTCTGTGTGGGACTCTAAAGACTCGTCAATACGCCAGCAGTAGGTAATGATCATATCAGTCACCTACAAGCCGTCAGCAGTACTAGCTGTACGTAACGGCTACCCAGATATTGAGTGAATAAAAGATCAACAAGCAAGCTTGTCCAAACTCCCGCAAAGCCTATAAGCAACACTTACCGTACAGTCTGGTCTCTTTGTCTGATATATCGCATATCAAGTCTAGGGATAGAATCGTCAGACCCCAGTAACTTGATAATTCATGCCGATGTGTGGCTTATAACAGGTCGAGAAACTACTAATAACACTTACCAGTAAATCTCATCGGCCCTGGCCAGGGACTTGCTGTTATAACCAATCGAGCATAGCGCAATATCAACTCCCTATACCGGGAGAGACGAAACCCCTCCTATCGCTCATTGCCTCCATGTGACTCGGGACTGTACCCAAAATACACCTATTTGCATGACTCCTTTGAGCCGTAGCAGGGAGGAAATCAAAGCACAGTGGGAACTACACAAGACTCTATGACGATCTAGGGTCTACAGACTAACCTGTACAGGTGTCATCAGAGAACTGCTATCTGACGATAGGTATGGTACCAACTAAGAGTTCTCGGCGAGTCTTGTTCGGTGTACCCATTCTTTAATGAGCACCTGTGTACAATCTTTGATGTCAAACACCAATGGATATGGGATCAACCATTGCCCCATACAGGGTCAAGAAACGTACACACTAGTCTACTCTGGAATATCGATGCCCTGTCTCGATACTCTCTCAATTAGGAACTGTTAAAGGATGTGCTTTCGGACTAAAAAAGCCCCACTAGTATGATCTGCATCATAGTCCTGGTAGTCAAGCTAACATCCTAAGGGTTTTATCAACATGTATCAGAGAGACAGTATAATAATACTAGTGTACATGTTAAGATAAAGAGTAACCAGATAGCATACTATCATGTCGAGTAAGAAAGTCCTCTATATATATGTCCAAACATCCACTATATCATACAATAATGGCCTCTAGGGTATACATATTCGTAACAAAATGATAGGACCTCTCCGGAATTTCAAAACTCCTACCATAGCCCAAGTTGCTATTGGAGTAGTGAGCTTGGAGCTCTTATGAGAGGAAGAAGAAGAAGAAGATATGATATGGATAATAAAAAAGAAATAATTTTTTTCATTTCATTTCTTATGTGATTTATATATGAGAATACCCTCTCATTCCCTCTATCTCCTATGTGTTGTCACACATTGAGAGAGAGGGAGGGGTCCCACGCTTTATGTTAAACAAAATATATTTGCATTATATATATATACATTAATCTATAAAGATATATATATATACACATACATACATATATACATACATACGTATATTAATATAGCATATTAAAGAGTGAGACTAATACACACACACAGACACAACATATATATGTATATTGAATGAGAAAAATATATGTATCACATACATATATCCGTCACGTATCAAATACACGACCGTCTATCCATATCATCTCAGTATCGCATACTGCGGAGAGTACTTGTATCATATACCACATACTAGAAACCGTATCAACTATACGTTTTTCAAATCAACTAGTGATTTGATATTCTGGCTTTTAACCCGGCTAGTATTGTCATGACCCGGAATTGGCACGTGACCGGAACTTGAATCACGTGAAGTCTATAGGACCCTACCGTAACCTAAGTAAGCCGAAAGCCCAGAAATCTAAACCTTTTAAGAAAATAATGGAGGTGAAGTTTTGAAATACAGGTATAATAAAATCAAGTTCTTTCTTTTTAAAGTATGTACAGAGTTCATTTGAAATGCAAGTGAATTATATGCTATAATTTGACAACGTTTTCGTCATTTGAAATTTGGGCAGCACCTTCTTTGTACACTTTGATAAAAACAAGTACATAATAAATAATAATATAGCAGCCCCAAGTGGGAGCTAGCACTTCGCCAGTTGGAGAAAACACAACCACGCAATATGAAATATACAACGCCCAAGACAAAGATCAACACAGAAATAAAATAAAGAAAACCGAAACATTATCAAATCCAAAATGGGAATATATACAAGTCTCGACTCGAAATACAAAAAATATACAAGCCGGTCTCTAGGGCTACCAAATATACATAATCTGGTTGATGGAGCTTTTAACTAGATACAAATGAATATACAACGGTGGTTACACTCTGTACTGTAACCCACCTACCAATGCAAATCACCCAGAAAACAGCAATGTACCAGCAAGCCGCTACTGAATCCGAGCGGTCGATCCTGCATGAAAACTGAGGCACAACGGGGTTGAGTTGCCAACTCGTGAGTAGAAGACATCATCAGGTAGAAATCGAGTGTATGACGATCTCCTAGGTCATACAATAAAACAATAATACACTAATATGTTAATATACAGTAATATATTAATATGTCGTATGGTAACTGCTAGTTATATGTATGCCCTAGAGGCCATTACTGTACATGTGATGTATATTGTAGTGGATGCTTGGACATATATAAGGAGGACTTTCTTGCTCGACATGATAGTATGCTATCTGGTTGCATTTCATCTTAACATGTACACTTATAGTCTCTCTATTACATGTTGATAAAGCCCTTAGGATGATTACTTGACTACCAGGATTATGATGCAGATTATACTAGTGGGGCAATGGTAGTCAGCAAGTACATCCTTCAATTGTTCTTAGTCGTGAGAGTATCGAGACAGGGCATCAATACTCCAAAATAGACTAGCGTATGCGCTTCTTGACCCATATGATGGGCGATGGATGATCCCACATCTATTGGTGTTTGACATAAGAGAAGGTATACGGGTGTTCAGTGGAGACTGGGTACACTGAACGGACTCGCCGAGAACTCATAGATGGTATTATAGCTATCGTCAGATAGCAGTTCTCAGGTGACACTGGTACAGGTTAGTCTGTCGACCCGAGATCGTCATAGAGTCTTGTGGGATTCCCACTGTGCTTTGATTTCCACCTTACTACGTTCAAGAGATCGTGAAAAACGGTGGTTTTTGGGTATAGTTCCGAGTCGCATGGAGGCAATGAGCGATATGAGGGAATTCGTCTCTCCCGGTAATGGGGGTTGATGTTGCGCTATGCTTGATTGGCCATAACAGGAAATCCCTGGCCAGGGTTGTTGAGATCTACTGGTAAGTGTTATCAGTAGTTTCTCGAACCGTTATGGACCTTGCATCGGCATGACTTATCAGGCTATTGGGGTCTGACGTTATACCACCCTCAGGCTGTGATATGCGACACATCAGACGAAGAGACCGGACTGTACGGCAGTGTTACTGATTGGATTCGCAGGAGTATGAGCAGGCTTGCTAGTTGATCTTCTGATCGCTCAATACCCAGGTGGCCATTACGTTTAGCATACTACATGCGGCTTGTGGTTGTTTGATATGATCATCACCTACTGCCGGCGTGTTGATGAGTCTTTAGAGTCCTACACAGAAGTTTCCTGGTTCATGCGAAACGAAGTAGGAGCACATATGTGATATGTGCGGGACCGAGATTAATACGCGTATGTGATACAGTATTCTATTCTCGCGATATGTGATATCGGTCAGTTATATGAGATATAGCCGATTTATCGGATCATGTGTTGATTCGATAAGTTGATACATTTTATATTAGTCGGTTGTATGTGATATAGCCGGATTATTAAATCAAGTGTTCATTTAATAATTTAATGTATAATTATATATATGATATATTAATTTACATTAACTCATATTTGCTCACTTAAACATTTCTTTTTCTCACATGTGTACACTTAGTATATATGTGATATATATTAATGTACATTATTTTGTGTCATGCTTGATGCCACATGCTTCATGGGTGTATGAGACTCACACCATGCTTATGTTAATGTTAGGTTTTATTTATTTAAAATTAATCAAAATTTGTTGGAAATTAGTCACATGGTTCAAGCTTGTAGAAGTTTGTGGAACATTGACTAAGTCCACTAATTTGTTTTACTTAAGATATTTATTAACCTAACCGTTATTCTTAGCTATAGTTTAGTCTCTAAATGAGTTAGTGTATTACATAAACCCACCCATGGTTGCTATTCTCACCTCATAAGTTTCATTTTCATCTCCACTTGATCTTCTTCTTCCTCATGAGAAAGCTTTCTAGCTTTTCAAATGGTGAAGAAATATTGTGAGAAAAATAAATCTAAAGTGAGCAAAATTCCTACTTCATCATCCTCTAATATATTAGCCGTTTAGTTTAGGATGTTTGCTTCACTAATCTACCATTAGTGAAGAGATAGCATGATCTTGAGTCTCCTCGACGTAGATCATCTTCGGCCTCGAAGACTTCGAGTAAGCTTATTCATTTCTTCATGTGAACCACTGGAGTTCGGGTGTTCACTACTTGGAGTGAAGGGACTACTACACAGAGCTTTAGAAGTTATGGACCGGTCTACAAAGGTTCTATTCCTCATTCACTTAGATGTAAAGTTGTTTACATTAATGTTTCGTCTAAACTTCTAGTTAAGATTCTAGGTTAGGGTTCTTTAGTACGGCTAAAATTTGAAATTGGCATGGAAGATACCTCCCGAAACCTTGCTGCCGTGCTAGGTAACCCTACAGTGGTATCAGAGCCAGGCTAGAGAATTAGACGATGTTTGTTAGATTACGAAACCGAAACTACTCCGAAACATGCAACACTAAAATCTAGTTTCTGTCGTTTATAAAAAGGCCTCTAAAAATTTTTTAAGCAATTGCAGAATGTTATATGAGATTTAACATGAACACCACAGAAAATTTAGCCCCCTTCGCCAAAATTTGGCCGGCCACATCATGGATAAAACCGGCCTGCTCGGTTTTCCTACATCAGTTCGAGTTGAATTTTTTAGGGTGTTCCAGTTTCTAGGTTTTGGTGTTTCAGGTGTTGCTTGTTTTTTCTAAGATTGAATATGATGTGGTCTTACTGTATTGGAAATTCGGAGTGTTTTGTAATCGTAATTCTAACATCATTTCGGGTTATTTTAGACGACGTTAAAAAGTTCGAACGGATATCAAAAAACCATATTTTCCCTCGCGGGAAATTTTCTAAGAGTTGGATTTTTCCGTGTTTAAAATTTTAAGAAAATCATGCAAGTGATTCTGTGGACCCTCTAGAAGAACAAAACCATAACTCGATTCTGTGACCGTCGGAACCGCCATCGAACCCTAGGGTTTGTGGTAGTTCCGCGGTGCCGTAGGTGAGGCAAGGGTTGACCCTTCTACCGTTGGTCCATAGGTGCTGTGGCATGTTCTGGGTACTTTTTAAACTCTGCTCAAGTGTTGAGCTCTTTGGGAAATTTTGGGTATTTGTTTATTCGATCGAAAAGTTTAACATCGTCTAGCTATCTGTGATTGTGATGCAATACTTGGAATTCACAATAATTAGTTATGTGATAACTAGTTTGAATTTTATAAATCTAGCAGTTTAGTCTCACCTGATCGGTTGCCACGGGATTTTGATGTGGATCAACTACTTTGAATTTTATAAATCTAGCAGTTTAGTCTCATTTGATCGGTTGCTATGGGATTTTGATGTGGATCAAAAGTCCGTCGCAATTACGTAGCGTACGCAGATACTCGCCGGGTAACCTTACTAGATAGCCACGCCCCATAGCCTCGACCGAGTGACCGTAGGAGAAACCCGTCGCCAAAAGCATCTGTCCGGGTGCTCGCAGCCGCGTTGTTCCGCCTTAGTGCACTTCATCAACGGCATCGGGGGTGCGGCTGTCTACTAAAGTTTCCGACGAGCATTCGATCAGGCTATCGGGAATCTTGTTGAACTGACTGGCTATTGGAAAGTGTTTTCAATAGCGAGACTAAAATGCGAGGTTTATAATTTTTAGGCATGTGATGTCTAAGGAATTAATTTGGTTGGGCATGAAATCCAAAGTATGTGATACATTGAGTTTATGATTTCTAAGGTGGTTGCGGATTCCAATTGTTGTAGTTTTTCACTTTCTTTTCTGCGACCGTAAGTGTAATATGTGTTGCTATACGTCAACGACAATTAGGATACGCATATTTACTTACGTTGATAACATGTGATGTTATGTGTTACTGTGATATGTTATATTGGATCGTCGTGTTTTGAATAGCCTGGGGTTTTTATGTGAGATGAGAGTTTTTCTTTTTCATTCATGTAAAAGCTTGTATGTAATATTATTTTATTGGGGCACTTCCAGGTTGAGGATGATGTCACCATCGATGTATATTATTTACTTTTCCGCATTAGGATAGACCCAAGGAGGAGAGCACAAGTAACAGGGTTCTAGAGTCCAATGGAGACCATCTCGAGGAGTCGAGACCGGGTCTCCTAACTCTATAATTGGTAGGGTTGCTTGCCGCTCTCATAGGGGTCTAGGGATGTGGGTTTGGCTATTCATCGCGACCGTGGAATCCTTGTTTTGTATTGGCTTAATTATAGCACGGAATTCCTAGTATATCCAATATTTCATGTGTTCTTCTGCTGCTGATATTCTGTGATGTGATCACTTTATATGTTGAGACGAATGCTTATATTATATATATGATGATATATAGTAAATATTGATGCTTTCGTTTCTTCTGTGATGCTTAGGAAGCATAAATGATGGGACTTCATTAATGAGATTAATGAAATAAAAGAAACCTAAAGATATTGTAGAAACTTGTTTTAAAAAACTGGTAGCTCTAGTTCTTGCTTTGCATAGCGGTATTTCTTGTAGAATTTCTAGCACCTTATTCGATAAGGAAAGAGCCGAGATCCCTTCACCGGGAGTGACCTCTTTAGCGAAACTGGCAAATGCTACAACCCACTCGGTGCTGTCTTTTGATTGCTTTTTTAGTTCATGCTTTGCATAGTGGTATTTTTGAAATATACAGCACCTCATTCGACGAGGAAAGAGCCGAGATCCCTTCACCGGAAATGACCTCTTTAGCTAAACTAGTAAAAGCCTCAAAAACACTCCTTTTAAAATTCACTCGATTCTACAACGATATCAAGTTCATTACGTAAATGGTTTTCTTAAAAACTTGTCGTAGCCCTCCGTCATTTCAAATAAGAACTATTTAGTATTCGTGATACGTTTGTTGACCAGGTTAAGGCGTAGTGTGCGGTAGCTGATTAGTGCTTATCTGCTTAAGCATATGATGCGATTGAATTAGGGTAGTCGTACAACTTTGTTGACCATGTTAAGGGTCGTATGGGTGGGTTTAATTCAATCTGGAAATGACGGGTTGAACTTGGCTAGCGCTTATGATTTATTGACCATGTTAAGGTCATAAATTGCTAGGGGTAAAATATTATCAGCAATTTCAAGTGTTGAAATTTGCGATGAGATTGCATACCTTCTATAAGATAGTTGGATCCCGATACCCACTGCGAGTAAGAGTTACTCCTGAGAGAGTTTTACATATTACAATTAGCCGATCAAGTAGGTGTCTAGAAAGGTGTTAACGGGGTTATGCCCCTGGGAAAATGAGATTTATTTTAATTAGGTCGGTGCGAAAGCACGGGGAACCTCCCTCAAAGTACCAACACTGGCCTAGCCAAAAGATTGGCGAACTTGTAGGGTGTAATTAATCTCGGCTAGTCTTACCTTTTAGGGTTTGAAGGAAGATTTGATAAAAACAGTAAGAGCCATCCTGATTAGATAAAATAATAACCAATCTAATCTTGCAAGAGCGCACGCAGAGTGTTTTCTTCTCTCTCTCTCCTGGTAGCGACCATGTCATGCCTTAATCAAGATAATAATATGAATGCATTGACTGAACCTGCTTATTATACTGAGCCGGGAAACGTTGGTTCCGCTCTATCTTATAATTGTTATAAGTTCGAGTAGGAAATAGGGGAATATCAGGATTCCCATGCCACCTAACCGAGGAATAGGCATATTTATGCATATTCTTCGGGTGTGTTCGTTACCAAGAACTGTATCTTAGTTTCTTCTACGTCCTAGGTATGAGATACTGGATAAGGATCCCACATATGTAATATATTACATGGGCTACAGAAAGGTAGAGAACTGGGAATGGGTGATATGTCTCTAAGTGTAGAGAACGATGCAAATGTTGCAGCCAAATCAGTTGGTAAATATCACCTTGTATTACCAAATGGTAAATACATTGATTTCGTATTGGAGGATAATGTTGTGAACATTTTCCTGAATCAAAAGTTGATTGGATCAGGCACGTTATATAATAGCATATACGTTCTAAATCAAACCACAGTTCAAAGTATCTAAAACATACACAAGAGGAGTAGTTCAGAAATGAACGAATCCTTCTTGTGGCATTGTAGACTAGGTCATACCAATGCGACACGACCAGATAAGTTACATAAGGATGAATATGAGAATCTGTTTGAATTTTCATCTTATGATACTTGTCAGTCTTGTCTCAAAGGTAAAATGACCTATACTCTGTTTACTCGAAACAGAGAAAGAGTTACTGAACTCTTGGGACGGATACATGATGATGTATACGGTCCTATGTCTACAAATGCCAAAGTTGGTTCTTCGTACTTCATATATTCACTGATCTTCTCTCAAGTTTCGGACATATGTTCCTGTTGAAAGACAAGTCTGAAACTTTTGAGAAATTCAAGGAATATAAGCTTGAAGTTAAGAACCGGATGGGTAGAAGTATTAAGTCCTTCGATGTGATCGAGGAGGAAAATACTTGCACATGGAGTTCCTGGAGTTTCTAAAAGGAGAATGGGATCCTGTCTCAGCTTTCTCCTTCGTATACACTACAGCACAACGGTGTATCTGGGCGAAGGTATCGCACCCTATGAGATATGGTGCGCTCGATGATGAGTACTGCTGAGTTAACGGATTCCTTTTGGTGTTATGCACTTAAGAAACTACATACCTATTGAATGGGGTTCCATCCAAATCAGTGCCTACCACTCCATATGAGATATGGTATGGGAAGAGACCATGTCTTAAATGAGTTAAGATATGGGGTTATCCGGCCTATATTGAAAAGCAAAATCCGGACAAGATCGAGGTAATGTCAGTTCTGTATAAGTTTTTTAGGATATCCCAAACATTTGCAAGGAAATATCTTCTACCAAACTGAGGAGAAAATGGTGTTTTGTTTCTCAGCATCCCACCGTTTTAGAAAAGGAATTTCTTATGTAGAAATTTGTGGTCATGAGGTAGAACTGGAAGGAGTTCCAGCTAGACAAACTAACAGCTGATGATTTGGTGAAACCAAAGGATTCAATAGTCTCCAACGAACCTCAGCTTCTCCGCGAATCTGGTAGGGTTCCTCATCCACTTGAGAGATACTACGGTCTTCTCGGTGACAGTGGGAGCGAGGATTGCATCATGGTAGATGATGGCCTAACTAGGTTCAGGCAGGCCATCACGAGTGGGGACTCTGTGAAATGGCTGGATGCTATGCAATCAAAGATGGAATCCATATACACCAACAAAGTGTGACTTTGAATGTTGCACCTGAAAGGGAGTAAATGGATCGTGAGAAGATTCTTAGTCTAGATGGAAAAGTTGAGACTTTCAAAGCTATGCTTAAGTCCATCAGGATTAAAGCAAGTATCACGGAGTTGGAACATCTGTTTTGATGTGGCAGTCAAAGAGTTTGACTTCATCAAAATGGTAGATGAACCTTATATACAAGAAGGTTGTAGAGAGTGAGGTTGTCTTACACGTATTGTACGTAGATGGCATACTCTTGATAGGAAATGGTTTCCTATGCTACACTCGGTCAAGCTCCTCTTATCATGAGGATTCTCAATAGAAGATCTGGATGATACCTACTACATCTTGTGCATTATAATCTATGGTGATAGATCTAAGTGGATGTTGGGATTGTCCCAAATCTAGGTACATTAACACCATACTAAAGGGGTTTAGTAGGGAAGATTCTAAGCGTAGTGGTTCGTCCACTTACTCAGGAATCACTCTCTCCAAAAAGATGTCTTCTAAGACTGATTTGGAGAGAGCTCGCATGCAAGGGATACCCTATGCTTCAGTAGTAGGCTCTATCATGTATGTGATGTTATGCACCAGACCAGATGTAGATAACTCACTAGGTGTAGTGATCACGATTCAATCGGATCATGGAAGAATCACTAGACAGCTAAGAAGGATATTCTTAAGTACTTGAGAAACACTAAAAGAATGTTCTTAGTTCAAGCTTCCAGAGTGATAAGGTCGCCTGAAAGTTAGTCACAGGAATTGTCTTTACCCTCAGTGGATGGACGATATGTTGGAAGAGTTCCAAGCTAGATATCGTGACATACTAGACGATAAAGGCTGAATACATCGCTACCAACGATGCTTCCAAAGTGGATGTTTGTATAATTCTTGTTCATGAAATGAACATGGTTCCTACCATTAAGCGTCCAATAATTGTTATTAAAACAACAATGGAGTTGTGGTTTTGGCCTAGGAACGCAGGTCCCATCAGCAATTCAGACATATTCTGAGCACAACATCACCTGATTAGGGAGATGGTTGATCACCAAGGGATCGAGGTAAGGGGAGTTGACGCGAAGGATAACACGGTGGATCCACTCATAAAGGCATATCCCTAGAGAGACTTCTATAGGACATTGAGTATGAGATACTATAATAAATGGCCAAGTGAAAGTGGGAGATTGTCAATTATATGTATGCCCTGGAGGCCATTACTGTACATGCGATGTATATTGTAGTGGATTCTTGGACATATATAAGGAGGACTTTCTTGCTCGACATGATACTATGCTATCTGGTTGCACTTTATCTTAACATGTACACTTATAGTCTCTCTATTACATGTTGATAAAGCCCTTAGGATGAGTACTTGACTACCAGGATTATGATGCAGATCATACTAGTAGGGCAATGGTAGTCGGTAAGTACATCCTTCAATTGTTCCTAGTCGTGGGAGTATCGAGACAGGGCATCGATACTCCAGAGTAGACTAGCGTATGCGCTTCTTGACCCATATGATGGGCGATGGATGATCCCACATGCATTGGTGTTTGACATAAAAGAAGGTATACGGGTGTTCAGTGGAGACTGGGTACATTGAATGGACTCGCCGAGATCTCCTAGATGGTATTATAGCTATCGTCCGATGGCAGTTCTCTGGTGACACTGGTACAGGTTAGTCTATCGACCCAAGATCGTCATAGAATCTTGTGTGATTCCCATTGTGCTTTGATTTCCACTTTACCACATTCAAGAGATCATGCAAAATGGTGGTTTTTGGGTACAGTCCTGAGTCACATGGAGGCAATGAGCGATAGGAGGGGATTCGTCTCTCCCGGTATTGGGGGTTGATGTTGCGCTATGCTTGATTGGCCATAAGAGGAAATCCCTGGCCAGGGTTGCTGAGATCTACTGGTAAGTGTTATCAGTAGTTTCTCGAACCGTTATGGACCTTGCATCGGCATGACTTATCAAGCTATTGGGGTCTGACGTTATAGCACCTCCAGGCTGTGATATGCGACATATCAGACGAAGAGACCAGACTGTACGGTTGTGTTACTGATTGGATTCGCGGGAGTATGAGCAGGCTTGCTTGTTGATCTTCTGATCGCTCAATACCCGGCTGGCCATTAAGTTTAGCAAACCGCTTGCGGTTTGTGGTGTTTGATATGATCATAACCTACTGCCAGCGTATTGACGATTCTTTAAAGTCCTACACAGAGGTTTCCTGGTTCATGCAAAACGATGTAGGAGCACATATGTGATATGTGCGGGACCAAGATTAATACGTGTATGTGATACCTATTCTATTCTCGCGATATGTGATATCGTTCGGTTTTATGACATATAGCTGGCATATCGGATCAAGTATTGATTCGATAAGTTGATACATTTTCTATTGGTCGGTTGTATGTGATATAGCCGGATTATTAAATCAAGTGTTGATTTAATAATTTAATGTATAATTATGTGTGTGATATATTAATTTACATTAACTGGTATTTGCTCACTTAAACATTTCTTTTTTCTCACTTGTGTACACTTAGTATATATGTGATATATATATATTAATGTACATTATTTTGTATCATGCTTGATGCCACATGCTTCATGGGTGTATGAGACTCACACCATGCTTATGTTAATGTCAGGTTTTATTTATTTAAAGTTGATCAAAATTTGTTGGAAATTAGTCGCATGGTTCAAGCTTGTAGAAGCTTGTGGAACCATTGACTAAGTCCACTAATTTGTTTCACTTAAGATATTTATTAACCAAACCATTATCCTTAGCCATAGTTTAGTCTCTACATGAGTTAGTGTATGACATAAACTCACCCATGGTTGCTATTCTCACCTCATGAGTTTCATTCTCATCTCCACTTCATCTTCTTCTTCCTCATGAGAAAGATTTCTAGCTTTTCAAATGGTGAAGAAATATTGTGAGAAAAATAAATCTAAAGTGAGAAAAATTCCTACTTCATCATCCTCTACTATATTAGCCATTTAGTTTAAGGTGTTTGCTTCACTAATCTACCATTAGTGAAGAGGTACATGAGCTTGAGTCTCCTCGACGTAGATCATTTTCGGCCTCGAAAACTTCGATCAAGCTTGTTCATTTCTTCATGTGAACCCTTACTAGTGTTTGGGTGTTCACTACTTGAAGTGAAGGGACTACTACACGGAGCTTTAGAAGTGAAGAACCGATCTATAAAGGCTGTATTCCTCATTCACTTAGATGTAAAGTTGTTTACATTGATGTTTCATCTAAATCTCTAATTAAGATTCTAGGTTAGGGTTCTTTAGTACGGCAAAAATTTGAAATTGGCATGGACGATGCCACCCGAAACCTTGCTGTCGTGCTAGGTAACCCTACAGTAACGAAGGTGATCGTGTATACATAAGTATAAAAATAATAATGATGATATCTTTCTTGCGGTAATATATGGCACTATGTCATCAGTGTCATATATATATACATACATATATATGTATGTATGTATGTATGTATGTATGTATGTATCATCCAATGTGTGTCCATCAACGACACATCAAATCATCATAAAACCTAAGTGCCAAGCATAGACACTCAAAATCATCATAAAACCTGTGTCCAACATCGACACGTAAATCCTCATATCTCAGGCGCCATCTTATTGGATCGGCCCTCATATCCATCTGTCCCATCTCACTCCGGTCGGTATCCTCCGGACATCCGCCGAGTCCAGTACTGTCACCGGTAAGTAGTGTTCCCTTGTTAAGCTCAACATCTCTCTATACGATCTTCTTACCCTGGGGTACCGTACCGGGTCCACCATGTACCCACAAACGGTGCGTCCTCTCTCCTCGAATCAGGTATACCCATAACTCGGAACCGAGAAAATTCATGGTGGACGCCAAATATCATATCAAGAGAAACCGCGTTTCTAAAACAATAATAAATTTTCAAAATATATCTGTGGTTTCTTAAATCCAGAAATCTCATAAAAACCATATCTCATAGATATGTAGCAATGATGAAACAATATGTATAGGCACGGAACAAATCTGTAATGCATACTAGTTTGTTTATATGTATGTGGCGTTTAACTAGATAAGGCCATGCAATAACTAAGCTAGTAAGTGTGGTCTGGATAATAAACAATAACTAAAATGCTACCGGTTACAATAGTGATACGGTGAAGCAGCGATTTCTAATGTGTATATGGCATGGAAATTACCGATGATGAGTGTGTGAGCCGGGGTGTATGTGTATGTGCAACATGCGCATTATCGGTAATGGTGCATGTGTCCTAGCAAGCAAAGTCATACAAAGATAAGGACAAGGAACCTAGTATGTATGTCACAAAAGAAAATAACACAAGCGTATGCATAAATCAGAAAATCGTAGCGCGAGTGTAAACAGAACAAGGAAAGCGTAAACGCGAACAGTATAAAATAAGTAACTACATATGAACCATACGGTTATAATTTAAAGTAGTACGAATCATTGTTTTTTAAAATGGAGGCTATGGTGTTTTTGAGAAATAGATACCATTTGAAAATCCGTAGCATCCCTTGAGGTTATCATTTAAAAGTGCATAACGATTTGTTAGTTTTGAAAATTGGTATGGTTCTAAATATATCCTAATTCTACTTAAAGGATTTAAAACAATATTTTCTCGAGTCAATATATATAAGTCTGCGATTCATCCTCATCATATCATATACGGTAAAATCGACCGTACGATATCATCAAATCAGGAGTACGGATCTATCATCACGTACATCATATCACGTACGGTATAATCTATCGTACGATATCATCAAATCAACAATACGGATCTATAGTCGCGTACATCATCATCTTATATCATCATGTGTAATATCGTATCATATCATGTCATTTCATATCATATCATATAACATCGCCTCATGTCATCATATCGACTCGTTTCATTATAACATATCATGTCCATTCTATTCTCATCTCGTTATTTTGTATTGTAATACTCCTCAAATTCTAATATATATATGGGGGGTTGCGTGTGTGTGTATGTATAATGGCGTATATACATATGGCTCAAGGCTAAGAAAAACTAGAACTAAGGATATACCTGCCTACAAATATACTGCTATAGCTTAGTATCCTATAACCCTACTATCTAGGTATACATATCTAATATATATATATATATATATATATATATATATATATATATATATATATATATGTACTAAATATCTAGTATCCTAGTACTATGGTCGTATGGGTTTTATACGCCATCCACCCGACTTTCCCCGTAGATATACATCTACTCGCCTACTATCCTCGCTCTAGGCGAAGTCGATGAACACCTTGCTCTCCTTCGTCGCCGGAAAATCCACGCGAATGTACATAGAAATCAATGCATATCGTATCAAAATCGAAATCATATCCGAAAACCGATACAGCAAGCTAAGTGCACATTGGTTAGAACCTATGGTCCACTCGTGCTATAACAACAAAACAAACCCCAACATTGACGTACGAACGTCAAACAACCGAGTCAAAACTCAAATATCAAAAACCAAGTTTCAAAAGTCGGAAAAACATCGACAAAAAACAAGTAAAATGACTCCAGATTTACCTAAGCTGAAATTAAACTTTTTTGCATATAGGGTAGGTCTAATTATCTAATGAGTGAGCTACAGACCAAGTTTCAGACCCTAACTCCAAAATTGGAAGAAAATTGCAGCCAAATTGAATAAAATAGCGGCCAAAATTTGAGGGATTAGGCTCGGGTCTCTACGGTAGCTTTCTAATGATCTGCATATCTCACTGTATCTGCTAATATATTTTCAGAGTTCTAGAGTCATCCTAGATTCCATTTGAACATCAAAAGTCAATGAAAACCGATGTTGGAAAATTCTGAACTCAAGTTTGGCACTTTTAAACTCACTTAGACCAGGGATTCTATCACTAAAAGGCCAGTAGTCACTCTCTAAACTCTCTACTATAACACTACTACTGATTTAAACCACTAAAGATCACCCTAGAATTTTCCAAGTTCATTAAACATACACTTTTAAGCTCTAAACTACTATGTGAGGTTAGGAAACATAAAAACTTGGTGAAAGGTGGGTGTTTTACCTCAAAAAGAAACTCAAGAAAATTCCTATCTAACAAAGGAAGCTCAAAACTCCAATTTGATCCCATCATGGTGTGTAGGAGGAGGTGAGGATCAACTTTTGTGAAAGAAACATGGGATTTTGAGGTGGTTTTTGGTGGTGGTGCATGGTGATAGTGAGGGTGGAGGGGTTGAAGAAGAAAGAGGAGATGAAGGAAGAGAAATGAAGAAGAGATAGCCAAACAAAAAGTGGTGGGATGACCATGGCTTCCCTCTCTCTCTCTCATGTGTGCTCAAACCTACATGTCTCATTGTCCCCTCAATTTCTTTTCTTTTCTTTTTTTTTACTTTAAAACAAAATAACAACAAACTAAAATGAAACCATGCATGAAACAAAATGAAATGTGTCATACTACATCAAACATGGTTAACAAAAATGGATTTGGTTTAATGCATAATTAGTAAAATACTAATCAAGTTTAATATAAACTTGTATGTAGTTAATTGTGTAATAATTTATAAAAGCCTAAATCCAATAAATGCTTTCATAAAGAATAATTTATAGTAATTTCCAAATATTTTCGAAGATATAGTTATATAGTTATACCATTCTATGAAAACTCAAATCCATACTCGTATAGTTTTCATAAAATTTATTATTTTATTATTTAAATCCAAAAATATTATTTTATATTTTCTGAAATGTTACAATTTTCCCCCCTTACATAAATTTGGTCCCCGTATTTAAATTTAAACCCCCAAATATTAAAATATTTCAATAAATCAATCAAATCAACGAGGCTCCGAAATCACGTATACACAAGAATAACACAGCGCATCGTGTGCGCATGAAAGCGGGTGCAAAACTCAATAATCAAAACTCCATCAAACGTCATGCAAATCATAGAAGTTGTGATGGATATGCAAGTTTCGAAATCTATTGTTTAAATCAAGTATAATATAATCGAGACTATAATATAAATATAGCACGCATCCTTATAAAATCGTTCAAATAACTGAAAATACTTGGAAAAAAATCCTTTTCAAATCTCCGTGTGATGTGTATATCATGTCACAAGTAGCGAACGTTCATTTGTGAAGAAATAAATATATATCTATATACGGTTTGCTTAAGATATACGTCTCGCCCCTTTTGAAAATGATTTAGAAGGATTTTCTTTTGTAAAATTTAGTTTCGCTCATAGACACGTGGGAAAATAATAAGAATATAGCTCCTCTTCCTTTTATTTGAAAACCTCTTCAGTAAATGCCAATGCATGCAAATACACTCAGGTACTGTTCTCGGACCAGTCCTACTCGGCTACTATATAAGTTAGTGTATGTCATAGAATGTGATGCTCAAAAGAAGGAATCAACCTCAATAAGTGTGCATGAAAACCAATCAACGTGCGTCCGACGCACACGAAAATCGAAATCAAAACCAAGTGCATCGAATGTGCATGAAAATGAAAACTGAGTACAATGGGTGTGCACAAAAAAATCTGTCAAGTGCAACGGGCGTGCACGGCAACAACATCAAGTGCATCAAAAGTGCACGAAAATCTCAATCAAGTGCAACTGATGTGCACGGAAATCTTAAGTGCATCAAATATGCAAAAAAAACTACATCAAGTGCGCCGAGTGTGCGTGAAAATCTAAATCAAGTGCATCAAGTTCGCACAAAAGAATCTAGTGCAACAGGGTGCACAAGAACAAAAATTAAGTGTACAAGGTGCACGAAAACATAAATCTAGTGCACTAGGGTGCACGAAAACAAATATCAAATATATGAATCAAGGTCAATGGTATACAACATGCATGAAATCAAAATCAAGTATACCGAATTGTATGAAATCATAAACATGTGCAATTGCGTGCACAAAACCCATATCATTGCACTGAAAGAGCATGTGAACTACACCGAGTGCAGAAGTCAAAATTAAGTGCGTACAAAATGCACGAAATCAAAATCAAGTATATCGAAGTGCACAAAATCAAAATCAACTATATCGAGATACACGAAACCATAATTATGTGCAACAAGTGCACAAAAATATATATCAAGTGCAATGGATATGCACAAAACATAAATCAAATGTAATGGGTGTATAAAACATAAATCAAGTGCAACTATGGTGCATGAAAATATCTGTCATGAAACTAAATCATCAAAACTCAAAAGTCTAAAACAATATATGCGTGATACTCGGATCACTAAATACAAATCAAAAATAGATGACATTGAGATACACCTCTTTCAATGTTGAAAGGTGCCGGTGCACCCAAGCTGGCAGAGCAAGAGTTTCTACTTGCCACCTGCCCACGGTTTGGTGTTCTCTGTCCCTGGGTCCTTGTTTTCTCTGTGGATCACCAATTCCATAATCACTCGGCTCGATGTCCCAGTTAAGAGTAACGACGGAAACAGTCCCGCTCTGACGCTTCTCTAAACATCTCCTTGTCAATTAACATGGCCACTCGTATTGTAGTAAGTCAATGATGGCGGTCTCTGGCCCTCTAAGTGCATGCCATACAACCGAACTTGGGTCTAAATATTTACTGCTAAAGTACTCCAGAAAGTACCTTCCATGGTCTCTTCCAATATCATTTCTGCCGGACTACCCGGAAGTTGCCACTTTTTACATAATCCGTTTCCGTTCCGGGACGGCTGCGATCACATCACGGCTTTCCTCTAAAAATGTAGCCATATCCAACTCCTCTGTGTACGTATCAATTCTCTGGCTTCAACGGAGAAGAACGACTCATTAAGAGCTCACACGAATCTCTTATCCACTTTTCTTCAATATTGACCAATTTGGAATCATCTCTTGGTAGCTGTGCAAACTGCAATCCAATTTGGCTATAGTCATATCCAGATTCTCTCATAAGTACTCGAAGTTAAGAACTCGGACGTCTTCAACACTCTATGGAAGACATCTAGCTGATTACGTCCTTGGGAACTCATCCAAGTTATCGGAGAAATACACATTGTCGTCTTCTCTCGATCGACTCACTCCAGGTCTAAGCAAGACCCTTCAAACTAAAGCTGGCCAACTCGACTGATCTTGCATCGGGGCATCCAAACGAATGAAATATCCTAGTCACTTTATCCAAGATGGACTAGCGATCTTCTGTCACATCCCTGCCTGTAACTCATGTGGCTTTAGCTTCATGATCTCTGTAGGCGATATCTCGTCAATCTCAGCAACAGCTGGTTCATCTGTCTGCACGACAGACACTACATCGATCTCAGGAGTAGGTTGTACATCAACGGTCCTCTCAATCTGGCTGGCTTCAAGCAATGGCTCAATCATCTGGTGCAGATCCCAAATGCTTGTACCAAACGAGGAATCCTAGCATAAAAATAAATCAATACGTTCTTACGTCATCGGAAAAACATCATGGTCAGTCCTTGTCCCTGATGAGCTCTCTCTGACCGCATTCTAGCTGCAACTCTCTCGGCTCTCGTAGCTATGGTGACAGAAATAGCAAACAAATATCGATGAGGATAGATCATAGGAATGAATAGAATAACGAACCTCAAGATATGCACAACCTAAGGTTACTTAAGTGGAGCAACGTATCGTAAGTATATCATGAAACATACACACAGTACGTCACTCTACTTGAGTTACCTGCTCCATTAACCAAAGTCAACCTACGCAATGAAAGTTCAGGTCTAATACCCTCTCAGTCAAGTCTAAGTTCCGTATGGTCAAGCCTATGTTCCGAAATATATACGCCCTAGACTCCATATAGTAAAACCTAGACTCGAACAAAGGCTAAACCTAACACTCTGATACCAAGTTTGTCACGACCAGGAATTGGCACGTGATCAGCGCTTGAATCACGGGAAGTCTATAGGAGCCCACCGTAACCCAAGTAAGCCGAAAGCTCAGAAATCTAAACCTTTTAGGAAAATAATGGAGGTGAAGTTTTGAAATACATGTATAATGAAATCAAGTTCTTTCTTTTTAATGTATCTATAAAGTTCATTTGAAATGCAAGTGAATTATATGCTATAATGTGAACACATTTTCGTCATTTGAAATTTGGGCAGCACCTCCTTTGTAGACTTTGATAAAATCAAGTATATAATCAATAATAATATGGCATCCTGATTGATGATGTTTTATATGAAGTGTGTGTAGTAACCGCAATCAATAACGGTGTCGCGTGTAGCTAGACCGAGATGAGTACGGGCCGTCTTCAGGGAAACGTTGAATCATTTAATCTTACTTTAGGCGTATTGATTAGGGAAGGAGGAAGAATAATGAAAATTGGAGAATGGTTGTAGATTCTAGATCTACGTCAATCACGGATGTAAGATATAGATCTAGATTAACTACGGATGTAGGTTTTATATTATAAGGGGGCTTGTAGGGTCCGTTAAGATTTAGTAGTCATGGAAGATTAATTAAAGATTACTCCTTTCATCCTTTAATAGATTTAAAACTAGATCGTCAATGATGCATGTAGATTAGGGTTTCTGGAGGGAATAGGGTTCCCACTCTTAACCCCTATCTTGACATGGATCTCCGTTCATGTCTAGCCTTTATCAAAACAATTGTTTATCTAATCTCTAATCGTGGTCGTGAATATCAATGAATTGATAGAGCGCCCGATTAGGATGTTAACGATTCTTTTGGTAAAGTTTATAAACTTTATAGGACATAAAAGGAGTTAAAGGATTTTAATCATCCATTGATCTACCCTAATCTTACGAACTCTAACAAGCGGAGATTTACTCGCGCATGATGGAGATAGAAGAACGGATAGAGATCATGAAGAAAATAAAATGCAATAAGAATAAAACAAATACCTTTATTAATCAACTTGATCAATTACACTTCGTTCCTTTAGAAAGTGATTACAAAACCCTAGTTTGCTTCTCGATCTCTTCTTAAGGAGGTAGATGAACAGCTGATGATCAACCTGGATTCTTGAGTCGTCTTGGACTTCGTGATCTCGCCGGTTTGATAAGTTTTCAAGTGAGGCTCTTGGTTCTATTTATAGTCATAGAAGTTGAAATCCCTAGATCCCTAGAATTAGGGTTGTTGTTGAAAATCCAACCTGAAAATCTCAAATCCCAACTCTCCCCTTAGGCCACGGATACGCCGCATTTTTGGTGTTTTGGCAGCGGTTGCGCCGCGTCTTGGTGTGATCTTTGGTTCAAAATTCTAGAGCTTCATCTAGTTGACATGTGGTGATCTTTTGAATATCTAGATTTTGGAAATCTTCTCTAAGTCTCTGCCAAAATTGATTGCTTCGATTTACTTTAATATTTCGGAAGTTTTGATCTCGATAACTCGGATTTCCTTGATTCCAGTTCTGATGTAATTTCTGCACAATATCTCAATAAATAATATTAGTAGAATTTGTTTTTATTAAGATATTATTCTAACCATTAGATATGATATTATAGTTTTAAGAGAATTGGTTAATGATATTTGATATGGTATGCATATTTAAATAGACTAAATATTATATAGATATTATATGCTTATATTTTCCTTCATAATGTTAATTATAATATATAAACATATGAAAATAGTATTTTTACAGATAAACCCTTATATGTGTCATATTTATAATAAACACCTTTTCTTATATAAAAATAGTAAGGAAAATGTCATATCAAATGCACGATATTTTCAACTGAGCAAATACCCCCAAACTTAACTTTGATCGTCCCGAGCAAACTAGTTATTCATGAGAAGGAGAAAAAGAAAAAGAAAATCCTAAGTAGCACACTTTTGTAGGCAACACGATTGCACTGAGCACGTGCAACAAGCCGTTAAACCTCTAGGTGTCTCTAATAGGAGGAGTGTTGTTTTCTGAGGGTTTTCAGCAGATTACACCTACAAAATCCTATAATGAAAGAAAGATGGTGAAAGTTACATATAAAGATAAGAACTTATATAAAAAAGAACTTGAAAATAAGAGTTTCCAACTATACCAGGTTTTCAGTTGCTATGAGCCCTATCTTAATGGTCGTGAAAAAATGTTAGAAATCACATCATCCCTCAATAAAACATCGCCTTTAGTCTTCCTCCCTATCTTTCTTCCAAATATTGATCATATACCCCTACGTGTGTGTAAAAAACATCCCTACAGTTAGAGAATTCAATTCAAGCTATCATACTCTTGTCCATCTTCCAAAGTACTTTATAGTTGGTGAATATTTACGATAAAATTGCTCACACATTTTTCATGTGACCGTTAATACTTCTTGAGGTACTAACCGACCAATTACAAAACGTGCTCGCGCATTTAGGCGTAATTTCTTATTTCGCATCACCTAAGGCTTAGCAGTAGCTCCCAAACCAGTTGGTCTAAGGCGCTAAGTGATAAAGCACCCTCACTATATTTTTTTATGCTGCCTTAAGCAATTACAAAACCAGTGTTCATTTTTTTCTTCACCACTTATATGTATATATATATATATATATATATATATATATATATCTTCATACTAAGTCTTTTACACCAGAGCATTTCAAGGTATCCTCTACTATCCCAAGTTTCAAGATGTGTGTAAGTGCGTATAGTAAGGTATCAACATTCAGATGTTTGGCCTCAAGAATAAGGACTATTTTTCAGATTTATTTTTAACCTCAGATTAGTAATTTCCTTCATCTTACTAACCCTTGGGACAACGGCTCATAACTACTTATTACTAGTTTCGTTTAAGAAACATCTAAGTTTCTTGCTTTTCTTAAACTATTTCTATCTTTCATATGTAATTTTTCACTTTCTACTCTTTTTTTATACATAAAAAAATTTGTATAGTGCCAAGTGCCAAAAGATAATTTAGTGAATACAAACCTTCCCCCTAAACCTGTTTTCAGCAATGTCCTTACTGATGTCATCTTTGAATGCATAGACCTGTAGACTTGGAGAGAGAAATTAAGAGGGGTAAAATAATAGTTAAATGAAAACTACCTCCAAACTTGTACTTTGGCATTCAGAGACATTCAGTTAAGTCCTTTTTCACTCACCCCCATTCTTAAAATGAGAAAATGTTACTGAAATATGGAGGTGGGGCGAAGGAAATTTAGTTATGATAAAGCGACACCTGTAAAAACAGGAGCTCCTTCGCTGGGTCAGCAAAAAAATACGGTTTCAATATATGCTCATTTACTTTGAAAATTGAACCATTTTTAATATTTTCAACTTCTACTGTCCCGTGCGGGTATACATACCGCACCACAAAAGGTCCTTTCCAACGACATTTTAGTTTACCCGGATGAAGATGGAGATGGGAATCATAAAGAAGGACTTGTTGTCCTGGTGTGAGGGTTTTTCTATAAAGGTTTTTATCGTAGAACACTTTAGTCCGGTTCTTTACTATAACCGCATTATCGTAAGCTTCATCGCGGAGTTCGCTTAGCTCATTTAATTTCAGCTTCCGATAGTTGTAGGTTTGATCAGAACCGAAGTTAAGCTCTTTAATAGCCCGCATTGCTTTAACTTCGATCTCAACAGGAATGTGGCAAGCATTTCCAAACACTAGGCGGTATGGAGACATACCATGATCGGTCTTATAAACGGTATGAAATGCCTAAAGAGCATCCGTCAATTTTGTTGACCTATCCTTACGGTTTTTAGAAACCGTCTTCTCCAAAATTTGTTTTATCTGCCTATTGGAAATCTCAGCTTGCCCGCTTATTTGGGGATGATAGGGCATAGAAAGTTTGTGGTTGATTGAATATTTCCGCATCAAAGCCTCGAAAGACCGATTACAAAAATGCGTCCCGTTGTCGCTAATTATAGCGCGAGGGTGCCCGAATCGCGAAAAGATATTTTCTTCAAGGAACTTAATAAAAACCTTGTTGTCATTAGTGCGACACGATATTGCTTCTACCCATTTTAAGACATAATCAACCGCTAACAAGATATATAAATTCCTAAAAGATTTGGGAAAAGGACCCATAAAATCAATACCCCAAACATCGAATATCTCCACAACCAAGATAGGTTGGAGCGGCATCTCATTTCTTCGTGAAATCTGACCCATGTGTTGACACCGTGGAAAAGTTTTGCAATGATTATATGCGTATTTAAATAATGTTGGCAAATAAAAGCCACATTGCAAAACTTTCTCCACCGTTTTACGTGGACCAAAGTGACCACCACATGCTTGATCATGACAAAAAGACAATACACTCTTGAATTCATCGTTAGGGACACATCTGCGAATAATTTGATCAGAACAATACTTAAACAAATTAGGTTCATCCCAGTAAAAGTGTTTTACTTGGGATAGAAATCGAAAATTGTCTTGTTTTGACCAATCGCTAGGAATAAGTCCCGTCGCTAGATAATTCACAATATCCATGAACCAAGGTTCGCAGGATACTGTCAAGAGCTGTTCATCGGTGAAGGAATCATTTATTGGGACGGTCAACGTTGATGACAAATTGATGCGTGAAAGATGGTCGGCTACAACGTTTTCACATCCACTCTTGTCTCGTATGACAAGATCAAATTCTTGTAGCAACAGGATCCAACGTATTATCGTGTCCTTAGCATACTTCTTCGATAAAAGGTGTCGTAGGGCGGAGTGATCAGTGTAAACCACTATTGGCGAGCCAATCAAGTAGGGCCTGAATTTTTCTAATGCAAATACAACTGCCAAGAGTTCTTTCTCGGTAGTTGTATAATTAATTTGTGCATCGTTCAAGGTCCTACTTTCATAGTAAATTACATGTTTCATCTTATCAATGTGTTGTCCTAAGACTGCACCAATAGCAAAATCTGATGCATTACACATAAGCTCGAACGGGTGGTTCCAATCCGGAGATGATAGAACGGGGGCTGTAGTGAGAGATCTTTTAAGCGATTCAAAAGCAGCCTCACAATCTGAATCGAAGTAAAATGTTGTATCCTTGGCCAAGAGAAGAGTTATAGGTCTAGAAATTTTGCTAAAGTCCTTAATGAGTCTCCTATAAAATCCTGCATGCCCAAGGAAAGATCGTATATATTTGACGCATTTGGGAGGAGGAAGGTTATGGATAACATCAATTTTAGCTCTGTCAACCTCAAAGCCTTTTCGTGAAATGATATGTCCAATGAAAATACCTTCTTGGACCATGAAATGACATTTTTCCCAATTCAAAGTTATGTTCTTATTCTTACAGCGGGTAAGAACCGCTTCAAGATAACGTAGGCATTCCTCAAAGGAGTCCCCAAATATGGAGAAGACTTGGCATTGGAAGTGGGATGGGATGGATCTCCTTCCCGCTTTAGTTTCATTCTTATCTCGGTTGCTAACCGAAAATCGTCCATAAATATCTCCAGAAAATTCTCAACCATGTCGGAGAATATCCCCATCATACACCGCTGAAATGTAGCGGGAGCGTTGCATAACCCAAAGGGCATGCGTCTATAAGCAAACGTACCGAAAGGAAAAGTAAATATTGTTTTATCTTGATCCTTTTCGGCGATGGGGACCTGGTTATAGCCAGAGTATCCTTCCAAGAAACAATAGTATTCATGTCTAATCGTTCTAACATCTGATCAATGAAAGGTAGAGGGAAGTGATCTTTCTTCGTTGCGGCATTGAGTTTTCTATAATCAATACATACGCGCCATCCAGTTTGGGTGCATATTTGGATCAACTCATTAGCCTCATTGGTTATGACCGTGATGCCAGACTTTTTAGGGACCACATGAATAAGACTTACCCATTGGCTATCAGATATTGGGTAAATTATACCACTACCAGGCACTTGACGATTTCTTTCTTTACCGCCTCCTTCATAACTGGATTTAACCGTCTTTGTGGGTCTCGGATTGGTTTAGCTTCATCCATAAGATGTATATAATATTCAACAATTAAGGGACTAATCCCTTTGATGTCAGCCATTGTCCAACCAAATGCTTGCCGATTTAATCTCAATACCGCCAAAAGTGTGTTCCATTGCTCTAAAACTAGAGAAGAGGATATGATCATAGGCAAAGACTCATTCTCACCTAAATATGCATATTTAAGATAAGAAGGTAGCGGTTTGAGATCTAGTATTGGCGGAGAGACAATAGAAGGTAGGGTAAGGGAATGATACTCGGACTCCCTAAGAGGTTCATAATTTGCGTAGGATATTGACTCGGAAAGTGCTACTGACTTTTGTGACGAGTCAACGGATTCAAACTCAGGGATGGACTCATCGAAGATATCCTCACTATAATAATTTTCCAGATCAAACAATGTCGCACTAGTGTTGTCAAGATCATCATAGCAAAGTACTTCCGCTTCGCAGCTGTCGGAAGCTATCTCGTTGATGGAACAGACATCGATTAAATGAGCAGAAGGTTTAGATGGTTGACTTCCTAGCTTATAAATATTAATCTCAATTTTCATCTTCCCGAAGGATAAGTTCATAGAACCGTTATGACAATTAATGACATCGTTGGAAGTTGCTAGGAAAGGTCGACCAAGTATCACCGGGATTTGGTTGCGTGAGTTGGCCACAGGCTGTGTATCTAAAATAATAAAGTCCAAAGGGAATATGAATTCCCCTACTTTGATTAACACATCCTCAAGCTCACCCCTAGGTTGGGCGATAGATCGGTCTTCCATCTGGAGAGTGCAGTGGGCAGGTTTCGACTCTCCTAGACCTAGCTGCTCATAGATGGAATATGGAAGCAAGTTAACACTAGCGTCGAGGTAAAGTAGAGCACGATTTATGCTTTTTCCCCCAATAGTTATAGATATTGTAGGAAAACCGGGGTCCTTACGTTTCTTAGGCAATTGTTGGGTAAAGGCTGTGCTCATGTTACTTGTCATGAATACCTTTTACTGCACTTGAGTTTTTCTCTTCCTAGTGCACAAGTCCTTAATGATTTTCGCATAAGACGGAACATGTTGAATCGCATCTAGGAGAGGGATATTTATGTTAACTTACTTAGAAATTTCCACAATCTTCTCCATTTGTGCGTTAGGTTTGTTGGCCCTCAACCTGTTTAGAAATGGAGCTTTATCAATAAGTTTTGGGTCCAACATTTGTGGAGAAGTTTGTGGGCATGGAATCGATCCCAGAATTGGAGTGGGGATCGTTTTAGGTAGATTCAAGGAAGTAGGCAAAGTGTTCGAGCCTTGGGGAAAACGGAGAATAGGCTAGGAAGAAGGTGGGAGACTAGACGAAATAGGGCAAGAAGTGGAAGCCGGGGTTTCAATTGATTCCCCATCATCAATATATTCACCCATATGATTGTTCAAATCTTTTCTTGATCTCAACATGGTAATGGCACTCACTGTATGGATTCTCTAGCACCATGCCTAGGTTTAGGGTTGCATCACACATACTATAACAAAAATTTAAGCGGGTGCTAAACAATCCAACCATGAATCGAACTAGAAAAATAGAGTAACAAACTATAGTATCACATACTATATAGTGTCTAACACTAAGTAAGGAGAGAATACAACCTTTGTAGACATCCTCCTAGACTCCTTGGATCGAGTGAGGTTTGAACCGGTTGACTTGTGTCCTTCCAAGTACACAATGATCCACCACGAAGTCCCTTTGCACCAAGCTCCAAGCTTGACTTGATCAAGGATGAAGATGAAGCAAACACTCCACACTAGTTGGCTAGACTAAAGTAGAATGGTGATGTGTGATTGGATTTCAATTAAAAACCTTTTCTTTTTTATTCTTTCTCTTTCTTTTGAAACCCTAGAGAGCTTTGAGAAGAGAGAGAAGAAGGAGATGGCTCAAAACTAAACTCAAGAAAATAATATGATAACCCTAACTAAACTCAAGAGAGTAAGTGAGAGTCATGCCATGCTAAACCATGGTTACAAAATATCTAGATATTTTGTGACTTGAGTTTAAGCAAAACCATGAGCTAAAACTGTAAGTGCACGGCGGCGCCCCGGCCTCCATCCCGAGGCCAAAATGCGGAAGCGGTGATATACTTTAAATTTTACTGAACTGGCACCACCGCGCACTAATACCCGGATCGAACCATTAACTATTCCTAGCTAACTATAAGATAGGGAAGAGAGATATACCGACTGATCCGAGTCCTCCGGTCTTCTCGTCGTCGTCCCGATCTCCTGCGGAAACTCCGGTCGTCGCCTCCTTGCCGGAAGGGCACCACATCGTCTGCATCTTTTACGGGCTCCCACCTCAATACCGAGGCAACTCGGGCACGAAGCTGGCTAGTCGACGTGCCCAAGGTTTGCTGTAGAATGTAGTGTAGAGGCTTGTGTCTTATTTGGGGTTTATGGAATTGCCTTATTGGTAGAGGAAATGATATGAGCTTGTGGAGATGGAACATGTGGGATTTTGCAAATCTAGAAGAACAAAAAAACCCACCCCAAGAATTTGGGACAGCCCCTCCCCATAACTTGGCCGGCCAACTTGGTGAGGGGAGAGTGAGAATGAGGGAGTGACCAAAAGAATGAGTGGAGAACTCTATCATGCTAGTGAGAGGAATCAAAAAAGATATCATGAAAGAACATGGTCACCAAAACAAAAACCACACTCAACCACCTACCAACATCAACAACCATGATTGCTCACAAAGTCAAGCAATCATGAACTCAAGAAAGGTCAAGGGATGGGGCTCCATCATGAAACCATCATGATACAAATATATGCAAAGAACACCCTCCACAAATGCCTATTTGCAACAATGCAAATAAGCCCTCCTCCACCAATCTTCGGCCAATGAACGATACAAATGAAAATGGCCGAAACGGAAAGCAAACTGGAAACTCCAGAAAACTGGTCCCGTAATAAATTACAGGAAAACCCCGATACTGTGTATACACACCCGCATCTGTATTTCAACCGAAATATAAATGCAATGAGACAAAATCTCCACTGTACTATACTAGGATCCGGCTTAAACCAAAGCCGGCTAGTAATATCCGTTCGATCCTGATCCGTGCAATATCGCACGTATCTGATCGAACCCTGCCATATATCCATACGGCCTATAGTACAAACTGTCTGATCCTGATCCGTGCAATACCGCACGTATCTGATCGGACCTTGCCATATCTCCATACGGCCTCTACAGCTTTTCGCCCGAAAGCTGAGTAACTGAATGTGGGGGACTCTAAAGACTCGTCAACACCTTGGTTGTGGATTTAACCACTAGCACGTCAGAGGTATAAGCCAATATGTAACGGGCTACCAGGTATTGACTAAAAGGGACGTCTGTGAGCGAACCCAGCCTGACAACCCTACTGAGCCTGTCAGTGACAATATCCGTACAGTCCAGTCTGTTCGTCTATGAGCATCGCATGGCGGGCCTAGGGGGTTGGTAAAAGTCAGACCCCCAAAAGCGGTACAAGTCGTGTCGGAGTGTAGCCCAGAACACCCTGAGATACTACTGGAATACCTACCAGTAAATCTCTTGCCTTGGCCAAGGACTTTTCATATTCTGGCTCTCCTAGACACAGCGCGACCTCACCCCCAATACCGGGAGAGACGAACCCCTGAAGATACGCTCACTGCCTCCATGTGGCTCGGGACTGTACCCAACTAAAACCTGTTTGCACGTCTCCTTTGAGCGTGGTAGGGTAGTAATCAAAGTACAGTGGGAACTCATATGAGACAAATGACGATCCCCAGGTCGATGAACTAACCTGAACACATGTCACCAGGGAACTGCTATCTGACGTATGGTATAAGACCAACTAGTATGTTTCCGGCGAGTCATGTCCGGTGTACTCTTAACCCAATGAGCACATGTATACATCTTAGGTGAACCAACTGGCACCAATGGCTTGTGAGACCGGCCACCGCTCCTCGTCGGGGTCTCGACTGTATACACTAGTCTACTCTGGAGTATCGATGCCCTATCTCGAAACTCCCACGACTAGGGACCATTTAAGGATGTGCTTATAGACTACCAGCTCCCACATATATGATCACCCTCATACTGCTGGTGGTCAAGCAAGAATCCTAGGGGCTCTATCAACGTGCAATAGTGACCTGTCAGGTCACCTAAAGCAGTACACGATGATAAAGATAAACCAGATAGCATACTATCATCTTGAGTAAGACTGTCCTACCGGGATAGGTCCTCCATCAATCATTGCAATCACGTGCCTGTGATCCAATAATTGACTCTGAGGGCACTATCTCCAACAATCTCCCACTTGCACTCAAGGCTAATTATTGCGATGTCGCATACTCACAGCCCGTGTGATACCGAACACCCAACTCCTCTACTATTCAGTCTCACAAAAACCCGTTTGCGAAACTATTGCGTTCGAGGAATAGCCTCAGTGAGTGGATCCGCTTTGTTGTTTCTTTCTATGTCTCTCTATATCTCAAGTTCGCGGAGAAACCCATCTCCCGAAATGAGCAATACCTATCTTAGAATGTGTCTGGATGTCTGATGGGACCTAGCTCATAAATGAACTCCAAATCCAAACTTCTTAGACTGTATCGTCAACTGAACTTAATCAGTATCCTGCGCCATGCCACCCTCAGTATTGCCTTGGACCACCTGTCCAAAATACTGCCCCTCGTCAGAAGGAAAAATATAACTCTGACAACCTCCTTGTCGTCCAGGTCACCTTGGAAGCCTGGAATGATAACTGTCTCCTGAATGAGGCTGTCGTTATCATATCCCTTAAAACATCCACTTATGTTCTAAAACTGCTTCCGACTGTTTCTCCAGGATTGGATCAACGTCAACTTATTGCATCTAATGCAAGAACAACATCTGGTGTGGTACTTGACATCTCATGATTTACTCAATTGCCTGAGCAAGTGATCTGCCAATCATGCACATCCCTCTCCCCTTTAGTCTGTAAGACACCTTCAGAGAGGGTGACTCCATTACCTGCAGGTACACTACCGTGCCAGGAGTCGTTCATTCTAAATACTCTTAGAATGCTGTCAAAGTACCCTGATTGGGAAACCACCCAAACCTAGATCTAAAACTATAGATCTAGTAACCAGTATGTCTGATATAATATCTAAGTCCTGTGTGGAGAAACCACCGTGTGACAACCAAAGATTAACCGATTGTAGTATAGGAGTTTCTTTTCCTACTCTGTGTATGTCATCCAAAAACCATGACATCACACCCTACTACCTTCTCAACAGATCCATCCCTTATTTTGATGAAGTCAAACCCATGACTGTCACGTCAGAAATAGATGATCTATCTCCGCTACATCTGCTTTAGTCTATAAATAGACATAAGCTACCTGTCCACCAATGCTTCCCACTGACTACGACAACCTTCTGGTAGAGTCATATAGACGTACACTTCTAAAACTAGTTTAGAACGACGCTATACTCATCCTCCTGCCGGGTCTCACAGTCTGGAACAACAGCAATGGCAAACCTGGGTAAACAAGAACTTCCTTGTCACCGTCCTTGAGGCTACCGTAGTACCTCTCGGGTGCTTGAAGTTACCCACCTTATCTGCGGAGTGGCCAATGGAATGTCAATCCAGATTGAATCTTTAGGTTCCTTATCAAATCTTCAGTAATCGTTTGTGGTTCTGGAATCACTTCCAGTTCTACCATACTCCCACTACTGTTTTTCTGAAAAAATCCATTTTTTAATTTAAAACTGTGGCGAGTCAAGAACAATATCGCTATTGATCTTGCAGATGGTAGAAAGTCAACCCGCGTCATAGCTTGGGTCAACCCACAAACAGCCATTACAGAAACGTGCCTTGAGTTGTCCAGTGTCTGGTTTTAAGCATAAACCGGACAACTCCCCATACCTTAACATCGTTAAGATATGAACTGTTCTATATCCAATATAGAAACAGAGGCACTGATTTAATTGAACCAGATTCAAATCATGCAGTTGTCCCAAGTGCATGTTCCCTAAATGGAAGAAGGCCGATCAGCGTTACTCAACTTAGGAATGCTTCCAATTATGAGTAACTTGAAAGAGAAACAAGATCTCTTTATCATTACTATCTACTGAATACCATACCCAAGTATCTACATCTTCGATCACTTTGAAGAATCCCGATACTTGCTACACCTGGTTCTCTACTCTATTCAAATACCTATAACTTCTCAAAATTCGGATCCTGTGTTTCCACGAAACACCTGTCTAAAAACTAAAGAAGTCATAAGTAAACCGAATATAGTACGAGGACCAACCCCTCTGTCCTGATGGACCCTGGACAACATACAATACTCTGTATAAGTCCCTTGAGTCTGATAACTCATTCACTGTGTGTCGTAGGTTGAAAACTGTACTTATGGTTAAGAAGAATTACACCGCTGTTTAATGCTCCTTACCTAACCATCCACTGATATAGGTAAATGTCATAGACATAATATCAAAAAGGTATATCTCACTCTATAAAAATAGACGTACAGATATATCAATTTGAAATTGGTGCATAACAGCGGATATTCAAAACCAAGTATTTGCCATCTGGCAAACAACCCAGGTGACTTCCTCAAATATCACCGATTACAACGAATCCCGATATAATGAGGATGATCACCCAATTCCCAATAACTTACTCCCACTCATCATCTGTAAAACCATACAGATGTGAGAATCATACCTGGTAAATACATACCCTGGAGTAAGTATCTAATCGGGAAATCAGTTTTGTTTCAACATTACACAGTGAAACTGAAACATTGAAATGTTTCGATGGGGTATCCTGGTATTCCTAGCAATGCCTCTTTCAGATTCACGACTGTAACCGTATAATTCTTTGCCACCTCTCCAAATCCCTTTATATGTCTTTAGTCATTACCTTCTGCACACCCCTTAAGCCAAATGGTTTTCTTCCTTCCCTACCGTTCGGCACCAGCCTATGGTTTGGAAGAAGACTATCCAATAAGCATAATGGGTGTACTGTCCTAATCCTAGGAACACTCGCGATGCGAGAGAAGGTGAGGATAAAAGACAACCGAATAAACCTTATTCCTATTTCTCCTGAACCAGAATCCATCCCCGAACTGGAACAAGTTCCTTTCGAGTTCGTATATAACCATACGATGGAGTATCCAAATATCTGTGGATCTTCGTAGTGATACGGAGTGTCCTAGAGAAATACAAAGGTGAAGTGGGAGTGGTAATGAAATACCTGATTTCGTCGTGAATAGCAGTCGCAATTTACTTTGCCCTCTTACTAATCCCTTGTTTTGTCTTAACTTAATACCTTCTGCACACCATCGTTATGCTAATTAGTTTTCTTCATTTCCCACCGTTCGGCACCAGCCTAAGGTTTGGAAGAAGACTATCCAATTTGCGTAATAGATGTACTATCTCCTAAACCAAGGAGTTCTGGCAACCTGAGAGAAGGTAAAAGGAAAAGACAACTGAATAGTCCTATCCGTTTCCTCCAGAACCTAAAACCATCCTCGAATAAATTTCTTCGAGTTCGTATCTAACCATACGATGGTTTTGTCCAATGGAAGTGGACGTTCGTAGTAAAACGGGGTGCCCTGGAGAAAAGGGTAAAAGTAGGAGTGGCAATGAGGTTTGCAACTCTGACAATCCAAAAGCCAGTGTTTAAGAAGGTTCGGTTAACTTGGTCGCTGAGTCATAGTCTTAGGGTCAGGTCCATGGTCGCTGCCGAAGAGAGAGAGAGAAAAGAAACACTCAGCGTGCACTCTAACCTAGATCAGAATGGTTACCAATTTATCTAATCTGGAAACCTCCCACTGTACCTCAAATTCTCCTCCAAACCTAAAAGAAGAATTAGTCGGGGTCACCCGAGGAGTAAACTAACTCATCAGTGGGAATCGGGATCCAACTCTCATCGCATGATAACGTGACGGAATCCGCTCATGTCATCATACTCCAGAAGGTATGCGCATATCTGGCAAGTTTCAGTTCTTTTGAAATTCCCGATGTAATTTCTGCCCCATGCTCTTATGACCTTGACGAAGGTCAACAAATCATAAGTCACATGTCAAGTTCCACCCGTCATTGTCCAGGTTAATTTGAACCCACCCGTACAAGCCCTTGACGAAGGTCAACAAGGCTATACGACTGTCCCAAACCAACGCATCTATCTATGCAGCAGAAAGGCAACAAGCAGCTACCATACACTATGCCTTGACGAAGGCCAACAAACATAGCATGAATACTACGTGCTACCCGTCTGAAACGACGGAGGGCTACGAATGGTTTCTGGCGAAAACCTTTAATGTAAAGAACTTGATATCGTTGAAGGAACCGGATAGCTTTTAAAAAATATAGTGACGAAAACCATTGCTAAAGAGGTCACTCCCGGTGAAGGGATCTCGGCTCTTTCCCCGTAGAATGAGGTGCAGGATATTCCAACTGAATACCACGGTGCAAAGCAAAAGTAATCGGCTATAGTGAAGTTATTTCCCTGACGCAAACTTCTGTCCAAGGGGTCACTCCCGGTGAAGGGATCTCGGCCCTTGCCTCGTCGACTGAGGAGCAGGATATTCCAACTGAATATCACGATGCAAAACAAAAGTGAACGTCCTTGCAATAACAGCTTTTTGAAAAGTGTTCCAACAACATCAGATTAGGTTTGTTTTTAACTTTCATTGATCCGAATCAACGCAGTCCCATCAATTGATCACACCACAAAGAACGAAAATATACTGATGTACGTATATGCCATCCGCATTCGCCACTGGGTCCCGTCATTACCGTTAGGTTAGCTAACTAACGACAGAGCGGGGACTGGACTAGCGCGGATGCAAAATATAAACAACATCTACTAATATATATACCAATATATAATATTTCGCTCAAGGCGTGATAAAAAATGCAACGTCACAGAAATGTACAGCATCACAGAAACAATACAGATATCTGGGATCCCCGGGTTTCACAGAGCCACTACTGAAACCCGACGTTCCCCTGGTCGTGTGGATAGCCTGTGCAATGAAATCCTAGACCCCTACGGGCGCGGCAAGTTACCCGCCAAAACCTGAAGCGAGGCAGCCCCCTTCAACAACGTGAATGGACCACCCAGCACTTCACGGAATCCGGTAACTTGGGCACCCCTCCTGGGTCAACCTGTACCCCCTACGAGTGCGGCGAATAGCCCGCCAATCCTAGAGTGAAGCCCCCTCCGTCTCAATGCCATGAGATGCGGGCTTGTTGCCCTCTAGAACCCGGCTATCCGTGCACCCCTCCGCGGGGTAATCCTAGTACAGAAAGTAAAATATACATACAACGGGTACATCGACCGCAACCTAGCCGTGCCCTAAAATAATAATACAAACAGGCAGTGACGGCAGTCCACATGTCGGAAGCTCGCCCCGCAATATCAAATGTACATAATACAACAAAAACTGTACTAGCATTGCATCCAGGCTATCCCCACGACCGATCCGCAACATCACAGCAAAACACAGAACATCAACGTGAAAGTCACGTTCGCAAATCCGTCTAACCGGGCTATAGCAGTTAGACTGGATTTACCGATCAAGTGACATTCACGGTCGCAGATATAATGTAAATACTGTGAAATAATATGTTTAAAATATTCGATCGATCAAATTTTAACAAGTGGGCCCCCAAGTACTACTGTAGCACATCAAGAAATTCTGGGCCCAATATTAATATTCCAAAACCCCTAAAATCACCCCAGAAAGCAACTGTAGAAATTTGACACACTGATCTCAACATAGTGCGGCGGAACCGCGGCCTAAAGGGGGGTTTGGCCACGGTTCCGCGCTCCCATTGTGGAGTCACTGTATCGAATTTCTACAGTGTTCTTAGAATTTCCAGTACATCACTTTTCTGCAACCTGAAAAAAATTTCGAGCCAGAAAAAAATCAACAGAAAACTGATGTGAAGAAAATGCGGATTTTGGAATTTTGTTCGATCGGAAATATAAAACACATTAGACAAAGCTAGACTAAGTTAATGGCGAGGCTCTGATACGACTGTAAGTGCACGGCAGCGCCCCGGCCACCATCCCGAGGCCAAAATGCGGAAGCGGTGATATACTTTAAATTTTACTGAACTGGCACCACCGCGCACTAATACCCGGATCGAACCATTAACTAGTCCTAGCTACCAATAAGATGGGGAAGAGAGATATACCGACTGATCTGAGTCCTCCGGTCTTCTCGTCGTCGTCCCGATCTCCTGTGGAAACTCCGGTCGTCGCCTCCTTGCCGGAAGGGCACCACATCGTCTGCATCTTTTACGGGCTCCCACCTCAATACCGAGGCAACTCGGGCACGAAGCTGGCTAGTCGACGTGCCCAAAGTTTGCTGTAGAATGTAGTGTAGAGGCTTGTGTCTTATTTGGGGTTTATGGAATTGCCTTATTGGTGGAGGAAATGATATGAGCTTGTGGAGATGGAACATGTGGGATTTTGCAAAGCTAGAAGAACAAAAAAACCCACCCTAAGAATTTAGGACAGCCCCTCCCCATAACTTGGCCGGCCAACTTGGTGAGGGGAGAGTGAGAATGAGGGAGTGACCAAAAGAATGAGTGGAGAACTCTATCATGCTAGTGAGAGGAATCAAAAAAGATATCATGAAAGAACATGGTCACCAAAACAAAAACCACACTCAACCACCTACCAACATCAACAACCATGATTGCTCACAAAGTCAAGCAATCATGAACTCAAGAAAGGTCAAGGGATGGGGCTCCATCATGAAACCATCATGATACAAATATATGCAAAGAACACCCTCCACAAATGCCTATTTGCAACAATGCAAATAAGCCCTCCTCCACCAATCTTCGGCCAATGAACGATACAAATGAAAATGGCCGAAACGGAAAGCAAACTGGAAACTCCAGAAAACTGGTCTCGTAATAAATTACAGGAAAACCCCGATACTGTGTATACACACCCGCATCTGTATTTCAACCGAAATATAAATGCAATGAGACAAAATCTCCACTGTACTATACTAGGATCCGGCTTAAACCAAAGCCGGCTAGTAATATCCGTTCGATCCTGATCCGTGCAATACCGCACGTATCTGATCGAACCCTGCCATATATCCATACGGCCTATAGTACAAACTGTCTGATCCTGATCCGTGCAATACCGCACGTTTCTGATCGGACCTTGCCATATCTCCATACGGCCTCTACAGCTTTTCGCCCGAAAGCTGAGTAACTGAATGTGGGGGACTCTAAAGACTCGTCAACACCTTGGTTGTGGATTTAACCACTAGCACGTCAGAGGTATAAGCCAATACGTAACGGGCTACCAGGTATTGACTAAAAGGGACGTCTGTGAGCGAACCCAGCCTGACAACCCTACTGAGCCTGTCAGTGACAATATCCGTACAGTCCGGTCCGTTCGTCTATGAGCATCGCATGGCGGGCCTAGGGGGTTGGTAAAAGTCAGACCCCCAAAAGCGGTACAAGTCGTGTCGGAGTGTAGCCCAGAACACCCTGAGATACTACTGGAATACCTACCAGTAAATCTCTTGCCTTGGCCAAGGACTTTCCATATTCTGGCTCTCCTAGACACAGCGCGACCTCACCCCCAATACCGGGAGAGACGAACCCCTGAAGATACGCTCACTGCCTCCATGTGTCTCGGGACTGTACCCAACTAAAACCTGTTTGCACGTCTCCTTTGAGCGTGGTAGCGTAGTAATCAAAGTACAGTGGGAACTCACATGAGACAAATGACGATCCCCAGGTCGATGAACTAACCTGTACACATGTCACCAGGGAACTGCTATCTGACGTCTGGTATAAGACCAACTAGCATGTTCCCGGCGAGTCCTGTCCGGTGTACTCATAACCCAATAAGCACCTGTATACATCTTAGGTGAACCAACTGACACCAGTGGCTTGTGAGACCGGCCACCGCCCCTCCTCGGCATCTCGACTGTATACACTAGTCTACTCTGGAGTATCGATGCCCTATCTCGAAACTCCCACGACTAGGGACCTTTTAAGGATGTGCTTATAGACTACCAGCTCCCACGTATATGATCGCCCTCATACTTCTGGTGGTCAAGCAAGAATCCTAGGGGCTCTATCAACGTGCAATAGTGACCTGTCAGGTCACCTAAAGCAGTACACGATGATAAAGATAAACCAGATAGCATACTATCATCTTGAGTAAGACTGTCCTACCGGGATAGGTCCTCCATCAATCATTGCAATCACGTGCCTGTGATCCAATAATTGACTCTGAGGGCACTATCTCCAACAAAAACCATGGGCAATGAAACCATGGTATTGACTTTGTCAACACAAGAAATGAGGGTTGAATAGTCAACAATTATTTATTTGCTATTTTTCTTTTCTCAAATATACAAAATATATAAATATCCAACCATGTGAGTCTTGCATTGCCACCACCAATGTATCATCAACCATGACACATGTATGCTTGCATGTGTGCATCCATATCAACATATATATACACTCATGCATGCATCATAAAGAAATAGGTTTTAATAAATGAGCTAATGGATTTAATATTAAATTAATACTTGATTTAATATCGCGGTCATATCACATACGACCCGTCCAATGGAAAACGCCCGATTAAAATACGGTATCCAATACACGCATTTAATCGAGCTCCCGCGCATATCACATATGCACCCCATATCTTTTCGCCTAAGCTAGGAGATCCCTTTGTGGGACTCTAAGACTCGTCAATACGCTAGCAGTAGGCAGTAATCACATCACATGCCCATAAACCGTCAGTGGCACAAGCTGTACGTAACGGCTCCCAGGTATTGAGCGATCCGAAGAAACACAAGCAAACCTGCTAAAACTCCCGTCGAGCCAACTAGCAACACTTACCGTACAGCCCGGTCTCTTCGTCAGATCTGCTTCAAGTTTCCCCCAATCAGAGCAAAGCTCTATTTTGAATTTCAAAATTAAAAAATTGAAGCAACGCTTCAGATCTCGTGCGCTGCGTGCTGCGTGCCATGTGCCAAGCGCAGACGCTCTAGCGCCAGGTGCGCTGCGCCCTAGGCAGCGCACCCCCAATCAGAGCAAAACTCTATTTCAAAATTCAAAATTTAAAAGTTGAAGCAACGCTTCAGATCCAGCGCTCTGTGTGCCACGTGTCAAACACAGGTGCGATAGCGCAGTTGCGCTGCGCGCCACGTGTCAAACACAGGTGCGCTAGCGCAGTTGCGCTGCGCGCCACATGCCGAACGTAGGTGCGCCAGCGCTGGAATTAAAAATTCCCCCACGGTCAGATCAAAAGATCTACTAATAATAAATTATTAATTAATCAGAACTAAAATTCTGTTATGGAAAGATTTTTCAATCTTATTGAAACAAGAAGATTATCTTCTGTAAAATAGAAGCCTTAGGATCAAAGATCCAATGGTGGGAAATATTCCTAAATCAATCAGAGAAAGTTCTCTTAAAACTGATTTAACAAATCAATTGTCCCTATATAAAGGCCCCTAGACTTCAAGTCTAAAAAAAAGAAAAGAGAGAGAAAAACCCTCTGCAAAAGAAGAGAAAGCTCTTAGAAAAAAGAAGATTTTTCTTTATCTTCAAGGTAAAAAGAACTATGTTCTTGAATAATATAGATGAAACCATCTCATAAAAAGAAGAACCATTTTCTAAAATGATCAGAGATCTAAGAAAAAAGACCAAGGTCTTTAATAAAAAAGAAAAGATCAAAAAGATCTAATCATAAAAAGACTAAAAGAAGTATTTTACTTCATTCACAGATCTTTTGATCTATAAAGGCAGAGCTTTTTATAAAAACAAGAACTTTTGTTCTTGGATATTGAGGAAAAAAGCCTCATTTGAAAAACATAAATTGGTTCTTTGATCTTAAAGCTGATCAAATGCGCCCTACGCTTAGCGCCAAAACATGCTACGTGTCAACCACAGACACTACTTGCGCTTTGCGCTTCTAAAACAGAGTATTGCGCTCATGGGCTGGCGTTCAGCGCCAAGCGCGCCGTGTGTCACTCACTGGTGCGCCAACAGACTAGCGCAACGCGCTTATAAACTAAAAGCGTAATGCGATAACAAACTAGCGCTAAGCACGACACGTGTCTTCTTCGTGTGCGCTACCTGACAGAAGCGCAAAGCGCCTGGGGCGCCACATGGCGCACTGTCAGAACAGAACTTGTTCTTATGAAAACAAAAAATGTCAGAGACCAATGCCTAGCATTATTAAAAGGGCCGAGCCCAAATAAAGGCTTAATAGCCAGAACAAAAATAAAATGTTAAACATTTTTAATTGGACTTAGCTCAATTCTGGCCATCAGTCCTCAATTCAGAATTAACTGAGCTACTGTGCTCATAATTTAATTAATTGGTCTTAGTTCCAAATTGGGCTACAGATCACTTAATTCACCCTGGTTCAAGGGTACATCTCTTCACTCCTTTGATATTTGTCGTTGTAATTCCTCAACGTCTTCAAAGAGGTGACGGGTCCCGACAACCACACGTTTCATAAACTATGACGTCTCTAAATATCAGACTGTGGGGTCCTTAAACCCACAGACTATGATGTCTTAAAGCTCGACCGTGATGTCTTTAAACTAACATTCGACCGTGATGTCTTTAAACTAACATCGGACTGTGGGGTCCTTAAACTCATGGACTATGATGTCCTTAACCTCGACCGTGATGTCTTAAAACTAACCTCGGACTGTGGGGTCCTTAAACCAATGGACTATGATGTCCTTAACCTCGACCGTGATGTCTTAAAACTAACATCGGACTGTGGGGGTCCTTAAATCCACGGACGATAATGTCCTTAACCTCGTCTGTGATGTCTTTAAACTAACATCGGACTGTGGGGTCCTTAAACCCACGGACTATGATGTCCTTAACCTCGACCGTAATGTCTTTAAACTAACATCGGACTATGGGGTCCTTAAACCCACGGACTATGATGTCCTTAACCTCGACCGTGATGTCTTTAAACTAACATTCGACCATGATGTCTTAAAACTAACATCGGACTGTGGGGTCCTTAAACCCACGGACTATGATATCCTTAACCTCGACCGAGATGTCTTTAAACTAACATCGGACTGTGGGGTCCTTAAACTCACGGACTATGATTTCCTTAACCTCGACCGTGATATCTTTAAACTAACATTGGACCGAGATTTCCTTAAGCTACCAATGGACCCCCATGTCCTTAAACTGGCAATCGACCGCAATGTCACTAAACTAAACAATAGAGCCCAATTGCTCTCTTGTCGAATCTAAATGGTCCTGTTAAGTAGATCTTAGTCTAAAATTAGACTAACGTATCCTTAACGAACGTTTAAGTCGATCTTAGTCTTAAATGAGGCTAATGTATCCTTAAACCCAACCCCCAAACCCAAATCTAAGAAAGATACGGATTTGGACTAGTCCATGCCCTACGGGTAACAGCATAACTTAGTCTCCATATACAATCCACGGGCAACCAAACACGAAACAAACACCCACGACACGAAGTGACCATCTGGAGAAGGAGAAAGTTGTTACTGCGATGCGGTAGCGTAATTAACTGCAGGGGCTTGCGCCTGCAAGGAAGAGCGTCCCCACAATCAAAAACCCCTCAAATGAGGGGGAATCTGATGAAGTCTGCTACATCGGCCGCATCCGTTTAAACCTTTGATACATGGTACTATAAATCAACTTGGCATCTTCGGAGAGGTGGACGGATAGCACCAATTAGCATCTGCCCCAAAATTCAGGCGAGACGTACATCGCGTCTCCGCCGCGTCTTTTAAAGGGGAACAGATTCTGGCACGCCCGGTGGGACCTTTTCCTCTTTCCACTCCACACTTCGTGTGTCGTGTTCACGAACCAATCACGGATTGCTGATGGTTGCCCTTGGGTTTCGAGATACTAAGATTTGGCATTTTTCTCGGTCAAGAAAGCAAAGGATCAACGGTGTCCACTTGTGCAAATTGTTCCAACTGCAGTTGCAATTTCCGCTCCGCCTCATCCGGAGGCATAGCTTACGGGCCCCAAGCGGCTTCCCTGTTCACGATGCCGGTGGAACAGGTCACTCAAGCAACTACTGGACTATTTTTCGGGACCATGCTCCCGCCAACGAGCTTCAGCGCTCCATGCCAGCACCGGAAGCTCCCAAGAAATCGGTCTTCGATCGGCTTGCTGCTACCACGGCCCTTCTAAGCGGGTCGTCCAGCTCCAACTCCTCGGTCTTCACCAGACTGAGCCTGAACTTCGATGGGCCTGCCAAGAAGCCCATGATACCTGAAGTGACCATCCCAAAGAAGATAGCCAGCCCTTCCCCCGAAGTCGTCAAGGCGGCTTCTCCTATCAAAGGGTCGGTCTTTACAAGACTGACTATTCCAGCACCCACTTCAGCTCCCGTTCCCGCTCAAAGGTCTGCTTTGATAGATTGGATACCGCTACTCAAAAGACGTCAGTCTTCAAGAGGCTGGCACTGGCAATGCCTCACTTGAACAGGGGGAAAGACAAAGCCATTCCCATTGCCGAACCAACCCCAACAGCTCGACATGCTCGATGTCGCCACTAGCGCCGAGTAAGGAAGGCTGGGGGCAACTCCCCCTCTGGGCTAACTCCACCAGCCCCAACGGTGGAAGTCAATGCTGCTGTTCCAACTGGGAACAGTTTTGAGCTGCTGAACAAGGTGCGCAGGAACTCTCCTACCGTCGTACAAAAAAGATCTCCGCTACCGGTGGAGATTGTCACAGAAAGAAAGCTGGAACAGTCCCCTCAACGACTGTCTTCTAAAGTTTACAAAATCTGGCGACAAGTCCGAGAGTCGGTGGTTGATCAAGACTATTCCTACTGGCAGAAAAAGCTGAATGTCCGATAGGAAGAAAACCGTCCTGTTAAGCCACAAAAGACGACGGCTACTTGGGTGCCCACTGCAACGGCCCCCTCAACTTCGACCGCTCATAAGAGGAGAAGGCCGGAGAAAATCCCCATGCCTGAGACAAATGTCAAAGGCACTGAGCCCAAACGCCTTAAGTCTGGGGGCACGGTGGTGCATACGGTCTATATGGCATCCGGAAAAAAGAATAGCCATATCTCCACAGGTCATCGACCGCTTACGCGATTCGTGATAAAAGCTCAAGAGCAGCAGCAAAAGCTTCAAGAGATGATGACTGTGATGGCCGCACTCACCGGGCCAAAAGAAAGCCCAGAGGCATCCTCGGAGCAACACCATGAGCAAGAAACTGATGTTGAATTCCTTCGGAGAATACTTGAGAAGAAGGACAAAGAGACTGCGGAAAAAGCAGCCAATATAAAATGAATGGCCCTTCTATTCCAAGATATGGTGGGCATGATGATCCAGACGGATCCCCCAGCCGAAGATCCTCTAGTGATAATTGAAGATGATAGAGGAGAAACATCAAACCCTCTGTCGGATCTATCAGCAGCCAAGGAAGAGACCATTTCTAAGGCCGCCCTGGATGACTATATCGCTCAGCAGATACGAGTCCACCAAGAAAATGAAGCGGCTGGCCAGGTCATGAAAACTGGGCGACCATATCCAAGCTGGTATGACCAGATAAAGTACCCGCCGGGCTACACGATCCCCAAATTCCACGTAGGACAGGCAATCCCCACCAACATGTCGCTCAGTTTAGGGCACTTTGCGGCAACACCGGGGGCGATGATAAGCTTTTGCTCTGCCAATTCATCGGCAGCTTATCGGAGACGGCATTTGAGTGGTACTCCGAACTTCCAAACGACTCCGTCAAAACTTTCGCAGAAATGGAGTTGTTGTTCACCCAGTGATTCGCAAGTGCAAGTGAATGCACCCCGATAACAGCATTGAACAATGCAAGGGTAAAGCCGGGCGAAACTTGGGTTCAATATTCAATCCGATGGCGAAATCCGTGGTCAAAGTGCGAACAGCGTATCGAAGAAGCACCGGCGGTGGGTATGTTCGTGGGCACTCTCGACCCTCACGCGACTATTTCCCAGTTCATGATGTTCTCCAAGCCGACCACATTCCAGGCCTTGATCGACAAATTGGCCCAAATGGACCAGATGGGTCATAGACCGTCTCTTCCAAAGCCAGATTCTCGAAATGAGAAAGGAAAAGGGAAAGCGATCGTTGTTGCCAACGCTCAACAACAACCGAGTGGCCCGAGAGCGGTTGTTTGCCAAAGCAACAAGCGGCAATCCCTCGATGAGAAATTGAGACGTCCTTACTCGTTTCCCCGAGATAAAACAAGGAGACTGTTCGAACTGGCAGTGCGCAATGGTCTCATCACTCTACCGGAGTTGAGACACCCATCGCAACCGAGTGACGTCAACGATCCCAATTACTGTCCTTACCATCGAGTATTGGGCCATCCACTCAAAGATTGCTACGTCTTCAAAAATTGGGTTGAAGACCAATACCAGCAAGGCAAGTTCGCGTTGTCTGAAAATTGGAAGGTGAACCCCCCCCACAACCACATGCTCCGAAAAAGATGGACATGCTGGGGGCATCATGCTCATTCATAGAGGAAGCTCCATGGAAAGTTGTTCTTTCGGCAAAAACTAAAAAATGCCGAAAGATCTTCAAACATGTCCAGCAACCTGGTGGAAAAGCCCGCTAGAGCCGGAGATCATCGAGGAGATGCTGAAACCACGTCCAACATTGGGAATTAATAGTGATGGTGGACAAAACATTTGGGCCCAGCCGTCACAGTCTTCGAAGAAAAAGAAGAAGACCAAAAAGCCCGCGCTGTCTAACGACAAGCGCACGGATCTGCAAAAGCATATTGACGCGCTGAAAGAATACAACCATAGGGCGCGAACCCCATTCACGCTTCAAGAGTTCCTCAGTCACATCCTTGAGAATGAAGATAACGACAATGATGAGGGAGACGACTTATCAGAAGAATCCGAAGATTATGTGGCAAGTTGCCACATGATCGCTCATTTGTTGTTAAGTAACAAAGCAGCTCACTCTGAGTTAGGAGATAACGTAGAGGAGCTGGGGGCAGGAGCAGTGCCAAAACCCTTGGATTATGTGACAAGGTCTATCAAGGAGAAACCTACTTGTTTATAAAGCATCTGGCGAAACTTTGCCTCAATGCTACAGTGGACCAAAACGTCCCTAAACCAACGATGGACCGCAATGTCCCTAAACTAACGACGGACCGAAACATCCTTAAACTAACAACGGACCGAAACGTTTTTAAACTAACAACGGACCACTATGTCCTAAAACTGGCCGTTGATCGAGATGTCGATAAACTACGATGGATTGCAGCATCCCAAAGCTGATACAAAAATAAAGAATAAAAAAAAGAGAAAAAAACAAAACGGTATGTCCATAAGTAAAATGGGCACGGATGAAAACCCGAAAGGGCTCCGTGAGTAAAAACAGCAGGGTTACCGGCGAGTCTTATGAAAACCCAAAAAGGCGCGACCTCGTTAGAATAAAAAAAAGAAAGAAAAAGAAAACGGTATGTCCATAAGCAAAAAGGGCACGGATGAAAACCCGAAAGGGCTCTGTGAGTAAAAACAGCTGGGCTACCGGCGAGTTTTGTGAAAACCTGAAAGGGCACAATCTCATTAAAAGACACTTGCAAGGTCCTCTCGACTTTTTAAGGAGAAACCACCCGTGTGAGATCCTTACGACTCACAAAGGAGCAACACACTTAGAGATCCCTACTATTTCTAAAGAGAAATTACAGTTGCGAGATCCTCACGACTCGTAAGGAGAACTCTCTTATGGGACCCTCACGGCTCATAAGATTCAAAAGTCTTAAGCTACAGGGATCCGAACATGTTCTTAAGCAACCCCAACGCCTCCAATACTGCCCTACAAGCGGCTCAATGATGACCCTTGTATACAATCCACGGGCGTGAATAAACATTTCCCTAACAAAGTCCCATCCGTGACTAGGGATATGTCTGCACGGTGAACAACCCTTGTAAGTCCCCTCGACTTATAAGGAGAAAACCCTCTTGTAGGATCCTTACGACATATAAGAGACCATGCACTTAGAAATCCTCACGATTCCTAAGGAGAAAATGCACCTGCAAGATCCTCACGACTTGTAGGGAGAAATACCTTTGTGAGACCCTTACGGTTCATGGAGTCAAAAGCCTTAGTCGACAGAATCCTAACCCTGTCTACTAAGCCACCTTTGTTCGACATCGACGAAGGCAAATGATGATTCGCTCCTGGCAATATCCCAGTTGTAGCGGTGCTGATACCGAAATCGGTGTCCAAATCCAAGCATGCAACAAAAGCTGGCAAGCCAAACATGCATACGAAATAGCCGAAATGATGGGGCAACTTGCAAACAAAATCAGCAAGTAAAAATGTATGCATGCAAAATAGCCGAAATGATTGGACAACTCGCAATAAAAAGCAGCGAGTAAAAATAAAACAAATAGCCGAAATGATTGGGCACCGCGAAAAATAGCCGAAATGATTGGGCAGTCGCGACCTTCGCGATATAAAAGCTGAAATCTCGATTGCCCTGGCCAGGGACTACTCGTGTAATGGCTCTCCTAGAAACAGCGCGATGTCAAACCCCAATACCGGGAGAGACGAATCCTGTCTAACCTTCACTGCCTCCAAGTGCTTCGGGACTGCACCCAACTACTACCTGTTTACACGACTCCTTTGAGCCGTGGTAGGGTAGTGATCAAAGTACAGTGGGAACACGCTCGAGGCGAAGTGACAGTGTCAAGTCAGCGGACTAAGCTGTACTCATGCCACCTGGGAACTGATAACTGACGATAGGTATAATACCAACCGTTCAGTTCCCGACGAGTCCTGTCCAGTGTACTCGTAACCTAACAAGCACCCGCATACTATCTCCAGTACGACGTACTGATGGCTGTGGGACAGACCATCTCCCACTCTGGGATGAGAAGCGCATGCGCTAGTCTACTCCGGAGTATCGATGCCTTGTCTCGATAGTCCTACGACTAGGGACCTGCATAAGGATGTTCTTATAGATTACCCAGCCCCCACTAGTGTGACTGCCATCACAACGCTGGTAATCAAGCAAAGATCCTAAGGGCTCCACTAATGTGTATAGGTGATATACTAAAATAAACACATGTACACATTGAAGTAGAAACAAACCAAGTAGCATACTACTATTTTGAGCAAGATTGTATATACAAGGTGAATATCCTAAGCTTCCATTAAGTAATATACAAACTAGTATCATACAGTAATGGCCTCTAGGGCATATACACTAACACCGTGAGGATCTCGCAGGTGTATTTTCTCCTTAGGAATTGAGAGGATTCCTAAGTGCATTTTCCCTTATAAGTCGTAAGGATCTTATAAGAGAGTTTTTTTTCTTCCTCACGAGTCGAGAGGACCCGTAAGTGTTTAGTGGGATAGACATGTAGATGACGTACTTCCGAAACGGGGTCATATGGATGACGTATTTCCGTAACGGGGTCATACTGATGACGTTGTATATTCCTGCAGAGACACTGATTTCTCTGTGGGTCGGCGCGAATCGAGATGTTTTCATCACGGATGCTGATTTCCCTAAATCGAGGAGGATGCCAAGGACACTGATTTCCTCGGGTTGAGACGAATCGAAGTATTCCTGCAAAGACACTGATTTCCTTACGGGTCGATGCGAATCGAAGTGCTCTCGTCAAGGACGCTGATTTCCCTGAATCGAGGAGGTTGCCAAGGACACTGATTTCTCTATGGTTGAGACGAATCGAGGTATTCCTGTAAAGACACTGATTTCCTTGCGGGTTGACGCGAATCGAAGTGATCTCGTCAAGAACGCTGATTTCCCTGAATCGAGGAGGTTGCCAAGGACACTGATTTCCTCGGGTTGAGATGAATCGAGGTATTCCTGCAAAGACACTGATTTCTCTGCGGGTCGACGCGAATCTAGGTACTCTCGTCAAGGACGCTGATTTCCCTGAATCGAGGAGGTTGCCAAGGACACTGATTTCCCTGGGTTTGAGACGAATCGAGGTATTCGTGCAAAGACATTGATTTCCTTGCGGGGCAATGCGAATCGAGGTGCTCACGTCAAGGACGCTGATTTTCCTGAATCGAGGAAGTTTCCAAGGACACTGATTTCCTTGGGTTGAGACGAATCGAAGTATTCCTGCAAAGACACTGATTTCTCTGCGGGTCGATGCGAATCGAAGTGCTCTTGTCAAGGACGCTGATTTCCCTAAATTGAGGAGGTTGCCAAGGACACTGATTTCCTCGGGTTGAGATGAATTGTTTCCGAGATGGAGCGTTGATCCGGCAGGGAGGTCATTGGTTGACTCTAGGTTATCTGTGGACTGTAGAGTCTTGGAACTAAGGACTTTGCCGTGGCTCCGTTTGTTGATGTTGCGTCTGCATCCGATTGGACTGCGAAGGAACACCGTTGCTGACATTGCGTCTGCTGTATCGATACGAGTGTCGCGGTTGTCTCTAGGTTGTTGGTGAACCGTCGAGGCTTGGAACTAGGGACTTTGCCATGGCTCCGTTGTTGGTGTTGCGTCTACATCTTGTTGGAGGAAGAACGCTGGGGTGACATCGCGTCTGCTGTATCGAGACGAACGTCGAGGTGGTCTCTAGGTTGTTTTTGAACCGTCGAGACTTGGAAATGGGGACTTTCCCGTGGCTCCGATTTGTTTTGACCTTGGGTTCGCTTGTTGACGTTTCGTCTGCATTCTGTTGTAGTGAGAAGAAACGCTGTTGTTGGTCTCCAGGCTGTAAATGTGGCCGTCGAGACTTGGAACTAGGGACTTTCCTATAACTCCGATTTATTTTAACCTTGGGGTCGCTTGTTGACGTCTCGTCTGCATTCTGTTGTAGTGAGAAGAAACGTTGTTGTTGGTCTCCAGGCTGTAAATGTGGCTGTCGAGACTTAGAACCAGGGAATCTGCCATGGCTCCGTTGTTTTGACCCTGGGGTCGTTTGTTGACGTCTCGTCTGCATTCCGTTGTAGTGAGAAGAAATGCTGTTGTTGGTCTCTAGGCTGTAAATGTGGCCGTTGAGACTTGGAACTAGGGACTCTGCCATAACTCCATTGTTTTGACCCTGGGGTCGCTTGTCGATGTCGCATCTGCATCCTGTTGAAGCAAGGAGAAACGCCGTTGGTGATCTCTAGGCCGTCTGTGAACCGTCGAGATTTGGAACTAGGGGGCTTTGCCATGATTCCGTTTCGCTGTGTCGCTTCCGTGCCTTGTTGGCATAAGGAGGAGCACTGTTGTTGGTCTTCTGGGATACAGATGTGACCGTCGAGACTTGGCTCTTTTTCTGATGGAGCCTGAGGAGGGAAGGCGTGATTCCTTCTTTGTTTGCGCCCCTGGATTGTATACAGGGATCGATGTGATATCACCTATAGGGCATAATTTTCATTTCATTTTTTTTATTTCTTTCCGCGATGCTCTATCTGGTAGGCTTCCAGTGTTATCTCAGGGTGTTTTGGGCTTCACTCCGACACGACTTGTACCGCTATTAGGGGACTGACGTTTACCGCCCCCCTAGACCCGCCATGCGATGTATCAGACGAACAGACCGGACTGTATGGAGATTGTCATATTCAGGCTCAGTAGGAGTTCAGATGGGTTTCACCTCGTCAGTCTTCTTGTCGGCATCTACCTGGGGACCGTTACGCACAGCTAGTGCCGCTTGCAGTCTATGGTTAAACCCACTGCCAGCGTAGTGTCGAGTCTTTAGAGTCCCACACAGAAAGCTATTCGCCTTTAGGCAAAAGAGTAGAGGTCGCATGGTTTTGCGACAGGGTTCGGTCACATCCGTGCACTTGTGCACGTACAGTGTCGGGACAGTTTACACTAGCGGGCTTTGGTTTAAGCCAGATCCTAGTGTACGTATTGGGATTGGTTTTATTCAGTTTGTATTCGTGTTCCTCGGAACGCGGATGCGGGTGTGTATGCACAGTTGACAGAGAGACAGAGGCAAAGGATTCTCATTAGGGTTGTTGACCGTTGACTGTTGACTATTGACTTTTTGCTCAACCCTAATGAGAATATGATATATATATATATTTAGCAATAATATTAATTAAGTATTATAGTGACATGGTTGTTGAGGGGTTGACTTTGTTGACTTGTTGACTTTGTTGACCGGTTGACTAGGTTGGACTAGTTGACCATCATCATCACAATGGTTGTCATTTTCATGCAAAGACTTTTGCTTGCTTGTTGTGGTTTGCAAAATGAGTGCATGGAAATGATATTGCCTTTGACATGATATGAACCATCACATAATAATACTTGATTAACGTTATGGCTCATGATACTTTTGGATTATGAGAGGGTGAAAGAGAAAAGTGAGGCTTATTCTTTCATTATCTTTCTCTCTCTTGGTTTTGAGCTCTCTCTTCCTCTTGCTCTCACCCTCTTCCTCTTGCTCTCTCTCTTGTCTATGGTTCACTTGTCTCATGTGTTGAGAAGCAAGAACCATAGAGAAAATCGCATCACACTCTCCTCTACTCACTCTAGTTCACAAGGTTTAGCAAACCAAGTGAACTAGTTTCTTCAAAGTTCGAAGAAGAAGCCAAAGGTAGAAGCTTTCAGGTGGATCGATCTTCGGCGCAAGGAGACGACGGGGTGAAGCCAATCCGTACACCATCAAGAGATGAAGACGAAGGAGTTCAAGAAAGAAAGGTATAACCCCCTAACCGAGTAGTTAACAACTCCTAGTTAGGTTGTTAGTTAGATGTTTAACAAAGATCCGGTTTTGAGTCCATGTTACCACCTCTAGAAAATTGTTTTTCACCAAATTCCGCATGCCCGAATGTACCGAGAGAGGTAGCATGGAATTACAGTGGTATCAGAGCCTAGTTAAACACTACCTAATATGTTAGCATAGTAACTAGAAATTCGATCGGAGAAAAAGTAACGAAATACACCCGGATTTCAAACTTTCTGTCGATTTTCAAAGTGCTGCAAAAATTATTTGAGATATACCAAAAATCGACTCAGGGTTTTTAGAAGAAACTGCAAAAATTCGACCCACTGAATCGATCAACGCGCCGCGTTTCCGCGGCGGGAGCTTGCTCCCGCCGCGGAACCGCGGCCGAGTTGACTCGGTCGTGGGGTTTTATTTTTGCAGTTTGTTCATAGGGGTATTTTAGGATTTTTGGAATATGTATTTTCTGCCCAGATTTTCCAGAACGAAAATTTTGTGTTTGGGGCCTGAAAATCCGTATTTTTGATCGAACTTCTAAAAGACTTAAGCTGACGGGTTTTTCTGTGATGTGTTATTTGTATTGAACGTCTGCTAATCGCTATATGTCGATTAGTGGGGGTTATACAAATCTGTGATCTGTAATGTTATTGGTTTGTGTATATGAATTCATTGGATTGTCGCGGGTGAATAGCCGGGGGTTGTGAGACGAGAGTTTTCTTTTCTTTGAATTCATGTAAATTTGTATATTGATGTAATAATTATTTGTATGGCCGCACAACCGGGTCGGGGTTGCAGCCGTCATTGTATAATTTCTTTTTACTGTTTTTGCTCCTGGGATAGACCCATGGAGGGGGTGCACAAACTACCGGGTATGCCGAAGTGCCGAGTGGCCTACTCATGGAGATGAAGGAGGTTGCTTCGCTTCGGGTACTTGGCGGGTAGTTTGCCGCACCCGTAGGGGTCTTGGGTGGGGTATTGGCTATTCACCGCGACCGTGTAATCTGCTTTTCGTTACAGGCTCGTACGAATTGCGGATTCCTAGTATATCCAATGTGTTCATCTGTGATCTGAAATGGCTATCATTGCAATATATCTATATATGATATTATTTAGGCGTTGCTTATGTTTTACAGCCACGCTAGCCCAGCCCCCGCTCTGTCGTTAGTTAAGTAACCTAACGGGTAATGACGGGGCCCCGTGGCGAATGCGAATGGTATAAGCGTACGTCATATTTTGGTTGTTTTCTGCAATGGTAGGATTAAATGATGGGACGCATTAAAAGAACTAATGCAAGAATAACACGCATTAAAAGAACTAATGCAAGAAAATAAACCAAGTAAAAGTCGTTGGAACACTTTCAAAAACCACTCGGTTCTTTTCAAAACTAACTTTTAAATGCGGAGCTTGAGCCACTCCTTTTAAAAGCTATTTCGTTCCTTCGATTATATCAAGTTCACTACGTTCAAGGTTTCGCCAAAACCATTAGTAGCCCTCCGTTGTTTCGTATGAATATTCAATAGTATTCAAGCTATGTTTGTTGACCTTCGTCAAGGCATAGTGATTGGTAGCTGTTGGGTGTTCATATGTAGCATAGATAGATGCGTTGGTTTGGGACAGTCGTATTACCTTGTTGACCTTCGTCAAGGGTATATACGGGTGGGTTCAAATTAACCTGGATAATGACGAGTAGAACTTAACATGTGACTTATGATTTGTTGACCTTCGTCAAGGTCATAAGAGCATGGGGCAAAAATCCACATCGGGAGTTTCAAAAGAACTGAAACTTGATAGCACTGCATACCATTTAGAGTGTGATGATTCTGGTAGGATTCCTTCAGTTTTGTCACGCAATGATATTTGGATCCCGATCCTACTGTGAGTATATATGCTACTCCTCAGGAATTTTCTCACTTAACGATCAATGTTATAAACCAAGTAGGTGTCTAGAAAGGTGTTAGCGGGGCTACGCCCCCAGGAAAAAGAGGTTCTTAAATTAAGGAACTTCGCGAAAGCGTTGGAAAACCTCCCTCGAAGTACCGACACCAGCCTGGCTGAACGGTTAAGCAAGAATTGTACGGTGAGATTGATCCTGACTAATTCTTCCTTTTTGGTTTGAGGAGGGATTCGAGAGACGGTGGGAGCCATCCTGTTTAAGCAAATTAAAAACCAATCTAAACTTGCAAGAGCATCATGCTGAGTGTATTCTTCTCTCTCTCTTAATTGCAGCGACCCTGTGACCACACCTAGGTTGCATCTAGATAAAAAGATGACTGAACCTGACTGTTATGACTGGCAAAGGTCTGTCCAGATGTCCATTGCCCATGACAAGCTGGGACACCTCTTAACTAATCAAACCCCTGCCGTCTCAGGTCCGGTTTCCTCTGTCACGGATGTTTACATCCGCAGAACATCAGAAAAGGATTGTGCGAAAACCAAGTGCCTCGTGTTAGCCTCAGTTGATGGTGCAAACCAGAGGCAGCATGAGAAGATGGACTCTGTTTCTATCTTCCTCCATAACAAAGTTTTATATGGAGAGCAATCTCGTATCGCAAGATATGAGACCTCGAACGAATTGCTTCAAGCGAGGTTGGCTGTCGGGTCATCTGTAGGGGGCAACGTCCTTACAGAGACCAGCTATTTTGAGCTCACGGACCTGGAGACCACGTTGGAGAATGGGTCAAGTACTGACTTAATTCTACAGTCCCCGCCCTCTACTTATACCCTGAAGGAAACCAGGGAAGAAGAAAGAAAATGAAGGGTAAAAGTTTCGGGACTGGATATGGTCAAAGAGGGACGTTCCTATTGTAACGGGAATGAACATTGGCAGAAAGATTGCAGGGCTTGCAAAGCCAGTAACCAGAATTCGAAGCATGTTGTGGCTTCAGCTTCGAGTGTGTTTGTAATTGAGAACTGTATGTCAGTTAACCCTACTTCCTGGGTATTGGATACCGGATCAGGATCTCATATCTGTAATTCGTTACAGGCTCTGAGAAATCGTAGGGTTATCAGGAAAGTTGATATGACTCTCAGGGTTGCTAACGGAATGAGCATGGATGCTGAATCCGTAGGGGAATATCATCTTGGACTGACAACTGGGCAGATATTGATTTTGCGTAACTGTTTGTATATACCAGATGCAACTTGTAATATCATATCTGTATCCTTAATTTCTAAGGAAGGATATGATTTTACTTTTGTAAGTGATGTAGTTAACATCCACCTAAATCAAGTTCTAATTGGGTCAGGTACATTACAGAACGGAATATACGTGTTAAATCAAGCTCAGATTTTCAGTGTCCAGAACACACTTAAAAGAAAGTCTCCGGAAACAAATCAGGCTTTCTTATGGCATTGTAGACTGGGTCACATTAATGAAACACGATTAACTAAGTTACATAAAGAAGGGTACTTGAATCCGTTCGAGTATCAGTCTTATGCCACTTATGAATCTTGTCTCATGGGAAAGATGACAAAGACTCCGTTCACTGGACGCGGAGAAAGAGCGAGCGGGCTCTTGGGACTCATACACAGTGATGTGTGTGGTCCAATGTCTACACATGCGCGAAGTGATTATTAATACTTCATTACTTTCACAGATGATTTCTCTAGGTATGGACATGTCTTCTTAATGAAGCACAAATCCGAGGCCTTTGGGAAATTTCGAGAATACAAGAATGAAGTTGAAAATCAAACCGGCAAAAGTATCAAGATTCTAAGATCGGATCGAGGTGGAGAATACTTGAGTGCCGAGTTTCTGGGCTACTTAAAAGAGAATGGAATTCTCTCTCAACTTATTCCTCCATACACACCACAACACAACGGTGTATCGGAAAGGCGGAATCGGACCCTATTGGATATGGTTCGTTCCATGATGAGTAAGGCTGAGTTACCGCGATCTTTCTGGGGTTATGCACTAGAAGCAGCTGCATATCTCTTGAACAAAGCTCCAACCAAGACTGTGCCTACCACCCCATAACAGATGTGGAGTGGGAAGAAACCATGTCTTAAGTATCTTAAGGTATGGGGATGTCCAGCTTTTGTAAAAAAGCAGCATGCGAACAAGCTCGAGGCACGCTCAGTACTGTGTAAGTTTGTGGGATACCCAAAGAACTCCAGGGGGTATCTTTTCTATTCCGCAGAAGAACAAAAAGTTTTTGTTTCTCCGCATGCCCACTTCTTGGAAACTGAATTTTTGGAAAATCAGATAAGTGGGGGCGCAATAGAACTGGAAGAAATTCCAGAACCACAAGCTGTTACTGAAAGCTTGGATGAACCAGACGTTTCAGGAGAACCGGACATTCCTACGCCGCTCCGCAGAAGTAGTAGGCAGTCTCATCCGCCCGAGAGATACTTCGGTTTTCTCATAGACGGGGATAGAGAGGATTGTACAGTTAATTATGATGAGCCTACTAGCTTCCAGCAAGCCATTCAGAGCGGTGACTCGGTAAAATGGCTGGATGCAATGCGGACCGAGATGGAGTCCATGTACACCAACAAAGTTTGGACTTTGGACTTTTCTCCAGAAGGAGTAAAACCCGTAGGCTGCAAATGGATCTTCAGAAAGAAGATTGGTGTAGATGGGCAGGTGGAAACCTATAAAGCTAGGCTCGTTGCAAAGGGTTTTCGTCAAAGGCCTGGTTTGGACTATGACGAGACCTTTTCTCCGGTAGCCATGCTTAAATCCATTCGGATCCTTCTTGCCATTGCTGCCTTCCACGATTATGAGATCTGGCAGATGGACATAAAGACGGCTTTCCTAAATGGAAATTTGGAAGAGTGCGTCTATATGGATCAGCCAGAGGGATTCATTCAGAGTGGGAGCAGCGGTAAAGTGTGCAAGTTGCTCAAGTCCATTTATGGACTTAAGCAGGCATCGCGGAGTTGGAACATCTGCTTTGATGATACTGTCAAAGAATTCGACTTTGTCAAAAACCCAGATGAACCATGCATTTACAGTAAGATTGTAGGGAGAAATGTGGTATTCCTCGTCTTGTACGTCGATGACATTCTCCTAATAGGAAATGATATTCCTATGCTATAGTCAGTCAAAGGATTCTTGTCGCAGAGGTTCTCCATGAAGGACCTGGGCAATGCCAACTACATTCTGGGGATCCAGATCTATCGTGATAGATCTAAGAGGATGTTGGGACTTTCACAGTCAAGGTACATCGACACCATACTGAAACGATTCAGTATGGAAGATTCCAAGCGCGGTAATCTACCGGCTTGTCACGGAATCACCTTCTCTAAAGAGATGTCTCCCAAGACTGATTTGGAAAGGGCTCGCATGTCATCAATACCCTACGCATCTGCGGTAGGCTCTATTATGTATGCGATGTTATGTTCCAGACCAGATGTAGCATACGCATTGAGCGTTGTAAGCCGGTATCAGTCGAACCCAGGGAAGAAACACTGGATAGCAGTAAAGAACATTCTCAACTACCTGAGAAGGACTAAGGAAATGTTCTTGGTGTATGGCGGAAAGGACCTCCAGATTGAGGCCTTTACTGACTCCAGCTTCCAGAGTGACAAGGATGACTCCAAGTCCATGTCGGGTTATGTCTTTACCCTCAATGGAGGGGCGGTTTGCTGGAAAAGTTCCAAGCAGGAAACCGTTGCTGACTCAACCATGGAAGCGGAGTACATAGCTGCTTGCGATGCCGCAAAGGAAGTTGTCTGGATGAAGAAGTTCCTCACGGAACTTCAGGTGGTTCCTACCAATGTTGATCCAATACCGCTGTATTATGACAACAACAGCGCTATAGCTTTAGCAAAGGAACCTAGGTCCCATCAGAAGTCCAGGCACATTTTGAGGCGGTTCCACCTGATCAGGGAGATCATTGATCGCCGGGAGATCGAGGTAAAGAGAGTAAATTCAGAAGATAACACTGCAGATCCACTCATGAAGGCCCTACCCCAGACTCAGTTCGAGCGGCTGATCGAGATGATAGGTCTTCGATACGCCAGTACATGGCCTTAATGTAAGTGGGAGATTGTTAGTGTATATGCCCTAGAGGCCATTACTGTATCATACTAGTTTGTATATTACTTAATGGAAGCTTGGGATATTCACCTTGTATATACAATCTTGCTCAAAATAGTAGTATGCTACTTGGTTTGTTTCTACTTCAATGTGTACATGTGTTTATTTTAGTATATCACCTATACACATTAGTGGAGCCCTTAGGATCTTTGCTTGATTACCAGCGTTGTGATGGCAGTCACACTAGTGGGGGCTGGGTAATCTATAAGCAAATCCTTATACAGGTCCCTAGTCGTAGGACTATCGAGACAAGGCATCGATACTCCAGAGTAGACTAGCGCATGCGCTTCTCATCCCAGAGTGGGAGATGGTCTGTCCCACAGCCATCAGTACGTCGTACTGGAGATAGTATGTGGGTGCTCGTTAGGTTACGAGTACACTGGACAGGACTCGTCGGGAACTGAACGGTTGGTATTATACCTATCGTCAGTTATCAGTTCCTAGGTGACATGAGTACAGCTTAGTCCGCTGACTTGACACTGTCACTTCGCCTCGAGTGTGTTCCCATTGTACTTTGATCACTACCCTACCACGGCTCAAAGGAGTCGTGCAAACAGGTAGTAGTTGGGTGCAGTCCCGAAGCACTTGGAGGCAGTGACGGTTAGACAGGATTCGTCTCTCCCGGTATTGGGGGTTGACATCACGTTGTGTCTAGGAGAGCCATTACACGAGTAGTCCCTGGCCAGGGCAATCGAGATATACTGGTAGGCTTCCAGTGTTATCTCAGGGTGTTTTGGGCTTCACTTCGACACGACTTGTACCGCTATTAGGGGACTGACGTTTACCGCCCCCTAGGCCCGCCATGCGATGTATCAGACGAACAGACCGGACTGTATGGAGATTGTCACATTCAGGCTCAGTAGGAGTTCAGATGGGTTTCACCTCGTCAGTCTTCTTGTCGGCATCTACCTGGGGACCGTTACGCACAGCTAGTGCCGCTTGCGGTCTGTGGTTAAACCCACTGCCAGCGTAGTGTCGAGTCTTTAAAGTCCCACACAGAAAGCTATTCGCCTTTAGGCAAAAGAGTAGAGGTCGCATGGTTTTGCGACAGGGTTCGGTCACATCCGTGCACTTGTGCACGTACAGTGTCGGGACAGTTTACACTAGCGGGCTTTGGTTTAAGCCAGATCCTAGTGTACGTATTGGGATTGGTTTTATCCAGTTTGTATTCGTGTTCCTCGGAACGCGGATGCGGGGTGTATGCACAGTTGACGGAGAGACAGAGGCAGAGGATTCTCATTAGGGTTGTTGACCGTTGACTGTTGACTATTGACTTTTTGCTCAACCCTAATGAGAATATGATATATATATATTTAGCAATAATATTAATTAAGTATTATAGTGACATGGTTGTTGAGGGGTTGACTTTGTTGACTTGTTGACTTTGTTGACCGGTTGACTAGGTTGGACTAGTTGACCATCATCATCACAATGGTTGTCATTTTCATGCAAAGACTTTTGCTTGCTTGTTGTGGTTTGCAAAATGAGTGCATGGAAATGATATTGCCTTTGACATGATATGAACCATCACATAATAATACTTGATTAACATTATGGCTCATGATGCTTTTGGATTATGAGAGGGTGAAAGAGAAAAGTGAGGCTTATTCTTTCATTATCTTTCTCTCTCTTGGTTTTGAGCTCTCTCTTCCTCTTGCTCTCACCCTCTTCCTCTTGCTCTCTCTCTTGTCTATGGTTCACTTGTCTCATGTGTTGAGAAGCAAGAACCATAGAGAAAATCCCATCACACTCTCCTCTACTCACTCTAGTTCATAAGGTTTAGCAAACCAAGTGAACTAGTTTCTTCAAAGTTCGAAGAAGAAGCCAAAGGTAGAAGCTTTCGAGTGGATCGATCTTCGGCGCAAGGAGACGACGGGGTGAAGCCAATCCGTACGCCATCAAGAGATGAAGACGAAGGAGTTCAAGAAAGAAAGGTATAACCCCCTAACCGAGTAGTTAACAACTCCTAGTTAGGTTGTTAGTTAGATGTTTAACAAAGATCCGGTTTTGAGTCCATGTTACCACCTCTAGAAAAAAAAATTTCACCAAATTCTGCATGCCCGAAAGTACCGGGAGAGGTAGCATGGACTTACACACGGCTCGTAGGGAGAAAGTCTTTATGAGACCCTCACGGCTCATAAAATTAAAAAGTCTTAGGTGACAGATCCTAACCCTGTTTCCTAAGCCATCACCACTCTACAAAGAATTCAAGATTGACGGCTATATACTACATGCAGACCACACTTGCGAAAATCACATGGCAACAACACAGCAAGGAGAAGAAAGTAATAGTATAACAAAAAAATGTGTATCTTTTATTCATGAATCCAATTGAGTACAAGGTAAATAGTATAAAAGAATAAAAAATGGATACATGTTATTCAGAGATTACAAGTGTTCAATCTATACAAAAACAACTGCTGGGAAGGGGGCGTCTTCAATAAACCAGCTAGCTGCTCGCGCACTTTTCTCATCTCTTCCTCACGATCAGCTGCCGCGGCCAGCTCTGCTTCAACTTAGGCCTGTTGCTGCAAATAGGATGAGAGTTTCTGATCAACGTCCTGTTGGGCAGCCTCCTGACTCTGCGTGACCTGCTCATTAAAATCAAGCTTCTTCCTTAACACCAGCTCGTCAAAGAAACATTATTGAAGGCTTTCAAAATTGGTGTTCAGCTGGGCAGCATTATCTGCAACCTCAGCGCGCAGTCGGGCAGATTCAGCAGTAGTCGCCTCATGTTCCTTTCGCTTAGGAGTTGCCTCTCGTTCGAAATGGCGAAGGAAAGGAACACTTTGCTCAACCTATGCGGCCCGCTGAGAGTTCAAAGCCTGAGTTTCAGGGGCAGGACGCATAAGCTACAGCTGATGCAGAAAGGCATCGTTCTTTCTGCAATGATTAACCCAAGACTCGACGACGCCTTCATTATGGAAGTGTACAAGCGTCGCCAGAATTGGATTGGCCTCGGCAGCGAAATCTGTGGCAGATGTAGGAGCCTCCGCGTCAAGCTCCTCGACGTATTCGCTCAGCATACGCAGACTCGTCACAGCACCCTTTGAGGATGGACGTCTGGAGAAGGGGCTTGCCGGCATCATAATGCGAGACTCGAAAGAGGATGGAGTCGAAGAGAACGCTGCAAAACAAATCACAATCAAATGACGGATCAAGAAATATAAGAGATTCATGAACAATGGGATTTACTATACTAGCTGCAGCAGGTGGCAAAGCTGGGAGGACCAGTGGCGCAACTAATCTCTCATCTCCTCCTTCAATCTGTAGTACTGCAATCAAGGAAAAGAAGAATAAAAAATGATTTCATTATCGTTAAAAGAAAGAGCATTAATTGAAGGTTGTATTCACCAGCACCGCTGGATGAAGCAATCTCCGACGAGAAGGAGAAGTGTGGGTGTAGCACCTGATACAGGTGGTCAAAAAGGACTCCTGCAAGGACACAATAGTGCAACGTCAGTACGTAGGTTATACAGCTTAAAAAAATTAGACTGATGAGTCACAAATACGCACCTTCCAACATCTGAGATGGTATGAGAGAGGGTAGAGGAGATGCCACCGTCAAGACGGTAGCTGGTGGCGCTGCCTCGGGTAATGCGACATCAGCACTAGCCGCACCTGCATTAGAAACAAGATAAACCCTGTCAGGAAAGATTGCAGAATGAAAAGAAGGGCGGTGACCTAAAATTTACCTGATGAGTCGCCAGCCGGAGCCGTGACGAGGGCGTCACTTGATACAACGGCAGCGTCTCCCTCCTCCATCGGGGTGGTCTCACCTCCCGTCGCCTCATCCCCTGACTCCACGAGATCCATCATCACGCTCGCGACGCCAGGAGACGGCAAAGAACCGTAGGCGGGAAGAGCAATGATCGGAGCGATGCCCGACTCTTGAGAAAAAGCGGCCATCTCGGGCCCAGCAATTGTACCCGTTTCGCTCGCCACCACCTCGGGCTCAGTGATTGCAGCCATCTCATCCACCGCTGCCTTAGGCTCGGCCGTGGTAGCCGTCTCACCCGCCGCCACATCGGGCTCGGTAGTGGTGGCTATCTCGGGTATAGCAATCGTGACTGTCTCGTCAGCCACTACCTTGGGCCCAGCAATTGCAGCCACATCGCCTACCGCCGCCCCGGGTTCGGGAATAGCAGCCACCTCCTCCACTGCTCCCTCAGGCTCAGCAGTCGCCGCTGTTTCTTTGGGAAGGCTCGGCCCTGCAAGATAAGGTATATAAGAACTGATAACTTAAAACTTTGACAACGGAACCTCACGGCACATTACCTGGAGTTGATTTACCATTCGCTTCCCGAGCTGCACGTGCCGCCCATCTATAAGCAGTAGACAAGGCGACCGGAAACTCCTCTGAAGGAGTAGCAACAGGGGCAGCGGCGCTCGAACCCGCACCCACAGCTAGAGCAGCATTACGCTCTTTTGTTGCGCGCCTCTGGCGCTTCCTTTCCTCCCGGGCTGTCAAAGCAGACCTTCTAGAAGCCTCCCTCAACAGAGCGTCATCATCCTCACCCATGGTTACCTCTGAAGCCATCAAGGCTTCCGTCATCGGTCATTTGAGTAAAGCCTCTTTCGGTAATACCGAAGAGGCCGGGACTTCGGTGGCTGGCACGGGAAGAGTCTCCGCATCACCTTGCGGGACCAGCATTGTGGTCCCTGCGATAAGATAAAGAAAGGGTTAGATTGTCCAGAAAAAAGAGAATGAAGACTCAATGAGACGAGACATACCAATGCCCAATAGAGCGTGATTCCTCTCCTCCTCTTCGAAGGACCTGAAGGAAGTCGCCAGAATCTCTTCAATGGTAAAGCCTGCTACAAAAGGAGAAATGTCAATCAAAACATGATAATAAGAAGGAAGGTATAATGCAATAACAAGAAGCGACTAACGTTTACTTGATTGCACGAAGGCGGCTATTTCTGTTTGAAGAGTGGCAGAGCGCACAGAAGCTGCAATAGCGGCCTCGAGATCAGTGTCTTCTGGCGCTATGACGAAACCCTCATTGGTCCCATATTCACTTATGCCCGCGTTATAAGGAGCCTGAGGCTCTAGGCCGAGTACGGCATCAAGAGAAAGGACTGATTTCTTCTTATTCTGTGCGCGAGCTCCGTTCGCAGCCAGTACCAGCTTGCGTTTAGTGGCCACTTTGGGACGGCGAGTCCCGATGTCCGAGCCCACGCCAGATTCGAGTGAAGCTACATTTACCGTCTCCACAGGAGCACGGGGCACCGATGGCACATCCACCGTCTCCACAGGAGCATGGGGCAATCCGTGCATGGGGCTTAACACACGTGGAGGCTCAACTGCAGCGACTTCTCTTAGCGAAGGGGGGACAATGGTCCGTCGCCTCAAAGGGACCTTGTGATCACTGGCAGGAGGTGCACTTTTGCGGTCAAGCAGCAACCGCCTTTCTTCCTTAATAACGGCGCCCGTCGAATGCTAGTACCATGCCGTATATGCATTAAGGATCCGTGGGACACAACTCGGCTCGCTGATAAAGAAGTGAGAGCCTGTATTCAAACGCATGAAGTGATGCAGCGCGCTCCGCATCCCCTCTTCAGTAGTAGTGGGTTCCATCATAAAAGCCTCCAGCGGCACTCCTTGGTTATAGCTCAATTATTGGGCAAAACGATGCGGATTATATCTCATGAAAAGCGCCGCATCATTTTGCCTAAACACCAGGAAGCCCGGTCTGATAGAATATAAATGGAGGGTCTCCCGAGCTGTTAGAGCTGAGGCTCCGTCTTTGAAAATATCCTGCAATAACCGCACCATTGTGGTAGACTCCTTTCCGATGGTTAACACCTTGTCGGTAAAGATCATCCCATCTCCAACCGTGTGGGGGCGAAGGAGCAAACCTCTAGCAGCCCGCGGTGACGGATTTACAATTGAGGCGCCGACCAATCGCATAATCCGGGGGAAGCTTCACCTGTCATAGAATGAAGGCCTTCTATGGATACTAAAAACGCCAAGTGCATGTAGCTCGAGCCATGACATGAAGTAATGCATCGAGAAGTTCACATGCTGTACTCCAGGTTCAGTAGTATCCGCTGCTTGACTAAGGCCGTAATACAGATGGGCTAAGCCAGCGGCCCCGACAAACACTTTCACCACAATAGTCATCCGGTGAGCTGGGTAAAAGACAGATGGCCTCATACGGAGAAGGTGCATCGGGAGCACGAACCAGCTCAACCATAGCCCAAGGAATCCCAAAATGAATGCTTCCTCATCCATCCCAAGGACTGCAATCTCCGCAAAAGGAACAACCGGAGAGTTGGGAAGGAAGAAACCCTTCTGATTTACCTCTGTCGCCGGCAGGTTGTCCAAACCTAAGCCGAAAGGGTCGTCAAGCGTGGCGAATTTAACGGCCTCCTTCGATAAGACTTGTGGGTGAAGGAAGCGAGCGATGAAATCCTCGAAACTAACCCCGTGGCTCCCAGATTCGAGTAAAAGGCCTTCGTAGATATTCAACACTTTGATCAAACTAGGAAACTGGTGTTGATTGCATTCACCGGGGTAAGGCCCATTATCACCGACTTGGCACCAAAAACATATTTGTCCGTGGGAAGCAGCTCCTCATAATGCTCCCCTATGACCGGTAAGCCAGAAACTTCTGCAAATTCCTCTAAAGAGATTGATATTTCTCGGTCCAGAGAGAGGAAGGTGTGAGTAGGGATATTCCACTGCTCCAAAAAGGCTTTAACCCACCAGGTGGGAAGCGTAGGATACTGAAAAAGAGAGGCATAAACGGCGGTATACAACCCAAGCTTCATCAACTGCGACTTTTTCGCTGACAGAATGTAGCGGGCCCATTGAAGATAACCGGTTGGATGACGAGGAATCAGACCTATGTTATATGGTTGCCCCCACGGCCACGCCTCGCCTTGACAAATACGGCGTCCCAAGGTATCTAAAACCATGGGAGGCTGAACGGGAATCAAAGCTATAGCCGGCTGAAGAAGTCCTTCTGAAGTCCAATTGACCATCTCCACGGCGTAGTTCACCGGGAGTGAGTTGGCGTAATGGATCGCCGTGATGGGCTCCGAGGGTACCGCGCATGAAAAGCTTTGTCGACCCCTAATAATCTGATTGTACCATGACCCCCAAAGGTGAAGATTCTTATATTCCGGATCATAGTCTCTGATCAAAGCTAGGACCTCCCGGTCTACGGGTGCTCCAGGAAATCCTCCCTCTGAGCGAACGAACGGAAACGAAGCATCGAAAGACATGTTTCCTGCAAAAGGGGGACAGAAATCAATTGTCGGTGTTGTAATTTAATTTTTAATTTCTGACACTCGGTACTTTAAAAGTTGTACTGCACTGCAATGCAGTGGAAAGGGGACCAAAGGAGGACCCACAAAATCCAGATGACAATGCATCAATTAATAAAACAGCCTCATCATTGGATGATATTGTCAATTAATGAGGAAATCCTCAAGGAATATTCTCATTGAATGAGAAATCCCTCGAGAAAAGGAGAAAATCTCCCTTTGAGAGCAAAGCTCTGTAACAGAGTGACACTTGTCACACTCTGATCATAAAGGAATAAAATTCCTTAAAGAGCCTGGCTCTGTATTGATGATGGAAAATCCATCAAAGATTAATTGAAATTAATTCTTGAGAATTAAAAATTCTGGGATCTTCAAAATCCATGAAAAAACTCTTAAGAGCTCTTCATCAAAAGATTAAAAGATCTACATATTATCAAAAGAGCAGATCTCTGATGCATGGGATAAGAAACACCAAGAAAAGATCTGTTTAGATCTATGGATTCTTGAGAGCAAGGCTCTGTTTATGAAACCCTAAAGGGGTTTTCTTTAGATCAAGGATCTATGAAGAGCAAGGCTCTGTTAATGGGTAAAAACCCTAATTTATTAAAATTAATTTAATTTTACCTAAGTTTGGTAGAGTTCTAACTCTTGAAAATTCTTAAGAAGAAGATGATAATCATCTGAGGACCAAAGGTCCTATTTATAGGCACTGGACCGCCTCTTCAACTTCTGAGTTGATCCAAGGGCTCGGATGTTTCCACCGCTGCACTCACCTGTGCGCCACGTGAGCGCAACGGTGGGGGGGCATTTGTTTCCCCCAATCAGAGCAAAACTCTGTTTTGAATTTTAAAATTCAAAAATTGAAGCAACGCTTCAGATCCCGTGCGCTGCGCGCTGCGTGCCACGTTTCAAGCGCAGACGCGCTAGCGCCAGGTGCACTGCGCCCTAAGCAGCGCACCCCCAATCAGAGCAAAGCTCTGTTTCAAAATTCAAAATTTAAAAGTTGAAGCAACGCTTCAAATCCAGCGCTCTGTGTGCCACGTGTCAAACACAGGTGTGCTAGCGCAGTTGCGCTGCGCTCTGCGCTGCGTGCCACGTGTCAGACACAGGTGCGCTAGCGCAGTTGCGCTGCGCTCTTCGCCACGTGTCAAACGTAGGTGCGCTAGAGAAAGGTGCGCTAGCGCAAGGTGCACCAGCGGTGGAATTAAAAATTCCCCCACCATCAGATCAAAAGATCTACTAATAATAAATTATTAATTAATCAGAACTAAAATTCTGTTATGGAAAGATTTTTCAATCTTATTGAAACAAGAAGATTATCTTCTGTAAAATAGAAGCATTAGGATCAAAGATCCAACGGTGGTAAATATTCCCAAATCAATCAGAGAAAGATCTCTTAAAACTGATTTAACAAATCAATTAGCCATATATAAAGGCCCCTAGACTTCAAGTCTAAAAAAAAGAAAAGAGAGAAAAACTCTCTGCAAAAGAAGAGAAAGCTCTTAGAAAAAAGAAGATTTTTCTTCATCTTCAAGATAAAAAGAACTATATTCTTGAATAATAGAGATGAAACCATCTCGTAAAAAGAAGAACCATCTTCTAAAAAGATCAGAGATCTAAGAAAAAAGACCAAGGTCTTTAATGAAAAAGAAAAGATCAAAAAGATCTAATCATAAAAAGACTAAAAGAAGTATTTTACTTCATTCACAGATCTTTTGATCTATAAAGACAGAGCCTTTTATAAAAACAAGAACTTTTGTTCTTGGATCTTGAGGAAAAAAGCCTTCTTTGAAAAACATAAATTTGTTCTTTGATCTTAAAGCTGATCAAATGCGCCCTGCGCTCAGCGCCAAAACAAGCCACGTGTCAACCATGGACACTACTTGCGCTTTGCACTTCTGAAACAGAGCATTGCGCTAATGGGCTAGCGCTCAGCGCCAAGCGCGCCATGTGTCACTCACTGGTACGCCAACAGACTAGCGCAACGCGCTCATAAGCTAAAAGCGCAATGCGCTATAAACTAACGCTTAGCGCTAAGCGCGACACGTGTCATCTTCGTCTGTGCTACCTGACAGAAGCGCAATGCGCTCTTTGACTGGCGCAAAGCGCCTGGCACGCCACGTGGCGCACTGTCAGAACACAACTTGTTCTGATGAAGACAAAAAATGTCAGAGACCAATGCCTAGCATTATTAAAAGGGCCGAGCCCAAATAAAAGCTTAATAGCCAGAAAAAAATAAAATGTTAAACATTTTTAATTGGACTTAGCCCAATTCTGGCCATAAGTCCTCAATTCAGACTTAACTGAGCTACTGTGCTCATAATTTAATTAATTGGTCTTAGTTCCAAATTGGACTACAGATCACTTAATTCACCCTGGTTCAAAGGTACATCTCTTCACTCCTTTGATATTTGTCGTTGTAATTTCTCAACGTCTTCAAAGAGGTGACGGGTCCCGACAACCACACATTTCATAGACTACGACGTCTCTAAACATCGAATTGTGGGGTCCTTAAACCCACGGACTATGATGTCCTTAACCTCGACCGTGATGTATTTAACTAACATTCGACCGTGATGTCTTAAAACTAACATCGGACGGTGGGGTCCTTAAACTCATGGACTATGATATCCTAAACCTCGACCGTGATGTCTTAAAACTAACCTTGGACTGTGGGGTCCTTAAACCCATAGACTATGATGTCCTTAACCTCGACCGTGATGTCTTAAAACTAACATCGGACTGTGGGGTCCTTAAACCCACGGAATATGATGTCCTTAACCTCGACCGTGATTTCTTTAAACTAACATCGGACTGTGGGGTCCTTAAACCCAAGGACTATGATGTCCTTAACCTCAACCGTGATGTCTTTAAACTAACATCGGACTGTGGGGTCCTTAAACCCACGGACAATGATGTCCTTAACCTCGACCGTGATGTCTTTAAACTAACATTCGACCATGATATCTTAAAACTAACATCGGACTGTGGGGTCCTTAACCCACGGACTATGATGTCCTTAACATCGACCGTGATGTCTTTAAACTAACATCGGACTGTGGGATCCTTAAACCCACGAACTATGATGTCCTTAACCTCGACCGTGATGTCTTTAAACTAACATTGGACCGAGATGTCCTTAAACTACCAATGGACCCCCATGTCCTTAAACTGGCAATCGACCGCAATGTCACTAAACTAAACAATAGAGCCCAATTGCTCTCTTGTCGGATCTAAATGGTCCCGTTAAGTTGATCTTAGTCTAAAATTAGACTAACGTATCCTTAACGAACGTTTAAGTCCATCTTAGTCTCAAATGAGGCTAATGTATCCTTAAACCCAACCCCCAAACCCAAATCTAAGAAAGTTACGGATTTGGACTAGTCCACGCCCTAAGGGCGACAACATAACTTAGTCTCTGTATACAATCCACGGGCAACCAAACACGAAACAAACACTCCCGACACGAAGTGACCATCTGGAGAAGGAGAAAGTTGTTACCGCGATGCGGTAGCGTAATTAACTGTAGGGGCTTGCGCCTGCAGGAAAAAGTGTCCCCACAATCAAAAACCCCTCAAACGAGGAGGAATCTGACGAAGTCTGCTATATCGGCCGCATCCGTTTAAACTTTCGATACATGGTGCCATAAATCAACTTGGCATCTTCGGAGAGGTGGACGGATAGCACCAATTAGTATCTACCCCGAAATTCAGGCAAGACGTACATCACGTCTCCGCCGCGTCTTTCGGAGGGGAACACTGCGTATGTGAGTCTAGGGATGGTATCATCGACCCCAATAACCCAATAAGTCATGCAGGTATATGGATCATAACAGATCGAGAAACTACTGATAACACTTATCAGTAAATCTCAGCAGCCCTGGCCAAGGACTTCCTATTATAGACAATCGTAATGGTGCAACATCAACCCCCAATACTGGGAGAAATGAAACCCCTCCTATCGCTCATTGCCTCCATGTGCCTCGGGACTGTACCCAAAATCCACCTATTTGCACGACTCGGTAGAACCGTGGTAGGGTGGAGAACAAAGTACAGTTGGAGGACACACAAAACTCTATGACGATCTCGGGTCTACAGACTAACCTATACCAGTGTCACCTGAGAACTGCTATCCGACAATAGATATAATACCACATAGGAGTTCTCGGCAAGTCCGTTCAGTGTACCCAGTCTCGCTGAGCTCCATATACGGTCTTTGGTGTCACCACACCAATGGATATGGGATCATCTATCACTCATCATATGGGACAACCAACGTATACGCTAGTCTACTCTGTTAATATCGATGCCCCGTCTCGATACACCCACGACTAGGAACATTTCAAGGATATACGCATAGACTACACATATCCCACTAGTATGATCCGCATCATAGTCTCAGTAGTCCTGCATATCCTAAGGGCTATATCAACATGTATCAAATGAATGAAAGCATGATCAAATGAACATGTCAAGATAAAAAGTGCAACCAAATAGCATACTATCATGTCGAGCAAGAATGTCCCCTGAATACACACACACACACACACACACACACACACACACACACACACCCCGGTACATACACTATTATATAACGGCCTCTAGGGCATACATATATCCAACACTCACATTATGAATTTGTGAGTGGGCAGGATTCGGTAGGGGTTGAGATGGAAGTTTCCCTTTTTCTCTCGCACTCATCGCGGCATTTATTTGCTCAAGTTGTGCTTCTATCGATTTTATACTTTCATCATGGGAGGTGGCAGTCTGTGTTAAAGATCGGATAAAAGACTTTATTTCATCCGTCGATTGCATGGAATTTTTAATAAACATATCCACGCTTTGTTCGAGTGAAGATGAGTTTTCATTCCCGGCCATTTGGAAACAATTGTTATAAGGTGTAGAATTGTTGGCCAGATTTTGAAAAGGTTGCGATTGAAAGGAGTGCTAACTCTGTGGATGTGGTTGCTGCTGCTGTGGAGGAGGTCGTTGATAATTTCTTTGGAACTGGTTTTGATTTTGGGTTTGGTTTTGGTTCCAAGAAAAATTAGGATGATTCCTCCATCCCTAATTGTACGTAGAAGAATAAGGATCGTTTCTAGGTCGCTGCTGAAAAGTAGCATTAGTGTGTTCTTGACTTTAAAACGGTGAATTCACAGGACATTCTTCCGTCAAATGTGATGGATTGGAACAGCAACCACACATGGTCTTAGGAAGCGTAACCTGATTTAGGGAGATTGATGAGAATTTGTTCTCCATAGCATCGAGTTTCTTTTGTATTGCTGCCATTTCGGCTTTTACTGCGATGGAAACATCGAGCTAATGGATACCTCCCCTAGATGATGGTCTAACGCTTTCCCACTGCAAAGTGTGTTCAATGAGATCTTACAGAAATTTCCAAGCTTCACCATCGTCTTTGGACATGAAATTGCATTGACACATGGTTTCAAGCATTTGCTTTGTCGCTGGAGTAATGCCCTCATATAAAATTCGGCATAGATCCCATCTATATATTCCATGATGAGGACATTGGATAAGCAGATCTTTAAACTGTTCAAAGCACTTCCAAAATGGTTCATTGGGAAGCTGGGTAAACTGGTTGATTTTGCTCCTAACACGGGCGGTCTTATGATTGGGGTAAAATTTCTTAAGGAATGCTATCACGAATTCATCCCAATTGGTAATAGCGTGCAGCAGTGCTATAAAGCCATTTTTCTGCTAAATCGCACAAAGTGAGAGGGAGAAAACGCAAGCGCATAGCATCCACTGAAAGTTGTGATGTACACATTATTGCACATATGTTTTCGAATTTAGTGATGAAAACATATGCGTCTTTAGACTCAAACCCGTGAAATTTGGGCAACAGGTTGATGAAGTGGGGCTTAATTTCAAAATTATCCCCATTGGCTGGTGGAATAGATAAACAGGTAGGAAGGGGTTCGCGTATAGGATAGCATCTCTGTTGGAGAGAAATGCGCGGTTGATTCTGCGCTCCGACGGGTGGTGGCAGGGTGGTGTTATAATCTGATGGAGAACCGTCCATCTCGATCAATGTGGTGGGTGGAGGGGAAAAATAAAATGAAGAAGTACCGACTTCGGAGTTGATAGCAGGAACGCGGACAAGACGGGCACTAGAATCCCGTGTCCAGCCGAGCATGCACTAAGTGGGTTTAGCGCAAGTGGCAGCGTGTGTGTGATTTAAAATTTGTTTGTTTTGAAAAGAGTCAGACGTGAGAAAAATCACACAAAAATGCACAATCAACCCTAGAACTAAGTTTACCTAGGTCAAATCTCTAGACCGCTCCTAGACTTCCGAAGGACAAGCCGCAGGATAAATCCTCTACCACCTCTTTATCGCTCGTGTGGCCGGGTAAGTGCCAGGTAAATGGGAGGTATCTGCTATACGAATCACCAAAAATAGCGGGCATAATTAATTAACCCCTTACCTTAGACACACTTGCCTAGACACCACAAAAGAAATGCGGATAAGCGATAGATTACCCACGACCTTCCTCTATCCTTATTGAACGCGACGGTCCTTAGAGTCTCGGTCTAAATATTTTTTAATTAATGTAGGTTGATGTGGATGCTTGTTTTGTGATTTGTGGGGCCTAGGAAGGGTGATGAAATCCCCACCTAATCTGAATTTGTTCTTTGCCCCTTAATATCTGTATTAAAATATGCACAAGCAAACTAATTACAAAACTTGCAAAAAGATTTTTGAGTAGCGATATTTTTGCAAAGAATCTGCAGAAAATATATTATTGGATTTTTCAGAGGAGAGAGAAGGAGATAGGAAAGTTACCAGAGAAGTTGGGAAGCAAGATCCCCTAATTCCACGCGGTTCCGCCGCAAATATAGTGATTTAGCCGCGGTTTGGCGGCGGGAATGAGAGCATGATCAAAAAATTTTGTCGCGGTGTCCTCCCTTGCTCCTCTGGGTCTTGATGAATGTCTCTGAATCTCTGTTTCCACAAATCTGTGACTCCAGATCCCCTTGCAAAATTCACACAATAATCATTAAATACACAATTTGTTGTTTTGTTTATTTATGATATGGATCGAATAAGAATTCAACACGAATAGTAAGAAAAAATATTGCGCACGTGTCCCCGGCAACGGCGCCATTTAATTGATGATGTTTTATATGAAGTGTGTGTAGTAACCGCAATCAATAACGGTGTCGCGTGTAGCTAGACCGAGATGAATACGGGTCGTTCTCAAGGAAACGTTGAATCTTTTAATCTTAGTTTAGGCATATTGATTAGGAAAGGAAGAAGAATAATGAAAAATGGAGAATGGTTGTAGATTCTAGATCTACGTCAATCACGGATGTAGGATATAGATCTATATTAACTACGGATGTAGGTTTTATATTAGAAGGTGGCTTGTAGGGTTCGTTAAGATTTAGTAGTCATGGATGATTAATTAAAGATTACTCCTTTTATCTTTTAATAGATTTAAAACTAGATCGACAGTGATGCATGTAGATTAGGGTTTTTGGAGGGAATAGGGTTTCCACTCTTAACCCCTATCTTGACATGGATCTCCGTTCATGTCTAGATTTTATCAAAACAATTATTAATCTAATCTCTAATCGTGTTCGTGAATATCAATTAATTGATAGCGCGCCCGATTAGGATGTTAAAGATTCTTTTGGTAAAGTTTATAAACTTTATAGGACGTAAAAGGAGTTAAAGGATTTTAATCATCCATTGATCTACCCTAATCCTATGAACCCTGACAAGCGGAGATTTCTCGCGCATGATGGAGATAGAAGAACGGATAATGATCATGAAGAAAATAAAATGCAATAAGAATAAAACAACTACCTTTATTAATCAACTTGATCAATTACACTTCGTTCCTTTAGAAAGTGATTACAAAACCCTAGTTTGCTTCTCGATCTCTTCTTAAGGAGGTAGATGAACAGCTGATGATCAACCTGGAATTTTGAGCCGTCTTAGACTTCGTGATCTCGTCGGTATGATAAGTTTTCAAGTGAGGCTCTCGATTCTATTTATAGTCATAGAAGTTGAAATCCCTATATCCCCAGAATTAGGGTTGGTTGTAAAAAATCCAACCTGAAAATCTCAAATTCCAACTCTCCTAGATCATACAATAATATAATAATATACTAATATGTTAATATATAGTAATATAGTAATATACCATGTGGTAACGATGGTGATCGTGTATACATAAGTATAACGATAATGATGATGATATCTTGCCTGTGGTAATATATGGTACTATGTCATCAGTGTCATATATATAAATATGTGTGTGTGTGTGTATTTATGTATGTATCATCCAACGTGTGTCCATCAATGACACATCAAATCTTCATAAAAACTGAGAACCAAGCATCGACACTTGAAATCATCATAAAACCCATGTCACGAATCGACATGGAAATCATCATATCTTAGGCCCCGTCTCATCGGATCAGCCCTCATATCCATCTATCTCATCTCACTCCGATCGGTATCCTCCAGATATCCGCCGAGTCCAGTACTGTCGCCGGTAGGTAGTGTTCCCCTGCCAGGCTTAACGTCTATGTATGCGATTTTCTTGCCTTGGGATACCGTACCGGTTCCACCATGTACATGCAGACGGTGCCTTCTCTCTCCTACAATCAGGTATACCCATAACTCGGAACCGAGAAAATTCATGGTGGACGCCAAACATCATATCAAGAGAAACCGCGTTTCTAAAACAATCATAAATTTTCAAAATGTATCTGCGGTTTCTTAAATCCATAAATCTCATGAAAACCGAATCGCATAGACATGTAGCAATGATGGAACAATATGTACAGGCACAGGACAAATCTGTAATGCATACTAGTTTGTTTATATGTGTGTGGCATTTAAATAGATAAGGAAATGCAATAACTGAGCTAAAGTGTGGTTCGGATACTAAAAAATAACTAAAATGCTACCGGTTACAATGGTGATACGGTGAAGCAGCGATTTCTAATGTGTACGTGGCATGGAAATTACCGATGATGAGTGTGTGAGCCGGCGAGTATGTGTACGTTCAACATGTGCATCATCGCTAATGGTGCGTGTGTCCTAGCAGGCGATGTCATACAAAGATAAGGATAAGGAACCTGGTATGTATGTCGCAAAAGAAAATAACACAAGCGTATGCATAAATCAGAAAGTCGTAGCGCGAGTGTAAACAGAACAAGGAAAGCGTAAACACGAATAGTATAAAATAAGTAACTACATATGAACCATACGGTTATAGTTTAAAGTAGTACGAATCGTTGATTTTGAAAATGGGGGCTATGGTATTTTTGAGAAATAGATACCATTTGAAAATCCATAGCATCTTTTGAGGTTGTCAATTAAAAGTGCATAACGATTCGTTAGTTTTGAAAACAGGTATGGTTCTAAATATATCCTAATAGCTACTTAAGGAATTTAAAACAATATTTTCTCAAGTCGATATATATTTAAGTCGGCGACTAATCCTTATCATATCACGAATGGTAAAATCCATCGTACGATATCATCAAATCAGGAGTATGGATCTATCGTCACGCATATCATATCACGTACGGTATAATCCATCGTACGATATTATTAAATCAGGAGTATGGATCTATTGTCACGTACATCATATCATGTATGATATAATCCATCATATGATATCCTCAAATCAATAGTACGGATCTATAGTCGCGTACATCATCATCTCATATCATCATGTGTAATATTGATCATATCATGTCATTCAATATCATATCATATAACACCGCCTCATGTTATCATATCGACCCGTGTCATTATAACATTTCATATCCATTCTATTCTCATCTCGTTATGTTGTATCGTAATAGTCCCTAAATTCTAATATGTGTGTGTGTATGGTGGGTGGGTGTGTATGTGTGTATGTATAAAGGCGTATATACATATGGCTCAAGGCTAAGAAAAACTAGAACTAAGGATATATATGCCTACAAATATACTACTATAGCTTAGTATCCTAGAACCCTACTAGCTAGGTATACATATCTAATATGTGTGTGTGTGTGTGTGTGTGTGTGTGTACTAAATATCTAGTATCCTTATACTACGGTCGCGGGGGTGCTATACGCCATCCACCTGACTTTCCCGTAGATATACATCTACTCACTTACTATCCTCGCTCTAGCCGAAATCGATGAACACCTTGCTCTCCTTCGTCCCACCGGAAATCCACGCGAATATACCTACAAATCAATGCATATCGTATCGAAATCAAAATCATATCCGAAAACCATTACGGCAAGCTAAGTGCACATAGGTTAGAACCTATGGTCCACTCGTGCTTGAACAATAAAACAACCCTCGACGTTGACGTACGAACGTCAAACGACCGAGTCAAAACTCAAATATCAAAAACCAAGTTTCAAAAGTCCGAAAATATCAACAGAAAATAAGTAAAATGACTCTAGATTCTTCCTAAGCTGAAATTAAACTTTTTTGCATATAGGGTAAGTCTAGTTATCTAATAAGTGAGCTACAGACCAAGCTTCAGACCCTAACTCCAAAATTAGGAGGAAAATTGCGGTCAAATTGAATAAAATAGCGGCCAAAAGTTGAGATATTGGGATCGGGTTTCTATGGTAGCTTCCTAGTGATCTGCACATCTCACTGTATCTGATAAGAAATTTTCAGAGTTCTATAGTCATCCCATATCCCATTTGAACATCAAAAGTCAATGAAAAACCGATGTCGAAAAATTCTGAACTCAAGTTTGGCACTTCTAAACTCACTTAGATCAAGGATTCTATCACTAAAAGGCCAGTAGTCACTCTCTAAACTCTCTACTATAACACAACTACTCATTTATACCACCAAATATCACCCTAGAATTTCCCAAATTCACTAATCATACACTTTTAAGCTCTAAACTACTTTGTGAGGTTAGGAAACATAAAAAGTTGGTGAAAGGTGAGTGTTTTACCCTAAAAACCAACTCAAGAAAATTCCTAGCTGACCAAGGAAGCTCAAAACTCCAATTTGATCCCATCATGGTGTGTAGGAGGAGGTGAAGATCAACTTTTGTGAAGGAAACATGGGATTTTGAGGTAGTTTTTGGTAGTGGGGCAAAGTGGTAGTGAGGGTGGAGGGGTTGAAGAAAAAAAGGTGGGTTTGAAGGAAGAGGATGAAGAGAAATGAAGAAGAGATAGCCAAACAGAAAAGGATGGGGTGACCATGGCTTCCCTCTTTCTCTCTCTCTCATTTTCTCTCTCTCTCTCATGTGTGCCCATACCTATATGTCTCATTGTCCCTTCAATTTATTTTCTTTTCTTTTTTTTCTTTAAAACAAAATAACAACAAACTAAAATGAAACCATGCATGAAACAAAATGAAATGTGCCATGGCACATCAAACATGATTAATAAAATTGGATTTGGCTTAATGCATAATTAGTAATATACTAATCAAGTTTAACATAAACTTGTATGTAATTAATTATTTAATAATTTATAAAAGCCCAAATCCAATAAATTCTTTCATAAATAATAATTCATATTAATTTCCAAATATTTTCCAAGATATAGGTATATAGTTATACCATTCTGCGAAAACTCAAATCCATACTCATATAGTTTTCATGAAATTTATTATTTTATTATTTAAATCCGAAAATATTATTTTATATTTTCTGAAATGTAACAAGTATATTCTGACGTTCGATTAAATCAAACATTTAATCAAAGTCCTGTACGTATCATATACGTAAGCCACATCACATTTTGCACGGGCAGGCACCTTCGTTGCGAGGCATTAATGACCTGTCAATACGCTGGCAGTAGGTTATGTAGGATCATATCTGATCAAATCCGAAACACTTTCAGATCCAATCCCCTGACGGGATAACCCACATGTATGTCAATGGCGCTAGCTGTACGTAACGGCTATCCAGGTACGATCAAGATAAAGGCAAGTCAACGACCGAACTCATCTGGACCCGACAAAGTCTATAAGTGAAAGTCACCGCACAGTCTGGTCTCTTCGTCTAAGAGTATCGCATTTTGGGTCTAGAGTTTGGAATCTGTTAGACCATAATAACTCGTTAAGTCATGCGACAGAGGACTCATAACCAACCGGAGATACAACTGATAACACTTATCAGTTTATCTCCATTGCGGTGGCTACCGACTTGTGGTTTTAGTCATGTCATGCATAGAGTGACATCAACTCCCTATACCGGGAGATATGAATCCCCTCGACCACTCACTGTCTCTACGTGCTTCAGGACTATACCCAACAAAAACCTGTTTGCATGACTCCTTTGAGCCGTGGTAGGGTAGAAGTCTAAGTATAGTGGGAACACATATGAGACACTATGGAGATCTCGGGTCTTAGGGACTACCTTGTACTCATATCACCAGAGAACTGCTATCTGACATTGGTATATTCCCAACTAGGAGTACTTGTTGAGTCCGTCCAGTGTAACTCATCCTTTGAGCACCTGTATACAATCATCGGTGTCAAACACCAATAGCTATGGGACTAGCTATCGCCCTCTAACCGGGTCAAGAAACTACACACTAGTCTAAACTAGAGTATTGATTCCCAGTCTTAATACTCCTACGACTAGGGACATTTAAGGATGTGCTTATCGACTACCTAGGCCCCACTAGTATGATCTCCATCATCGTCCTGGTAGTCAAGAAAAATCCTAAAGGCTTTATCGTATGTCTAAACGATACGTGATAATGAATAAAACACATTACATGAAAGATAAAGACAAACCAGATATCATGCTATCATCTCGAATAAGATTGTTCTATGTATAGGTCCTCCTTCAATTACGTAATTTCCATCTTGCAATTATAATAATTTCCTTGAGGGCACCATATCCAACAATCTCCCACTTGCACTTAAGGCTAATTATTGCGGTATTGCATACCCAACTTCTGTAATAACAGTTTCGCAAACTGTGTTCAAGAACTATCCTCAATGAGTGGACCCGGCACAACGCTTCTATCTTTTTCTTCCTGTATCTCAACTTCGCTAAGATCAAATATCTCCCGAACTGAGCGGTACTTTCCTTAATGCCAGGACAAATGATGGGATCATGTTGATAAATGAACAATTATATCCAGCAAATTCTCAGGTGGTTTCTTTTGCTGATTCACAATCAGTATCTAGCACCTCGACTACCTCAGTATTTCTCTTGGAACTACTTCCAATATACTGCTCCTTGGAAGAGGGTAAACTGTATAACACACGACAGAAATTCTGTCATGCTTGTCACTTTGGAAGCTGGAGTCGGTAATCGCCTCCCGAAGGAGGCTGCCATTACCATACACCAAGAACATCTCATATGTTCTTCATTTCTTCAATTTCTCCTGGATTGGATTACTATCTGGAGAAACATCCGTGAAAACCATTATTTAACCAATTTTTAGCATAGGAACATCATTTCCTATCAGAAGAATGTCGTTCATATCCAATATGAAATCATCGACATTCGACTCTATTTCCTTATTACACTTACAAAGTTCATCTATCGTTTTGATGAAGTCAAACACTTTGACTGTAAATCAAAATAGATGATCCGTCTCCAGTATGCCTACTTTAGTTTGCAAATAGACTTAAGCAACTTGTACATTATCCGCTACTCCCACTGACTACAATAACCCTCTGGCAGAATTATATGCATGTATACATCTAAATCCAATTTAGAAAGACGTTATATTCATCCGCGTGCCGGATATCACAGTCAGGGAAGCAACGGTGGCAAGTTTTATCCATATGGATTTCAGCTCAGACTTTGAAGTAATAGTATCATCACAATCCATGTCGGAAATTTGATGAATACCTTTTACTACAGGTATAGCCCCATTAGGTTAATACCTTTCCAATTGCACTGATCTCGAAAGATCTACTTGCTCCTTATGGGTTTTACCCTATTCAGGAGTACCCAACAAAGTTCATACTTTTTTGTAGTGCATGGAGTCCAACATAAATAATTTGGCATCCTGTCATCAATTGGAAGTCTCACTTCCTATGGCCTACTGATATCCAGTAGGTTTATCATCACATGATGCAAGCCTCCTTGTCACCGTCTATGAGAATACCTAAGTATCTCTCGGGTGGTTGGGGTCACCTACTATATCTGCGGAGTAGCTATGGTCCATCAGGGTCAATTGAATTTTCAGGTTTCACTAAATTTTCAGTAATCATTTGCAGTTCTGGAATTACTTCCAGTTCTACCAAACTCCCACTAATCTCTAATACGAGAAATTCATTTACCAAGGACGTGCGAGTCAAGAACAAAACATTTTTGGTCTTACAAATGGTAGAAAGTTAAACCTTCGTTAATGCTCGAGATAACCCACAAACTGTCATTACTGAAATGTGCCTTGAGTTTTTTCCGGATTCTGTTTTTAAGCATAAGCCGTACAACTCAACATCTTAACAATCTTGAGATGGTAACCCATTCTATATCACATATAGAATTTGAGGCACCGATTTAGGTGGAACCAGTATTAATTGATATGTATCTATTTCTAGTGCATCCCCTTAATTGAAAAAGACGATTCAGCATTACTCATCATGGAGTGCACCTACGGATGAGTAATCTGAGAGAATCACATTTTCAATACGGAATACCTGGTACCAACCCCTTGTCCGTATGGACATTAGACAACATACATCAGTATGTATAAGTCCCTAGAGTTCACTAACTTAATTTACGTTTGTTGTTAATTGAAAAAAAATTCTTTTGGTTAAAAGAAACCAAAAGTTTGCTGTTTAGAGAAATCCGGTTGATTTTCCTCAATAGCAACATTTGCTCCGAAAACCGACATTAAGGATAAAATCAGCCATTCTCAATTCTCTACTCCTTCTCAGCATCTGTAACATCCTAAAGATGTGGGATTCTAATCCTGAATCTATATACCCATGAGATAGATTTTATTGAGAATCGGTTTTCCAAAACATAGAAACACAGGTAATCCGAAACATCAAAATGTTTGGAGGTTTGGTCGGGTATTCATAGTATTGCCTCTTTCATTGCCCAGGCCCATGAAAATAGTCACAATTTCCTTTCACTTACTTCAACCCCTTTCGATGTCTCTCCCACTTACCTTTTATGCACCTAACTTACGCTAGTTGATTTTATTTTTACCAGTCTTTCAGCACCAGCTTCAGGATTAGAATAAGGCTATTCAATGAGCGTAACTGGTATACCCTCCTTACCATTAAAGAGATTTTTAACTTGAGATAAGATAGGGAAGAGAGACAAATGAACAATTCATCTACTTCAGAACCAGTGGCCATCCTCGAGTTGAAACAATTTCATTGAGTTCGTATCTAACCATACGATGGCCTTCCAAGCAATATGGATCTCTGTACCAAATACAGAAGGTTCTGGAGCAGCAAAATGGGAAATAGGATGGGAAAGGATATTTGTGACTTTGTCGGATTAAGACAATCCAGACATTCCAAAGCCTATGTTCGTAAAAAGTTCGGTTAACATTTGGTTATATGAGTTTTAGTTTAGGGTCAATCAAGGGTCGCTGCTGAAGAGAGAAAAGAAACACGCATCGTGCACTCTAACTTGATTAGATTGGTTTATTAATTCATCTAATCAGGATGACTCCCACTGTTCTATCGAATCATCCTTCAAACCATAAAAGGAGAATTAGCCGGGATCATATCCCGAGAGTAACTATTACTCACAGTGGAAATCGAGACCCAAACTATCACAGAGTGGTAACCTTGATATAGCCAATAAGCCGCCCCACACTATAGAAGGTATGCAACTTTTTGCAAGTTTCAACACTTGAAACTCCCGATATAGGTTTTACACCTAAAGACTTATGACTTTAACGAAGTCAACAAATCATAAGTCGCTAGTCAAGTTTAGCCCGTCATTTCATGTTAATTTAGACCCACCCGTGCAACCCTAAACAAGGTCAACAAAGTCGCATGACTGTCCTAGCTAATCGCATCATATGTAAGCAGGAAGACATCACTTAGATACCGTACACCGCGCCATAACATAGTCATCAAACGTAGCACGAATACTAAGTACTCTACTTCCTGAAATGACAAAGGGCTTCGGCTGTTTTTTAAGAAAACCATTAATGAAATGAACTTGATATAATCGTAGGAACCGAGTGTTTTGGCAGATTTATTGTTATGTAGACAATTGCTTAAGTGCAGATTTCCCATGAAGGGATTAGGGCTCTTACCTCATTGAATGAGATGCTGGATATTCCTAACTGAAAACCACTGTGCAAAACAAAGGAATATGGCTATTCAGTTTACAAACTTATCGTAACACAATTTTTTGCCAAAGAGTTCACTCCATGTGAAGGGATCTAGGCTCTTTCCTCGTCGAATGAGGTGCAAGATATTCTTAACTGAATATCTTGATGCAAAACAAAAGATTCGATTATAATACCACAATATCTAATATTTGGTTCCTACAACGTGTTTTAGGTTTATTATCTTTGCATTAATCATATTAATGCATTCCCGTCATTAAGTAATCATATTACTTAGCAGTTCCTATATACAAATATATCAGTGTGTGTCGCATGCAAATAATGAACATCACAGCATGCAAGTAAAATCATCACATGCGGGTAATCACATCACAAGAAAGTAATGAAAATCATAGAGATGGGATGGTCGGATTACCGAGAAATCCCTCATTTAGTTTGAGCCATCAAACGAAATGTGATATTCCCCGGTCGCGTGAATAGCAGGTGCACAGCCAAAAACAGACCACTACGAGTGCGGCAAGCCACCCGCAAATCAGAGAAACGAGGCAACCCAGCATGATCACCATGAGGGGGCTACCCAGCACTTTCTCGAATCCGGTGACTTAAGAACTTCTCCACGGGTCGATCCTATACACCCTACAAGCACGACAAGCAACCCGCCAATCGTAGAATCAAGTGAGCCAGTCTCAACGCCTTGAGATGGCCACCCACTGCATTCTAGGATCCGGTTTCTCGTGCGCTTCTCCGCGGGGTAATCCTAAACTTGTTTTAATACAACGGCGACATCGACCGCAACCAAGTCGAGTCCCGACAAATAATAATACATAAAGCGACAACTACGGCCATATGTGAACCGTTAAGTCCCGAAACAAAAAATATATACAGCGAAAACGGCGGCCACAAGTTGGAGCCCATCCCGAACATACAAATATATTCATTTCGCAATAATCCAAACACATTCCAAACAAGCAACACAATATGTAAAACGTGCAACCCCGTCGAATTGATCAAATGAATTCGTCGACGTTAAACACCGCGTATCGCATATGCCGACGAGTTATATCAATTAAACACTTTAATCTATTTAACTCATCGCCAATGGCCAACAAATCACAAAAACGTCAAAGAAAAACTGTTAATTCAACACTTGAAAAAACACTATTCACTCTGACTTAGAAAAAATTGTTAATTCACGCATATCGCATATGCCAACTGATTGTTTATATTTTCCGATTGTGTAAGTAACTCAAATGGTCACCGGCAACGGCGCCATTTGATTGATCATTTCTTTGTGTGTGTTTAAGAAAATGAATAAAATTCACAATCAAAGAATTGTTTGACCGCAATCAACTACGGTGTCGGATGTAGATCGTTAGCGAGTGCGGATCATCCACGGGGAAAGTGTAATCGTTCGTGTTTCGAATTAAATGAATTGAAACTTTAAGGAAAAGAAAACAAAATAATTCATGATTTGTATTTGAAGTTCAAGAATTAGAAAATATAGATCTAATAACAAGAAAAAGATAGAATCAAGAATTGAGAGTTTGATGATTTTTCCAACCAAATATCAAGAATCGAAATAAGGCTCGTAGGAATCGATCGGATCTATAGATGTGATGCAATCTCAAGATGACGTATTCTCATCCTTCGATGGATTGATACTAGATTGATGATGATCGACGAGAATTAGGGATTTCTAGTGAAACTAGGGTTTCATCATTTATCCATTGTTCATTCGTCGATATCATTCACATTCTAGCCTCTAGTAAATTCAAGAAACGATTGTAGAACCCTAATTTCGAGCGATAACAAATCAAGAAAGCATCGTAACGAAACTAGGTCATCGATTCTTGAACTTGCTAGGGTTTACAAAACCCGTAGGACTTAAGATTCGTTTTAAGATTTGTTACATCATCATTCTATTGATCTTCTCGACTCCTTGACGAGCGGAGTTTTACTCAAACATCACAATATCAAACACAATCACAAATTGAGATCGAATCATGATGCAAGAATTTAAAGAAAGCAAGATTAAAGAATTTCACCTTTTATTTATATCAACAATTTCATTACATTCGCTCAAGAACTACAAGAGGAATAACTCGATCGTCGATTTGGCTTCGCTCGGCTCCGTGAGTCGCAGATCGGCTTGGATCACTTGCTCGGTTGGAGATCGGCTCCGCTCCTAAAAGGTTTAAGGGCTTCTTGCTTGATTAGTACTCAGGATCTTGAATTTGGAGTGGAATTAGGGTTAGGGTTTCGCACAAGTCTTGTCACTAGACTTGTGGAAGAAGATGAAGAGTTGAAGAATTAATGGAAGATTAAAGAACTACCCAACCCTTAGATCTAGGTTCCTATTTATAGACATTAAAACCCTAGATCTAGGATTTGAATTTTAAGTTTCCCTCCAAAAGTTTGTTGAGGAAATTTGAATTTCCCTCCAAAAGTTAGTTAGAGGAGAGGCTTCTAGAAGAGATTAGTTAGGAGCTTGATTAGCTTAATCAAGATTAGGTTGCTTAATGATCTTTGCTGATCTGGCAGTAACTTCGAGATCCTTCTGGAATTTGAATCATGTTTCTGAGATGTAGGCACTGATATAGGAATTATGCACTAAAATTGAACTGATGAAGTGGCATAACAGCCGCGGAACCGCGGCGCAAGCCGGCTCCCGCCGCGGTTCCGCGGTGCTTTGGGGGCTTTAGGGCTTGCAACTTCTGGTGCTGTTTTGGGCTGAAATATGGGCCTTTATAGGATATGTTGAATTGTGCTTTTCCCTCTAGATTGCTATCAGAACTGAAATCATTGAGTTGGCGTATTTTTTATCAGCTCTTTTGACTTTGCTCCTGCAATTTCCTGCACAAATCTCGACACAAGTGTTGCACAATACAGGGATGATGCGATGCCATGATAAACAGTCAATTTCCTCAGAAATGTCGGTTTTAGAGTTTAACACATGCAATCTGATATTTAACGACTGATTTACTAATATGTGAAATATGAATACCGTACACTTCTAAATGAGTGCAAATGATAAGGAATTTGCCGTGTTAAAGATACAGTATTTTCGACTGATCAAATTCCACCAAACTTATTTTCGATCGTCTCAAGCGAACTGTTTTATTTAAAAAGAGAAGGATAAAATAAAGAAAGAGAAAAGCTAACTAGCACACTTTCGTAGGCAACACGATTGCACTGAGCACGTGCAACAAGCCTTTAAACCTCTAGGTGTCCCTAGTAGAAGGAGTGTTGTCTCCTGAGGGTTTTCAGCGGATTGCACCCACAAAATCCAATAATAAAAGAAGATCATGAATATTACATTTAAAGACAAGAATTGTAAAAGAAAAGCCTTGAAAATTAAGGTTTCCAACTAAGCTAGCTTTTCGGTTGTCATGAGCCCTATCTTAATGGTCATGAAAAGATGTCAGAAATCACGTCCTCCCTCAATAAAACATCGTCTTATTCTTCATTCCTATCTTTCTTCCAAACATCGATCATATAACCCTGCGTGTGTGTAAAGACATCCCTACATCCGGAGAATTCAATTTAAGCTAGCATACTCTTGCCTATCAGCCTCAGTACTTTTTAATTAATGAATATTTAGATGAGATTACTCACACACTTTCATGCGACTGTTAATACTTCTTGAGGTACTAACCGACCGATTACTCATGTGCTTGCTTATTTGGTGTATTTTCTTCGTCTTGCACCACCTAAGGCATAGCGGTGACTCCCAGACCAGTTGGCCTTAGGGCATTAGGTGAAGAGGCACCCTCGCTATATTTTTTATTGCTGCCTTGGCGATAACAAAACCAGTGTTCATTTTTATCACCATTTTATATTTTATTCATTTTTTTATTTCCTTCATGCATCGGCTTTTAGACAAGAGCATTTCAAGGTATCCTCTACTATCCCAGGCTTTAAGACGTGTGTAAGTGCGAATAGCAGGGTATCAACGTTCAAAATGTTTGGCTTCCAGAATAGAAACTATTTTTCAGATTTATTTTTATCCTCAGATTAGTGACATCTTTCATCTTACTAACCCTTGGGACAACGGCTCATAACTACTTATTACTAGTCGTATAAGAAAACTTCTAATTTTCTTGGTTTTCTTAAATTTTTCTAATCTCATGGATGTAATTTTTCACTATCTAAACTTTCATTATCTTATTTATGTACAAAAATGTTTTTATTTATTTTGAAATTTTTAAATTTTTATAGGTTTTCAAAATGTTTTGTGCTTATGCAAAGTATGATGCAAATGATGTGACAATAAGCACAAACCTCCCCCAAACTTGTTTTCAACAGTGTCCTCACTGTTTCCATCTGCTAAATCTTGAAAAACCCGTAAGCTTAAGAGGAAATTTATTAACGGGGGCAAAATATTTAAGTGAAGAACCTCCCCCAAACTTATTTTTGGCTCAAAATTTTGTAAAAATTTTCTTTTCAAGAGCCCGATTATACCCCCCCCCCCAAACTTGAGTTATGCAATGTTAATGTTTGAAAATCACATGAGGGGGTCTAAACTCATTGGTCGATGCCAAGCTTTGCAAAGACCGAATGTCAACACCAACCATTCAAAAAATTTATCAATGCAGTGCTCTGGTTGGTGGAAGAAGAAGTGGGGAAAGGGTAAGTGGTGGAATAGAATGTGTGTGCGTCTCATTTTAGAGAGACGATGCAGTGAATGTGATGGATTACTCGCATTCTTTTTACAGTTCAGAAGAAGGGGTGGAGGTTCAATTTCATTGATTGGGAGATGATTCATCTCAACACCCGTGTCATTCAAAAATGCGAGTTCATCAGCGAAGATTTCCTCAAAAGTTCCATCCATACCCCGATGAATAATGTCATCACAAAGTGCGGGGTGATCTTCAGACTCTAAAAACAGTTCATAATCCGTGTTAATTGTTGACCCAGACATCTCGGTGGAAGAGTCCGTATGTGTATGATACATATTGGGTCAACAATAACGTATGAAAAGAGTCAAGATCGGTATCAGGAGGATCATCAAATTCGCTGCTGTCGACATCTATTAAGTCGACAGAACAGACCTGAGCAGTAGGTTCGGAGGGTATACTTCCCAACTTGTAAATGTTCAGTTATATTGACATATTCCCGAAAGATAGGGTCATAGAACCGTTACGACAGTTGATAATAGCATTGGAAGTGGCCAAAAAGGGGCGACCTAAAATCACCGGAATTTGATTCCGTGGGTTCGCTACAGGCTGTGTATCAATTACAATAAGTCCACAGGGAATATAAATTCCCCGATTTTTATTAACACATTCTCCAGTTCACCCCTAGGTTTGGTGATTGATCGGTCAGCCATCTGGAGAGTGCAATGGGTTGGCTTCAACTCTCCGATACCTAGCTACTCATAGACTGAGAAAGGAACAAGTTAACACTAGCGCCAAGGTCTAGTAGAGCACGGTTGATGTGTTTTTCCCCGATAGAAATGGAAATAGTAGGATATCCAGGATCCTTACGTTTCCTCGGTAATTGCTGGGGAAAGGCTGTGTCTACTGTTTTTGCCATGAATATCTTCTTGGGCGCTTGAGTCTTCCTCTTCCTAGTGCACAAGTTCTTAAGAGTTTTCGCATAGGACGGAACTTGTTGGATGGCATCTAGGAGAGGGATGTTGATGTTAACTTGCTTAAAAATGTCCATAATCTTCTCCATATGTGGACTCGATGTGTTAGCCCTTAACCGATTAGGATAAGGTGCTTTAGCAATAAGCGCTGGGTCCATCATAGGAGAAGGAAGTGTGTGTGGACCTGATCCCAAAGTAGAAGTAGGGATCGTTTTCTGTGAACTAGAAGAGATGGGCTGAGGTGGCGAGCCTTTTGGGAAACAAAGAATAGGCTCACAAAAAAGTGGTGGGGTAGAAGAACTGGAGTCAGAATTAGAAGTAGAAGTGGAAGGAAAGGTCTCAGCCGGGGTGTTATTGATTGATTTATCAGTGTCATCAAACTCTTCCCCAACGTGATTGTCAAGCACTCTTCCAGATCTCAACGTGATTTCATTCACATGATGTGAATAGCCAGGATTGGGCAAAGGTTGAGCTGGAAGTTTCCCTTTCTCTCTTGCACGCATTTCGGTTTTTAGTTGTGCAATTTGTTCTTCCATCGATTTGATGTTCTCATTTTGAGAGATAATGATCTTCATCACATTCTCGACGGAAGATTGCAAACTTGTCGTCTCTTGGATGGATTGTTTCATGAAAGTATCCAAGGTTTGTGCTAATGCAGAGGTATTATCTGTACCAGTCAATTGCAAAGAGTTTTCATGTGGTGCAAAAGTGTTGGCCGGATTTTGAAAGTTTTGTGATTGGAAGGGGTGCTGACTCAATTGAAGTTGTGGTTACTGTTGTGGTGGAGGGACCCTTTGGAAATTATTTTGGGTTGGAACCGTGTTTTGAAATTGTGATTGGTTCCAAGAAAAATTTGGGTGATTCCTCCAACCCTGATTATATGTGGAAGAAAATGGATCGTTTCTAGGTCTTTGAAATGCGGCATTGGTATGCTCATGACCTTGAAACGGACATTCTTCCGTCAAGTGAGAAGGATCAGAACAGCATCCACATACAGTTTTGGAGAGTGACATTTGACTTAGGGCGGCAGCTAAAAATTTGTTTTCCATAGCGTCAAATTTCTTGTGTAAAGCTGAAATTTCAGCTCTAATTCCTATGGAAATATCATTGACATCCCTAGACGATTGACTCACACCCTCCCACTGTAAAGATCTTTCAGCGAAATCTTCTAGAAAATTCCAGGCTTCCCCGTCATCTTTAGTCATGAAGTTGCCTTGACACATGGATTCAAGGGTCTGTCTCGTGTTAGGATTAATGCCCTCATAAATGATTCGGCACAGTTCCCATCTCGGGATGCCGTGATGTGGACATTGGACTAACAGATCCTTGAAACGTTCAAGACATTTTGAAAATGTTTCATTTGGAAGCTGGGTGAATTGATAGATTTCGCTACGGATTCGAGCTGTCTTTTGATGTGGGTAGAATTTCTTAAGGAATGCTTTGACGAATTCATCCCAATTTGAAATGGAATGTACGGTAGTGTTATATAGCCACTTCTCGGCTAAATCGCACAAAGTGAATGGGAGAAGACGAAGACGTAAAGCATCCACAGAAGCTGTGAAGTACCCATCATTGCGCATACATTTTCAAATTTGGTGATAAATGCATATGCGTCTTCAGACTCGAGACCGTGAAATTTTGGTAGAAGGTTGATGTATTGGGGTTTTATTTTAAAATTTTCCCCGTTGGCTGGTAGAATGGAAAGACAGGTGGTAAGAGGACCTCGTGTTGGATAGCACCTCTCTTGGAGAGAGATGCGAGGTGGATTCTGCGCACCAACGGACGGCGGCAGATTAGTGTTAAAGAAGTTCGATGGAGGTGGATCCATCGATGTGGGTGTGGTGGTGGGTAAAAGAAAGGGTAAATGTAGAAATACCGACTTTTGGGTCGATCAAGGAAACACGGACTAACGGGCACTAGAATCCCGTGTCCGGCCTATCTTGCACTAAAAAGGGTTAGTACAAGTGGCAGGATGAATTTATAATTAGGGGAATGAATGAATGCGGTGTTTGTTTTGAAAAGATACGGATTTTTGAAAAAAAATGATGCAACACAACAAATGTAACACACAAAACCCTAATATCTAGTGGTCACCTAGGTCAAATCTCTAGACCGCTCCTAACTGCCAAAAGACAAGTCGCAGGATAGAATCCTCCACTGCCTCTTTGTCCCCCTGTGGCCAGGTAAGTGCCAGGTAAGTGGGAAGGTACTCCACTACGTAAGTAGTGGGCCTAATTAATAACCACTAGCCTTCGACACACTTGCCTTAGACACCACAAGAAAACGCGGATAAGCAATGAATTACCCACGGCCTTCTTTTGTCCTAAGTGAGCGCGACGGTCCTTAGAGTCATCTCTAGATTTTTTTTAGTTAATTAGGGTAAATGAGGATGCAAGTTTTGCGATTTTCGGGGCTTGGGAAGGGTAATGAACTCCCCACCTAATCTGAATTTGGTCTTTGCCCCTTAATGTCCGTATTAATATGCAACAACCACAAGAATCAAAACAAGCACAATTTAATTTTTGCAATTTGCGCGCTGCGAGTATTTGCAAAGAAACCTGCAGGAAATTGTTATTTGGAGCAGAGGAGGTAAGAGATAAGAAAGTGTAGATGTATACCTGAAATTTTGGTACAGTGAAGAAGCAAGGGAGCCGCAGAACCGCCGCAGTTTGTGGGTATTTGCCGCGGAAGCGCGGTAAGGTAAGTTGATCACTGCTCCAAAAATTTTCAACAAGCTTCTGTTCACTTTTCCTACTCTCTGGAAATTTCAGAAAAAAATTTCTCCAGCTCCGATGATTCCAGATTTCCTCGCAATCAAATCACAACACACGTATTAGGGTTTGTGCGAGTTTAGATCTAAAAAATTTAATGGAATAAATTTTTCAACTCAAATTTCAAAATACGAACAATTAGCGCACTATCCCCGGCAACGGCGCCATTTGATTGTTTATATTTTCCGATTGTGTAAGTAACTCAAATGGTCCCCGGCAATGGCGCTATTTGATTGATCATTTCTTTGTGTGTGTTTAAGAAAATGAATAAAATTCACAATCAAAGAATTGTTTGACCGCAATCAACTACGGTGTCGGATGTAGATCGTTAGCGAGTGCGGATCGTCCACAGGGAAAGTGTAATCGTTCGTGTTTCGAATTAGATGAATTGAAACTTTAAGGAAAAGAAAACAAAATAATTCATGATTTGTATTTGAAGTTCAAGAATTAGAAAATATAGATCTAATAACAAGAAAAAGATAGAATCAAGAATTGAGAGTTTGATGATTTTTCCAAACAAATATCAAGAATCGAAATGAGGCTCGTAGGAATCGATCGGATCTATAGATGTGATGCAATCTCAAGATGACGTATTCTCATCCTTCGATGGATTGATACTAGATTGATGATGATCAACGAGAATTAGGGATTTCTAGTGAAACTAGGATTTCATCATTTATCCCTTGTTCATTCGTCGATATCATTCACATTCTAACCTCTAGTAAATTCAAGAAACGATCGTAGAACCCTAATTTCGAGCGATAACAAATCAAGAAAGCATCGCAATGAAACTAGGTCATCGATTCTTGAACTTGCTAGGGTTTACAAAACCCGTAGGACTTAAGAATCGTTTTAAGATTTGTTACATCATCATTCTATTGATCTTCTCGACTCCTTGACGAGCGGAGTTTTACTCAAACATCACAATATCAAACACAATCACAAATTGAGATCGAATCATGATGCAAGAATTTAAAGAAAGCAAGATTAAAGAATTTCACCTTTTATTTATATCAACAATTTCATTACATTCTCTTAAGAACTACAAGAGGAAGAACTCGATCGTCGATTTGGCTTCGCTCGGCTCCGTGAGTCGCGGATCGGCTTGGATCACTTTCTCGGTTTGAGATCGGCTCCGCTCCTAAAAGGTTGAAGGGCTTCTTGCTTGATTGGTACTCGGGATCTTGAATTTGGAGTGGAATTAGGGTTAGGGTTTCACACAAGTCTTTTCACTAGACTTGTGGAAGAAGATGAAGAATTGAAGAATTAATGGAAGATTAAAGAACTACCCAACCCTTAGATCTAGGTTCCTATTTATAGACATTAAAACCCTAGATCTAGGATTTGAATTTTAAGTTTCCCTCCAAAAGTTTGTTGAGGAAATTTGAATTTCCCTCCAAAAGTTAGTTAGAGGAGAGGCTTCTAGAAGAGATTAGTTAGGAGCTTGATTAGCTTAATCAAGATTAGGTTGCTTAATGATCTTTGCTGATCTGGCAGTAGCTTCGAGATCCTTATGGAATTTGAATCATGTTTCTGAGATGTAGGCACTGATATAGGAATTATGCACTAAAATTGAACTGATGAAGTGGCATAACAGCCGCGGAACCGTGGCGCAAGCCGGCTCCCGCCGCGGTGCCACGGCGCTTTGGAGGCTTTAGGGCTTGCAACTTCTGGTGCTGTTTTGGGCTGAAATATGGGCCTTTATAGGATATGTTGATTTGTGCTTTTCCCTCTAGATTGCTATCAGAACTGAAATCATTGAGTTGACGTATTTTTGATCAGCTCTTTTAGCTTTGCTCCTGCAATTTTCTGCACAAATCTCGACACAAGTGTTGCGCAATACAGGGATGATGCGATGCCATGATAAACAGTCAATTTCCTCAGAAATGTCGGTTTTAGAGTTTAACACATGCAATCTGATATTTAACGACTGATTTACTAATATGTGAAATATGAATACCGTACACTTCTAAATGAGTGCAAATGATAAGGAATTTGCCGTGTTAAAGATGCAGTATTTTCGACTGATCACCAACGATAAAACTACATTAAACACTTTAATCTAGCTTATACCATCGCATAAGGATAACGAATCAAACAACTATCTAAGTCAAAACAATGATTTTGAAAATTGAAAACACTTTTCACTTTGAAACTAAAATCTGTTATCTTGTGTATATCGCATACGCCGATGATATAATTCCATTAAACATTTTAGTCTAGTTTATATCATCGCCTTAGGTCAACGAATCAAACAACTTTTGAAGTCAAATCATAGATTTGAAAAACATTATTCACCTCGACACTAAAATCAAAACTTTTCGGCTCGGAAACGTGTCGAAACGGACTCGAAACGCACCCAAATTTCGTATGGACCCCGAGGCAGAGGCCATCCCAGATCCGAGAGCACCCTTATAGGTGCTCTCGGGTCATCAACCCCCCTCCCCGATAGCATTTCAAAGTGCTCCTGGGCGTGGTTGACCCCCTCTGATCCGTTTCATAGCGATATAAGTCTATCTAGATCACATCAACAATGCCCAGGCACGACAAATTGAGCCGAAAAGAATCGATTTTAGTTCATGTTTGAAAACAAGTGAACACTTCGCATTGATTCATTGTTTTGGATTTCAAATTAGCCAAAAATAATTGCCAAGTTATTCGATTTGGCTCTTATACCATATTAATGGACAGAGGCTAGGGCCGCGACCACGACAGAATTGCATACAAAAAATAGCAGCAAGTATAGCCTCAATCCAAACAAGAATCTATCAAAATAACAATGCAATTGACTAAAGTTCTAAACTAGTGAATTAAAGGAGATGAGACTACAACCTTTGTAGCATCTTCATATGCTCTAAGTGATGAACTCGGACTCAAGATAAACTCCGCGAGTATCTAGAAGCGTCCCTACGCCGACCGCCTCACCGTAGATGATCCGCGGTGAAGCCGCGATGCCCGTTGCTCCATCTCCTCCATCTCAAGGAGAAACTCCACTTCTCCGCTCGCTATGCACTTATGGAGATGAGGGGAATAATGGGTACTCTCCGGAATTTCAAAACCCCTAGACTTGCCATTACTACTGTTCTAGACTATGAGACCCGGCAGAAGGATGAGTATAGCGTCGTTCTTAACTAGTTTTAGAAGTGCATGTCTATATGACTCTGCCAGAGGGTTGTTGTAATCAGTGGGAGCAGCGGAAACATAGTGGACAAATAGCTTATGCATGTCTATTTATAGACTAAAGCAAGTATAGCGGAGATAGATCATCTATTTTTGATGTGACAATCATAGGCTTTGACTTCATCAGAATAGGAGATGGATCTATTAAGAAGGTAGTAGGGTGTAATGTCCTGGTATTTAGATGACATACACTTTGAGGAAGTGAAATTCCTATACTACGATCGGTTATACTGTGGTTGTCATACAATGGTTTCTCCACATAAGATATGGATATTATATCAGGCATTCTGGTTACTAGATCTATGGTTTTAGATCTAGATTTGGGTAGTTTCCAAATCTGGGTACTTTGACACTATTCTAAAGATGTTTTAGAATGGACAACTCCTAGCATGGTGGTGTACCTGCAAGTGATGATACATAGGACTTGGATGTATGAGAATCACACAAAGGCAAAAGATAATAAGGATGATTTTTATTTTAAGAAAAAGATAAAAAGAGAAAAATGAGGCATGGCTTTGGATGCTTGGAGAAGCCATGAATCATCTCCTAATTTTTATTTTATTCTTAGATATTTAATCATCCTTATCTTATCTCTCACCTAATGGTTCATTTAACCTCTCATACATATCCAAGTTCATCTCCTTCTTCTTCTCCTCTCTAGGTTTTTTTCTTGAGTTGAGAAAAGAAAAGAGAAAATTATTTCTAGTGATCAAATCTCCTACTTCATCAACCTACACTAATCTAGCCCATTAGTCTAGGCTGCTTGCTTCACTAATACATTGATTAGTGAAGAGTGGGCTTGAGTGAAAGAGATTTCAAGGTGAATCATCTTCGGCAACGAAGACTGCAAGCAAGCTCGATCCTTTCTTCAAGTGGAGTCAAAGAAGTGTTCTAGGGACTACTACTTGGAGTTTTAGAAGTGAAGGACTGGTCTACAAAGGTTGTAAACCCTCTTCGCATAGTTTAGAACTAGTTTGCTTATTTTCAAACCCTAATTCTCTAGTTCGATTCTTGTTTAGTATGATTAGAACTCTAAATGTTTTAAAATTGCATACTTGATACTTGTATAAACCTAGTAGAGGTGCTAAGACATACTTACATGGTATCAGAGCCAAGTTAGAGACTTAGGTGAAGTCTAGACGACGTTAAAGTGTTCGATCGAAGTTTTAAAACCGGCTTTTTTGCTACTTTCTATCTAATTTTTCAAAACTTGATATTTTCACAATTAAAAATTCTTAAAAGATCATGCAGGTAATTCTACGGTGTCAGAAGAAGTGCTAGAGCCTAAATCCTCTAAGTAGCCGTAGAACCGCCGCCGAAACCATGTTTTGGCTGCGGTTCCGCCGCCGGCTTGAGGTCTTATTGCCTCGTTTTTCTTCTGGAACTTCATTTTAATATTTTGGACTTTCTAGGTATTTTTAGTGAGGCTCAAGTTATTGAGGTCTCTGTAAATTGGTATTGTTTGAAACATCGATCGAAATTTTTAACATCGTCTAGATAATTTTGGATATGTGATACAATTTTTGGAATCCACATTGATTAGTTTTGCGAAAACTAGTTAACGATATGTAAATCTCGCATTTTAGTCTCAAATGATGGATTGCCACGGAGTTTCGATCAGGATCAAAACTCCGTCGTGATCTCTTATCGTACGCGAATAGTCGCCGGGAGACACTAGTAAACAGCCATACCTCATAGTCCCGACAAAGTGACTATAGGAGAACCCCATGGCCAAAAGTATCCACTCGGGTGCTCGCGGCCACAGTGTTCCGCCCAAGTGCACTTCGTTGACGGCCTCAGGGGTGCGGCCATCTACTACCCGACTAGCATTCAATCATTTAATCGGGAATCTTGTTAAATTACCCTACTTAATTTTTGAAAAGTTTTTTCAATTCGAGACTTAAATGCAAGGTTTGTAGGGTTAAGCACGAAATCCGGAATATGTGATAATCCGGGTTTATGATATCTAAAGATGATGCAGATTCTAATAATTGTAGTTTTCATTTCTTTTCTGCGACCGTAAGTATAATATGTGAGAGTAGCCCCGATCTCGTTGTTATACGTCAACGACATTAGGGATACGCATATTTACTTACGTTGATGGCATGTGATATTATTGTGTTGCTATTGATATATTATAATGTATCGTCGTGTTGAATAGCCGGGGGTTTTACGTGAGATGAGAGTTTTTCAATTTTCATTCATGTAAATATTAGTATGTAATATTCTTTTATTGGGCCACTTCCGGGTTGAAGTTGTTGTCTGTATTTGATATATATTATTTACTTTTCCGCATTAAGATAGACCTAAGGCGGGGAGCATAAGTAACCGGGTTCTAGAGTCCGGTAGGAGGCCATCTCGAGGAGTCGAGACCGGTCACCTAACTCTAGAATTGGCAGGATTGCTTGCCGCTCTCGTAGGAGTCTAGGGATGTGGGCTTGGCTATTCATCACGACCGTGGAATCCGTGTTTTTCATTACTGACTTAATCAAAAACACGGACCTCCTAGTATATCCTATATTTCATATATCTGCTTATGTTGTTTCTGTGATGTGATGTGATCATATAAGTGCGTAAGACGAATGCTACTTGTATATATGATATACTAGTAGACACTATATATGTTTTACATCCGTGCTAGTCCTGACCCCGCCCTGCCGTAAGTTAAGTAACATTACGGTGAAGACACGGGTCCCTGTAGCGAATGCAGATGGTATATATGTGTGTTTTATTTTCGTTTCTTCTGTGATGATTAGGAAACATAAATGATAGGACGTCATTAATAATATTAATGTAAAGAAAAGAAACCTAAAAGATGTTGTAGAATCAAATTTTTCAAAAAGGTAGCTCTAGTTCTTACTTTGCATAGCGGTATTTCATTGTGAATATCCAGCACCTCATTCGATGAGGAAAGAGCCTAGATCCCTTCACCGGGAATGATCTCTTTAGAAAAACTAACATATGCTACAACCCACTCAGTTTGTTTTGAAAACTACTCGATTTTAAAGCGGAGCTTAAACCACTCCTTTTCAAATCACTAAATTCTACAATAATATCAAGTTCATTACGCTAAAGGTTTTCTTCAAAACCATTCGTAGCCCTCCATCATTTTCAGATAAGTGCTATTTAGTATTCATACTGCGTTTGTTGACCTTGTCAAGACGTAGTGTTCGGTAGCTGATTAGTGCTTATCTGCCGCATGTTGATGCGATTGGATTAAGGTAGTCGTACGGCCTTGTTTGTTAGTTATATGTATGCCCTAGAGGCCATTACTGTACATAGGATGTATATTGTAGTAGATGCTGGGACATATATAGGGAGGACTTTCTTGCTCGACATGATAGTATGCTATCTGGTTACCCTTTACCTTAACGTGTATGCTGATTGTCTCTCTGTTACATGTTGGTAAAGCCATTAGGATCTGTACTTGACTACCTGGACTATGATGCGGATCATACTAGTGGGGACATGGTAGTCCATAAGTACATCCTTCAAAGTCCCTAGTCGTGGGTGTATCGAGACGGGGCATCGATATACCAGAGTAGACTAGCGTGTACCTTCTCGACCCATACAGATAGGCGATGGATGATCCCATATCCATTGGTGTTTGACATCAGAGATGATATACGGGTGCTCAGTAGAGACTGGGTACACTGGACGGACTCGCCGAGAACTCCCAGATGGTATTATACCTCACGTCAGATGGCAGTTCTCTGGTGACACTGGTACAGAGTAGTCTGTTGACCCGAGATCGTCATAGAGTCTTGTGTGGTTCCCACTGTGCTTTGATTTCCATCTTACCACGTCCAAGAGGGCGTGCAAAACGGTGGTTTTTGGGTACAGTCCCGAGTCACATGGAGGCAATGAGCGATAGGAGGGGATTCGTCTCTCCCGGTATAGGGGGTTGATGTTGCGCTGTGTTCGATTGGCTATAACAGCAAATCCCTGGCCAGGGTTGCTGAGATTTACTGGTAAGTGTTACCAGTAGTTTCTCGAACAGTTATAGACCTCATATCGACACGACTTATCGAGCTATTGGGGTCTGACGTTTACCACCCCTAGGCAAGATATGCGACATATCAGACGATCAGACCGGACTGTACGGTAGTGTTACTGGTTGGATTCACTGGAGTGTGAGCGGGCTTGCTCGTCGATCTTCAGATCGCTCAATACCCGGGTGGCCGTTACGTTTAGAAGACCGCTTGCGGCTTGTGGGTGTTTGATATGATCATCACCTGCTGTCGGCGTATTGACGAGTCTTTAGAGTCCTACACAGAGGTTTCCTGGCTCAAGCGAAACGAAATAGGAGTGCATATGAGATATGTGCGGGACCGAGAATGATACCAGTATGTGATACTGTATTCGATTCTCACGATATGTGACATTGATCGCTTATATGCGATATAGCCGGGTTATCGGATCAAGTGTTGATTCGATAAGTTGTTACTGATGATACCAGTCGGTTATGTGCGACATGACCGGATCATTGAATCAAGTGTTGATTTAATGATTTAATGCATAATTATATATTTGATATATTACTTTGCATTAACTAGTATCGGTTCACTTTAAATGGATTTTCTCGCTCGAGTGTGCACATTGCATATGCGATATGATTTGTGCACTTGCTTGTATCATATTTGATGGTGCATGCAAAAATGGTTAAGTATAAAGAATTAAACCTTGGTTAAAGGAATGGTTAGGGTTTATTATTTGTTATTCATTTATATTATTTAATTATCTATTTATTTTTGATAAATGAATAAATGAAAAGATAATGAGGCAAATGGTTGCTTTCTTTTGATCATTCATGAATCTTCATGAAGACTTTGACCATTTTGTCTCATGCTTGACCTAACCACTTCCATTAACTCAAGTTAATTCTCTACACCTAACCATGGTGAGAATTATGATAAGAATGGATTTTTCCTTTTATTTTTAATTCTTATCATAATACTCATCTTCTTCTTGCTCTTCTTCTTCTTCATGAAGAAGCTTGTCTTCATCAATGGCATATTGAGCATATGAGTGAGAAATCCAATTTTAAAGTCTACCCACTTCCTATTTTCTCATCCTCTACCTCTTGCCAAGTAGTAGAGTGTGTTTCCTTCACAAGTTTTCAAGGCTTGGTGAAGGTGGAGCTTGATTTAGCGATGCTTCGACGTAGATCATCTTCGGCATGGATATCGACGATCTAGCTCGCTTATTCTTCGACGAAACCGACGCTAGAGCCCGGGAGTTCACTTGGACAGCGAAGGCACTTCGTTGCGGAGCTATGGAGGTGGAGCACCGGATCTACAAAGGTTGTATTTCCGATTCCTCGTAGTTAATTGTTAACTAGTTCATTTTTCGCCTAGTTTTCTAGCTAACGATCCGTAGGCGGGTCTCTCGGCACCTAGATTTTTTGAAATTGGCTTGGTTGATGCCTTGTGAGACCTCACTAGAGTGCCTAGGAACCCTACAGTGGTATCAGAGCCTAGCTAGAGCCTTAGGCGAAGTCTAGACGGAGTTTGAAGTCCGATCGAACCCGAAAGTCCAAAATTTCCATGCTCTCTGAACATTTTCTGATTTTGTGGATTTTAGTAAATTAAAAATATGCAGATAACTCAGCAGGTGATATTATGGATTACAGTGAAATTCGAGTCCATAATTCCATTATTCAGGCGCGGATCCGCCGCACGAGCCAAGCTCGTGCGGCGGATCCGCGGCGGTTTTCTCGTACTGTTCATCGAAAGTTGCACAGTAATTCATTGTTTTCAGTGCTGAGTTCTCTGGATGTTTTTAAATTTTATTCAAGAGTTGAATTTTCTGCAGTTGTTTTGGGGATTCGGTCTTTCGATCGGAGTATCAAATTTTGTCTGTGTGGCTTTCCGGATAAATCTTAGAATATGTTAAAAAGTTCGACCGGATATAAATACCCAATTTTTCCCCTGTCGGGAAATTTCCAAGTGTTGGATTTTTCCGTAGTTTAACGACGTTCTAAGTAGTGCAAGTAACGCGATGGTCCCTCTAAAAGACAACAAACCTTAACTCGATTATGTGACCGTCTTGAACTGCCCTTTGAACTTTCGGGCTTGGGGCAGTACGGCGTGCCACATGTGAGGCGTTGGCTTGACCCTTCTACGGCTGGACCGTTGGTACTGAGGTACGAACGGAATGTTGTTAGACTTATTTCATGTGTTGAGCTGTATCGGGAAAACTTGGGTGTTAGATTGTTCGATCGAAAAGTTTAACATTTTCTGTTTATCCGGAATGGGATACAATAATTGGAATTCGCAAAAGTTATGAGATAACTGAATGAATGTTACAAACATAGCACTTTAGTCTCACTTGATCGGTTGCCACGGAATTTTGATGTGATCAAAAGTCCGTCGCAATCACGTAGCGTACGCGGATACTCGCCGGGTAAACTTAATAGACAGCCTCACTCCATAGCCCCGACCAAGTGACTGTAGGAGAACCCCGTCGCCGAAAGCATCCGTACTGGTGCTCGCGGCAGCGGTGTTCCGCCTTGGTGCACTTCGTCGACGGTATCGGGGGTGCAGCCGTCTACTGAAGTTTGCGACGAGCATTCGATCAGGATGTCGGGAATCTTGTTGAATTGCCCGACTTGATATTGAAAAGTGTTTTCGATTTTGAGACTAAAATGCGGGGTTTATAATTGTTAGGCATGCGATGTCTAAGTAATTCATTTGGTCAGGCATGCAATGTCTGAGGAGGTTGCGGATTCCAACTGTTGTAGTTTTACACTTTCTTTTCTGTGACCGTAAGTGTAATATGTGATATCGCCGGTTTCGTTGCTATATGTCAACGACAATTGGGATGCGCATATTTACTTACGTTGATGACATGTGATGTTATGTGTTGCTGGATATGTTATATTGGATCGTCGTGTTCGAATAGCCGGGGGTTTTTATGTGAGATGAGTGTTTTTTCATTTTCATTCATGTAAAAACTTGTATGTAATATTCTTTTATTTGGGGCGCTTCCAGGTTGCGGAAGTTGTCACCTCTTGTATATTATTTACTTTTCCGCACTAGGATAGACCCAAGGAGGGGAGCACAAGTAACCGGGTTCTAGGGTCCAGTGGGAGACCAACTCGAGGAGTCGAGTCCGGGTCTCCTAACCCTAGAATTGGTAGGGTTGCTTGCCGCTCTCGTAGGGGTCTAGAGGTGTGGGTTTGGCTATTCATCGCGACCGTGGAATCCGTGTTTTGTACTGGCTCGTATTGAAAACACGGACGTCCTAGTATATCCAATATTTCATATGATTCTTCTGCTGCGATATCTGTGATGTGATCATGTGATGTTCTGTGATAGATACAGTATATAGTATATATGATATATTATATAGGCGTTACTTATGTTTTACATCCGCGCTAGCCCTACCCCGCTCTGCCGTTAGTTACCTAACCTAACGGTGCACGAGGGGACATCGAGGCGAATGCGGATGGCATAAGTGTACGTCGTATTTATCTGTGATGTTTAGGTACTTAAATGATGGGACTTCATTAATGTGATTAATGAAATAAAAGAAACCTAAGATGTTGTAGAATCGAATTTCGAAATAAAACAGGTAGCTACAGTTTTTTCTTTGCACAGCGGTATATGTGATATATCCTGCACCTTATTCGATGAGGAAAGGACCGAGATCCCTTCACCGGGAGTGACTCCTTTAGCAATAACTGGCAGATGCTACACACTCGGTTTGTCTTTTGATAGCTTTTAAGTGTTTTTGCTTTGCACAGCGATATATATGATATATCCCGCACCTCATTCGACGAGGAAAGGACCGACGATCCCTTCACCGGGAGTGACTCCTTTAGCAAAACTAGAAAAACCTCAAAAACACTCCATTTCAAAATTCATTCGATCCTACAACGATATCAAGTTCATTACGCAGTAGGCTTTCTTAAAAGCCTGTCGTAGCCCTCCGTCATTTCAGATAAATGATGTTTAGTATTCGTGCTGCGTTTGTTGACCTCCGTCAAGGCGCAGTGTGCGGTAGCTAACCAGTATTTATCTGGTTATGCATATGATGCAGATTGAGTTAGGGTAGTCGTGCGGCCTTGTTGACCTCCGTCAAGGGTCGTGCGGGTGGGTTTAATTCGATCAAGAAATGACGGGTTGAACTTGACTAGTAGCCTATGGTTTGTTGACCTCCGTCAAGGTCATAGGATGCTAGGGGCAAAATATTATCGAGAATTTCAAGTGTTGAAATTTACAATGAGATTGCATACCTTCTATGAGATAGTTGGATCCCGATACCCGCTGCGAGTAAGAGTTACTCCTGGGAGAGTTTTATACATTACAATTAGCCGATCAAGTAGGTGTCTAGAAAGTTGTTAACGAGGTTACGCCTCTGGGAAAACGAGGTTTACAGTAATTAGGTTCGTGCGAAAGCACGGGGGACCTCCCTCAAAGTACCGACACTGGCCTGGCTGAAAGATTGGCAAACTTGTAGTGTGTAATTAATCCCGGCTAGTCTTTCCTTTTAGGGTTTGAAGGAAGATTTGATAAAAAGCAGTGGGAGCCATCCTGATTAGATAAAATAAAAACCAATCTATTCTTGACAGAGCGCACGCTGAGTGTTTTCTTCTCTCTCTCTCCTGGTAGCGACCATGTCACGCCTTAATCAAGATAATAATACGGATTATTGACCGAACCCGCTTGTTATACTGAGCTTGGGAACGTTGGTCCCGCTCCAACTTATAATTGTTATAAGACCGAGCAGGAAATTAGGGATTACCAGAATTCCCGTGCCGCCCAAACGAAGAGAGTGCATGCTGATGCATCATCTTCGGGTGTGTTCATTATATAGAACTGTTTCTCAGTGTCCTTTACGTCCTGGGTATGTGATACCAGATCAGGATCCCAGATATGTAATCTGTTACATAGGGCTACAAAAAGGTAGAGAACTGAGAACGGGTGATAAGTTTCATGAGGCAGAAAACGGGGCAAGAGTTGCAGCCAAGTCTGTCGGTCACTGTCACCCTGTATTACGATACATTGATTCTGAACGAATGTTGTTAGATACCGAACCTGATATACAAAATCATATCTATCTCTTTATTAGTAAAGAAATGATAAAATTTTGTATTGTTGGATAATGTTTTGAACATTTCCTATATCAAAAGTTGATCGGTTCAGGCACGTTATCTAAAAGCATTAATGTTCTAAATCAAACTACAGTTCTTAGTTTACAGAACACACACAAGAGGAAGAGTTCAGAAATGAACGAATCCTTCTTGAGGTATTGTAGACTAGGTCAGATCAATGCGACCCGACTGGCTAGAGTTACATATAGATGTATATTTAAATCAGTTTGAATTTACATCTTGTGAAACTCGCCAGTCATGTCACAAAGATAAGATGACCATAGCTCCGTTTACTGGAAACAGAGAAAGAGTTAGTGAACTCTTGGGATTGATACATGTTGATGTATGTAAGGTCCCCATTCTACACATGCCAAGACTGGTTCTTTGTACTTCGTTACATTCTCTGATAATCTCTCAAGATTCAGACCTATGTTCCTGCTGAAACACAAGTCCGAACCTTTTGAGATATTCACAGAATATAAGTTAGAAGTAGAGAACCAAAATACGGGTAAAAGTATTATGTCCTTTGATGTGATCAGGGAGGAGAATACTTGAGTACGGAATTCCTGGACTATTCTAAAGGAGAATGAGATTCTCTCTCAGCATTACTCCTCCGAATACACCATAGCACGATGGTATATCGGGGCGGAGCAGATACACCCTATGTGATATGGTGTGCTCTATGATGAGTACTACTGAGTTTCCTATTTTCTTTTGGGAGTTATGCACTTATGAAGTTGCATACCTATTGAATAGGGTTCGAATCAAGTCAGTTGCCTACCACTCCATATGAGATATGGTATGGAAAGAGCCCATGTCTTAAGCTAGTTAAGATTTGGGGTTGTCCGAGCTATGTCTAAAAGCATAATCCGGACAAGCTCGAGGTAAGGTCTGTTATGTAGAACTGGAAATGTTCCAGCTATACAAACTGCAGCTGATGATTTGAAAGAACCAAAGGATTCAGTAAATTCCAACGAACCTCAGCCTCTCCGCCGATCTAGTAGGGTTCCTCGCCCACCTGAGAGATACTTCGGTTTCTCTATGACAGTGGGAGCGAGGATTGCATCATGAGATGATGACCCAACTAGTTTCGAGCTGGCCATCAGGAGTGAGACTCTGTAAGAATGGCTGGATGCTTAGTGATCTGAGATGGAATCCTTATACACCAACAAAGTATGGACTTTGGTTGCGATATCTGAAGGGTTAAATCCCCATCAGGAGCAAGTATATCTTGAGAAGATTACTTGGTGTAGATGGAAAAGTTGAGACTTTCAAAGCTAGACTTGTTAAAGGTTTGCATAATTGACCAGATATGGATCATAATGAAACCTTTTTCTAAGGATCTATGCTTAAGTCCATCCAGATCCTACTTGTCACGGCTACATACCATGACTACGATATCTGGTGGTTGGGTGTCATGACTACTTTTCTAAATGATGTTTTAGAAGAGTGCGTCTATAAGTACACAGCCAGAGGGCCTCGTAGACAGTGGGAGCAGCGGAAACGTGTGCAAGATGCTTTATAGGATAAAGCAGGCATCGCGGAGTTGGAACATTGTTTTGATGGATTAGTCAAAGAGTTTGACATCATCAAAATGGTAGATGAACCTTGTATAAACAAAAAGGTAGTAGGGAGTATGGTGGTGATCCTCGTAGAGTACGTGGATGACATACTCTTGATATAGAAGGAGTTTCCTATGCTACGCTCGGTCAATCTCCGCTTATCACAATGATTCTCCATATAGGATCAAAGTGATACATACTAAATCCTGGATTTTGGATCTATGAGATAGATCTAATTGGAAATTAGGATACTCACTAGTTGTAGTGAGATGGTATCAATCGATCCTGGGGAGAATCACTGGAAGGGTTCCAGGGTGATAAAGACGACTGAATGTCAGTCACAGGCATTGTCTTTACCCTCAGTGGAGGGACGGTATGTTGGAAGAGTTCCAAGCTAGATACCGTGGCATATTAGAAGATAAAGGCAGGATACATCGCTACTTAAGATGCTACCAAAGAGGCTGTTTGGGTGTATGTTGGTTCATAAGATGAACTATGTTCCTCCCATTGTGTGACAATGGAGTTGTGGCTTATGCCAAGGAACGTCCGTCCCATCAGTGATCCAGACATATTCTAAGACAGCATCGCCTGATCATGGAGATAGTTGATCTCCAGGGAGATCGAGGTAAGGAGAGTAGACTCAGAGGACAACACAGCGGATCCACTCACAAAGGCCTGTTCCCAGAGAGAGACTTTTATGGGATGGTTGAGTATGAGACACTGCAACCACTGCTACAGATGGCCCTAGTGCAAGTGGGAGATTGTTAGTTATATGTATGCCCTAGAGGCCATTACTGTACATAGGATGTATATTGTAGTGGATGCTGGGACATATATAGGGAGGACTTTCTTGCTCGACATGATAGTATGCTATCTGGTTACCCTTTACCTTAACGTGTATGCTGATTGTCTCTCTGTTACATGTTGGTAAAGCCCTTAGGATCTATACTTGACTACCTGGACTATGATGCGGATCATACTAGTGGGGACATGGTAGTCCATAAGTACATCCTTCAAAGTCCCTAGTCGTGGGTGTATCGAGACGGGGCATCGATATACCAGAGTAGACTAGCATGTACCTTCTCGACCCATACAGATGGGCGATGGATGATCCCATATCCATTGGTGTTTGACATCAGAGATGATATACGGGTGCTCAGTAGAGACTGGGTACACTAGACGGACTCGCCGAGAACTCCCAGATGGTATTATACCTCACGTCAGATGGCAGTTCTCTGGTGACACTGGTACAGAGTAGTCTGTTGACCCGAGATCGTCATAGAGTCTTGTGTGGTTCCCACTGTGCTTTGATTTCCATCTTACCACGTCCAAGAGGGCGTGCAAAACGGTGGTTTTTGGGTACAGTCCCGAGTCACATGGAGGCAATGAGCGATAGGAGGGGATTCGTCTCTCCCGGTATAGGGGGTTGATGTTGCGCTGTGTTCGATTGGCTATAACAGCAAATCCCTGGCCAGGGTTGCTGAGATTTACTGGTAAGTGTTACCAGTAGTTTCTCGAACAGTTATAGACCTCATATCGACACGACTTATCGAGCTATTGGGGTCTGACGTTTACCACCCCTAGGCAAGATATGCGACATATCAGACGATCAGACCGGACTGTACGGTAGTGTTACTGGTTGGATTCACTGGAGTGTGAGCGGGCTTGCTCGTCGATCTTCAGATCGCTCAATACCCGGGTGGCCGTTACGTTTAGCAGACCGCTTGCAGCTTGTGGGTGTTTGATATGATCATCACCTGCTGCCGGCGTATTGACGAGTCTTTAGAGTCCTACACAGAGGTTTCCTGGCTCAAGCGAAACGAAATAGGAGTGCATATGAGATATGTGCGGGACCGAGAATGATACCAGTATGTGATACTGTATTCGATTCTCGCGATATGTGACATTGATCGTTTATATGCGATATAGCCGGGTTATCGGATCAAGTGTTGATTCGATAAGTTGTTACCGATGATACCAGTCGGTTATGTGCGACATGACCGGATCATTGAATCAAGTGTTGATTTAATGATTTAATGCATAATTATATATTTGATATATTACTTTGCATTAACTAGTATCGGTTCACTTTAAATGGATTTTCTCGCTCGAGTGTGCACATTGCATATGCGATATGATTTGTGCACTTGCTTGTATCATATTTGATGGTGCATGCAAAAATGGTTAAGTATAAAGAATTAAACCTTGGTTAAAGGAATGGTTAGGGTTTATTATTTGTTATTCATTTATCTTATTTAATTATCCATTTATTTTTGATAAATGAATAAATGAAAAGATAATGAGGAAAATGGTTGCTTTCTTTTGATCATTCATGAATCTTCATGAAGACTTTGACCATTTTGTCTCATGCTTGACCTAACCACTTCCATTAACTCAAGTTAATTCTCTACACCTAACCATGGTGAGAATTATGATAAGAATGGATTTTTCCTTTTATTTTTAATTCTTATCATAATACTCATCTTCTTCTTGCTCTTCTTCTTCTTCATGAAGAAGCTTGTCTTCATCAATGGCATATTGAGCATATGAGTGAGAAATCCAATTCTAAAGTCTACCCACTTCCTATTTTCTCATCCTCTACCTCTTGCCAAGTAGTAGAGTGTGTTTCCTTCACAAGTTTTCAAGGCTTGGTGAAGGTGGAGCTTGATTTAGCGATGCCTCGACGTAGATCATCTTCGGCATGGACATCGACGACCTAGCTCGCTTATTCTTCGACGAAACCGACGCTAGAGCCCGGGAGTTCACTTGGACAGCGAAGGCACTTCGTTGCGGAGCTATGGAGGTGGAGCACCGGATCTACAAAGGTTGTATTTCCGATTCCTCGTAGTTAATTGTTAACTAGTTCATTTTTCGCCTAGTTTTCTAGCTAACGATCCGTAGTTGGGTCTCTCGGCACCTAGATTTTTTGAAATTGGCATAGTTGATGCCTTGTGAGACCTCACTAGAGTGCCTAGGAACCCTACATTATTGACCTTGTCAAGGGTCATGGGGTGGGTTTAATTCAATCACGAAATGACGGGTTGAACTTGACTTGCGGTTCATGATTTGTTGACCTTGTCAAGGTCATAAACCGCATGGGATAAAAACATATATTGGGAATTTCAAGTGTTGAAATTTGCAATGAGATTGCATACCTTCTATATGAGATAGTTAGATCCCGATACCCACTACGAATAAGTGTTACTCCATGGAGAGTTTTCCACTTTACAATTAGCTAATCCAATAGGTGTCTAAGAAAGGTGTTAACGCCCCTGCAGAAACGAGGTTATTTAATTACTTCTATGCGAAAGCACGGGGAGACTCCCTCGAAGTACCAACACCTGCCTGGCTGACCGATTGGCGAACTTGTAGGGTGTAATTAATCCCGGCAAATATTAACTTTTAAAGTTTGAAGGAAGATTTGATAAAAACGGTGGGAGCCATCCTGATTAGATAAGATAATAACCAATCTAATCTTATAAGAGCGCACGCTAAAGTGTTTTCTTCTCTCTCTTTCAAGGTAGCGACCATGCCTTGCCTTAATCAAGATAATAACATGGATGTATTGACTGAACCCGCTTATTATACTGGGCTGGGGAACGTTGGTGCCACTCTATTTTATAACAACTTTCATAAGTCTGAGCAAGAGATAGGGGAATACAAGGATTTCCACAAAACCCGAATGAAGAAAGTGCATTCCGATGCATCTTCTTTGGATATGTTAGTTATTGAGAACTGTTTCTCAGTCTGCTCTACGTCCTGGGTATTAGATATTGGATCAGGATCCTGTTAGGAATATGTATGCCCTAGAAGCTATTATTGTTGATACAGTGGTTACTTGGACATATATATAGAGAACTTTCTTGCTCGACATGATAGTATGCTATCCGGTTACCTTTATCTTAACATGTAGACTGGTATTTTTATACTGTCTGTCTCTTACATGTTGATAAAGCCTTTAGGATATGTACTTGAATACAAGGATTATGATGAGATCATACTAGTGGGGCCAAGGTGGTCTAAAAGTACATCCTTTAACTGTTCCTAGTCGAGGGGATATCGAGACAAGGGCATCGATATTTCAGAGTAGACTAGTGTGTATGTTTCTTGTCCCTTAGAGGGCGATGGCTGATCGCACAGCCATTGGTGTGTGACATCAAAGATTGTACGCATGTGCTCATTAGAGAATTGGTACACTAAACGGGCTCGCCGAGAACTCCTAGTTAGTATTATACCTATCGTCAGATAGCAGTCCTCTGGTGACACTGGTACAGATTAGTCTGTAGAACCGAAATCGTCATAGAGTCTTGTGTGGCTCCCATTGTGCTTTGATTTTCTCCCTACCATGCTCAAGAGGAGTTGTGCAAACAGGTAGATTTTGGGTACAATCCCGAGTCACATGGAGGCAATGAGCGATAGAAGGGGTTTCGTCTCTCCCGGTATTAGGGGTTGATGTTGTGCTATGCTCGATTGGCTATAACTGCAAGTCCCTGTCCAGGGCTGCAGCTGAGATTTACTGATAAGAGTTATCAGTAGTTTCTCGAACCGTTATAGGCCAGACATCGGCATGACTTATCACGCTACTGGGGTCTGACGTTTACCACCCCTAGACATGATATGCGACATATCAGAAGAGACCGGACTGTATGGTAGTGTTACTAATAAGTTTCATGGAGAATATGGACAAGCTTGCTTGTTGATCTTCATATCGCTCAATACCCGGGTAGCCGTTACGTCCAGCTAGTACCGCTGACAACTTGTAGGTGACTAATGTGATCATCACCTACCGCTGACGTATTGACGAGTCTTTAGAGTCCCACACAGAAGTTCCCTGGTTCAAGCAAAACGAAATAGGACACATATGTGATATGTGTGTGGGCCTGATTAAATATATGTATGTGATACCGTATTGTAATCTGGCAGTTATCTGTTCTCAGTTAGGTTATATGTGATATAACCAGATCATCGAATCAAGTGTTGATTTGATAATGTGATATATAAATAAATGATATTAATTGGTCATATGTGATATAACCGGATTATTAAATCAAGTGTTGATTTAATAATGTGATAAATATTATATTTGATATAATTATATCTTAACTAATATCATTAGCTCACTAAATATTTTCTTATATGTATATATATATGATATATATATATATATATATATATATAGCGTGGCATGAATTCTATTTTGTGAAAATAGAAATGAGGTGGAAATTGGGAGCATGGTTGAAAGTATGGCATTTCCATTTGTTTATTCATCTTGACTCACTATTCAAATATGGTTTCAATTTTATATTACAATAATTCCATGCTTGAATGGGTGAGGGTCAAGGGTTGCCATTCACACTCTCATTCATTCAACACTAGAGCTCATTCTTAAGTTGCTCCCATTATTGCTCTCTTGCTCTCATCTTCTTCCTCTTCTTCATGCCACCATGGTTCAAGCTTCAACCCTCACATGTGATGTAAATCATGAAACTTGAACACATATTAGTGAGCCTAAAAACCCCTACTTCAATATCCTACACTTGACTAGCGATCAAATGTAGCGTGTTTCCTACACTAAAAGAGTTTATTGTAGAGATAGCTTGAGTTGGAGGGACTTCGCGTGGATCATCTTCGGCACGAAGATCATCGGAGGAAGCTCGTACAAACCCTCAAGTGGGGCCTAGTGGAGTCGCGGGACTACTACACGGAGCATGTGAAGTGAAGGACTCGATCTACGAGGGTATAGCCATCTTCATTTCTCTCTAGTTTTTCTTGTTATCAAACTAAAACCCTAATAATCCAGTTAACGATCTAGGCTAGTGTTAGTTAGCAACCCAAAATTTTTAAAAATGGCATGCTTGATGCTTGTAAAACCCGGTGGGGGTGCTAGCATACACTTTCATGGTATCAGAGCCAAAGCTAGAAGATTAGACGATGTTATGAGAAACACGAAACCGAAACAACTCCAAAACTGCAAACCCGAACACCAAGTTTCTGTCGATTTTTTAAAGGTCTCTAAAAATTTTTTAAACAAGTGCAGAATGTTACATGTGATGTAACTAGAACACCAGAGAAATTTGAGGGCAAAACTCCAAAATTGACCCAGTGAGATTGCTCAAAAAAACGGTTTCACCTTTTTTACTGTAGCAATAGACCTTGAAATTTTTATGGTGTTCTTATCTCTTGGTTTTAGGGTTTCAGGTTATGTTTGATTAGTACAAAATTGCATGTGATGTTAATTTTGTTTATGGGCTAATGAGGAGTGTTTCGTAGTCGTGTTGTTAACATTTCTTTCGGGTTTAAGTTTGATATGGATGCAGTAGTTAGGATCCACATTAAATTAATTTTGTGAAAACTAATTTTTTTTTATAAATCTAGTGTTTTAGTCTCGGATAATTGGCAGCCACGGAGTCTTGATTCGAATCAAAACTCCATCACAATCAATGCGAATACTCGCCAAATAATTTTGCTAGGTAGCCACGCCACATTGCCCCGACCAAGTGACTGTAGGAGAACCCCGGTGCCAAAAGCATCCACTCGGGTGCTTGCGGCCACGGTGTTCTGCCTTAGTGCACTTCGTCGACGGCATCGGGGGTACGGCCATCTACTAAAGTTTCTGACGAGTATTCGATAATGTAGTCAGGAATATTGTTGAATCCTTGACTAAGTAATTGAAAAGTGTTTTCAATTTGAGACTAAAATACAAGATTTATCTGGTTAGGCATGAAATTCGGAATATGATCTATTCCGAGTTTATAATGTCTAAGGATATGCGGATTCTAATTATTGCAGTTTTATATTTTTTTCTGCGACCGTAAGTGTAATATGTGGGGTATCCCGATCTCGTTGCTATATGTCAACGGAATTCGGGATACGTGTATTACTTACGTTGAAGATATGTGATATTATGTGTCGCCGATATGTTTTATTGGATCGTCGTGATTGAATAGCCGGGGGTTTTACGTGAGATGAGAGTTTTTCATCTTCATTCATGTAAAATCTGTATGTAATATTCTTTTATTGGAACACTTCCGGGTTGAGGATGATGTCACTATTGATGTATATTATTTACCTTTCCGCATTAGGATAAACCCAAGGTGGGGAGCACAAGTAACCGGGTTCTAGAGTCCAGTGGGAGACCATCTCAAGGAGTTGAGACCGGATCTCCTAACTCTAGAATTGGTAAGGTTACTTGCCGCTCTTGTAGGGGTCTAGGGATGTGGGTTTGGCTATTCTTCACAACCGTGGAATCCGTGTTTTACATTACTGGCTAGATTTAAAACACGGAAATTCTATTATATCCAATATTTCATATGTTACTTCTGCTGCTTGGTTCTGTGATGTGATCATATAAGTGCGTGAGACGAATGTGATGTTATATATATGATATATAATAAACGTTGCTTATGTTTTGCACCCGCGCTAGTCCAGCCCCCGCTGTGCCGGTAGTTAAGTAAACTAACGGTGCATGACGGGGCCCAGTGACGAATGCGGATGGCATATGCATACGTTCTATTTTCGTTTAATTTTTCTGTAATGTTTAGGAAACATTAAATGATGGGACTTCATTAATGAGATTAATGAAAAAAAGAAATCTAAAGATATCGTAGAATCAAATTTTTAAAAAGGTTAGCTCTAGTTTTTGCTTTGCATAGTGGTATTTCTTGATGAATATTCAGCACCTCATTCGATGAGGAAAGAGCCGAGATCTCTTCACCGGGAGTGACCTCTTTAGCGAAACTAGCAAATGCTACAACTCACTCGGTTTTGTTTTTCATAAGCTTCTCTAGTTCTTACTTTGCATAGTGGTATTCTTGAATATCCTGTACCTCATTCGATGAGGAAAGAGCCGAGATCCCTTCACCGGGAGTGACCTCTTTAGCGAAGCTAGAAAAGCCTCAAAAACACTCTTTTTCAAAATCATTAGATTCTACAACGATATCAAGTTCATTACGCTCATGGTTTTCTTAAAATCCTGTGTAGCCCTCCGTCATTTCAGATAAACACTATTTAGTATTCATGCTATGTTTGTTGACCATAGCCACGGCATAGTGTGCGGTAGCTAATTAGTGCTTGTATGCATCATGTAATGCGATTGGATTAGGGTATTCATCTGACTTTCTTGACTTTAGCCAAGGGTCGCACGGGTGGGTTTAATTCAATTAAGAAATGACGGGTTGAACTTGACTAGCACTTATGATTTGTTGACCATAGCCAAGGTCATAAGTTGCTAGGGGTAAAAACCATTATCGAGAATTTCAAGTGTTGATATTTGCAATGAGATTGTATACCTTCTATATGATAGTTGGATCCCGATACTCACTGCGAGTAAGAGTTACTCCTGAGAGAGTTTTGCACTTTACAATTAGCTAATCCAATAGGTGTCTAGAAAGGTGTCAACGGGGTCATGCCTCTAGGGAAACGAGATTTATTTTAATTAGGTCGGTGCAAAAGCACAGAGAACCTCCCTCGGAGTACCGATACCTGCCTGGCCGAACGATTGGAGAACCTATAGGGTGTAATTAATCCCGGCTAATCTTACCTTTTAGGATTTGAAGGAAGATTTGATAAAAATAGTGGGAGCCATCCTGATTAGATTAAAACCAATTTAATCTTGCAAAGAGCGCACGCAAAGTGATTATCCTTCTCTCTCTCCTAGTAGCGACCAATGAAATGCCTTAATCAAGATAATAATATAGATGTTTTGACCGAACCTACTTATTATACTAGGCTTGGTTCCGCTCTACCTTATGATCGTCATAATTCTGAGTAAGGAATAGGGGAATATCCGGATTCACACGCCATCCAAATGAAGAATAAGTATGTTGATGTATTGTCTTCGGGTGTATTCGTAACCAAGAACTGTTTCTCAGTTACTTCTACGTCCTGGGTATTGGATACCGTATCAGGATCCCACACATGTAATTTGTTACATGGGCTATAGAAAGGTTGAGAACTGGGAAAGTGTGATATGTCTCTAATAGTAGAGATGGTGCAATTGTTGCAGCCAAAGCAGTTGGCAAATATCACCTAGTGTTACCAACTGGTAATAAAATGATTATGAGCGTATGTTATTTTGTACCAATAATATTGTGAATATTTTCCTAAATTAAGTGTTGATTGGATAAGGTATGGTGTATAACAGTGTACACGTTCTGAATCAAACTACAGTTCTAAACGTACAAAACACACAAAAGAGGAACGGTTCAGAAATGAACGAAGTCTTCTTGAGGCATTGAAGACTAGGTCATGTCGATGAGACAAGACTAGCTAAAGTTCTATAAGGATGTATATTTGAATCCGTTCAAATTTATATCTTATGAAACTTTCCAGTCATGTCTCAAAGGCTAGGTGACCAAATCTCCGTTTACTGAAAATAGAGAAAGAGCTACTGAACTCTTGGACAGATACATGGTGATATATGCGGTCCTATGTCTATACATTCCAGGGATGGTTCCGCGTACTCTATTACATTCACCGACATTCTCTCAAGATACGGACATGTGTTCTTATTGAAACACAAATCTGAATATTTTGATAATTTCAAGGAATATAAGTACGAAATTGAGAACCAGATGGGTAAAAGTATTCAAGTCCTTCGATATGATCGGGGAAGAGAATACTTGAGCACGAAATTCCAGGATTATTTAAAAAATAATGAGATTCTCTCTCAGCTTACTCCTCCGTATACACCACAGCACAATGGTATATCGGGGTAGAGGAATCGCACCTTATTAGATATGGTGCGCTCTATGATGAGTAATGATGAGTTACCTATTTCCTTTTAGCATACCTATTCAATAGAGTTCCGACCAAATCCGTTGCCTGCCACTCCATATAAGATATGGAATGAGAAGAGACCATCTCTTAAACGAGTTAAGATATAGGGTTGTCCGGCCTATATTGAAAAGAAAAATCCGGACAAGCTCAAGGCAAGGTCAATTCTGTGCAAGTTTGTAGGATATCCTAAACATTCGCGAGGGTATATCTTCTACCACACCGAGGAACAAAAGGTGTTTTGTTTCTCGACATGCCACCTTTTTAGAAAAGGAATTTCTTGTGGAAGAAATTAGTGGCGATGAGGTAGAACTGGAAGAATTTCCAGCAACGCCAACTATAACTGATGATTTGATCGAACCAGAGGATTCAATAGACCCCGACGAACCGCAGCCACTCCGCAGATCTAGTTGGGTTCCTCATCCACCTGAGAGATACTACAGTTTTCTTATAAACGGTGGGAGCAAGGATTGCATCATGGATGATAATGGCCTAACTAGTTTTCGTGCAGGCCATCACGAGTAGGGACTCTATGAAATGGCTGGATGCTATATGATCTGAGATGCAATCCATATACACCAACAAAGTGTTGACTTTGGAAGTTGCTCCTGAAGAGGTAAAACCCATCGTGTCACGACCCGAAAATATTAGCTCGTGACTGGCACTTAAATCACGACACGTCTACATGCTTATGTAATTTAAGTAAGCCGAAGCCCAGAAATCTAAACCCTTTTTAAAAAAATAAAAGAGGTGAAGTTTTGAAATAAAGGTATGATGAAATCAAAAGTTTTCTTAAATACACAGACAATGGAACATAAAAATGCAAGTGGATTTAATAGATGAAAAACATGTTTCGTCTTTTAAAAATTTGAGCAGCGCCTCCTTTGTATATTTTGATCCAAAACCACATATACATAATAATAATAAAGGCATCCCCAAGCGGGAGCTAGCTCTTCGCCAATCAGGGAAATCACGACCACGCAAGTCACAATATAGTATACGACGCCCAACGGCGAAAATCACCACAAAAGATAGAGCAAATAAAGAAAGACATCAAAACCCCCAATAGTGAACATATAGTCCATCGCTATAAGTCTCTCAAATACAAGTCTTTCTAAGTCTTACTATTATACAATTACTAGTTTTGTTTGATGGAGTTGACTATATACAATATGAATAATAAAACAAGAGTGGCACGATCTAACATGTACCACCTACCAAAGCAAATCATCCGAATGCAAGCTGTGTGCCAGCGATGCCGCTACTGATCCATGCGGCCAACCTGCAAGAACTGTGGCATAACGAGGGTGAGTTGCCAACTCATGAATAGAAAACATCATCAGGTATAAATAGAAATAAACAACGATTCCTAGGTCAATTATATCATAAAAGTAATACTATGATATCTAGGGTGACCGTGTCTGTATTTGTGCCAACAATATAGTAATCAATGACTATATGCATGTGGATAACATCTATGTGTCCATCAATGACACAACAACATCATGCATGTAAATATCTTAAAAGCATTTGCATGTAAATATAATGATATCAATCAACGTGTGCCCATCAACGACACATCAAAATCATGGAACCTGAGTGTCCAACATCGACACTCGAATCATCATGAAACTCGTGTCCAGGATCGACACGTAAATCCTCATATCTCAGGAGCCGCATCCTCAGATCGTCCCTCAAGCGCCGCCTACTCTGGTCGGCCCTCATATCCATCTCATGACTCCGGCCGGTATCCTCCGGATAACCGCCGAGTCCAAATACTATCACCGGTAGGTAGTGCTCCCCTGCCAGGCTCACTGCCTAACAATACGAGTCTTCTTGCCCTGAGGTACCTCACTGGGCCCACCATGTACCCACAGACGGTGCCTACCGCTCCTCAAATCGGGTTTCACATGCCAATCTCAGAACCGAGAAAACACATGGTGGACGTCTCGAAATATCATATCAAGAGAAATCGGGTTTTTAAAACAATACATACTTCTTTTGAAATATAACCACGGTTCTCAAATCCAGAATCTTATGAAAACAGGATCTCAATGCGTGAAATCGTAAAGCATGATATATGCAAACATAGAGCAGAAATGTAAGCATCTCAAGTATATCGTGCGACATGGTATACTGATGTGAGCATAGCAAGTATGTCATGCACATAGTATAATGATGTGAGCATAGCAATATCATAGCATGATGGAGCAATTCTACTGTGTAAGTGACATAGCAATTATCGATGATGAGAGTATGTGAGCCAGCAATCTAAGTAAGTGTAACATACGCATCATCAATAATAGTGTAGGTGTACTAGCACAGGTACATATAATACAATGAGAATGTCATGAACGTAACATAAGGTACATCATATGCAAAATGCTAACAGGTATACGTATCTACAATATATCCGAGTCGGTGAATCTATCAATCGGCATCCAGCCTCACAACATCACGTACGGTATAATCTATCGTACGGTATCCTCTAGTCAAGGGTATGGATCAATCATCATAAAACTCATCGCGTACGGTGAATCATCGTACGGCGGCATTAAACCATTAGGTATCCTATCAACTTATATGACAATGAGGGTATGAACATAATGTCTCGTACGGCATATCACTCATGATTTATGACATTATATATATCTATATACCTATATCCCAGGTCATATCCATAACAATCTCGTATCAAGGGACCGGCAAAGGTATCAATCATCTCATATCGACTCGCATCCGTATACCGACATATCAATCAAGTCATCATATCACATCGTATATTCTCTTCATCACATTAATATCTCACATCAAGTCATCTTACATATAAATTCTATCTTATAAATCTCATGTTATGCTACTCTAAATCTCATACTTATTCTCATGCACTACCTATATTTATATATCGTGATTCACATTCACTTTTCATATCCTTATTTATCAATTCGAGGCATCGTTTCTATCATATCATATCAAAGAGTCATATCCCTATAGCTTTCATCTCATATCTCGATATATATGTTCAATCATTCTCTAATTATCCTTTTAACCATATCCATAGTTTTCTAATATAGGTCTCTTTGACTATATTCTATAGATCGGTTTCCATTCATAATTCGCGGGGGTGATATACGCCATCCACTCGACTTCCCCCGTAGATATAAATCTACTCACCTGCGGAACTCCTTGTTCAACCGTAGTCGATGTGCTTCGTCGTCTCGAAATCCACGCGAGGGTACCTACAAATCAACACACAATCGCAATGCTATTAAAATCAAATCCGGAAAACCAATTCGGCACACGGTGCGCTCATAGGTTAAAACCTATAGCCTACGCATGCAAAAACAACCAAACAACTCTCACCGTTGACGTACAAACATCCAACGACCCAAAACAATATCAAATACAAAATCCCAATTCCATAAATCGAAAATACCAAATTCAGCAACTAAGGAAATCTATTCCAGATTTTACCCTAGGTCAAACAAGAACATTTTGCATATTGGGTTGCTCTAAATATCACATAACAAAGCCACTCACCAAAAATATCCCAATTTCACTCTTGCGGCCACAGGGAATTTATTTGCGACCTCAAAAGATCATCGGGGGCTAGAATTTCAGGTGTTGCTTCATGGTTGCCTGCACGTCTCACTGTCATGGAAACTTAATTTATTGCTGTCTCGGGTCACTCAAAATTCCCAGATACACTCACAAATTGTCAAATAACAGTGTTGGGCAGATTCTAAGTTCGTGTTTTGGTGCTAATCACGGGTCTTGGCCAGTAAAACACCACTAGGGGTTAAGTAAACACCCACTACAGGTTATAAGTCCACATAATCACCCAGCCCATCTCTTGAATTTTCCAAACATCACATACCCTAACCACATCACATTCTAAACTAAACTAGGGTGCAAGAAACTCATAATTAAACTAAATGAAAGGAAATATACCTTATTGATGCAACTTAAGCAAACCCTAGAAGTCCAAAGTCTCCAAAATCCAACTTTGATGGATCCGAAGTGTTGAGGGTGAGGTGGGGATCATTTTTAATGAAGAGGGTGTAGGGTTTTGGTGAAGAAATGGAGATGATTCTTGGAGGTGAAGGTGGAAAGAGATGAGGAGGAAGAAGATGAAGGAAAATAATGGGGAGGGGAAAGTGGTGGCTGCCCTCTCTCTTTACCCTCACTCTCTCTTATTATCACCCCTCTCAAGCCCATGCCTCACTCTCTCTCTCTCCAATCATTCTCTTTTTAACCATTTTCTCTTTTTCTCACAATAATAAACATAATACCCATAAAACAACACAAATGCAACAAAATGCAACATCACATGGTGCACTAACCATGGAAAAAATTAGAAACACAGATTTGGCTTAATTGCGACTAGTAATGCACTAATCAATTTTTATTCAAACTGCATATAATTAATTATAAAATTGCCAAATCCGATAAACATATTTTTAAATGCATAAATCATTTTAATCCCCAATTATTTCACAATTATTGGTATATATTTATACCATTTTACGAAAACCCTAAATTTCGCAAATCAGGTAGTTTTCGCGAAATATATTATTTTAATATTAAATTCCAAAAATAATATTTTATATTTTCTGAAATGTTAAAATCTTCCCCCCTTAAATAAATTCGGTCCCCGAATTTAAATTTAAACCCCCAAATGCTAAATTATTTCAACAATCAACTCAAATCAACGGGGCTCTGAAATCACGGAAGATACAGAAATAACACAGCGCGTCGTGTGCGCCTGAAAACGAGTACGAAACTCAAAATCGAACTCCGTCAAGCGTCACGCAAATCTTCGGATTTGCACGCAAATCATCGGAGTTACAATGGAGATTCAGATCTCGAAATTCACTACTGAAATTCAATATGTACTAGTCAAATACTATAATACGTATATAGTACGCATCCTTGGAATAATCTCTTAAAATGGAATAAAACACATGAAAAATCTTTTCTGAATAGCCGCATAATGCGTAACTCACGGAACAAATGATGGATGCTCATTTGTAAAGTAATAAATATACGTTCATATATATTTTGCTCAAATATACGTTCCGCCGTTTTGAAATATCCCAAAAGGTTTTCCTTTATAAACGTTCGTGTCGCTCGCGGACACGTAGGAAATAGCGAGGCTATAGCTCCTTCTTGAAAACCCCTTGGTAAATGTTTTATACACGCAAATACTCAGGTACTGTCCTCAGATCAGTCATGTTCGACCACTATATAATATAGTACCTATCATGAAAACAACGTGCTTAAGAGCAAAATCGGCCTCAAAAAGCGTATCCAATCATCACGTGCGTCTGGTGATCACGGAAATCAAACCAAATACAAGTGCTACGAATGTGCACAAATCTCGACCCTATCTGGTTTCATCTTTCCTTCTTCTTCGGGTGTGCACGAAAGCATCTGTCCAGTGCAACGGATGTGTACGACAACAATATCAAGTGCATCTAGAGTGCACGAAAATATTGATCAAGTGCAACTAACATGCACGAATGAAAATCCCAATCGAGTGCATCCGGTGTGCACAAAATCACATCTCAGATCATGCGCCCAACATGTGCGAAAATCCAAATCAAGTGCATCCGTTATGAACGAATGAAATCCAATTAAGTGCATCCAATATGCACGAATAAAATCTAAATCAAGTGCATCCGAGACGCACAAAATCCAATACCAAGCGTCTAATATGCGCAAAAATCCAACCCAAGCGCGTCAGGTCCGTAGAAAGCATCTAGTGCAGTAGTATGCACGAAAATGAACACCAAGTATAAACGCGCACAAAAACACACGTCTGGTAAAACGAATGCTCAGAGACATAAATCCGGTGTAACCAATGTACGGAGTACGAATCTAGTGCAACCAATGCACGAAATACCGAGCTGGTACAACCAATGAACAAAATAAAAATCTAGTGCAATAATGCACGAAATACGAATATGGTGCAACAATGCAAAAAATACAAATCCGGTGCAGCCAATGCATGAAATACAAATCCGGTGCATCTAGTGCACGAAATACCAATTTAGTGCAACAAGTGCACGGAAACTCATCAATAACTCAAATGCGTATAAAAAGAAATATCTAGTGTACTAAGGTATATGAAATCATAAACGTGTGCAACTGCGTGCACAAAACACGTATCAATGCACTGCAAGCACATGTGAGTTATACTGAGTGCAAAAATCAAATCGGGTGCGTACTACAGGCACAAAATAAAATCAACGGTATGAAATCCATGAAATCATGAACACGTGTAACCAAGGCACAAAACCGATCTCAAGTGCAATAAATATGCACAAATCATAAACCAACACAACGGTGTATAAAACATATATCAAGTGCAATAACTATGCATAAAAATGTAAATGCCAGCAGGTGCAGCCATGGTACACGAAAACAATATCATGAAACTCAACCATCAAAACTCAAATCCAAGCGATATAAGCGTGATACTCGGATCAAAAACGCAAATCGCAACAAATGACACTGAGGAACACCTCCTACAATGTCGAAAAATGTCGGTGCTCCCAAAATTGGCAGAGCAAGAACATCCGCTTGCCTCCTGCTCACGGTCTGGCGTCCTCTGTCTCCGGGTACTCATTTTCTCTCTGGATTACCAATCTCGCAATCCGTCGGCTCGTCAGCCCGGTCAGGTGTGCTAATGGAAATGATTCCGCTCTGGCACTTCTCTGGTCATCTCTCGGCCAATTATCATGACCACTCGTAAAGAAGCATGTCACTGGTGTCGGCCTCTGGTCCTCTGAATACATGTGACACAACTGATCCTCGGTGCAAATCTTATTACAGCAGTGTCCTGGAAGGAACCTGCTCAAGGTCTCTTCCGATCTCGCCTACGCCGAACTATACGGAGGCTGGTACTCGTATAAAAATCTTTTCTTGCTTTTTGTACATCTGCGTTCTAAGCACAACATTTTCTCGAGAACTGGTCGTATCCCAAAGGCTTTGTATACATATCAGATCTCTAATCTCAACGGGGAGTAACAATAGCTCGTTAACATCTCGCACAAACCACTTGTTCCACTCGTCTTTATTATCGTTCACTTCGACGTCACGCCATGCTATCTGCGTACTGCAATGGTTCTCGGCTACAGTCAATCCGGAGTCTCTCACATGGACTCAAAATTATGAACTCGGTATCTTCATCACTCTGTAGAAGATATCTAGCTGAATAGGTCCTCGGGAACTCGTTCCAACCATTAGAGGAATACGCTGTTAGTGTATATGCCCTAGAGGCCATTACTGTATCATACTAGTTTGTATATTACTTAATGGAAGCTTGGGATATTCGCAGTTGTATATACAATCTTGCTCGAAATGGTAGTATGCTACTTGGTTTGTCTCTGCTTTAATATGTGCATGTGTTTCTTTTAGCATATTGATGATATACATATTAGTAGAGCCCTTAGGATCTTTGCTTGATTACCAGCGTTGTGATGGCGCTCGCACTCGTGGGAGCTGGGTAATCTATAAGCACATCCTTATACAGGTCCCTGGTCGTTGGACTATCGAGACAGGGCATCGATACTCCGGAGTAGACTAGCGTATGCGCTTCTCATCCCAGTGTGGGAGACGGTCTGTCCCACAGCCGTTAGTACGTCGTACTTGGGATAGTATGCGGGTGCTCGTTAGGTTACGAGTACACTGGACAGGACTCGTCGGGAAATGTTGGTTGGTATTATACCTTTCGTCAGTTATCAGTTCCCAGGTGACATGAGTACAGCTTAGTCCATTGACTTGACACTGTCACTTCGCCTCGAGTGTGTTCCCACTGCACTTTGATTACTACCCTACCACAGCTCAAAGGAGTCGTGCAAACAGGTAGTTTTTGGGTGCAGTCCCGAAGCACTTGGAGGCAGTGACGGTTAGACAGGATTCGTCTCTCCCGGTATTGGGGGTTGACATCGCGCTATGTCCAGGAGAGCCATTACACAAGTAGTCCCTGGCCAGGGCAAGCGAGATATACTGGTAGGTTTCCAGTGTTATCTCAGGATGTTCTGGGCTACACTCCGACACGACTTGTACCGCTATTAGGGGACTGACGTTCACCGCCCCCATAGGCCTGCCATGCGATGTATCAGACGAACAGACCGGACTGTACGGAGACTGTCATATACAGGCTCAGTAGGAGTTCAGATGGGGTTCACCTCGTCAGTCTTCTTATCGACATCTACCTGGGGACTGTTACGTACAGCTAGTACCGCTTGCGGTCTGTGGTTAAACCCACTGCCAGCGTAGTGTCGAGTCTTTAGAGTCCCACACAGAGAGCTATTCGCCTTTAGGCAAAATGAGTAGAGGTCGCATGGTTTTGCGACAGGGTTCGTTCACATCCGCGCACTTGTGCACGTTTGCTGTCCGGACAGTTTATACTAGCGGGCTTTGGTTTAAGCCGGATCCTAGTATATGATTTGGGATTGGTTTTTCTCATTGTATTCGTGTTCCTCGGATCAAGAATGCGGGTGCGTATGCACAGTTCCTTGAGACAGAGGGAGAGGACCTTGATTAGGGTTAATGGCTATTGTCATTTTGTTAACCCTAATGCTTATGTGTGTATTATAGTTAATTGATAATTAGTTTAATAATTGTGCATGGTTATGGTTGTTGACCATTTGACCTTCTTGACTTGTTGACCTAGGTTGACACTTTGACCATCATCATTTCTTTTGGAAGATGCTTTTTGATCCTTGCAAATTGAAATGATAATGGTCATGTCATGATTAACCATGACAATTATCTAGCTAATTATTTAATTAAAATAATATACACATATTAGTGAGAATGGTTCACAATTATTCTCATTCTATCATTTCATTTCTCTCTCTTGTTCTTCCTCTCCCTCAAGCTCTCCCCTCTCATGTGTTGAGAAACACTTGAGCTTGAGAAAAACCCTCTCTTGATCATCTCTACTCTCATCTAGGGTTGAAGGACTAGCACTTCTTGAACCCTAGTTACTTCTAGCTTGGAGTTGAAGCCAAAGGTTGAGGCTTTCGGGTGGATCTTTCTTTGACGGGAGAAGACGACAAGGTGACCTCCTTCCACTACTCCAAGGAGCAAGGAGAGAAGGACATAAAGACCAAAGGTATAACCTTTCTAGCACTTAGCTAGTTTCTAGTTAGCTTTAGCAAGTTTTTGTTTAGCAAAGATCCTTAATAGTGAAGTCCATGTTGCCTAAGATGATAAAAATCCGATTTTTATTCCGTTTTCCGCCTCCCCACAAGTACCGGGGTGGGCAACGTGGACTTACAGTGGTATCAGAGACTAACTAAACATAAACTAGTTAGGTAGTGAAGTGTAACGAAGTTCGAAACCTAAAAATCCAAAAACCGAGTTTTCAAAAACCCTAGTTTCTGTTAAAAAATTTTCTGGTCAAAACAAAATTTGTTATACTCCAAAAATCGTCTCAGGGTTTTTTAAAGATAACCACCAAATCCGGTCCAGTGACTCGACCAAGGAGCCGCGGTTCCGCGACAATAGCAAGCTATTGCCGCGCAACCGCGGCCAAGTTGGCTCTTCACTGGGTCGAGTTTGGTGCAGTGTATCTCTGGCTTGGTTTTAGGATTTTTAAGATATGTTATATGTGCCCAGACTTTCCAGAATAGAAATTTATTTTTGGGGGCCTATAAATCCGTATTTTTTTTCCGAACTTCACTACACTTTGACTATAACGGTTATATCTGTGATGTTTGTATGTATTGAACGCCGGCTAATCGCTATATGTCGATTAGTCGGGGTTATACATCTCTGTGATCTGTGTTTGATATTGGCATGTGTATATGAATGGGTTGGATTGTCGCGGGTGAATAGCCGGGGTGGATGTGAGATGAGTGTTGCTTTTCTTTCATTCATTGTAATATGTAAATTGATGTAATATTATTATTTGTATGGCTGCACAACCGGGTCGGGGTTGTAGCCGTCATTATATAATTCTTTTTACTGTTTTTGCTCCTAGGATAGACCCATGGAGGGGGTGCACAAACTACCGGGTATCTCGAAGTGCCGAGTGGCCTACTCACGGTGTTGAGGGAGGTTGCTTCACTTCGAGTACTTGGCGGGTAGTTTGCCGCACCCGTAGGGGTCTTGGGTGGGGTATTTGGCTATTCACCGCGACCGTGTAATCCGCTTTTCGGGCTCGAGCGGATTGCGGATTCCTAGTATATCCAATGTATTCATCTGTGATCTGTAATGTCTATCATTGCTATATACTTATATATGATAACTATTTAGGCGTTGCTTATGTTTTACAGCCGCGCTAGCCCAGCCCCCGCTCTGTCGTTAGTTAAGTAACCTAACGGGTGATCACGGGGCCCGTAGCGAATGCGAATGGCATAAGCGTACGTCATATTTTGGTTGTTTTCTGCAATGGTAGGATTAAATGATGGGACGCATTAAAAGAACTAATGCAAGAAAATAAAACAAGTAAAAGTCGATTGGAACACTTTGAAAACCACTCGGTTCTTTTCAAAACTAAACTTTTAAACGCGGAGCTTGAACCACTCCTTTTAAAAGCTATCTCGTTCCATCGATTATATCAAGTTCACTACGTTCACGGTTTCGCCAAAACCATCCGTAGCCCTCCATCATTTCAGTTAAATATACGATAGTATTCAAGCTATGTATTTTGACCTCACGCCAAGGCATAGTGATTGGTAGCTGCCGGATATTTATCTGTTGCATAGATAGAATGCGTTGGTTTGAGACAGTCGTACTGCCATTTTGGCCTACGTCAAGGGTAGGTACGGGTGGGTTCAAATTAACCGGGATAATGATGGGAAGAACTTGACATATGACTTATGACATTTTGATCTCACGCCAAGGTCATAAGAGCATGGGGCAAAAATCCACATCGGGAGTTTCATAAGTACTGAAACTTGCTAGCGCTGCATACCATTTGGAGTGTGATAATTCTGGTAGGATTCCTTCGGTTTTATCACGCGATGATATTTGGATCCCGATCCTACTGTGAGTATATGCTACTCCTCGGGAAAACTCACTTAACGATCAATGCTATAAACTTACTAGGTGTCTAGAAAGGTGTTAGCGGGGCTACGCCCACAGGGAAAAGAGGTTACTTAATTAAGGAACTTCGCGAAAGCGTTGGAAAACCTCCCTCGAAGTACCGACACTGGCCTGGCTGAACGGTTAAGCAAGTATTGTACGGTGAGAGTGATCCTGACTAATCCTTTTTTTTACGGTTTGAGAAGGGATTCGAGAGACAGTAGGAGCCATCCAGTTTAGACAAACTAAAAACCACTCTAAACTTGCAAGAGCATCATGCTAAAGTGTTTCTTTTCTCTCTCCTAATTGCAGCAACCATTCAAGATGACCGGACTTAAGTTATTACTAGATAAAAACATTTTGATAGGGCCAAACTACAAAGATTGGCTCAGGAATGTCAAGATGGCAATCACTTACGACAAGTTGGGGTATGTCCTTACCACCAAAGCTCCTTCTGTCCCAGGTCCCAATACCAGTGTTGTAGATAGGGAAATCTATAAGACCTGGGAAATAGATTGCGCGAAGGCCAGATGCCTCGTACTAGCCTCGATGGACAACGAACATCAGAGGAGGCACGAGAATATGGACCTAGAGTCCATATTTATCCATACAAAAGAACTGTATGGAGAGCAGTCTCGTATCACAAGATATGAAGTGTCGAAGAAGCTCTTTTCGGCAAGGTTGGCCGTCGGATCATCGGTAGCGGAACACGTTCTTAAGATGATTGGCTACATTGAGGAGCTCGCGGACCTTGGGACCACGTTGGAGAATGAACTCTATACTGATTTGATTCTCCAGTCCCTTCCTTCCACTTACGCCCAGTTTATTCTTAACTTCAACATCCAAGGAAAGGAGGTAGAACTTTCCGAACTTCTGAACATGTTGAGGAGTGCTGAGGGCACCCTACAGAAAGGTAGGGAGACATCCACTTTGTTTGTAGGAGGATCTTCCTCTTCTAGATCCAGGGCGAAAGCCAAGGGTAAGAAGAAGAAAGCCCCTGCCAAACCAAGAGGCGGTGTCGGTAAAGTGGATACGAAGGGAAAAGGTAAAGCAACAAAGATAGCGGGGAAGCTAGTGGGGTAGGAAGAATGCTTCTATTGTCACAAAAGTGGTCACTGGAAACAGGATTGCAAGGCTTGGAAAGCCAGAACAAAGGATTTGAAGCGAGTTGCGGCTTCAGCTTCAGGTGTGTATGTTATTGAAAACTGTCATCAATAAACTCTACATCCTGGGTATTGGATACCGGATCAGGATCTCATATCTGTAATTCTTTGCAGGCGTTGAGAAAGCGTAGAGTTTTGAAGGCAGGTGACATGACCCTCAGAGTTGCGAACGGTGCTAGCATGGATGCTGAGACCGTGGGGGACTATCACCTGGGATTGTCGGATGGACATTTTTTGGTTTTGCGTAGTTGTTATTATGTACCAAATGCAACCTGTAATATCATTTCTGTATCTTTATTGTCTAAAGAAGGTTATGAATTTGCATTTGTAAGTAATGTAGTGAACATTCACCTTAATCAAGCTTTGATTGGGTCAGGTACATTGAACAACGGTATATACGTATTAAACCAACCACAGATTTTCAATGTCCAGAATACACACAAAAGAAAGTCTCCAGAAATCAATAAAACTTTCTTATGGCATTGTAAACTGGGTCACATCAATGAGAGAAGGTTGACTAAGTTACATGCAGAAGGATATTTGGACCCGTTCGAATATCAATCGTATGCAACTTGTCAATCCTGTCTCAAAGGAAAGATAACAAAGACTCCGTTCACTGGATACGGAGAAAGAGCGAGCGAACTCTTGGGAATCGTACACAGCGACGTGTGCGGTCCAATGTCTACACATGCACGAAGCGGTTATTCTTACTTCATTACTTTTACGGACGATTTCTCAAGGTTCGGACATGTCTTCTTGATGAAGCATAAATCCGAAGCTTTTGAAAAGTTCCAGGAATATAAGAATGAAGTAGAAAAACAAACAGGCAAAAGTATAAAGACACTGAGATCTGATCGAGGTGGTGAATACTTGAGTGCCGAGTTCCTGGGTTACTTAAAAGAGAATGGAATTCTCTCTCAGCTTACTCCTCCATACACTCCGCAACATAACGGTGTATCGGAGAGACGGAACCGAACCCTATTGGATATGGTGCGGTCCATGATGAGTAACGCTGAGTTACCGCGATCGTTCTGGGGATATGCGCTAGAATCAGCTGCATACCTTTTGAACCGAGTTCCCATAAAGACTGTGCCTACCACACCATATGAGTTATGGAGTGGGAAGAAACCCTATCTTCAATACCTGAAGATTTGGGGATGTCCAGCTTATGTCAAAAAGTAGCATACGGACAAGCTAGAGGCACGCTCAGTACTGTGCAAGTTTGTGGGATACCCAAAGAACTCCAGGGGGTATCTTTTCTATTACGCAGAGGAACAAAAAGTCCTTGTTTCTCGAAATGCCCATTTTCTGGAACATCAGTTCTTAGAAAAAGAAACAAGTGGGAGCGCAATAGAACTGGAAGAAATTCCAGAACCACAAGCTATTACTGAAAGCTTAGTAGGACCAGAGGGTTCGAAAGATCAGGACATTCCCACGCCACTCCGCAGGAGTAGTAGGCAGTCTCATCCGCCCGAGAGATACTACGGTTTTCTCATTGACGGGGATAGAGAGGATTGCATCATAGATTGTGATGAGCCTACTAGCTTCCAGCAGGCCATTCAGAGCGTCGACTCGGTAAAATGGCTGGATGCAATGCGGACCGAGATGGAGTCCATGTACACCAACAAAGTATGGACGTTGGACATTGCTCCAGACGGGGTGAAACCCGTAGGATGCAAGTGGATCTTCAAAAGGAAGATTGGTGTAGATGGACAGGTTGAGACCTATAAAGCTAGACTGGTAGCAAAGGGTTTTCGTCAGCGACCTGGTTTGGACTATGATGAAACCTTTTCTCCAGTAGCTATGCTGAAATCCATTCGGATCCTTCTTGCCATTGCTGCCTTCCACGATTATGAGATTTGGCAGATGGACGTAAAGACAGCTTTTCTAAATGGTCATTTAGAGGAGTGTGTCTATATGGACCAGCTAGAGGGTTTCATTCAGAGTGGGAGCAGCGGAAAGGTGTGCAAGTTGCTCAAGTCCATTTATGGACTAAAGTAGGCATCGCGGAGTTAGAACATCTGTTTTGATGAGACGGTCAAGAAATTTGTCTTTATCAAAAATCCAGATGAACCATGCATCTATTGTAGATTTGTAGCGAGAACTGTTGTATTCCTCGTTTTATACGTGGATGACATTCTCTTAATAGGAAATGACATTCCTATGCTACAATCTATCAAGGGGTTCTTGTCACACAGGTTCTCCATGAAAGACCTGGGTGATGCCTCATACATTCTAGGTATCCGGATCTACCGTGACAGATCCAAGAGGATATTAGGACTTTCGCAGTCCAGGTACATCGACACCATATTGAAGAGGTTCAGTATGGAAGATTCCAAGCGCGGTAATCTACCGGCTTGTCACGGGATCACCCTCTCCAAAGAGATGTCTCCCAAGACTGATTTGGAGAGGGATCGCATATCTGTTATACCCTACGCTTCTGCGGTAGGCTCTATAATGTATGCGATGTTGTGTACCAGACCGGATGTGGCTTATGCACTGAGTGTGGTAAGCAGGTATCAGTCAAACCCTGGGGAGAAACATTGGATAGCAGTAAAGAACATTCTCAAGTACCTGAGAAGGACTAAGGAGATGTTCTTGGTGTATAGCGGAAAAGACCTGCAGATTGAGGCCTTTGCTGACTCCAGCTTCCAGAGTGACAAGGATGATTCTAAGTCCATGTCGGGTATTGTCTTCACCCTCAATGGAGGGGCGGTGTGTTGGAAGAGCTCCAAACAGGAAACCGTTGCTGACTCGACTATGGAAGTGGAATACATCGCTGCATCTGATGCCGCAAAAGAAGCTGTCTGGATGAGGAAGTTCTTGAGAGAACTTCAGGTGGTTCCATCCATTGTTGACCCAATACCTCTGTATTGCGACAACAACGGGGCTATAGCTTTAGCGAAGGAACCCAGGTCCCATCAGAAATCCAGACACATCTTAAGGCGGTATCACCTGATCAGGGAGATCGTGGATCGCCAGGAGATCGAGGTCCGGAGAGTTGCATCATAGGATAACACAGCAGATCCATTCACCAAGGCCTTGCCCCAGAATCAGTTCGAGCGGCTGATCGAGATGATAGGTCTTCGATACGCCAGTACATGGCCTTAGTGCAAGTGGGAGATTGTTAGTGTATATGCCCTAGAGGCCATTACTGTATCATACTAGTTTGTATATTACTTAATGGAAGCTTGGGATATTCGCAGTTGTATATACAATCTTGCTCGAAATGGTAGTATACTACTTGGTTTGTCTCTGCTTTAATATGTGCATGTGTTTCTTTTAGCATATTGCTGATATACATATTAGTAGAGCCCTTAGGATCTTTGCTTGATTACCAGCGTTGTGATGGCGCTCGCACTCGTGGGAGCTGGGTAATCTATAAGCATATCCTTATACAGGTCCCTGGTCGTTGGACTATCGAGACAGGGCATCGATACTCCGGAGTAGACTAGCGTATGCGCTTCTCATCCCAGTGTGGGAGACGGCCTGTCCCACAGCCGTTAGTACGTCGTACTTAGGATAGTATGCGGGTGCTCGTTAGGTTACGAGTACACTGGACAGGACTCGTCGAGAACTGTTGGTTGGTATTATACCTTTCGTCAGTCATCAGTTCCCAGGTGACATGAGTACAGCTTAGTCCGTTGACTTGACACTGTCACTTCGCCTCGAGTGTGTTCCCACTGCACTTTGATTACTACCCTACCACGGCTTAAAGGAGTCGTGCAAACAGGTAGTTTTTGGGTGCAGTCCCGAAGCACTTGGAGGCAGTGACGGTTAGACAGGATTCGTCTCTTCCAGTATTGGGGGTTGACATCGCGCTGTGTCCAGGAGAGCCATTACACCAGTAGTCCCTGGCCAGGGCAAGCGAGATATACTGGTAGCTTTCCAGTGTTATCTCAGGGTGTTCTGGGCTACACTCCGACACGACTTGTACCGCTATTAGGGGACTGACGTTCACCGCCCCCTAGGCCCACCATGCGATGTATCAGACGAACAGACCGGACTGTATGGAGACTGTCACATACAGGCTCAGTAGGAGTTCAGATGGGGTTCACTTCGTCAGTCTTCTTATCGACATCTACCTGGGGACCGTTACGTACAGCTAGTGCCACTTGCGGTCTGTGGTTAAACCCACTGCCAGCGTAGTGTCGAGTCTTTAGAGTCCCACACAGAGAGCTATTCGCCTTTAGGCAAAATGAGTAGAGGTCGCACGGTTTTGCGACAGGGTTCGTTCATATCCGCGCACTTGTGCACGTTTGCTGTCCGGACAGTTTATCCTAGCAGGCTTTGGTTTAAGCCGGATCCTAGTATATGATTTGGGATTGGTTTTTCTCATTGTATTCGTGTTCCTCGGATCACGAATGCGGGTGCGTATGCACAGTTGCTTGAGACAGAGGGAGAGGACCTTGATTAGGGTTAATGGCTATTGTCATTTTGTTAACCCTAATGCTTATGTGTGTATTATAGTTAATTGATAATTAGTTTAATAATTGTGCATGGTTATGGTTGTTGACCATTTGACCTCCTTGACTTGTTGACCTAGGTTGACACTTTGACCATCATCATTTCTTTTGGAAGATGCTTTTTGATCCTTGCAAATTGAAATGATAATGGTCATGTCATGATTAACCATGACAATTATCTAGCTAATTATTTAATTAAAATAATATACACATATTAGTGAGAATGGTTAACAATTATTCTCATTCTATCATTTCATTTCTCTCTCTTGTTCTTCCTCTCCCTTAAGCTCTCCCCTCTCATGTGTTGAGAAACACTTGAGCTTGAGAAAAACCCTCTCTTGATCATCTCTACTCTCATCTAGGGTTGAAGGACTAGCACTTCTTGAACCCTAGTTACTTCTAGCTTGGAGTTGAAGCCAAAGGTTGAGGCTTTCGGGTGGATCTTTCTTTGACGGGAGAAGACGACAAGGTGACCTCCTTCCACTACTCCAAGGAGCAAGGAGAGAAGGACATAAAGACCAAAGGTATAACCTTTCTAGCACTTAGCTAGTTTCTAGTTAGCTTTAGCAAGTTTTTGTTTAGCAAAGATCCTTAATAGTGAAGTCCATGTTGCCTAAGATGATAAAAATCCGATTTTTATTCCGTTTTCCGCCTCCCCGCAAGTACCGAGGTGGGCAACGTGGACTTACATACGCTATATCCTTCCGTTCTCAATCAACTCACAACGCATCTGGGTGAGGTCCTCTATCCGAAGCTGGTCCACTTACTGATCTCTCATCAGATCATCCAACGAACAACGTCATCTCTGGATCGATCTACTCTAGATCTGAATAAGATTCTCCACACAGGAAATCATCAACTCAACTGGGCCTGCATCGACGCATCTAATCTGACGAATCACCTTCGTCTCTCAACTCAAGATAGACTAGCCATCATCTGTTGCATCTCTGCCTGAAAGCTCCAGTGATCTCAGCTCGTAAGCTCTGGAAGCGACATCTCACCAATCTCAGCTGTCTGCAAGGTAGACGACATCACAAACTCTGAGGTAGGCTGTACATCAACAGTCCTCTCACAACTGGCGGCCTCTAGCAATGGCCCGATCATCCAGTGCAAAACCGAACCCTCGCCTTAAATGAGAGGTCACAACACAAACACTAAATCAAGACGTTCCCATGTCACTAGAAAACACGACGGTCGGTCCTCGTCCATGACGAGCTCGCTTTGACCGCATCACTAGTAGCAGCTCAATCTTTGCTCAAACCATGGTGACAGGAACCTCAATCATGTATAGAGGAAAATAGATTAAAGGAGTGAAAGGAATCAATAGATCCAGAATGGATACATGATCATAAAGAGGAACGGAATCAGTGAGAGTATGATCATGGAAACGAATAGGATCAAGGATCTCAAATGGATGTATGATCAAGGGAACGAAGAGAATCACAAGTATCCAAATATGTACATCCTAAGGTTTATTAAGTGGAGTATCTGTAACATTTCAGAAAATATAAAATATTATTTTCTGAATTTAATACTAAAATAATATATTCCTCGAAAACTGCCCGATTTGCGAAATTGGGGTATTTGAAAAAGGGTATAAATATATACCAATATTTATGAAATAAATGGAGATTAAAATGATTTATTCATTTAAAATTATATTTATTGGATTTGGCATTTTTATATTTAATTATATGCAGTTTGGATAAAAACCCGATTAGTGCACTGCTAATCACGATTAGGCCAAATCCGTGTTTCTACAGGTTTCCATGGCTAGTGCACCATGTCATGTTACATCTTGATTACATATTGTTTATTGTGTTGTTTCGGGGTATTATGTGGTTTGGTTTTTAAAAGAAAAAGAAAAGAGGAAAGCTTAAAGAAAGAGAATGATTGGAGAGGGAGAGTGAGACATGAGAGTGAGAGGGTGAGAATAAGAAGGGGAGAGAGAGAGAGAGGGCTGCCCAATATTTCCCCTTCTTATTATTTTTCCTCCATCTTATTCAACCTCATCTCCCTCCACCTCTACCCCATGAAACCATCTCAAAATCTCCATCAAACCCATACACCCTCTTCACAAAAGTTGATCCCCTCTTCACCCTCTACATATTGGACCAAGAAAAGAAGGATTTTGATGACCTTGGACATCTAGGGTTTTCTTGAGTTGCCCAAAGGAGATATAAATTCTTCCATTTGGTTTAATTTTTAGTTCTTTATATTCTAGTTTAGTTTAGAAGTTATTTTAGTGTGGAATTGTGATGTTAGAAAATTCAAGAGAAGGGTTTGATTGTTTTTGTAGTTTGGGTGATACCTAGTGGCTGTGTATAAGACCCTAGTATGGATTCCTTGCCCAAAAACAGAGAATACGAACTTTAGAATTGCATATATCAGGTTTTTATGGATTTTTTGATAGTATTTAGGGATCTGGGATGACCCGAGACCTTTGTAAAAGAAGTTCCCTTGACCAGGAGACGTGCAGGCAACTATGAACCACCCCCTGAAACCTGAACCCCTGATTCCTTCTTCTGGTTGCAGATTTATTGCTATAGGACGCAAATTGCGGCCAAGTCGGAGTGAAACTTTGTGATTTTTGGTATGGGGAATTGTTATCCTATATCTAGAGCAACCCAATATGCAAAATGTTCTAGTTTGGCCTAGGGTGAAATCTGGGAGTGGCTTTTATATGTTGTTGTTTTTGTGTTTTCCGTATTTTGAATGATAAGTTTTGATATTTGGATTTGTATTTGGTTGTTGGATGTTTGTACATCAACAACAAGGGATGATTGGTTGGTTTTGCATGCGTGGGCTATAAGTTCTAACCTATAGGCGATCGGTGTGCCGTATTGATTTTCCGAATTCGATTTTAATAGCAATTGCGATTGTATTGCTTGTAGGTACCTTTGCATGGATTCCGAGACGACGGGGCATGGCGTCATAGACTTCGGCAAGCAAGGATCAAGGTGAGTAGATCTATATCTACGGGGGAAGTCGGGTGGATGGCGTATAGCACCCCCGCAAGTTTTTGATGGAAACCAATTCATAGTATTTGGTTAAGGAAACCTTTAATAGAAAACTATAGATAGAGTTAAAAGATAGTTAGAGAAACCATATTATAAACTAAAGGATATTTAGAAGTGATATGATATGACTAATATGTGATGACGGGATTTGAGGATGATCTTTGATGATATTGCCGTTTAGGGTACTATAAGACTAGATAGCCGGCGTAAATGTGTCATCCGAACCATACTTATTTCCAAACTGAAGAATCATATGCATCTTTTAAATAGATACCTTGAAGGACGTTATGGATTTTCAAATGATATCTTTTCCTTAAAAACACCGTAGCCCCGACTTTCAAAATTACGATTTGCATCTTTTAAAAACTGATCGTATGGTTCGGATGTGTATGTTAGATTAGATACGTATGCTTATAGTAAAAGTAGAATGTAATTGTAAATTGACCTTATGTGAGATATAGATGCGATGAGAAGAGAATACGATTTGGTATGTGATATGATGATATGTTGGTATACGGATGCGAGTCGATTGAGAGGATTGATACATTGCCGGTCCCCTGATATGAGATTGTTATGGATGTGACTTGAGACATAGGTATATGGATATATATGTGTATACATGTCGTGGATCATGAATGATAGGTTGTACGTGACATTAGGCCGTACCCTCATTGTCATATAGGTTGATAGGATCCTTATTGGTTTAATACCGTCATACGATGATTTTCCGTACGTGATGAGTTTGACTTGATGATTAATCCATACCCTTGACTAGAGCATGCCGTACGATGTATTATACCGTACGTGATGTCGTGAGGCTAGATGCCGATGGTTAGATTCACCGACTCGGTCATGTTAGATACGTATACCTTGTAGCTTTTAGCTGATGATTTACCTTATGCTACATTCATGTCATTCTCATTGCATCATCTATATACCTATGCTGGTACACCTACACTATTATCAATGATGCGTATGTTACACTTACACAGATTGGCCAGCTCATACACTTCATTATCAATAATTTCTGTCACTACACAGTAGAACTACTACATCAGGATATGACTCCTTGCATGATATACTTGCTATAGCTACATATTGTACATCGATACTTGCGTACATACATATTGTACACCCATACTTGCGGACATACACATTTGTATATCCATACTTGCATACATGCACATGTGCACCTTTATACGATATTGCATTCGATTTTGGAGAATTGGGAACCGCATGATATATTTTAAAACTGGATTCATTTAAAAGAGCGGTTTTCTCTCGATATATGCATATTACTGTTCCATATTGCATGATATACGGATATTCTTACATTTCTGTTATATGTCGCATACATCATGCTTTATGATTATACATATTGAGATATGTTGTTTTCATGAGATTTCTGGATTTGAGAATCGTGGTTATTTCAAAAGAGAGTATGTATTGTTTTAAAAACCCGGTTTCTCTTGATATGATATTTCAGTGCGTCCACCATGTGTTTTCTCGTTTCTGAGAGTGGCATGTGAAACCCAATTCGAGAAGCGGTAAGCACCGTCTGCGGATATATGGTGGACCCGGTGAGGTATCCCGGGGCGAGAAGACTCGTATTGTTAGACGGTGAGCCTGGCAGAGGAGCACTACCTACCGGTGATAGTATTTAGACCCGTCGGATATCCGGAAGATACCGACCGGAGTCATGAGATGGATATGAGGGCCGACCAGAGTAGGTGGCACCTGAGACAAGATATATATGAGGGCCGATCTGAGGATGCGGCGCCTGAGATATATGAGGATTTACGTGTCAATGCTGGACACGGGGTTCATGATGTTTCGAGTGTCGATACTAGACACTCAGGTTCCATGATTTTGATGTGTCGCGAGGGACACACGTTGATTTTTATCCTCATACTTTTATGCATATGCTTTTATGATATTTACATGCATGATATTGTTGTGTCATTGGTTGACACGTGGACGAGGTCTACATGCAACGGGCATTGATTATATGGTTGGACGAGATCTACATGCATACATACATTGATTATATTGTTGGATGATATCCACATGCTGATAGGCATTTATTTATAATGTTGGCACATATACAGTTAAGGTCACCCTAGATATCATAATATTACCTTCATGATATAGTTGACATAGGAGTCGTTGTTTATTCGATTTCTACTTGTTGATGTTTTTCTACTCACGAGTTAGCAACTCACCCCCGTTGTGCCACAGTTCTTGCAGGTTGACCACATGGATCAGTAAGGGCATCACTGGCACACAGCTTCATTTGGGTGGTTTGCTTGGTAGGTGGGACATTTGTATCATGCCCACTCTTGTATTTATATTTCCTGTTGTATCTAGTCAACTCCATCAATCAAACTAGTATTTGTATAAGTAATGAGGCTTAGTGAGACTTGTGGTTGCGAGACTTAGAGCGAGGGGTATTCCGCTACTTTTGGTTTGATGTCTTGCTTATTTTCATTATCTTTTGTGGTGAACTTTGCCGTTGGGCGTCGTATACTTATATTTATGTTTTGCGTGGTTGTGGATCCGCCGATTGGCGAAGAGCTAGCTCCCGCTTGGGGATGCCTTTTTATTATCATGTATTGTGGTTTTGGATCAAAAAAATTACAAAAGAGGTGCTGCCCAAATTTTTAAAAGTCGAAACATGTTTTCAACTAGTAACACCCACTTGCATTTTTATGTTCCATTGTTTATGTATTTAGGAAAACTTTTGATTTCATCATACCTTATTTTCAAAAACTCCGTCTCTTTTATTTTCTTTAAAAGGTTTAGATTTCTGGGTTTCGGCTTACTTGAATTACGTTACGCGTTTAGATGTGGCGTGATTTAAGTGCCGGTCATGAGCTAATATTTCGGTTCGTGACAGTATCGTATCGTAAATATGCAGCGGAACATACGTACGGTACGTCACTTGTTCAGTCGAAATAATTGCAATTTTTAACATAATAATTTCCTCACTTTTCTAATCATCTAAGGATGTTTATTATAAATATAACACATATTACAAGTTCTTCTGGAAAATATCAGTTACCACGTGTTATGCATTATAATCAACATTTTGGAAGGAAATTGTATGTTTATTATTGCACGCATGATATTGTATATCTCAACATTCTTCATTAAGATTTTGTGCAGAAAATTATCTCAGGACAGATATCGGAATCGCAAATTCGCCGACAAAATATAGGGAATCAAAGAGTTAAAATCTGGCAGAGATTCAGAAGAGATAAGAAGATTCCAGATATCACCTGAATACATATAGACCAACACCAAACTACACAAGAAAAATGAAGCATCAATCTCACCAAACGGCTGAGGAACCGCGGCCGAGTCAGGCCGATCCGCCGCGGATCCACGGCCGAGTTAGGGCATCGGTTGACGTGAATTCTCCAGAAGCTTCATTGCAACGTCCTAGCTTGTTGAGGATGCTCCATTGTAACAACCTTGTTCTGGAAACTTCTCTACAACTACCTAGTTTCTTGGGGAAGATTGGCCTAGCTTCTTGAGGAAGATTGGTGAGGGGCTATATAAAGGACTCTAGTCTTTATTTTGAGGGGTTGAACAATTCATTACACAATTAATACACAATTCATTACACAAGTTGAGTGACACAACTTGTGATTCCAATTCAAGATCAAGATCCAAAATCAAGAATCGTTGAGAACAACATCGAGCGTTCAAGATCCTTTACGTGAAGCCGGTCGTCATCAACAAGAACATGATCCTCGACAAGTCCAAGTCTCATGGTGATCGAGCAAAGCGAAGATCGACGGAGAAATTACCTCTTCAAAGGAGTGATCGAGAGCATTCTTTCTCGTAATCTCGAATTGATAAGTGTAATTCGAAGTTGAATAATAAAGGTGATCATTTGTTAATTCCCGCTTTCTTTAAATTTTCGCATTACGAAATTTCTAATTGTTAATTCTTCTATTTTCATGATGTGAGTAAATATCCGCTTGCTAAAGATTCAAAGGAATTTGGTAGATCAAATGGTGATGAAATCTTATACTCATTTTAAGTCTTATGAGAATTATGAACTTTAAGAAAAAGAATCATCAACGACCAAATTTGGAGCGAGATCACCATTCTTGATAATTTTGTTGCAATTTGGGATTAGATGATTGATGATTTTCTTTGCTAAAGGCTAGATTTGAATTGTGATCAATGAAAAGACAAGAGATGGTGAAGGAGAAACATAGTTTCTTCAATAGATTCCTAATCTTCATTCATCGCAATTAACCTAGCAATAATTCATCAATATATAAGATGGGTCATTTTTAGTATTCATCATTACTACTAATTCCTATCGAATCCTACAAGCTATTCTTCAATTTTTTTGATAACTAAAATTGATCTTGGACATTTTCTTGATTACTAAATCTTGAACACTTTCTTGATTTTCTTGAAAATATTTCATCAACTAAATCTTAAATCATTTTCTTGAATTTCTTTACTATTTCTTTCGACTCAACTAAAGCAAGAGTGATCAAATACACGAATCCCAGAGGACGACCCGTACTCACTAATGGTCTAGCTACACGCGACACCGTTATTGATTGCGGTTACTTTTACGACTAAAACATCATCATCGCTTCTTCTTTACTACTAATATCTTTTCTTTCTTTTAAAAATCACGAAGAAGTGGATCAACAAACACTAATCGAACCAATCATCACTCTGCTCAAGCTACCTACTCCATCAATCAGGGTCAACCTATGTAACGAAGGTTCGGGACTAATACCCCCCTGTTCAAGTCTATGTTCCGTAAGGTCAAGCCTAGGTTCCGAAATATATATATACGCCCTTGACTCCGCATAGTCAAACATAAACTCGAACCAAGATTAAACCTAGCGATCTGATACCAAATTTGTCATGACCCGAGAATATTAGCTCGTGACTGGCACTTAAATCACGCCACGTCTACCGGTGTTACGTAATTCAAGTAAGCCGAAGCCCAGAAATCTAAACCCTTTTTAAAAAAAATAAAAGAGGTAAAGTTTTGAAATAAAGTTATGATGAAATCAAAAGTTTACTTAAATACATAGACAATGGAACATAAAAATGCAAGTGGATTTACTAATTGAAAAACATGTTTCGTCTTTTAAAAATTTGGGCAGCACCTCCTTTGTATATTTTGATCCAAAACCACATATACATAATAATAATAATAATAATAATAAAGGCATCTCCAAGTGGGAGCTAGCTCTTCGCCAATCGGCGGAATCACAACCACGCAAGTCACAATATAGTATACGACGCCCAACGGCGAAGATCACCACAAAAGATAAAGCAAATAAAGAAAGACATCAAAACCCCCAATAGCGAACATATAGTCCATCGCTCTAAGTCTTGCAAATACAAGTCTTTCTAAGTCTTATTATTATACAATTACTAGTTTTTATTGATGGAGTTGACTAGATACAATATGAATAATAAAACAAGAGTGGCACGATCCAACATGTACCACCTACCAAAGCAAATCACCCGAATGCAAGCTGTGTGCCGGCGATGCCGCTGCTGATCCATGCGGTCAACCTGTAAGAACTATGGCACAGCGGGGTGAGTTGCCAACTCGTGAGTAGAAAACATCATCAGGTAGAAATCGAAATAAACAACGATTCCTAGGTCAACTATATCATAAAGGTAATACTATGATATCTAGGGTGACCGTGTCTGTATATGTGCCAACAATATAGTAATCAATGCCTATATGCATGCGGATAATATCTACGTGTTCATCAATGACACAACAACATCATGCATGTAAATATCATGAAAGCATATGCATGTAAATATAAGGATATCAATCAAAGTGTGTTCATCAACGACACATCAAAATCATGGAACCTGAATGTCCAACATCGACACTCGAATTATCATGAAACCCGTGTCCAACATCGACACGTAAATCCTCATATCTTAGGCGCCGCATCCTCAGATCGGCCCTCAGGCGCCGCCTACTCTCACGACTCAGGCCGGTATCCTCCGGATAACCGCCGAGTCCAAATACTATCACCGGTAGGTAGTGCTCCCCTGCCAGGCTTACCGCCTAACAATACGAGTCTTCTTACCCCGGGGTACCTCACCGGGTCCACCATGTACCCGCAGACGGTCCTACCGCTTCTCGAATCGGGTTTCACATGCCAATCTCAAAACCGAGAAAACACATGGTGGACGTCTCGAAATATCATATCAAGAGAAACCGGGTTTTTAAGACAATACATACTTCTTTTGAAATATAACCACGGTTCTCAAATCCAGAATCTCATGAAAACAGCATCTCAATGCATGAAATCGTAAAACATGATATATGCAAGCATAGAGCAGAAATGTAAGCATATCAAGTATATCATGCGACATGGTATAGTGATGTGAGCATACCAAGTATGTCATGTACATAGTATAATGATGTGTGCATAGAAATATCATAGCATGATATAGCAATTCTACTGTGTAAGTGACATAGCAATTATCGATGATGAGAGTGTGTGAGCCGGCAATCTGTGTAAGTGTAATATACGCATCATCGATAATGGTGTAGGTGTACTTGCACAAGTACATATAATGCAATGAGAATGTCATGAACGTAACATAAGGTACATCGTACGCGAAATGCTAACAGGTATACGTATCTACAATATATCCGAGTCGGTGAATCTATCAATCGGCATCCAGCCTCACAACATCACGTATGGTATAATCCATCGTATGGCATTCTCTAGTCAAGGGTATAGATCAATCATCATAAAACTCATCACGTACGGTAAATCATCGTACGGCGGCATTAAACCATTAGGGATCCTATCAACCTATATGACAATGAAGGTACGGACCTAACGTCTCATATGGCATATCACTCATGATTCACGACATTATATATATCTATATACCTATATCCCAGGTCACATCCATAACAATCTCGTATCAGGGGACCGGCAAAGGTATCAATCATCTCATATCGACTCGCATCCGTATACCGACATATCAATCAAGTCATCATATCACATCGTATATTCTCTTCATCACATTAATATCTCACATCAAGTCATCTTACATATACATTCTATCTTATAAATCTCATATCATGTTACTCTAAATCTCATACTTATTCTCGTGCACTACCTATATTTATATATCGTGATTCACATTCACTTTTCATATCCTTATTTATCAATTCGAGACATCATTTCTATCATATCATGTCAAAGAGTCATATCCCTATAGCTTTCATCTCATATCTCGATATATATGTTCAATCATTCTCTAACTATCCTTTTAACCATATCCATAGTTTTCTAATATAGGACTCTACGACTGTATTCTATAGATCGGTTTCTATTCACAATTTGCGGGGGTGCTATACGCCATCCACCCGACTTCCCCCGTAGATATAAATCTACTCACCTATGGAACTCCTTGTTCAGCCGTAGTCGATGTGCTTCGTCGTCTCGAAATCCACGCGAGGGTACCTACAAATCAACACACAATCGCAATGCTATTAAAATCAAATCCGGAAAACCAATTCGGCACACGGTGCGCTCATAGGTTAAAACCTATAGCCTACGCATGCAAAAATAACCAAACAACCCTCGTCGTTGATGTACAAATATCCAACGACCCAAAACAATATCAAATACCAAATCCCAATTCCATAAATCGAAAATACCAAATTCAGCAACTAAGGAAATCTATCCCAGATTTTACCCTAGGTCAAACCAGAACATTTTGCATATTGGGTTGCTCTAAATATCACATAACTAAGCCACTCACCAAAAATATCCTAATTTCACTCTGATATGGCCGCAATTTGCGGCCACAAGGAATTTATTTACGGCCTCAAAAGATCATCAGGGGCTAGGGTTTCAGGTGTTGCTTCATGGTTTCCTACACGTCTCACTGTCATGGGAACTTAATTTATTGTGGTCTCGGGTCACTCCAGATTCCCAGATACACTAACAAACTGTCAAATAACAATGTCAGGAAGATTCTAAGTTTGTGTTTTGATGCTAATCATGGGTCTTGGCCAGTAAAACACCACTAGGGGTTAAGTAAACACCCACTAAAGGTTATAAGTCCACATAATCACCCAACCCTTCTCTTGAATTTTCCAAACCTCACATACCCTAACCACATCACATTCTAAACTAAACTAGGGTGCAAGAAACTCAAAACTAAACTAAATGAAAGGAAATATACCTCGTTGATGCAACTTAAGCAAACCCTAGATGTCCAAAGTCTCTAAAATCCAACTTTGATGGGTCCAAAGTGTTGAGGGTGAGGTGAGAATCATTTTTAATGAAGAGGGTGTAGGGTTTTGGTGAAGAAATGGAGATGATTCTTGGAGGTGAAGGTGGAGGGAGATGAAGAGGAAGAAGATGAAGGAAAATAATAGGGAGGGGAAAGTGATGGCTTCCCTCTCTCACTCTTTACCCTCACTTTCTCTTATTCTCACCCCTCTCAAGCCCATGTCCCCCCCCCCAATCATTCTCTTTTTGACCCTTTTTCTCTTTTTCTCACAATAATACACATAATACCTATAAAACAACACAAATGCAACAACATGCAACAAAATGCAACATGACATGGTGCACTAACCATGGAAAAATGTAGAACATAGATTTGGCTTAATCGCGATTAGTAGTGCACTAATCAATTTTTATTCAAACTGCATATAATTAATTATAAAAATGCCAAATCCGATAAATATATTTTTAAATGTATAAATCATTTTAATCCCCAATTATTTCACAATTATTGGTATATATTTATACCATTTTACGAAAACCCCAAATTTCGCAAATCGGGTAGTTTTCGCGAAATATATTATTTTAATATTAAATTCCAGAAATAATATTTTATATTTTCAGAAATGTTACACATCGGAAGTAAGAGGATCTTTGAGAAAGATAATTTGGTGTAGATGGAAAAGTTGAGACTTTCAAAGCTAGACTTGTAGCAAAAGGTTTTCGTCTACGACCTAGTGTCAACTATGATGAAACCTTTTCTCCTGTCGTTATGCTCAGGTCCATCAGGATCCTACTTGTCATTTCTGCATACCATAACTACGAAATCTGGCAGACTGCACATCAAAACCGCTTTTCTAAATGGTGATTTTGAAGAGAGCATGTATATGACACTACCAGAGGGCTTCGTAGACAGTGGGAGCAACGGAAGCGTATGCAAGCTGCTTGAATCCATCTACGGATTAAAGAAGGCATCGTGGAGATGGAACATCTGTTTTGATGAAGCTATCAAAGATTTTGACTTCATCAAAAAGGTAGATGACCATGTATATATAAGAAGGTTGTAAAGAGTATGGTTGTCTTTCTCGTATTGTATACGGATGACATACTCTTGATAGGAAATGATGTTCATATGCTACACTCGGCCAAGCTCCTCTTATCACACAAGTTCTCCATACAAGATCTAACTGATGCCTCCTACATCCTGGGGATATAGATCTATAGAGATAGATCTAAATGGATTTGGGATTGTCCCAATCTAGGTACATAGACGCCATACTAAAGGGGTTTAGTATGGAAGATTCTAAGCGTGGTAATGTACCAGCTTGTTCAGGAATCACTCTCTCTAAAGAGATGTCTCCCAAGACTGATTTGGAAAGGGCTCGCATACAAAGGAATACCTTATGCTTCGGCAATCAGGTCAATCATGCATGCGATGTTGTGTACCAGACCAGACGTAACTTACTTGCTAGGTATAGTGAGTAAGTATCGAAAAGATTTTGGAGAAAACCACTGGAAAGCTGTGAAGAACATTCTTAAGTACTTGAGAAAGACTAAATAGATGTTCTTGGTGTATGGTAACGGTGAACTCCGGGTGGAGTCCTTTACCGATTCGAGCTTCCAGAGTGATAAGGACGACTGAAAGTCAGTCTCGAGTTTTGTCTTCACCCTCAGTAAAGGGACGGTACGTTGGAAGGGTTCCAAGCTATATACCATAGCAGACTCGTTGATAGAGGCTGATTACATCTCTACCAACGATACTGCCAAAGAGGCTGTCTGGATAAATAAGTTCATAAGATGAACTTGGTTCCTATCATTAGGCATCCAGTACCTGTGTATTGTGATGACAATGGAGTTGTGGCTTTGGCCTAGGAACCCCGGTCCCGTCAGCGATCCAGACATATTCTTACGCGGTATCACCTGATCAGGGAGATAGTTGATCTCCGAGAGATCGAGGTCAGGAGAGTGGACACAAAGGATAACACAGTGGATCCACTCACCAAGGCCTAACCCCAAATGCGATTCGAGAGATTTTTGGGATGTTGGGTATGAGATACTACAACAACAGGTCTTAGTGCAAGTGGGAGATTGTTAGGAATATGTATGCCCTAGAGGCCATTATTGTTGATATAGTGGATGCTTGGACATATATATAGAGGATGTTCTTGCTCAACATGATAGTTGCTATCCAGTTACCTTTATCTTAACATGTAGACTGCTAATTTTATACTTTATGTCTCTTATATGTTGATAAAGCTCTTAGGATATGTACTTGACTAGCAGGATTATGATGAGATCATACTAGTGGGGACAGGGTGGTCCAAAAGTACATCCTTTAACTATTCCTAGTCGAGGGGATATCGAGACCGGGGCATCGATATTCCAGAGTAGACTAGTGTGTACGTTTCTTGTCCCTTAGAGGGAGATGGCTGATCCCATAGACATTGGTGTGTAACATCAAAGATTGTACATAGGTGCTCATTAAAGAATGGGTACACCGAACGGACTCGCCGAGAACTCCTAGTTGGTATTATACCTATCGTCAGATAGCAATCCTCTGGTGATACTAGTACAGCTTAGTTTGTAGACCCAATATCGGCATAGAGTCTTGTGTGGCTCCCACTGTGCTTTGATTTCCTCCCTACCACGCTCAAGAGGAGTTGTGCAAACAGGTGGATTTTGGTACAGCCCCGAGTCACATGGAGGCAATGAGCGATAAGAAAGGTTTCGTCTCTCCCGGTATTGGGGGTTGATGTTGCGCTATGCTCGATTGGCTATAACTGGATGTCCATGTCTAAGGCTGCTGCTAAGATTTACTGATAAGAGTTATCAGTAGTTTCTCGAACCATTATAGGCAAGACATCGGCATGACTTATCACGTTACTAGGGTCTAACGTTTACCGCCCCTAGACATGATATGCGACATATCAGACGAAGAGACCGGACTGTACGGTAGTGTTACTGATAGGCTTCATGGAGAGTATGGACAAGCTTGTTTGTTGATCTTCATATCGCTCAATACCCGGGTAGCCGTTACGTCCAGATAGTACCGCTGACGACTTGTAGGTGACTGATGTGATCATCACCTACTGCTGGCGTATTGATGAGTCTTTAGAGTCCCACACAGAAGTTCCCTGGTTCAAGCGAAATGAAGTAGGTCACATATGTGATATGTGTGTGGACCTGATTAAATACGTGTATATAATACCGTACTGTAATCTAGCAGTTATCTGTTATCAGTTAGGTTATATGTAATATAACCAGATCATCTAATCAAGTATTGATTTGATAATGTGATATACAGATAAATGATATTAGTCGGTCATATGTGATATAACCGGATTATTAAATCAAGTGTTGATTTAATAATGTGATATATATTATATTTGATATAATTATATCTTAACTAATATCATTAGCTCACTAAATATTTTCTTATATGTATTAATATATATTTATATATATATATATGTAGCATGGCATGAATTCTATTTTGCGAAAATAGAAATGAGGTGGAATTTGGGAGCATGGTTGAAAGTATGGCATTTCCATTTGTTTATTCATCTTGACTCACTATTCAAGCATGGTTGCAATTTTATATTGCAATAATTCTATGCTTGAATGAGTGAGGCTCAAGGGATGCCATTCACACTCTCATTCATTCAACACTAGAGCTCATTCTTGAGTTGCTCCCATTGTTGCTCTCTTGCTCTCATCTTCTTCCTCTTCTTCATGCCACCATGGTTCAAGCTTCAACCCTCACATGTGATGTGAATCATGAACCTTGAACACATATTAGTGAGCCTCAAAACCCCTACTTCACCATCCTACACTTGACTAGCGATCAAGTGTAGCATGTTTCCTATACTAAAAGAGTTTATTGTAGAGATAGCTTGACTTGGAGGGACTTCGCGTGGATCATCTTCGGCACGAAGGTCATCGGAGGAAGCTCGTCCAAACCCTCAAGTGGAGCCTAGTGGAGTCGCGGGACTACTACACGGAGCATGTGAAGTGAAGGACTCGATCTACAAGGGTATAGCCATATTCACTTCTCTCTAGGTTTTCTTGTTATCAAACTAAAACCCTAATAATCTAGTTAACGATCTAGGTTAGTGTTAGTTAGCACCCCAAAAATTTTTTAAATTGCATGCTTGATGCTTGTAAAACCTAGTGGGGGTGCTAGTGTACACTTTCAGTTCCCACATTTGTAATATGTTATAAGGATTAAAGAGAAGTAGAGAACTGGGAAAGGGTGATATGTCTCTTAGAGTACGGAATGGAGCAATTGTTGCTGCCGAAGCTGTCGACAAATATCACCTTGTATTACCAAATGGTAATACATTGATTTTGAACGACTATTATTTTGTACCGTCGATAATGTGCAATATAATATCCGTTTCTTTATTAGATAAAGAAGGATATAATTTTGCATTAGAGAAAAATGTTTTGAACATTTTCCTAAATCAAGTGTTGATTGGGTTTAGTACGTTATGTAATGGTATATACGTTCTAAATTAAAATACAGTTCAAAATATACAGAACACACACAAGAGGAAAAGTTCAGAAATAAACGAAGCCCTCTTGTGGCACTGTAGACTTGGTCAAATCAATGCGACAAGACTAGCTAAGCCGCATAAAGATGAATATTTGAATCCGTTCGAATTTACATCTTATGAAACTTGTCAGTCATGTCTCAAAGGCAAGATGACCAAAACTTCATTTACGGAACATGGAGAAAGAGCTACTGAACTCTTGGGACTGATACATAATGATGTATGCGGTCCTATGTCTATACATGCCAAGAATAGTTCCTCGTACTTCATTAGATTCACCGATGATCTCTCAAGATTCGGACTTGTGTTCCTGTTGAATCTGAAGCTTTTTAGAAATTCAAGGAATATAAGAGCGAAGTAGAGAACCAGATGGGTAAAAGTATTAAAATCCTTCGATCTGGTCGAGGAGGTGAATACTTATGTACAGAATTCCGAGATTATCTAAAAGAGAATGGGATTCTTTCTCAACTTACTTCTCCATATACACCACAGCACAATGGAGTATCGGAGCGGAGGAATCGCACCCTATTAGATATGGTGTGCTCTATGATGAGTACTGTTGAGTTACCTATTTCCCTTTGGAGTTATGCACTTGAGACAGCTGCATACCTATTGAATCAAGTTCCATCAAAATCTGTGCCTAAAACACCATATGAGATATGGAGTGGAAAAAGACTATATTTTAACGAGTTAAGATATGGGGTTGTCCGAACTATGTTAAAAAACAAAATCCGGACAAACTCGTAGCACGATCAGTTCTTTACAAGTTTGTGGGATATCCAAAGAATTCACATGGATATCTATTCTACCACAGTGAGGAACAAAAAGGTGTTTGTTGCTCAGCATGCCACCTTTTTAGAAAAAGAATTTCTTGTAAAAGAAATTAGTGGTAATGAGGTAGAGATGGAAGAAGTTCCAGATACACAAACTACAACTGAAGATTTGGTAGAACCGAAGAATTCGATAGTCCCAGACGAACCTTGGCCACTCCGCAGATCTAGTAGGGTTCCTCATCCACCTGAGAGATACTACGGTTTTCTCATAGACGGTGGGAGAGAGGATTGCATCATAGAAGATGATGACCTAACTAGTTTCGAGCAGGCTATCACAAGTAGGGACTCTGTGAAATGGCTGGATGCTATGCGATTTGAGATGGAATCCATGTACACCAACAAAGTATGGACTTTGAAAGTTACTTCTGAAGGGGTAAAACCCATTGGGAGCAAGTGGATTTTTAAGAAGAAATTGGTGTAGATGGAAAGGTTGAGACCTTCAAACCTAGACTTGTAGCAAAAGGTTTCCGTCAACAACCAGGTGTCGACTATGATGAGACCTTTTCTCTAGTGACTATGCTTAAGTCCATCATGATCCTACTTGCCATTGCTGTATATCATAACTATGAAATCTAGCAGATGGACGTCAAGACCGCTTTTCTAAATGGTGATTTAGAAGTGAGCGTGAATATGACACAGCCAGAGGACTTTGTAGACGGTGGGAATAGCGAAAAGGTGTTCAAGATGCTTAAATCAATCTACGGATTAAAGCAGGCATCGCGAGCTGGAACATCTATTTTGATGTAGCAGTCAAAGAGTTTGACTTCATCAAAAACGTAGATGAACCTTATATATATAAAAAGGTTGTAGAGAGTAAGGTTGTCTTTCTCATATTGTACGTGGATGACATACTCTTGATAGAAATGATGTTCCTATGCTGCACTCGGTCAAACTCTTCCTATCACAAAAGTTCTCCATGAAAGATCTGGGTGATGCCTTCTACATTCTGGGGATAAAGATCTATAGGGATAGATCTAAAAGGATGCTTGGATTGTCCCAATCCAGGTATATAGATACCATACTAAAGAGGTTTAGTATGGAAGATTCTAAGCGTGGTAATTTACCCGCTTTACTCTCTCCAAAGAGATGTCTCCCAAGACTGATTTGCAGAGGGCTTGCATAAACATGAAACCGTATGCTTCTACAGTTGGGTCTATCATGTATGCGATGTTATGCACCAGACCAGATGTAGGTTACACACTTAGTGTTGTAAATAGGTATCAATCATACCCATGGGAGAAGCACTGGATAGCTGTGAAGAATATTCTTAAGTACTTGAGAAGGACTAAAGAGTTGTTCTTGGTGTATGATAACGGAGAACTCCAAGTCGAGTCCTTTACCGATTCGAGCTTCCAGAGTGATAAGGACGACAGCAAGTCTGTCTCAGGTTTTGTCTTCACCTTCAATAGAGGGACGGTATGTTGGAAGAGTTCCAAGCAAGATATCGTAGCAGACTCGACGATAGAGACTGAATACATCGCTGGTAACGATGCTGCCAAAGAGGCTGTCTGGATGATGAAGCTCATTGCTGAACTTGGTGTGCTTCCATCCATTGAGAATCCAATACCCTTAAATTGTGATAACATTGGAGCTGTGCTTTGGCCAAGGAACCCTGGTCCTATCAGCGATCCAGACATATTCTGAGGCGGTATCACCTGATCTTAGAGATAGTTGATCGCCGGGAGATTGAGGTCAGGAAAGTAGATACGAAGGACAACACAGGGATCCACTCACGAAAGCCATTCCCCAGACGCAGTTTAAGAGACTTTTTGGGATGTTGGGTATGCGATACTACAACAACTGGCCTTAATGCAAGTGGGAGATTTTTAGGAATATGTAAGCCCTAGAGGCCATTATTGTATATTATAGTGGATGCTTAGACATATATATAAAGGACTTTCTTGCTCGACATGATAGTATGCTATCTGGTTGCTCTTTATCTAAACATGTACACTTGTTTTAGTTTACTATCTCATATATATATATATATATATATATATATATATATATATATTGATAAAGCCCTTAGGATGTTGGCTTGACTACCAGGACTATGATGCGGATCATACTAGTTGGGCTTGTGTAGTCCGCAAGCACATCCTTTAACAGTACCTAGTCGAGGGAGTATCAAGACAGGGCATCGATATTCTAGAGCAGACTAGTGTGTACGTTTCTTGACCCTGTATGGGGCGATGGTTGATCCCATAACCATTGGTGTTTGACATCAAGGATTGCACATAGATGCTCATTAGAGAATGGGTACACCGAACAGGACTCGCCGAGAACTCCTAGATGGTACCATACCTATCGTCAGATAGAAGATCTTTGGTGACACTTGTACAGGTTAGTCTGTAGACCCGAGATCGTCATAGAGTCTTGTGTGGTTCCCACTGTGCTTTAATTTCCTCCCTACCACGGCTCAAAGGAGTTATGCAAACAGGTGGATTTTGGGTACAGTCCTGAGTCACATAGTGAGCGATAGGAGGGGTTTCGTCTCTCTCGATATTGGAAGTTGATGTTGCACTATGCTCGATTGGCTATAACAGCAAGTCCCTGGCCAGGGCTGATGAGATTTACCGGTTAGTGTTATCAGTATTTTCTCGAAAGGTTATACGCCACACATCGGCATGACTTATCAAATTAGTGGGATCTGACGATACCACCCTCCAGACTCGATATGCGACATATCAGACGAAGAGACCGGACTATACGGTTAGTGTTACTTATAGGCTCTACGGAAGTTTGGACAAGTTTGCTTGTTGATCTTCTAATCGTTCAATACCTGGGTAGCCGTTACGTCCAGCTAGTACCGCTGACGGCTTGTGGGTATCTGATGTGATCATTACCTACTACTGGCGTATTAACGAGTCTTTAGAGTCCCACATAAATGTTTCCTAGCTCAAGTGAAACGAAATAGGGCGCATATAAAGATATGTGCGGGAGCTTGATTAAATACGAGTATGTGATACCGTATTCTAATCCGGCGATATTTGATATCAGTCGTGTTATATGTGATAACCGGATTATTGAATTAAGTGTTGATTCAATGATTTGATTTATATATATATGTTAATATATATTTGATATTGGCCGGTTATATATGATATGACCAGATTATTGAATCAAGTGTTGATTTAATATCTGATATTGAATATTTATCGGTTATATGTGATATAACCGGGTAATTGAATCAGGTGTTGATTTAATGTTTTGATATACATATATATATGATATTAATCGGTTATATATTATATAACCGGATTATTGAATCAAGTGTTGATTTAATAATTTGATATATATTTATATATTTGATATATATATATATATATATATATAAACTAATATTTAGCTCACTTAAGATTTTCTTCTCTTTATATATATGTGTGTTTGTGTGTGTGTGTGTGTGTTTGATATTGTATCATGGTTGATGATACATAAGACTAGGATGTATGAGAATCATACAAAGGCAAAAGATAATAAGAATGATTTTTATTTTAAGAATAAGATAAAAAGTGGAAAATGAGTCATGGCTTTGGATGCTTGGAGAAGCCATGACTCATCTCCTAATTTTTGTTTTACTCTTAGATATTTAATCATCCTTATCTTATCACTCATCTCATGGTTCATTTAACCTCTCATACATATCCAAGTTCATCTCTTTCATCTCCTCTCTAGGGTTTTTTCTTGGGTTGAGAAAAGAAAAGAGAAAATTATTTCTAATGAGCAAATCTCTTACTTCATCAACCTACAATAATCTAGCCCATTAGTCTAGGTTGTTTGCCTCACTAATACCTTGATTAGTGAAGAGTGAGCTTGAGTGAAAGAGACTTCAAGGTGGATCATCTTCGGCAACAAAGACTACAAGCAAGCTCGATTCTTTCTTCAAGTGGAGTCAAAGAAGAGTTCTAAGGACTACTACTTGGAGCTTTAGAAGTGATAAACCGATCTACAAAGGTTGTAAACCCTCTTCACTTAGTTTAGAACTAATTTACTTACTTTCAAACCCTAATTCTCTAGTTCAATTCTTGTATGATTATCACTCTAGATTTTTTTAAATTGCATACTTGATGCTTGTATAAACCTAGTAGAGGTGCTAAGACATACTTTCAGGGTGCTTGGTGGAAAGCACGCCTTAGGAACTCATCTATGCTTGAGAAGGAGTTTTTTCCGACTCCTATAGAATCTTGAGACAGATTCTTAAATGTCGGGCAGAAACTTTGATAAAGCACAAGGCCATTAACGTGGTATAACTCAAGATATAGGTAATAGTTCAAGGCATTGTCCACTATTGCGTGGTTTGGGTTAGTTACGGTGTGATCGCTAAGATGTAAGTGAAATGCTTGTTTGGGTCAAAATTTATACCTCTTTGCCTAAAATGAGAAAGTCAAAGTCAAAGTCAAAGATCATCATGGTCAAAGTGGGCCCAAGCCCAACCAACCCGGCCCAAACCCAAGCAAAGCCAGCCAACCATCAATGAAAACCAAGGAAAAGAAAAGACAAAAACGTAATAAATAGGTTTTATATGTAAATAAATAGGAAAATATAAGGCAAATGGGCAAAATGCCAATTTTGTCAAGACATGGGGCTAAAAGTGCAAAATGTGTGCACATGAGTGAAAGAAAGGCAAAAGATCAAATTTGTAAAGCCCAAGAGCTAAGATTTAAAATGTAAAGGATATTTAAACCCCACCAAATAAAGAAATAAACAAGTTTTTTCTCTTCCATAATTTTTGCTAGCGTTTTGTGCCTCCGCCTTCATTTTGGAGGTGGGATCTCTCTTCTTTCTCAAGAAAGACCGAAAGGAAAAGAGAGTTCCTTTTGGGTCTCTCTCATCTCCCCTATCTTCTTCCTCTTTAAAAAGAACCCATTAGAATATAAAAGAACCCATCTCTAGAAGGAAAGTTTCATCTCAAAGAAATCAAGATTTAAGATCAAAACTCAATAAAGGAGTAAGTTTTCTTCCACCAAACTTGAAGAGAAGAGAGAAGAAGAATTTTCAAGGTGAAAGCCTTTTTCTTTCGCCCCGAGCAAATATATTCAAACAAAGAACCTGATAAAAATCATTAACTTTCATCCCCCCATGCTTATGGAAACCCCCGCAAGGAGGAGTTGCCACCTTCAGATATCCTTATAAGGGGAATATCCACCTCGGAAATCATCGCAAAGGGGATTTTCCGTCTCGGAAATCTCCACAAGGGGATTTTCCTCTACAAACACAATACCCGCTCGGATATCCCAAGAGAATACCCACTAGCGGATATCTCAAGGGATACCCGCTCGTGCGGATATCTATCTTTGGAATACCCTCCTGCGAATATCTCCAAACGAGATGTCCGCTCACGAATATCACCTAATGAGATATCCTCTTTTCTCCCTCTCACGCTCTCATACACTTGTACAATAGAAATTTTTTGTTTCGGGACGCTGCCATGAGCCCCGCAAAGGGGCTGCTTGCCCCCTTGACCCTCAGCCTACGACCGGGCAGCAGGACCCCCATGTGATGGCTCCCGATATTCAAAGAGGCCTAAAAATCATTTCCAAACACAAATGAAAACATCACGAAATGAGTTCACATGATTTGCAAGACCCATTAATCGGAGGTTCCCTCGCCTCAAAACGAGGGGTAATTAACGATAGTTTTGTCCGCGGCTGACGGAGATTAGAATCCTCACGATCAATAAACCCCTTTGTCTATCCTAGACAAGGGAAGAATCTTTATACGCCCGAAGCATGTATGCATCCATCTCCATGGGGTGACGAAAAACATGCTACAGTGCCAGTTCAAGTCTTAGTTTACCATACACCTAACTGTAGTTTAGTTAGTCTAAGTGGGTTTCAATTCCATGTGGCATCTTCACTATGCGTTGCGACTAAGACGTGGATGCTAGTTAGAAACTTGTGGGGAACTGTTGGATCTTATTGGTGTTTTTCCGTTAAAATAATGAGTGAAGTTTCAAACTATAGGTTATATGTTATTTATTTTGAATATTAACAAAAGACTCTAGTAGCCCAGTTGGTTTGTAAATGTTTTATAAAGATCAAAGGTTTGAATCGGGTTTGGGTTCGGGCTTAGGACATAGGCGTGGGTGTGGATCGGGATTGGACCAATCGAGCTGAGGCGTATTGAGCGTACAACATTTTGAACATAGCACGTGTGCATCGTGGTTTCTCGTGGCCTAGTTGGCCGCCCGTTGGCGCCTACGTGGCAGTCTACTTAGACGTCGTGTTGGCGTTTGCTTGGCTGCCTCGCAGGCTACTACGCAGCTATGGTAAGACGTTGGGTTCCACTATGGGCAGTTCGAGCGGATACCCTCTGGGCGGGAGGGTATACCTCAGGAAGATACTCTATAGGCTAACAGATACCCTCTGGGCAATTCGAGCGGATTGAACAGGGGCTGTTGGGCTACCCATCAGTTAAAAATAGTTGTAACTAACGTGGATCTTAGGCTGGGTCTGAGCTCTCTTTTATATAAAGGGGCTCAGACCAAAGAGCCAGAGTTAGCAAAAAATCAAAATTCAAAATCAAAAAAAGAATTTGAGAAATATAATATCGAACGGGATCACAGAAACTATTGTAAAATTGTCTCTGCCTACTCAGATTACTAAATGGGATTATATCCTACTCAGAGTACTAATAACTAAATGATATTACATCCTACTCAGATTGAAAATTTAGAGAATATTACAAAATATTCCCTTTGATCTAAGATCAATACTCTTACCGAATTCATTCGGCCCAGAACTGAAGAGAGCTCTTCCCATTTGCCATTAGATCGTACATCACGGCTAGAATCGAGTTGATGGTTGGTGCAGACCAGAACTCAAGTTGTTGTTCCTAGGATAGATCGAGTTTGGGATCCTTATACCGGAGTAGGCCGAATCTGCTTTAAGCTTTGCGTTTGTTAACGCTCGGCAGCTCTCGACATCATCAGCTATATATATCCTTGTAGAAATTTTTTAAATTTTATCATCCATTTTATTCCCCTGCCCCAACATGACTTAGGAGCCATCCAATCATGACCAATAAATTCCTTTTCCCATTCATTTCTATAGGCGACACTTGGATGATCGTGAATAAAGCAAATAAAAATGCTTAACCTACCGATCTTAAAATCTCACCACAATCTATCTAAGAGACAAACATCATGGACCCTTTGGAACTAGTATTTAAATGTTGTGGATCTTACCATTTTATCTAGATTGTGGTAAGATTTCAACTCGCTCTGAAAAGGATTGCTCTAAAGCAAATACTAACTTAGTTAAATTTGAAAGTCAAGTGGTGGAAATCAAATCCCAAGTGAAATTTCTCCTCCAGCATTAATTCGAGATATCATGTCAGGCAAAAAATTAATTAAAAGCATTTGAAATTGTTTGTTTTATCATTCAAATGTTTCAGGAGCTAACCCTTGTTTCTTTGCTTTCTACTAAATGTGTAGCTAATTAAATACACCTTTCGGGGGATAAATAAATAACTAGATAATATATTTCTGATTAAAAAGCGAGTACTCTGATTAAAAAGCGAGTGAGTACAGCACAAAATCCAATTTTCTCTTGCCACGGATCCTAGATCATACGTACGCAACATATCAGACAAATGATGTTCTTCGTTAGAAAAGCAACATGATAAGATTCGAAAAATGGACATCTCTCCTTATAAAATTAGGAAAATATGCTGTGTTAGTGGATGTCTGATTAGATCTAGTGGAAATGATTAAACTTACGCAAGGTATTTTATTTTGGTTAGTTAAATGATTTGAGTTTGGGTACCTAACCATGACATAGAGACCTTATCAAATGCTCGAAGATTATATATTTGCATGAACCATGAAGTGATTGAAAAAATTACTGATTCCAATCATGCATGTTAGGTATATCTATTGTTGCTGATGATTGTAAAGTATGTCTTTCTGTAGCTACATTAGCTATTTGATATATGTTTCCCTGCGTAGCACCCTTCCAAATATTCTCAATCAATTTTTCTTTCAATATTCTACTCTCCATGAGAGTTACCTTCAACCTTTTCAACTTTTTAGGTTATTGATGTTTATTCATCAAAATATTTTCATTTAGTAATAATAATTTAGACATGCATGTGGTTTTTAAATTACTCTCCATTCACCAATTTTTCTTCAAATTTTACTATCATGACAAGTCATGAGAGATACTAATAGTAAAAGCGGAATATACATTAAAAATGTTCTTACAATGGTGCGACACACAATAATATAATATTCATTAATCCACGTACATGTGTACAGTCTATATTAGAATGAGAAAGGATGAAGTGATATGAGTCATTGAATAGAGCGCCTCCATGTGTGCTCCAGTATAGAAATTTTCCTCAACTGCTTACATATTACATGTAGCTGCTTAGAGGCAACTGGTATGCATGGGATTTTGATTGGGCGGAGGGATTTTTTAACAAGAGCAAATTGCCCAGGGTTTTTACACAAATTTGAAGCGGCCGGGCCGGGCGGCTTTTTGACTATTTGCCCTTTTCAAAATAATAAATCCTAAAAGCCTTGCCCATTCAGTTGGGCCTGTTAATAAGCCCAATCCTTAATTTGGACAGGAATGAGTCGTCTATAAACCCGACCCATTAGGAAGCGGTTATATTGGGTCGGGTTGTCCTCAGTGAGGATCCGACCCAACTTTCACCCTAACCCCTCTCCCTCTGTCGTTCTCATTTCATATTTGTTAGGGTTTCTTGCTTGATTAGGCCATTGATTTGTTTGATTCCTTCCCTTTTATCCATGTATAATCTAATTCTCGTGTAAATTCCTCACTCTAATTTGAATTTTATGCTAATTTTTCTGATCGTTTTTTTGCAGATGCAAAATCAGCTACGTTGCATAGCTACCAATTGAAGCAAGATTGAAGCAAGTACATTTTGATTAGAAGGGTAAATTTCACTAAACTACCCTGAACTTCCATTATTTTTCGGCAATCGACCCTTGGCTTTGTTTATCAATCGTAACTACCTTACACTCAACTCCCTGACAATGTTAATTCCAGTTGCAAGTTGTCGATTATACCCTTTCGCAAGTGTAACTTGTAAGTTATAAATTGAACGTATATTTAAAACTCAAGATAGTGTACTAAAAATCCAATCAAGTTCAAGAAATAACCCAACAGGCTACAACATGAGATTGAATAAATCCAAGATAACGATTTATAATCATTTAAAAACTAATTGGTACGAGCTGGAATAGTTTAGTTTATTAGGGGGAATTAAGACACTAAAAAAAATAAGTGTTTTGCATATACCGGCTATGAATTAATGGCAGGGAGTTATTTTTAAAAAAAATTTGGGTGAGTTCAAGGTGGTTACAAATAGTACCGAGGATAGTTTATTGGAAAGTTCAGGGTAATTAATTCAATGAAATTTACCCTAATCAGAAGTATCAAGCATGAATGGCATTTGTCTAGTTGTTAATCTGTTGGCCTTGGCTAGAATTCGTACACTTTTTTTGGCAAAGAAACGTGATGATACAAAATCTGCTCAACTATGTGATGAAACAACTCCAAAATGAGAAGGCTCCATGTAAATAACAGATGACCAAGATTTACAATGAGTTGATGCCAACATCTATTTGATGCTAAAATTTCTTTCTTCGGTCAAGGATCCTATGAAATGGACATAAACACTGTTATGAAACTATTGAAAATTTTACTAGTCTAATTCCAGGTCACTAGGTTATTGTTTTAGCTCTCAACTGCTAATTACCAAAACAAGAACCTGGGTAACTAGTAGAAATATTTCCATTCTGTGCTTGGGAAACGACATATGATTAATTTTTATATGTTGAATGATAAACTTGCTAGCTTAGATTAAAGATTAAACATTTTTGTTTTGTATAAAATGTTTTTATTTGAGAAGTATGGAAAGTTTTCTATAAAACATGAAATGTATCCTTCTGTTTTATGAAGCTTCTGGTTCTTAAGTGGATGTGCTATTCAATTAGTTCAATCGTTTATTGTTTAGGGACTCTGACACATCTTAAATTTTTTTTAATTGTAAAATGTATAGAACATGAAGAAAAAAATAAGCAAGACGCTAAGAATCTGTCGTTTGTCGAGAATTTTCTTGTATACGTAGTTTGATTTTCAAAAATTATAACTTTTCTTATAATGTAAATTTAAACAATAAAATTTGTAGCATATTATAAAGAATTATACAGAATTTTAGAAAATTGCGAATCAGCAAATCCGAACCATATCGTATCCCGTATCCATATCTGTATCTGGTCCATGTACTTAATTAGTTCCTTTCCGTTGGTTTATGTAACTTTAAATTAGGTAATGATAAAGATAAGAAAAGCTATCACCTATGTTGTTTAGTTAAATGTAAGACCAACACTTCTTTATCGGTAGAATGCTGGGCAACTAAGTATGAATTAAGAAATTGGCTAGAATGTTGTGTAATGAAAATAAATCAAGAAACAGGTAGAATGTTGTGCAATTAAGAATGAATTAGGAAATGAAATGGAATGTTGTGCAATGAAGAATAAATTAAGAAATTGGCAGAATGTCGTGCAATTATTAAACAATATGTTCAAAGAATGAATTTAACATGAGGTACCTCTCATGGAGAATAAAGCGAGAGATTCAACTAGGATGGTTGGACATGTGCAATAGATGCCAAAAATTCCATCAGTTAGGAGTGACAAATGTAGTTTATGGAGCAAATCGGGCTAGATGTAGGCCTAAACGAACAATAGATGGAGGCAACAGAAATAACAATGCTAGTTTGTCGATTTACAAGGAGATTCCCAATGACAGATTTGAACAGAAAGACATGGTTCATGTAGCTGACCACAAAAATTTACTAAAGGCTCGTTGTTGCAATTGCGGTTATTGTTATTCTTGATTGCAGTAATGCCAAACATCTTTTTCCTGGCTTATGTCGGAGTATGGAGATGAAATTTGTCATATGTATCTTAGGAACCCTGAAGGTTAATCTCCAACTTAAATAGTTTGTTCCATATTAAGGGCCGAATCGAAAAGATGATTTTTTTAAAATGCTAGCGTCTCTTTCCTTTTAAGGTGGCTAAATGTTACTGCATGCTAGTGTTGTCGTCAACCTTTTGACTTCCACCCTAGGAGATTATACCGTATTTGGTATTTTAATGTTATGGTGTCGGACCAAGTTCTGTGTTGGCACAAGTGACATGGGGAGGTTATGGAATTGATTCTGAGCTTCTTGAACTTGTTAGTTGCTGGAGTTGTTTCGCCTGTAAATAATCTAATCTTTTGAGATGTTTGACTTATTAAAGGCAAATATGGTTTCTGCCCGAAAATTTTATTATTTGTGGACACCGTGCCATAATACCAATTAAGGTAAATACCTCTTTATATGAAAATTTAGTGTTGCAGCACTTCTACTTCGGTGTTTAGTGAAAATATCTATTTATCTCTTTGGCAAAAGAAACAAATATGTATTTATCTACTCAACATCAGGTATTCTGGAACCGACATTGTGTTGACTGTGCCGTTTTGGGACAAAATTAATCAACACCAACAACAACTGGAACTATATTATCTGGAATTTCAAGGACTAGTATGACATCTGTGTTAGTGTATATGCCCTAGAGGCCATTACTGTATCATATTAGTTTGTATATTACTTAATGGAAGCTTGGGATATTCACAGTTGTATAGACAGTCTTGCTCAAAATGGTAGTATGCTACTTGGTTTGTTTCCACTTCAATATGTGCATGTGTTTCTTTTAGCATATCGCTTATACATATTAGTGGAGCTCTTAGGATCTTTGCTTGATTACCAGCGTTGTGATGGCAGTCACACTAGTGGGGGCTGGGTAATTTACAAGCACATCCTTATATAGGTCTCTAGTCGTAGGATTATCGAGACGGGGTATCGATACTCCGGAGTAAACTAGCGTATACGCTTCTCATCCCAGCAGGGGAGATGGTCTGTCCCACGGCCATTAGTACGTCGTACTAGAGATAGTATGCAGGTGCTCGTTAGGTTACGAGTACACTGGATAGGACTCGTCGGGAACTGTTGGTTGGTACTATACTTATCGTCAGATAACAATTCCCAGGTGACAGGAGTACAGCTTAGTCCGTCGGCTTGACACTGCTACTTCGCCTCGAGTGTGTTCCCACTGTACTTTGATTACTATCCTACCACGGCTCAAAAGAGTCGTGCAAACAGATAGTAGTTGGGTGCAGTCCCGAAGCACTTGGAGGCAGTAGCGGTTAGATAGGATTCGTCTCTTCCGGTATTGGGGGTTGATATCGCACTGTGTCTAGGAGAGCCATTACACAAACTCCCTGGCCAGGGCAAGCGAAATTTACTGGTAGTGTTTCCAGTAGTTTCTCAGGGTGTTCTGGGCTACACTCTGACACGACTTGTACCGCTATTAGGGGTCTGACGTTTACCGCCCCTCTAGGCCCGACATGCGATACTCATAGACGAACAGACCAGACTGTACGGAGATTGTCGCATTCAGGCTCAGTAGGAATTCGGATGGGGTCTACCTCGCCGGCCTTCTTATCGACATCTACCTGGGGACCGTTACGTACAGTTAGTGCCGCTTGCGGTCTGTGGTTAAATCCAATGTCAGCGTAGTGTCGAGTCTTTAGAGTCCCATACACAGAGTTTCCCTACACTGGGCAAAAGATATAGAGGCCATATGGTTTTACAGCATGGCTACGATCACTTACGTGCACTTGTGTGCGTATGATACTCGGGCAGACAATACTAGTGGGATTTGGTTTAACCCGGATCCTAGTATTGTATAGATGGATTAGTTTTGTCTTCTGTGCATTCGTTTTCTACGGAATGCGGATGCGGGTATGTATGCACGGTTGTCAGGAGCGAAGAAGGAGATGCCTTATTAGGGTTTTGACCATTGACTTGGTCAAAACCATTATGAGGTGGAGGAAAATATTTACTAATCCTTTTAATGATAATTGTGTTATGGCTAATTGCTTTGACCATTTGACCATGTTGACTTTTTGACCTAGTTGACCATTGTTGACTTGAATATTTTTTTGAGCTCTAGACTCTTCTTATGGATTGGATTTAACTTGACATGATAATGGTCAAATCAATTGTAACCATCACAATTTATCATGACAAAAGAATGGTAATTATTTTTCTTATGGATCATTATCTCTTGCTCATTCTCTCTCATCAAAAGTGAGCTCTCATACTCCTCTTCTTCCTCCTCACTAGAAAATCCTATAGCTCTCATGTGTTGAGAAAATTAGGATTTAAATAGACAAATAAATCCATCTTCTTCCTCTACATCATATAGGACATCAAGCTTAGCATATTTGTTGCCCTAATTACCTCGGTTCTTGAGGTGGAGCTCGGACTAAAGACTTTCGGGTGGATCATCTTTGACTTAAGGAGGCCATTGAAGAAGCCACGATCCGGATCGACCCATGGAGCCTACGGAGACGAGGAGGACAGCGGAGAAGACCTGAAGGACTTGTTGCATGAGGTATAATCTCCTAAGCATAGTAGATAGAACCTCTAGTTGTTTGTTAGAAATGGTTTAGCAAAGATCCTCAAGAAAGTCTATGTTATCTTGTGATAAAAATTTATTTTTTACCTATTCCGCCTCCCCGTAAGTACCGGGATGGATAACGTAGACTTACAGTGGTATCAGAGCCTAGCTAAACCATTACTAACATGTTAGCAAAGTGTTAGAAATTCGATCGTCGGAGAAATCGCAAAAACACGTCAAAAATGATCGTTTTCTGTCGATTTTAAAAATGGTCCAAAAATTATTTCAGGGACCTTAAAAATATGTGCAGGCTTTTTGAAGGACACACAAGAAAAACGAGCTCGTGAATCGGTCAGACCGTCGTGGAAGCGCGGCGAAACCAAGCGTTTTGCCGCGGATCCGCGGCCGAGTCGACGCCGAGTCAACTAGTTTTTCCTGCAGTCTGTCCAGATTTGTATTTTGTGATTTTTCTGATACTTTGTTTCTTCCCAGATTTTGTTGAGTACTGTGTTGTGGTTGGGGTAGTTTCAAATCAAGTTATCGATCGAAATTCTAAGTACTTTAGCTAATCAGATCTTCTGTGATGTGATATATGTACTGAACGTTTACTAATCGCTATACGTCGATTAGTGGGGGTTATACATATCTGTGATCTGTGATATTGGATTGTGTATATGAACTTGTTGGATTGTCGTGGATGAATAGCCGGGGATGTAAGATAAGTGTTTATTTATCTTTCTTTTGATGTAAATTGTAAATTGATGTAATATTATTTTTGGGTCGCACATCCGGGTTGAGGATGTAGCCGCCTTTGTATATTATTTCTTTTAATGTTTTCTGCTCCTAGGATAGACTCAAGGTGGGGTGCACAGACTACCGGGTACTTTGAAGTGCCGAGTGGCCTACTCACTTTGTTGAGGGAGGCTGCTCCACTTCGGGTATTTGGCGGGTAGTTTGCCGCACCCGTAGAGGTCTACGGTGGGTTTTGGCTATTCATCACGACCGTGTAATCCGTTTGTCGTTGCAGGCTCGAACGAAACATGGATTCCTAGCATATCCAATATGTTCATCTGTGATCTGGAATGGCTATCATTGCATCTGACGAATATTTATATCTATATATGATATATAGTAGGCGATGTTTATGTTTTGCATCCGCGCTAGTCCAGCCCCCGCTCTGTCGTTAGTTAAGTAACCTAACGGGTGATGACGGGGCCCAGTGGCGAATGCAGATGGTATAAGCGTACGTCATATTTTTGTTGTTTTCTGCAATGGTAAGATTAATTGATGGGACGCATTATATTAATGCAAAGAAAACAAACCAAAGCTGAATCGTTGGAACAATTTCAAAACCACTCGATTTTTTTTTCAAAAACAGAAAATTTTAAAAACGCGGAGCTTAAACCACTCCTTTTAAAAGCTATCAGGTTCCTTCGATTATATCAAGTTCACTACGTTCACGGTTTCACCAAAACCATTCATAGCCCTCCGTCTTTTCATATGAATATTCAATAGTATTCAAACTATGTTTGTTGACCTTCGTCAAGGCATTGTGATTGGTAGCTGTTGGGTGTTCATATATAACATAGATAGATTCGTTGGTTTGGGACAGTCGTATTACCTTGTTGACCTTCGTCAAGAGTATATACGGGTGGGTTCAAATTAACCTGGACAATGATAGGTAGAACTTGACATGTGACTTATGATTTGTTGACCTTCGTCAAAGGTCATAAGAGCATGGGGGCAAAAATCCACATTGGGGGTTTCTAAAGAAACTGAAACTTGCTAGTGCTGCATACCATTTGGAGTTTGATAATATTGGTAGGATTCCTTCAGCATTATCTCACAATGATATTTGGATCCCAATCCTACTGTGAGTATCCGCTACTCCTCGGAAAACTCTTCACTTAACGATCAATGCTATAAACCAAGTAGGTGTCTAGAACAGTGTTAGCGGGGCTACACCTCCAAGGAAAAGAGGTTATTTAATTAAGGAACTTCGCGAAAGCGTCGTAAAACCTCCCTCGAAGTACCGACACTAGCCTGACTGAATGGTTAAGCAAGTATTGTACGGTGAGATCAGTCCTAACTAATTCTTCTTTTATGGTTTGAGGAAGGATTCGAGAAACAGTGGGAGCCATCTTGTTTAGATAAATTAAAAATCAATCTAGACTTGCAAGAGTATCATGCTAAGTGTTTTCTTCTCTCTCTCTTAATTGCAGCGACCCAGTGAACAGACATAGGTTACATCTAGATAATAAAATGATTGAATCTGACTGTAATGACTGGCAAAGGTCTGTCCAGATGTCCATTACCCATGACAAACTGGGACACCACTTCACTAATCCAACCCCTGCCGTCTCAGGACCAGTTTCCATCGTCACGGATACTGATATCCGTAAGACATCGAAAAAAGACTGTGCGAATGCCAAGTGCCTCGTGTTGGCATCAGTTGATGGTATATACCAGAGGCAGCACGAGAAGATGAACTTAGTTTCTGTCTTCCTCCATAACAAAGATTTATATGGAGAGCAATCTCGTATCGCAAGATATGAGAGCTCGAATGAATTGCTTCAAGCGAGGTTGGCTGTCGGGTTATCTGTAGGGGACAACGTCTTTACAGAGACTAGCTATTTTGATGAGCTCACGGACCTGAAGACCATGTTAAAAAACGAGCCAAATACAGACTTGATTCTACAGTCTCTGCCCTCTGCTTACACCCTGAAAGAAACCAAGGAAGTAGAAGGAAAGGGAAGGGCAAAAGTTTCGGGACTAGATGCGGTGAGGGAGGGACGTTTCTATTGTTACGGGAAAGGACATTGGTAGAGGGATTGCAGGGCTAGCAAAGCCAGTAGCCAGGATTCGAAGCATGTTGTGGCTTCGGCTTCGGGTGTGTTTATAATAGAAAACTGTATGTCAATTAACTCTAATTCCTGGGTACTAGATACCGGATCAGGATCTCATATCTGTAATTCATTACAGACTTTGAGAAACCGTAGAGTTATCAGGATAGGTGATATGACTCTCAGAGTTGCGAACGGAATGAGCGTGAACGCTGAATCCGTAGGGGAATATCACCTAGGATTGACAAGTGGGCAGATATTGATTCTACGTAACTGTTTATATGTACCTAGTCTAGCCTGTAATATCATATCTGTATCTTTACTTTCTAAGGAAGGATATGATTTTACTTTTGTAACCGATGTGGTACACATCCACCTAAATCAAGTTCTGATTGGGTCAGGTACATTAGAAAACGGAATATACGTATTAAATCAAGCTCAGGTTTTCAGTGTCCAGAACACACTGAAAAGAAAGTCTTCAGAAACAAATCAAGCTTTCTTATAGCATTGTAGACTGGGTCACATCAATGAGACACGGTTAACGAAGTTACATAAAGAGGGATATTTGAATCCGTTCGAGTATCAGTCTTATGCTACTTGTGAATCTTGTCTCATGGGAAAAATGACAAAGACTCCATTCACTGGACACGGAGTAAGAGCGAGCGAGCTCTTAGGACTCATACACAGTGGCGTGTGTGGTCCAATGTCTATACATGTGCGAAGTGGTTATTCATACTTCATTACTTTTACGGATGATTTCTCTAGGTATGGACATGTCTTCCTGATGAAGTATAAATCCGAGGCCTTTAAAAAATTCCGGGAATACAAGAATGAAGTGGAAAAACAAACAGGCAAAGGTATCAAAACACTAAGATCTGATCGAGATGGTGAATACTTGAGTGCCGAGTTCCTGGACTACTTAAAAGAGAATGGAATTCTCTCTCAGCTTACTCCTCCATACACACCGCAACACAACGGTGTACCGGAAAGGCGGAATCGAACTCTATTGGATATGGTTCGTTCCATGATGAGTAAGGCTGAGTTACCGCGATCCTTCTGGGGTTATGCACTAGAAACAGCTGCATATCTTTTGAACAAGGTTCCAACCAAAACTGTGCCTACCGCACCATATCAGATGTGGAGTGAGAAGAAACCCTGTCTTAAGTATCTTAAGATATGAGGATGTCCAGATTTTGTAAAAAGGCAACATGCGGACAAGCTCGAGGCACACTCAGTACTGTGTAAGTTTGTGGGATACCCCAAGAACTCCAGGGGTATCTTTTCTATTCCGCAGAGGAACAAAAGGTTTTTGTTTCTCAGTATCCCCACTTCTTGGAAAATGAATTTTTAGAAAATCAGATAAGTGGGAGCGCAATAGAACTGACCACAAGCTATTACTGAAAGCTTGGTAGAACCAGAAGTTTCAGGAGAACCGGACATCCCAGCGCCACTCCGCAAGAGTAGTAGGCAGTCTCATACGCCCGAGAGATACTACGGTTTTCTCATAAACGGGGATCGAGAGGATTGCATCATTGAAAAGGATGGGCCTACTAGCTTCCAGCAAGCCATTCAGAGCGGTGACTCAGTAAGATGGCTGGATGCAATGCGGACCGAGATGGAGTCCATGTACACTAACAAAGTTTGGACTTTGGACATTGCTCCAGAAGGGGTAAAACCCGTAGACTGCAAATGGATCTTCAGAAAGAAGATTGGTGTAGATGGGCGGGTTGAAACCTATAAAGCTACTTGTTGCGAAGGGTTTTCGTCAAAGACCTGGTTTGGACTATGACGAAACCTTTTCTCCAGTGGCTATGCTCAAATCCATTCGGATCCTTCTTGCCATTGCTGCCTTCCACAATTATGAGATCTGACAGATGGACGTAAAGACGGCATTTCTAAATGGTAATTTGGAAAAGTGCGTCTATATGGATCAGCCGAAGGGTTTCATTTAGAGTGGGAGCAGCGGTAAAGTGTGTAACTTGCTTAGGTCCATTTATAGACTAAAGCAGGCATCACGAAGTTGGAACATCTGTTTTGATGATACTGTCAAAGAATTCGACTTTATCAAAAATCCAGATGAACCATGCATTTACAGTAAGATTGTAGGAAGAATTGTGGTATTTCTCGTCTTGTATGTGGATGACATTCTCTTAATAGGAAATGACATTCATATGCTACAGTCAGTCAAAGGATTCTTGTCACAGAGGTTCTCTATGAAGGACATGGGCGATGCTAACTACATTCTGGGGATCCAGATCTATCGTGATAGATCTAAGAGGATGTTGGGACTTTCACAGTCCAGGTACATCGACACCATACTGAAGCGATTCAGTATGGAAGATTCAAAGCGCGGTAACCTACCGGCTTGTCACGGAATCACCCTATCTAAAGAGATGTCTCCAAAGACTAATTTGAAAAGGGCTCGCATGTCATCTATACCCTACGCATCTGCGGTAGGCTCTATAATGTATGCGATGTTGTGTACCAGACCAGATGTAGCATACGCACTGAGCGTTGTAAGCAGATATCAGTCTGACCCAGGGGAGAAACACTGGATAGCAGTAAAGAACATTCTCAAGTACCTGAAAAGGACTAAGGAGATGGTGTATGCGGAAAAGACCTCCAGATTGAGGCCTTTGCTGACTCCAGCTTCCAGAGTAACAAGGATGACTCCAAGTCCATGTCGGGTTATGTCTTTACCCGCAATGGAGGGGCGGTTTGTTGGAAGAGCTCCAAGCAGGAAACCGTTGCTGACTCGACGATGGAAGCGGAGTACATAGCTGCTTGCGATGCCGCAAAGGAAGCTGTCTGGATGAAGAAGTTCCTTGCGGAGCTTCAGGTGGTTCCTACCATTATTGATCCAATATCGCTGTATTGCGACAACGGCGCTATAGCCTTAGCGAAAGAACCCAGGTCCTATCAGAAGTCCAGGCAGATCTTGAGGTGGTACCACCTGATCAGGAAGATCATAGATCGCCGGGAGATCGAGGTGAGGAGAGTAGATTCAGAGAATAACACTGCAGATCCACCCACGAAGGCCATACCCCAGACTCAGTTCGAGCGGCTGATCGAGATGATAGGTCTTCGATACACCAGTACATGGCCCTAGTGCAAGTGGGAGATTGTTAGTGTATATGCCCTAGAGGCCATTACTGTATCATACTAGTTTGTATATTACTTAATGGAAGCTTGGGATATTCACGGTTGTATAGACAGTCTTGCTCAAAATGGTAGTATGCTACTTGGTTTGTTTCCACTTCAATATGTGCATGTGTTTCTTTTAGCATATCGCTTATACATATTAGTGGAGCCTTTAGGATCTTTGCTTAATTACCAGCGTTGTGATGGCAGTCACACTAGTGGGGGCTGGGTAATCTACAAGCACATCCTTATACAGGTCCCTAGTCGTAGGATTATCGAGACGGGGCATCGATACTCCGGAGTAGACTAGCGTATACGCTTCTCATCCTAGCAGAGGAGATGGTCTGTCCCACAGCCATTAGTACGTCGTACTGGATATAGTATGCGGGTGCTCGTTAGGTTACGAGTACACTGGACATGACTCATCAGGAACTGTTGGTTGGTACTATACCTATCGTCAGATAACAGTTCCCAGATGACAGGAGTACAGCTTAGTCCGTCGACTTGACACTGCTACTTCGCCTCGAGTGTGTTCCCACTGTACTTTGATTACTACCCTACCACGGCTCAAAGGAGTCGTGCAAACAGGTAGTAGTTGGTTGCAGTCCCGAAGCACTTAAAGGCAGTAATGGTTAGATAGGATTCGTCTCTTCCAGTATTGGGAGTTGATATCGCGCTGTGTCTAGGAGAGCCATTACACAAAGTCCCTGACCAGGGCAAGCGAGATTTACTGGTAGTGTTTCCAGTAGTTTCTCAGGGTGTTCTGGACTACACTCTGGCATGACTTGTACCGCTATTGGGGGTCTGACGTTTACCGCCCCCTAGGCCCGACATGCGATACTCATAAACGAACAGACCGGACTGTACGGAGATTGTCACATTCAGGCTCGGTAGGAGTTCGGATGGGGTCTACCTCGTCGGCCTTCTTATCGACATCTACCTGGGGACCGTTACGTACAGCTAATGCCGCTTGCGGTCTGTGGTTAAATCCAGTGCCAGCGTAGTGTCGAGTCTTTAGTGTCCCACACAGAGAGTTTCCCTGCACTGGGCAAAAGGTGTAGAGGCCATATGGTTTTACAGCAGGGCTACGATCACTTACGTGCACTTGTGTGCGTATGATACTCGGGCAGACAATACTAGTGGGATTTGGTTTAAGCCGGATCCTAGTATTGTATAGATAGATTAGTTTTGTCTTCTGTGCATTCGTATTTTACGGAATGCGGATGCGGGTGTGTGTGCACGGTTGTAAGAAGCGAAGAAGGAGATGGCTTATTAGGGTTTTGACCATTGACTTGGTCAAAACCATTATGAAGCGGAGGAAAATATTTACTAATCCTTTTAATGATAATTGTGTTATGGCTAATTGCTTTGACCATTTAATCATGTTGACCTTTTGACCATTGTTGACTTGGATATTTTTTTGTGAGCTCTAGACTCTTCTTATGGCTTGGATTTAACTTGACATGATAATGGTCAAATCAATTGTAACCATCACAATTTATCAAGGCAAAAGAATGGTAATTATTTTTCTTATGGATCATTATCTCTTGCTCGTTCTTTCTTATCAAAAGAGAGCTCTCATACTCTCTTCTTCTTCTTCCTCACTAGAAAATCTTATAGCTCTTATGTGTTGAGAAAATTAGGATTTAAATAGATAAACAAATCCATCTTCTTTCTCTACATCACCTAGGACATCAAGCTTAGCATACTTGTTGCTCTAGTTACCTCGGTTCTTGAGGTGGAGCTCGGACTAAAAACTCTCGGGTGGATCATCTTCGACTTAAGGAGGCCGTTGAAGAAGCCACGATCCGGATCGACCCATGGAGCCTACGAAGACGAGGAGGACAACGGAGAAGACCCGAAGGACTTGTTGCATGAGGTATAATCTTCTAAGCATAGTAGATAGAATCTCAAGTTGTTTGTTAGAAATGGTTTGGCAAAGATCCTCAAGAAAGTCTATATTACCTTGTGATAAAAAATTGTTTTTTACCTATTCCGCCTCCCCGTAAGTACCGGGATGGATAACGTAGACTTACAATCTGCTGCTCAGAGTCAAGAGACTAGGCATTCAATTTATTGTACCATATGTTTTGACAGTTCTGTATTGATGTTATATCTTCTAACTCTCAATTTTTTTTCTGAAATCATTTAATTTTATAGGTATTCCTCATATAACTGCTTTCTCACCTAATCACCTTATAATTTGGCTACAGATTGTAAAAATCCTTCTAAAATCATTTAAATTTTGAGCCTTCTACATTCTGAATCAACTAATGTTCAACAAGGTGTCTGAATCCTCAAGTAGTACTCCCATAAAAAAGTCCTCTCGAACTCTTAACAATACTTAAAGGAGCCCTTATAGCAATCTATTGTATTGTATCGAGAGGCCCGCTGAATTGGGATTTCCCTATTGGGCCGGGTCGCGTCAACAGATAATTCTTCATTTTGAGTTGAACTAGTGAACACTCTGAATCATTGCTATACTTTGTTACACAAGTATAGGAAGATATGAGGAAAACAATAAAATAAGAAAGTTACAAACAGATTTTGTTACAAACAGATTCTAACTAATCTGAGAAATATCTGTTGACTATTGCCAACAGTTATGCACAAAAATTGGTTCAGATAATTAGCATAAGATTTACACATTTACACAGGTTGATGACCGCCTACCAGTGGAAGAACTGCTTGATGCTGATAAGGTTCTTTTGAACAGATACAGCTGCGGTCTAAGTGGTTATCTCACGTGTGAAAAGCACAACATATCTCGGAAGAAGGTGTGGACTTGCTTGACACTACCTCGCTTTTACTACTTCTCTTTCTTGAGTAAATCAGCAGCTATCCTTCACAAGCCAAGTCGATTGAAAGATATATAACACTAAAACATATATCCCTGTCAATCATAGTTACGCTTATGTTATAAAAGATAGAATATAAACCTTGACGCCAAGTTTATTTATTCATATTCCCAAAACAATCCAACTAGTGCAGCAGCACATGCCGATTTGCAGAGTGATGAATCATGCTAGCTCATTATTAATTGACACACCAGGTAAAGCTTGATGGTGTTTTACTTTAGTGAGGTACCAGTGTCACCGATGCAATTGAAACTAATTTAGGCTGTACTGTAAATTTTTTTCCTCATATTTACCTTTTTTTAAAATTTAGTGTTGGTGGCAGTATACAAACGCAATATCTTTTACTCCTAAGGCTTTGGTACTAACCTATTTAGCCAGTGAGCTGGCCATTTAACGAACGTTAATATAATATCATATAAAAAATCTATCATCTTTTGCCTTCTTATGCTATCTGATGATATTAGATATGGCAAACCTTTTTGCTCAGAATTTCGCAGAACAAGAATTTGGCACTAATTAATAGATTTGATGTAAAGTCGTTAGACATAAAATATTGTCAAATCTTTCATCTGTCCTCATTTTTGTGCGCAAAGGCTATACCAAGTTACAATTGATGATGCAAATTGTTTATATACATTATGCCGGGTGGATATGGCGTCGCAACGACAATATTCTGGAACGAAAGTGACAGATGGCGACACAACGACTATTTTCTGCATATACAAATATTCAAATGGGTCTTGCAGAGGACAAAATGAGTAGGATTGTGGAGCTCGGTTATGATTTTACAACATATTTATTACATACAATGCTCAAGTCTAGGTTTGTTCTTTTTATCTACTCCGATTTGCTTATTTGTTTAACTCAACTCTGTGCAAATCTATCTTTCACTCCCATGCCTGTGTTTGACTGCATGTTCCCCCCCCCCCCCCACCCCTTTGTTCTTATCTAAGTATTTGATCCAGCATTCTTGCTTGCTCTGCTGAATAATCTTAAGATGTGGCAGGCCAGTTTGTTGTCTCCATCAATGCATCATTGCTGCTTATCAGTTCCCTTATAAGGACAAGAACTTCATATTATCTAATATTTGGGGAGGATATGTTACACTTTGAATTTGCTTTTCCTGCCTACCTTTTTTATTGAAACGTATAAGATTTATGTCTCCTCACATTCAACATGCGCTCTTATAGAATATCCGTCCGAAACAATATTTATTTAGTTATTTATATATGTGTTTCTGTTCAGTTATATCCTACTCGAAACATCTTCAGTTAATGGAATGCTTCTCTTACGGTCATGAATTGCATGATAAGACATTGACGGATGTTCAACGATTGGTCTGCCACCGTAGATTCTCTGAGATGTCGGTCTAGAATAGCTACTTTCGATAGTGACTGCAGGTGCTGAATAGTTTGTATCATTGGATATACGAGCCAAACATTCTGCTCGATTCATTTGACACCCTTAATATAGCTGAATCCCTGGCTCCATATGGGCTCAGGGCAGTAGCCATGATTCGTTTTTCTCAATTTAATTTAAACTCTCTTCGCTATGTATTTCATCTAATTGATATAGAGTGATATGAAGTTGACCAATGCTTCAATACAAGCAAACATCAGTCTATATATTCATCTAGGAGCATCGAGTGAGCTCTCCGTTATGAAAAAGCCAAGTCTATATTCAAGAGTTTGTACTTTGGGCCCGTAAAGTTTAGAAACAAGATGCAAAGTGGGTAACCTCACATATTCACACTGTATCAAACCATAACACAAAAGGAGAGAGAAAGGAGTGAAGAGTGGACAGAAGCCAAAATGGTTGAACCTGGTGTCTCAACTAATCCAAGTATCACTATTATTGTGTTTTTATCCTTGTAAAAGTTTGAAGATCTGGGACCAATTTGATGGACTGTTAAATGCATCTGCATATGGCATGAAATACCAGTAGGCTGGTGGTGGTGGTAGCCTAGGTATGGGCATTAGTAAAGTGATGAGAGTACTTAATGATTTTCGTATATAAGATATATAGTTGCCAGCTTCAGATTTACTTTGATTATTTTCGGTCAGCCTCTTCATTGGATAGACGATCTTAAACTTAGAAAATCCCTTCCATGTACACGGTACATGTGCCTGGTATGAGAAAGATCATGAGCCCCACAAAATTGCTCAAAAGATGTCCAAGAATTTCCATCTCTTTTGAGGTGGCTAAATGTTACTGCATGCCAGTGTTATCATCAGTCTTTTGAATTTCACTCTAGACGATTGTGCCCTATATTATATGTTAGATCAATGTTATGGTGTTGGACCATACATACTCTGTGCTGGCACGAGTGACATGGGATAGTTATGGAATCAATTCAAAGCTTATTAAACTTGATAGTTGCGGGAGTTTTTTGTTTGTAGATAATCTAATCTTTTGATATATATGGCGTACCAAAGATGACTTTGGTTTCGACTTGGACATGTTATTATCTTTACATTCTGTAGCATAATAATAATTAAATGGAGATATCTCGGAGTTGCAGCACTTGCTGTTCATGCACATAGTATAAATATCTACACTCCGTTAGAGGTATTCTGGGCAACCTACACATTTATTCTGTTTACCATGTGCTGTTTTAGGAAACAATTATGACAACACCGGCAAGAAACGGAACTATTTTACCTGTACTTACAATGAAAAATATAATTTCTGCTGCTCAGAATCAAGGGTACCACGCATTCAATTAAATGTGATTCTATGGAGGATTAATTCACCAAATGTTTAAATGTTAATGTTTTAGCTTCTGACATAGTTACTGATCATATGTGCTTTACCATTGTAAAATTAGGTTACAAATTGTGGAAACCTTTATGGCTTATGACTGGATTTTTGAGCCTTGTATATCCTGAATCAACTTGTGTTCAACATGGTTCCTGAATCTTTCATTGGACGTGCTTCAATTTATTGTTAGTTATAAATTTAAAAACATCTACTACAATTTTCTTTCTATGCAGACTACACAGGTTGAAGATCACAGTACATCTGGAGAGGAATTGCTCAATGCCAATGAAGTATTTTGCAGGAGACAGCTGTGGCTGTCTCACATGTGAGAAGCATAATTTACCTCGGAAAAAGGCAGAAACTTGCAAGTTAACTAGCTTTAAGTATTTCATTTCTTAAGTTATTAAGAAAGCGGATATAAAAATAAAATTCGTTGGAACTTTTATAACTTTGTCAAATATTGGTGAACATAATTGAACTTAATAGCTTTTCAATTATAGTTTAATTGTACTTTATAACTTTATCAATCATGGCAAAAACTTAATTTTTAATTAGGATAGACTATAAACCTTGTATCTAATTATTTTAAAGGCAGCTGAAACTGCAAATTGTTTCCAGGTAATTGTTTGTTTGATCATATTCTTAATGAAATCCTTGTAATGCGTCAGCGTATGCTGACTTTATGGAGTAATGAACCGTGCTAACTCGTTGCTAATACCATGGCAGGAAGAAGCCTGATGGTGATTACGTGAGATTTCAGTACGAGGAAAACTAATTTGGGCTAAACAGCAGAAACTTGCGCCATTATTTGACTACCTTTTCTCCAAAACTGCTGAAACTTAATGCACAAGTGCCTTGATGTTTCATAACTTTGAGTTTGCTATCCCTGTAAACTTGATATCTGGATACATTTCCCCAATTGAATCACACTCTTTATAATATATGCATGAGCCATCCAAACTGCATATCCTTCCCATTCAAATTCAAGAGCAGAGATAAGCCTTAAAAATTGCAATTTCACTTATGAATTGTTTGATTTACAACATCTATTATGCCTCCGATTATATTTTGTGTAAATGTGAGTTTTGTATATGCATCAAGAGTTCAGAATGCACTAACAAAAGTAACAAGAGTCATCTAAAACTTTGGGCTAGGTTGAGTCCGGGAATTGCGAACAGCTTGTCTCTGCCTAGAGAGTTTTTTCTTTGAGATATAGGTTGTGGGACAAGTCCATCGCCTCTTCCCTTATGTTGTTGGTTGCATGCTTTCGACTTTTGATCAGTTTGTTACATATTTTTTCTCCTTACCAACATTTTGACCCTAGGGAAGTCTTCTTTAGAATTGAACCTAATTTCCTTTCCTTCTATACAGTTTCCAGTCTCGAGAATGGTCACTTTTTGTTGCCCATAGTTCTTTGGTTAGGATTTTGGCATATAGACTAAGAGATCGTTGATGTCAGGTTGACATCCGACACAACTTCATCAAATTGTTCATAGACCCCTGCTTCAAGTCCCAACCATTTCGATGAAAATAACATAGATGACGCACAGGATGTTCAAAAACCCTACAAAAGCATGTTGTACAAGGATTTTGTAGTGTTCAGATCATGGATTCATGATCAATGATTTGATTCTCAATTTGTATTACCCTAGTCATCAAGCCAAATAACTTGCTAGTTTTGGCCGTTCATTTTGTAGTTGCTTGATGCATAGCAAAGTGAGATCAAAATTGAAATTTAGACATGTTAAATGGTGTAGGTCAAGATAAAAGAAATGAATTAGTAATAGTAACTGCTCTTGCTAAATTGGATAGGAAGTGTTTCCAGATTCTTTTCAAAAGATCAAGTATAACTCAATGTTGCAAGCATTTGTATTCATGTTGATATATAGGTATCATGACGGGTATGTAGACAAATAACATAAACAAAAAATTTAGGCTGATGCCATTTGCCCTGCTAGAACAATTTCCGTATATATTAATTTGGAAGGTTGCATCTTTTTCACCGTTATACTATTCATACTTAATTTTAAGGTTTAAGGTTCGGTCGAAACCTTTTGTCTATACATAAATCTTTATATCCCTTCATCTCAGTTCGGTAATTTCTCATCTCCATGCTTTTTGATTAATATTTAATGTGATGGCATAGTGCGAATCTGACATCTCTTACACCCCAAGCATACACGGAGCAGCTCGACCATTCCAAAACATGTCGCGTCTAGTCTAACCAAGGAACCCGAACTGCCAAATCTTGCGCGTTCATCCAGTCAAATCTAAGATCTCGCAAAATCGTCTGGGTCAATACTGCAAGCAATGTTGACGTCTCTCGGAATAGCGAAAATCCATCGTTTAGGATCCCGAAATCGCGGTCAAAGATTTGCTTACGAACCGTGACTTTCGAATTAGGGATGAAATCAACTCCAGAATCAGTTAAGATTTGACAGGCAGCATCGAGAATCAATTTGGGACGCAATCAAATAATTAGTTTCGAATTTTAGCAACTTTCTATTTTTAGCGGTTTCTATTTTTAGCAGTTTTTTTTTTATATTTTGTTAGCAAATTAATTAAGATTTCGATTGTAAGTCTATTAAAAGACTCGTTTGCAATTGTATCGAGTAGCTTTTGATTAAATAAAAATCGTAGTTTTGGCAAATTGTGTTATGGTCTATTCCTTTAACCTCCTCTAAATTCAACCTAAAAAGAGCAGCATCCTAAATTAGGGCTGCACCAATTAGTATCAAAGCGCAACGTTCGATACTTGTCGACAACAACCAATGGTCGCGCGTGGAAATCATAGGGGGCATGGTGATCATGGGGGTCGGAGAGATGCGGTTTCAAAAGATAGAGGCATCTTTCGCGAACGATAACTGCGAGACGTCATAGGAGACAACCTGCGAAGGCAAAACGCAGAGTTGCTGAAGCCGATTGAGGCGTTGAGAATAGATCAAGCATGTTTCCAGAGACGGGCTACCGATTCGGATCATGATGACGATTCAAGGTTCGAAGCATGATCAAGCGAGTTATCAGGCAAGGCGTGGCTTCCGAGAGGGCTTTGAATGACCCTGGGATGGCATGAAGGTGGATCTCCTTGATTATGCAGACGGCTCCCAACCCGAAGAGTTCTTTAATTGGCTCAACGCGGTGAAACGCGTTTTTGAATATAAAGATGTTCCCTCCGCGAAGAAGGTGAAGTTGGTTGCCATCAAACTTAAAGGTCGAACTTCGGCATGGTAAGAACAAGAGCATCGCGTCCGAGAGAGACGAGGCAAGCCTAAGATCACGAGTTGGAAGAAGATGAAGGAGAAATTGAAAAAGGAGTTCGTTCCGTTCAACTACACCCAAACCATGTACCAGCGACTACAATAATTGGGGACTCGATTTGTTGACCCTACACTGAAAAGTTCCATATGTTGATCGCTCGCAACGATCTAGCAGAGACCGAGGAGGAACGGGTAACCCACTATCTTGGGGGACTCCGTCAGTTGATCCAGGATGAGCTCATCCTTCATCCGCTGTTCAAGCTCTCCGAGGCGTGTCAGCACGCTTTACTTGCCGAGAAGAAATAGTCCCGAGGCGGGGTCGGAACCTATTCCTGAAGAGATGTGAGCAACCGCTCTACAACCCTAACAACAACCGCGCCAACAACAACGGCTCTGAACACGAGACCTACAGTCGCAAAGTCCAACTTCTGTTGTTTTGAGTGTGGGAAACTGGGACATCGCGTCATAAATTATCCCAAATGCTTGAACAAAGGCAAGCAGTTGATGGTCGGTGCTGAAGATGAGGGAGAATCCGATGAAGCTAGTGAGGACGTAAGCAAAGATCAAGGGGAGTTCTTGTTGGACGGTGATGGGACCCACACAACCTTTGTCGTACAGAGGACCTTTCTCGCACCTACATAAGGGGAGAAAGAGGATTGGCTACGAACCAACATTTTCCACACCACATGTACCATCAAAGAGAAAGTTTTCAAGGTCATCATCGATGGAGGAAGTGGTGAGAACCCCATCTCTTAGGAGGTGGTCCAGAGGCTCAACTTAGTCACCTAGAAATATCCCCGCCCAAACAAATTCCACTGGTTCAAGAAGGATAGCGAAGTGATTGTAAATTTGCGTTGCTTGGTTTCCTTCACTCTGAGGAACAAGTACTTTGATGAAGTATGGTGTGACATCATGACTATAGATGCATGGCATCTAATAGGGCGGCCGTAGCAATATGATCGGATGAGCAGCGAAATACCTATATTTTTGTGAAAGATGGTCAGAAATTTATGCTTTGGCCCATGAGAGAAGAGGCTGGGCCCAAACACGCATCGGGGGAGGGAAGCAGTCTTTTTATCAAGGTAACACTTACCAATGAGGCGCGTTCGTTCAAGGAGGCATAAGAAACTGGGGTTATCTATGCCCGGGTGAGCGCAGAAGCATGTGCAGAATCTGAACCCTCAGAAGTTCCTGATATGGTCAAGCACTGCTGCGGGATTACGCAAACATATTCCCGAACGATCTGCTCAACAACCGCCCACCAATGAGAAATATACAACACTGCATCGACCTTATTCCTAGCGCAAGCCTCCCCAACAAATCAGCATACCGTATGAACCCGAGATAATACCGGAGCTAAAAGGTTGGTGGAGGCTAAAAGGTTGGTGGAGGAATTACTGGAGAAAGGATTTATACGACCCAGCATGAGTCCTTACGCCGTGCCAGCCTTTTTAAGTCCCAAGAAGGATGGCTCATGGCCCATGTGCATCGGCAGTCGTAGCATGAACAAAATCACTTCTCTTTCCGATACCGCGACTCGATGACATGCTCGACAAACTTGCGGGTGCCAAAGTCTTTTCGAAGATAGACCTAAAGAGCATGTATCACCAAATCTGCATCCGACCGGGGGACAAGTGGAAGACAGCGTTCAAGACACAATATGGACTTTATGAATGGCTGGTGATGCCATTTTGTCACGACCCAAAATTGGCCCGTGACGGCCCTGATACTACGCAACGCCAAAAAACGTAACGCAGTAAAAGAAAACCAAAACCCAGAAATCTAAACCAAGAAAATACGGAAAAGATAATATAAGTTTTTGAAACATTTGAAATCGCAACCCAAATTCTTTAAAAGTCCTAATTTCTTTCTTTAAAATTTTAGCAACACCCCCTTTTTGAAAAAAACTAGACAAGATGAATACAATACAAAATACGACGCCGTAGCGAAGAAATAAAGACAATAGAGAGAAAGCTGTATATAAAAGACAACAAATCCATAAATAATATATAATATCATCCTCACCAAGTCTCTAAGTCAATAACATACTAGTAGATGGAGAGTACAAGATACAACGAATGTACAATACAAAATACAGATAACCACCAAAACCCACCTAAGCAAAATAGTACTGTGAGCTGATGCGGTATCTGTAGCAAAAGATGATAGCTGGATAGCAGAATAGCCTGCCTCGACTACTCTAGGGAACAACCTGAAACACCTGTGGCACAACGGGGGTGAGTTGCCAACTCGTGAATAGTAGATAACATATGCAGGTAATCGCAGGAATGTACGTACAGCATGAATCTAAGATATGCGATTACAGTAATAACAGGTCATGCAAATGCTGAATAATGGAAAGTACACTAGCAGGTACAATCAATATATGAAGCAATAATAACATGACAATAGTATGTAATAACTATGCAATAGGGATATGAGAATGCAAATATGCAGCTATCATGAAGGGTACACTAACAGGTACTCATAATATATGGAACAGTGCATAAGCGAAAAGGTATGAGGTATGGAGTGAAATATGCCATCCACGGAATCCTGTCATCGTGGTAGGATCACAATCCATCAAGACACTCAAATCCCAAATCCTCAAATCAACCCCCAAGTTGGGCTCTCATATCATATAAGTCTCATATCTCCTCAATGTACAATATCGAATAGATCTCCTATATCCCGAATGTACAAATCATCAATTTCTTTCATATCCAATATCCAATCTCAATGAATCACTTATATCCCAAGTCGAATCTCAAATAATTTCTAACATCCTATATATATATTGGCAGAAATAAATATGATGGGGGAAATACACATATATTAGCGTCCCATTCCACTAATATTGGTGTAAGGGTATATATAACAACGGCTAAATCCCCTTTTATATATACAAAGGTATTAAAAGAAATATCATGAAAACAATGTGCCAAGTATCGACACAGAAATCCTGATCACGTATCATACGCTATCCCGAAAGCACGAGTGTCTAGCTCTGACCCTCGTCTTCCGACGTATGCATACGTACATGACTCCCAACGGTGTCTCCGTGATCCCCCGCCGAGTCATGGGTACTGTCACCGGTAGGTACTCGCCCGCCTCCAGGCTCAATCGGCAAAGTCCATCGATCTTCTTGCCGAGGGGAACCATACCGGGCCCCACCATGTACCCTCATACGGCAACCACACCTCATATGGAGTATATAATCAGAACCGATAAATCTCATGGTGGCTGCGCAAATATCATATCAAGGAAACCGGGTTTTTCAATGTATGCATAATTTCATGAACTCCCGCGGTTCCCAAATGCAGAAATCACCATGTGAAATCCAAATAACAATGCGCAAATCCAGGAATAAATATATACGATATATCTGAAATGCGAGCATATAAATGAGAATATGTAGCTGAAACCAGATGTATGCGAAACCAATAAGGTACAGCTAAGTAATATCAGTCAAGGTAAATATGTAAACCGCAACTGGATATGTGTGTAACATACAGGTGTAGCAATGTAGGTATCTACCTATAAGAACTGATATCGTATACCCCCCTGGGTATAAGTAAGATATGTAGGATATCCTCCCGGTATAAGTAAAATATGTGCAAGGTATACCTGTAGCTGTATCGCAAGGTGTATATGTACATATCACTAAAGGTATGATACACTATAGGTATACCGATAAGCTAGATGTCATGTGTGACAAACAATAGTATCTATAATGGTTAGTGTGTGGCATGGCAATTATTGACGGTGTGTGTGTAGCATACAATCCGTGCTCGTGCAACATGAACCGTCAATAATGTGTACAATGCCCTACGGCTATTAGTCACAGTACAACTATATCTAAGTAAATAGGTTAAAGGCGCAATTCTAACAATGACGTAGAATATGCGACAAGTATTAGAATCCTAGCCCAGACGCATAACGCCATGCGGGCGATTCCCCTGTAGATGTTAAATCTACTCACCTACGCTCCACGCTAGGTGAATCCTACCATCTGCTCCCTCCTGTGGCAGTGTCCGTAGTCCCTGCCTGCAACCCTGCAAAGAAGACATGGAAATCATATATAAGCCAAATATTCCGCAAAACGCGATATCGAACCAAAACGAGAAACTCGCGTCGCGAACTAAACGCGCGTGTGCACGATACGCTAAAATGTGTGTATACGCGTCTAAAACCATCGCGACACGCCGCGATACGCTGGATCACAGAACCCACTCACGTATCGCGCGTATCGCGCAACCACAACGGACATGCAAAACGATATTTGATCCCAGATTTTCCTACAGGTAAAATCTTACAAAACTAGACATGTCAAAGCACTAGAAAACACTTCAGACAACCCTAGCCAAGACCCCAACACCCCTGCCCTCTACTTGGCCGCAAATTGCGGCCAAACACAATAAATCTGCGGCCTAAGTTAGGAATGGGGGTCTCGTGTTCTGGTAGTGTTATCTATACCTAGTGAGCATGCCCCAGTTTTCTCAATTTTGTCCTGAAGGCCCCGGATCAAAAGCAGATCACAGAATGTCACATTGTCGCATTAAAACACCAATTTAGCACAAAAGGCAAACCCTATGGTATTTTAGTGTAATCCAGGGTTAAGCTCAGTTAAGGTGACCCTAACAACACTTAAATAAGTAGGGTTTACCAACACAATCACCACTTAATCAACATTTCCGCATACATCACCATAACTAGCACTAAACTAGCTAATTAACACAAACCGACGCTAACAAGCACACAAGCTAAGCAACTAGGGGATTGGGTTCAGAAAATATACCCTAACAAACCCTAGAAGGCAGGTGAAGAAGTGAATGGGGGGAAGATGAGCTTCTGCAAGTGCTGGGGTTCCTGCTGCTGCTGTTGCTGCTGCTTGCCTCTGCTGTTGCTGCTCTCTGCTGTTGCTGCTGCTTGCTTGTTGCTGCTGCTGCTTCTCTGTTGCTGCTGCTATTGTGGGTGTGGGTGTTGCTGATGAAGCTGCTGCTGTTGCTAGCTTCTGGTGATGCTCTCTACTGCTGCTGCTGCTAATGGTGTTGCTGTTGCTAATGGTGCTGATGTTGTTTCTGGTGCTACTGCTGGAGCTGAAGCAAGGGTGTGTGTATGTGTTTGAGAGAGTGAGAAAAATGAGAGGAGTGAAAAGGATAAGAGGCAAGAATGATAACACAAACAAGTCAACCCCCTTCCCTCTCTCTCTCTTCATTAATTGAAGCATGGCAAAGCCATCATGCCCCATCATGCACTCTCTCTCTCCCTCTCTCACATAGTCAACACTTCAACCCAAATTTAAATCCTTTTAAATTCAATTTTCATTTTAAAACAACCATCATGCTTAAAACCCATAACACTTAAAACAAAACTATAACACTAGATTAGGGAATGGTTAGTTCACCATATTGCTAATCATGGTTAAACCCCCAAAGCAACCCTAGTTATCATGCACAAGTGTGTGCAAGCCTAGGAAAAATCTAATAAAATACTCAATAAATAGGATGAAATATTTGAAACTTAATTTGGTAAACTTTTTATTAAAAACTATATATTAAAATATAATTAACCACAAAACACAATCTACGGTGTTACAATCTCCCCCCTTAAAAGAAATTCGTCCCCGAATTTAAAAATATACCATACACGTACCTTCAAAGAGAAGATTACAATCTCTCAAATCTCGCTCGCAGCCTCCCAAGTGATTACCTCACTATACGGCTACGCCTAAGAAAACCCTTCACAGATGGCAAGACTCTTGACCGACGTTTCTCCACCTGCCGGGCCATTAACACAACTGGCTACTGGTGAACGAAAGATCGCGTCCAAGCCAAAAGGTTTGGTGCCAATTTATGTGAGAAAGGTAATGAAGGTAATTGTAAAGTATCATCACAAGGAATACGGGGTGAAAATTCAGTAATCTGGGCGGAAGTGCCAAATTAAAGGCAACAAAACTAACTCGCTTATAGGATCTCGAAAGGACCTAAAATCCTGGGACAAGCTTCCCCAAAATCCAACACGTCATTCATCGGAAAGTCCGTAGGAATACATGATCTGTCCCTGCGAACTCGAGTCTATGACCAACACAGTCGGCATAAGGCCTCAGTTCGCAATGGACAATTTCCATCCTGACCTAACATAATTGGACCATCTCCGAAGTCTCTAGACTAGCTGGGGTCCAAAATCCTACTTACACAGAGTCAGAAAAACAACAGACTGGTGATCGACACGGCTTAACCCATAAACCTAAAGGTGGCCAATTGGAGTGTCTCCTGATAACAACGATCGAAGGAGAACCCTAACGATGGCGAGTGACGATCCCCAACTGCTGACAACTCCGCACACATGCCTCAGTCTACAGAAAGAAATCTCTATCTCGGTCAATTCAGTCGACGGTGCAGCACTACTCTAGTAATTCTGCACGAAACGGCGGTAAAAACCTGCTAAGCCCAAAAATCTGCGGATCTTCGTCCTGCACACATGTCTGGACCTAAGCTGTACGGCCACGATCTCCCTCGGAACCATACGAAACCATCTCCCGTAACTACAAGACCTAGGTGTTCAAACAAAACAAGCCTGAAGAAACACTCCGAGAATTTAGCAACTACCAGTGCTCTCCCAGTATCTGCATAACAAATCCTCAAGTGATGCTCATGTTCCTCAAGACACATTAGATAGACCAGAATGTCGTAAATAACACAACAATAACTGGTCGAGGAACGGCCTGAAGAAATCTGGTTCACCACATCTACGAATGCTGCTAGGGCATCAGTGAATCCAACGACTCACTAATACACACAAGGCCCGTAGCACGCACAAGGCAGTCTTCGGAATGCCATCACTCCGAATCCGCAATAATGATGACCTGATCCCAAGCAAACTTAGAAAATGTCTCGCACTGTGGAGCTGATCAAAGAAATCGTCACGGCGAGGTAAAGGATACCTATCCGCACCGTAAGCCGGTTCAAGTAACGATCCATCGATACATAACCTTAAACTGCCGTCTTTCTCCTTGACGAACAGAAATAAGAGCTTCCAAAAGCGAAACACTCGGACACACAAAACTCCCCAAACAAACAACTCTGCAGCTAATCCTTAAGCTCTCTAAGCTTCGCCGGCTTATCCGGAACAACGTCGGAAAAACTCTCGCACGAAAGGAACCCGGTCCAACAATCCCACTGTGGCTCCGGTATCACGAATGAACGCCAAGAATCCACGACATCTCCTCAGAAGCTGACCAGCGAAAAAGGCTGAATTCAAGCTGTGAGAGACGGCACAACTATCCACCTGCACAACAAGAACTGACCTGCCGGGAAAACAAAACTGACTGTTTCCTCACGGTAGTCCACAGACGCCAAGCATGTAATTAACCAGTCCGTGCCCAGGAGAACGTCAAATCCAACATCTCTAGAAGGATCAAAACGATGGACGAATCTCTATCTCCTATCTGATTGGCACACAACTGAAATACGTGTCGCGCAATAAAAGAATCGCTAACAGAAATTAAAACAACAACTACGACTAATCTACCCAACCACGGTACAAGCAAGAAAAACAAACGAACACATCAAAAGAACATGCGAAATAAGGATACCTGAAAACTCTGCATTGGACGTCTGCGCGTCCCGATGAGTAGAAGCAAACTCCTGTGTCTGCCCTCTACTCGCAGCTGGATAAACTCCTCTAGTAGACTGAGCCCTCTGAGCGAACCTTCCACGTCCACGGCCTCTCTGAAAACGATCCTGACGAGGTGCTAAGGAACAATCCCTGACGAAGTGTTGAAGGCTCCTGCATCGAAAACATCCACGTGGTAACTGCTGACCCTCCTGGAAATGAGAGCTGAACGACTGTTCTCATCCTAAGCTTCTGCTACTCCCGCGACGGCCATGAAATCTATCTCGATGACCAAACCTCTGTCTCTGGGCTGGTACACTGGCACGAGTCCTCCACTGTCCTGGAACATGTGCCTCGTCAACTGGAGCTGCAACCACTGGTGCTATGTAGGTGACGGACTGCTGCATGCCGATCGCAAGTGACAACTGAGTAACAGGGGTGACAACCTCCTGTCGTAGCTCCCGAACGACATCAACCAAAGAACTCATAGTCTTGCGGAAGTCCTGCATCTCTGCCAAAAGTCTATCAATAGTATATGTCGTAGGCTGATCCGTCTGCACCTGTGCAACTAGAGTGCCATCCTGGTCAGTACTCGTCTCACCCGAGCCAACTCTGACCTCGGCCCTCGCTGCATCACTCTGAGTCCCCATAGTCATCGGCTGCAAGGCTATAAATAGATATAAGATTCGATGAGAATAAGGAATCGAATCTCAAGGATATGAATCATCAAGGAAGGAATTTCAAGCAAATTGTACTTAGGTCACTTAATGCAAAGTACCGCACCGTGGGTATACTGCAGACATACATACACTACGTTACTCTGCTTAAGCTACCTACTCCATCATACCAAGGTCATCCTACACTCCGAAAGGTAAAACCTAGTGCTCTGATACCAACTTTGTCACGACCCAAAATTGGCCCGTGACAGCCCTGATACTACGCAACGCCAAAAGACGTAACGCAGTAAAAGAAAGCCAAAACCCAGAAATCTAAACCAAGAAAATACGGAAAAGATAATATAAGTTTTTGAAACATTTGAAATCGCAACCCAAATTCTTTAAAAGTCCTACTTTCTTTCTTTAAAATTTTGGCAACACCCCCTTTTTGAAAAAAACTAGCCAAGATGAATACAATACAAAATACGACGCCGTAGCGAAGAAATAAAGACAATAGAGAGAAAGCTGTATATAAAAGACAACAAATCCACAAATAATATATAATATCATCCTCACCAAGTCTCTAAGTCAACAACATACTAGTAGATGGAGGTACAAGATACAACGAATGTACAATACAAAATACAGATAACCACCAAAACCCACCTAAGCAAAATAGTACTGTGAGCTGTGTAAGTGCACGGCGGCGCCCCGGCCTCCATCCCGAGGCCAAATGCGGAAGCGGTGATAGACTTTAATTTTTGCAAACTAGCAAACCGGCACCACCGCGCACTAAACACCCGGATCGAACCATTAACTAGTCCTAGCTGACTACAAGATGGGTTAGAGATATACCGACTGATCTGAGTCCTCCGGTCTTCTCGTCGTCGTCCCGATCTCCTGCGGAAACTCCGGTCGTCGCCTCCTTGCCGGAAGGGCACCACATCGTCTACATCTTTTACGGGCTCCCACCTCAATGCCGAGGCAACTCGGGCACGAAGCTGGCTAGTCGACGTGCCCAAGGTTTGTTGTAGAATGTGTAGTGTTCAAGTCTCATTTGGGGTATTCATGGAGGTGCCATATAGGTGGAGGAATGATACTTGAGCTATGTGGAGGGACTTGGGGATTTTTGGAGCATGAAATGAAGCAAAAACCCACACCCAAAAATTTGGACAGCCCACCCCAATGTGGCCGGCCATGGCATTGTGTGGGGAGAGTGAGAATGAGAGAGTGACCAAAAGAATGAGTGGGAAACTCTATCATGCAAGAGAGAGGGAAAAAGAAATCATGAAAGGAAATCATCACAAACCCAAACCCACACTCAACCACAACCATCATCTACAATCATGTCCACAAAAGTCATGCCATCATGACACAAAGAAAGTTAAGTGATGGTGAGCCATCATGATCCAACAATATGCAAAGAACACCCTCCACAAAAGCTTATTTGCACAATGCAAATAAGCCCTCCTCCACCAATCTTCGGCCAATGAACGATACAAAGGAAATCGGCCGAAACGGAAAGCAAACTGGCAACTCCAGAAAACTGGTCCCGTAATAAATTACAGGAAAACCCCGCTACTGTGCATACATACCCGCATTTGTATTCCGACCGAAATACAAATGCAATGAGACAAAATCTACACTGTACTATACTAGGATCCGGCTTAAACCAAAACCGGCTAGTAATATCCGTTCGATCCTTATCCGTGCAATACCGCACGTATCTGATCGAACCCTGCCATATCTCCATACGGCCTCTAGTACAAACTGTCCGATCCTGATCCGTGCAATACCGCACGTATCTGATCGGACCTTACCATATCTCCATACGGCCTATAGTACTAACCGTCCGATCCTGATCCGTGCAATACCGCACGTATCTGATCGGACCCTGCCATATCTCCATACGGCCTCTATAGCTTTTCGCCCGAAAGCTTGAGTAACTGAATGTGGGGGACTCTAAAGACTCGTCAACACCTTGGTTGTGGATTTAACCACTAGCACGTCAGAGGTATAAGCCAATACGTAACGGGCTACCAGGTATTGACTAAAAGGGACGTCGATGAGCGAACTCATCCTGACACCCTACTGAGCCTGTCAGTGACAATATCCGTACAGTCCGGTCCGTTCGTCTATGAGCATCGCATGGCGGGCCTAGGGGGTTGGTAAAAGTCAGACCCCCAAAAGCGGTACAAGTCGTGTCGGAGTGTAGCCCAGAACACCCTGAGATACTACTGGAATACCTACCAATAAATCTTCTTGCCTCGGCCGAGGGCTTTGTGTAGTGGCTCTCCTAGACACAGCGTGACCTCACCCCCAATACCGGGAGAGACGAACCCCTGAAGATACGCTCACTGCCTCCATGTGGCTCGGGACTGTACCCAACTAAAACCTGTTTGCACGTCTCCTTTGAGCGTGGTAGGGTAGTAATCAAAGTACAGTGGGAACTCACACGAGACAAATGACGATCATCAGGTCGATGAACTAACCTGTACACATGTCACATGGGAACTGCTATCTGACGTCTGGTATAAGACCAACTAGCATGTTCCCGGCGAGTCCTGTCCGGTGTACTCATAACCCAATGAGCACCTGTATACATCTTAGGTGATCCAACTGACACCAATGGCTTGTGAGACCGGCCACCGCCCCTCGTCGGGGTCTTGACTGTATACACTAGTCTACTCTGGAGTATCGATGCCCTGTCTCGAAACTCGCACGACTAGGGACCTTTTAAGGATGTGCTTATAGACCCCAGCTCCCACTTATATGATCGCCCTCATACTGCTGGTGGTCAAGCAAGAATCCTAGGGGCTCTATCAACGTGTAATAGCGACCTGTCAGGTCACCTAAGCAGTACACGATGATAAAGATAAACCAGATAGCATACTATCATCTCGAGTAAGACTGTCCTACCGGGACAGGTCCTCCCTCAATCATTGCAATCACGTGCCTGTGATCCAATAATTGACTCTGAGGGCACTATCTCCAACAATCTCCCACTTGCACTCAAGGCTAATTATTGCGATGTCGCATACTCACAGCCTGTGTGATACCGAACACCCAACTCCTCTACTTGTCAGTCTCACAAAGCTCGTTTGCGAAACTATTGCGTTCGAGGAATAGCCTCAGTGAGTGGATCCGCTTTGATGTTTCTTTCTATGTCTCTCTATATCTCAAGTTCGCGGAGAAAACCATCTCCCGAAATGAGAAATACCTGTCTCAGAATATGTCTGGATGTCAGATGGGACCTAGCTCATAAATGAACTCCAAATCCAAACTTCTTAGACTGTATCGTCAACTGAACTTAATCAGTATCCTGCGCCATGCCTCCCTCGGTATTGCCTTGGACCACCTGTCCAAAATACTGCCCCTCGTCAGAAGGAAAATTATAACTCTGACAACCTCCTTGTCGTCTATGTCACCTTGGAAGCCTGGAATGATAACTGTCTCCCGAATGAGGCTGTCGTTATCATATCCCTAGAACATTCACTTATGTTCTAAAACTGCTTCCGACTGTTTCTCCAGGATTGGATTAATGTCAACTTATTGCATCTAATGCAAGAGCAACATCTGGTGTGGTACTTGACATCTCATGATTGACTCAATTGCCTAAGCAAATGATCTGCCAATCATGCACATCCCTCTCTACTTTAGTCTATAAGACACCTTTAGAGAGGGTGACTCCATCACTTGCAGGTACACTACCGTACCAGGAGTCGTCCATTCTAAATACTCTTAGAATGCTGTCTAAGTACCCTTAATTGGGAAACCACCCAAATCTAGATCTAAAACCATAAATCTAGTAACCAGTATGTCTGATATAATGTCCAAGTCCCATGTGGAGAAACCACTGTGTGACGACCAAAATGTAACCGATTGTAGTATAGGAATATCACATCTACTCTGTGTATGTCATCCAAATACCATGACATCACACCCTACTACCTTCTCAACAGATCCATCCCCTATTCTGATGAAGTCAAACCTATGACTGTCACATCAGAAATTGATGATCTATCTCCGCTATATTTGCTTTAGTCTATAAATAGACATAAGCCACCTGTCCACCAATGCTTCCGCTGCTCCCACTGACTACGACAACCCTCTGGTAGAGTCATATAGACGTACACTTCTAAAGCCAATTTAGAACGATGCTATACTCATCCTCCTGCCGGGTCTCGCAGCCTGGAACAACAGCAATGGCAAGTGTGGGTAAACAAGAACCTCCCTGTCACCGTCCTTGAGGCTACCGGAGTACCTCTCGGGCGCCTGAGGTTACCCACCGTATCTGCGGAGTGGCCAATGGAATGTCAAACCAGATTGAATCTTTAGGTTCCTATTAAATCTTCAGTAATCGTTTGTGGTTCTGGAATCACTTCCAATTCTACCATACTCCCACTTCTGTTTTCTGAAAAAATCCATTTTTGTTAAAACTGTGGCGAGTTAAGAACAATATCACTATTGATCTTCCAGATGGTAGAAAGTCAACCCTCGTCATAGCCTGGGTCAACCCACAAACAGCCATTACAGAAACGTGCCTTGAGTTGTCCAGTGTCTGGTTTTAATCATAAGCCGGACAACTCCCCGTACCTTAACATCGTTAAGATACGAACTATTCTATATCCAATATAGGACCAGAGGCACTGATTTAATTGAATCAGATTCAAATCATGCAGCTGTCTCCAGTGCATGTCAACTAAATGGAAAGAGGCTGATCAGCGTTACTCAACTTAGGAATGCTTCCAATTATGAGTAACCTGAAAAAGAACCAAGTTCTCTTAGTCATTACTATCATCTGAATACCATACACAAGTATCTACATCTTCGATCACTTTGAAGAATCCCGATACTTGCTACACCTGGTTCTCTACTCTATTCAAATACCTATAACTTCTCAAAATTCGGACTCTGTGTTTCCACGAAATACCTGTCTAAAAACTAGAGAAGTCATAAGTAAACCGAATATAGTACGAGAACCAACCCCTCTGTCCTGATGGACCCTGGACAACATACAATACCCTGTATAAGTCCTTTGAGTCTGATAACTCATTCACTGTGTGTCGTAGGTTGAAAACTGTACTTATGGTTAAGAAGAATTACACCGCTGTTTAATGCTCCTTACCTAACCATCCACTGATATAGGTAAATGTCATAAACATAATTTCAAAAGGTATATCTCACTCTATGAAAATAGACGTACAGATATATCAATTTGAAATTGGTGCACAACAGCGGATATTCAAAACCAAATATTTGCCGTCCGGCAAACAACCCAGGTGATTTCCTCAAATATCACCGATTACAACGAATCCCGATATAATGAGGATGATCACCTAATTTCCAATAACTTACTCCCACTCATCATCTGTAAAACCATACAGATGTGAGAATCGTACCTGGTAAATACATACCCTGGAGTAAAGACTAATTGGGAAATCAGTTTTCTTTTAACAGTACACAGTGAAACTGAAACATTGAAATGTTTCGATGGGGTATCCCGGTATTCCTAGTAATGCCTTTTCCAGATTCACGACTGTAACCGTATAATTCTTTACCATCTCTCCAAATCCCTTTATATGTCTTTAGTCATTACCTTCTGCACACCCCTTAGGCCAAATGGTTTTCTTCCTTCCCTACCGTTCGGCACCAGCCTATGGTTTGGAAGAAGACTATCCAATAAGCATAATGGGTGTACTGTCCTAATCCTAGGAGCACTCGGAATGCGAGAGAAGGTGAGGATAAAAGACAACCGAATAAACCTTATTCCTATTTCTCCTGGACCAGAATCCATCCCCGAACTGGAACAAGTTCCTTTCGAGTTCGTATATAACCATACGATGGAGTATCCAATAAACTGTGGATCTTCGTAGTGATACGGAGTATCCTGGAGAAATACAAAGGTGATTTAGGATTGGCGAAGGAATATTTGGTTTGGTCGTGAATATCAGTCGCAATTTACTTTGCCCTCTTACTAATCCCTTGCTTTGTCTTAACTTAATACCTTCTGTACACCTTCGTTAGGCTAATTGGTTTTCTTCATTCCCTACCGGTCGGCACCAGCCTAAGGTTTGGAAGAAGACTATCCAATTTGCGTAATAGGTGTACTATCTCCTAAACCAAGGAGTACTCACAACCTGAGAGAAGGTAAAAGGAAAAGACAACTGAATAGTCCTATCCGTTTTCTCCAGAACCTGAAACCATCCTCGAATAAATTCTTTCGAGTTCGTATCTAACCATACGATGGTTTTGTCCAATGGAAGTGGACGTTCGTAGTAATACGGGGTGTCCTGGAGAAAAAGGGTAAAAGTAGGAGTGGCAATGAGGTTTGCAACTCTGACAATCCAAAAGCCAGTGTTTAAGAAGGTTCGGTTAATTTTGGTCTCTGAGTCATAGTCTTAGGGTCGGGTCAATGGTCGCTGCCAGAGAGAGAGAAAAGAAACATTCAGCGTGCACTCTAACCTAGATCAGAATGGTTACCAATTTATCTAATCTGGAAACCTCCCACTGTACCGTCAAATTCTCCTCCAAACCTAAAAGAAGAATTAGTCGGGATTACCCAAGGAGTAAACCAACTCATCAGTGGGAATCGGGATCCAACTATCATCGCACGACAACATGACGGAATCCGCTCACGGTATCACACTCCAGAAGGTATGCGCATATCTGGCAAGTTTCAGTTCTTTTGAAACTCCCGATGTGATTTTTGCCCCATGCTCTTATGACCTTGGCGTGAGGTCAAAATATCATAAGTCACATGTCAAGTCCTACCCATCATTGTCCAGGTTAATTTGAATCCACCCGTACATACCCTTGACGTAGGCCAAAATAGTAGTACGACTGTCCCAAACCAACGCATCTATCTATGCAACAGATAAATACCCGGCAGCTACCAAACACTATGCCTTGGCGTGAGGTCAAAATACATAGATTGAATACTACCGAATATTTAACTGAAATGATGGAGGGCTACGAATGGTTTCTGGCGAAAACCTTTAACGTAGTGAACTTGATATCGTTGAAGGAACGGATAGCTTTTTAGAAAAATATAGTGACGAAAGCCTTTGCTAAAGAGGTCACTCCCGGTGAAGGGATCTCGGCTCTTTCCCCGTAGAATGAGGTGCAGGATATTCCAACTGAATACCACGATGCAAAGCAAAAGTAATCGGCTATAGTAAAGTTAATGCCCTGACGCAAACTTCTGTCCAAGGGGTCACTCCCGGTGAAGGGATCTCGGCCCTTGCCTCGTCGACTGAGGAGCAGGATATTCCAACTGAAGACCACAATGCAAAACAAAAGTGAACGTCCTTGCAATAACAGCTTTTTGAAAAATGTTCCAACAACATCAGATTGGGTTTATTTTAAACTTGCATTGATCCGAATCAACGCGGTCCCATCAATTGATCACACCACAAAGAACGAAAATAATATGACGTACGTATATGCCATCCGCATTCGCCACTGGGTCCCGTCATTACCCGTTAGGTTAGCTAACTAACGACAGAGCGGGGACTGGACTAGCGCGGATGCAAAACATATACAACATCTACTAATATATATACCAATATATTATATTCGCTCAAGGCGTGATAAAATGCAACATCAAAGAAATGTACAGCATCACAGAATAAAACAGATATCTGGGATCCCCGGGTTTCACAGAGCCGCTGAAACCCGACGTTCCCCTGGTCGTGTGGATAGCCTGTGCAATGAAATCCTAGACCCCTACGGCGCGGCAAGTCACCCGTCAAAACCTGAAGCGAGGCAGCCCCCTTCAGCTCCGTGAATGGACCACCCAGCACTTCACGGAATCCGGTAACTTGGGCACCCCTCCTGGGTCAACCTGTACCCCCTACGAGTGCGGCGAATAGCCCGCCAATTCTAGAGTGAAGCCCCCTTCATCCCAATGCCATGAGATGCGGGCTTGTTGCCCTCTAGAACCCGGCCATCCGTGCACCCCTCCGCGGGGCAATCCTAGTACAGAAAGTAAAATATACATACAACGGGTACATCGACCGCAACCTGGTCGTACCCCAAAATAATAATACAAACTGGCAGTGACGGCAGTCCACATGTCGGACGCTCGCCCCGCAATATCAAATGTACATAATACAACAAAACACTGTACTAGCATTGCATCCAGGATATCCCCCACGACCGATCCGCAACATCACAGCAAAAACACAAAACATCAACGTGAATGTCACGTTCGCAAATCTGTCTAACCGGGCTATAGCAGTTAGACAGGATTTACCGATCGAGTGACATTCACGGTCGCAGATATAATGTAAATACTGTGAAAAATGTGTTTAAAATATCCGATCGATCAAATTTTAACAAGTGGGCCCCAAGTACTACTGTAGCACATTAAGAAATTCTGGGCCCAAATTTAATATTCCAAAAACCCTAAAATCAACCCAGAGAGCAACTGCAGAAATTTGATGCAGTGATCTCAACATAGTGAGGCGGAACCGCGGCCCAAAGGGGTGTTTGGCCGCAGTTCCGCGCTCCCACTGTTGATTCACTGTATCGAATTTCTACAGTGTTCTTATAATTTCCAGTACATCACTTTTCTGCAACCTGAAAAATTTTTGGACTTCAAAAAATTTTGACAGAAAACTGATGTGAAGGAAACGCGGATTTTTGGAATTTTGGTCGATCGGAAATGTAAACACATTAAACAAAGCTAGACTAAGTTAATGGCGAGGCTCTGATACCACTGTAAGTGCACGGCGGTGCCCCGGCCTCCATCCCGAGGCCAAATACGGAAGCGGTGATAGACTTTAATTTTTGCAAACTAGCAAACCAGCACCACCGCGCACTAAACACCCGGATCGAACCATTAACTAGTCCTAGCTGACTACAAGATGGGTTAGAGATATACCGACTGATCCGAGTCCTCCGGTCTTCTCGTCGTCGTCCCAATCTCCTGCGGAAACTCCGGTCGTCGCCTCCTTGCCGGAAGGGCACCACATCGTCTACATCTTTTACGGGCTCTCACCTCAATGCCGAGGCAACTCGGGCACGAAGCTGGCTAGTCGACGTGCCCAAGGTTTGCTGTAGAATGTGTAGTGTTCAAGTCTCATTTGGGGTATTCATGGAGGTTCCATATAGGTGGAGGAATGATACTTGAGCTATGTGAGGGACTTGGGGATTTTTAGAGCATGAAATGAAGCAAAAACCCACACCCAAAAATTTGGACAGCCCACCCCAATGTGGCCGGCCATGGCATTATGTGGGGAGAGTGAGAATGAAAGAGTGACCAAAAGAATGAGTGGGAAACTCTATCATGCAAGAGAGAGGGAAAAAGAAATCATGAAAGGAAATCATCACAAACCCAAACCCACACTCAACCACAACCATCATCTACAATCATGTCCACAAAAGTCATGCCATCATGACACAAAGAAAGTCAAGTGATGGTGAGCCATCATGATCCAACAATATGCAAAGAACACCCTCCACAAAAGCTTATTTGCACAATGCAAATAAGCCCTCCTCCACCAATCTTCGGCCAATGAACGATACAAAGGAAATAGGCCGAAACGAAAAGCAAACTGACAACTCCAGAAAACTGGTCCCATAATAAATTACAGGAAAAACCCGCTACTGTGCATACACACCCGCATTTGTATTCCGACCGAAATACAAATGCAATGAGACAAAATCTACACTGTACTATACTAGGATCCGGCTTAAACCAAAACCGGCTAGTAATATCCGTTCGATCCTTATCCGTGCAATACCGCACGTATCTGATCGAACCCTGCCATATCTCCATACGGCCTCTAGTACAAACTGTCCGATCCTGATCCGTGCAATACCGCACGTATCTGATCGGACCTTGCCATATCTCCATACGGCCTATAGTACTAACCGTCCGATCCTGATCCATGCAATACCACACGTATCTGATCGGACCCTGCCATATCTCCATACGGCCTCTACAGCTTTTCGCCCGAAAGCTTGAGTAACTGAATGTGGGGGACTCTAAAGACTCGTCAACACCTTGGTTGTGGATTTAACCACTAGCACGTCAGAGGTATAAGCCAATACGTAACGGGCTACCAGGTATTGACCAAAAGGGACGTCGATGAGCGAACTCATCCTGATACCCTACTGAGTCTGTCAGTGACAATATCCGTACAGTCCGGTCCGTTCGTCTATGAGCATCGCATGGCGGGCCTAGGGGGTTGGTAAAAGTCAGACCCCCAAAAGCGGTACAAGTCGTGTCGGAGTGTAGCCCAGAACACCCTGAGATACTACTGGAATACCTACCAATAAATCTCCTTACCTCGGCCGAGGGCTTTGTGTAGTGGCTCTCCTAGATACAGCGCGACCTCACCCCCAATACCGGGAGAGACGAACCCCTGAAGATACGCTCACTGCCTCCATGTAGCTCGGGACTGTACCCAACTAAAACCTATTTGCACGTCTCCTTTGAGCGTGGTAGGGTAGTAATCAAAGTACAGTGGGAACTCACACGAGACAAATGACGATCATCAGGTCGATGAACTAACCTGTACACATGTCACCTGGGAACTGCTATCTGACGTCTGGTATAAGACCAACCAGCATGTTCCCGGCGAGTCCTGTCCGGTGTACTCATAACCCAATGAGCACCTGTATACATCTTAGGTGATCCAACTGACACCAATGGCTTGTGAGACCGGCCACCGCCCCTCGTCGGGGTCTCGACTGTATACACTAGTCTACTCTGGAGTATCGATGCCCTGTCTCGAAACTCGCATGACTAGAGAGCTTTTAAGGATGTGCTTATAGACCCCAGCTCCCACTTATATGATCGCCCTCAAACTGCTGGTGGTCAAGCAAGAATCCTAGGGGCTCTATCAACGTGTAATAGCGACCTGTCAGGTCACCTAAGCAGTACACGATGATAAAGATAAACCAGATAGCATACTATCATCTCGAGTAAGACTGTCCTACCGGGACAGGTCCTCCCTCAATCATTGCAATCATGTGCCTGTGATCCAATAATTGACTCTGAGGGCACTATCTCCAACAAGCTGATGCGGTATCTGTAGCAAAAGATGATAGCTGGATAGCGGAATAGCCTGCCTCGACTACTCTGGGGAACAACCTGAAACACCTGTGGCACAATGGGGGTGAGTTGCCAACTCGTGAATAGTAGATAACATATGCAGGTAATCGCAGGAATGTACGTACAGCATGAATCTAAGATATGCGATTACAGTAATAACAGGTCATGCAAATGCTGAATAATGGAAAGTACACTAGCAGGTACAATCAATATATGAAGCAATAATAACATGACAATAGTGTGTAATAACTATGCAATAGGGATATGAGAATGCAAATATGCAGCTATCATGAAAGATACACTAACAGGTACTCCTAATATATGGAACAGTGCATAAGCGAAAAGGTATGAGGTATGGAGTGAAATATGTCATCCACGGAATCCTGTCATTGTGGTAGGATCACAATCCATCAAGACACTCAAATCCTAAATCCTCAAATCAACCCCCAAGTTGGGCTCTCATATCATATAAGTCTCATATCTCCTCAATGTACAATATCGAATAGATCTCCTGTATCCCGAATGTACAAATCATCAATCTCTTTCATATCCAATATCCAATCTCAATGAATCACTTATATCCCAAGTCGAATCTCAAATAATTTCTAACATCCTATATATATATTGGCAGAAATAAATATGATGGGGGAAATACACATATATTAGCGTCCCATTCCACTAATATTGGTGTAAGGGTATATATAACAACGGCTAAATCCCCTGTTATATATACAAAGGTATTAAAAGAAATATCATGAAAACAATGTGCCAAGTATCGACACAGAAATCCTGATCACGTATCATACGCTATCCCGAAAGCACGAGTGTCTAGCTCTGACCCTCGCCTTCCGACGTATGCATACGTACATGACTCCCAACGGTGTCTCCGTGATCCCCCGCCGAGTCATGGGTACTGTCACCGGTAGGTACTCGCCCGCCTCCAGGCTCAATCGGCAAAGTCCATCGATCTTCTTGCCGAGGGGAACCATACCGGGCCCCACCATGTACCCTCATACGGCAACCACACCTCATATGGAGTATATAATCAGAACCGATAAATCTCATGGTGGCTGCGCAAATATCATATCAAGGAAACCGGGTTTTTCAATGTATGCATAATTTCATGAACTCCCGCGGTTCCCAAATCCAGAAATCATCATGTGAAATCCAAATAACAATGCGCAAATCCAGGAATAAATATATACGATATATCTGAAATGCGAGCATATAAATGAGAATATATAGCTGAAACCAGATGTATGCGAAACCAATAAGGTACAGCTAAGTAACATCAGTCAAGGTAAATATGTAACTGCAACTGGATATGTGTGTAACATACAGGTGTAGCAATGTAGGTATCTACCTATAAGAACTGATGTCGTATACCTCCCTGGGTATAAGTAAGATATGTAGGATATCCCCCCGGTATAAGTAAAATATGTGCAAGGTATACCTGTAGCTGTATCGCAAGGTGTATATGTACCTATCACTAAAGGTATGATACACTATAGGTATACCGATAAGCTAGATGTCATGTGTGACAAGCAATAGTATCTATAATGGTTAGTGTGTGGCATAGCAATTATTGACGGTGTGTGTGTAGCATACAATCCGTGTTCGTGCAACATGAACCGTCAATAATGTGTGCAGTGCCCTACGGCTACTAGTCACAGTATAACTATATCTTAGTAAATAGGTTAAAGGCGCAATTCTAACAATGACGTAGAATATGCGACAAGTATTAGAATCCTAGCCCAGACGCATAACGCTATGCGGGCGATTCCCCTGTAGATGTTAAATCTACCCACCTACGCTCCACGCTAGGTGAATCTTACCATCTGCTCCCTCCTGTGGCAGTGTCCGTGGTCCCTGCCTGCAACCCTGCAAATAAGACATGGAAATCATATATAAGCCAAATATTCCGCAAAACGCGATATCGAACCAAAACGAGAAACTCGTGTCGCGAACTAAACGCGCGTGTGCACGATACGCTAAAACGTGTGTATACACGTCTAAAACCATCGCGACACGCCGCGCTACGCTGGATCACAGAACCCACTCACGTATCGCGCGTATCGCGCAACCACAACGGACATGCAAAACGATATTTGATCCCAGATTTTCCTACAGGTAAAATCTTACAAAACTAGACATGTCAAAGCACTAGAAAACACTTCAGACAATCCTAGCCAAGACCCCATCACCCCTGCCCCCAACTTGGCAGCAAATTGCGGCCAAACACAATAAATCTGCGGCCTAAGTTGGGAATGGGGTTCTCGTGTTCTGGTAGTGTTATCTATACCTAGTGAGCATGCCCCAGTTTTTTCAATTTTGTCCTGAAGGCCCCGGGTCAAAAGCAGATCACAGAATGTCACAATGTCGCATTAAAACACCAATTTAGCACAAAAGGCAAACCCTATGGTATTTTAGTGTAATCCAGGGTTAAGCTCAGTTAAAGTGACCCTAACAACACTTAAATAAGTAGGGTTTACCAACACAATCACCACTTAATCAACATTTCCATATACATCACCATAACTAGCACTAAACTACCTAATTAACACAAACCGACGCTAACAAGCACACAAGCTAAGCAACTAGGGGATTGGGTTCAGAAAATATACCCTAACAAACCCTAGAAGGCAGGTGAAGAAGTGAATGGGGGGAAGAAGAGCTTCTGCAAGTGCTGGGGTTCCTGCTGCTGCTGTTGCTGCTGCTTGCCTCTGCTGCTGCTGCTCTCTGCTGTTGCTGCTGCTTGCTTGTTGCTGCTGCTGCTCTCGGCTGCTTCTGCTTCTCTGTTGCTGCTGCTGTTGTGGGTGTGTGTGTTGCTGATGAAGCTGCTGCTGTTGCTAGCTTCTGGTGATGCTCTCTACTGCTGCTGCTGCTAATGGTGTTGCTGTTGCTAATGGTGCTGATGTTGTTTCTGGTGCTGCTGCTGGAGCTGAAGCAGGGGTGTGTGTGTGTGTTTGAGAGAGTGAGAAAAATGAGAGGAGTGAAAAGGATAAGAGGCAAGAATGATAACACAAACAAGTCAACCCCCTTCCCTCTCTCTCTCTTCATTAATTGAAGCATGGCAAGGCCATCATGCCCCATCATGCACTCTCTCTCTCCCTCTCTCACATGGTCAACACTTCAACCCAAATTTAAATCCTTTTAAATTCATTTTTCATTTTAAAACAACCATCATGCTTAAAACCCATAACACTTAAAACAAAACTATAACACTAGATTAGGGAATGGTTAGTTCACCATGTTGCTAATCATGGTTAAACCCCCAAAACAACCCTAGTTATCATGCACAAGTGTGTGCAAGCCTAGGAAAAATCTAATAAAATACTCAATAAATAGGATGAAATATTTGAAACTTAATTTGGTAAACTTTTTATTAAAAACTATATATTAAAATATAATTAACCACAAAACACAATCTAAGGTGTTACACATTTGGTCTGTCCAATACCCCAAGCACATTCATGAGGTCATGAACCACCTTCTACAGCCATTCTTTGGAAGTTGCGTGGTTGTATATTTTGATGAAATCCTTATTTATAACCCTTCTCGTGAGACTCACTTGGAGGATCTAAGAAATATCCTCGACGTGTTAAGGCAGCAACAGCTCTATACCCACCCGAAAAAGTGCCACTTCATGGCAAATCAAGTCATGTTTCTGGGTTTCATCGTCTCCGGTGAGGGAGTACGTGCAGACCCATCCAAAATACAAGCGGTTCGAGACTGGCTCGTGCTAAAGAACATTCATGAAGCCCGGAGTTTCCATGGCCTCGCTTCTTTCTACAGTCGTTTCGTACCAAATTTCAGCAGGGTAATGGCCCCAATCACAGGCTGTCTCAAGTTGCGGGTTCCTTAACATTGGGGCGACAAAGCATAACAAGCATTCACGCCATCAAGGAGAAACTAACTACTACCCCTGTGCTAGCGTTGCCGGATTTTGACAAAATATTCGAGGAGGCATGTGGTGCATCGGGGGTGGGTATCGGTGGCACACTCAACCAAGAAAGGTGACCAATGGTTTTCTTCAAAGAGAAATTAAATGGCGCTAAAGCCAAGTACAGCACCTGCGACGCCGAATTCTACGCCATCATCCAAGCCTTGCGGCATTGGGAGCACTATTTATTACAACTCGAGTTCATCCTTCATTTTGATCATGAAGCGCTCAAGTATATTAATGGGTCGCATAAGCTGAATCGTCGACATGGTCGATGTGTTGAATATATCCAACAGTTCACCTTCTCCTTGAAGCACATCGCGGAGGTCAATAACCGAGTGGTCGATGTCTGAACCGAAGAGCAACCATACTCTCTATAATGCGAGCTCGGGTCATAGGGTTCGATACCTTTTGCGAATTATACTCCGCAGATCCGTTCTTCGGTCCTATCCACAAAGCATTGAAGCAACCTCAACATGGGCCCGAGCATCACAAGTCGGGCTATTTGCTTATGGACGACTATCTTTTTCGGGTGCTGCAACTATGCATCTCTGAGTGTTCGCTGCGAGAAAAGATTATGGAGGAACTTCATAATGAAGGCCATTTTGGACGCGACAAACTTCTAGCCCTTATCTTTCGTGGCTACTATTGTTAGTGTATATGCCCTAGGGGCCATTATTGTATCATACTAGGTTGTATATTACTTAATAGAAGCTTGGGATATTCACAGTTGTATTGACAGTCTTGCTAAAAATGGTAGTATGCTACTTGGTTTGTGTCTACTTTAATATGTACATATGTTTCTTGTAACGTATCACTTATACATATTAGTAGAGCCCATAGGATCTTTGCTTGATTACCAGTGTTGTGATGGCAGTCACACTAGTGGGGGCTGAGTAGTCTATAAGCAACATCCTATACTTGTCCCTAGTTGTAGGATTATCGAAACAGGGCATCGATACTCCGGAGTAGACTAGTGTGTATGCTTCTCATCCCAGTTGGGGGGATGGTCTATGGTCTGTCCCACAGCCATCAGTACGTCGTACTGTAGATAGTATACAGGTGCTCGTTGGGTTACGGGTACACCGGACAGGACTCGCAGGAGAACTGACTGGATGGTATTATACCTAACGTCAGATAGCAGTTCTCAGGTGACATGTGTGCAGATAGTCTGTTGACTTAAGGTCGTCATTTGTCTCGTGTGAGTTCCCACTGTGCTTTGATTACTACCGTACCACGGCTCAAAGGAGTCGTGCAAACAGGTTTTAGTTGGGTACAGTCCCGAGCCACATGGAGGCAGTGAGTGACTGTTAGGGATTCGTCTCTCCCGGTATAGGGAGTTGATATCGCACTGTGATCGATTGGTCATTACCATAAGTCCCTGGCCAAGGCTGATGGAGAATTACTAGTGGACTGATCAGTAGATTCTCGAATGGTCTTGAGCCATACCGGCATGACTTGTACGGTTATTAGGGGTCTGACGTTCTCCACCTCCCTAGACCATACATGCGATACTCTTAGACGAACAGACCGGACTGCGCGGATATTGTCACGGATAGGCTCAGTAGGAGTTCGGATGGGTTTCCTCATCGGCCTTCTTATCGACATCTACCTAGGGACCGTTACGTACAACTAGTGCCGCTTGCGGTCTGTGGTTAAACCCACTGCCAGCGTAGTGTCGAGTGTTTAGAGTCCCACAAAGAGAGTTTTCCTGCTCCAGGCGAAACGATATAGAGGTCGTATGGTTTTACGACAAGGGTTCGGACGCATACGCGTTTAAACGCACGTACGACGTTCGGACAGATTTTACTAGCCGGCTTTGGTTTAAGCCAGATTCTAGTATCGGGTTATTAGATTTATACAGTCTAAAGTTTTTCCGTGTTTTCACGGATAGGAGGGGCATTCTCGTAATTTGGCGAGGAGTTTCCAGAAGAGTGGTGACTTGAGGGTTTAGGTGGCATTTACATTTAATGCATTTGTGACTCACTTAGATGAATCATTCAAGTGAGTTAATGAAGTATTTATTGCTTAATGACTGACTTGATGATTCATTGCATATATTTAATGAAGCATGATGATAATGCATTTTGAATTATTCATTTTGATTTTCTTATGCTTCATAATATATTAGAAGTGATAAGCTTTTTCATTCATAACTTATGCTCACCTTCTCTCTCCTCAAGCTCTCTCTTGAAACCCTAATCCTCCCCTCTCATGTATTGAGATAAAGGATTAGATAGACTAATTAATCCATAACCTCACTCTATATCTTCTAAGTCGCTTTGATTAGCAACTAAAGAAACCTAGTTATCTCAAGTTAGAGATCAAGCTTGGAGTAAGAGCTCTCGGGTGGATCGTCTTTGACTCGAGGAGGCCGTTGAGGTGCCGACGTTCCAAGGGGCCTACGAGGAGTGGAGGACAGCGATGAAGACCCGAAGGACAAATTACGTGAGGTATAACTTCGAATCCGAGTAGTTAAACCTCTCGTAGTATGCTAGTAACGGTTTAGATACGATTCATGCGCTCAAGTCCGTGTTACGAAGCTTCCCTAATTATTTTTCAAATATTCCGCCTCCCCACAAGTTCGTGGGGTGCGTGACATGGACTTACAGTGGTATTAGAACCAACTAAACCATTACTAGCTTGTTAGCAACTAATTAGAACTTCGATCGTCGGAAAAACGCCAAAACGAAACCCCGGAACCCTATCAGTTTCTGTTAATTTTAAACGTGTCGAAAAAAATATTTGATATGCCTTAAAATTCACAGCAGGGAATTATAAGAATACTGGAAAAATACGAGCACTCAACTCGATAAGACGGCCGCGGATCCGCGGCCTAATGGTGCTTTTGGCCGAGGATCCGCCGCGGAGTCAACCCCGAGTTGACTCGGATTTGCTATGTTATTTATGTTTTTTGGTGTTTTTTTTTCCAGTATATTCTGTTTCTGCCCAGGTTACTTCTGTGCTGGTTTGCTTTTGGGGTAGACACGGAAAAAGGTAGTCGATCGATGTTCTAAGTTATTTGCTAATTGGGTTTTTATCTGTAATGGTTAATGTGTTCGTAAACCTCCCCTAACTGCTAGTATGTCGGTTGGCAGGGGGTTGCACATTTCTGTAAAGTTTATTGTTTATGTATATGGACTTGATTGGAATGTTGTGATGATTAGCCGGGGTTTGAGATGTGTTTTATATTCATTCATTCGATGTAATTGTAATATGATATAATATTCTTTTGCGGGGCGCATCCAGGTTGCGGTTGTAGCCACCGCTGTATTATTTCTTTTTTACTATTTTTGCACCTTAGATAGACCCAAGATGGGGTGCACAAACTACCAGGTACTTTGAAGTGTTTAGTGGCCTACTCACGTTGTTGAGGGAGACCGCTTCACTTCGGCTACTTGGCGGATAGTTTTCCGTACCCGTAGGGGTCTAGGGTGGGGTAATGGCTATTCATCACAACTGTGTAATCCGTCTTTTGTTGCAGGCTCAAAACAAACGCGGATTGCTAGTATATCCAATAAAGTTCATCAGTGATCTGGAATGCCTATTATTGCGTCTGACGAATGTACAATATCTATATATGATAGCTATTAGACGTCACTTATGTTTTACACGCGCTAGCTCAGCCCCCGCTTTGTTGTTAGTTAAGTAACCTAACGGGTGATGACGGGACCCCGTGGTGAATGCGGATGGCATAAGAGGACGTGGTATTTTCGTTGTTTTCTGCAATGATAGGATAAATGATGGGACGCATTATTATAATGCAAAGAAAATAAACCAAAGATCAATCGTTGGAACAAATTTAAAAACCACTCGGTTATTTTAAAAGATCAGAATTTTTAATTGCGGAGCTTTAACCACTCCTTTTAAAAAGTATCAGGTTCCTTCGATTATATCAAGTTCATTATGTTCACGGTTTTGCCAAGACCAGTCGTAGCCCTCCGTCATTTCATAGGGATAGTCAATAGTATTCAAGCTGTGTTTGTTGACTAAAGTCAAGGCACAGTGTTTGGTAGCTATTGAATATTCATATGTAGCATAGATAGATGCGTTGGTTTGGGACAGTCGTACTGCCTTGTTGACTAAAGTCAAGGGTATGTACGGGTGGGTTCAAATTAAGCTGAAGAATGACGGGTAAAACTTGACATGTGACTTATGATTTGTTGACTAAAGTCAAGGTCATAAGAGCATGGGGCAAAAATCCACATCGGGAGTTTCTAAAGAGACTGAAACTTGCTGGTGTTGCATACAATTTGGAGTTTGATGAATGTTGGTAGGATTCCTTCAACATTATCATACGATGATATTTGGATCCCGATCCTACTGTGAGTACATGCTACTTATCAGGAGATTCGTCACTTAACGATCAATGCTATAAACCAAGTAGGTGCCTAGAAAGGTGTCAGCGGGGTTACGCCCCCAGAGAAAAGAGGTTCTTTAATTAAGGAACTTCACGAAAGCGTTGGAAAACCTCCCTCAAAGTATCGACACTAGCCTGGCTGAACGGTTAAGCAAGTATTGTACAGTGAGAATAGTCCTGGCTAATTCTTCTTTTATGGTTTGAGGAAGGATTCGAGAAACAGTGGGAGCCATCCTGTTTAGATAAATTAAAAACCACTCTAAACTTGCAAGAGCATCATGCTAAAGTGTTTTCTTCTCTCTCTCTCTAATTGCAGCGACCTTGTGACCATGACTAGGTTACATCTAGATAACAATTTAACTGAATCTGACTTATATGACTGGTAAAGGTCTGTCCAGATGTCCATTGCCTATGACCGGCTGGACCACCCTATTACTACTCAAGATCCCGCCGTCCTAGGTCCAGTTTCCACCGTCGCGGATATGGATATCCGTCGGACAAGAGAAAAGGATAAAGCGAAAGTCAAGTGCCTCGTATTGGCTTCAGTTGATGGTTTATACCAGAAGCAGCACTAGAAGATGGACCCAGTTTCTGTTAGTTATATGTATGCCCTAGAGGCCATTACTATACATAGGATGTATATTGTAGTGGATGCTTGGACATATATAGGGAGGACTTTCTTGCTCGACATGATAGTATGCTATCTGGTTGATCTTTACCTTAACGTGTACACTAATTGTCTCTCTGTTACATGTCGGTAAAGCCCTTAGGATGTGTACTTGACTACCTGGACTATGATGCGGATCATACTAGTGGGGACATGGTAGTCCATAAGTACATCCTTCAAGGTCCCTAGTCGTGGGTGTATCGAGACGGGGCATCGATATACCAGAGTAGACTAGCGTATACCATCTCGACCCATACAGATGGGCGATGGATGATCCCATATCCATTGGTGTTTGACATCAGAGATGATATACGGGTGCTCAGTGGAGACTAGGTACACTGGACGGACTCGTCGAGAACTCCCAGATGGTATTATACCTTACGTCAGATGGCAGTTCTCTGGTGACACTGGTACAGAGTAGTCTGTTGACCCGAGATCATCATAGAGTCTTGTGTGGTTCCCACTGTGCTTTAATTTCCACCTTACCACGTCCAAGAGGGCGTGCAAAACGGTGGTTTTTGGGTACAGTCCCGAATCACATGGAGGCAATGAGCGATAGGAGGGGATTCGTCTCTCCCGGTATAGGGGGTTGATGTTGCGCTGTGTTCGATTGGCTATAACCGAAAATCCCTGGCCAGGGTTGCTGAGATTTACTGGTAAGTGTTACCAGTAGTTTCTCAAACTGTTATAGACCTCATATCGACACGACTTATCGAGCTATTGGGGTCTGACGTTTACCACCCCTAGGCGAGATATGCAACATATCAGACGATCAGACCGGACTGTACGGTAAGTGTTACTGGTTGGATTCACAGGAGTGTGAGCGGACTTGCTCGTCGATCTTCTGATCGCTCAATACCCGGGTGGCCGTTACGTTTAGCAGACCGCTTGCGGCTTGTGGGTGTTTGATATGATCATCACCTGCTGCCGGCGTATTGACGAGTCTTTAGAGTCCTACACAAAGGTTTCCTGGCTCAAGCGAAACGAAATAGGAGCGCATATGAGATATGTGCGGGACCGAGAATAATACGTGTATGTGATACCGTATTCCATTCTCGCGATAAATGTATCGATTGGTTGTATGCGATATAACCTAGTTATCGATTCAAGCATTGATTCGATAAGCCGATACATTGAATATTAGTCGGTTATATGCGATATGACCGGGTCGTTAAATCAAGTGTTGATTTAATGATTTAATGCATAATTATATATTTGATATATTACTTTGCATTAACTAGTATTGGTTCACTTTAAATGGGTTTTCTCACTTCATTTGCACATTGTATATGTGATATAGTTTTGTGCACTTGTATGTATCATGTTTGATGATACATGATAGTTTGGTGTATGGTTTAAACCATGGTTGGTCAATGGTTAGGGTTTCTTATGCTTCATTTACTTATTCTTTTATTTATTCATTGATTTGTGAAAGAAATAAAATGGTGGCCAATTTTGGATTATCCTTGAAGCTTCATAAAGCTTTGAAATGGTTGACCATTTTGTTTCTTTCTCTAACCCTAACCATACAACCTAACCTTAGTTAATTCTCTACACCTAACTAGAGTTGGATTATGATAAGTATTCATTGATTTTCTATTTTGCAAAATACTTATCATAATATCATCTTCTTCTTCTTCTTCTTCAAGATGAAGAAGCTTGCCTCCATCAATGGCAACTAGTGAAAATGAGTGAGAAATCCAATTCTAAAGTGAACCCACTTCCTATTTCTTCATCCTCTACCTCTTGCCAAGTAGTATAGGGTGTTCTCTTCACAAGTTTCATGACTTGGTGAAGTGGGAGCTTGATCTTGTGATGCCTCGACGTAGATCATCTTCGGCGTGAAGTCGACAACCTAGCCCGCACATTTCTCCGATGAAGCCGACGCTAGAGCCCGGGTTTCCATTTGGACAGCGAGGAGACTTCATTGCGGAGCTATGGAGGTGGAGGACCGGATCTACAAAGGTTGTATTTCCGTTTACTCGTAGTTAAGTTGTTAACTAGTTTATTGTTTCGCCTAAAATCTAGTTAACGATCCGTATTAGGGTTTCTCGGCACCCGTAAAACTTGAAAGTGGCATGGTTGATGCCTTGTGAGACCTCTTGGGAGTGCCTAGGAACCCTACAGTGGTATCAGAGCCTAGCTAGAGCCTTAGGCGATGTGTAGACGACATTTGAAACCCGATCGAACCAAAACCCTAACCCCAAAATAGCTCTCTGGACTTTTTCTAAAAACTAGGATTTTTCCAGATTAAAAATGCTTAAAAAATTCAGCAGGGAGTTCTAAGAATTACGGCGCAAAATTTATCTCATGATCCCTCTAATGCGCGGCGGAACCGCGGCATAAGCCTAGCTTATGCGGCGGTTCCGCGGCTAAAGTGTAACGTCACGCTTCCAATTTTGCACAGTAACTTCTTTTATTCAGTGCTGAGTTCTTTGGGTATTTTTAAATATTATTCAAGAGTTGAATTTTCTGGGGTTGTTTTGGGGATTCGATGATTCGATCGGATTATCAGATTTTGTCTATGTGGATTCCGGATAATTTTTGGATATGTTAAAAAGTTCGACCGGATATAAATACCTAACTTTTTCCCTGTCGGGAAATTTCCAAATGTTGGATTTTTCCGTGGTTTAACGACGTTCTAAGTAGTGCAAGTAACTCGATGGACCCTCTAGAAGACAACAAACCTTAACTCGATTATGTGACCGTCTTGAACTGCCCTTTGAACCTTTGGGTTTGGGGCAGTACGGCGTGCTACATGTGAGGCGTTGGCTTGACCCTTCTACGGCTGGACCGTTGGTACTGAGGCACGAAGTGAATGTCTTTGAACTTATTTCATGAGTTGAGCTGTTTCGGGAAAACTTGGGTGTTCGATTGTTCGATCGGAAAGTTTAACATTTTCTATTTATCCGGAATGTGATACAATAATTGGAATTCACAAGTTGTTATGGGATAACTGAATGAATGTTATAAACGTAGCACTTTAGTCTCACTTGATCGGTTGCCACGGAATTTTGATGTGATCAAAAGTCCGTCGCAATCACGTAGCGTACGCGGATACTCGCCGGGTAAACTTAATAGACAGCCTCGCTCCATAGCCCCGACCAAGTGACTGTAGGAGAACCCCGTCGCCGAAAGCATCCGTTCGGGTGCTCGCGGTATCGGTGTTCCGCCTTGGTGCACTTCGTCGACGGTATCGGGGGTGCGGCCGCCTACTAATGTTTGCGACGAGCATTCGATCAGGATGTCGGGAATCTTGATATTGAAAAGAGTTTTCGATAATGAGACTAAAATGCGGGGTTTATAATTGTTAGGCATGTGATGTCTAAGGAATTCATTTGATTAGGCATACGATGTCTAAAGAGGTTGCGGATTCCAACTGTTGTAGTTTTACACTTTCTTTTCTGTGACCGTAAGTGTAATATGTGATATCGCCGGTTTCGTTGCTATATGTCAACGACAATTGGGATGCGCATATTTACTTACGTTGATGACATGTGATGTTATGTGTTGTTGGATATGTTATATTGGATTGTCGTGTTTGAATAGCCGGGGGTTTTTATGTGAGATGAGTGTTTTTCATTTTCATTCATGTAAAAACTTGTATGTAATATTCTTTTATTGGGGCACTTCCAGGTTGCGGAAGATGTCACCATTTGTATATTATTTACTTTTCCGCACTAGGATAGACCCAAGGAGGGGAGCACAAGTAACCGGGTTCCGGAGTCCAGTGGGAGACCAACTCGAGGAGTCGAGTCCGGGTCTCCTAACTCCAGAATTGAATAGGGTTGCTTGCCGCTCTCGTAGGAGTCTAGGGGTGTGGGTTTGGCTATTCATCGCGACCGTGGAATCCGTGTTTTATACTGGCTCGTATTGAAAACACGGACGTCCTAGTATATCCAATATTTCATATGTTTCTTCTGCTGCGATATCTGTGATGTGATCATGTGATATGTTCTGTGATGGATACTTTATATAGTATATATGATATATTATATAGGCGTTACTTATGTTTTACACCCGCGCTAGCCCTGCGCCGCTCTGCCGTTAGTTACCTAACCTAACGGTGCATGAGGGGACATCGAGGCGAATGCGGATGGCATAAGTGTACGTCGTATTTATCTGTGATGTTTAGGTACTTAAATGATGGGACTTCATTAATGTGATTAATGAAATAAAAGAATTCTAAGATGTTGTAGAATCGAATTTCAAAATAAAAAAGGGTAGCTACAGTTCTTGCTTTGCACAGCGGTATATATGATATATCCTGCACCCTATTCGATGAGGAAAGGACCGAGATCTCTTCACCGGGAGTGACTCCTTTAGCAATAACTGGAAGATGCTACACACTCGGTTTGTCTTTTGATTGCTTTTTAGAGTTTTTGCTTTGCACAGTGATATATATGATATATCCCGCACCTCATTCGACGAGGAAAGGACCGACGATCCCTTCACCGGGATTGACTCCTTTAGCAAAACTAGAAAAGCCTCAAAAGCACTCCATTTTAAAATCATTTGATTCTACAACGATATCAAGTTCATTACGTAATAGGTTTTCAGAAAAAAACCTGTCGTAGCCCTCTGTCATTTCAGATAGTACTAGTTAGTATTCGTGCTGCGGTAGTTTGGCATTCGTCAAGGCGTAGTGTACGGTAGCTAACTAGTATTTATCTGCTTATGCATATGATGCAGATTAGATTAGGGTATTCGTACGGCGTTGTTTGGCATTCGTCAAGGGTCGTGCGGATGGGTTTAATTCAATCAAGAAATGTACGGGTTGAACTTGACTAGTGGACTATGGGTTGTTTGGCATTCGTCAAGGTCATAGAACACTAGGGGTAAAATATTATCGGGAATTTCAAGTGTTGAAATTTGCAATGAGATTGCATACCTTCTATGAGATAGTTGGATCCCGATACCCGCTGCGAGTAAGAGTTACTCCTGGGAGAGTTTTACATATTACAATTAGCCGATCAAGTAGGTGTCTAGAAAGGTGTCAACGAGGTTACGCCTCTGGGAAAACAAGGTTTACATTAATTAGGTTCGTGCGAAAGCACAGGAGACCTCCCTCAAAGTACCGACACTGGCCTGGCTGAAAGATTGGCGAACTTGTAGTGTGTAATTAATCCCGGCTAGTCTTTCCTTTTAGGGTTTGAAGGAAGATTTGATAAAAAGCAGTGGGAGCCATCCTGATTAGATAAAATAATAACCAATCTGATCTTGCAAGAGCCCACGCTGAGTGTTTTCTTCTCTCTCTCTCTCCAGGTAGCGACCATATCACGCCTTAATCAAGATAATAATACGGAATATTGACCGAACCCGCTTATTATACTGAGCTGGGGAACGTTGGTCCCGCTCCAACTTATAATAGTTATAAGACAGAGCAGGAAATTGGAGATTACCAGAATTCCCGTGCCGCCCAAACGAAGAGAGTGCATGCTGATGCATCATCTTCGGGTGTGTTCGTTACAAAGAACTGTTTCTCAGTATCCTCCGCATCCTGGGTATGTGAGACCAGATCAGGATCCCAGATATGTAATCTGTTACATAGGGCTACAGAAAGGTAGAGAACTGAGAACGGGTGATAAGTTTCATGAGGCAGAAAACGGGGCAAGAGTTGCAGCCAAGTCTGTTGGTCACTGTCACCCTGTATTACCAATACATTGATTCTGAACGAATGTTATTAGATACCGAACCTGATATACAAAATCATATCAGTCTCTTTATCAGTAAAGAAATGATAAAATTTTGTATTGATGGATAATGTTTTGAACATTTCCTATATCAAAAGTTGATCGGATCAAGCACGTTATCTAAAAGCGTTGATGTTCTAAATCAAACTACAGTTCTTTAGTATACTGAACACACACAAGAGGAAGAGTTCAGAAATGAACGAATCCTTCTTGAGGTATTGTAGACTAGGTCATATCAATGCGACCCGACTAGCTAAAGTTACATATAGATGCATATTTAAATTAGTTTGAATTTACATCTTGTGAAACTTGCCAGTCATGTCACAAAGATACAATGACCATAGCTCTGTTTACTGGAAACAGAGAAAGAGTTGATGAACTCTTGGGATGATACATGTTGATGTATGTAAGGTCCCCTGTCTACATATGCCAGGACTGGTTCTTTGTACTTCGTTACATTCTCTGATAATCTCTCAAGATTCAGACATATGTTCCTGTTGAAACACAAGTCCGAACCTTTTGAGATATTCATAGAATATGATTTAGAAGTAGAAAACCAAAACACGGGGATAAGTATTATGTCCTTTGATGAGATCAAGGAGGAGAATACTTGAGCACGGAATTCCTGGACTATTCTAAAGGACAATGAGATTCTCTCTCAGCATTACTCCTCCGAATACACCATAGCACGATGGTATATCGGGACGGAGCAATAGCACCTTATTCAATATGATGTGCTCTATGATAAGTACTACTGAGTAACCTGTTTCCTTTTGGGAGTTATGCACTTGAGAAGATGCATACCTATTGAATAGGGTTCGAATCAAATCAGTTGCCTACCACTTCATATGTGATATGGAAAGGGAAGAGCCCATATCTTAAGTTGGTTAAGATTTGGGGTTGTCCGGGCTATGTCTGAAAAGCAAAATCCGGACAAGCTCAAGGCAAGGTCTGTAATGTAGAACTGGAAAGGTTCCAGCTATGCAAACTACAGCAAATGATTTGATAAAACCAAAGGATTCAATAGTTACCAATGAACCTCAGCCTCTCCGCCGATCCAGTAGGGTTCCTCATCCACCTGAGAGATACTTCGGTTTCTCTATGACAGTGGGAGCGAGGATTGCATCATGAGATGATGACCCAACTAGTTTCGAGGTGGCCATCAGGAGTGGGACTCTGTAAGAATGGCTGGATACTTAGCGATCTGAGATGGAAAAGTTGAGACTTTCAAAGCTAGACTTGTTAAAGGTTTGCATCATTAACCAGGTATGGATCAGGATGAAACCTTTTCTAAGGAGCTATGCTTAAGTCCATCCAGATCCTACTTGCCACGGCTATATACCATGACTACGATATCTGGTGGTTGGGTGTCATAACATCTTTTCTAAATGATGTTTTAGAAGAGGGCGTCTATAAGTACACAGCCAGAGGGCTTCGTAGACAGTGGGAGCAGCGGAAACGTGTGCAAGATGTTTTATGTGATAAAGTAGGCATCGCGGAGTTGGAACATCTGTTTTGATGTAGTAGTCAAACAGTTTGACATCATCAAAATGGTAGATGAACCTTGTATATACAAAAAGGTAGTAGGGAGTATGGTGATGATCCTCGTAGAGTACGTAGATGACATACTCTTGATAGGGAAGGAGTTTCCTATACTACGCTCGGTCAATCTCCGCTTATCACAATGATTCTCCATAAAGGATCAAAGTGATACCTCCTAAATCTTGGGTTTGGATCTATGAGATAGATCTAATTGGATGTTAGGATTCTCACTAGTTGTAGTGAGAAGGTATCAATCGATCCTGGGGAGAATCACTGGAAGGGTTCCAGGGTGATAAAGCCGACTGAATGTCAGTCGCAGGCATTGTCTTTACCCTCAGTAAAAGGACGGTATGTTGGAAGAGCTCCAAGCTAGATACCGTAGCATACTAGACGATTAAGGTGCTGAATACATCGCTACTTAAGATGCTACCAAGGAGGATGTTTGGGTGTATATTGGTTCATGAGATGAACTACGTTCCAACCATTGTGAGACAATGGAGTTGTGGCTTATGCCAAGGAACGCCGGTCCCATCAGTGATCCAGACATATTCTAAGGCAGTGTCACCTGATCATGGAGATGGGTGATCTCCAGGGGATCAAGGTTAGGAGAGTAGACTCAGTGAACAACACGGCGGATCCACTCACAAAGGCCTTTTCCCAGAGAGAGACTATTATGGGATAGTTGAGTATGAGATACTGCAACCACTGCTATCAGATGGCCCTAGTGCAAGTGGGAGATTGTTAGTTATATGTATGCCCTAGAGGCCATTACTAGACATAGGATGTATATTGTAGTGGATGCTTGGACATATATAGGGAGGACTTTCTTGCTCGACATGATAGTATGCTATCTGGTTGATCTTTACCTTAACGTGTACACTAATTGTCTCTCTGTTACATGTTGATAAAGCCCTTAGGATGTGTACTTGACTACCTGGACTATGATGCGGATCATACTAATGGGGACATGGTAGTCCATAAGTACATCCTTCAAGGTCCCTAGTCGTGGGTGTATCGAGACGGGGCATCGATATACCAGAGTAGACTAGCGTATACCATCTCGACCCATACAGATGGGCGATGGATGATCCCATATCCATTGGTGTTTGACATCAGAGATGATATACGGGTGCTCAGTGGAGACTGGGTACACTGGACGGACTCGCCGAGAACTCCCAGATGGTATTATACCTTACGTCAGATGGCAGTTCTCTAGTGACACTGGTACAGAGTAGTCTGTTGACCCGAGATCGTCATAGAGTCTTGTGTGGTTCCCACTGTGCTTTGATTTCCACCTTACCACGTCCAAGAGGGCGTGCAAAACGGTGGTTTTTGGGTACAGTCCCGAATCACATGGAGGCAATGAGCGATAGGAGGGGATTCGTCTCTCCCGGTATAGGGGGTTGATGTTGCGCTGTGTTCGATTGGCTATAACCGGAAATCCCTGGCCAGGGTTGCTGAGATTTACTGGTAAGTATTACCAGTAGTTTCTCGAACTGTTATAGACCTCATATCGACACGACTTATCGAGCTATTGGGGTCTGACGTTTACCACCCCTAGGTGAGATATGCAACATATCAGACGATCAGACCGGACTGTACGGTAAGTGTTACTGGTTGGATTCACAGGAGTGTCAGCGGGCTTGCTCGTCGATCTTCTGATCGCTCAATACCCAGGTGGCCGTTACGTTTAGCACACCGCTTGCGGCTTGTGGGTGTTTGATATGATCATCACCTGCTGCCGGCGTATTGACGAGTCTTTAGAGTCCTACACAGAAGTTTCCTGGCTCAAGCGAAACGAAATAGGAGCGCATATGAGATATGTGCGGGACCGAGAATAATGCGTGTATGTGATACCGTATTCCATTCTCGCGATAAATGTATCGATTGGTTGTATGCGATATAACCTAGTTATCGATTCAAGCATTGATTCGATAAGCCGATACATTGAATATTAGTCGGTTATATGCGATATGACCGGGTCGTTAAATCAAGTGTTGATTTAATGATTTAATGCATAATTATATATTTGATATATTACTTTGCATTAACCAGTATTGGTTCACTTTAAATGGGTTTTCTCACTTCATTTGCACATTGTATATGTGATATAGTTTTGTGCACTTGTATGTATCATGTTTGATGATACATGATAGTTTGGTGTATGGTTTAAACCATGGTTGGTCAATGGTTAGGGTTTCTTATGTTTCATTTACTTATTCTTTTATTTATTCATTGATTTGTGAAAGAAATAAAATGGTGGCCAATTTTGGATTATCCTTGAAGCTTCATGAAGCTTTGAAATGGTTGACCATTTTGTTTCTTTCTCTAACCCTAACCATACAACCTAACCTTAGTTAATTCTCTACACCTAACTAGAGTTGGATTATGATAAGTATTCATTGATTTTCTATTTTGCAAAATACTTATCATAATATCATCTTCTTCTTCTTCTTCTTCAAGATGAAGAAGCTTGCCTCCATCAATGGCAACTAGTGAAAAAGAGTGAGAAATCCAATTCTAAAGTGAACCCACTTCCTATTTCTTCATCCTCTACCTCTTGCCAAGTAGTATAGGGTGTTCTCTTCACAAGTTTCATGACTTGGTGAAGTGGGAGCTTGATCTTGTGATGCCTCGACGTAGATCATCTTCGGCGTGAAGTCGACGACCTAGCCCGCACATTTCTCCGATGAAGCCGACACTAGAGCCCAGGTTTCCATTTGGACAGCGAGGAGACTTCATTGCGGAGTTATGGAGGTGGAGGACCGGATCTACAAAGGTTGTATTTCCGTTTACTCGTAGTTAAGTTGTTAACTAGTTTATTGTTTCGCCTAAAATCTAGTTAACGATCCGTATTAGGGTTTCTCGGCACCCGTAAAACTTGAAAGTGGCATGGTTGATGCCTTATGAGACCTCTTGGGAGTGCCTAGGAACCCTACAGTTTCCATCTTTCTCCATAAAGATTTATATAGAGAGCAATCTCATATCGCAAGATATGAGACCTCGAACGAATTAATTCAAACGAGGTTGGGTTTCGGGCGGTCTGTAGGGGACAACATCCTTACAATGACTATCTATATTGATAAGCTCAAGGTCCTGAAGACCACGTTGGAGAACGGGTCAGATACCGACTTGATTCTACAGTCTCTGCCTTCTACCCTGAAGGAAACCAGGAAAATAGAAGGAAAGAGAAGGGCAAAAGTTTCGGAAATGGATGTAATAAAAGAGGGACGTTCCAATTGTTATGGGATTGGGCATTGGCAGAAGGATTGCAGGGCTAGTAAAGCCAGTAACCAGGATTCGAAGCATGCTGTGGCTTCGGCTTCGGGTGTGTTTGTAATAGAGAACTGTATATCAGTTAACCCTACTTCCTGGGTATTGGATACCGGATCAGGATCTCACATCTGTAATTCGTTACAGGCTCTGAGAAACCGTAGGGTTATCAAGATAGGTGATATGACCCTCCGGGTTGCTAATGGAATGAGCATGAACGCTGAATCCGTAGGGGAATATCATATTGGACTGACAACTGGGTAGATATTGATTCTGCGTAACTGTTTTTATGTACCAGGTGCGACTTGTAATATCATATTTGTATCCTTACTTTCTAAGGAAGGATATGATTTTACTTTTGAAAGCGATGTGGTCCACATCCACCTAAATCAAGTTCTGATTGGGTCAGGTACATTAAAAAACGGGATATACGTATTGAATCAAGCACGGATTTTCAGTGTCCAGAACACACTTAAAAGAAAGTCTCCGGAATTAAATCAGGCTTTCTTATGGCATTGTAGACTGGGTCACATCAATGAGAGAAGGTTGACTAAGTTACATACAGAAAGATATTTTGATCCGTTCGAATATCAATCATATGCAACTTGTCAATCCTGTCTCAAAGGAAAGATGACAAAGACTCCGTTCACTGGACACGGAGTAAGAGCGAGCGAGCTCTTGGGGCTCGTATACAGTGATGTGTGCGGTCCAATGTCTACACATGCGCGAAGCTGTTATTCTTACTTCATTACTTTTACGGATTATTTTTCAAGGTACGGATATGTCTTCTTAATGAAACATAAATCTGAAGCCTTCGAAAAATTCCAGGAATATAAGAATGAAGTAGAAAAACAAACATGCAAAAGTATCAACACACTGAGATCGGATTGAGGTGGTGAATACTTGAGTGCCGAGTTCCTGGATTACCTAAAAGAGAATGGAATTCTCTCTCAGCTTACTCCTCCATACACTCCACAACATAATAGTGTATCGGAGAGACGGAACCGAACCCTATTAGACATGATACGTTCCATGATGAGTAACGTTGAGTTACCGTAATCATTCTGGGGATATGCACTAAAATCAGCTGCATACCTTTTGAACCGAGTTCCAACCAATACAGTGCCTACCACACCATATCAGATGTGGAGTGGGAAGAAACCCTGTCTTAAGTATCTTAAGACATGGGGATGTCCGTCTTTTGTAAAGAAGCAGCATACGGACAAACTCGAGGCACGCTCAGTACAGGGTAAGTTTATGGGATATCCAAAGAACTCCATGGGGTATCTTTTCTATTACGCAGAGAAGCAAAAGGTCTTTGTTTCTCAACATGCCCGCTTCTTGGAAACTGAATTTTTAGAAAATCAGAAGAGTGGGAGCGCAATAGAACTGGAAGAAATTCCAGAACCACAAGCTATTACTGAAACCTTGGTAGAACAAGAAGGTTCAGGTGAACCGGACATCCCAGCGCCTATCCACAGGAGTAGTAGGCCGTTTCATCCGCCTGAGAGATACTACGGTTTTCTCATAGACGGGGATCGAGAAGATTGCGTCATTGATAATGATGACCCTGCTAGCTTCCAGCAAGCCATTCAGAGCGGCGACTCGGTAAAATGGCTGGATGCAATGCGGACCGAAATGGAATCCATGTACACTAACAAAGTATGGACTTTAGACATTGCTCCAGATGGGGTAAAACTCGTAGGATGCAAATGGATCTTCAGAAAGAAGATTGGTGTAGATGGACAGGTTGAAACCTATAAGGATAGACTTGTTGCAAAGGGTTTCCATCAAAGACCTGGTTTGGACTATGACGAAACCTTTTCTTCAGTGGCTATGCTTAAATCCATTCGGGCCCTTCTTGCTATTGCTGCCTTCCACGATTATGAGATCTAGCAGATGGACGTAAAGACGGCCTTTCTAAATGGAAATTTAGAAGAGTGCGTCTATATGGATCAGCCAGAGGGATTCATTCAGAGTGGGAGCAGTGGTAAAGTATGCAAGCTACTTAAATCCATTTATGGACTAAAGCAGGCATCGCGGAGTTGGAACATCTGTTTTGATGATGCTGTCAAAGAATTTGACTTTATCAAAAATCCAGATGAACCATGCATATACAGAAAGATTGTAGGGAGAGCTGTAGTATTCCTCGTCTTGTACGTGGATGACATTCTCTTAATAGGAAATGATATTCCTATGTTACAGTCAGTCAAAAGATTCTTGTCACAGAAGTTCTCCATGAAAGACCTGGGTGATGCCACCTACATTCTGGAGATCCAGATCTATCGTGATAGATCAAAGAGGATGTTGGGACTTTCGCAGTCCAGGTACATAGACACCATATTGAAAAGATTCAGTATGGAAGATTCTAAGCGCGGTAACCTACCGGCTTGTCACGGAATCACCCTCTCCAAAGAGATGTCTCCAAAGACTGATTTGGAAAGGGATCGCATGTCGATTATACCCTACGCTTCAGCGGTAGGCTCTATAATGTATGCGATGTTATGTACCAGATCAGATGTAGTATACGCATTAAGCGTTGTGAGCCGGTATCAGGCAAACCAAGGGGAGAAGCACTGGATAGCAGTAAAGAACATTCTCAAGTACCTGAAGAGGACTAAGGAGATGTTCTTGGTATATGGCGGAAAAGACCTCCAGATTGAGGCCTTTGCCGACTCCGGCTTCCAGAGTGACAAGGATGACTCCAAATCCATGTCGGGTTATGTCTTTACCCTTAATGGAGGGGCGGTCTGTTGGAAGAGTTCCAAGCAGGAGACCGTTGCTGGCTCAACAATAGAAGTGGAGTACATAGCTGCTTGCGATGCCGCAAAAGAAGCTGTCTGGATGAAGAAGTTCCTTACTGAACTTCAGGTGGTTCCTACCAGTGTTGGTCCAATACCCCTGTATTGTGACAATAACGGCGCTATAGCTTTAGCGAAGGAACCCAGGTCCCATCAGAAGTCCAGACACATCTTAAGGCGGTATCACCTGATCAGGGAGATCGTAGATCGCCGGGAGATCAAGGTGAAAAGAGTAGAGACGGAGAATAACATTGCTGATCTATTCACAAAAGCCATTCCTCAGACGCAGTTCGAGAGGCTATTCGAGATGATAGGTCTACGATATGCCAGCTCATGGCCCTAGTGCAAGTGGGAGATTGTTAGTGTATATGCCCTAAAGGCCATTATTGTATCATACTAGGTTGTATATTACTTAATGGAAGCTTGGGATATTCACAGTTGTATTGACAGTCTTGCTAAAAATGGTAGTATGCTACTTGGTTTGTGTCTACTTTAATATGTGCATATGTTTCTTGTAACGTATCACTTATACATATTAGTAGAGCCCATAGGATCTTTGCTTGATTACCAGCGTTGTGATGGCAGTCACACTAGTAGGGGCTGGGTAGTCTATAAGCAACATCCTATACTTGTCCCTAGTCGTAGGATTATCAAGACAGGGCATCGATACTCCAGAGTAGACTAGTGTGTACGCTTCTCATCCCAGTTGGGGAGATGGTTTATGGTCTGTCCCACAGCCATCAGTACGTCGTACTGGAGATAGTATACAGGTGCTCGTTAGGTTACGGGTACACCGGACAGGAATCGCAGGAGAACTGACTGGATGGTGTTATACCTAACGTCAGATAGCAGTTCTCAGGTGACATGTGTGCAGATAGTCTGTTGACTTAAGGTCGTCATTTGTCTCGTGTGAGTTCCCGCTGTGCTTTGATTACTACCCTACCACGGCTCAAAGGAGTCGTGCAAACAGGTTTTAGTTGGGTACAGTCCCGAGCCACATGGAGGCAGTGAGTGACTGTTAGGGATTCGTCTCTCCCGGTATAGGGAGTTGATATCGCACTGTGATCGGTTGGTCATTACCATAAGTCCCTGGCCAGGGCTGATGGAGAATTACTGGTGGACTGATCAATAGATTCTCGAATGGTCTTGAGCCATACCGGCACGACTTGTACGGTTATTAGGGGTCTGACGTTCTCCACCTCCCTAGACCATACATGCGATACTCTTAGACGAACAGACCGGACTGCACGGATATTGTCACGGACAGGCTCAGTGGGAGTTCAGATGGGTTTCCTCATCGGCCTTCTTATCGACGTCTACCTAGAGACCGTTATGTACAGCTAGTGCCGCTTACGGTCTGTGGTTAAACACACTGCCAGCGTAGTGTCGAGTCTTCAGAGTCCCACAAAGAGAGTTTCCCTGCTCCAGGCGAAACGATATAGAGGTCGTATGGTTTTACGACAAGGGTTCGGACGCATACGCGTTTAAACGCACGTACGACGTTCGGACAGATTTTACTAGCCGGCTTTGGTTTAAGCCAGATTCTAGTATCGGGTTATTGGATTTATACAGTCTAAAGTTTTTCCATGTTTTCACGGATAGGAGGGGTGTTCTCGTAATTTGGCGAGGAGCTTCTAGAAGAGTGGTGACTTGAGGGTTTAGGTGGCATTTACATTTAATGCATTTGTGACTCACTTAGATGAATCATTCAAGTAAGTTAATGAAGCATTTATTACTTAATGACTCACTTGATGATTCATTGCATATATTTAATGAAGCATGATGATAATGCATTTTGAATTATTCATTTTGATTTTCTTATGCTTCATAATATATTAGAAGTGAGAAGCTTTTTCATTCATAACTTATGCTCACCTTCTCTCTCCTCAAGCTCTCTCTTGAAACCCTAATCCTCCCCTCTCATGTGTTGAGATCAAGGATTAGATAGACTAATTCATCCATAACCTCACTCTATATCACCTAGGTCACTTTGATTAGCAACTAAAGAAACCTAGTTATCTCAAGTTAGAGATCAAGCTTGGAGTAGGAGCTCTCGGGTGGATCGTCTTTGTTCGAGGAGGCCGTTGAGGTGCCGACGTTCCAAGGAGCCTACGAGGAGTGGAGGACAGCGATGAAGACCCGAAGGACAAGTAACGTGTGGATAACTTCGAATCCGAGTAGTTAAACCTCTCATAGTATGCTATAACGGTTTAGATACGATTCATGCGCTTAAGTCCGTGTTACGAAGCTTCCCTAATTTTTTTTCAAATATTCCGCCTCCCCACAAGTTCGTGGGGTGCGTGACATGGACTTACAACTATTGGCCTAACATGAAATGAGATGTGATACGTTTCGGATAGCACTGCTATATTTGCCAAGTGTCTAAGGGGACATGCACAAACACATGTTTGTACACCCCATTCCCGGTTCCAGCAGCACCATAGGAAGACTGTTGGATATGTATGTCCTAGAGGCCATTATTGTGTGTGTGTGTGTATAGTGGATGCTTGGACATATGTATGTACATGATAATGTTACTCGATTTGATAGTATGTGTAACACCTTAGAATGCGATTAGTGTTAATTAAGCGATGATGCGGGTTTTTGGTAAAAAGGTTTACCAAAATAGCTTTCTCGCATTTTAGCTAGATTAATCAGTGTTTAATTATTATTTGTTTTGGGTCACACACACTTGTGCATGTTAACATGGAGGGGAGGGGGTTGTTTAGTGTTAACCTTGTTTAGTGGATATAACACTTTAAACTAATTCATGCCTTGTTTAACCTTAACCTTGCACTAGATATTTGTGGTAAGATATTTTCTTGTGTTTTTGGAATGGAGGGAGGTGGCAAGGTGACTCATGGGAGGAATCATGCTTGCATTAATGAAGGAGAGAGAGAGAGAGTAAGTATAAGGGTGCACTTACCCTACACTCACCCTCTCATCTCTATCTCATCTCACTCTCTCTCATTCTTATCTCACTCTATCTTTTTCTCAATTATTTCTCATTACTCCTCAACCCTCAACTGAAACCTTCTTCAATCCTTCACTAAACCTTGCAAAACTTCATTAAACCTTACCAAATCACTTCCCAAGTCTTGTTTTAGCCACTAGGATCCTTTGGAGCTTGGAAAGCTAGGATCATTGAGCATGTGCGGTTAGGTAATGATCTATAATTGTTAAATAGGTGTTATTATGTTGTGTAGGTTGTTACTTGTTGTTTAGAACACTTACAGTATAGTTTTGTGCACATATTATATTTTTAGTGTCATTATAGGATATCTGTGATCTGCTGTGACCCCGAGTGTGTACTGGAAAATCTAGCAGTGTAGTTATGTTGTACCAGAGACCCTAAGTATTCACCTGAAGCATGAACCCCATAGGCTCGGATTTGGCCGGCGACATGTGGGGAAAATCCGGCGACCTCGGCCTTTTAGGGGAGTTAGGGCTTGGTTTTTGTAGGGTAGCTGTCTGCAGTTGTTTAGAAGTGTTTGGTACTGCTTGATTTTTATGTTTTGACAGTATACAAAATCTGGGATCACTTTTCTTATTTCTAGTGTTTCAACTACGCGCGTTACGTTATCCGACACGGTTCGTGTACCTTGTGTAGTTGTTGCTCTTGGGTTGGTTTCGTAGTGTCGTTACGTACGTTAGCCACCAGACGAACACTTCAGAGTTTGGTTGGAGTTGGTGCGACAGTCAAACGTAGTTTGTACGTGTTATTGGTCGATTGCTAATGTGAACTTGTTATGTTGTTATATGATTTTAGGGTCACAGGCGGGGACTTCGGACGCTGCGAAGAAGGGAAAACAAGTGGTTGGCTTTACTTAGCCCATGATCATCGGTGAGTAGATTTAACATCTACAGGGGAATCGCTCACATGGCGTTATGCGTCTAGACTAGATTCAATGACATGATTATTAATTATAAGTATATGGACATTGATTGTGCATGTGTACCATTGTTGCATATCTCATTTCTTATTGTATATGGACATAGTATTAATGAGACACAACACTATTATTGACGGTTCATGTTGCACGGGCACAAATTGTATGCTACACTCACACCGTCGGTAATTGCCATGACATGCACAACACCTATACATATGTGATATTGTATTGGTTAGGGACATTGAGACATGATCCTTATTTCCATTGTGTATAAGAAAGATAGTATACACTTATACCTTACTATCCCTACATGCTTACACATATATATATGTGATATTGTATTGGTTAGGGACATTGAGACAGTGATTCTGATTCCATTGTGCATATGAAATGTAGTATACTTGCATACCTACATGCTTACACATATGCCTTGCATACTTACATGTACACCCACATATCTTGTTATAGCTATATGTTCACCTTTATATGATGTTGCATGAACTTTGGACAAATTTGGAAACCGCATGATATATTTAATAACTTGATGCATTTAAATAGGGTTTTTCCTTGATATGCTCATATTACTGTTTTATGTTGCATATATTATATTTCATGGATTTTATATGATGTTTTCTGGATTTGAGAACCGTGGTAGTTCATGAAATTATGTATTGTTTGAAAAACCCGGTTTCTCTTGATATGATATTTCAGTGCGTCCACCATGAGATTTCTCGGTTCTGAGACTTGTGTTAGAAACCCGATGCGAGGAGTGGATGAGGCCGTGTGCGGATACATGGTGGACCCGGAGGTACCCCGCGGCAAGAAGATCGCAGATGATGGCGTTGAGCCCGAGGCAGGGGAGTACTACCTTACCGGTGATATTATTTGGACTCAGCGGATATCTGGAGGATACCGACCGGAGTTATGTACGGACATGATATGTGGATTGCGAGTGTTGGGCACTCAGGTTCCATGAGCTGTACGGACATTAGGGCCGGTCCTGGTGACGGCGCCTGAGAGATGAGTATTTACGTGTCGATGCTGGACACTAGTTTTCATGATGTTTTCGGGTGTCGATATTGGACACTCAGGTTCCATGAGACTTACAGGATATGAGGGCCGATCTGAGGATGCGGTGCCTGAGGTATTGGGATTTAGAGTATCATTGATGGACACTAGTTTCTCCACGATGAGGATTCCGTGATGATGATATGTTTTATCCTATACTCAGTATTTATTGATATGCATTGCTTCATGTTTTAGTAGTACCCGATAGAGTACCTTTCATGACTGTTGCATATACATACTGCCATATTATACTATCAGCTTGCATGTGATAGATTATCGCAGTACGTGCATACCTGCGATTACCTGTATTATGTTATTTACTATTCACGAGTTGGCAACTCACCCCCGTTGTGCCACAGTGTTTTGCAGGTTGCCCCTCAGAGAGTAGTAGCGGCAGGGCTTCTTCTTATCATATCATCTTTTGCAGCGGATACCGCTACGGCTGACTGTGAGCAGTTTTGCTATAGGTGGATTTTGCGGTTATTCGATGATGCTCATTATATATCTTATTGTATCTAGTACTCTCCATCTATCCCTTTCATGTATTGACTTAGAGATGAGATGTGAGGACGATATTGTATATTATTTTGTGACTGTGGATGTCTTTTATGCTGTTGTCACTTTATATCGTCCATTTTCTTCGCTACGGCGTCGTATATCTGTTGTGGTGGTTGTTTCCGCCTTTGAGCGTGGATTTGCTCCCGTTTGGGGATGCTTTACTTATATCTTTTGTATGTACTCTTTTTTAGGCTAGTTTTTACAAAGGAGATGCTGCCAAATTTTAAAGAAAGAAAATTTAGACTTTAAAGATTTTTATTTGAGATTCCCAAAGGTTTTAACAATGTTCTTATCACTTACTACTTTTGATGGTTTAGATTATTGGGTCTTCAGCTTACTTGAATTGCTTTACGCCTGTAGACGTTACGTGGTTTAAGGGCCGCCACGTGCCAAATTTTGGGTCGTGACAGTATGTTATTTGGTTTGTCTTTATCTTAACATATGTATATGTTTTACTTGTTATTACGTATCGTTAATACATGTTGATAAAGCTCGTAGGATTATCGCTTGACTACTATTGTTGTGATGACGATCATACATGTGGGGGCTGGGTAGTCCATAAGCACATCCTTAAATGTCCCTAGTCGTGGGAGTATCGAGACTGGGCATCGATATTTCGGAGTAGACTGGTGTATACGTTTCTAGACCCCGACGAGGGATGATGGTTGGTCCCACAGCCATTGGTTTTTGGCATCTAAGATCGTACATGGGTGCTCACTGGGGGTGAGTATACTGGACGGACTCGTCGAGAACTTCTAGATGGTATTATACCTATCGTCAGATAGCAGTTCTTAGGTGACATGAGTACATGTTAGTCTTTATACCTAAGATCGTCATTTGTCTCGTATGGGTTCATACTGTACTTAGATTACTACCCTACGGCTCTACTGAGTCATGCAAACAGGTTTTAGTTGGTTACAGTCCCGAGCTATATAGAGGCAGTGAGCGATTGTTGAGGATTCGACTCTTCTGGTATAAGGAGTAGATATCGCACTGTGTTCGGTTGGCCAGCACCATAAGACCTTAGCTAAGGCAGTTAAGATTTACTGATAATTAGATCAGTAGTTTCTCGGATTGGTCCTGAGCCACACCGGTATGAATTATCGGGTTATTAGGGCCTGACGTTTACCACCCCAAGCCTGGTATGTGATACTCTTAGACGAAGAGACCGGATTGTATGGAGATTGTCACAGATAAGCTCAATGGGGGTTCGGATGAGCTTGCTCGTCGGCTTTCCTTATCGACAGATATCCAGGTAGCCGTTATGTACATCTAGTGCCGCAGACGTGCTTGTGGTTATGGATTTATCCAGTAACTCACTGCCGGCATACGAGTTTTTAAAGTCCTACATAGAGGGTTTCCTTGATTCAGGCGAAATGATGCAGTGGTTGTATTTTAATAGTGCAGGGTTCCAATCAAATGAGTGTACTAGCTACTCGGACTTTTGATTGGACGGTTGATAATACTAGCCATTTTAGGATTAAGCCGGATTATTAAATCAGGTTTTGATTTAATAATTTACATATATATTTTCGATATGTATATTCTAGTATTATGTTCTTTGTATAATTCTATCTCTTTGGGTATTCATATTTTGATACAAATATGGGTATGTATATACGGAGATTTATTCTTGTATTTATACTAGTATACATTCTAGAAAGTGGACACTTCATCATGGATTTTCTATTTTTGTTAAAAATAGAAATGAGGTGTAAAAGTGAGGCATGGAGAAAGAATGGTGATGGAAATGGTTTTGCATTTATTTATTGCATTTGTATGCACTATTCAAGCATGGTTGCAATTTTCTATTTGAAAATTGCTTTGAACAAAATCATGCTAGCCATTTTCATTTAAGTTTAGATGTTTTCATTTCACCATTTTCTTTCTCTCTCTTTTCTTTCTCTCTCCTCATTCTTCATCTTCTACCCTACACTCTCATGAGTTGAGATTCAACAGTAGAAAGAGATAGAAACATACTAGAACACTTCACTACACTCTAAGCACTTTAGTTTAGCAACATAGGATCTTTAGTTGCTCCACTTAATTGTTAGTGTAGAGCTAGAGCCTTGAACCATATCTCTCGAGTGGATCATCTTCAACAAAAGAGTACCGGCGGTCAAGCTCAATCCCGGAGTTCTCAAGAAGCTAAATAAGTGGATTTGAAGACCCAAAGGACTTGATCTCTTTAGTATAACCCTTTTCATAGTAGCTTAAACTCTATGTTGTTTTCTAGTTTAAGTGTTTGGTTTAGATTCTAGGGTTTGTAGTTTCTAGCAGCTCTAAATTTTTGTTTTTCATTTCGCATAGGCCGTGGTTGTAGCGGCTAAGGCGCTAGGATCTCTAATATGGTATCAAAGTCACCCAAACACATAAACTGGTTAATTCCGCCGTTCAAATTCCGCCGTTTTTGTCGCGCAAAAACTGCCGACAAAAACAGTCCCGAAAATCCAAGTTTTAGCATGTTTGCACTCCCCGGGCTCACGGTTTGGACTGATAATCCGCGGGGTGTTGCGTTGGTACCCCGGGAATCTCCCTGGGGAGATGAAAGGTCGGGCCCACCCCCTGGGACCACCATGAGGTGGCCTTGGGGGGTAGGGACCCGAGCCCTACCCCATTGGGTAGGCTCGGGTCTGCCACCCCTTTGGGGCTACCTCATGGTGGCCCCAGGGGATGGTACCCTCTCTAGCCTCCCGAGCGATAGTTAATTTTGGGTACTTCGACACCGCGAAGGTTCGGACGAGTTTCGAGTTCGTTTCAACTCTCGGATTGGCTTAAAATGATGGAATTTTGGGACTTGGTGAATTGTTTTTTCCCGTTTTGAAAAAAATTGTTTTGTTTGCTATCTGTGCGCGGAATTCTATTATCGTAGTTTTCGTTACTTGCTTCTGCGATGCGTATATTTGTTATTTAATGTCTTCTAATCGCTATACTTCGATTAAAAGGGGTTACACGCATCTTATTTAACTGTAATGTTGATTGTGATTTCTTTGTGATGGTTTCGACGGATTGTCGTGATAGACAGTCTTTTGTGCAATATTTATTGTATTTTGAATTCATTTATATATTCATTATTGCGGGATGAGCATCCAACACGTGGACATCTGTTTCTGCCTATTTGTATATTCTTTTATTGGGACACGGCCGGGTTAAAGTCGATGTCATCGTTGTATATTGTTTCTTTTCTGTACTAGGATAAACCCCGTGGCAGAGTGCTCGAGTAGCCGGGTTCTATAGGGCAGCGGGCCTCCATCTCATAGCGTTAAGATCGGGGTGCCTTACTTTAGAATTGGCAGGTTATTCGCCGCACTCGTAGGGGGTATAGGATGACCTACGGTGGAATGCTCAAGTTACTGGATTCCGTGAAGCGTTGGGTGGCTCACTTACTTCGTTGATTGGGGTTGCCTCGCTTCTGAGATTGATGGGTAATTTGCCGCACTCGTAGGGGTCTTAGTTCTACATTGTACAGGCTATCCACACGACCGGGGAACGTCGAATTTCATTTGCGGCTCAAATGAAAAAGGCTCCTAAATTATCCGTTTTCTATATTTCTTTTCGCTTTTCTGTGATGTTGATTATATCATGCCTGAGATGATTATATATTTATATATAGATAAATAAATGTTGTATATGTTTTGCATCCGCTGTAGTCCAGCCATTGCTCTGCCGTTAGTTAAGTAACCTAATGGTACATGATGGGGCTCCATGGCGAATGCGGATGGCATATACGTACATTCTATTTTTGTTCTTTTCTGGTGTAATAGGTTTTAATTGATGGGGCTGCATTAATTTTGATTAATGCAAGGAAAAATAAACCTAAAAAATGTTGCCGGAACAAATTTTTCGAAAAACTATAGTCGTATTCTCTTACTTTGCATAGAGGTGTTCGTTGAGGAATATCCTACACCTCATTCTACGAGGCAAGAGCCTAGATCTCTTCAGGGGGAGTGATCTCTTAAGTAAAATGTTACTATTATTACTCGGTTTCTTCAAAACCACGGGTTTTCAAAAGCGAAGCCTAAACCACTCCTTTTCAAAATTGCTCGGTTCTTTCAATGATATCAAGTTCATTACGTTAAAAAAATTTCGCCAAAAAACGGCTGTAACCCTCCGCTATTTCTTACAAGTGTTACTTAGTATTCGTGCTGCTTGTTTTGACCTAGTCAAGGTGTAGTGTTCAGTAGCTGAGTCGTGCTTGTTTATTGCAAGTGTTGCAATTATTTAGGACAGCCGCATAACCATTTTGACCTAGTCAAGGATCTATACGGGTGAGTTTAAATTAATCTAGAATAATGACGGGTTGAACTTGACCGGCGGTTTATGATATGTTGACATAGTCAAGATCATAAGCCCTTAGGGGAAAAAACCACATCGAGAGTTTCAAATATACAGGAAACTTACTAGTGATGCATACCTTCTAGAGTGTGGTGACTAGAGTGGTTTCCATCTAGGTTATCACACGATGATAGTTAGGTCTCGATCCCACTGATGAGTAGAATTACTCTTCGGAGATATTTTTCACTTCACAATTAGCTAACCTATTAGGTTTCTAGAAAGGTGTTAACGGGGCTATACCTCTACAGAAACGAGATTTATTCTAATTAGGTCCATGCGAGAGCACGGGAAAGCTCTTTCGGAATACCAACATCTACCTGGCTGAATAGTTAACGAACTTGTAAGGTGTTAATGATCCCAACTAATTCTCTTTTTAAGGTTTGAAGAAGAATTCAAGGAAACAGTGGGAGCCATCCTATTTAGATAAAATAATAACCAATCTAAACTTACAAGAGCACACGCTGAGTGTTTCTTTTCTCTCTCTTCAGGTTGCAACCATTTCACGTCTTAATCAAGATAATAAAATGTATGATTTGACCGACCCGGATTCTTATTCGGGGCTGGGGAACTTCGGTTCAGCTCTGACTTGTGACAAATGTCACGAGCTTAAGTAAGGGAAAGACATGAATTCCTTGATGATCCCAGTAAAGAAGAAGCATACAATTGCATCTCTTTCAGGTGTTCTTGTTATTGAGAACCGTTTTTCAGTCAGTCCCACCTCTTGGATACTAGATACCGGATCAGGATCTCATATCTGTTATTTATTATAGGGATTGAGAAAAAGTAGGATAGTTGGACCTGATGATATGTTCCTCATAGTAGGGAACGGAGCACAAGTTGATGCTGCTGCCGTCGGTGAATATCACCTAGTATTGCCAAGTGGCGATACAATAATTTTGAAAAACTGCTACTATGTACCTTCCATATTTTGCAACATCATATCAGTTTTTTTACTTGATAAAGATGGATATAATTCTGTTCTAGATAGAAATATCATGAATATTTACCTTAATCAGGTATTGGTTGCAGAAGGTACACTGTTGGTATCTACGTTCTAAATCAAAACGCGGTTTTCAATATACAAAACACGCGCAAGAGAAAGAGTTCAGATATGAACGAAATCTACTTGTGGCATTGTAGACTCGTTCATATCAATGAGAAAAGACTAGCCAAGTTGCATAAGAATGGATTTTTGAATTCGTTCAAATTTTTATCTTATGAAACTTTCCAGCCTTGTCTCAATGGAAAGATGACCAAAACTCCGTTTACAGAACACGAAGAAAGAGCTACAGAGCTCTTAGGACTCATACGCAGTGATGTATGTGGTCCAATGTCTATACATGCAAAGGGTGGATTCTCGTATTTCATTACATTCACTGATGGTCTCTTTAGGTTTGGATATGTATTTCTGATGAAACACAAATCCGAAGTTTTTGAGAAATTTAAGAAATATAAGAGCGAAGTGGAGAACCTGACTGGCAAAATTATCAAGATCCTCCAATCTGATAGAAGAGGGGGGTACTTAAGCACGAAATTTCTCGACTACTTAAAAGAGAATGGAATTTTCTTTCAGCTTACTGCTCCATATACACCACAGCACAACGGTGTATCAGAGCGCAGGAACCGTACCCTTTTGGATATGGTTCGATCAGTGATGAGTAATGCCGAGTTAGCTCTATCCTTCTGGAGATATACGTTTCAGACAGAAGCATATCTACTGAATGATGTTCCATCAAAATCTGTGCCAAAAACACCATTTGAAATTTGGAATGGTAAGAAACAATATCTTAAAAGATTTAAGATATGGGGCTGTCCAACTTACGTTAAAAAACATACCCTGGACAAACTTGAGGCACGATCAGTTTTTTATATGTTTGTGGGATATCCTAAAAATAGGTATGGATATCTGTTCTAGCACACCGAGGAACAGAAGGTGTTTGTTGCTCAGCATGCCAAATTTTTAGAATGGCGGTTTCTTGCAAAAAAAAATTAGTGGGAGCATGGTATAACTGGATGAAATATCGGAACCACAAACTGTAACTTAGGAATTGGTGGAACCAGAGAATTCAATAGAACCCAACAAATCTCAGCCACTCCGCAGATCTAATAGAATTTATCATCCGTTCGAGAGATACTACGGTTTCTCATAAAAAGAGATAGAGAAGATTACATCTTAGAAGAAGATGATCTTACTAGTTTCAAGCAGGCCATTACCAGGATGGACTCTGATAAATGGCTGGATGCTATGCGATCCGAAATGGAGCCTATGTACACCAACAAAGTTTGGACCTTAGATATTGCTCCTCCTAGGGTAAAACCCGTTGGATACAAATGGATTTTCAAAAAGAAGACTAGTGTAGATGGACAGGTAGAGACCTATAAGGCTAAACTTGTTGCAAAAGGTTTTCGTCAAAGACTCGGTGTGGACTATGACGAAACCTTTTCTCCAGTGGTTATGCTGAAATCCATTTGAATCCTACTTTCCATTTCTGCCTTCTATGACTATGAAATCTGGCAGGTGGACGTAAAAACGAATTTTCTGAACTGAAGTTTGGAAGAGTGCATTTATATGGATCAGCCGAAGAGATTCGTAGACAGTAGGAGCAGGGGGAAGTTGTGCAAGTTACTTAAATCCATTTATGGATTAAAGCAGACACCGCGGAGCTAAAACATCTGTTTTGATGAGACAGTCAAGGAATTTGACTTCATTAAGAACAAGGATGGGGCTGTGTATATATAAAAAGATTATAGGAAAAACTGTCGTATTCCTAGTCTTATACGTGGACGATATTCTCTTGATAAGAAATGACATTCATATGCTACAATCGGTCAAGCTGTTCTTATCACAAAAGTTATCCATGAAAGACCTGGGTGATGCCTTCTACATTCTGGGGATAAAGATCTACAGAAATAGATCCAAGAGATTATTAGGACTTTCACAGTCCAGATACATAGAGGCCATACTAAAGAGATTTAGTATGGAAGATTCCAAGCGCAGTAATATACTCGCTTTACACGGAATCACCCTTTCTAAACAGACGTCTCTCAAGTCTGATGAGGAGAGTGTTCACATGAGCATTATACCCTACGTTCGGCGGTAAGATCTATAATGTATATGATGATATGTAGCAGACCGGATGTAGCTTACGCGCTTAGCTTGGTAAACCGGTATCAGTCAAACCCAGGAGAGAACCACTGGACAACAGTGAGGAACATTCTTAAGTACCTAAGAATGACTAAGGAATTGTTCTTGGTATACGGTAATGGGGATCTCCAGGTGGAGTCTTTTACCGACTCGAGCTTCCAAAGTGACAAGGATGACCGCAAGTCTGTCTCGGGTTACCCTCAACGGAAGAGCGGTCTGTTGGAAGAGCTCCAAACAGGACACCGTCACAGACTCGACGATGGAGGCTGAATACATTGCTGCCAACGATACCACAAAAGAAGCGGTCTGAATAAAAACGTTCAATACTAAACTTGAGGTGGTTCCATCTATTGTTGATCCAATACCTTTGTATTACGACAACAATGGGGCTATGGCTTTAGCGAAGGAACCACGGTTCCATCAGAAATCCAGACACATCTTGAGACTGTATCACCTGATCAGGGAGATCGTAGATCGCCTGGAGATCGAGGTGCGGAGAGTAGACACAAAAGAGAAAACGGCGGATCCATTCACCAAAGCCTTCCCTCAAGCATAGTTCGAGAGAATATTTGAGATGTTGGGTATGCAATACGCCAACAACTGGCCCTAGAGCAGACGTTGGGTACTCGATACGCCAATATATGGTCTTAGTGCAAGTGGGATATTGTTGGATATGTATGCCCTAGAGACCATTATTTTATTTATATAGTGGGTTCTTGGACATATGTATGTACAGGACAATCTTGCTCGATATGATAGTATGCTATTTGGTTGGTCTTTATCTTTACATATGTATATGTTTTACTTGTTATTGCGTATCGTTAATACATGTTGATAAAACCCGTAGAATTATTGCTTGACTACCAGCGTTGTAATGGTGATCATACATATGTGGGCTGTGTAGTCCATAGGCACATCTTTAGATATCTCTAGTTGTAGGAGTATCGAGACTGGATATTGATATTTCGGAGTAGACTGGTATATACATTTCTAGACCCCGATGATAGGCGATGGTTAGTCCCACAGCCATTGGTCTTTGGCATCTAAGATCGTATACACGTGCTCACTGGGGTGAGTACACTGGACGGAATCGCCGAGAACTTCTAGATAGTACTATACCTATCGTTAGATAGCTGTTCTCAGGTGACATGAGTACAAGTTAGTTTTTAGACCTGAGATCGTCATTTGTCTCATGTAAGTTCGCACTGTATTTAGATTACTACCCTACCACGGCTCTACTGAGTCGTGCAAACAGATTTTAGTTGGGTACAGTCCCGACCCATATGGAGGCAGTGAGCGATTGTTGCGGATTCGTCTCTCCCGATATAGAGAGTCGATATCGCACTTTGTTCAGTTGGCCAGTACCATAAGACCTTGGCCAAGACAATTGAGATTTACTGATAGGTAGATCGGTAGTTTCTCGGATTGGTCCTGAGCTACATTGGCACGAATTATCAGGTTATTAGGGTCTGACGTTTACCACCCTCTAGACCCAATATGCAATACTCTTAGACGAAGAGACCAGACTGTACGAAGATTGTAATAGATGGGCTCAATAGAGATTCGGATGAACTTGCTCGTCGGCCTTCCTTATCGACAGATACCCGGGTAGCCGTTATGTACAGCTAGTGCCGCTGACGTGCTTGTAGTTATGGATTTATCCAGTAACTCACTGCCGGCGTACTGTTGAGTCTTTATAGTCCCACATAAAGGGTTTCCCTGGTTCAGACAAAATGATGTAGCAGTCGTATTTTAATATGTGCATGGTTCCGATCAAATGAGTATACTAGCTATTCGGACTTTTGATCAAACAGTTGATAATACTAACCGACTTAGGATTAAGCCGGATTATTAAATCAGGTATTGATTTAAGAATATATATATATATATATATATATATATATATTTCGATATGTATATTCCAGTATTATGTTTAATGTATTATTCTATCTCTTTGGGTATTTGTATCTTGATACGAATACGAGTATGTATATACGGAGATGTATTCTTGTATTTATACTAGTATACATTCTAGAAGGTGGACATCTCATCATGAATTTTCTATTTTTGTTAAAAATAGAAATGGGGTGTAAAGGTAACGCATGGAGAAAGAATGGTGATAGAAATGGTTTTGCATTTGTATGCACTATTCAAGCATGGTTGCAATTTTCTATTTAAAAATTGCTGTGAACAAAACTATGCTAGCCATTTTCATTTGAGTTTAGAAGTTTTCATTTCACAATTTCCTTTCTCTCTCCTTCCTTTCCCTCTCCTCTTTCTTCATCTTCTACCATACACTCTCATGAATTGATAATCAAGGGTAAAAAGAAATAGAAATATACTAGAACACTTCACTACACTCTAAGCACTCTAGATTAGTAGCCTAGGGTCTTTAGTTGCTCCACTTGGTTGTTAGTGTGGAGTTAGAACCTTGAACTACATCTCTCGGGTGGATCATCTTCGACAAAGGAGGACCGGCGGTCAAGCTCGATCCCGGAGTTCTCGAGGAGCTAAAGAAGTGGATTTGAAGACTCGAAAGACTTGATCTCTTTGGTATAACCCTTTTCATAGTAGCTTAAACTCTATGTTGTTTTCTAGTTTAAGTGTTTGGTTTAGATTCTAGGGTTTGTGGTTTCTAGCGCCTCTAGATTTTTGTTTTTTATTTCGCATAGGCCGCGGTTGTAGTGGCTAGGGCGCTAGGAACTTTAACAAAGACGTCAACATGGTCGATCAATTCTCTAAGAAGGCATATTTTCTGACTTGCAAGAAAATTATGGACACATCTCGGATTGATAACCTGTACTTCAAGGAAATCGTGCGCCTTCATGGGGTACCCAAACCCATCACATCGGATAGGGACACCAAATTTATGAGCCATTTTTGGAAGACCTTATAGAGGAACTTGGGCACAAAACTGTGTTTTAGTAGCGCTTACCATCCACAAACAGATGACCAAACCTTACCGTTCTGTTAACCGCACGACAAAGAGAAGTCCATTTGAGATTGTTTATGGGAGTAACCTTACCGGCGTTCTCGACTTAGCGCCAATTCCTTATATGGGACATCCCAGTGCTAAAGTTGAAGACATGACCGAGCACTTGAAAAGCATTCATGATCAAGTTCGACAGCAAATTGACGCTGCCAACTCCAAATATGAAGCAGATGCGAACAAGTATCGTCGTCGCGTAGTGTTCGAAGAAGGTGATTTTGTTTGGGTCATCCTTATCAAGGGTCGCTACCTGGTATGTGAGTATAATAAATTAAGCAACAGAAATGTGGGTCCCTGTGAGATTCTTATGAAGATAGGCGAAAATGTGTATCAATTAAAGTTGCCTAGTCATCTGAAGAATTCGGACATTTTCAACGTCAAGCACTTGATTTCATATCCGGATGACGGAAGCTCTTTCAAGGACGACGACCTGAGTTCGAGGTCGAGCTCTTTTTACGACGGGGTGGATGATACAGCCCTAGCATACATGAAGCGACTCAACCATTCCAAAACAGGTTGCGTCTAGTTCAACTAAGGAACCCGACTGCCAAATCTTGTCCGATTCGCACGTTCTTCCAGTCAAATTGAAGATCTCGCAAAATCGTCTGGGCCAACATTGCAAGTAGATTGACGTCTATCGGAATCACGAAAACCCATCGTTTAGGGTCCCGAAATCGTGGTTAAAGATTTGCTTACGAACTTTGAATTTCAAATTAGGGATGAAATCGACTTCAGAATCAGTTAAGATTTGACAGGCAGTATCGGGAATCAATTTGGGATGTAATCAAATAATTAGTTTCGAATTTTAGCAACTTTCTATTTTTAGCAGTTTATATTTTGTTAGCAAATTAGTTAAGATTTCGATTGTAAGTCTATTAAAAGTCTCGTTCGCAATTGTATCAAACAGCTTTTGATTAAATTAAAACCCTAGTTTTGACAAATTGCCATTTTTATGGTCTATTCCTTCAGGCTCCTCTAAATTCAGTCTAAAAACTACAACATCCCAAATCATGGCTGCAGAGCCGTACCAGGTTCTTACACCATAGTGGTAACCATTAAATTAAACCCATGAGTGGTGTTCCAATATGGAAATTTGACGACAACCTTCTAGCCGTTTCACATTATGCTAAGCCCATCTCTGCTCATAGTTTCTAGTGACAGAAATTTGCCACTGAATTAGAGATTTGAAGCCATGCCTGCTAGATTGTAAAACTTTATCAAAATTTTTAATGAAACCATATTTTTCAAATCCCATGTGATTTGCTTGACCGCGTCTTAATTCTTTTTTTCCTTCGTTCCTATCGAAGGATTTGATCCAGAATTCTTGAATTGCCATTTTAGACGCGGCATGCTTTGTTAATTGTTAAAGAGTCACATTCAACGCATGCAGTGAGCTGGTCTTGTTGGTGCTCTTCTGGCAAGCTTATCAATTCTCTTATTCAGGATAAGCCCTTCATGTCATCACACTTTGAATTTGCTCTTCCTGCCTGCTTGCCTAATTTTTCTTTGTCGCGATCGCGGCATTCAACCTGTACTCTTACAAATTATTTGACAAACGAGCCGGAATTCCTTTTTAAAGATGGAGGATTCTGGGAACCCTTCTTTAAAAAGTAGGCGGCCGGTTCCAGAACCCGTCCTAAATAAAAAAATTTTAAAAATTATTATTAAATTAAAAAATAATTTCATTTCTAGCCGGAATACTGGCACATCGGGTTGGGATCAACAGCATGTCCAAGAAGATACTGAAAACGAGGCAGAAGAGCAGACGCCACCGCCACATACACAGGACACGAGGGGTCGTCCGGTCGCCCAAAGAGGCATAGGACTATGCCAAGCCTTCTCGGGTTTGAAAATGAAAAGGGAAAGCGTTAATTGTATGCTTTTAATTTGGGTGTCAAAAATGTCCAATTCTTTTAAGGGATTTATTTTATTACTAAAGTGTTCCTCATTCATATTTATACTATGATCTAAGTATTGAATTCCTTCTATATAAATAGTAATAACACTTATCCCCATGTCAGTTTTGGAACCCGATTTACGAAATTATTATTTTTAATTTAATAATAATTTTATTTTAAGTTTTAAATTTTTGTTGATTTTTTAATTTTAATTTTTTTGTAGGTAACCCGACCCCCTCCTTTTTAAAGGAAAACCCGCCCTCTCCTTTAAAAAAGAGGGGATGGGTTCACAGAACCCACCCTCTCTTTTGGCAGAGATTGGGAGTGTGGGGGGGGGGGGTGGGGTGGGTTGCGCGGGTTCTAGAAACTCGTCCTCCTCGTGGAGGTGGGGAGGGGGTTGGATGGATGGGATGGATTAGGGATGGGGTGGGGTGTAAGCAGGACGGGTTCTCAGAACGTGTCCTTCATTTTTTAAATAATAATGGCGGGTTTCAGGAACCCTACGTCTATCTGTATCCTCCCCAAACCGTCCTATTGTTATAATTATAGTTTAAATTATTCTATTTTTCTAATTTTAATACCTAACCATCCTATTTTGAAAATTTATCATGAGAACAGGCCAACGTGTTTCTTCGAGTTTGGGTTGTACTTTGTGTCCATAGAGTTCGGAAACAAGACGCAACTTGGGTAACATCTCATATTTATGTCTTGTGGATTGATTATTCATTGATTCTGAAAACATTGACACAGAGAGAGGGAGAGAGGGTGAAGAGTGGGGCAAAAGATAAAAAATGTCTCCATAACTTTTGTGATGACAACCAACTCTAGTATCACACCATATTGTGTCTTTATCCTTGCAAAAGGTTAGAGATTTGACACAAATTTGGTGGAGTAGCCTACTCTGACTTGAGTCCTATCTTTCTTTTTACCTTAGAAAACAATATCCAATTTATTTATTTATTTTTATTTATTTATTTTATATAATTCTAACTTGTTGGTTCTCAATTCAAATATCACACAACATTCTTACATTCTGATTTTCGTAAAAAAGATAACATATTTGCCAACTTCGGATTCAATTTAATCATTTGCAGCTCCAGTGGATAGAGGATCGGATATAACTGGGAAAGATTCTTCCACGTATCGGATACATGTGCCCGACATGAGAGAGAAAGAGATGGGATCATGGGCCACACAGATCTGCCTGGAAGATAACTGTGAATTTTCATCTCTCTCGCTTCAGACGGATTAATTTCTTCTTAATTGGATATTTATTTTCTTGCAATTAAGTTTTTTTCCCCCTTCTGATGAAGACGCTTTTTATCAACGGACACCAATGTTGAACTTACAAGAAAGCAATTGTTAAAACAAGAAAATTAGAAATTCTTCATACTAGTAATCATTTTCAAGTGCTGTTGTTATCGACTTTTTGTCTTTATTGAAGGCCTCTCCAGCAATATCGATCGTGGAAGTAATTGTGGCTCTGACTAAATTTGAATTTTTTTTCCATTTTCTATTTTATTTAATTTTTCTTTTTTGATAATTTAGAATATATATATATATATAGATAGATATGAGAATAATAGAGGAAAGAGGCCATAGGAGGGATTTACTTCTATGGCGTCGAAAAAATACAACCTCCACCATTTTTTCTGACGATCGGTATCCATCATCATCATCGTCCAAGATGTGCTTACACCAAATTTCATGTGATTCCATCACTTTTCACCGTTGAGTTAGCAGTGTAAAAGGTTCTATTGTCGGTAAACCATTAATTTTGCACCAACTAAATCAACGATGAAAAAATGATATAATCACATGAAATTTGGTGTATCCACATCTTAGATAATAAAGATCGAGCTGATGTATGCCGATCGTAGAAAAGAATTATGGAGGTTGTATTTTTCCGACACCATAGAAGAAAATTCTCTCCTATTGCACCTTTCCTCTATTAAAACCCCCACCTACCCCTCTCTCTCTATATATATATATATATATATCTATAAATAAATAAAGCAATTCAAATTGGGGTCATCCAAAACTCATGGAACGGCTGTGAATTGCTTTAGATAAAAGAACAAAAAGAAAGAGAGAAAGAGATATAATAAAAAAAGAGCAAGAGACACCACATGCTGCTAAAACTTCAAGTAATTCCAACATCTATCCTTGCTTACGTGGCACAGATGTGTGTCCCCATGAGCTACCATCCCTCTCTCTTATTTCTCTGCACTCTCTCTCTCTCACAAAAACTGAAGAGATATTTTTTATAGAGCAAAAGCAACAATGTTAGTGAGGCGCGCCATCAGCAATAGCGCCAGTTTGATGAGCAAACTTCCCAAGTTTGCAATCAGTTTCAGAGATTTCCACTCAAGGGTTTGTTTTTAAACTTTGATTATATATTAGCATATTAACCCTTTTTAATCAATTATGATAAAGTTTGAATGGTTGTGATTTTGATTGCAGATAGGGAGCTGTTCTTCATTTGCTTCATACTCTGCGTCGACTTCTCTGCAACCGGCGCTTGATTCAGACAGGTGAGAGCAATGGGCCATTCCAGTTGATTGTTGTAATTTCTTTTTCTTTTTCTTTACTATATATGTCTGAAATGGTTTACATATGTTAATCAAGGTTCGAGAACTCGGTTTCGAATTCGATTTTGATCTCTCAAAATTTTATTAGTTTCGATGGTTTTCGGTTAGTTTCGCTTATCTCGATTCAGGTTTCGGTTTTGATGGTAATACATATATACATATATGTAAATATATTAAATTTATGGTTGTATATAACAAGATAATAATCTTAGTGTTAAAAAATCCAGCCAAGAAAAATACATTGAAAAGTTTATTTAGATAAGTATTAATATATGATTTGGGTTTACTTTTGTGGACTTCTTAGAATGAAAATAACCCGAACAACTTTAGCACAAATGAAATCTACGGTCTTAATCGTCTTTGGCGTGCAAATAGCGATTATTCACCACGAAAACACCTCAAATCTAACAATGAAGGCCTATAGTGATCACAATAATAGCAAAAACGGCAAAAAAATTGTATGATCGGTTTCGTATCGGTCTCCACCAAAACTTATACGAAACGATCACGTATCGATGGTTTTAGACGAAACCTCAAACCTTGATGTTAATTGTTAATTTAACTAAGGAGACGGCCCATAATAGAGCAAAATGAAACAAACGGATTCATGTAGGTGACCCCAAAATTTTGGGATAAAGACTTGTTGTTGCTGTAGATGTGAAATGGTTCATGGGTGTTAATTTAAAATGAATTCAGAATTAGATTTAGGATCCGAATCCGATGCGGGTATCACAATGATAATAAGGATCAGAAACAAAAAAATGGCTTACACATGCATTTTTTTTAAGATAGGATCTGGAACCAGATTACTTGCAATGATTTTCTCCATGCCCATAATGGTTGTCCGTTCTTTACAAAAGTTTTGGTTTCGGGCTTCTGACGGGCAATGGCCGTGAGAGACTAGTACATTGTTAATAGCGAGGATCTCCCTTTACCATGCTAGCTTTAGTTGACCAACACAAAGATGAGAGAAAATATGGAGGCACGAAAGCGACGGGCAGGAAAGATTGCCTCAAATCCTTGAGATAGCCTTAGGGTGAAGTGAGTAAATGGAGGGAATCTATCCGAACCGAATACTGGTCACAGGAGAATTCGGCTTCAGCTGACCCTAGGAAAGCCTGCACACACAGGGCGATACCGGCTAGGATGCAAATCCGATCGAGTATAGTTCAGGTTCCATTGACCTGACTCTCCCACTTAATTGGGGGGATATTGGGTTGGCCCCAATATTTGATTCCAACGCTTATTCTAATTTTTTTTCCCCATACATAAACAGCTTCTGTCATGCTTTGTATTTGAAATTTTGAGTTGCTGAAAAATGATAGGAGCGATGACGAAGGTGGTGAGGTGAACTGGGACAAGCTTGGATTTGGCGTCGTTCAGACTGACTACATGTACGTGATGAAATGTGCTCTGGATGATAAATTCTCACAAGGAAAACTCAATCCTTTCGGTAGTATCGAGCTGAGTCCATCATCTGGAGTCCTAAATTACGGACAGGTTGGTATTCTCACAAGGCATACCATATTTCCTTGCCTGCCACATTAGACTAACATTTATTTACAATTTTCAAATATAGGGTCTATTTGAAGGTTTGAAAGCATATAGAAAAAAGGATGGTTGTGGCTTCCTGCTTTTTCGACCGGAGCAAAATGCACTCAGAATGCAGATCGGTGCTGAGAGGATGTGCATGCCATCTCCGTCCGTGGACCAATTTGTTAACGCCGTGAAGCAGACTGTATTGGCCAACAAGCGTTGGGTGTGTGCTTGAAACTACCGAAAAAGGGTTAATTTCACTAATAAATATCATGTACATTGTTACTTGCCGATAAATATCATGAACTTCGTATTTTCAAATAAATACCATGAGCTTTCATCTTTTTTTAATATAATTTACTACCATATGCCATATGGTATCGAGCTAAAAGAAATATTTGCATAAGAAAAGCCAAATTCATGGATTTATTTGAAAACGCTGAAAAGTCGTGGTGCTTTAGTGAAATTTAGCCAGAGCATGATATCACCAGTTAGGTCTCTCTTGTGACGCTGTGTACAAATTTATCGGGTGGCCTTTGAATTAGGTTCCACCTCAAGGGAAGGGTTCCCTCTACATTAGACCTTTGCTCATCGGAAGCGGGCCCGTGCTTGGTTTGGCGCCGGCACCAGAGTACACGTTTCTAGTTTATGCTGCACCAGTTGGAACATACTTCAAGGCAAGCTCTTTTCTTTGTGTTGAAGATAAACAGATTGTTCTATTCTTCTAAGCTTAACTATCTTAGTTGATGTCTCACTATTTTTTTATTTTATTGAATAGCGTTATTGCTTCTTCCTTTTTGCAGGAAGGTTTGGCACCGATAAACTTGCTTGTACAGGATGAAGTTCATCGTGCATCTCCTGGAGGGACGGGTGGTGTGAAAACGATAACCAATTATGCACCTGTAAGAACAACTCTATTAATTTTTAAATTTTAAATTTTTTTTTTTGAAAATAAAATTTCTATCGTGTGAGTTAGCTAATCAGTTATGGGATTTTAATAGGAATGATTTTTTAATCCCCTTTTATAAAGAAACATGAGATTATCAGATTTTTATTGATTAAATGGGTGGTGGCGACCTGGGTTTCCGAAATCGAAGGTTCGTAGATTTAATTAGCTTTAGCGCTTGCCAAATGTAAAGCTGAAAGGCACGGGGTTTTGGATTAGTCATGAATACTAGCATTACTGAAGGTATCATATTAAATATGAATACAAACATAATAAATGTGAGGACATATAAATCTCTAGCAACATCACAAAATTGTCTGAAGGTTGCTTGTGCTATAGGTTTTGAAGGCACAAACTCTAGCAAAGAGTCAAGGATTTACGGATGTGTTGTATGTCGACTCAGTGAAGAATAAGTATCTGGAGGAGGCATCTTCTTGCAACATATTTATCGTAAAGGTATCGTTTTTTGAGTGCTATGATGTGTATCCTAAGCCTATTGTTTTACTTAATACCTACATATCGACTGCTAAGAATTTGTTGAACTTTGAGGGAAAAGAAATATTGATATACATAAACTTCGATAATTTATACAGGGTAGTGTTATCTCAACTCCAATGACACGCGGAACCATTCTTAATGGTGTAACTCGCAGAAGCATCCTTGAAATTGCTCGTGATTTTGGCTATCAGGTAAGCATTTTCTTTAATTTATAAATCCATGGAAAATAGAAAAGGAAAAAAAAAACAGAACAGGTCTATTTCATATATTTTTAATCTTAATGTGAATAATCGCTTTATTTATCTATTTACACTAAAATAATCCGTTTTGGGTATCGGTCAGGTTGAGGAGAGGCTAGTTTCCGTTGAGGATCTAATGGGTGCAGAAGAAGTATTCTGTACTGGGACCGCTGTTGTCGTTTCTCCTGTCGGCAGCGTCACATACCATGGACAAAGGTAATTGCAATTTGCTGATATGAATATGACATTCGGAACAAAGTTGTATATCTATTCTTATTTTCTTCACAATTTGGAAGGGAACTTGCATTAATTTTATTATCTTTAGAGATCTTGCATTAATTATATAGGTTTGTCAAAGCTATTCTGCATATTTTTCCATTGATGAAGGCTGCTAGCAATAAAATGAATAAAATCTCTCTTCATAAACTCTGCAGGTTTGAGTATAAAACTGGGGCTGAAACCGTGTCCCAAAGGTTACACAAATCTCTTACCTCCATCCAAATGGGACTTGTCGAAGACACCAAGGGATGGACGGTTGAGATCGACTGAGATCCTCGTAATATGCTAGCTTATTTATAAATTAAGCTATGAACCTCAAAGAAAAATAAGAAAAAAATGGTCGGAGCGCAAAGAGGCGAGTGAGCCTTGGTGCAATAGTAGAGTCGCTCCATTGGGTTCGAAGCGCAGAATTAGCCGTTCCAGAGATCGCATATTGGTCTGCCCGTCATCAAAAGTGTGTGTGTGCGTGCGCGCGCAGTCATCTAAGTACCTAAGGCGATATTTAGTATATATGTTACATCTATATATAACTTTTGTTTGAGTTGTTATTAATGTTATTTTGCTTGACTTATCTTTGTGTTTGTATGCTTCTTAGTTCTTTCTTTAAGTTATATGTTGTTTCTTATATGCAATTGTTACCTCTTCTTTTTATTGCAAATGAAAACTTTTATTTTCCCACTTCAGCCTTAAACCTTATAATAATAATCGATCATAACAACGTAAACACATATAATGGTACCATGTCTATTTACTATTCTGTTACATGTAGAAATCTCCAGATATAATTTTCATTTCATAAATAAGAGTTTAATGAAACATAGAATATGCAAGAAATTAAATGCTTCAAAAATTCGGTCCAATATATCAAAGATGCATCAAAAAAATCATTGCTTTCATTTTAGCGTTACAACTTTAACCAACCCAAATGCACAAATCAGACCCACATAAAAAGGAAAAAGAAGAAAGAGAAAGAAAGGCTTGCCTTTCACTAAAACACAACATATTTTCACTAGAAAAGCGCCATAAAATTTGTGAAGCACACGTATATAGCTAATGGCGAAATAAGATGAGATAAAAAACTAGAAAACAACGCGTAAATATATGCTGAAAACTTCATAATATTTCATGAGCAATCCACTAAAGTTTAGAGTATTTATTTAAACAACTCTGAAAGTTTACAGTATTTTAGTGAACTTTCCCTGGCTTAAATAGGGGAACCCCTTTAGGTTTGGTCCTAAAGCGGAAAACCCCCTAATCGTTTGAAAACATGAAATTTGCCCTTTTCACTTAACTTCTGTTAAATTTTTCATTCAAAATTTTCATGAATTGACGAAAATACTCCTGACTTCCTCAAAATGCTATCTTTTTTGTTTGTTCGGGGCATTTTTCTTCAGGTCATATAAAATTTGGATAGAAAATAGGCTTATTTCACATAAAACACCCTGTAGTTTCAAAACCACCGTATAGTTTAAACCCATCACGGAAAACCTCCGAATTTGTTTTTGTTGCACAGAAACCCCCTGAGATTATTTATTACAAAAACTAACTAAATTAAGCTTTTATTTTAATAAAAATACAGATCCTCGATGCATGAAGTTAAATCATACCCGTAATGCCGTTTAGTGGGTAATTTGGCTTATTTGGAGAAGCAGGCTTCAAGTTTGAGAATTTGAAAGAGGCTCAATTTGAGTTAAATCAAATTTTAAATAAAAAAGAGCTGATATAATGAGATTTGGATAGATAATTTAGAATAAAACTTTAAGAAACAGTCAAATGTGGGGTCATATGATCTGTTTATCCCCAAAAAACTTTACAAATCAAACCACAAGGGATTTTGTACAACAAATTAAAAGTTCGTGGGGATTTCGAGATGGATTTGAACTATATGATGGTCTAAGAAAACTCAAATAAACCATAAACCATAAGGTGGTTTTTATTGAATAAGGCTAGAAAATATCCTAATGGAAGTCAAATGAGGGGCCAAAGTGAATGTTTTCAAATCGATTAAGGTTTTTTTTTTTGCTGCTTTGGGGCCGAAAGTGAGAGAGCTTTCCAACACCTCCCCCACATCAAATTAACTCTTCCTCCTTCCTTCATGTGTGGCCCATATCCATTAGAGGGCCTTTACCCAACAGTTGAGAGAGAGAGAGAGAGATTTAGAGAGAGAGAGAGAGGATTAGGGCATGAGGGTCGTGGCTCTTCCCACTTGCGCTGCCTTTTCTTCCGTCTCGTTCAGACCCAAGGTAACTTCAACAATCTCAATCGTAGCCCAATTTTTTTTTTTTATATATATATTTTTCCCCTGTGATTTTCCATCTGTTGTGATGTTAATTTGTCTTTAATGTTGAGCTATGATTAAATATTAGAAATGGATGCTACAATTATGATCAATAACACGAGAACTGAACTTCAACTAAATTTCCCCAATTTAGTTGAAGTTACCTTCAACGGTTAAGAGAGAGAGAGAGAGAGAGAGAAGATTAGGGCATTGGTTTTCTTCTTGTTTTGTATAATCTAATGTTCATGGTTGTCTCGCTTGGACTTTTAATTAGGAATTAGGAATTTGGCTTTCAATATGCAATTTTCATAAGATTTGCAAAGTGCACACCAACTAATGAGCGCAACAGTGAAGAATCTAGCTGACAAAGGATCTTCACACGCATTCTAGATCAGCCAGCTTCAAATCTCTGTATGTTTATATGGCTTAATTCCAAAAAAAAAACCCAAACTTTTTAGCTAAACTACGAGAAACCCCCAAAAACTTTCAAAATGCACAAGAAACCACCACAACACTTTCAAAAACTACGAAAAACTACCGGAAATAAGGTGCCACATCAGCAATAAATTGCATGAAACTGCCAAAAACCTGAAGAAGAAAAAATTGTATCATGGTAGGTTCTCATAATTTTGAAAGTTTTTTGGGGTTTCTCGTAGTTTAGCTAAAATATCTGGGTTTTTTTTGGAATTAAGCCTATTTATATAAACAACGATAGCATAAAGATTGAAGTCGGTATACTTCGAATAATAAACCTTTGAGTTTTGCATTTCCAACTTAGCCTGTTGTCTAAGCGTCAAAATTTGCTGAGACTTGAAATTGAGAAATGGCTTGGGATTTTATTTGTGAATTTCCTGATGTATAAAATGCTATAATATTCTTGACCTTGCTTATTTAGTTCATATAACTTTTGTTCTCTCGCAATATAGTAATTGCCGACTCATTTTCCTTTGTTGTTAAAATCATTTATCTTTGGTGTCCTTGTGTTCTTTATCTTTTCAGCTAAGTTATTAAAAGCTTATATTCATGTTTGCTGTTAAGTTTAATTTAATTTTTAAAATTTTAATCTTGACCTAGATGGACAAGTGGACTCGTCTAAAACCTAGACTTACTAACAATAGCAGCTGTCCACAACTTGTATTATCCCCACACGCAAACAAATTAAGATGGACTGTCAGTTTGCTATGTTGCATGGATTCCTCATCAAGGTGATGTATCTGTATCGGATGTGTATCTAAGTCGGATTTTTTGGGATTCGCCAGGAATATTTGTGAAACTCTTCTTGCTACATCCTTAAATTTATATTTTATTCTAGATGAATTGAACATGTATCAAAGGATAGACACCAACAACCTACACATCAATACTTATAAATTATTTGTAATCTTAATCTTGAGTTGCTGAAACAATGAATTTTCATTATTATGTATATGCATTTTAACAACAAAAAAACCAACGTATCCTAACAAATCATATCCTAGATTTTTTGAAAATTGTGAATTCGTGAAATCCAAATCACATAGTGTCCCATATCCATGTCCAAATCTTTGCTACTTAGTTTGGACTCAAGGTATCCTAATTTAATCAAGGAGAAGGTCAGCCATCCCCAATTTGATCTTACGTTTATAGTGATCGAATGAACTATCCTGAACAATCTTTGTGATACAATTGATGTTTATATGTAAGAAAACCTTTAGTAAGTTGGTGGCATTTTGTTGTTTTGTATTTATCTCATGCTGGCAAAATATACAACTGAGCCTTTTATCCCAAGCATATGGGGTAGGCTACATGAACCAACATGAGAATCACGCCGGGTCCAGCACATGAATCCTCCGCCTCCACTCACTCCTATCGAACAATATACTTTTCATTGAGGCCTTTAGGAACCATATCTTTTCGTATCACCTCCATCCATGTTTTCTTCGGTCTCTCTTTCGTCCTTTTGACATTGCCTATATCGATAGTATCCATTCGTCGAACCGGTGTTTCCATAGGTCTGCGTCGCACATTACCAAATCATCTTAGCCGGTTTTCCCGTATCTTCTCCTCCACAGGTGCTACACCAACTTTTGCACGAATATCCTCATTTAGCACCTTATCTTTTCTAGTGTTACCACACATCCAACGAAGCATTCGCATCTCCGCTACGTGCATCTTCTATATATGATGCTTCTTAGGAGTCTGGCATTCTGTACCATATAATAAGGTAGGCTGAATAACGCTCCGATAAACTTCCCTTTCAACCTTAACGGAAAGTTACGATCGCACAAAATCCCTATTGCACTCCCCCATTTCATCCAACCAGCTTGGATCCTTTGATTAACATCGCTATCGCTCTCCCCGTTCTTTTGGATGATGGAACCTAGATATCTAAATTGATCGCTCGGTGATCTCTTGTCCTTCTAGTGTTATACCAATGTGGTCTCGACTTCTCTGGTTGCTAAATTTGCAATGCATATATGATGTCTTAGACCTGCTCAATCTAAACCCCCGAGATTCCAACGTTTGCCTCCACAACTCCAATTTGGTATTAACCCTTACTTTCGTCTCATTTACTAGACCAATATCATCAGCGACTAACATATGCCAAGGTACCTCATCTTGGATGGTTCTAGTAAACTCATCCATCACGATGGTAAACAGGAATGGACTTAATGCAGATCCTTGATATAAACCAATTGTAATCGGAAAATCACTCGTTAGACCGCCGTAAGTTTTGACATTTGCCACTACTCCATCATACATATCCTTGATTAAATCAATGTACTTGACGGGGACCCTTTCTTCATCATTGTCCTTATAATACCTCTCTAGGTATCTTGTCGTACGCTTTTTAAATCGATAAATATCATATGCAAATCTCTTCTCTCTCGAAAACGCTCGATAAGTTGACGAAGCAAATGAATAGCCTTATCGTCGATCGTCTAGGTATGAACCCAAACTGGTTCTTTGATATCTTAATATCCTTTCTTAGCATATGTTCAATTACTCTCTTCCAAAGCTTCATGGTGTGACATATTTTTATTCCACGGTAGTCTAAGCAATTTTGAATGTTACCCTTGTTCTTGTAGATAGGTATAAGGGTACTTTTGCTCCACTCATTTGGTATTTTTTTGGTCTGCCAAATCTTATTAAACAGATCTGTCGGCCATTTAACACATATTTCTCCTAAGCATCTCCAAATCTCGATAAGGATCTCATCTGGACCAACTGCTTTTCTTGGTCTCATTCTCTTCAAAGCCTCTTTAACCTCTGGTATTCTTATTTTACGCATGAAATCACGGTTTATATCTTGAGATTGAATAATAAGTTCATCCAAATTCTTAGTAAAGCTCTCATTGAACAATTTGTCAAAATAATCTCTCCATCTTTACTTGATATTCTCATATTGAACTAAAACATTCTGATATTCATCTTTGATACACTTCACTGCACATAAGTCTTTGGTATTCTTTTCTCGCATCCGAGCAATCCAGTATATATCATTTTCAGTCTTCTTAGTATCCAACTTCTCGTACACCGTGTAGACTTTAGTTTTAACTTCCCGAACAGCTTTCTTAACTTCCTTTTTAGCTATTTTATACTTCTCAAATCTTTCTGCATCTTTGCTTTTCTTCAAATCTTTATAAGAATCTCTCTTGATTTTAATAGGAGCCTTTACTTCTTCGTTCCACCATGATATGTCCTCAGATGGTGGAGCACTACCTTTCGACTCACCAAGTAGATCTCTAGCTACTCTCTTGATACAACTAGCCATCTTGTTCCATGTTCTGTCTGAATCATTTTCAGACTGTCAATCCGTCTCTTGAACTACACGATCTATAAAAGTATTTTGGTTACCTTCCTTCAGTCGTCGCCACTTAATTGTAGGTTCTACCTTACGTCTAATCTTCCTAGATTCTCTTCTAAATCGAAAATCTAGAACTAAAAGTCTATGTTGAGTGGTTACATTCTCACCTGGCACTATCTTACAGTCGATGCAACAACCTCTATCTATTCTTCTCGTCAGCAAAAAAAGTCTATTTGACTTGCATTTGATCCGCTTCTAAAGGTGATAAGGCGAGACTCTCTTTTCATAAACCAAGTGTTTACTAGGATCAAGTCATAAGAAGAGGCAAAATCTAGAATCGAGCTACATGCTTCATTCCTTTATCCAAAACCAAAACCTCCATGAATAGTATCAAACCCACTATGATTAGTATCTATATGTCCATTGAGATCATCGCCAATAAATAACTTCTTTCCACTAGATATCATTTACACCATCTCATCTAAATCCTTCCAGAATAGACGCTTACTAGCGTCATCAAGACCTATCTGTGGTGCATAAGCACTAATAAAATTAAGGATCTTCCCATCTAGAATAAGTTTAACCGGTATAATTCTATCACCTTTTCTCCTAATCTCAACTACATCTTTAAGCAATCGTCTATTTATGATTATGCCTATCCCATTATGATTTTTATCTCTACCCGTATACCAAAATTTATGACCCCAAGGTTTTATGACTCCCATTTTCACATACCCACTTAGTTTCTTGCAAACACATAATACCAACTCTCCTCTTAATCATCACCTTCACTAATTCTGTTAGTCTACCCGTAAGAGAACCTATGTTTCAAGAAACTAGACGGATCGTATGAAACCCTTGCTTATTTATCATTATATCTGGGGTTTGATGTAGCGTGCCGCTTCCAGACGACGACCTAGAAGCCCTTGCATATTTAACATTACACCCGGGATCCGATGTAGTGCGTCGCTGAGTAGGGGACGTCCCAACGGTATTCTTATTATGGTTCATGTCATAGAATGTGGCAGTTTTATGTTGGCTGTCACAAGCCTATCACAACCCGTACCCTTTCTCATGCTGGCAAATATATCAATTGGAAATTTATCTAGGAATTTAGTTGCTCTAACTGGTAGCTATTGCCTAAGATCAAAGTGCACATAACAGAGAATAGAGAATCTCAAGATACATGCATATGATTTACATAGTGGACACCAACTTATGAGTACAACTATACAACTTTTCTTTAAGCATTCTTGTCCAAAGCCCTGATGGAGAATTTTCCATATCTGGATTAGTACACAAATTGCGGAAATAATAGACAGTTTAGTTCTTTATAGACCGTCCAATTTGCATATCCAAAACGGCAAGACATAACCTTTTGTCGCGGCATCATGCTTTTCTACTATCAGAAAGGAGAATTATTTGGGCTTTGCAACTTGCTATCATAATTCTTCGATCTAAAATGCAATAATAGATGCCGACTGAAAAGTTTACCAAGTTGTGAAGGTTGGACTCCCACGTAGGAGCCGCTCCATCCTCAACATAGGGTTGGTCTCCAAACAGCCAAAGAGGAATCTTTCCAGCAATAAACGATTGATTCGTAGGAAAAGCAAAAAAAATATCAAAATTATTTTCTTGTGTCAACACTACAAATGTCCTTTCTCACATCAGTTATCTTAGTTCTTGCCTGTTATATGTCGTGTATAATAAACACAACCATTTTTTACATACTTGTTCAATTACAGGCACTCCTCAGTCCTTCCAGGAAACACCTGTATCATGGTCGTTCGCTACTTTCTAAATCGGATAGAAGATGGCATTCAATAGGATGCTCAACAAAAACACCAGCTGCCGAACATTTTGGTCATTCAAACAATCTTTCAACCTATCTAAGTACTGCAGTAAACAATCTATCGGTTACGTCCACCGAGCCATTTAAGGAATTTCAATGGAAGAAAGCACAGTCGATGGTTGCAGAACGATTGCTCATTCTCTGCCAAAAGGCTTTCAAGTGGTCCTTTGTGTTTCTGTATGCCGTCAGTTTTCTATCTGATATATTACTCGCAGTCTCAAGGAATAGAGAGCTGATGATTCCTCTTGGTCTTTTCATGGGTGTTGCGTTTGCAGATTTTTTGAAGGAATCCTCGCAAGTATTCTTCCAAACCAGAATAAAGGTGCAGTTAAATGGCTTAATTGCAATGAACCTCCCTTGTTTCCCCCTTACAGCAGGATTCTATTTTCTTTTCATAAGCTGCATTCATCCCCCCACCCCCCCTTCAAACAATTCCACCTCTTTATACAAACTGCATAATTCCGGTCGCTGATTGGGGCGGGGGGGGGGGGGGGGGTTTCCACTTTTTCTTTTTGGAATAAAATAGTTGCAAAATAGGAATTTAGATAAACGGCTTATTGAAGTAGGGGCGAAGTGCAGCTATTAGAAAAGAGGGAATGGGCAGAAGCGAGGGAGGTTTAGTAATTTAGTTTAATTAAATATTTTATATTATTATCTGTTATCTTAAATTCGTGCGTTAGGTTTCTTTTTTCTTTTTTCCCCCCATGTTGTGGAACAGGATGAAAGCTTTCCGCGGCAGCTTTTGGGCGTGGGATCAGTTTTTGTGTTCATTAAGATTTTAGCTCTGTTCTTTAATGTGCAAGGGAAGATGCTTCTATCCCTGATTGGAAATGGTGGTTTGATGCAAGTTTTGTGGTTGGCACGAGAATTACAGCAGAAAGCTAACACCGAGATGAACGAAGAACTGGATACACCGAGTTTGGAAGCTTGATAGGTTGAATATCCGAAAATCAATCGGATTATGGAGCTAAAATTTTGTATCATATGATAGTGTGTTGTATTCCTCTATGGCCCAGATTTATTTTTTAAACTACATGTAAAGCAATTTTGGATCTTCATTTGTTGTATTGAATATTTGACTTGAGTCAAGTTTGCTTTGCATTTGAAGTTGATGCCTATCTTATTTGTTAAGGGAAAAAATATATCATGTTTTTTGTTTTTTCGATCGACATGTAAGCCTAATCCATACATGCACAAGCATACAACCCTAACACATGCATCTAGAAGATTTACGAATTTGCCCCAAAAGCGAAAAATCGCGGTCACTTCCCCTCCTGAGCATTGAATGCGTTAAATTGCTCGTTGGCACAAAGAGGAGGGGGAAAAATGGAAATACAATGGCAGACAGCAATATTAAATTTGGCTAAATCTGGACTGTTTCTCGTTTGTTCCATAACTGCATATGTATATGGTAAATGCCAGAAACTAATAAATAAAAAAGAAGTATTCATTCTAATATAAAATATATCCACATCTTTAGGTCAAGTAATTTCTCTGTAAGCATGATGGTCTAATGAGTAGAAAGAATACATCAGCACTACCACAAGTGACCCAAAACAGGTATTGATCAGAAAACTAAGTTATAGGACCCGAAAGCAAAAAAAAATTAGGCATTATTATGAATGACACAGGAAAAACTGGGATCCTTGAGGTCAAAAAGAGAGAAATAAATGAATGAATTGAGTAATATAGACAGATCAGTATCAGCTAATTATTTTAGCTGATTCCTTCCAAGCTCAAGGAAACTCCATTTTCAGCCAACTCAAGAGCGTCGGTAATTGGTGGAGAATAAATGTCCGCATTTGGTGGATTCTGGCAATAAACTGAGAGCAACTCGTGATGAATTTGCTCCATCCTCCCACTTTGCTCATCTCTTTGGTCCATATCATTCAGATCCTGTAGGCACAAAACTCTATTGTAAGAACTGTGATTATAATTTATATTATCCTTCACTCCAGTGAAGGTAAAAGGGAACAGGTTCTGTTTAATTCTTGGCTTATCTTTGCCTAGAGTGGAACATAATTCTTAATAGTAAATTCAAAATCATCTCTTCTTCTTCTAGAGAATTTTAAGAATTTTGAGGACACCAGCTAATCCTTGGATTTCAGATAGTATCACTCTAAATATCTCCAAAATTCCTAATTAAACTCCAAACTCCTCGAGTTTGTATAACTTAAACCTTATTTAAGAAATAAGTCAAGTTCATCTAGTGCGCGCATATTTATGATGTAGCCATACTTTGTCCGATACATGGCAGCCACACAAATATTGGATGCTCCAGTCACCGTTTCAAACACTTCTTAAACATGTCCCCATTTTTATATAACAAACACACACACACACACACACACACACACACACACACACACAAATTTCTGGCGCTTATTGGCCATGCTTTCTACACCTATCAGACACTCTTTTCATACTCATAATGCATATAAATATGTATTTATTTTTGTGTATATATCAAGGTTACATTTTATTTTAAAAGGAATGCCGAAAGAAGGTGCGATACAAAAAATTATAGCCATATCGGTGCATGTTTCTTATAAGAAGTATGAAACATTGTTTTACACAAACTTGAGCTACCAGGATGTATGTAATCAAACCCAACACAGAGAACACCCCTATTTTCCAGGGGCTTGACAAACTAATTAAGAGAGGTCGATGTTAGACCTGGAAACAACCATAAACCCTTGTCAAATTTTCATCATCTTAGTTTCATAGTTAACCCATTTAGATGGGGAAAGGTGAGATTATAATAATGACAGTAGTGAACATGCAACTTTCAAGGAATTATAAACTGATAGACAAACAAACCTGAGCAGATAAATTCCTGAAAATGGGACCGAAGCGTTGTCTGCACAACTCATTGAAGAGGAGTGTAAAGATAATAAGTGGGATGGTGAAGCCTAAAGCTACCGGTTATTTTTTAATCCCAAAGACTCCAAGAGCAATAATTTGTGTGAGCACCCGAGAGAAGATCGTTGTGTTGTGGACTGCAGGCCAGATTTGGCCCCCAGACTCGCATTTTGTATGATACACATTCCATATATCTGCATAATTTAGTGAACAGACACATGAAATGTTCAATGATTTAATTTTACTATCCTGCTAAATCTGATTTGGGATTTCAATATCTTTTAAAATATAATGAAAATTCATTTATCCAGATTTTCGGGTTTATCTATTATCTTCATCCAGTACTAGTAGATTCTGAATTGGCTTATTAGCAAATAATGAAGAGTTATTAATTATTGATTAATGCCTGTTGTATTAGACGGTAATAAGCCACTTGTTGTGGAGTTGTAAGCGCTGGATGGGATATTGATGGAGGGTTTTTATTAATATGAAATTAACCCCTATTGTTTTAATGGAAAACAGTGGATAACGCTTATAATCTAATACCTTTTGGTGTTAAACAAAGAAAAGACCACTTCTAAAACAACGGCTACAATCGTTGTTTCTCAAAGCTAGAAGCATATTCCATTGCTATGCATGCTTCTACTGTTACCAAGAGAAATACAACCACCAAATAGGAAGCTTGAGAACTAATTACAATCAAATATACTCTGGTATTTAATCAGTGATCTCTGCTATTATAGATTTCTATTGCAAACTTCTCTTGAGGAGAATGCAACTATGGAATTTCATTTGAATGTTGTATAGCTATCTCACAATTGCGGAGTGTTGAAGTTGAAAGCTTATTTAAAGTCGAGGGAGTAATGGGCTTTTTATAGATACACATGGGTCTTTTATATAAGCGGGTTCCAACAATAAGACTCAGGCATTGTTGAGATGTGACCATTTTATATTTTATACCCATATGTTTCTTTTGTTGTTTCCAATGTAGGCCTATCTTTAAAATCCCATCATTTGTTTTTTTTTTTTTTACTTTCAACACTTCCATTCACGTGCAACCATCACTATTTTCTTTGGTATGGTTGTCACCTAAAAAGTACAATATTTGGCGAGTTTGAATCGAGCCATTAGCTCTGATGCCATATTAAAGTTACTTTTAAAATATAGCAGAGTTTAAAACTAGAGAAGAGTTAGAGGAGTGATGAGCTTTTTCACTTGGTATGAATATTGTTATGGTATGAACATTGTTATATATATATCCAGTTGTTATATTTAGTTAATTAATTTGATCAGTTATTATATATTTATTAGGAGAGATGATCTGTGTCTCTATATATAGTTGTATGTACTATTATTCTTCTTGAGCTAATAAGTATTTTCTTCTTGATTTCTTCATGGTAGCAGAGTTTTGAAGAAATCAAAAGAAAAAATAATAATAATATACCGCTCCAGCCATCGACGCCGCCGCCACCGCAGATCTCTCCCCAGGGAACCCCTCCGACCCTCGCCCCTACCTCAAAAGCCCTCCAACGAACCCCTCCACCCTTCGATCCCCTTCCTCTGCCCTCAGCCACCTTCGTCCCTACCTCGAACACCCTCCAGCGAACCCCTTCGACCATCGATCCCCTCTCCCTCTCCCACAGCACCTTCGAATCCCTGATCGACTCCCATATCTCCCCAAATCTCGTCGACTGCCTGATCGAAGCCCAGATCCCGTCGACTCCCTGATCGTCGACCGCCACCGAAACTTCGATCTCCCCTCCGGAAAATAGATCCCCTTTAGTCGCCGAAGCTTCGACCCTCGATCCAGATCTTGACGACTCCCTGCTACCAGATCGAAGCCCCCTCCAGCGACGAGATCTCCCTCCAGCGACGAGATCTCATCCAGAAAAGCTTTATTCTTTCCTTGGTGATTTAGTTGGTGATGACAAGACTTGATCTGGACTAAGTAATGTTTGATTAAATCCTCTTGCTACTCTGGTACTGACCTGTGGATTCGCTAACCGCTATTCTATCTGTCTCTGGATTTTTTAAGCCTCATTTATCATGGATTCCTCTGCTGGCCTCTGCTGGCCGGGCGATGTCGAGTGGTTCCTTGCTCGCTTTTATTGCTCTTTTTGCGGTGACACTAATTATCGCGAAAACTGTTGTTGGGAGAAACATGGCTACCCTACTGATACTCGCCAGACATTCACACCGGTTGCTACTGCCCGATCTTCTTCTTCTACCGGCAATTTACCTTTATCCAGTGCTGAGTAGAGCCAGTTACGTCGTCTCCTCTTCTCTATAGCTCCTACTAACCTTTCTACTCCATCGGGTATATCATTCATTTCTCATTCTAATTCGTGAATCGCTGATTCCGGCGCCTCACATCATATGTCTCATGATGGACCGTCTAATCTTATTTCTAATCCTCACAAGTTGATTTTCATGGCTGATGGTAATACCACACATGTTTCTGGTTCTGCTGATTTATCACTAATTTCATTTTTACACCTAAAAAATGCTTTAATTGTGCCATCTTTAAAACAAAACTTATTTTCTATTCGTCGGTTACAAATGATTCTAACTGCTCCGTAACATTTTATCCATCTTACTTTGTAATACGTGATCTTCTGACGAAACAGCGGATTGGTAGGGGGCATGAACAGAATGGACTATATTAGGTTGATCATCTTTCCTGTACGTCTGCAGCTGTTTCTACTATCCAGTGGTATCGAAAAATTGGTCACCCTCTGTTGGTTATAGTGCCCTAAGGCAATTATTGTAATCGAAAGTAGGCAATTATGATAATTGAAGGAGGACCTATACCAGGTAGAATAGTCTTGCTCGATATGATAGTATGATATCTGGATTGTCTTTATCATTAATGTGTATACGTTTTATTACATGTCGCTAATACATATGATAAAGCCCGTATGATCTTTGCTTGACTACCAGAGTTATGATGGTGATCATACTTATCACGACCCGAAAACGGCACGTGACCAGAACTTAGATCACGTGACGTTAAAAGATGTCGATGCGATCCAAGTAAGCTGAAAACCCGGAATCTAAAACTTTTTAAGAAAATAGTGGAGTTGAAGTTTTAAAAAGAGTTATTAAATGGAATCGAGTTTTTTTTTAAAGTATAAGTAAATTTGTTTGAAAACGCTTATGTCGTTTGAAAATCGGACAGCACCTCTTATGTAAATTTCAAATAAAACTACATATAAAGCATAATATATATAAAGCATCCCCAACGGGAGCTAGCTTCCACGCCCGAACGGCGGAGCAACCACACAGATAATATACGACGCCCAAGACGAAGAAATGGAAAACGAAATATAACCGACAACAATATAAAGTCGACTCCAAATGAGTGCGACGCCCAAAAACACAAAATATCTAACCCTCGCTTCTAAGTCCACAAATATACAAGTTTATGTCAATGGAGTTTTTAATTAGATCCAAAAGAATATACATGTATAATGGATGGTTGCGATCCAACATGTAACCCACCTACCAAACCAATCACTGAAGTAAAAAATGTACCGGCAAGCTGCTACTGATCCGAGCGGTCAATCCTGCAAGAAACTGGGGTACAACGAGAGTGAGTTGCCAACTCAGTGAAAAAAGTATATCGCAAGGTAGAAATCGAAATGTATAACAATTTACCTAGATCATAAAAATATAGTTCTATCATATCCTGTACTAATATATGCATCATGCACAAGTACTATAAACGTATCCATATCGACCAAGTAAACATGGAAATATATATATGTTAGGTCCACGTTACCTCTCCCGGTACTTTCGGGGTTGCGGAAACGGTAAAACAATTTTTTTTCTGAACATGGTAACATGGACCGTAAAAGCCGGATCTTTACTAAACAATACACTAGCATCCTAACTAGAGATTTATCTACTCGGTTAGGGGTTATACCTCAACTTGTACTCCTTCTCTTCTTGTTGTTCTTCTCCTTACTTGCTCCGAGGCTTGATCCGGACTTTGGTCACCTCCGCGGCCTCCTTGAGTCGAAGACGATCCACCCGAGAGATGTACACCGAGCTCCACCTCGAGCCGAGGTAATTAGGGCAAAGAGATTGCTAATTTAGAAGCCCTAGGTTGTGTAGAGGAGATGTATGGATGTGTTTGTCTTTGTGGGATCTTTTTCTCTCAACACATGAGATCAAAAGATGAGATCAAGAGGAGGAAGAAGAAGGAGAAACTTAGCAACCATGGAACTTTTATTTTTCTTCTCACTTCAAGAGAGAGAATGAGAAGAGAATAATGAAAAGATTAAACCAAAAGAAATGAACCATGGTTCCAATAATACACAAAATCATCATTACTAATCCTATCATGATAGAAATTGATGGCACATTGAATTGACTATTATCATAACACAAGAAATAAAAAGAAAATGAAAGAAGAGTGTGGATCTCTCTTGAAGGTCAATGGTCAACACGGTCAACGGGTCAACAAAGTCAAGAGAGATCCAAGTGGTCAAATGGTCAATGCAATTAGCCATCACAAATCTATCACTAAAAGGATTAGTAAACAATGTCTCCGGCTCATAACCGTTTTGACCAAACGAACTGTCAAAACCCTAATGAGTGTGCCATATTACGGTTTTGGCCGAACCAACTACCAAAACCCTAATGGGGCACTTCCTCCTTCATCGCTCCTCAAAACTGTGCATACACACCCGCATCCGCATTCCGTAGAATGCGAATGCACAGAAGACAAATCAAATCCACCTGTGCAATACTAGGATCTGGCTTAAACCAAAGCCCACTAGTATTGCCTGCCCGAACACCACACGCACACAAGTGTATGTAAGTGATCGCAGCCCTGCCGTAAAACCATACGGCCTCTACACGTTTCGCTCAGTGCAGGGAAACTCTCTGTGTGGGACTCTAAAGACTCGACACTACGCTGGCAGTGGGTTTAACCACAGACCGCAAGCGGCACTAGCTGTACGTAACGGTCCCCAGGTAGATGTCGATAAGAAGGCCGATGAGGTACACCCATCCGAACTCCTACTGAGCCTGTATGTGACAATCTCCGTACAGTCCGGTCTGTTCGTCTGATACATCGCATGGCGGGCCTAGGGGGGCGATAAACGTCAGTCCCCTAATAGCGGTACAAGTCGTGTCGGAGTGAAGCCCAGAACACCCTGAGATAACACTGGAAACCTACCAGTATATCTCGCTTGCCCTGGCCAGGGACTACTCGTGTAATGGCTCTCCTAGACACAGCGCGATGTCAACCCCCAATACCGGGAGAGACGAATCCTGTCTAACCGTCACTGCCTCCAAGTGCTTCGGGACTGCACCCAACTACTACCTGTTTGCACGACTCAGTAGAGCCGTGGTAGGGTAGTAATCAAAGAACAGTGGGAACACACTCGAGGCGAAGTGACAGTGTCAAGTCAGCGGACTAAGCTGTACTCATGTCACCTGGGAACTGATAACTGACGATAGGTATAATACCAACCATCAGTTCCCGACGAGTCCTGTCCAGTGTACTCGTAACCTAACGAGCACCCGCATACTATCTCAAGTACGACATACTGACGGCTGTGGGACAGACCGTCTCCCGTGCTGGGATGAGAAGCGCATACGCTAGTCTACTCCGGAGTATCGATGCCCTGTCTCGATAATCCCACGACTAGGGACGTGTATAAGGATGTGCTTGTAGATTACCCAGCCCCCACGAGTGTGATCGCCATCACAACGCCGGTAATCAAGCAAAGATCCTAAGGGCTTTACTAATGCGTATAGGTGATACAATAAAGAAACACACATGTACACATTAAAGCAGAGACAAACCAAGTAGCATACTACTATATTGAGCAAGATTGTCTATACAACTGTGAATATCCCAAGCTTCCATCAAGTAATATACAAACTAGTATGATACAGTAATGACCTCTAGGGCATATACACTAACAATCTCCCACTTGCACTAAGGCCATGTACTGGCGTATCGAAGACCTATCATCTCGATCAGCCGCTTAAACTGAGTCTGGGGTAAGGCCTTCGTGAATGGATCCGCCGTGTTGTCTTTTGTGTCCACTCTCCGCACCTCGATCTCCTGGCGATCAATGATCTCCCTGATCAGGTGATACCGCCTTAAGATGTGCCTGGATTTCTGATGGGACCTTGGTTCCTTCGCTAAAGCTATAGCCCCATTGTTATCGCAATACAAAGGTATTGGGTCAATAATGGACGGAACCACCTGAAGTTCACTAATGAACTTCTTCATCCAGACCGCCTCTTTTGCGGCATCGCTTGCAGCAATGTATTCAGCCTCCATCGTCGAGTCTGCGACGGTATCCTGCTTGGAACTCCTCCAACATACCGCCCCTCCGTTGAGGGTAAACACAAAACCCGAGACAGACTTGCTGTCATCTTTGTCACTCTGGAAGCTTGAATCGGTAAAGGACTCGACCCTAAGGTCTCCATTACCGTAAACCAGGAACATCTCCTTGTTCCTTCTCAGGTACTTGAGAATGTTCTTCACTGCTGTCCAGTGGTCCTCACCTGGGTCTGACTGATACCGGCTTACCGTGCTTAGCGCGTAAGCTACATCTGGTCTTGTACATAGCATCGCATACATTATAGATCCTACCGCCGAAGCGTAGGGTATAATGCTCATGCGAATCCTCTCCTCGTCAGTCTTAGGAGACATCTTCTTGGAGAGGGTAATTCCGTGCAATGCGGGTATGTTACCGCGCTTGGAATCCTCCATACTAAATCTCTTTAGTACGGTCTCTATGTACCTGGACTGCGAAAGTCCCAGTAGTCTCTTGGATCTATCTCTATAGATCTTGATCCCCAGAATGTACGAGGCATCACCCAGGTCCTTCATAGAGAACCTTTGTGACAAAAATAGCTTGACCGATTGTAGCATAGGAATGTCATTTCCTATCAAAAGAATGTCGTCCACGTACAAGACTAGGAACACGACAGTTCGTCCTACAATTTTCTTATAGACACAAGGTTCATCTTCGTTCTTGATGAAATCAAATTCCTTGATTGCCTCATCAAAACAGATGTTCCAGCTCCACGATGCCTGCTTTAATCCATAAATGGATTTAAGTAACTTGCACGCCTTCCCTCTGCTCCCACTGTCTACGAAACCTTCTGGCTGATCCATGTAAACGCACTCTTCCAAACAACCATTTAAGAAAGCCGTTTTAACATCCATCTGCCAGATTTCATAGTCATGGAAGGCAGCAATGGCAAGTAGGATCCGAATGGATTTGAGCATAGCCACCGGAGAAAAAGTTTCGTCATAGTCCAAACCAGGTCTTTGACGAAAACCTTTTGCAACGAGTCTAGCCTTATAGGTTTCCACCTGCCCATCTACACCAAGTTTCCTTTTGTAGATCCATTTGCATCCAACGGGTTTTACCCCAGGTGGAGCAATATCCAAGGTCCACACTTTATTGGCGTACATGGACTCCATTTCGGATTGCATTGCTTCCTGCCACTTATCAGAGTCCCTACTGATAATGGCCTGCCTGAAACTGGTAGGGTCATCTTCTTCCAAGATGCAATCCTCTCGATCCCCGTTTATGAGAAAACCGTAGTATCTCTCGGGCCGATGAGAAATCCTACCAGATCTGCGGAGTGGCTGAGGTTCGTCTGGGGTTATTGAATTCTGAGGTTCTGTCAAATCTTCAGTTTCATTTTGTGGTCGCTGAATTTCTTCCAGTTCTACCGAACTCCTACTTGTTTCTTTTGCAAGAAATTGCCACTCTAAAAAGGTGGCATGGCGAGATACAAACACCTTCTGTTCCTCGGTGTGGTAGAACAGATATCCTGTGGAGTTCTTAGGATATCCCACAAATTTACATAGAACTGAACGTGCCTGCAGTTTGTCCGGATTTTGTACTTTTACATAGGCCGGACAACCCCATATCTTAATACGTTTAAGATACGGCTTTTTACCATTCCATATCTCGAACGGTGTTTTAGGCACAGATTTAGACGGAACATCGTTCAATAGATATGCTGCTGTCAACAGCGCATGTCCCCAAAATGAAAGAGGTAACTCGGCATTACTCATCATGGAGCGAACCATATCCAGTAGGGTACGCTTCCTCCGCTCCGATACACCGTTGTGCTGTGGTGTATAAGGAGGAGTAAGCTGAGAGAGAATACCATTCTCTTTTAAGTAATCTAGGAATTTCGTGCTTAAGTACTCTCCTCCTCTATCAGACCGGAGGATCTTGATACTTTTGCCAGTCTGGTTCTCTACTTCGTTTCTGAATTCCTTGAATTTCTCAAAAGCTTCAGATTTGTGTTTCATCAGATACGCATATCCGAACCTAGAAAGATCGTCAGTGAATGTGATGAAGTACGAGAACCCACCCTTTGCATGTATAGACATCGGACCACATACATCACTATGTACGAGTCCCAAGAGCTCTGTTGCTCTTTCTCCATGTCCGGTGAACGGAGATTTAGTCATCTTCCCTTTGAGACAAGACTGACAGGTTTCATAAGATGAAAACTCGAACACATCCAAGAGTCCATCTTTATGCAACTTACTCAGTCTTTTCTCTCCGATATGACCAAGTCTACAATGCCACAAGTAGGAATCATTCGTATCTGAATTCTTCCTGTTGCGTGTGTTTTGTACATTGAGAACTGTATTCTGATTTAGAACGTAGATACCATTACACAGTGCACCTTCTGCAACCAGTACCTTATGAAGGTAAATGTTCATGATATTTCTATCAAGAACAAAATTATATCCATCTTTATCGAGTAAAGAAACTGATATGATGTTGCAAACCATGGAAGGTACATAGTAGCAATCGTTCAAAATCATAGTCTTGCCATTTGGCAAAACTAGGTGATATTCACCGACGGCTGCCGCATTAACTTGTGCTTCGTTCGCTACTCTGAGCGACATATCACCCGGTGCAACTTTCCTACTTTTTCTCAGTCCCTGCAATAAATTACAGATATGAGATCCTGATCCGGTATCAAGTACCCAGGAGGTAGGGCTGACCGTAAAACAGTTCTCAATTACAAGAACACCTGAAGTAGATGCAAAACCATGCTTCTTCTTCAACTGGGTATCCTGGGAATCCATACAATCCCCTTTCCCTTGCTCATACTTATGACTGTTGTCACAAGTTAGAGCTGAACCAACGTTCCCCAGCCCCGAATAAGAATTCGGATCGGTCAAGCGATACATTTTATTATCTTGATTAGGGCGTGAAATGGTTGCTACCTAGAGAGAGAGAAAAGAAACACTCAGCGTGTGCTCTTGCAAGTTTAGATTGGTTTTTAATTTATCTAAACAGGATGGCTCCCACTGTCTCTTGAATCCCTCCTCAAAGCATAAAGGAAGAATTAGTCGGGATTAATCTCACCGTACAATTCTTGCTTAACCGTTCAGCCAGGCCAGTGTCGGTACTTCGAGGGAGGTTTTCCAACGCTTTCGCGAAGTTGCTTAATTAAGTAACCTCTTTTCCCTGTGGGCGTAGCCCCGCTAACACCTTTCTAGACACCTACTTGGTTTATAGCATTGATCGTTAAGCGAGAAAGTTCCTGAGGAGTAGCATATACTCACAGTAGGATCGGGATCCAAATATCATCGCGTGACAAAACTGAAGGAATCCTACCAGAATCATCATACTCCAAATGGTATGCAACACTAGCAAGTTTCAGTACTTTTGAAACTCTCGATGTGGTTTTTGCCCCTAGGACCCAAGTGACCTTGACCGAGCCAACATATCAAAGGATCCTAGTCAAGTTCAACCCGTCATTATCTTGATGCATTAGACCCACCCGTACGAGTCCTTGACTGAGCCAAAATGACCGCACGACTGTCCTAACCAATCACTTTGTGTCCTACGGAAAAATATTACATAGCTACCGTATACTACGCCTCGGCTGAGCACGAAATACGTAGCACGAATACTAAGCAATATTAATCCGAAACGACGGAGGGCTACGACTGGGTTTTGGCGAAAACCCGTTAACGTAATGAACTTGATATCGTTGAAGGAACGTGATACAGTTTTTTGAAAATATAGTGGCGAAAAACTTTTGCTAAAGAGGTCACTCCCTGTGAAGGGATCTCGGCTCTTTCCTCGTCGAATGAGGTGCAGGATATTCCAAACTGAATACCTCGATGCAAAGTAAGAATAATCGACTATAGTGAAGTTATTACCCTGACGCAAACTTTTATCCAAGGGGTCACTCCCGATGAAGAGATCTTGGCCCTTTCCTCGTCGACTGAGGTGCTGGGCATTCATGACCGAATACCTCGATGCAAAACAAAAGTAAACGTCCTTGTAATAACAGCTTTTTTTGAAAAATTGTTCCAACAACGTCTTTTAGGTTTATTTTCTTGCATTAGTTCTTTTAATGCGTCCCATCATTTAAATCCTGCCATTGCAGAAAACAACCAAAATATGACGTACGCTTATGCTATTCGCATTCGCCACGGGGCCCCGTCATCACCCGTTAGGTTACTTAACTAACGACAGAGCGGGGGCTGGGCTAGCGCGGCTGAAAAACATAAGCAACGCCTAAATAGTTATTATATATAGATATATAGCAATGATAGCCAATCCAGATCACAGATGAACACTCTGGATATACTAGGAACCCGCGATTCGTTCGAGCCTGCAACGAAAAGCGGATTACACGGTCGCGATGAATAGACAATACCCCACCCAAGACCCCTACGGGTGCGGCAAACTACCCGCCAAGTACTCGAAGCGAAGCAACCTCCCTCAACGCCGTGAGTAGGCTACTCGGCACTTCGAGATACCCGGTAGTTTGTGCACCCCCTCCATGGGTCTATCCTAGGAGCAAAAACAGTAAAAAGAATTATACAATGACGGCTACAACCCCGACCCGGTTGTGCGGCCATACAAATAATATTACATCAATTTACAAATTTATTACATGAATGAAAGAAAAAGAAACTCTCATCTCACATCCAACCCGGCTATTCATCCGCGACAATCCAACGAGTTCATATACACATACCATCAACAACACAGATCACAGATATGTATAACCCCCACTAATCGACGTATAGCGATTAGTAGATGTTCAATACACATATAACATCACAGGATATAACCAATAGCCAAAGTCTACAGAACATCGACCAAAAATACGGATTTCTAAGCCCCAAAAACAAATTTTGCTTTCTGGAAAATCTGGGCAGAAAAGTCATATTGTAAAAATCCCAAAATACCCATCTAAGAAAACTGCAGGAAGCAGATCCCCCAACTAAGTTAAATCGGCCGCGGTTCCGCGGCATAAGCAAGCTTATGCCGCGGAACCGCGGCGCTTTAGTCGAGTTGGGGGGTCAAATTTCTCCAGTTTCCTAACAAAAGCCTGAGCCGATTTTTAGTGCATGATTTATTAATTTTTGAACAGAAAAAAAATCGGCAGAAACTTGAAATATCCGGGGTGTTTTGCGGTTTTTCGTGCGGTCGAAATTCTAAACACTTTGCTAACATGCTAGGGTGTGTTTAGTTAGGCTCTGATACCACTGTTAGGTCCACGTTACCTCTCCCGGTACTTTCGGGGTTGCGGAAACGGTAAAACAAATTTTTTTCTGAACATGGTAACATGGACCGTAAAAGCCGGATCTTTACTAAACAATACACTAGCATCCTAACTAGAGATTTATCTACTCGGTTAGGGGTTATACCTCAACTTGTACTCCTTCTCTTCTTGTTGTTCTTCTCCTTGCTTGCTCCGAGGCTTGATCCGGACTTTGGTCACCTCCGCGGCCTCCTTGAGTCGAAGACGATCCACCCGAGAGATGTACACCGAGCTCCACCTCGAGCCGAGGTAACTAGGGCAAAGAGATTGCTAATCTAGAAGCCCTAGGTTGTGTAGAGGAGATGTATGGATGTGTTTGTCTTTGTGGGATCTTTTTCTCTCAACACATGAGATCAAAAGATGAGATCAAGAGGAGGAAGAAGAAGGAGAAACTTAGCAACCATGGAGCTTTTCTTTTTCTTCTCACTTCAAGAGAGAGAATGAGAAGAGAATAATGAAAAGATTAAACCAAAAGAAATGAACCATGGTTCCTATAATACACAAAATCATCATTACTAATCCTATCATGATAGAAGTTGATGGCACATTGAATTGACTATTATCATAACACAAGAAATAAAAAGAAAATGAAAGAAGAGTGTGGATCTCTCTTGAAGGTCAATGGTCAACACGGTCAACGGGTCAACAAAGTTAAGAGAGATCCAAGTGGTCAAATGGTCAATGCAATTAGCCATCACAAATCTATCACTAAAAGGATTAGTAAACAATGTATCCGGCTCATAACGGTTTTGACCAAACGAACTGTCAAAACCTTAATGAGTGTGCCATATTACGGTTTTGGCCGAACCAACTGCCAAAACCCTAATGGGGCACCTCCTCCTTCATCGCTCCTCAAAACTGTGCATACACACCCGCATCCGCATTCCGTAGAATGCGAATGCACAGAAGACAAATCAAATCCACCTGTGCAATACTAGGATCTGGCTTAAACCAAAGTCCACTAATATTGCCTGCCCGAACACCACACGCACACAAGTGTACGTAAGTGATCGCAGCCCTGCCGTAAAACCATACGGCCTCTACACGTTTCGCTCAGTGCAGGGAAACTCTCTGTGTGGGACTCTAAAGACTCGACACTACGATGGCAGTGGGTTTAACCACAGACCGCAAGCGGCACTAGCTGTACGTAACGGTCCCCGGGTAGATGTCGATAAGAAGGCCGATGAGGTACACCCATCCGAACTCCTACTGAGCCTGTATGTGACAATCTCCGTACAGTCCGGTCTGTTCGTCTGATACATCGCATGGCGGGCCTAGGGGGGCGGTAAACGTCAGTCCCCTAATAGCGGTACAAGTCGTGTCGGAGTGAAGCCCAGAACACCCTGAGATAACACTGGAAACCTACCAGTATATCTCGCTTGCCCTGGCCAGGGACTACTCGTGTAATGGCTCTCCTAGACACAGCGCGATGTCAACCCCCAATACCGGGAGAGACGAATCCTGTCTAACCGTCACTGCCTCCAAGTGCTTCGGGACTGCACCCAACTACTACCTGTTTGCACGACTCAGTAGAGCCGTGGTAGGGTAGTAATCAAAGAACAGTGGGAACACACTCGAGGCGAAGTGACAGTGTCAAGTCAGCGGACTAAGCTGTACTCATGTCACCTGGGAACTGATAACTGACGATAGGTATAATACCAACCATCAGTTCCCGACGAGTCCTGTCCAGTGTACTCGTAACCTAACGAGCACCCGCATACTATCTCAAGTACGACATACTGACGGCTGTGGGACAGACCGTCTCCCGTGCTGGGATGAGAAGCGCATACGCTAGTCTGCTCCGGAGTATCGATGCCCTGTCTCGATAGTCCCACGACTAGGGACGTGCATAAGGATGTGCTTGTGGATTACCCAGCCCCCACGAGTGTGATCGCCATCACAACGCCGGTAATCAAGCAAAGATCCTAAGGGCTCTACTAATGCGTATAGGCGATACAATAAAGAAACACACATGTACACATTGAAGCAGAGACAAACCAAGTAGCATACTACTATATTGAGCAAGATTGTCTATACAACTGTGAATATCCCAAGCTTCCATCAAGTAATATACAAACTAGTATGATACAGTAATGGCCTCTAGGGCATATACACTAACAATATATATATATATATATATATATATATTGTTAGTGTATATGCCCTAGAGGCCATTACTGTATCATACTAGTTTGTATATTACTTGATGGAAGCTTGGGATATTCACAGTTGTATAGACAATCTTGCTCAATATAGTAGTATGCTACTTGGTTTGTCTCTGCTTCAATGTGTACATGTGTGTTTCTTTATTGTATCGCCTATACGCATTAGTAGAGCCCTTAGGATCTTTGCTTGATTACCGGCGTTGTGATGGCGATCACACTCGTGGGGGCTGGGTAATCCACAAGCACATCCTTATGCACGTCCCTAGTCGTGGGACTATCGAGACAGGGCATCGATACTCCGGAGCAGACTAGCGTATGCGCTTCTCATCCCAGCACGGGAGACGGTCTGTCCCACAGCCGTCAGTATGTCGTACTTGAGATAGTATGCGGGTGCTCGTTAGGTTACGAGTACACTGGACAGGACTCGTCGGGAACTGATGGTTGGTATTATACCTATCGTCAGTTATCAGTTCCCAGGTGACATGAGTACAGCTTAGTCCGCTGACTTGACACTGTCACTTCGCCTCGAGTGTGTTCCCACTGTTCTTTGATTACTACCCTACCACGGCTCTACTGAGTCGTGCAAACAGGTAGTAGTTGGGTGCAGTCCCGAAGCACTTGGAGGCAGTGACGGTTAGACAGGATTCGTCTCTCCCGGTATTGGGGGTTGACATCGCGCTGTGTCTAGGAGAGCCATTACACATAGTCGTCCCTGGCCAGGGCAAGCGAGATTTGCTGGTAGTGTTACCAGTAGTTTCTCAGGGTGTTTTGGGCTATACTCCGACATGACTTATACCGCTATTAGGGGACTGACGTTTGCCACCCCCTAGGCCCGCCATGCGATACTCTTAGACGAACAGACCGGACTGTACGGAGATTGTCACATACAGGCTCAGTAGGAGTTCGGATGGGTTCACCTCATCAGTCTTCTCATCGGCATCTACCTGGGGACCGTTACGTACAGCTAGTGCCGCTTGCGGTCTGTGGTTAACCCCTCTGCCAGCGTAGTGTCGAGTCTTTAGAGTCCCACACAGAGGGTTATTCGCCTTTGGGCAAAACACAGTAGAGGTCGCATGGTTTTGCGACAGGGTTCGTTTACATCCGCGCACTTGTGCGCGTTTGGTGTCCGGACAGTTATTACTAGCGGGCTTTGGATTAAGCCAGATCCTAATATATGTTTTGGGATTAGTTTTATCTCTTTGTATTCGTGTTCCTCGGAACACGGATGCGGGTGTATATGCACAGTTGACTGAGACAGAGACAGAGGATTCTCATTAGGGTTATGGTACGGGTGTGTATGCACAGTTGACTGTTGTCTTTTTCCAAACCCTAATGAGAATAGGAAATATGATTAATAATATTAGTTAACAATTATTGTGCCATGGTTGAGTTGAATTCTTGACTTTTGTTGACTTGTTGACTTTAGTTGACCGGTTGACCAAAGTAGACTTGTTGACCATCATCATTTGTTTTCAAAGATACTTCTTATTTTTTGCACAAAGCATTTAATGAATGAAATGATAATGGTCATTCATCAACTCACCATCACAAATTGTTAATTATTATTATTATTATCATTTTCAAAAATATGAGAGCATGGTTGTAAAAAATTGATCATTCTTACTTGCATCTTCTCTCTCATCCATTGCTCTCCTTCTTCCTCTAGCTCAAGGAAAATCCCTCTCATGAGTTGAGAACCATTTTCCTTTGAGATAAAACATCAAGACTACTCTCTACTCTTTCTAGGGTTCTAGGTTTGGCAAACCAAGCACCTTAGTTACCTCTAGGTTGAGGTAGGAGCCCAAGTTCGAGGCCCTCGGGTGGATCTATCTTCGGCAAAGAGGAGACAAGGAGAAGGAGCCGTTCAAACTACCACAAGGAGCAAGCAAGGAGGAGAACAACAAGAAGAGAAGGAGTTCAAGACTAGGTATAACCCCCTAACCGAGTAGCTAAAGCTCGTTGTTGTTGCTAGTGTGTTGTTTAGCAAAGATCCGGGTTTTCTTGTCCATGTTACCAAAACCCTAAAAATTGTTTTTCACCGTTTCCGCAACCCCGAAAGAACCGGGAGAGGTAACGTGGACCTATCAGTGGTATCAGAGCCTAGCTAAACACACACTGGCATGTTAGCAAAGTATCTAGAATTTCGATCGGACAAAAAACCGCAAAACACCCTGAAAAATTCAAGTTTCTGCCGATTTTTTTTCTGCTCAAAAAATAATAAATCATGTATTAAAAATCGGCTCAGGCTTTTTAAAGAACATACAAGAAAAACGATCCAGTGAGTCGACCAACTCACTGCAGATCCGCGGCAAGAGCTTGCTCATGCCGCGGAACCGCGGCCGAGTTGACTCGGCCGTGGATCGTTTATCCTGCAGTTTTCTCCTGTTGGTGTTTTGTGATTTTTGAAATGGTTTGTTTCTGCCCAGAATTTTCAGAGAACAAGTTTGTTTTTGGGGTGGTTACAAATCCGTATTTTGGTCGATTTTCTGTAGACTTTGGCTAATGGGTTGTATCTGTAATGTTATATATGTATTGAACGTCTGCTAATCGCTATACGTCGATTAGTGGGGGTTATACATATCTATGATCTGTAATGTTGATGGTATGTGTATATGAATTCGTTGGATTGTCGCGGATGAATAGCCGGGGGTTGTGAGATGAGAGTTTTCTTTATCTTTCAATTCATGTAATATGTAATTTGATGTAATATTATTTGTATGGCCGCACATCCGGGATGAGGTTGTAGCCGGCATTGTATAATTTCTTTTTACTGTTTGTGCTCCTAGGATAGACCCAAGGAGGGGTGCACAAACTACCGGGTACCTCGAAGTGCCGAGTGGTCTACTCACGTTGTTAAGGGAGGTTGCTTCACTTCGGGTATTTGGCGGGTAGTTTGCCGCACCCGTAGGGGTCTAGGGTGGGGTATTTGGCTATTCATCGCGACCGTGTAATCTGTCCTTCGTTGCAGGCTCGAACGAAATGCAGATTCCTAGTATATCCAAAGTGTTCATCTGTGATCTGGAATGGCTATCATTGCATCTGACGAATGTGAATATACCTATATATGATATCTATTTAGGCGTTGCTTATGTTTTGCATCCGCGCTAGTCCAGCCCCCGCTCTGTCGTTTGTTAAGTAACCTAACGGGTGATGACGGGACCCCGTGGCGAATGCGGATGGCATAAGCATACGTCATATTTTCATTGTTTTCTGCAATGGTAGGATTAATTGATGGGACGCATTAAATTAATGCAAGAAAATAAACCTAAAAGACGTTGTTGGAACAATTTTCAAAAAGTTGTTATTGCAAGGACGTTCACTTTTGTTTTGCATAGAGGTATTCGGTTATGAATGCCCAGCACCTCATTCGATGAGGCAAGGGCCGAGATCCCTTCATCGGGAGTGACCCCTTGGACAAAAGTTTGCATCAGGGTAATAACTTCACTATAGTCGATTATTCATGCTTTGCATCGAGGTATTCAGTTTGGAATATCCTGCACCTCATTCGACGAGGAAAGAGCCGAGACCCCTTCACAGGGAGTGACCTCTTTAGCAAAAGTTTTTGCCACTATATTTTCAAAAAGTCTATCAGGTTCCTTCAACGATATCAAGTTCATTACGTTAACGGGTTTTTTGCCTAAAACCCAGCCGTAGCCCTCCGTCATTTCTTACAAGTATTACTTAGTATTCATGCTGTGTATGTTGACCTCTGTCAAGGCATAGTGAATGGTAGCTAAGCAATGCTCGTATGCTGCATAGATAAACGCGATTATTTAGGACAGTCGCACAGTCATTTTGACCTCTGTCAAGGACTTGTGCGAGTGGTTCTAAATCAATCTAGGATAATGACGGGTTGAACTTGACTTGCGACTTAAGACATGTTGACCTCTGTCAAGGTCATGAAGTCGCTTGGGGAAAAAACCACATCGGGAGTTTCTAAAGAAACTGAAACTTGCAGATTTAGCATACCTTCTGGAGTGTGGTGACTAGAGTGGATTCCATCTAGGTCATCACACAATGATAGTTGGATCCCGATCCCACTGATGAGTTGGATTACTCTCGGGAGACTATTTCATTTAACAATCAATACTATAAATCAAGTAGGTGTCTAGAACGGTGTTAGCGGGGCTACGCCTCCAGGGAAAAGAGGTTATTTAATTAAGCAACTTCGCGAAAGTGTTGGAAAACCTCCCTCGAAGTACTAACACTAGCATGGCTAAAAGGTTAAGCAAGTATTGTGACGTGCAATTAATCCCGACTAGTTCTTCTTTTAAAGGTTTGAAGAAAAATTTGAGGAAACAGTGGGAGCCATCCTGGTTAGATAAACTAATAAACCAATCTAATCTTGCAAGAGCGCACGCTGAGTGTTTCTTTTCTCTCTCTCTCCAGGTAGCAACCATTTCACGCCCTAATCAAGATAATAAAATGTATCGCTTGATCGATCTGAATTCTTATTCAGGGCTGGGGAACATTAGTTCGGCTCTAACTTGTGACAACAGTCATAAGTTTGAGCAAGGGAAAGATGATTGTATGGATTCCAAGGATACCCAGTTGAAAAAGAAGCATGGTTTTGCATCTACTTCAGGTGTTCTTGTAATTGAGAACTGCTTTACGGTCAGCCCTACCTCCTGGGTACTTGATACCGGATCAGGATCTCATATCTGTAATTTATTGCAGGGACTGAGAAAAAGTAGGAAAGTTGCACCTGGTGATATGTCGCTCAGAGTAGCGAACGGAGCACAAGTTAATGCTGCAGCCGTCGGTGAATATCACCTAGTGTTGCCAAATGGCAATACTATGATTTTGAACGATTGCTACTATGGACCTTCCATGGTTTGCAACATCATATCAGTTTCTTTACTCGATATAGATGGATATAACTTTGTTCTTGATAGAAATATCATGAACATTTACCTTCATAAGGTACTGGTTGCAGAAGGTACACTGTGTAATGGTATCTACGTTCTAAATCAGAATATAGTTCTCAATGTACAAAACACACGCAAGAGGAAGAATTCAGATACGAATGAATCCTACTTGTGGTATTGTAGACTTGGTCATATCGGAGAGAAAAGACTAAGTAAGTTGCATAAAGATGGACTCTTGAATACGTTCGAGTTTTCATCTTATGAAACTTATCAGTCTTGTCTCAAAGGGAAGATGACCAAATCTCCGTTCACCGGACATGGAGAAAGAGCAACAGAGCTCTTGGGACTCATACATAGTGATGTATGTGGTCCGATGTCTATACATGCAAAGGGTGGGTTCTCGTACTTCATCACATTCACTGACGATCTCTCTAGATTCGGATATGTGTATCTTATGAAACACAAATCTGAAGCTTTTGAGAAATTCAAGGAATTCAGAAACGAAGTAGAGAATCAGACTGGCAAAAGTATCAAGATCCTCCGATCAGATAGGGGAGGGGAGTACTTAAGCGTGGAATTCCGAGATTACTTAAAAGAGAATGGTATTCTCTCTCAGCTTACTCCTCCTTATACACCACAGCACAACGGTGTATCGGAGAGAAGGAATCACACCCTATTGGATATGGTTCGATCCATGATGAGTATTGCTGAGTTACCTCTTTCATTCTGGGGACTTGCGCTAGAAACAGCAGCATACTTACTGAATCAGGTTCCGTCTAAATCTGTGCCTAAGACTCCATATGAAATATGGAGTGGTAGAAAACTATGTCTTAAACGGGTTAAGATATGAGGTTGTCCAGTATATGTGAAAAAGCGGAATCCGGACAAACTTGAGGCACGGTCAGTTTTATGTAAGTTTGTAGGATATTCCAGTCATTCGAATGGATATCTGTTCTACCACACCGAGGAACAGAAGGTGTTTGTTGCTCAGCACGCCACTTTTTTGGAGTGGCAATTTCTTGCAAGAGAAATAAGTGGGAGCACGGTAGAACTGGATGAAACATCTGAACTACAAACTCAAACTGAGGATTTAGTAGAACCAGATAATTCAATAGTCTCAGACGAACCTCAGCCACTCCGCAGATCTGGTAGGATTTCTCATCCGCCCGAGAGATACTACGGTTTTCTCTTAGACGGGGATCGAGAGGATTGCATCTTGGAAGAAGATGACCCTACCAGATTCAGGCAGGCCATTATCAGTAGGGACTCTGATAAATGGCAGGAAGCAATGCAATCCGAAATGGAGTCCATGTACACTAATAAAGTGTGGACCTTGGATATTGCTCCACCTGGGGTAAAACCCGTTGGATGCAAATGGATCTACAAAAGGAAACTTGGTGTAGATGGGCAGGTGGAAACCTATAAGGCTAAACTCGTTGCAAAAGGTTTTCGTCAAAGACCTGGTGTGGACTATGACGAAACTTTTTCTCCGGTGGCTATGCTCAAATCCATTAGGATCCTACTTGCCATTGCTGCCTTCCATGACTATGAAATCTGGTAGATGGACGTTAAAACGGCTGTTTGGAAGAGTGCGTTTACATGGATCAGCCAGAAGGTTTCGCAGACAGTGGGAGCAGCGGGAAGGTGTGCAAGTTGCTTAAATCCATTTATGGATTAAAGCAGGCATCGCGGAGCTGGAACATCTGTTTTGATGAGGCAATCAAGGAATTTGATTTCATCAAGAACGAAGATGAACCTTGTGTCTATAAGAAGATTGTAGGACGAACTGTCGTGTTCCTAGTCTTGTACGTGGACGACATTCTTTTGATAGGAAATGACATTCCTATGCTACAATCGGTCAAGCTATTTTTGTCACAACGGTTCTCCATGAAGGACCTGGGTGATGCCTCGTATATTCTGGGGATCAAGATCTACAGAGATAGATCCAAGAGACTACTGGGACTTTCGCAGTCCAGGTACATAGAGACCGTACTAAAGAGATTTAGTATGGAGGATTCCAAGCGCCGTAACATACCGGCATTGCACGGAATTACCCTCTCCAAGAAGATGTCTCCTAAGACTGACGAGGAGAGGGTTCGCATGAGCACTATACCCTACGCTTCGGCGGTAGGATCTATAATGTATGCGATGCTATGTACAAGACCAGATGTAGCTTACGCGCTGAGCGTGGTGAGCCGGTATCAGTCAGACCCAGGAGAGGACCACTGGACGGCAGTGAAGAACATTTTCAAGTACCTGAGAAGGACTAAGGAAATGTTCCTGGTTTACGGTAATGGAGACCTCAGGGTCGAGTCCTTTACCGATTCAAGCTTCCAGAGTGACAAAGATGACAGCAAATCTGTCTTGGATTTTGTGTTTACCCTCAACGGAGGGGCGGTATGTTGGAGGAGTTCCAAACAGGATACCGTCGCAGACTCGACGATGGAGGCTGAATACATTGCTGCAAGCGATGCCGCAAAAGAGGCGGTCTGGATGAAGAAGTTCATTAGTGAACTTCAGGTGGTTCCATCCATTGTTGACCCAATACCTTTGTATTGCGATAACAATGTGGCTATAGCTTTAGCGAAGGAACCAAGGTCCCATCAGAAATCCAGACACATCTTAAGGCGGTATCACCTGATCAGGGAGATCATTGATCGCCAGGAGATCGAGGTACGGAGAGTGGACACAAAAGACAACACGGCGGATCCATTCACGAAGGCCTTGCCCCAGGCTCAGTTCGAGCGGCTGATCGAGATGATATGTCTTCGATACGCCAATACATGGCCTTAGTGCAAGTGGGAGATTGTTAGTGTATATGCCCTAGAAGCCATTACTGTATCATACTAGTTTGTATATTACTTAATGGAAGCTTGGGATATTCACCATTGTATACACAATCTTGCTCAAAATAGTAGTATGCTACTTGGTTTGTTTCTACTTCAATGTGTGTACATGTGTTTCTTTTAACATATCGCCAATATACATTAGTAGAGCCCTTAGGATCTTTGCTTGATTACCGGCGCTGTGATGGCGATCACACTTATGGGGGCTGGGTAATCCACAAGCACATCCTTATGCAGGTCCCTAGTCTTAGGACTATCGAGACAGGGCATCGATACTCCGGAGTAGACTAGCGTATGCGCTTCTCATCCCAGCAGGGGAGACGGTCTGTCCCACAGTCGTCAGTACGTCGTACTTGAGATAGTATGCGGGTGCTCGTTAGGTTACGAGTACACTGGACAGGACTCGTCGGGAACTGTTGGTTGGTATTATACCTATCGTCAGTTAACAGTTCCCAGGTGACATGAGTACAGCTTAGTCCACTGACTTGACACTGTCACTTCGCCTCGAGTGTGTTCCCACTGTTCTTTGATTACTACCCTACCATGGCTCTACTGAGTCGTGCAAACAGGTAGTAGTTGGGTGCAGTCCCGAAGCACTTGGAGGCAGTGACGGTTAGACGGGATTCGTCTCTCCCGGTATTGGGAGTTGATATCGCGCTGTGTCTAGGAGAGTCATTACACATAGTCGTCCCTGGCCAGGGCAAGCGAGATTTGCTGGTAGTGTTACCAGTAGTTTCTCAGGGTGTTTTGGGCTATACTCCGACACAACTTGTACCGCTATTAGGGGACTGACGTTTGCCATCCCCTAGGCCCGCCATGCGATACTCTTAGACGAACAGACCGGACTGTATGGAGATTGTCACATACAGGCTCAGTAGGAGTTCGGATGGGTTCACCTCAACAGTCTTCTCATCGGCATCTACCTGGGGACCGTTACGTACAGCTAGTGCCGCTTGCGGTCTGTGGTTAACCCCACTGCCAGCGTAGTGTCGAGTCTTTAGAGTCCCACACAGAGGGTTATTCGCCTTTGGGCAAAACACAGTAGAGGTCGTATGGTTTTGCGACAGGGTTCGTTCACATCCGCGCACTTGTGCGCGTTTGGTGTCCGGACAGTTATTACTAGCGGGCTTTGGATTAAGCCAGATCCTAATATATGTTTTGGGATTAGTTTTATCTCTTTGTATTCGTGTTCCTCGGAACACGGATGCGGGTGTCTATGCACAGTTGACTGAGACAGAGGCAGAGGATTCTCATTAGGGTTATGATACGAGTGTGTATGCATAGTTGACTGTTGTCTTTTTCCAAACCCTAATGAGAATAGAAAATATGATTAATAACATTAGTTTACAATTATTGTGCCATGGTTGAGTTGAATTCTTGACTTTTGTTGACTTGTTGACTTTAGTTGACCGGTTGACCAAAGTAGACTTGTTGACCATCATCATTTGTTTTCAAAGATGCTTCTTATTTTTTGCACAAAGCATTTAATGAATGAAATGATAATGGTCATTCATCAACTCACCATCACAAATTGTTAATTATTATTATTATTATCATTTTCTAAAATATGAGAGCATGGTTGTAAAAAATTGATCATTCTTACTTGCATCTTCTCTCTCATCCATTGCTCTCCTTCTTCCTCTAGCTCAAGGAAAATCCCTCTCATGAGTTGAGAACCATTTTCCTTTGGGATAAAACATCAAGACTACTCTCTACTCTTTCTAGGGTTCTAGGTTTGGCAAACCAAGCACCTTAGTTACCTCTAGGTTGAGGTAGGAGCTCAAGTTCGAGGCCCTCGGATGGATCTATCTTCGGCAAAGAGGAGACAAGGAGGAGGAGCCGTTCAAACTACCACAAGGAGCAAGCAAGGAGGAGAACAACAAGAAGAGAAGGAGTTCAAGACTAGGTATAACTCCCTAACCGAGTAGCTAAAGCTCGTTATTGTTGTTAGTGTGTTGTTTAGCAAAGATCCGGGTTTTCTTGTCCATGTTACCAAAACCCTAAAAATTGTTTTTCACCGTTTCCGCAATCCCGAAAGAACCGGGAGAGGTAACGTGGACCTAACACACACACACACACACACACACACATATAGATATCATGCATCCAAGTATACGTCTATAAAGTAGCCGAAAGATGTATATAAAACCCTTTCAAAATAGCCGTATGATACGTATATCACGGCACAAGTAGCAGACGTAGTTTATGAAGTATTATATGTGTTTGTTAAAAGCATGCGTCTCGCTTTTTAGAAATGAGTTTTAAGAAGGTTTCAGTTTAAAAGTTTCTTGTGTTGCTCTAGACATATCAAAATATTGAGACTATAACTCATTTGGAAACCTCTTTAATATACATCGATATGCGAAAATAATATTTAGGTGATGTCCTATGGATCAGTCATGTTCGACCACTATATGGTATAATCTATAATAGCTTATATTGACGGATCGCACAAATATCAGCATATGAGTGTCCAACATCGACACTCAAAATCAGCATCCAACGAGTGCTCATCACCGACACTCAAAATTATCATAAATCTCGTGTCTATCACCGACACGTAAATTCAGATATCATAGGCACCGTCTCGTCAGACCGGTCCTCTCCCGATATCAATAGCTACGGTCAATATCTCCCGGATATCCGCCGCGCTCTAATATTCTCTCTGGTGTCGATCCACCTCGCTAGACTCCCCGTACCTCCCTACAGACTTCCTGCCCCTCGATGTCGTACCGGGTCTACCATATACCCGTAATCGGTTAACCCCTCTCTCGATTCAGATATCTCACCATAAAAACCAAAACTCATAGTGGACGCTAAATCATCATATCACGAGAAAACCGTATTTAAAAACATTCACAAGTTCTATAAATCCCACCGCGGCTTCTCAAATCCATGGAAAACAACAAGTTCTAAAGAACACATATATAATCTGTCTCAAGTTCATAAAAACGTAAAGCATATATATAACATTTCAGAAAATATAAAAAATTATTTTTGGAATTTAATATTAAAATAATATATTTCACGAAAACTACCCGATTTGCGAATTTGGGGTTTTCGTAAATGGTAATAATATATACCAATATTTGTGAAATAATTGGAGATTAAAATGATTTATTCATTTAAAAATATATTTATCGGATTTCGGCATTTTTACAATTAATTATATGCTAGTTTAAACTAAACTCGATTAGTGCATTACTAATCACGATTAGGCCAAATCCGTATTTTTAATTAGTCATGGCTAGTGCACCATGACATGTTGTATTTTGTTGCATGTTGTTTCATTTTATTTGTGCTGTGTGTTTGGTTTTAATTGAGTGAGGGAAAAAGAAAAGAAAAAGAAAAGATAAGAGAGTATAATTGAGGAGAGAGTGGGAGACCCATATGGCATGGTATGCCACATAAGAGAGTGAGGGTGAGAGAGAGAGAGAGAGAGACTTTGACCTTATTATTTTCTCTTCACCATCTTAATCTCCTTCATCCTCTTACTTCCTCCACCCCTACCCTCATGTTCCATCTCCAACCCTTCACCAAAACCCTATACTCTCTTCCTTAAAAAGATGCACAACTTCATTCTCAACACTTTGGACCTTTCAAAATTGGATTTTGAAGACTTTGAGCAACTCAAGAAAATTCTTGAGTTGCCAAACGAGCTAATTCCTACACTTCTAGTTTAGATTTTTAGTTTCCTGGCACCCTATAGTAGTTTAGAATTAAATCGATATAGATTAGTGGTGTTTGAAAATTTCAAGAGAGGGTTTGGGTGATTGTGTGGACTTGTGATATTTAGTGGCTGTTTACAATACTCTAGTGATGATTTTATGGCCTAGGACACAGAATAGAAACCAAAATACGAACTTAGAAACTTCCCGTGTCGGTTTTGTGACATTTTTTGAGGTCTACAGGGAATCTGGAGCAACTCGGGACCTTTATAAAAAAATCAAAAATATACATTACCCTAGTTAGACCAATAGGAGACCACCACGAGAAGACGATGCCCAAATTCTAAGGTGGGGCCGGCCTGGCCGGTTACTATAGCCATTAAGTCTGTTGCTGTAGCAGATTTGGTGTTGGGGTTTTGGCAGTAGCTCACATACCTTATAACATAGCTACTGTATTTTTCTTTTTATCCCAGATTATCTGAGCCAAAATCTGGGAGCATATTGGGATGGTTTTGGGTTATGTTTTCCATATTTTGGAATTCTTGGTTTTGATATTAGTTTTGAGATTTGTCGTTTGATATTTGTACATCAACGACGAAGGTTGTTTTGTTGTTTTTGCATGCGTAGACTATAGGTTCTAACCTATGAGCGCACCGTGTGCCGTATCGGTTTTCCGGATTTGGTTTTCATAACGTGGCTATATGTGTTGATTTGTAGGTACCTTCGCGTGGATTCCGAGACGACGAAGCACATCGACTACGGCTGAACAAGGAGTTCCGCAGGTGAGTAGATTTATATCTACGGGGGAAGTCGGGTGGATGGTGTATAGCACCCGCGCAATTATAATGGAAATCGATATATATAGAATATGGTTAAGGAAACCATGTTAGGAACTTATGGATATGGTTAAAGAATTAGTAGGAGACAAGATATACCACGACTTAAGGTTATAGTGTATGGTTTAGTGTGACATGATATGATAGAAATGATGTCTCGAATTGATATATAAGGATGTGAAACGTGAATGTGAATCACGATATATATATATATATATATATATATATATATATATATATATAAGTAATGAAAGAGAATAAGTATGAGATTTAGAGTAGCATGATTGAGATCGATAATTACGACATGAGATTAATAAGATTGAATGTATATGTAAGATAACTTGATGTGAGATATTGATGTGATGAAAAGAGTATACGATGAGATATGAAATGAGATGTATAAGGATATGACGTGAGATCAATCAATATGATAAGATTGAGATGGATGTGTTATGAGATCGGTAAAACGAGATATTTATATATAATTATGATAATAATGAGTGATATGCCGTATGAAACTTAGATCCGTACCCTCATTGTTGTATAGGTTGATAGAATCCCTAAATGTTTAATGCCGCCGTACGATGGATTACCGTACGTGATGAGTTTTACCTGATGATTGATCCATACCCTTGATTAGAGAATGTCGAACGATAGATTGTACCGTACGTGATGTTGTGAGGCTGAATGCCGATTGACAGATCATCGACTCGGATATGTTATAGATGTAAAAACCCGGTTTACACCGCTTAGCTTAGCCTTTACGTATGCATTATAACATTGTGCTCATAATTTACTTTCTGCTACATTCATGACAGTCTCATTTCATTATATATATACCTATGCTAGTACACCTATCCCATTATCGATGATGCGTATGTTACATTTACACAGATTTGCCGGCTCACACACTTTCTTCATTGATAATTGCTATGTTACTTACACAGTAAAGTTTCTACATCATGCTATAATATATTGTTATGCTCACATCACTATACTATGTTGCATGATATATTGCTATGCTCACATCACTATGCTATGTTGCATGATATATTGCTATGCTCACATCACTATGCTATGTCGCATGATATACTTGATATGCTCATATTTCTGTTCTATATTTGCACACATCATGCTTTATGATTATACGCATTGAGATACTGTTTTCATAAGATTCTGGAATTGAGAACCATGGTTATATTTCAAAAGAATGTATGTATTGTTTTAAAAACCCGGTTTATCTTGATATGATATTTCGAGACGTCCACCATGAGTTTTCTCGGTTTTAAGACTTGTGTTAGAAACCCGATTCGAGGAGTGGTAGGCACCGTCTACGGGTACATGGTGGACCCGGGGCAAGAAATGATTTTCGTGTGTAGACGATGAGCCTGGCAGAGGGAGCACTACCTACCGGTGATTGGTTAGACCCGGCGGTTGTCCGGAGGATACCGACCAGAGTCGTGAGATGGATATGAGGGCCGATCAGAGTATGCGGCGCTTGAGATGAGATAGATATGAGGGCCGATCTGAGGATGCGGCGCCTGAGGTATGAGGATTTACGTGTCGATGCTGGACACGGGTTTTCATGATGTTTCGAGTGTCGGTGCTGGACACTCAGGTTCCATGATTTTGATGTGTCGTTGATAGACACACATAGTTGATATCCTCATACATACAGATATATATTTTCATGATATGGTTTGTGTCGTTGATAGACACACGTTGGTTGATATCCTCATATTTACATACATATGTTTTAATGTTGTTGTGTCATTGATGGAAACGTGGATGATATCCACATGCATACAGGTATTGATTATATTGTTGGCATATATACAGATACGGTCACCCTATATATCATAGTATTACTTTTATGATATAGTTGACCTAGGAAATCGTTGTTTTATTCGATTTCTACCTGCTGATGTTTTCTACTCACGAGTTGGCAACTCACCCCCGTTGTGCCACAGTTCTTGCAAGTTTGACCGCATGGATCAGTAGCGGTATCGTTGGCACATCTTGCTTTCGGGTGATTTGCTTTGGTAAGTGGTACATATTGGATCGTTCCACTCTTGTATTTATTATTCCTGTTGTATTTAGTCAACTCTATCAATCAGAAACTAGTATTTGTATAAGTAGTAAGACTTAGAAGAGATTTGTGGTTGCGAGACTTAGAGCGATGGGTTATATGTTCGCTTGGTGGGTTGATATCTTGCTTTATTCTTTATTCTTGTGTTGATCTTCGCCGTTGGGCGTCGTATACATATATTTTGACTTGCGTGGTTGTGATTCCGTCGATTGGCGAAGAGATAGCTCCCGTTTGGGGATGCCTTTTATATTATCATGTATATGTGGTTTTGGATCAAAATATACAAAGGAGGTGCTGCCCAAATTTTTAAAAGACGAAACATGTTTTTCAACTAGTAAAATCCGGTTGCATTTTTCATGTTCCATTATCTATGCATTTAAGAAAACATTTGATTTCATCATATCTTTATTTCAAAACTTCACCTCTTTTATTTTCTTTAAAAGGTTTAGATTTATGGGTTTCGGCTTACTTAATTTAAGTTACGCCTTTAGAAGTGGCGTGATTTAAGTGCCGGTCATGAAATAAATTTCAGGTCGTGACAAAGTTGGTATCAGAGCGTTAGGTTTAACCTTGGTTCGAATCTAGGTTTGACTATGTGGAGTCTGATGCGTAAATATTTCGGAACCTAGGCTTGACCTTACGGAACTTAGACTTGAACATGGGGGTATTAGACCCGAACTTTCGTTACATAGGTTGACCCTGATTGATGGAGTAGGTAACTCAAGTAGAGTGACGTACCGTGCGTATGTTCCGCGGCATACTTACGATACGATACTCCGCTTAAGTGACCTTAAGATGTACATATCTTGAGATCTGTGATTCTCTTTGTTCTTATGATCACACATCCATTTGAGACCCTTGATTCTATTCGTTCTAATGATTATATTCTCATTGATTCCGTTCCTCCTTATGATCATGTATCCATTTTGGGATCTGTTAATTCTTTTCATCCCTTTGATCTATCTTCATCGATACATGCATGAGGTTCCTGTCACCATGGTTTGAGCACAGATTGAGCTGCTGCCAGTGATACGGTCAGGGTGAGCTCGTCATGGACGAGGACTGATCATCGTGTTTTTTGGTGACATGGGAACGTCTCGATTTGGTGTTTGAGTTGTGACCTCTCATTTGAGGCGAGTGTTCGGTTTTACACCGGATGATCGAGCCACTGATAGAGGCTGCCTGTTGTGAGAGGACTGTTGATGTACAACCTACCTCAGAGTTTATGATGTCGTCTACCTTGCAGACAGACGACCCAGCTGTTGCTGAGATTGATGGGATGTCTCTTCCAGAGCTTACGAGCTGAGATCGCTGGAGCTTTCAGGAAGATATGCAACAGTAGATAGCTAGTCTATCTTAAGTTGAGTTGAGAGACGACGGTGATTGGTCTGATTTGATGCACCGGCGCAGGCCCAGTCGAGTTGAAGATTTCCAGTGCGGAGAATCTTACCAGATCTAGAGTAGATCAACCCAGAGATGACGTTGTTCGTTAGATGATCCGATATGAGATCAGTAAGTTGACCAGTTTCGGATAGAGGACCTCACCCAGATGCGTTGTGAGTTGATCGAGAGCGGATGAATAAAGTATATTTCTCCGATAGTTGGGACGAGTTCCCGAGGACGAGTTCGGCTAGATGTCTTCTACAGAATGATAAAGATTTCGAGTTCGTAGTTTTGAGACCGTATGAGAGACTCCGGATTGACTGTAGCCGAGAACAATTGCAGTACACAGATAGCAAGACGTGACATCGAAGTGGACGATAATAAAGACGAGTGGAACAAGAGATTCGTACGAGATGTTGACGAGCTATTGTTACTCCCAGCTGAGATTAGAGATCTAATATGTATATAGAGGCGTTGGGATACAGCCAGTTCCTGAGAAAATGTTGTGCTGAGAACGCAGATGTCCAGAAAACGAGAAAAGATTATGCAAGAGTACCGGCCTCCGTACAGTTCGGCATAGATGAGATCGAAAGAGACCTTGAGCAGGTGCCTTCTAGAACACTGCTGCGATAAGAGTTGCACCGAGGATCAGATGTATCACATGTATTCAGAGGGCCAGAGGTCGACGCCAGTGACGTGCTGTTTTATGAGTGGTCATGCTAATTGGCCGAGAGATAACCAGAGGAGTGCCAGAGCGGAATCGTTTCCGTTAGCACACCTGACTGGGCCGACGAGCCGATGGATTGCGAGATTGGTAATCCACAGAGAAAATGAGGACTCAGAGACAGAGGACGCCAGACCGTGAGCAGGAGGCAAGCGAATGTTCTTGCTCCGCCATTTTTGGGCGCACCGACATTTTTTTCGACATTGTAGGAGGTATATCTCAATGTCATTTTTGCAATTTGTGTTTTGTGATCCGAGTATCACACTGTTATCGCTTGGATTGAGTTTCGATGATTGGGTTTCGTGATTTATGGGTTCGTGCACCATGGCTGCACCTATTAGATAATTCTTTTGTGCACAGTTATTGCACTTGATTTATGTTTATATACCGCTACATTGGTTTGCGATTTGTGCATATCTATCGAGATGCATTTTTGCCATTAATAGGATCTATATTGATTTTGTGTCTTGGCTGCACGTGTAGGGTTCCTAGGCACCCTAATGAGGTCTCACAAGGCATCGATCATGCCAAATTAAAATTTTACGGTGCCGAGAAACCCTAAACTACGGATCGTTTGCTAGATTTCTAGGCGAAAAAGCTAACTAGTTAACACTTAACTAAGCGAATACGGAAATACAACCTTTGTAGATCCGGTGCTCCACCTCCATAGCTCCGCAACGAAGTCCTCTCCGCTGTCCAAATCTAATCCGGGCTCTAGCGTCGGCTTCGTCGGAGAATGGGCAAGCTAGGTCGTCGATGTCCATGCCGAAGATGATCTACGTCGAGGCATCGCTAAATCAAGCTCCGACTTCACCAAGTCAAGAAACTTGTGAAGTAAACACACTCTACTACTTGGCAAGAGGTAGAGGATGAAGAAATAGGAAGTGGGTAGACTTTAGTTTTGGATTTCTCACTCTTTTCCAACAATCACCATTGATGGAGCTTGGTTTTCTTCACTTGAAGAATGAAGAAGATGAAGAAGAATATTATGATAAGTTAATTAAAAACAATAGAAAAATCAAAACTTATCATAATGTTAACTAGAGTTAAGTGTAGAGAATGAATCATAGTTAGTGGGAATGGTTAGGGTTAAGGATGAGATAAGAATGGTTGACTTGATCAAAGATTCATGAAGCTTCAACTAAACTCCAAATTAAGCCACCATTCTTTTCTCCTCTTTTCCAAAATGAATAAACAAATAAATAAATGAATAAATAAAGGAAATGAAACCCTAACCATTCTTTTAACCATGGTTTAATTCTTTGCACTTAACCAAGTAATCATGTATCATCAAACATGATACAATCAAATGCACAAAATCATATCGCATATGTAATGCGCACACCCGAGTGAGAAAATCCATTTAAAGTGAACCAATACTAGTTAATGCAAAGTAATATATCAAATATATAATTATACATTAAATCATTAAATCAACACTTGATTCAATGATCCGGTCATGTCGCACATAACCGACTAGTATACAATGTATCGGCTTATCGAATCAACGCTTGAATCGATAACTAGGTTATATCGCATACAACCATTCGATACATTCATCGCGAGAATGGAATACGGTATCACATACTCGCATTATTCTCGGTCCCGCACATATCTCATATGCGCTCCTATTTCGTTTCGCTTGAGCCAGGAAACCTCTGTGTAGGACTCTAAAGACTCGTCAATACGCCGGCAGCGGATGATGATCATATCAAACACCCACAAGCCGCAAGCGGTCTGCTAAACGTAACGGCCATCCGGGTATTGAGCGATCTGAAGATCGACGAGCAAGCCCGCTCACACTCCAGTGAATCCGACCAGTGACACTACCGTACAGTCCGGTCTGATCGTCTGATATGTCGCATATCTCGCCTAGGGGTGGTAAACGTCAGACCCCAATAGCTCAATAAGTCGTGTCGATATGAGGTCTATAACTGTTCGAGAAACTACTGGTAACACTTACCAGTAAATCTCAGCAACCCTGGCCAGGGATTTCCTGTTATAGCCAATCGAACACAGCGCAACATCAACTCCCTATACCGGGAGAGACGAATCCCCTCCTATCGCTCATTGCCTCCATGTGACTCGGGACTGTACCCAAAAACCACCGTTTTGCACGTCCTCTTGGACGTGGTAAGATGGAAATCAAAGCACAGTGGGAACCACACAAGACTCTATGACGATCTCGGGTCAACAGACTACTCTGTACCAGTGTCACCAGAGAACTGCCATCTGACGTGAGGTATAATACCATCTGGGAGTTCTCGGCGAGTCCGTCCAGTGTACCCAGTCTCTACTGAGCACTCGTATATCATCTCTGATGTCAAACACCGATGGATATGGGATCATCCATCGCCCATCTGTATGGGTCGAGAAGGTATACGCTAGTCTACTCTGGTATATCGATGCCCCGTCTCGATACACCCACGACTAGGGACTTTGAAGGATGTACTTATGGACTACCATGTCCCCACTAGTATGATCCGCATCATAGTCCAGGTAGTCAAGCAGACATCCTAAGGGCTTTACCAACATGTAACAGAGAGACAATCAGCATACACGTTAAGGTAAAGTTCAACCAGATAGCATACTATCATGTCGAGCAAGAAAGTCCTCCCTATATATGTCCCAGCATCCACTACAATATACATCCTATGTACAGTAATGGCCTCTAGGGCATACATATAACTAACAATCTCCCACTTGCACTAGGGCCATCTGATAGCAGTGGTTGCAGTATCTCATACTCAACCATCCCATAAAAGTCTCTCTCTGGGAACAGGCCTTTGTGAGTGGATCCGCTGTGTTGTCCTCTGAGTCTACTCTCCTAACCTCGATCACCCTGGAGATCAACCATCTCCATGATCAAGTGATACTGCCTTAGAATATGTCTGGATCACTGATGGGACCGGCGTTCCTTGGCATAAGCCACAACTCCATTGTCTCACAATGGTAGGAACGTAGTTCATCTCATGAACCAATATACACCCAAACAGCCTCTTTGGTAGCATCTTAAGTAGCGATGTATCCTGCCTTTATCGTCTAGTATGCCACGGTATCTAGCTTGGAACTCTTCCAACATACCGTCCCTTTACTGAGGGTAAAGACAATGCCTGCGACTGACATTCAGTCGTCTTTATCACCCTGGAACCCTTCCAGTGATTCTCCCCAGGATCGATTGATACCATCTCACTACAACTAGTGAGAATCCTAACATCCATTTAGATCTATCTCATAGATCCAAAATCCAGGAGTTAGTAGATATCATTATGATCCTATATGGAGAATCATTGTGATAAACGGAGATTGACCGAGCGTAGCATAAGAAACTCCTTTCTTATCAAGAGTATGTCATCCACGTACTCTACGAGGATCATCACCATTCTCCCTACTACCTTTTTGTATATACAAGGTTCATCTACCATTTTGATGATGTCAAACTCTTTGACTAATTCATCAAAACAGATGTTCCAACTCCGCGATGCCTGCTTTATCCTATAAAGCATCTTGCACACGTTTCCGCTGCTCCCACTGTCTACGAGGCCCTCTGGCTGTATACTTATAGACGCTCTCTTCCAAATCATCATTTAGAAAAGCAGTCAAGACACCCAATCACCAGATATCGTAGTCATGGTATGTAGCCGTGGTAAGTAGGATCTGGATAGACTTAAGCATAGATCCTTAGAAAAGGTTTCATCATAATCCACGCCTGGTCAATGACGAAAACCTTTAACAAGTCTAGCTTTGAAAGTCTCAACTTTTCCATCTACACCAAGTAATCTTCTCAAGATATACTTGCTCCTGATGGGGATTTAACCCTTCAGATATAGCAACCAAAGTCCATACTTTGTTGGTGTATAAGGATTCCATCTCAGTTCACTAAGCATCCAGCCATTCTTACAGAGTCCCACTCCTGATGGCCAGCTCGAAGCTAGTTGGGTCATCATCTCATGATGCATTCCTCGCTCCCACTGTCATAGAGAAACCGAAGTATCTCTCAGGTGGGTGAGGAACCCTACTAGATCGGCGGAGAGGCTGAGGTTCGTTGGTATCTACTGAATCCCTTGGTTCTATAAAATCATCAGCTGCAGTTTGTATAGCTGGAACATTTCCAGTTCTACATAACAGACCTTGCCTCGAGCTTGTCCGGATTTTGCTTTTAGACATAGGCCGGACAACCCCAAATCTTAACTAACTTAAGACATGGGCTCTTCCCTTTCCATATCACATATGAAGTGGTAGGCATTGATTTGATTCGAACCCTTTTCAATAGGTATGCAGCTTCTCAAGCGCATAACACCCAAAAGGAAATAGGTAACTCAGTATTACTCATCATAGAGCACACCATATCATATAGGGTGTGATTGCTCCGCCCCGATATACCATCGTGCTATGGTGTATACGGAGGAGTAAATGCTGAGAGAGAATCTCATTCTCCTTTAGAAAAGTCCAGGAATTCCGTGCTCAAGTATTCTCCTCCTTGATCTCATCAATGGACATAATACTTATACCCGTGTTTTGGTTCTCTACTTCTAACTTATATTCTGTGAATATCTCAAAAGGTTCGGACTTGTGTTTCAACAAGAACATATGTCTGAATCTAAAGAGATCATCAGAGAACATAATGAAGTATAAAGAACCAGTCTTGGCATGTGTAGACAGGGGACCTACATACATCAACATGTATCATCCCAGGAGTTTACTTACTCTTTCTCTATTTCCAATAAACAGAGCTATGGTCATTTTATCTTTGTGACATGACTGGCGAGTTTCACAAGATGTAAATTCAAACTGATTTAAATATGCATCTAAATGTAACTCAGCCAGTCGGGTCGCATTGATATGACCTAGTCTACAATACCTCAAGAAGGATTCGTTCATTTCTGAGCTCTTCCTCTTGTGTGTGTTCTGTATACGAAAGAACTGTAGTTTGATTTAGAACATCAATGCTTTTAGATAACGTGCCTGAACCGATCAACTTTTGATATAGGAAATGTTCAAAACATTATCCAACAATACAAAATTTTATCATTTCTTTACTAATAAAGAGACTAATATGATTTTGTATATCAGGTTCGGTATCTAATAACATTCGTTCAGAATCAATGTATCGGTAATACAGGGTGACAGTGACCAACAGACTTGGCTGCAACACTTGCCCCGTTTTCTGTCTCATGAAACTTATCACCCGTTCTCAGTTCTCTACCTATCTGTAGCCCTATGTAACAGATTACATATCTGGGATCCTGATCTGGTATCACATACCCAGGACGTAAAGGATACTGAGAAACAGTTCTGTATAATGAACACACCCGAAGATGATGCATCAGCATGCACTCTCCTCGTTTGGGCGGCACGGGAAATCTGGTATTCCCCAATTTCCTGCTCTGTCTTATAACAATTATAAGTTGGAGCGGGACCAACGTTCCCCAGCTCAGTATAACAAGCGGGTTCGGTCAATTCATCCATATTATTATCTTGATTAAGGCGTGATATGGTCGCTACCTGGAGAGAGAGAGAAGAAAACACTCAGCGTGCGCTCTGTCAAGAATAGATTGGTTATTATTTTATCTAATCAGGATGGCTCCCACTGCTTTTTATCAAATCCTCCTTCAAACCCTAAAAGGAAAGACTAGCCGGGATTAATTACACACTACAAGTTCACCAATCTTTCAGCCAGGCCAGTGTCGGTACTTTGAGGGAGGTCCCCCGTGCTTTCGCACGAACCTAATTAGTGTAAACCTCATTTTCCCAGAGGCGTAACCCCGTTGACACCTTTCTAGACACCTACTTGATCGGCTAATTGTAATGTATAAAACTCTCCCAGGAGTAACAATTACTCGCAGCGGGTATCGGGATCCAACTATCTCATAGAAGGTATGCAATCTCATTGCAAATTTCAACACTTGAAATTCCCGATAATATTTTGCCCCTAGCGTCCTATGACCTTGACGCAGGCCAACAAACCATAGTTCGCTAGTCAAGTTCAACCCGTCATTTCCTGATTGAATTAAACCCACCCGCACGACCCTTGACGCAGGCCAACAAAGTCGCATGACTACCCTAATCCAATCACATCATATGCTTATGCAGATAAGCACCAGTTAGTTACCGCACACTACGCCTTGACGCAGGCCAACAAACGTAGCACGAATACTAACTACTACTTATCTGAAATGACGGAGGGCTACGACAGGTTTTTCTAAAAACCTATTGCGTAATGAACTTGATATCGTTGTAGGATCGAATGAATTTTTGAAATGGAGTGTTTTTTAGGCTTTTCTAGTTTTGCTAAAGGAGTCACTCCCGGTGAAGGGATCGTCGGTCCTTTCCTCGTCGAATGAGGTGTGGGATATATCATATATATCACTGTGCAAAGCAAAAACTCTTAAAAGCAATCAAAAGACAAACCGAGGGTGTAGCATCTGCCAGTTATTGCTAAAGGAGTCACTCCCGGTGAAGGGATCTCGGTCCTTTCCTCATCGAATAAGGTGCAGGATATATCACATATACCGCTGTGCAAAGCAAGAACTGTAGCTACCTGTTTTATTTTGAAATTCAATTCTACAACATCTTAGGTTTCTTTTTATTTCATTAATCACATTAATGAAGTCCCATCATTTAAGTACCTAAACATCACAGATAAATACGACGTACACTTATGCCATCCGCATTCGCCTCGATGGCCCTCGTGCACCGTTAGGTTAGGTAACTAACGGCAGAGCGGGATAGGGCTAGCGCGGGTGTAAAACATAAGTAACGCCTATATAATATATCATATATACTATATACTGTATCTATCACAGAACATCTCATGATCACATCACAGATATCGCAGCAGAAGAATCATATGAAATATTGGATATACTAGGACGTCCGTGTTTTCAATACGAGCCAGTATAAAACACGGATTCCACGGTCGTGATGAATAGCCAAACCCACACCCCTAGACCCCTACGAGAGCGGCAAGCAACCCTACCAATTCTAGAGTTAGGAGACCCGGACTCGACTCCTCGAGTTGATCTCCCACTGGACTCCAGAACCCGGTTACTTGTGCCCTCCTCCTTGGGTCTATCCTAGTGCGGAAAAGTAAATAATATACAAAAGGTGACTACTTCCGCAACCTTGAAGCGCCCCAATAAAAGAATATTACATACAAGTTTTTACATGAATGAAAATGAAAAACACTCATCTCACATAAAACCCCCCCGGCTATTCAAACACGACGATCCAATATAACATATCCAGCAACACATAACATCACATGTCATCAACGTAAGTAAATATGCGCATCCCAATTGTTGTTGACATATAGCAACGAAACCGGCGATATCACATATTACACTTACGGTCACAGAAAAGAAAGTGTAAAACTACAACAGTTGGAATCCGCAACCACCTCAGACATCGCATGCCTGACCAAATGAATTCCTTAGACATCGCATGCCTAACAATTATAAACCCCGCATTTTAGTCTCATTATCGAAAACTCTTTTTAATATCAAGTCGGGCAATTCAATAAGATTCCCGGCAGCCTGATCGAATACTCGTCGCAAACTTCAGTAGGCGGCCGCACCCCCGATACCGTCGACGAAGTGCACCAAGGCGGAACACCGCTGCCGCGAGCACCCGAACGGATGCTTTCGGCGACGGGGTTCTCCTACAGTCACTTGGTCGGGGCTATGGAGTGAGGCTGTCTATTAAGTTTACTCGGCGAGTATCCGCGTACGCTACGTGATTGTGACGGACTTTTGATCACATCAAAATTCCGTGGCAACCGATCAAGTGAGACTAAAGTGCTATGTTTATAACATTCATTCAGTTATCTCATAACTATTTGTGAATTCCAATTATTGTATCCCATTCCAGATAATTAGAAAATGTTAAACTTTCCGATTGAACATTCGAACACCCAAGTTTTCCCAATACAGATCAACACATGAAATAAGTCTAACAACATTCAGTTCGTACCTCAGTACCAACGGTCCAGCCGTAGAAGGGTCAAGCCAACGCCTCACATGTGGCACGCCGTACTGCCCCAAACCCGAAGGTTCAAAGGGCAGTTCAAGACGGTCACATAATCGAGTTAAGGTTTGTTGTCTTCTAGAGGGACCATCGAGTTACTTGCACTACTTAGAACGTCGTTAAACTACGGAAAAATCCAACACTTGGAAATTTCCCGACAGGGGAAAAATTGGGTATTTATATCCGGTCGAACTTTTTAACATATTCTATAATTTATCCGGAAAGCCAAATAGACAAAATTTGATTCCCCGATCGAAACATCGAATCCCCAAAACAATTGCAGAAAATTCAACTCTTGAATCAATATTAAAAATTCCCAGAAAACTCAGCAGAATTTATCAGGAGTTACTGTGCAAACAAAGTGGGCTGACGTCACCAAGTGGCCGCTGATCAGCCGCAGAAGCCATGCTTCTGCCGCTGATCCGCCGCGAAAAATACTGTTCACCAGAAACTTTTTGCACCGTAATTCTTATTTTTCCCTGCTGAATTTTTTAGCAATTTTTAATTTGAAAAAATCCACGTTTTCTGAAATCGTCCAGAGAGCATATTTTGGGGTCGTGTTTTGGTTCGATCGGACTTCAAAATCCGTCTAGACTTCGCCTAAGGCTCTAGCTAGGCTCTGATACCACTGTAGGGTTCCTAGGCACCCTAATGAGGTCTCACAAGGCATCAATCATGCCAAATTAAAATTTTACGGTGCCGAGAAACCCTAAACTACAGATCGTTTGCTAGATTTCTAGGCGAAAAAGCTAACTAGTTAACACTTAACTAAGCGAATACGGAAATACAACCTTTGTAGATCCGGTGCTCCACCTCCATAGCTCCGCAACGAAGTCCTCTCCGCTGTCTAAATCTAATCCGGGCTCTAGCGTCGGCTTCGTCGGAGAATGGGCAAGCTAGGTCGTCGATGTCCATGCCGAAGATGATCTACGTCGAGGCATCGCTAAATCAAGCTCCGACTTCACCAAGTCAAGAAACTTGTGAAGTAAACACACTCTACTACTTGGCAAGAGGTAGAGGATGAAGAAATAGGAAGTGGGTAGACTTTAGTTTTGGATTTCTCACTCTTTTCCAACAATCACCATTGATGGAGCTTGGTTTTCTTCACTTGAAGAATGAAGAAGATGAAGAAGAATATTATGATAAGTTAATTAAAAACAATAGAAAAATCAAAACTTATCATAATGTTAACTAGAGTTAAGTGTAGAGAATGAATCATAGTTAGTGGGAATGGTTAGGGTTAAGGATGAGATAAGAATGGTTGACTTGATCAAAGATTCATGAAGCTTCAACTAAACTCCAAATTAAGCCACCATTCTTTTCTCCTCTTTTCCAAAATGAATAAACAAATAAATAAATGAATAAATAAAGGAAATGAAACCCTAACCATTCTTTTAACCATGGTTTAATTCTTTGCACTTAACCAAGTAATCATGTATCATCAAACATGATACAATCAAATGCACAAAATCATATCGCATATGTAATGCGCACACCCGAGTGAGAAAATCCATTTAAAGTGAACCAATACTAGTTAATGCAAAGTAATATATCAAATATATAATTATACATTAAATCATTAAATCAACACTTGATTCAATGATCCGGTCATGTCGCACACAACCGACTAGTATACAATGTATCGGCTTATCGAATCAACGCTTGAATTGATAACTAGGTTATATCGCATACAACCATTTGATACATTCATCGCGAGAATGGAATACGGTATCACATACTCGCATTATTCTCGGTCCCGCACATATCTCATATGCGCTCCTATTTCGTTTCGCTTGAGCCAGGAAACCTCTGTGTAGGACTCTAAAGACTCGTCAATACGCCGGCAGCGGATGATGATCATATCAAACACCCACAAGCCGCAAGCGGTCTTCTAAACGTAACGGCCATCCGGGTATTGAGCGATCTGAAGATCGACGAGCAAGCCCGCTCACACTCCAGTGAATCCGACCAGTGACACTACCGTACAGTCCGGTCTGATCGTCTGATATGTCGCATATCTCGCCTAGGGGTGGTAAACGTCAGACCCCAATAGCTCAATAAGTCGTGTCGATATGAGGTCTATAACTGTTCGAGAAACTACTGGTAACACTTACCAGTAAATCTCAGCAACCCTGGCCAGGGATTTCCTGTTATAGCCAATCGAACACAGCGCAACATCAACTCCCTATACCGGGAGAGACGAATCCCCTCCTATCGCTCATTGCCTCCATGTGACTCTGGACTGTACCCAAAAACCACCGTTTTGCACGCCCTCTTGGACGTGGTAAGATGGAAATCAAAGCACAGTGGGAACCACACAAGACTCTATGACGATCTCGGGTCAACAGACTACTCTGTACCAGTGTCACCAGATAACTGCCATCTGACGTGAGGTATAATACCATCTGGGAGTTCTCGGCGAGTCCGTCCAGTGTACCCAGTCTCTACTGAGCACTCGTATATCATCTCTGATGTCAAACACCGATGGATATGGGATCATCCATCGCCCATCTGTATGGGTCGAGAAGGTATACGCTAGTCTACTCTGGTATATCGATGCCCCGTCTCGATACACCCACGACTAGGGACTTTGAAGGATGTACTTATGGACTACCATGTCCCCACTAGTATGATCCGCATCATAGTCCAGGTAGTCAAGCAGACATCCTAAGGGCTTTACCAACATGTAACAGAGAGACAATCAGCATACACGTTAAGGTAAAGTTCAACCAGATAGCATACTATCATGTCGAGCAAGAAAGTCCTCCCTATATATGTCCCAGCATCCACTACAATATACATCCTATGTACAGTAATGGCCTCTAGGGCATACATATAACTAACAGCACGTACTTATGATTATGGATTTCGATACTATCGATTTGATTTTGTGCATGTGATATGCGAGCGATTTGGTTTTTGCACTCGGTATAGCTTATATGTGCTTGCAGTGCATTGGGATGGATTCTGTGCACATAATTGCACACGCTTATGATTTATACACCTTGGTACACTCGGTGTTGTTTTTATATGCATTTGAGTTATGGATGAGTTTTCGTGCACTTGTTGCACTCGATTTATGTCTTTGAGTATTTGTTTCACCAGATTTGTGTTTTTTGCGTGTTCACACTTGACGTTCATTTTCGTGCATGCTACTGCACTAGATGCTTTATACGGACCCGACGGATGCACTTGATTTGGATTTTCACGCATGTTGGGCGCATGATATGAGATGTGATTTTGTGCACACCGGATGCACTCGATTGTGATTTTCATTCGTCCATGTTAGTTGCACTGGGTTGAGATTTTCGTGCACTATAGATGCACTTGATATTATTGTCGTGCACATCCGTTGCACTGGACAGATACTTTCGTGCACACCCGTTGTACTTAGTTTAGTTTTGTGCACATTCGTAGCACTTATATTTGGCTTTGATTTCCGTGCGCACCAGACGCACGTGATTGTTGGATATGCCTTTTAAGACTGATTTTGCTCTTGAGCACTTGTTTTCGTGATGGGCACTATATTATGTAGTAGCCGAACAGGACTGATCTGAGGACAGTACCTGAGTACTTTGCATGCATTAAAAGTTTAACAAGAGATTTTCAAAAAAAAAGAAGCTATGGTCTCGCTATTTCCTACATGTCCGCGAGCGACACGAACGTTTATAAAAGAAAACCTTTTGGGATATTTCAAAACGTCGGAACGTATATTTGAGCAAAACAAATATGAACGCATGTTTATTACTTTACAAATGAGCGTCCGTCACTTGTGCCGTGAGTTACGCATCATACGGCGATTCAGAAAAGATTTTGCATGTGTTTTATTCAGTTTTAGGAGATTTTCCAAGGATGCGTACTATATACGTATTATGGTATTCGATTAGTGTATATTGAATTTCAGTAGTGGATTTCAAGATCTGTATTCGCATTGTAACTCCGATGATTGCATGACGCTTGATGGAGTTTGATTTTGAGTTTTGTAAATTCCCGGTTCCGGCAATAAAATTTTTCCATAATTTTTCCAAGTCCCCTGAATATTTTTCTATTTTCCCGTTATTTTGTGGGAATTTAGATGCTTATATTCTTTTTTTTGTTATTCTGAAAATTAAATTTTTCCTAAACTAAAAAATTCCCGGCCCAACTTTCTCTTACCCAGCCCACTTCTATTTTCTTTACAAATCCTAATTCCCAAACCAATTTCCAGCCTAACCCATGCCTGCACTTACCATACCCGACCCGCTCCTTCACCATCCTCCTCAACTCCCTCTCGTTTTCCCGCTCCTTTTTGCACTGCGCCCTCACGTCGTCGCCGCTCATCCCACGCCCCGTTCCTCGTCACCCCACGTCCCCACTCCTCGACCGCGATAGCACGCGCGCTCACGAATTCCCTACCTCGACCTCGTCTCTCTAACTCTCTCCCCCTCACTCTCATTCTCTCTCTCTCATTTCCCATATTCTCTCGTTCACTCCACACCTCACCCCTACGTCCCCACTCCTCGACCGCGATCGCGAGCGCCCACTCACCCCTCGACCTCGTCTCCCTCTCTCGCACAAAACCGAGCCTTCCTCACCCAACACCCCCTTTTGCCTCCCTCTCCCTCTTCACCAACTACCCTGCACCCAACCCTTCACCAAGCCTCCCCTGCGAACTCTCTCACCGCCGGCGATCTTCTTTTTCCTCACCAGAAAACCCCGAGCCCACCTCACAGCAACTCCCTCCTCTTTCCAAACCAGAAAAACCCCGAGTTCCCCACCTCACCTGTGCACCTGACTCTGTGCTAGCCACCACCACCGCCTCCTCATCGCCGTCCCCTCTCGCCGCCGGCCACCTCGTCGATCCCTCAGCGTTATCGCTATCACCACTAGCAGCCGTCTTGCCCCAGCAACCCAAGCCTCCGCTGCCAAGAACCCAAGCTCGAGCCGAAGCCGCAAACCCTAGCCACGCGTGCATCGCGATCATGCCGTTGCCGTTGCCGCTGCCGTACGTTGTCAACGCATCGTCAGGCAAGTACCCTGCTTGCTCCATACTGATTCTATCTATTACATTTCTAGATGACAATAAATACAGTATATACTTTACTTGCGAATCAATAATGTGTACGTGTTCGATGCCAAACCCGAGGGGAAAAACTCCGTTAAATTGATGAAAACTGATCATATAGGTTGGCCCATATAGTAATGAACATCGTGTTATATTTTGGCTGAAAAATACAGTCGTTACTGACGTGATCGATCATCCCCATTTAAGCCTGTTAAAACTGAAATTTTCCGCGTCTAAAACTTGTAAAATCACAACTAATTGATTATAGATTGGAATGTTGCGTTTGAGGGCTCAAATCGAATCCGACTCAACGAACTAGAACCCCATAAGATTTTTAATTTGTTTCTATGCTAAAAAGATGACGGAAACTGGTTCGGAGTGCGGCTCTGGACTGCAGTCCAGAGCAGCACTGACTGTCGATTCTCATCTTGTAATGCTTACCCTCTGCTTCTTGAACATGTTATATTGCGAAACCCTATACCATAGCGAAGATGAAACAGTTAGCTAACTAACGAAAGTGATTTAATCCCTTTCCACTATCGTTTACTATTTAAACTGTATTTTAGATTAACAGGACGTATAACAGTCCCAAACAGGGATAGAACTTATATCCCATTGTTGTACAGTACATAACTTCTGACGTAGAAGCGCGATTGAGAATCCGTCTGGTGCGTTGGAAACCTAATTGATAAACCTAAATTTCGTTCAGCTATAGCGTCACCTAATTTTGATCCCAACAGGGTGAAAATTGTATTGCGAAATGGACATTCAATTCTGAAACCGAATTTCCAGCAGCGAACACTTAAAATGAAATGGCTGTAACTTGCAAACCCAAAATATGATTGCCCTGAAATTAATTTTTTTGAACTGCCAACTGAGTTTACTTTCTATCTCCTTTGTATCATTTTACTGAATTTTTAATGTATGATTTAAGGCAATTTTTATAAGTTCATAAGATGCATGATAGCTCGTATTACACATGATTTGTTAACTGCATAAATGCACATATTTTACCCGACTGCCATACTTTTAGTGATAGTGCGCGTTATTATTCAGTGTACAATGCATTGTCGTGCGTGAATGGTATCGGTTTAGGAGGTCAAGTACGTCAGTGAAAAGTGAATGATTCGTGACAGTGAACAATACAGTGAACAGTGGTTAAAACCACGTTATTGGTGCGTACTTGTACACGACTAGACCATACTCATAAATAGTGTAAACCTGGGGAAAAAGGGAAAATCGAAGTGGAAAGAGAATTGTATTTAGCGAGGACAGTGATTTAGAGGATGATCATTTCAACAACGACTCTTATATATATTAGGTTGGGCCTAGTGGTCGGGCTGACAGGGTTATGTCCCGGGCGATAGCGGGCCGTAGTCTCGGGTATGTACGAGACCCTCGTTAAACATGATCCTCCTTTCCACAACTCGATTTCAAAGATGACTTAGAGACTGATAGGGACACAGATCATACATTGCATCAGTTAGTGACATATTGACTACCTGCATTTTACCTCCACTGTTATAACTTTCTTTTCTTGTTTCTTGTCACTATTATAATATTGCTATTACGTCGCTCTGACGACCTGAGTATGCATGCTCAGACCTCAAGGAAGAACCAGTACATGAGTCAGACTTGCCTTTCGAGCTTGCAGAGATTTAGTCGGGAGTCCCTCCATTACCTTTACTGCTTTCCCTAAAGAAACCTTGTATTCGCACTTGGTTAGTAGTTCTTTTCCTTATTTTATTGTAAATTGTGAACAATGAAAATTGATGTAATAATTTAGTGATGTATTTCCTTTACTTCTGTGCTTTGTTTACTGATTACCATGTAATACTAGAAGCCGAAGTGTGACTACGGCGAGATTATTCCTTCACCGTAGGAGCATGGCTGGCCTAGTCATCCCTCGTTTTCCGTATTTTGGGAAGCGGGGCGTGACAAGTTTCATACTCATTTTCAGGCGCACACGATACGCTGTGGTATTTCTGTACTTTCCGTGATTTCAGAGCCCCGTTGATTTGAGCTGATTATTGAAATGTTTTAGTATTTCGGGGTTTAAATTTAAATTAAGGGACCGAATTTAATTAAGGGGGGAAGATTATAATATTTCAGAAAATATAAAATATTATTTTTGGAATTTAATATTAAAATAATATATTTCGTGAAAACTACCCGATTTGCGAATTTGGGGTTTTCGTAAAATGGTATAAATATATACCAATATTTATGAAATAATTGGATATTAAAATGATTTATTCATTTAAAAATATATTTATCGGATTTCGGCATTTTTACAATTAATTATATGCTAGTTTAAACTAAACTCGATTAGTGCACTACTAATCATGATTAAGCCAAATCCGTATTTTTAATTAGTCATTGCTAGTGCACCATGACATGTTGCATTTTGTTGCATATTGTTTCATTTTGTTTGTGCTATGTGTTTGGTTTTAATTGAGTGAGGGAAAAAGAAAAGAAAAAGAAAAGATAAGAGAGTATAATTGAGGAGAGAGTGGGGGGACCCATATGGCATGGCATGCCACATAAGAGAGTGATGGTGAGAGAGAGAGAGAGAGACTTTGATCTCATTATTTTCCTTTCACCATCTTCATCTCCTTCATCCTCTTGCTTCATCTACCTCTACCCTCATATTCCATCTCCAACCCTTCACCAAAACCCTATACACTCTTCATTAAAAAGATGCACAACTTCATCCTCAACACTTTGGACCTTTCAAAATTGGATTTTGAATAATTTGAGCAACTCAAGAAAATTCTTGAGTTGCCAAACGAGCTAATTCCTACACTTCTAGTTTAGATTTTTAGTTTCCTAGCACCCTATAGTAGTTTAGAGTTAAATCGATATAAATTAGCGTTGTTTGGAAATTTCAAGAGAGGGTTTGGGTGATTATGTGGACTTATGATATTTAGTGGCTGTTTACAAGACCCTAGTGATGATTTTATGGCCTAGGACACGGAATAGAAACCAAAATACGAACTTAGAAACTTCCCGTGTCGGTTTTGTGACATTTTTTGAGGTCTACAGGGAATCTGGAGCAACCCGGGACCTTTATAAAAAAATCAAAAATATACATTACCCTAGTTAGACCAATAGAAGACCACCACGAGAAGACAATGCCCAAATTCCAAGGTGGGGCCGGCCTGGTCGGTTATTGTAGCCATTAGGTTGGTTACTGTAGCAGATTTGGTGTTGGGGTTTTGGCAGTAGCTCGCATACCTTATAATATAGCTACTGTATTTTTCTTTCTGTCCCAGATTATGTAGGGTTCCTAGGCACACTAATGAAGTTTCACAAGTGATCAAACATGCCCAATTGAAATTTTACATGTGCCGAGAAAACCTAATACGGATCGTTAACTAGATATATAGGCGAAGCAAGCATGTAATCGAATTAAATGCTAAGGGAAAGTGACTACAACCTTTGTAGATCCGGTCCACCACCTCCTAGGCTCCGTGATGAAGTCCCCTCGCTGTCCAAATCATATCTTGGGCTCTAGTGTCGGATTCATCGGAGAAAAACGGGCTAGGTCATCGACGACGATGCCGAAGATGATCTACGTCGAGGCATCGCTAGATCAAGCTCCAACTTCACCAAGTCAAGAAAACTTGTGAAGGAAACACCCTATACTACTTGGCAAGAGGTAGAGGATGAAGAAATAAGATGTGGGTTCACTTTAGAATTGGATTTCTCACTAGTTTTCATCACTTGCCATTGGAGTAGCAAGCTTTCTTCATGAAGGAAGAAGATGAAGAAGAAGAAGAAGAAGATATGATAAGTCTTAATTTAAAAAGGAAAATAAATGAATACTTATCATTTCTTTAACCATGGTTTAGTGTAGAGATTTTACTAAGGTTAGATGAGTGGTTAGGGTCAAAGAAGAGACAAGAATGGTGACTTTGTCAAGGTTTCAAGAAGCTTCAACTAAAAACAAAACAAGTCCACCATTTATCTTTCTCTTTATCATTTTCTTTTTCCAAAATAAACAAAAAGAATAGATAAATGAATAAGTAAATAAAATGATACCCTAACCACTAACTAACCATGGTTTAATACTTTACACAAAATCAAGCTAGAATGTATCATCAAACATGATACAATCATATGCACAAAAATATATCACATATACAATGTGCAATACAAGTGAGTAAATCCATTTAAAGTGAACCAATACTAGTTAATGCAAAGTAATATATCAAATATATAATTATACATTAAATCATTAAATCAACACTTGATTCAATGATCCGGTCATATCGCATATAACCGGCTAGTATCCAATGTATCGGCTTATCGAATCAATCCTTGATTCGATAACTAGGTTATATCGCATACAACCTAATCGATACATTCATCGCGAGAATGGAATACGGTATCACATACACGCATTATTATCGGTCCCGCACATATCTCATATGCGCTCCTATTTCGTTTCGCTTGAGCCAGAAAACCTCTGTGTAGGACTCTAAAGACTCGTCAATACGCCGGCAGCAGATGATGATCATATCAAACACCCACAAGCCGCAAGCGGTCTGCTAAACGTAACGGCCACCCGGGTATTGAGCGATCAGAAGATCGACGAGCAAGCCCACTCACACTCCTGTGAATCCAACCAGTAACACTTACCGTACAGTCCGGTCTGTTCGTCTGATATGTCGCATATCTCGTCTACGGGTGGTAAACGTCAGACCCCAGTAGCTCGATAAGTCATGCCGACTTGAGGTCCATAACATTCGTGAAACTACTGATAACTCTTACCAGTATATCACTGCAACCCTGGCCAGGGATTTCCTGTTATGGCCAGTCGAGCATAGCACAACATCAACCCCCAATACCGGGAGAGACGAATCCCCTCCTATCGCTCATTGCCTCCATGTGAATCGGGACTGTACCCAAAAACCACCTGTTTGTACAACTCAGTAGAGCCGTGGTAGGGTGGAAATCAAAGCACAGTGGGAGACACACAAGACTCTATGACGATCTCGGGTCAACAGACTAAGCTGTACCAGTGTCACCAGAGAACTACCATCTGACGTGAGGTATAATACCATCTGGGAGTTCTCGGCGAGTCCGTTCAGTATACCCAGTCTCCACTGAGCACCCACATACCATCTTCGATGTCAAACACCAATGGATATGGGATCATCCATCGCCCATCGCATGGGTCGAGAAGATATGCGCTAGTCTACTCTGGAATATCGATGCCCCGTCTCGATATTCCCTCGACTAGGAACATTTCAAGGATGTACTCATGGACTACCCAGGCCCCACTAGTATGATCTACATCATAGTCTTGGAAGTCGAGTACACATCCTAAGGGCTTTATCAACATGTAACAGAGAGACAGAAAGTATACACGTTAAGATAAAGAGCAACCAGATAGCGTACTATCATGTCGAGCAAGAAAGTCCTACCTATATATGTCCCAGCTTCCACTACAATATACATCCAATGTACAGTAATGGCCTCTATGGCATACATATAACTAACAATCTCCCACTTGCACTAGGGCCATCTGTAGCAGTGGTTGCAGTATCGCATACTCAACCATCCCCTAAAAGTCTCTCTTTGGGAAAAGGCCTTCGTGAGTGGATCCGCTGTGTTGTCCTCTGAGTCTACTCTCCTAACCTCGATCACCCTGGAGATCAGCTATCTCCATGATCAGGTGATGCTGCCTCAGAATATGTCTGGGTCACTGATGGGACCAGGGTTCCAGGGCAAAAGCCACAGTTCCATTGTCACACAATGGTAGGAACCTAGTTCATCCTATGAACCAATATACACCCAAACTGCCTCTTTGGTAGTATCTTTAATAGCGATGTTACCAGCCTTTATCTTCTAGTTTGCCACGGTATCTAGCTTGGAACTCTTCCAACATACCGTCCCTTTACTGAGGGTAAAGACAATGCCTGTGACTGACATTCAGTCGTCTTTATCACCCTGGAACTCTTCCAGTGATTCTCCCCAGGATCGATTGATACCATCTCACTACAACTAGTGAGTATCCCAACATCCAATTAGATCTATCTCATAGATCCAAAGCTTAGGATTTAGTAGGTATCATTTTGATCCTATATGGAAAATCTTTGTGATAAGCGGAGATTGATCGAGCGTAGCATAGGAAACTCCTTCCCTAACAAGAGTATGTCATCCACGTACTCTACGAGGATCGTCACCATACTCCCTACTACCTTTTTGTTTATACAAGGTTCATCTACCATTTTGATGATGTCAACTTCTTTGACTAATCCATCAAAACAGATGTTCCAACTTCGCGATGCCTGCTTTATCCTATAAAGTATCTTGCATACGTTTCCGCTGCTCCCACTGTCTACGAGGCCCTCTGGCTGTGTACTTATAGACGTTCTCTTCTAAATCATTATTCAGAAAAGTTGTCATGGCACCCAACCACCAGATATCGTAGTCATGGTATGTAGCCGTGGCAAGTAGGATCTGGATGGAATTAAGCATAGTCCCTGGAAAAGGTTTCATCATTATCCGTGCCTGGTCGATGACGAAAACCTTTAACAAGTCTAGCTTTGAAAGTCTCAACTTGTCCATCTACACCAAGTAATCTTCTCAAGATATACTTGCTCCTGATGGGGATTTAACCCTTCAGATATCGCAACCAAAGTCCATACTTTGTTGGTGTATATGGATTCCATCTCAGATTGCTAAGCACCCAGCCATTCTTACAGAGTCCCTACTCTTGATGGCCTGCTCGAATCTAGTTGGGTCATCATCTCATGATGCAATCCTTGCTCCCACTGTCATCGAGAAACCGAGGTATCTCTCAGGCAGGCGAGGAACCCTACCAGATCGGCGGAGAGGCTGAGGTTCGTCGGGGACTATAGAATCCTTTGGTTCTGTCAAATCATCTGCTGTAGTTTGTATAGCTGGAACCTTTCCAGTTCTACATTACAGACCTTGCCTCGATCTTGTCCGGATTTTGCTTTTGACATAGGCCGGACAATCCCAAATCTTAACTTACTTAAGAGATAGGATCTTCCCACACCATATCTTATATGGAGTGGTAGGCAGTGATTTGATTCGAACCCTATTCAATAGGTATGCAGCTTCTCAAGCGCATAACTCCCAAAAAGGAAACAGGTAACTCAGCAGTACTCATCATAGAGCACACCTTATCATATAGGGTGTGATTGCTCCGCCCCGATACACCAATGTGCTATGGTTATTTGGAGGAGTAATGCTGAGAGAGAATCTCATTCTCCTTTAGAATAATCCAGGAATTCTATGCACAAGTATTCTCCTCCTTGATCTCATCAAAGGACATAATACTTATACCCGGTTGTTGGTTCTCTACTTCTAACTTATATTCTGTGAATACCTCAAAAGGTTCGGACTTATGTTTCAACAGGAACATATGACTGAATCTTGAGAGATTATCAGAGAATATAATGAAGTATAAAGAACCAGTCCTGACATGTGTAGACAGGAGACCTTACATACATCATTATATATCAGTCCCAAGAGTTTACTAACTCTTCCTCTGTTTCCAATAAACAGAGCTATGGTCATCTTATCTTTGTGACATGACTGGCAAGTTTCACAAGATGTAAATTCAAACTGATTTAAATATGCATCTAAAATGTAACTTCAGACAGTCGGGTCGCATTGATATGACCTAGTCTACAATGCCTCAAGAATGATTCGTTCATTTCTGAACTTTTCCTCTTGCGTGTGTTCTGTATACTAGGAACTGTAGTTTGATTTAGAACGTCAATGCTTTTAGATAACGTGCCTGAACCGATCAACTTTTGATATAGGAAATGTTCAAAACATTATCCATCAATACAAAATTATATCCTTTCTTTACTAATAAAGAGACTGATATGATTTTGTATATCAGGTTCGGTATCTAATAGCATTTGTTCAGAATCAATGTATTGGTAATACAGGGTGACAGTGACCAACAGACTTGGCTGCAACACTTGCCCCGGTTTCTGTCTCATGAAATTTATCACCCGTTCTCAGTTTTTCTACCTTTTTGTAGCCCTATGTAACAGCTTACATATCTGGGATCCTGATCCGGTATCATATACCCAGGATTCAGAGGATACTGAGATACAGTTCTTTGTAATGAACATACCCGAAAGAGATGCATCATATGCACTTTCTTCGTTTGGACGGCATGGGAAATCTGGTATTCCCCAATTTCCTGCTCTGTCTTATAACAATTATAAGTTGGAGCGGGACCAACGTTCCCCAGCTCAGTATAACAAGCGGGTTCGGTCAATACATCCGTATTATTATCTTGATTAAGGCGTGATATGGTCGCTACCAGGAGAGAGAGAGAAGAAAACACTCAGCGTGCGCTCTTGCAAGATTAGATTGGTTATGTATTTTATCTAATCAGGATGGCTCCCACTGTTTTTATCAAATCTTCCTTCAAACCCTAAAAGGAAAGACTAGCCGGGATTAATTACACTCTACAAGTTCTCCAATCTTTCAGCCAGGCCAGTGTCGGTACTTTGAGGGAGGTTCCCCGTGCTTTCGAACGGACCTAATTACAGTAAACCTCGTTTTCCCAGAGGCGTAACCCCGTTGACACCTTTCTAGACACCTACTTGATCGGCTAATTGTAAAGTGCAAAACTCTCCCAGGAGTAACAATTACTCGCAGTGGGTATCGGGATCCAACTATCATATAGAAGGTATGCAATCTCATTGCAAATTTCAACACTTGAAACTCCCGATAAAGGTTTTTACCCCTAGCACCTATGACCTTAACTATGGTCAACAAATCATAAGTACTAGTCAAGTTCTACCCGTCATTTCGTGATTAATTAGACCCACCCACATGACCCTTAACTAAGGTCAACAAAGTCATGCGACTGTCCTAACTAATCGCATCATATGCGGTGTAGGAAGACATCACTTAGCTACTGTACACTGTGCCTTGACTATGGTCAACAAACACAGCACGAATACTAAGTACTCTACTTCCTAAAATGATGGAGGGTTGCGAATGGTTTTTGTGAAAACCTTTAACGCTTTGAACTTGATCTCGTTGCGGAATCAAATGGTTTTTAAATGGAATGTTTTCGAGGCTTTTCTAGTTTTGCTAAAGGGGTCACTCCCGGTGAAGGGATCGTCGGCCCTTTCCTCGTCGAATGAGGTGCGGGATATATCATATATATCACTGTGCAAAGCGGAAACTATAGAAGCGATCAAAGACAAACCGAGGGTTGTAGCATCTGCCAGTTATTGCTAAAGGAGTCACTCCCGGTGAAGGGATCTCGGTCCTTTCCTCATCGAATAAGGTGCAGGATGTTCTACAATGAACACCGCGATGCAAAGCAAGAACTGTAGCTACCTGTTTTATTTTGAAATTCGATTCCATAACATCAATTAGGTTTATTTTCTTTCATTAATTTCATTAATGAATATCCCATCATTTAATTCCACCTAAACATCACAGATAAATATAACGTACGCTTATGCCATCCGCATTCGCCTCGATGTCCCGTCTGCACCGTTAGGTTAGGTAACTAACGCCAGAACGAGGCAGGGCTAGCGCGGGTGTAAAACATAAGCAACGTCTATATAATATATCATATATACTATATACTATATCTGTCTGAATAGAGCACAGAATATCGCATGATCACATCACAGATAATGCAGCAGAAAGAATCATATGAAATATTGGATATACTAGGACGCCCGTGTTTTCAATACGAGCCAGTATAAAACACGGATTCCACGGTCGTGATGAATAGCCAATCCTACACCCCTAGACCCCTACGAGAGCGGCAAGTAACCCTACCAATTCTAGGGTTAGGAGACCCGGACTCGACTCCTCGAGTTGGTCTCCCACTGGACCCCAGAACCCGATTACTTGTGCTCCCTTCCTTGGGTCTATCCTAGTACAGAAAAGTAAATAATATACATCAACGGTGACAACTTCCGCAACCTGAAAGTGCCCCAATAAAAGAATATTACATACAAGTTTTTACATGAATGAAAATGAAAAAAACACTCATCTCATATAAAAACCCCCGGCTATTCAAACACGACGATCCAATATAACATATCCAGCAACACATAACATCACATGTCATCAACGTAAGTAAATATGCGCATCCCAATTGTCGTTGACATATAGCAACGAAACCGGCGATATCACATATTACACTTACGGTCACAGAAAAGAAAGTGTAAAACTACAACAGTTGGAATCCGCAACCGCTTTAGACATCGCATGCCTAATCAAACGAATTCCTTAGACATCGCATGCCTAACAATTATAAACCCCGCATTTTAGTCTCATTATCGAAAACTCTTTTCAATATCAAGTCGGGTAATTCAACAAGATTCCCGACATCCTGATCGAATGCTCGTCGCAAACTTTAGTAGGCGGCCGCACCCCCGATGCCGTCGACGAAGTGCACCAAGGCGGAACACCGCTGCTGCGAGCACCCGAACGGATGCTTTCGGCGACGGGGTTCTCCTGCAGTCACTTGGTCGGGGCTATGGAGTGAGGCTGTCTATTAAGTTTACCGGCGAGTATCCGCGTTCACAACGTGATTGCAACGGACTTTTGATCACATCAAAATTCCGTGGCAACCGATCAAGTGAGACTAAAGTGCTATGTTTATAACATTCATTCAGTTATCTCATAACTTATTATGAATTCCAATTATTGTATCACATTCCGGATAAGATAGAAAATGTTAAACTTTTCGATAGAACAATCGAACACCCAAGTTTTCCCGATCAACCGAATGAAATAAGTTCAAAGACATTCACTTCATGCCTCAGTACCAATGGTCCAGCCGTAGAAGGGTCAAGCCAACGCCTCACATGTGGCACGCCGTACTGCCCCAAACCCTAAGGTTCAAAGGGCAGTTCAAGACGGTCACATAATCGAGTTAAGGTTTGTTGTCTTCTAGAGGGACCATCGCGTTACTTGCACTACTCAGAACGTCCTTAAACCACGGAAAAATCCAACACTTGGAAATTTTCCGGCAGGGGAAAAAGTGGGTATTTATGTTCGGTCGAAATTTTTAACATATTCTAAAATATCCGAAAAACACATAGACAAAATTAGACAATCCGATCGAATGTACGAACTCCTAATACAACCCAAAAAACTCAACTCTTGATTTCAGATAAAAAAAAATTCCCAGGAAAACCAGCACTGCAAAATAGGAATTACTGTGCAAAATTGAATGCCTAATAAGACAAAACGGCTGCGGAACCGCCGCATTAGCATGCTAATGCCACGGTTCCGCCGCACTTTTGAGGGATCATTAGTTACTTTTTGCACCGTAATTCTTAGAATTTCCTGCTGATTTTTCTGCATATTTTTAATTCTCAAAAATCCACGAAAACAGAAAATGTCCAGAGAGCACTTTCAAGTCGGGGTTTCGGATCGATCGGACTTCTAACTCCGTCTACGCATCGCCTAAGGCTCTAGCTAGGCTCTGATACCACTATAGGGTTCCTAGGCACACTAATGAAGTTTCACAAGTGATCAAACATGCCCAATTGAAATTTTACATGTGCCGAGAAACCTAATACGGATCGTTAACTAGATATATAGGCGAAGCAAGCATGTAATCGAATTAAATGCTAAGGGAAAGTGACTACAACCTTTGTAGATCCGGTCCACCACCTCCTAGGCTCCGTGATGAAGTCCCCTCGCTGTCCAAATCATATCTTGGGCTCTAGTGTCGGATTCATCGGAGAAAAACGGGCTAGGTCATCGACGACGATGCCGAAGATGATCTACGTCGAGGCATCGCTAGATCAAGCTCTAACTTCACCAAGTCAAGAAAACTTGTGAAGGAAACACCCTATACTACTTGGCAAGAGGTAGAGGATGAAGAAATAGGATGTGGGTTCACTTTAGAATTGGATTTCTCACTAGTTTTCATCACTTGCCATTGGAGTAGCAAGCTTTCTTCATGAAGGAAGAAGATGAAGAAGAAGAAGAAGAAGATATGATAAGTCTTAATTTAAAAAGGAAAATAAATGAATACTTATCATTTCTTTAACCATGGTTTAGTGTAGAGATTTTACTAAGGTTAGATGAGTGGTTAGGGTCAAAGAAGAGACAAGAATGGTGACTTTGTCAAGGTTTCAAGAAGCTTCAACTAAAAACAAAACAAGTCCACCATTTATCTTTCTCTTTATCATTTTCTTTTTCCAAAATAAACAAAAAGAATAGATAAATGAATAAGTAAATAAAATGATACCCTAACCACTAACTAACCATGGTTTAATACTTTACACAAAACCAAGCTAGAATGTATCATCAAACATGATACAATCATATGCACAAAAATATATCACATATACAATGTGCAATACAAGTGAGTAAATCCATTTAAAGTGAACCAATACTAGTTAATGCAAAGTAATATATCAAATATATAATTATACATTAAATCATTAAATCAACACTTGATTCAATGATCCGGTCATATCGCATATAACCGGCTAGTATCCAATGTATCGGCTTATCGAATCAATCCTTGATTCGATAACTAGGTTATATCGCATACAACCTAATCGATACATTCATCGCGAGAATGGAATACGGTATCACATACACGCATTATTATCGGTCCCGCACATATCTCATATGCGCTCCTATTTCGTTTCGCTTGAGCCAGAAAACCTCTGTGTAGGACTCTAAAGACTCGTCAATACGCCGGCAGCAGATGATGATCATATCAAACACCCACAAGCCGCAAGCGGTCTGCTAAACGTAACGGCCACCCGGGTATTGAGCGATCAAAAGATCGACGAGCAAGCCCGCTCACACTCCTGTGAATCCAACCAGTAACACTTACCGTACAGTCCGGTCTGTTCGTCTGATATGTCGCATATCTCGCCTAGGGGTGGTAAACGTCAGACCCCAGTAGCTCGATAAGTCATGCCGACTTGAGGTCCATAACATTCGTGAAACTACTGATAACTCTTACCAGTATATCACTGCAACCCTGGCCAGGGATTTCCTGTTATGGCCAGTCGAGCATAGCACAACATCAACCCCCAATACCGGGAGAGACGAATCCCCTCCTATCGCTCATTGCCTCCATGTGAATCGGGACTGTACCCAAAAACCACCTGTTTGCACAACTCAGTAGAGCCGTGGTAGGGTGGAAATCAAAGCACAGTGGGAGACACACAAGACTCTATGACGATCTCGGGTCAACAGACTAAGCTGTACCAGTGTCACCAGAGAACTGCCATCTGACGTGAGGTATAATACCATCTGGGAGTTCTCGGCGAGTCCGTTCAGTATACCCAGTCTCCACTGAGCACCCGCATACCATCTTCGATGTCAAACACCAATGGATATGGGATCATCCATCGCCCATCGCATGGGTCGAGAAGATATGAGCTAGTCTACTCTGGAATATCGATGCCCCGTCTCGATATTCCCTCGACTAGGAACATTTCAAGGATGTACTCATGGACTACCCAGGCCCCACTAGTATGATCTACATCATAGTCCTGGAAGTCGAGTACACATCCTAAGGGCTTTATCAACATGTAACAGAGAGACAGAAAGTATACACGTTAAGATAAAGAGCAACCAGATAGCGTACTATCATGTCGAGCAAGAAAGTCCTACCTATATATGTCCCAGCTTCCACTACAATATATATCCAATGTACAGTAATGGCCTCTAGGGCATACATATAACTAACAGATTATCCGAGCCAAAATCTGGGAGCATATTGGGATAGTTTTTGGTTATGTTTTCCGTATTTTGGAATTCTTGGTTTTGATATTAGTTTTGAGATTTGGTCGTTTGATATTTGTACGTCAATGACGAGTGTTGTTTGGTCGTTTTTGCATGCGTAGGCTATAGGTTCTAACCTATGAGCGCACCGTGTGCCGTATCGGTTTTCCGGATTTGGTTTTCATAACGTGGTGATATGTGTTGATTTATAGGTACCTTCGTGTGGATTCCGAGACGACGAAGCACATCGACTACGGCTGAACAAGGAGTTCCGCAGGTGAGTAGATTTATATCTACGGGAGAAGTCGGGTGGATGGCGTATAGCACCCCCGCAATTATAATGGAAACCGATATATATAGAATATGGTTAAGGAAATCATGTTAGGAACTTATGGATATAGTTAAAGAATTAGTAGGAGACAAGATATACCACGACTTAAGGTTATAGTGTATGGTTTAGTGTGACATGATATGATAGAAATGATGTCTCGAATTGATATATAAGGATATGAAACGTGAATGTGAATCACGATATATATATATATATATATATGTAATGAAAGAGAATAAGTATGAGATTTAGAGTAGCATGATTGAGATCGATAATTACGACATGAGATTAATAAAATAGAATGTATATGTAAGATGACTTGATGTAAGATATTGATGTTATGAAAAGAGTATACGATGAGATATGAAATGAGATGTATAAGGATATGACATGAGATCAATAAATATGATAAGATTGAGATGGATGTGTTATGAGATCGGTAAAACGAGATATTTATATATAATTATGATAATAATGAGTGATATGCCGTACGAGACTTAGATCCGTACCCTCATTGTTGTATATGTTGATAAAATCCCTAATTGTTTAATGCCGCCGTATGATGGATTACCGTGCGTGATGAGTTTTACCTGATGATTGATCTATACCCTTGATTAGAGGATGTCGTACGATGGATTGTACCGTACGTGATATTTTGAGGCTGAATGCCGATTGACAGATTCATCGACTCGGATATGTTATAGATGTAAAAACCCGGTTTACACCGCTTAGTTTAGCCTTTATATATGCCTTATAGCATTGTGCTCACAATTTACTTTCTGCTACGTTCATGATATTCTCATTTCATTATATATATACATGTGCTAGTACACCTATACCATTATCGATGATACGTATGTTACACTTACACAGATTTTCCGGCTCACACACTTTCTTCATCGATAATTTCTATATTACTTACACAGTAGAGTTGCTATATCATGCTATGATATATTGCTATGCTCACATCACTATGCTATGTTGCATGATATATTACTATGCTCACATTACTATGCTATGTTGTATGATATATTGCTATGCTCACATCATTATACTATGTTGCGTGATATACTTGCTATGTTCACATCGCTGTACTATGTCGCATGATATACTTGATATGCTCATATTTCTGTTATATGTTTGCATACATCATGCTTTATAATTATACGCATTGAGATGTTGTTTTCATGAGATTCTGGATTTGAGAACCGTGGTTATATTTCAAAAGAATGTATATATTGTTTTAAAAACCCGTTTTCTCTTGATATGATATTTCGAGACGTCCACCATAAGTTTTCTAGGTTCTGAGACTTGTGTTAGAAACCTGATTCGAGGAGCGGTAGGCACCGTCTGCGGGTACATGGTGGACCCGGTATGGTATCCCAGGGCAAGAAATGATTTTCGTGATGTAGACGATGAGCCTGGCAGAGGGAGCACTACCTACCGGTGATTGGTTGGACCCGGCGGTTGTCCGGAGTATATCGGCCGAAGTCATGAGATGGATATGAGGGCCGATCAGAGTATGCGGCGCCTGAGATGAGATAGATATGAGGATCGATCTGAGGATTCATCGCCTGAAGGTATGAGGATTTACGTTTCGATACTGGACACGGGTTTTCATGATGTTTCGAGTGTTGGTGTTGGACACTCAGGTTCCATGATTTTGATGTGTCATTGATAGACACACGTAGTTGATATCCTTATACATACAGATATACGTTTTCATGATATGGTTTGTGTCGTTGATAGACACACGTTGGTTGATATCCTCATAATTACATACATATGTTTTCATGTTGTTATGTCATTGATGGACACGTGGATGATATCCACATGTATACAAGCATTGATTATATTGTTGGCATATATGCAGATACGGTCACCCTATATATCATAGTATTACCTTTATGATATAGTTGATCTAGGAAATCGTTGTTTTATTCGATTTCTATCTGCTGATGTTTTCTACACACAAGTTAGCAACTCACCCCCATTGTGCCACAGTTCTTGCAGGTTTGACCGCATGGATCAGTAGCGGTATTGTTGGCACAGCTTGCTTTCGGGTGATTTACTTTGGTAGGTGGTACATATTGGATCGTGCCACTCTTGTATTTATTATTCTTGTTGTATCTAGTCAATTCCATCAATCAGAAACTAGTATTTGTATAAGTAGTAAGACTTAGAAGAGACTTTTAGTTGCGAGACTTAGAACGATGGGTTATATGTTCGCTTGGTGGGTTGATATCTTGCTTTATTCTTTATTCTTGTGTTGATCTTCACCGTTTGCTGTAGTATACATATATTTTGACTTGTGTGGTTATGATTCCGTCGATTGGCGAAGAGCTAGCTCCCGCTTGGGGATGCCTTTTATATTATCATGTATATGTGGTTTTGGATCAAAATATACAAGGGAGGTGCTGCCCAAATTTTAAAAGACGAAACATATTTTTCAACCAGTAAAATTCACTTGCATTTTTCATGTTCCATTATCTATGCATTTAAGACAACATTTGATTTCATCATACCTTTATTTCAAAACTTCAGCTCTTTTATTTTCTTTAAAAGGTTTAGATTTCTGGGCTTCGGCTTACTTAATTTACATTACGCCTTTAGACGTGGCGTGATTTAAGTGCCGGTCACGAACTAAATTTCGGGTCGTGACATTATTTCATCTTCGCCACATTGGTAACTATCATATACGAATATCCATAACAATGGTATTCGTATAACAAAATCATTATTAGTATCATCACATCAATCATGGATATCTAGAACACGAGTAAATATGGCAGTCATACCGTGTCATGGCAATACTAATGATGTGTGGTGTAGCATATGCGTCTGTGCTTGTGTCACATGTCAATCATTAGTATTTGTGCAAGTGTTCTATCAAAAGTGTTCGAACATTGCTATGGCATGGATATGTCAATCATCGCATCATATAATAACATTAACGATAACAAGCATGGAAATCCTACAGTGTCATGGCAGTACTAATAAGGTGTAGTGTAACATGTGCGTCTATGATTTGTGCAACATAGCAATCATTGGTAGTTATGCAGTGTTCTATCAGTGTGTTCGTATGAGAATAATAACGCAACTAGCATATATAATAGGTAAACAAACGCGAGCGTATAAAAAGGTTATCCTAATCGTAACTTGAATAATCGTTAAACGTAGCTAAATTTATGAGGTATACCATTATAGTTTAAAATGGAATGAAACGTTGTTTTACAAATAAGGAGACTACAGTGTTTTTGAAATAGATATTCATTTGAAGTTTATAGTACATCCTTGACATTATCATTTTAAAATAGTAAACGTATCGTTAGTTTTTAAAAGAGTATAGCTCAACAAATATAACAATATCCTAATCGGGATATAGCAAGAATCTGCGAGTTAAATACATATCAGCCGTATCTGGCAATCTACCCTCACCATAAAAAATATCCCAAACGATACCGTATGGATCTATAGTCGCATACGCATATCACAATAATCACATATAACTATATATCCACGCATACATATATCCTATTAGATACAAACTATATACTAATTTAGTTATAAACTAAGTTATCTAAAATAACACTATCCTAGATATAGTATAGATATCCTAGTTAATTGGTTGCGGGAGTGATATACGCCATCCATTCGACTTTCCCCGTAGATATAAATCTACTCACCGATGTCTCGAGTTAGTCGAAACCCACGATTGCCTCACCCGTCCTCGTCATCTCGGAAATCCCCGCGATCGTACCGACAATCGAAATCATGACACAATGGCATAAATATCCAAATCGAAAACGATAAAATAAGCGAAGCGCACATAGGTTAGAACCTATGGCCAACATACGCTAAATACGACCAAATACCCCCGACGTTGACATACAAACGTCAAACGATCAAGTCGAGATATAGAAATACATATAACCAAGTTTTAAAAACCGGAAAATATTGCTAAAACCACACTAAAACACTCCTATATTTCTCTACATAAAACCTGGAACAAAAACCCCAATACAGTGGCTTAATTACCACAAAATGAAGCTACAGACCAAAAACCAAGACCTAATTCAAAAGTGGGGCCGCAAATTGCGGTCGAATGCATTAAATCTGCAGCCAGAACTGGGGGTTGGGAGCTCAGGCTTCTAGTGTAGTCTTATATTGGTCCTAGTATATCACAATACTCGTTAAATAATTTTCAGAAAATGCTAGTTTCTCCAGATTCAATTCTAACATCAAAAGTTTCATAAAAACCATACTTAAAAACTTAAAATACATTCAAAACTTAATCTCCAAGTATCAAAATACCACCCTCTCCCTCTAACATGTAGTAATTAACAACTAAACCCAACCACTAAGCAAGACACAACCACATGAATCAAAAAAAAGGATTTTTATCTCATATTGTAAAAAGAAGAGGGATCCAAGCATAAGAGATGACTAGGTGAAGATCCTTAAAAAGTTATTGGTCTAGCTTGATGTCTTGATCCATTTGTATGAAGGAACTATCAAGATCCATTGTGATTTCTTGAAGGGAGGCTAGGGTTTGAATGAGAAATGAGAAAGTTAGAGAATATGTTGAGAGATGAAAATATTTGTGTAGATAGAAAATAATAAGAGGTGGAGAGTGTGTGACATATAAGTAGGATATTATGTTAGGATATTTGTGAGGTGATGTGGTGTGCATGAGGGTATAAGATAAGCTAACATATCCCCTCCTCTCTTTCTTACAAAACCATATAAAATATGCACAATTCATTTAAATCACATATCTTTTCTCAAAACAAAATACACGCCATCTTTAAAAAAATTTCATATTTTTCATTTTTCCCAAAATAGTTATATTTTTACGGATACCGATCCGAAAACCCAAAATCCTTATATGATATTATTTTCATAAACCCATAATATCCATATTTAAATTATAAAATAATATTTATAATTTTTAAAATATTACAATACTAGTGAGAGCTGGATAGTCTATAAGTACATTCTTAAATGTCCCTAGTCGTGGGAGTATCGAGACAGGGCATCAATATTCCAGATTAGACTAGTGTATACATTTCTAGACCCCGACGAGGGACGGTGGCAGGTCTCATAGTCATTGGTGTGTTGCACCTAAGATTGTATACAGGTGCTCACTGAAGGTGAGTACACCGGACGGACTCACCGAGAACTTCTAGATGGTACTATACCTATCGTCAGATAGCAGTTCTCACTTGACATGAGTACAGGTAGTCTGTTGATCTGATATCGTCGTTTGTCTCATGTGAGTTCCCACTATACTTAAATTACTACCCTACCACGGCTCTACTGAGTCGTGCAAATATATTTTAGTTGAGTACAATCCCGAGCAATATGGAGGCAGTAGGCCATCGTTAAGGATCCGTCTCTCCCGATATATAGAGTCGATGTCGTGCCGTGTTCGGTTGGCCATCACCATAAGTCTCTGGCCAGGGCGGATGAGATTTACTGATTATATCGGTAGTTTCTCGGTTGGTAATGGGCTTGACACCGACACGACTTATCGGGTTATTAAGGGTCTGACGTTATCCACCCCCATAGACCCGGTATGTGATACTCTTAGGCAAAGTGACCGGACTGTACGAAGGTTGACACTTACAGGCTCAGTAACGGTTCGGACGAGTTTGCTCATCGACCTTCCCTTCATTCAATACCTGGGTAGTCGTTACGTTTAGCTAGTGCCGCTGACGTGCTTGTGGTTAAACACACTGCCAGCGTATTATCGAGTCTTTAGAGTCTTACACAGAGGGTTTTCCGGTTCAGGCGAAACGATGTAATATGTGCGTATTTTGATACACACTCAGATTCGATTAAATACGTGTATTTATTGCATGTACTTTCATCGAAAGTTATGATAATACTGGCAGTTTGAAAGATATACGAATCGTTGTGAGCTAATATTATATATCTCTCATTATCTTTCTTTTGGTGTTCATATTTTTATACAAATACGGTATTTGTATTTTGATATGAATACGGTATTTATACGAATACAAGTATTTTTATCTTAATACGAATATGGGTATTTTTGTCTCAATACGAATACGAGTATTCGTATTTTTAAACGAATACGGAATTCGTATTTTGATACAAATACGGGTATATGTATTTTGATGCATATTTGGTTATGTGTGATAAAGTTTTTTCTTCTCTTTTGGAAACCACTTGAAGTGTGTAGCTTCATGAGTCATGAGGTGAGTCACAATAAGGGATAAGATACAGAGAGGGGGGAATTTTGGCTAAGCTTTTATCCTACACTATTACTCTCTCCTCTCTCTTCTTTTTCTTTTTTGAGCTTCCATTTATTAGAGAAAAATTTGCAAAAGAGAGAAAGCTTGAGACCCATTACTACATCAATCCCACAATCAATTTTTAGCAAGTTTTGATTGTGAGTTGCTTCACTTGATTTGCTTGTGTGAAGCTATAGCTTAATTCGGACTCCTTCGGATGGATCAATTTCGACGAGGAAGATCGGCGTCCAAACTTGTTCCCGACGATCTCGGAGCCATGCTAGAGTCCTTGGAGCAGTGTAGAGATCTTCTGCAATTGCGCGAACATGCTACAAAGGTAGCTAGCCCCCTAACCTTGCATGTTTAGTTATCTAGTTTAGTATTTGGAATCGATTCTAGGATTTTTGTCGCTAGTACTCACTTTAAAGTTTTTGTTTTCGCTTCTGCCTTCACCACAAGTCTTGCGGCACGAGCACTAGAGCATATGATGAGTGTTTTTTCTCCCTTCTAATTGCAGCTACTATGTCGAGCATTTATCAAAATAATAAAATATATGACTTGACCGATCCGAGTTCTTATTCGAGATTAAGGAACGTCGGTTCAGCTCTAACTTGTGAAAAATATCACAAGCATGAGCAAGGGAAAGAGGATTGCATGAATTCCTTGATGACCCCGGTGAAGAAAAAGCATACTATCACCTCTCCTTCAGGTGTTCTTGTTATTGAGAACTTTTTTTCTGCCAGTCCTTCTTCCTGTGTACTAGATACCGGATCAGGATCTCATATCTGTAATTTATTGCATGGATTGAGAAAAAGTAGGATGGTTGGACCTGGTGATATGTCGCTCAGAGTAGGGAACGGAGTACAGTTGATGCTGCTGCCGTCGATGAATATCACTAGTATTGCCAAGTGACAATACTATAATTTTGAACAACTGCTACTATGTACCTTCCATACTTTGCAATATCATATCATTTCTTCACTTGATAAAGATGGATATAACTTCGTTCTAGATAGAAATATCATGAACATTTACTTTAATCAGGTATTGGTTACAGAAGGTACACTATGTAATGGTATCTATATTCTTAATCTAAACACAATTTTCAATATAAACACATGCAAGAGGAAAATTTCAGATACGAACGAAACCTACTTATGGTATTGTAGACTTGGTCATATCAATTAGGCCAGACTAGCCAAGTTACATAAAAATAGATATTTGGATCCATTCGAATTTTCATCTTATAAACTTTATCAGTTTTGTCTCAAAGGTAAGATGACCAAAACTCCATTCACGGGATATGGATAAAGAGCTACAAAGCTCCTGGGACTCATACACAGTGATGTGTATGGTCCAATGTCTATACATGCAAATGGTGAGTTCTCATACTTTATTACATTCACTGATGTTCTCTCTAGATTTGGATATGTATTTCTGATATAACACAAATTCGAAGCTTTTGAGAAATTCAAAGAATATAAAAACGAGGTACAGAACCAGATTGGAAAAAGTATTAAGATCCTTCGATCCGATAGAGCAGGGGAGTACTTGAGTACGGAATTCTAAGAATATCTAAAAGAAAATGGTATTCTCTCTCAGCTTACTCCTCCGTATACACCACAACACAATGGTGTGTCAGAGCGAAGGAATCGTACCCTTTGGATACGGTTCACTCTATGATGAGTAGTGCTGAGTTACCTCTTTCATTCTGGGGATATACGCTGGAAACAATGGTATACCTATTGAATCAGGTTCCATCCAAATCTGTGCCTAAGAATTCATATGAAAAATAGAGTGGGAAAAAGCTATATCTTAAGCGAGTTAAGATATAGGGTTGTCCGGCCTATGTTAAAATACAAAATCCGGACAAACTACAGGCACAATAAGTTCTATGTAAGTTTGTGGGATATCCCAGGCAAACAAATGGATATCTATTCTACCACGCAAAGGAACAGAAGATTGGTGTTTCTCGAAATGCCATCTTTGTAGAAAAGGAATTCCTTGCACAAGAAATTAGTGAGAGCGTGGTAGAACTGAAAAAAATTCCAAAAACAAAACTGTATCTGAGAATTTGGCAAAACCATAGGATTTAATAGTCCCGGACGAACCCCAGCCACTCCACAGATCTAGTAGGATTTCTCATCTGCCCGAGAGATACTACAGTTTTCTTATAAACAGGAATCGAGAGGATTGCGTCTTGGAAGAAGATGATCCTACTAGTTTCGAGCAGGCGCAGGGACACTGTGAAATGGCTGGATGCTATGCGATCTGAAATGGAGTTTATGTACACCAAGAAGCGAAAACAATGATTTTTAAGCAAGCACAAATCACATATTCCCAATGAATCAAACCATACACCGAAACTAGCCGCTAGCAACTAATGGTTAGAAATACTGCATTCGATGTGTGTCCACCCAATTGTGGAAGACCCCTCCAAATTCCGTGTATGCTGTCCGGATCAAGCTTGAGTGGTGACCGCTCTTGCCGAAGAAGATCCACCTGAAGGAAACCGATCTAAGCTCCGGCTTCACTTAGTGAAGCGACCAACGCTCCAAACTCGCTACGAATGGAGAGTGGGGATGTTAAAATATTTTCACTATATTTTTCTCTTTTTCCTAAGCTCAAGAGAGCTACTTAGAAGAAGGAGGAAGTGGTGAAGAAGAAGAAACCATGGAAAATGGTTAAGTCTTTTTTGTGAAAAGCTAGTAGCAAAACTAGAAAAGAGAATGCTCATTATCTTTTTAGCAACCATGCCACAATAGTAAATCTAAATGATTATACAATATAATAACCAAGGCCGTTCCTCTCTACCATGCTTTTTAACACCTCATCCTCCGCCTTATTCTTTATTTTCTTTTAAAGGAAAATCAAGAAATAAAGTGTCCATTTTCTAGAACAAATTCCGTATAAATACGGAATATAACCCGGTATGCGTATCGAAATACATATACGCGTATTTGTACAAAAAATACGAATAGCCAAGAGAGAAAATGAATAGTGAAAATAATACTAGAATATACATATTAAAAATATATATATAAATTATTAAATCAAAACCTGATTTAATAATCCGGCTGAATCCTAAGCCGCTGGTATTATCAACCGTCCGATTAAAGTCCGTGTAGCATGTACACGTATTTAATCAGACACCCTATATGCACCAAAATACGTCATCTATATCATATCGTCTGTACCGGAAAAACCCTCTGTGGGGGACTCTAAAGACTCGACAATACGTTGGCAGTGATTTACTGGATAAATCCAAAAACCACAAGCACGTCAAAGGCACTAGCTGTACATAACGGCTGTCCAGGTATCCGTCGAAAGGGAGGTCGACAATCAAGTCCGTCCGTACCCTATTGAGCCTAAATGTGACAATATCCGTACAATCTGGTCTCTTCGTCTGAGAGTATCGCATACCGGGTCTAGGGGATGAAAACGTCAGTCCCCTAATAACATGATAAGTCGCGTCGGAGTCGAGCTCATCACCAACCGAGAAACTACTGAACTCATATCAGTAAATATCATCTACCGTGGCCATTTAAGGTGATAGCCTACCGAACACAGCACGACATCGACTCTTAATACCAGGGAAGACGAATCCCCGACAATCGCTCACTGCCTCCATGTGGCTCGGGACTGTACCCAACTAAAACGTGTTTGCACGACTCTTTTGAGCCGTGGTATGGTAGTAATCAAAGTACAGTGGGAACTCACACGAGACAAATGACAATTTCAGGTCAAAAGACTAACATGTACTAATGCCACTCGAGAACTTCCATCTGACGATAGATATAATACCATCTAGAGGTTCTCGGCGAGTCCGTCAAGTGCACTCACCTCCAGTGGGTACCTATATACTGTCTTGGGTGACATAACACCAATAGCTTATGAGATCGGCCACTGCCCCTCGTCGGGGTCTCGAAACATATACACTAGTCTACTCTAGAATGTCGATGCCCAGTCTCGATACTCCCACGGCTAGGGATATTTAAGGATGTGGTTATAGACAACTCAGCTCTCACGTATATGATCGTCATCATAATCCTGGTAGTCAAGCAAGAATCCTATGGGCTTCATCATTATATATTAGCGACACGTAATAATAAGTAAAATATGTACACATCAATGATAAAGACAAACAAATAGCATACTATCATTTCGAGTAAGATTGTCCTACCTGTATAGGTCCTTCCTCAATTATCATAATCGCATGCCTACAATTACAATAATCTCCTTGAGGGCACTATATCCAACACCACATTCAGAGAACGAGACATTAGATATAGCTCTCTGGTTTGGGGGCCAAATCATATTCCGCAATTTGAAAATGCGGAATAGACTGGAACCCACTTCCAGAGAGCCAAGACATCAGACTTGACTCTTTGGATTAGCGGTCAAGTCTTATTCCGCACTTGCAAAGTGCGGAATAGACTGGAGCAACCTACAACACCCAATCCTGAAACTCTTCGCCTTCTCATTGGTTCCAACACTCAATTTGTTAATTTTTGTAACTAGACAAGCTGAACTGAACTTCAATTTTTGCACATTAAACCAAAAACCCGCGATTTAAAAGTTCAAACAAAAAATGGGCAGCACCCCCTTTATAAATTTTAAATAAATTCATGTATAACATCAATAAAATAAACGCTACCCAACACGGGCGCTAACTCGACGCCAAATACGGCGGAGATACAATCCATGCAAAATATACGACGCCTAAAGGCGAAGAACAACAAACGGAACGCAATAAACAGTCTATATATAAATAAATACATGCATCTTATGAAGTTCGATAAAAAACAAATACAAAAGAGAGAATCACATCAAGTAAGATAAAGCCCATAGAATCCTAGATCGGCCGGGACGGCGCTGAGATGGACCGGGTATATCCTCTAGTTGTGTGGCTGGCTATGAGGGTCCAGCTTGGTCCGTAGCTCTAGAAGGACCAGCTTCCCCTCTTCGTCGGCGACGTTGATGTTGATAAGTCACGGTCACCGGTGCTCTAAGGGGTGGAGGAGGAGGATCCGGACGTCGTATCGAACAGCGCTGGAAAAAATGATTGACAAATCTCCAAATGGCCTCGATCCCACTAGCTGATATCGTATGTCCGCCTATGACGCTGTCCGCGATATCATGGACCTGAAATAAGACGTTCGCCTATAACATAGATAAGTAAATATCTCAAATATATAATATTAAGGAATTACATAATAAAAAATATAAAGTAACAACAAAGTGTTTACCATCTCACGCTCTATGGGTCCCTGCGACTCATACGTCACCCATGGAGGAAACGCTGTCTGGATGTACTGCCGAGTAATCCTTGAGTACCAGCCTTGGTAACCTTCTAGCGGTAAAGGCGGATCTCTCTGATGTACGACAAGCAGAGCTCGTGCATCCCATTAAACGATATAGATATGTCAAAAAGCCCCCCAATCAACAGCTTTACCTCTCCGTGTGACCCGATCAATAAGCTCTACCGGATCCGGGATATGCTGTATAAGCCCAAACAGTCGCAATAAACGGTCGGGAGCATGAAATGCGATGATGCCGAAACAGATAATAGGTGTCCGAGCAAGCTGGATATCTAGACACTGTAAACAAAAATCCGGTAGAACCTGGAAGATATCCAGAGTATATAGCATCCAGAGATCAGCTCGGTCCGGGAGCATATCTAACTCATTTCGGTAAAACTCGAGCGACCTGTCGGGTGTCCTATCCCATGTCCGACCGACGTTAAACCTGTAACACAACAATAAAGCATTGTAATTCAGGAGTCACACCTACGATTCACAACCTCAAATTTCCTAAAGGTTGATTTTAATTATATCACATATAGTTTTACCTGCACACTAATTGCTCATCTCCATCGAGCTGGACCTCCTGGATAAATGTAGGACAACCGGTGGATAGTCGGGTCCAGCACCACATCTGTAGATATCATATTTTATTAGATACCGATATATTTAACATGATAACAAAATCTATTATGTATTTTAAATTTTTTACCTGAAGAAGATAAAGACAACCACCTATAATATTGCACTCCTACATAGCAACAGAGGTCAACTCCTCGTAAAGATAAGCAAGCACGGCAATCCCCACGACAATGCGCCACATATGTCGAGATCGGCTAATAATAGTAGCCACATGAGATGTACCATATTCTTCGATGTGTCGGGAAATAAGGATGTCCTGATCTAATGAAAAATATAAGCACGTACGTACTGGTCGACCGCCGCCTGATCTGTATTATCTCCTAGGGGATCGAATGCCTCGTGTAGCCATGTAAGTCTGATAGTACCTCCTTTCATCTGTGCGGGTGCTCGACCAAAATGCTCAATGCATAGCTCTCGCCAGTCGTAACCCGTATACCCTGTCACTGGTGGACCGTGGATGCGCAAGCCAAGCAGTACAACAACATCCTGAAGGGTGATCGTCATCTACTCCACAGGCAAATGAAATGTGAAGGTCTCTGGCCTCCATCGCTCGGTCAACGCTGTAATGAGAGGATGGTCGAGATGAATGTAGTCAATACTCGAGTAGTGATAAAATCCTACACGTGCTAACCCAGTCTGCACACGTACATCTCCAATCTCCCATGACCTAATCTGCTATAAGTGAGAAGTACATATCAAAACGATGTTCTCCTCCACATTAAATAAACAAACTCGTTAGAAATATACAATTAGAAGAAAGTAGTACAAGTACTATATCGAACTGAATTATTTTCTTACCGTCACGCATGTCGTCGTCCGATGTCGGTCCGACAGGTATAAAACAGATGGATCTACAGGTCCTAGGTGTATTGATACAATATTTGCCAAAAGCAATAATTCAAAGATAAGTGCTAATTATACATTAATGAATGCAATACATAACTGTAAATAAAATACAATATATCGAACAAATACAATACGTAACTGGTGATAAATGATACAATACATCAGGCGACACAATACAATACAGTCAACCTGATACAATATATCAACAAACACGATGCATCAAGCGACACAATACATAACGGTGCTCCTAGATCATTGAGGTTCATTTTGAAGTTCATATAAAAGGTTAGGACATCGCAATTTTTTATGATCGTAGGATTTGCAATTGCTGCACATGTTCTTTCCTTTCACCCCTTCTCGCCCTTCATCCATAGCACCTTTTATACGACAGCTTGGAGGCATGCCTTTCTTTCTCATATTGCTGGGTGGGAATATACATGGCCTACGATATTCCTCCCAGTGACGTTGATCTGGAACTGGGCTAAATAAAGAGGCATACGAATCTCGATAGTATTGTGCGTAATACTCTCCACGGCATAAAATCTCGTATGATATGTTTGATCCTCTGAAGCTCGTGAACAAACTGTCATCACATGTTTGCATGGAAGTATTCGTAGTAAAGGTATATTACAACTACAGCGACATCCATTATCGTCTATACCGACGTCATACGTAATTCCATCTTTATCTATTACTTCCTAACGATACCTAGAGAATCGACGAAGTTGGAAATGTCTCGTATCCGCATTTCTTTTAGCCAATATACTCTTATTTTTTGGAGTGAACGGTGTGTCCCATTTAGCCGCCGCTTCACGACGAGTAACGAAATACGTGTTGAGATGGTAGAAGGTTCTAGTAATCAGTGTATATATCGGTAATGCACGAGCTCCTTTAAGAACGCCATTAAAGCTCTCAGAGCAATTTGTAGTCATAATACAATACCTTACACCATCATCTATACATAATGCCCAACGATCTTCGTACCCCCTAAACTTTTGTTAATCCAAGTATCTGCCTCCGGATTTAATTCTCTAATACGAGCTCTTTTTTGCGCATAACTAGAGGATCCGAAACACGGCCGGCTTCATACAACAAAAGATGTAATGACTCGTCTCTGAATTTTTTCGAGAAATTGGCTCTGATATGCCGCAAACAGTGGCGATGAAAATGGGACGTCCACCAGCCTTGACCTAGTGCCCTTGGAAGACCCTTCATCCGATCAGACAACCATATAATTTGGCGACGGCTTACACTGGGGATATACATACGAATACATGCGAAGAACCATTCCCAGTTTGCTTCAATTTCACCGCCGACAACCGCAAACGCCAAAAGATACAACCCTCCATCTGCATCCATCCCGGTAGCAACAAGAAAAGTCCTCTTATATTTACCATATAAGTGTGTGCCATCAATACTCAGAACTGGATGACAGTATTCAAATCCCTTAACTGACTATCCAAATGCCCAGAACCCACCGGTAAACTGGACTGCTGTTGGAGTCAGGTTTTCATAGGTGATCTTATAGACTGTGCCGGGATTGCTCTTCGTGATTGCTTCGAGGTACCACGGCAGAGTTTGATATGATTTCTCCCAATCCGTAAATATTATGCATAAAACCTTCCTTCTTGCCTCCCATGCTTTGAAATAAGAAATATTAATTTGATACGCCCCTTCCATTTGATCTTGGATGGCAGCCGGTATCATATCAAGCCGTCTCTTCAGCAAAGGCAAAATGCACTTGCATATAAATGTTGATGTGGCATGTTTGTGCCCCACAACCTCTACAGTGTTTCGGCACCGATGCTCTGGATTATATTCTTTTATAATGAAGTGTGTCGAATGCGCCCACCGTTTTGATATTATTGAATGAAGTTTCCAAGGGCATTGTCCAGGGCTTGTACCTGGATTGTTATCACACACCACAGTGTACTTTGTTTTAGTACTTCTGGCCATTTTGAATGACACACACCTCTTAGTGGACGAAGCACTGACTTCTTCAATTAATTTTTCCTTCGTCGCAAATATCTGTCCGGCTTGAAATTCGACATTATCGTCCGTTCGCGCCGCCCAACATGTGTCATCGATGATCATATCCTCAGTAGCATAAACTTCTACTATGACCTCATCAGGACGTGGCTCTTCGAACTCAACATATTCGTTGTTAGCATATGCTTGATGCGCCCACTGATCGCCCATTTCATTTTAGTCTGCATACTGCATACTGTCTTCTTGCATGCCACCATTTCCTTCACGATCGGTATCTGCATCATCGTCTCTTTCATTCTCGGGTCATCTTTTTCTTCAACATGATGTGAGGAAGATGGTCCCATGTCTAGTGTTCCAAATCCTAAAGATGCACCGGCACCAAAGTCCCTTTGCATTGAACTTTGTGTTGGCATATGCTCCGGTGCAAAAATTGAAGACCTACGCGACATATAAGGATAAAAATATCAATCATCAATTAACCATGATTCAATATACGATGGGTATCGTCGGTTTTATTTAATATAGTATGCTATATATTCGCTCCAGCCATCCCCATTGTGAAATCCGTATTGTACAGATTTGACGTTGATTGACTATACGAATTCCAATCACTCTTATACATATCCGTGTCAATATGTGTGCCATGGAATGGAACCTGCATGGAATTGAATAAGTCATCATGCGCGTTCGGCACTCTGGGACTGCACATAGCCGTATTGAGATTCGTGCAAATTCCTTCCGTGGTTCATAAGCTTGATGTGATTGTGCTGCTTCTTGAGGCGTTTGTACATCTTCTTGATGCGATTATACATCTTCTTTCACCACCAACACCTGTATTGATGGATTTTCAGGATACAAGCTAAGCATCATACTTGTATCCTCGTCATCGGCTACTTCAACGCTTGTGTAGTCCTGAGTTGTGGTTGAAACCAGCATACCAATTCTATCTTATTGTCATGCCCCGCTTCCCAGAGTGTGCTAAGATCGGCACGTGACAGAGCCAACCATGCTACCTGTGGATAGGAAACATCCCTCCAGAGTCACATTACGGCTGTCTATAAGATATCAAGAACAGGAATGTAAAATAAACTATCTAGTACATGTCCATATGCCAGAATAAACGAGTCAAGAAATAATATGCGGAAGCAATAAATCCAATAAACAGTAACATCTGGAAAGTACGGAAATAACTAAACTAACCGGATACTAACAGGATCCTCACTGCTCAACCTGACGGCGGAAATACTTCTGATCAGCCTGCGACAAGGGTAGAGGATCTGGGTCATGTAAAACCCAGACGTCAGTGCGTCATAACATCAATAATAATATAATCAAAGGGTAACAAGTCATGCAGGCATGAATTATAAAAAGGTACATGAATGTAATAAGTGAGCAGGGATATAGAACATTGAAGTGTAATAGTATATGTGAAGTGCAGCAGTGAAACTAAATCGTGCTACTAGGTTAACTACTCTTAAGTCTGTGAAATCAATTTGATGAATCGTCGATGTAACTCAATAGTATCCCCTGCATGCCCAGGACCACGGTCAAGACTCTCGGGCTAAATCCGAGACGTGCCGCTAGGCAGTAAACAGGTAACATGTACAGATGAATGATGTCAGCATCATCATCCCGGGGCTGGCCTAGCCCGTAAAACTGATCAGTATAACCATCGAACTGTCGAGTTACAAGTCAGGTTTCATCATTGATTTCCCCATACCCCCAAGTTATGTGTTCAAGTCAGGTATTGATAAATCTGAGACTAATGCCAACACAGGATCAAGCAGGAACAGGTTTGTCTATACAAACAACAGGATATGTCTATCGGGACAACATGTCAGGATTGTCGGCATTAGAAACAGGATCAGGTAACATGTCAAGTAATGATATATCAGGTCATGTCAGGTAGTGTACATGTATCAAGTCATGTCAAGTAGTGGTGTATCAGGTCATGTCAAGTAATGCACAGGTATCAAGCGGGTGCTCATAATCAAACTGTAGCAAGTATTGAATCAAGGTGAAAATACGGATATACAATAAAAGCATGGATGCACAAATATCGATCAAGGGTTACATCATAACTATGTAGGGTGCACAATATCAAGCATGGGGTGTCAATATAACAACAATATGTAATAATGTGACATGATATGCAAATTGATATATAATTAATGGTATGGATGCACAATAAAACATGGATGCATAATTAACTATTAGGGTTATATTTACAGTTTCAAGACTAAATGAGATGCATATTATTAAGCATGTGGTGTCACTACAATAATAATATGAATTAATGTGATCTATAGATGCAGTTATATATATTTTAAATGATATGGATGCAAACGGGTATCCGAAAACTGTAAAAACTTTAGTATGGATGTATAATGGGATGAATGGGTAACATTTTACTCATATGGATGCATAATACTATACCTAGCATGTGGCAAGATGATTTAGCATGCGAATAAATATGTAAATACTGATATGGATGCATACGGATGTCATATAACCGTAAAATGATAAACTGGTAAATGCGGGATGCACAACTAAATAATATGAAATGGAAATATTCAATTGGATGCAGTATATTGTAGTATAGTATGCAACAAGATAAGTTTGTATGCACTAAATATGAAATAACTTGCATGGATGCACACGGATATCCGAAAACGGTGAAACATGCAAAATGATAATGCGGGATGCATAACTAATCATTGTGATGTTATTATTCAAATGAATATAGAATATAGTAGTATAGCATGTAGCAAGATTAACTTGCCTCGATGAATCGCGCGACGGATACGCACGGCACGTCCGACGTCGGTAAATCGTCGCAACGCACACACAGTACGCGGGACGGGTCTAAGCAAGGCGAGAGGGTGATCACGCGAGCAAGATACGTTCACTGGATCGTCTGGATCGGCAGCGGCGAGCACGGCTCCAACGGGTGATCACCGGAAAAGAAACGAGATCAAGAAAAGTGAAGGAAAGAAAAGAAGAAGAAGAAGGAAAGGAATATTTGGGGTGGCTCTGGTGTGGTGCTGGGGCCAGAGGAGGTGGCAAGGGAGTTGTCGACGATGGGTTTCCGGTAATGGGGTTTGCCGGCAAGATTTCACGGAAAGGCAGTGGGGTTTCAAGATTGTCGGGGATCGGGGTGTGTAGGGTTTTTGGTGCTCAGGTGAGGAGAGGAGAGAGGATGGAGATGGTGGTGATGGGGTAAGGCCGACGGGGTCGGAGCTCCGGCGAGGAGCCGGCGATGGGTGCAGGGTTCGCTGTGGTTGGGTGGAGATGAGGTTCTGTGGTCGCAGGGGAGAGGGTGAAGGCGCTGGTGGTGGTGGCTGTGTTGATGAGGGTGAGAAGGGGTTGAGGAAGGTCGTGGTGACGGCAAGGCGGACGCCGACAGTGGTCGACGCAGGCGAGGTGCCAGGACGAGGGTTGCAGGCGCGGGTAAGGTTTGCGGGGGTTCTTGGGTTGGTGGGTTTTGGAGCTTGGGAGAAGAAACGACGACGAGGGGGAGGAGGAGGTGAGGGTTGAGGTCGAGGGCAGTGAGTTTTAGGGTTAGGGTTTGAGGAGGCTGTGGGTTTTCCTCGTGGCGCTCGGGTTTTAAATAGAGAAGGAGAAGAAGAGAATTAGAAGAAGGGAGGTGAGTGTAAGCGATGAAGGAAGGTGAGGGGATTCGAGAAGGAACAGTAGATGCGAGAGCTGTGAGAAAGAGGGGGGGAGAGAGAGAGCGCGCTCGTGGATTGTTAGGATTAGGAAAAATATAAAAAATATAATTAATATATTATAAGAAGAGAGAGACAAAGAGAGAGATCTGTGAGTGGAAAAATCTTTTTTTTTTAAATTTATTTTGTTAAAGATAATTTTATAAACCGTATGATATATGTTTAAATATATATAAACGGTTAAAAATAAGATTAGGATATAATATTGGTTAGATTTGGGATTTTGGTTAAAACAAGACTACTCCAAAATACGTCCGGGTCGGGTCTAAATTTACGGTTCGAAAATGCGGTTAATATACGTGTCAACCAAAACCAAAATTGGATACCCGGCTAACGAAAATGCATACCCCAAGAACGGATACACGTAACGTGCACGTAGCTATCCAAACGAGTCCGTTTCACTGAACGGAACGAGAACACGATGTACGGATGCTACCACAGGGTCAAGGGTATGATGCAGGCCATGCAATATATTTTTAAAATATTTTTCTTGACTTTAAATGTTATATTAAAAAAATGCAGATGCCAGATAAAATGCCAGTATGCAGTATAAAATTAATGAAAGTGCACGGATCCGTATAACAAGCCAGGATAAATCATAAACATGAATCAAGACGGGTTTCAAGCATGCGGGTCGGGTCGGATGCAAGTACAGATGTCAAAATACTATTCGCACCCAAAATACAGTAAATCAAGAAACTACCATAAATAAAGAGATACATGAACTAGAACTGGTATAAATGAACTAGGATGTTACACTTATAATCTCTCGGATTTATCCGCGTGGTTGCATAAATTTTTCGCTTCAACTCATTGTATGAGCACGATTTATTAACTCTCATCATTTTACTTTTCCTACCAATGTAGTTCGGCCTTCCACTTGCTTCAATGTTTAAGGTGCCTTTATACTGACATACCAACACAGCATCCTCATTTGCCATCGCGCCTAATATTAATAATAATTGTGAAATTATCGAAAACTCAAGAAACAAACTTATACACTCTACAGTATTCACACCAACAACAATCAATTCCATAATATTAACATCCTAACTCCCAAAAATACCATAACTATAATCCCCAAAATACCCCAACATTAGAATACACCAACACTCTAACCCCAATAATTTACTAAACCTAATCCCCTAAATACACTAACCCTAACCTCCCAAATTACCCTAAATTACCCTAACCCTTACCCCAAAATACCCTGTCCCTAACCCCAAAATACCCCAACCCTAACACTAAAATACCCAAAACCCCAAAATACCTCAACTCTAACCCCAAAATACCCTGTCCCTAACCCCAAAATACCCCAACCCTAACACTAAAATACCCAAAACCCCAAAATACCTCAACTCTAACCCCAAAACACCATAACCCAACCCCACAAAATACCCTAAACCTAACACTAAATTATTCTAAAGTACCATAACCCTAACCCACAAATTACCCTAACCCTAATAATAAAATTCCATAACCCAAAACAAACCAATTTATAAACAAGAATAACAATAATTTTAAAAATAATATTTAAATTGAAAACTCACCATTTTCAGATGGGGGCTCGTCCTCGACGAGGGGATCGAACGCTAAGGAGGAGGAGGAAGGGCTGGAGATCGAATCTCGAAGGGGGTTTCGAAAAATGAAGAGAATTAGGGAGTGTTGGATATCAAGGGGGCTTCGATGAAGGAGGCAGAGAGAGATCTCTAAGATGCGAGAGGAGAGAGAGAGGTTCGAGAGGAGAGAGAGAGCGAGAGGAGAGAGAGGTTCGATTGAGAAGAGAGAGAGAGGAGAGAGAGGAGAGAGTGATATAATATAAAGGGAAAAGGGATGGAATCGACCACTTAAAGTGTGGAAAAGTTTATCCGGCACTTTGCAAGTGCGGAATAGACTTGGCTACACCCAGTCCAATTCTGCACTTGCAAAGTGCGGAATACGACTTGCCCCAGTATCAAACCAGCATCCTACGTAGCGCCTACGTGTCATTGATTTGATCCAAATATGCTAAATTCCTAAATAATTTTAAAACTGGCCTAAATCCCTAATTAGTTTATAATTAGTGCTAAATCCCAAATTTTGTCCCTTTCACCTTCACAAGTTTAGTTTCTTCGATCAACATTTTCTGTCATAGTTTTAAGGGCTTTGTTGTATCTTTGAGGGTGGGGCTTTGTTGTGATTTTGTGCTGCTATACTCCATGTGATGAGGGCAAAATCTCGAACCAAAAGTGAATCATTCACACCTCAAAGCCATTCTTTAAATTCTATCTTAAACTATTAAATTTGTAAAGTTTAGCTCTTCTAATTTGGCATTTTATCCTTCTGTTCTCATAATGTCTCAGCTGATTAGAGGCAACCTTAAAAAACAAATTCCAACAGTAGTTTAGGCTTACAATACATCTCAATATGAGGAAAATACGAGTTGAATCTATAATTAAGATTTGAAAACCATGATTCCAATTGACAGCTGAAAAAGAAAATTACCTAAATTAAGCTCAACTGATCGATGACATCGATAATAATAAGACGGCTATGATTAAACCACCACCGAACTCACAACAAGTTCTTTCAGCGACAAGGATCGGAATCCCTAAAACCAGAAGAGTTTCTGATTATTGCTATAAATGTTCAGCAGAGATGACGAACTAACAGTGCAGACACAACATGCATTAATCTCACATAAATCTATTTAATTGCACCAGAACCAGAACATTTCTTACAAGGGACAAAAACATCTAACAAACTGGCACCATTACAAAAACAAGGAACTTGTTACCCTTCACGAATGATACATATCGTCCGCATTTCTCAGTTGACAGGAGGAGCTCTATAGTATGCAGGGACAGTTGCGGGAAAGAACATTTGCCTTACTCCTTCTGCTTTTATTATCGGGAATATGATCCCAGATGCTGCCTGCAAAAGGAGATAGGAGGGAAACTTTAGAAATTTCGCGCATCGTGGCCAATGTTAAGACTCCATTTTCGATAAATTTAGATATAAAAACACGAGGAAGAGCGACAAAGCATTAGGAATAAGACTAAACTCAGAACCTTTTGACCTTCGTATAACCTGCAGTCAAATGATTAGGTAAATTACCATGTAATCGAATAATCAAGCGTAACTATTACAAACAGTGTGAAATTATATGGAATATTTAATGCAGGGACCAGATATAGTTTACTTCAATATCGGAGAGGTGGACACGTGAAACAAGGTAATGGTTAAAATTGACCATATAAAAGGGAATCCATGGAGATATAAGAAACCAAACAACGAAAAAGCAGTCATACTTAGCAAATCGTGCGTATTTTACTATGCAATTCAGAATGAAGAAAAAATTAATGTTAATCAGAAAAGGAATAGGAAGCCACAACAGTGATGACTTGCTGACACCAATCTTGTATAAACATTTTGTATAGGTGTTGTTTTTTTTTTGGTTTAAAATCAGCCCACAAAACTATTTAAAATCAGCCTAGAAAATGAACCCAAACCCAAACCGAACAAAGCCCTCTCTTTCATCACATGTGCATGCAGCAGCCCACATGAGTGGGCCCCGAGCCGCCTACCACGTGCGTATTGACTACGCGCATGCGCCGCCGCCCATGCGAGTGATGACCGCGCGCGCGTAAGCGCCCCTTGGGCCAGGCCTAGGCTCTTCTTGTGCTTGGGTTTTGGGCTTTGTTATGTTTGGTTTTGGGCTCATTTTCTGGACTGGTTTTAAATAGTTTTGTGGGACGGTTTTAAACAAAAAAATAACAATCTCCACTTTTGTTTAAAACCCATTACAAATCTCATCACTTCCTCAAACCTTGCAACTTTGTTCTCGACACTCCTTACCCTCAACAATCTACCGGGCAAATCAAGTCTAAGCACTGCTTGACCTGATATCCGGATTCACCTCTGTATCAATCAGACTCTTTAATGAGTACTCATCTCTATAATAACATGCACCTTCTTCTCATCTTTCAGGAAGAACACTATCACCTTCTGTGGATCACCCGAAATATCTCACAATCTCTGCAAATTGATGGCCTCCTTAACCGCCTCCAAGAAGGTTGTCAAAATTGCCTCCATTGTTGATTATGCGGTGACAGACTGAAGCATCAATCTCTGGCACTGCATTCGTGCTTAATGTACTCGTCTTCGATCTCCATTTATCCCTATCCCCTCCAGGCCTGGGCTCTTTTTGTGCTTGGGTTTTGGGCTTTGTTGGGTTTGTGTTTGGGCTCATTTTCTGGGCTGATTTTAAATAGTTTTGTGGACTGATTTTAAACAAAATCTACACCATTGTTTAAAACCCATCACAAATCTCATCACTTCCTCAAACTTTGGAATCTGTTCTCGTCACTCCTGATCTTCAACAATCTACTAGGCAAATCAAGTCCAAGACCTGATATCCGGATCCACCTTTGTATTAGTCGGACTCTTCAATGAGTACCCACCTCTGTAATAGCATTGTTAGAATACACGTGTTTGTAATGTGTTTGTGAACGAGTTTCTAGCTTATTCTGGAAGGTCCGTCTTTATGTAATTAGGCAACTAAATATGGGTGTAATTGTTAAAAGGCAATGCTTATATAGAGAAGGATTAGGTTAATCCCAATCTATCTATTTCATTTCCTAAATTACTTTCTCTCTCTTTACTCTATTCTTCTTATCATTGGTATCAGAGCAGTCAATAAACACCTAAATATAATCTCCGTTGAGAATGTGGTTAACATAGTCCCACATCGGGAAAATTATGGGATGCATATGAGTATAAAATATAAGATGTGATAAACCTCCACAAGGCGTGAGTCTTTTGGATGGAGTCTCACTATATTAAAAACGCATGTGCATCCATATATAGGCTCACGTGTTGTGGGCCCAAACTGAGTTTTACATCTTATCAGAGCTCGGATGTTTGTTTGTCCACGTTGCATATGAGGTTTGAGGCCTCGCACGTGAAATCCTTTTTGTCTATGTGCGTTGCACATGAGGGGGAGTTTTGAGAATGTAGTTAACATAGTCCCACATCAGGAAAATTGTGGGATGCATGAGTATAAGATATAAGATGGGATAAATCTCCATAAGGCTCAAGTCTTTTGGATAGAATCCCACTATATTAAAAGCCCATGTGCATTCATATGTGGGCCCACGTGTTGTGGGCTTAAACAGAGTTTTACAATCTCTACCATTCACAAAAAAATGAAAAATGAAAAATAAATATTGTAGCAGTTACTTTTTTTTAGATAATAGGTGGAATAAATAAGCCACCCATCCCGGTTCGAACCCGGGTCTCCCACAAACTCAAACACCCCCACCATTAGGCTACTCTAAGCCCCTCCTGTAGCAGTTATTGTTCATCGGCAAGTCACTGTTTGTAATACCCGGTTCTTTTCATACACCTAAATCCGTATTTCTCTGTAAACTATAAATTTGTTATTTTAATCATTCAATTATTTAAAGAAACCTTATTTAACCCAAAACCTTTCTGCTCTCAAAGCATTTAAACCTTCCCTCCAGCCCAGCACCCCTATTCCCATCCCTACACAATAAATTAGTTTTCCCTTTTAAATTAAAATTCCATTTTTGTTTCAATAAAACCCAAACCATAATTATTTTTCCCAAGCCCAATGCCATTTTTCTTACTTAATGTTATAAAGGATCAAGCCCAGCTCGTTTCTAATTTTTCTAATTACCTTTTCTTTTCTTTTCCCCCAAGCCTCAAGCCCGGTCCACATTAGTTTCCTTTTCTATTTATTTTTGCGGGCCGTTTCTTTTCTCCAATTTCTTTTGTTTAAACCTCAAGCCCACTCTCCAAGCCCACCATCTTAAATTCTCCAATTTATTTTCTTTTATTTGTTCTGGCCCGGCCCCTCTCTTCTTCAGCCCACGCCTCCTCAGCATCGCGCCCGCTTCACTCCCTTACCCGACCCGACTCCCCACTACTGTGCATCTCCTTCAAAAATTCCCAACGGCTACATCCCAACGTGCGCGCGCGACCCGCCTCCTCCGCCGTCGCCCACGCCCTCAACGCGAGCCGTTACCCCACGTCGCGCACTCCCTCTAACCCCATGTCGCCTCATTCCTCTTTCACTGGACCTCCCTCCTCCTCCTCTCTCGCTCCCACCTTCTCGCCCACTGCCTCCCTCGCGACCCACGGCCACTGCATCTCGTCGACATCATCGTCGTCGTCATCTTTCCCACCGTCTCTCTTCCTCACTCTGCCTCTTGTCTCTCTCGGTTCTCTTCCTTCCTTCTCTCTCTCGAATCCCACAGTTCTCCCACTCACCTACCCGCCGATCTTTCCTTGCACCCCCTCTCGCCGCCGACGATCACCTGATCCCATCGCACCTCCGACCACCCCGTCGACGCCTCTGCATCATCATCACCTCCCCCATCAACTTGAGTCCCCTGCACCCATCTCCTCACCTGCACCATCATCGACCCATCATCACCATCGTCGACGCCGCCACCGTCGTCGTCACAATCTCGCTGCCCTTCTCTCTCTAACTCCAGCTCTCTCTCCCTCGTTCCCTCTCTCTAACCCTCTTTCTCTGTCTCACTGTCTCTCTCTGTGTTCTTCTCTTTGTACACCTCTCTCTCTCTCTCAGTCTCTTCTCTCTCACTCTCACAGCTCTCTCTCTCTCAGTCTCTTCTCTCTCTCACTTTCTCTCTCTCTCTAACACTCTCTCTCTGCCTACACACACTTCCTCTCTCCCTCTGCAATATCTCTCTGTCGGCCTCGACAGCATCAGCAATCCCCAGCCCCAACACCACCTGAACACGCAACAACCATCCTCAGACTCGAGCCGAACCCAAGCTTTAGCGAGACTCGTCGCACGTTTGCCACTTCGTGCCGGGACGTGTCACTACTGTCTTCACTGCCGTGCTATCAATTCTTCATGTCCAGGCAAGTATTCTACTTGCTTACATGCTATTTACCTAAGTTACAATCATTAAATACATGGATTATATAGTTACAAGTTTAAAACTATTATGTGCCGTATCTGTTCGATGCTTATTCCCTTAGAAAAACATTATCAAATTTGACGGAACTAAATGGTGTAGGTTGGCCCGTAGGCCTGTGAACATAGTGTGTGAATTTTGTTGGATGATGTAATCGATAATGACTAAAACAACTACCCCCAAGTTTAATCGTAAAACCGTAATCCTGTTGTATCTGAAAATCGTTAAATTCACCATAAATCATATAAATATTAGAATGGTGCGTTCGAGGGCTCAAATCGAAGCTAACTCAACGAACTTTAATCCTATACCAGTTTCCAGACATTTCTGTATTTAAACCATGATGATATTCGGATCGGAGTGCGACTCTGGACTGCAGTCCAGAGCTACTCCAATCATTGCTTGCTGTTCCGTATTGGATACCATAGGATTTACTTAACTTGTAGGTTGCGGAACTCCACTGCTTATTATAGGTAACTCTGTTAGCTAGACAACACATTTGGTTTCGTTCTGTTTCGTTACCGTTTGATATTTAATTTGTAATTTAATAGATCGAGACACATAACAGTCCCAGCAGAATCAGAATTGACATATTAATATTAAACAGATTATAACTCCTAACGTACAGACGCGATTGAAGATCCGTTTGTTGCGTTAGAAACTAGACTGAAAACTCTAGAATTAATTCAACTGTAGAGTCGCTAAATTATGATTCCAACTGGGGTTAAAATGCGTTGCGAAATGGATTCCTGATTCTGAAACCGGATTTTCAGCCGCGTGCGCTTAAAATGAAACAGTTATAACTAATGATCCTGAAACCCGATTGGCTCGAAACCAAGTTAGATGGATAGCTAACTGAACATATTAATTACCACCTGTTTATCATTTCGCTAAATTATATACATATGTTTCATGATAAATCGTGCAAGTGATAGACTGTTGTTTTTATGATACCTTAGTTGTGCTTCTTATACTGTTCATGCATCATATCATACCTATATCATTGTAGTGATAACCTAGTGACATCGTGCATTTACCCAGTGTTAGATTTTAGTGGTGATTGTGGCAAGTACGTCAGTGTTCGTGTATCCGTGATTAAGTGAAAGTGATACGTACTGGTACACAATCAGCGATCCTATTATTTCATTGCATTGTCGACGTCTGTGAGATGCGTGCATGTGTGACTATAAGTGGAATGGGACATTTATGGAAGCGTTGCACGGGTGTCACAGATAAGACACCAGACACTACAGTTTATCTTAAGTATTAGTCGGGACGTGCTTGATGGAGGTCCTGCCCCCAGTTCTCGCGCAGACTTGACACGGACCGATTGATATTTAGGGTGATGGTTAGCGTCTGATGTAGACCACGGAGTGTGGGGTAGTTTAAGTGTGAGGTCAACAGAATCTCGGAAGTCCCATGCCGGCTTATATATTTAGAGAGTTGTATGGAGATTTACAGGGTACATGATATATACACCGTGATACACTCGTTTCATGTTGGGCCCGTGGTCCCTTGCCCTTGGGTTCTACCCTTGGATGGAGGACACTCGCGAGTGGTTGACTCTCACACTTGGACTGACGATAGGCTTATTGACCTGTGCAGTGAGACTTAGAGACCGATAGGGTTGCTGTCATTTACATTCCTTATATACTGTGTTGACATACATGGCATATCGTTATACTGCTTTACTGCTCCGCTGCATTGATTACTGTACATTCATATTCTTGTTGTTTTACCGTTATTCACATCTATCACCACTGTTAGAACTGTTACTTGATTTCATATATAATATATTGCTATTGTGTCGCTCTGACGACCTGAGTATGCATGCTCAGTGTGAGGAGAAGATTTAGCTTGGATCAGAACTAGACGTGCTTCACAGACTTCTTGACTTGCTACTCCGAGTTACTTTCGTTTGTTCCACTTCAGGTCAGTTTATATTATTGTTTCTTTCTGTTACTGCATTTCTCATTACCTGCGCATCATTTACTGTTTACCATGAAAAACTAGAAGCCGAAGTGTGACTACGGCAGGACTTTTCCTTGACCGTAGGAGCATGGCTGGCCTTGTCTACCCCTCGTATTCCGTATTTTGGGAAGCGGGGCGTGACATGGTTTAGTTGGTATCAGAGCCAGGTTTTGCATCAATTGGGATTGCAGTTTTCTGTGTACAGTTTTGGCAATTTAAGACATCTTTCGGTCTAGGTTGTAAACTGTCATTCTTGATCCATATTCACATCGTACGTTCAGCTATCCATTCACTATGGTTTTGGGTGACTTGACAAGGGTACGTGGTGGCAATTACACTACCGTACTCTATTCAAGTGACTTAAATTGATACAGTTGATTCCCCACTTGTAATGATATTCATCATCTCTGATATTCTCGAATCCTCGTTCTATCCATATCATATTTTGATTCATTTAGCGTGTGACTCATATCATTCTCGAAATTGTTGTTTCAGGATCATGTCTTCCAACGACTCTTCATCTTTATCCGCTCCCCAGAATCAGACTGTTGAGATTCTGAGTGTACTGCAAGGTTTAAAGGAAGCCCAGGAGCGAACAAACGACTTATTAGCTGAAGGACTGAGAAGACAGGTGAATCAGGCACCAGCGGGAGTCTCCTATCATAAAGGGATCTCTATTGGACGAGGAAAGGAGAAGTAGATGAAGCGTCAACAGAAGAATCAGAAGAACCTTTGCTGTGGATATTGTAAGAGGCCAGGACACCTTCAGAGGGATTGTCGCCGCGCCCAAGGGAAATGTCTGATATGCGGTTCCGACAAACATCACATCAACGGTTGTCCAGAAAGGAAAGAGCTACAGGGAGGAGACTCGTCCACACTCCCCACTTCGGCCAAGTGACGATTATTGCGAAGTTCGCGTTTCGAGGATAAAGCGGACCCAACACAGGATTCAACTCGCGTAACGATGATGCAGCGTTCTGGCAATCGAAGAAGAATTCTATGATTTTCCAATTTCAATACTAATGTTGTTATCTTTTAGGAATATTTCTTCCAGTTTGCGATCTTGTATCCGTTGAACTTTTAGTTGAATGCAATAAAATTTGAATCATAATATATGTATCATCCTCTTGTTTTCTCTATGTCAAATTCTCATCATTATCACAGTATTTTCATTCTGATCTTTCAGTTCCTGCAACCGCATATTTTCCTATATTTCGTACCCTGAGCTTTCCTTGATGTATTCCACTGTCTAATCATGACTTCTCTTTTCAGGCCATGGCCCACCCTGGAGCAGCGCCGCATCTAGACGAGGATGCACAGTCATGCGCTTCCTTAGATCACACACTGACGAGTTCCGATGATGAGGTCAATGGTCCCCAGGTCAACTTCGAAAACAACGATTCAGAGGACGAAGGAGCAGCCGCCCCAGAGTTTAACGTGTTAGCTGATTCCGACGAAGAAGAAGGAGATCCTGAAGAGGACCCTATAGAGGAAGACCTGATAGAGGAAGATCCCGATGAAGACCCGATAGAAGAAAATCCGGTTGAGGAAAATCCTGTGGAAGGAAATCCAGAAAAAGAGAATCGCATGAAATCGGACCCCGATGAAGAAGCTCCATCCGAGAAAGAAGAACCAGAAGATCAGGACCCTGCTGTGGACGAACTTCCAATGGCGATGCCCGCGAGGCGCTATGGAACTGGACGCCCCTACCTGAGTGCGCGAGCCTACCGCAACCTGCTGAATCTCCACAACCGCGACTGACGGGATTTCTTTTGATGTTGTCTTTCTGGCCAAATAAAATGTGTATAGTTTAGGGCCACTTATCGTCCTTGAGAATGTCTTGTTTCAAATTTCTTGAATAAAGTAAATCTTCTAGATTCGTAAACCTTTTGATTATTGGTTCGATGGATACTTGCTTATTTCCCATATCCATTTATTTTTCTGCTGAGTTCCCTGACTGTCCACCCCTACTCATGGTATAGTTTTCACCCTCGTGTCGATTAGAGAGTACCGCACCCTGATCCTTGGAATGAGCCACCCTTCATCCCTCGCCTGTGCCCCTTGAGATCCTTCGGGGAGGAGAACAATTCTTGTGAAATTTCCGAGTTCACTAACTCTTCAAATTTTTGATTCATGGGTTGTGCCGACTGTTGTTTCCCCAACACTTTTCCTTTTGTATTCCTTTGTTGCTCATCCTTACTTCCTGTGCTGACCTTATCCCAATCTCTTTAACTTTCAGCCTAAAGCCGCCACACTCCGACCTTCTGATTGAGCCACACCTTCTTGTAATCACTACTCTAGCTATCCTTATTCATATTGGTGATTTCTCTATTACCCCAAATATATTTAGAGACATTATTATTAAAAATTTAGTTTTCGGTACTTTGAAATTTAGCAAAGAGAGTGTGTTATTGATTACTCTATTATATATATTTTAAGTACACTATTATTATTCTCTTTTTCAGTAGCGCGACTTTACACCGCGCACAATTTTGTTCCATGTTCCTTATTTTCACTATATGAGTTTTCTAAGTTATTTTAAAAACAATTTGATCGATATATGGTCCTAAAATGTTTTAACCTACCGACTAATCTTTCACTACTTTAGTGTCGTTACCTTATTTTCGAGAATTGTGCCTATGCTTACTATTATAAGTGGTTGGGCCTTATACTTATTATTTATGGTCGCTATTTTGATTTACTTAATTGTGCACATATGTGGGTTTCAACTTTTATCGAACACACTTTGATTATTATTGTTCGCTATTGATACCTATATTTTTGTATACTCGTAGTTGCCCTTACAGTTATCCCTGCCTTATATCTATTTGACCTACCATTCCGTATATTGTTCTTACTTATATATATATATTTCAAGTTTCTTCATCCGCGGACTTTTAGTAAATCCTTATATATTAGTTTGCAACTATGATGGCTTTCTCTTATGTTCTATAACTTATTATTTCTTTAAATTTCGAGGACGAAATTTTTGTAAGGGTGGTATGATGTAATACCCGGTTCTTTTTATACACCTAAATCCGTATTTCTCTGTAAACTATAAATTTGTTATTTTAATCATTCAATTATTTAAAGAAACCTTATTTAACCCAAAACCTTTCTGCTCTCAAAGCATTTAAACCTTCCCTCCAGCCCAGCACCCCTATTCCCATCCCTACACAATAAATTAGTTTTCCCTTTTAAATTAAAATTCCATTTTTGTTTCAATAGAACCCAAACCATAATTATTTTTCCCAAGCCCAATGCCATTTTTCTTACTTAATGTTATAAAGGATCAAGCCCGGCTCGTTTCTAATTTTTCTAATTACCTTTTCTTTTCTTTTCCCCCAAGCCTCAAGCCCGGTCCACATTAGTTTCCTTTTCTATTTATTTTTGCGGGCCGTTTCTTTTCTCCAATTTCTTTTGTTTAAACCTCAAGCCCACTCTCCAAGCCCACCATCTTAAATTCTCTAATTTATTTTCTTTTATTTGTTCCGGCCCGGCCCCTCTCTTCTTCAGCCCACGCCTCCTCAGCATCGCGCCCGCTTCACTCCCTTACCCGACTCGACTCCCCACTACTGTGCATCTCCTTCAAAAATTCCCAACGGCTACATCCCAACGTGCGCGCGCGACCCGCCTCCTCCGCCGTCGCCCACGCCCTCGTCGCGAGCCGTTACCCCACGTCGCGCACTCCCTCTAACCCCATATCGCCTCATTCCTCTTTCACTGGACCTCCCTCCTCCTCCTCTCTCGCTCCCACCTTCTCGCCCACTGCATCCCTCGCGACCCACGGCCACTGCATCTCGTCGACATCATCGTCGTCGTCATCTTTCCCACCGTCTCTCTTCCTCACTCTGCCTCTTGTCTCTCTCGGTTCTCTTCCTTCCTTCTCTCTCTCGAATCCCACAGTTCTCCCACTCACCTACTCGCCGATCTTTCCTTGCACCCCCTCTCGCCGCCGACGATCACCTGATCCCATCGCACCTCCGACCACCCCTTCGACGCCTCTGCATCATCATCACCTCCCCCATCAACTTGAGTCCCCTGCACCCATCTCCTCACCTGCACCATCATCGACCCATCATCACCATCGTCGACGCCGCCGCCGTCGTCGTCACAATCTCGCTGCCCCTCTCTCTCTAACTCCAGCTCTCTCTCCCTCGTTCCCTCTCTCTAACCCTCTTTCTCTGTCTCACTGTCTCTCTCTGTGTTCTTCTCTCTGTACACCTCTCTCTCTCTCTCTCAGTCTCTTCTCTCTCACTCTCACAGCTCTCTCTCTCTCAGTCTCTTCTCTCTCTCACTTTCTCTCTCTCTAACACTCTCTCTCTCTCTGCCTACACACACTTCCTCTCTCCCTCTGCAATATCTCTCTGTCGGCCTCGACAGCATCAGCAATCCCCAACCCCAACACCACCTGAACACGCAACAACCATCCTCAGACTCGAGCCGAACCCAAGCTTTAGCGAGACTCGTCGCACGTTTGCCACTTCGTGCCGGGACGTGTCACTACTGTCTTCGCTGCCGTGCTATCAATTCTTCGTGTCCAGGCAAGTATTCTACTTGCTTACATGCTATTTACCTAAGTTACAATCATTAAATACATGGATTATATTGTTACAAGTTTAAAACTATTATGTGCCGTATCTGTTCGATGTTTGTTCCCTTAGAAAAACATTATCAAATTTGACGGAACTAAATGGTGTAGGTTGGCCCGTAGGCCTGTGAACATAGTGTGTGAATTTTGTTGGATGATGTAATCGATAATGACTAAAACAACTACCCCCAAGTTTAATCGTAAAACCGTAATCCTGTTGTATCTGAAAATCGTTAAATTCACCATAAATCATATAAATATTAGAATGGTGCGTTCGAGGGCTCAAATCGAAGCTAACTCAACGAACTTTAATCCTATACCAGTTTCCAGACATTTCTGTATTTAAACCGTGATGATATTCGGATCGGAATGCGACTCTGGACTGCAGTCCAGAGCTACTCCAATCATTGCTTGCTGTTCCGTATTGGATACCATAGGATTTCCTTAACTTGTAGGTTGCGTAACTCCACTGCTTATTGTAGGTAACTCTGTTAGCTAGACAACACATTTGGTTTCGTTCTGTTTCGTTACCGTTTGATATTTAATCTGTAATTTAATAGATCGGGACACATAACAGTCCCAGCAGAATCAGAATTGACATGTTAATATTAAACAGATTATAACTCCTAACGTACAGACGCGATTGAAGATCCGTTTGTTGCGTTGGAAACTAGACTGAAAACCCTAGAATTCATTCAACTGTAGCATCGCTAAATTATGATCTCAACTGGGGTTAAAATGCGTTGCGAAATGGATTCCTGATTCTGAAACCGGATTTTCAGCCGCGTGCGCTTAAAATGAAACAGTTATAACTAATGATCCTGAAACCCGATTGGCTCAAAACCAAGTTAGATGGATAGCTAACTGAACATATTAATTAACACCTGTTTATCATTTCGCTAAATTATATACATATGTTTCATGATAAATCGTACAAGTGATAGACTGTTGTTTTTTTGATACCTTAGTTATGCTTCTTATACTGTTCATGCATCATATCATACCTATATCATTGTAGTGATAACCTAGTGAAATCGTGCATTTACCCAGTGTTAGATTTTAGTGGTGATTGTGGCAAGTACGTCAGTTTTCGTGTATCCGTGATTAAGTGAAAGTGATACGTACTGGTACACAATCAGCGATCCTATTATTTCATTGCATTGTCGACGTCTGTGAGATGCGTGCACGTGTGACTATAAGTGGAATTGGACATTTATGGAAGCGTTGCACGGGTGTCACAGATAAGACACCAGACACTACCGTTTATCTTAGGTATTAGTCGGGACGTGCTTGATGGAGGTCCTGCCCCCAGTTCTCGCGCAGACTTGACACGGACCGATTGATATTTAGGGTGATGGTTAGCGTCTGATGTAGACCACGGGGTGTGGGGTAGTTTAAGTGTGAGGTCAACAGAATCTCGGGAGTCCCATGCCGGCTTATATATTTAGGGAGTTATATGGAGATTTACAGGGTACGTGATATATACACCGTGATACACTCGTTTCATGTTGGGCCCGTGGTCCCTTGCCCTTGGGTTCTACCCTTGGGTGGAGGACACTCGCGAGTGGTTGACTCTCACACTTGGACTGACGATAGGCTTATTGACCTGTGCAGTGAGACTTAGAGACTGATGGGGTTGCTGTCATTTACATTCCTTATATACTGTGTTGACATACATGGCATATCGTTATACTGCTTTACTGCTCCGCTGCGTTGATTACTGTACATTCATATTCTTGCTGTTTTACCGTTATTCACATCTATCACCACTGTTAGAACTGTCACTTGATTTCATATATAATATATTGCTATTGTGTCGCTCTGACGACCTGAGTATGCATGCTCAGTGTGAGGAGAAGATTTAGCTTAGATCAGAACTAGACGTGCTTCACAGACTTCTTGACTTGCTACTCCGAGTTACTTTCGTTTGTTCCACTTCAGGTCAGTTTATATTATTGTTTCTTTCTGTTACTGCATTTCTCATTACCTGCGCATCATTTACTGTTTACCATGAAAAACTAGAAGCCGAAGTGTGACTACGGCAGGACTTTTCCTTGACCGTAGGAGCATGGCTGGCCTTGTCTACCCCTCGTATTCCGTATTTTGGGAAGCGGGGCGTGACACTGTTCATCACCGGCGAGTTACTGTTCATCGCTTCTCGCCGCTTTCGTCTTTGCCTCTAAATCTCAAATCTTGAGATTCTCCATCAATGTCCTCTTAGTGAGCGAGTTTGTCGTGACTTCAAGATCCTTTGAGATCCGACCTCATATGAGTTGAATTAAGGCTCTCTAGGTGTTTAATAAATTAACTCAAAGGTGTCTTTAGCTTAAGACTCTCTAGATGTTTGATAAATTGACTCAATAGTGTCTTCAGCTTGATTTTGCCTTCTTTTTGAGTTGGATTAAGGCCTCAAGTCAATTTAATTGATGATAATGTCACGAGTTGAAGTTTATTCAATTTTCTCAAAGGATTGTGTTGTTACGATGATTGGGTTATCGGTGTCCGTGATTTGATCCGATTGAGTTGGTTATTTGTTTGATCGGCGTTTGTTTGATCGTGGATCTGATCTTGAGAGATAGATCATCACTCTTTTAGGTGGAATCTTGATTCCTTTCTTTTGGTTGGGTTGCTTGGTTGATTGGCATTCTTGGTTGTATTTGGGTGAGATCTTAGGAGATCTTTTTTTTAGTGTGTGGATTCAAGCTCGTTTGAAGATACGAGCGTTATTTCGAGAGCTATTGCCTCACATTGTTGTGATCTCGAGAGTTGTTGCCTCAATCTTGAGAGTTGTTTCCTTATGGAGGTATTCCCTTTGGATTTTCTCGTCTACGGTACAAGTTACCCCTTCATTATCACCTTTGTTCGTGATGTCCTCATCATCATCTTTTCTTATGATTGTGCTTTCAGAGATCATAATTGATTCCAAAGTTGTAGCTTGAGGAGGTTGGTGTTTGTTATTAGATCAGTAGTTGAACGTTGAATATTACCTACGAATCTTTTGGTTGGACCTTTGGAGATCCATTTCTTGTTATTTGGTTGTTAGAATTGGTAAGCATAAACCACCACCTACCAGATGTTTGACAGATTGACTGAGAAACCTTTTTCACCTTTGGTGTTTGCGAGTAGCTATGATGATGATGTCAGCTGCATCTTCTCCCATTTCAAAAAGACCATCGAAAGATGATGAAATATAGAGACTTCGTCTTCTTTTATCCTTACTCGCCTTAGATTTAATTAAGGCAAGAAGTGATCTTATATCTTGCCTCTCGCCGACACATGCTCCACGTCCTTGGGCTATCGATTCTGGAGCTACTGATCGCATGATAGAGGAGCAAAATATATTGTATTCCTATAAGGCGCGATATGGAACCACCCCGGTAACTTGAGCAAATGGTACTACCGCTGATATAATAAGAGTGGGTTCAATTCTGGCTACATCAAATTACCCCTCACTTCTGTTCTATATCTTCCTCGATTTCCCTTCAACTTGCTATCTGTCATGCCCCGCTTCCCAGAGTGTGCTAAGATCGACACGTGAAAGAGCCAACCATGCTACCTGTGGCTAGGAAATATCCCTCCACAGTCACATTACTGCTGTCTATAGATATCAAGAACAGGAAAATAAAAAAAACTATCTAGTACATGTCCATAAGCCAGAAATATCGAGTCAAGAAATAATATGCGGAAGAAATAGATCCAATAAACAATACAATCTGGAAATTACGTCCTAAATACGGGCTCACCTCAGGAAAAGAAAATGCTGAAAGAAAACTAAACTAAAGTACTAACAGGTCCCCACTGCTCGGTCTGTTGACTGAAATACTCCTGATCGACCTGCGGCAAAGGTAGAGGATCTGGGCCATGCAAAACCCAGACATCAGTACGTCATAATATCAACAATAATACAATTAGGAGGTAACAAGACATGCAGGCATGAATATGAACAGTAATAAGAGTATAACAGTATCACGAATAAGGAACAGTAAAGGGTATAAGCACATGTTATGTGCAGTGAGTAATCTAAACTGTGCTACTGGGTTATCTATTCTAAAGTCTTCGAAATCAATTAATGTAATTATCATCGTAACCCATCGGTCTATGCCCCGTTCAACCCTACGGGACCACGGTAACAAGATATAATAGACTGTGAGTCTATGTCCCGTTCATTCCCCACGGGACCACGGTAAAAGGATAATAGCCCTTTGAGTTACGTTCGGCTACATTCTTAATTTCCCCATACCCCCAAGGTTATGTGTGTAAGTCAGGTATTGATAAATCTGGTGCTAATGCCAACACAGGATCAAGAAGGTATAGGTTTGTCTGTATAGACAACAGGATATGTCCGTAGGGACAACAGGTCAAAATTGTCGGCATTAGAAACAGAATCAGGTAACATGTCAAGTAGGGATATATCAGGTCATGTCAGGTAGTGTAAATGTATCAAGTCATGTTAAGTAGTGGTGTATCAGGTCATGTCAAGTAGTGCATATGTATCACACGGATGCTCAAAAGTAAACTGTAACAAGTATCGAATCACGGTAAAAGTACGGATGCACAATGTCTATCAGGGATCACATCTACAACTCCATGACTATGTATGATGCATATTATCAAGCATGGTGCACTAATACAACAGTAACATGAAATAATATGGTCTCGGCGTGCAACTAGATATGTAATAAACCGTACGGATACAGACGGATACTATAAAACTGTAAATCGGTAAAATTTGCTGAATATTAAAACACAAGCACTATTATTTATTAAATAGATATTGATATAATAATATTAACATGGATAACATATTCAAATCGATTAATAACTATAAAAGTGGTATTGATTAACCATGCACAAGAAAGTTCCGTTCAGAAATTCAGCGTCACCCTAATTTGTAAAATAGCTTAAAAATAACAAATGTTCTCCAAAAGGGACGTGTCTTATACCAAAGCAAAGATAATTAAATAAGGTTTTCATTTTTATAAGTTGAAGTATCCTAGGTTGTTCCTACAAAAAGTTATGAACATTCGAAGTTGAAAGTTTGCTGCTGGAATTTCCCTGGACAGCAGTTTAGAGATATTTCCATTTACATTTTACGTTATTTAAACAATTTATTTTGCAAGTAAATATTTTATAGAGTTATAGTATTCTGAGTTAGATTCGTAACGAACTAAAGAACGTATACTAATGATTTTTCTATGATTTATAATGAATTTTATAAGTTAAGGTGTACAGTAAATTTCAGATTTGTCGTATCCGCTTTGCAACGACGTTTCATGTGTAAACTATAATATTTACAAACTATATTTTGTATAACATTATAAAATGAAGATTATAAACTAATTAAAGATAATAATAAGAAATATTACGACGATATAAATTTTTATAGATATAATTATAGAATATCGCAAGTTGTAACTTTCATACATTTTATATTATAAAACCGATTAACGTTAAATAACTACGGTGTATAAATTATATAGATATAGATGTATGATGATGATGATGATGATGATGATACGAAAACATATAAATAAATTACATAAAACATAGCATGTAGCAAGTTGTAAACTTGCCTCGATCGAATCACGCGACGGATACGCACGGCACGTCCGACGTCGGTAAATCGTCGCAACGCACACGCGGCACGCGGGACGGGTCTAGACAAGGCAAGAGGGTGATCACGCAGGCAAGGTACGTTCACTAGATCACTCGGATCGTCAGCGACGAGCACGGCTCTGGCGGTGATCACCGGAATCAAGAAACAAGATCAAGAAAAAGAAAGAAGAAAGAAGAAAGAAGAGGCTGTGTATTAAATAAGGAAAGAATATATATATATATATATATATATATATATATATATATATATATATATGCAGAGGAGAGAGAGAGAGAGAGAGAAAGGGGTTGTTATTAAGGTTTAGATTTTAATTTAAAAAGATTTTGTAAGTTATAAATATTTTAAACTGTTAAATTTTAATAAAGATATTAAATGAAATAAAATTGGATTTTCTGGTAAATACAAACATAGTCCAAAACATGTCCGGATCGGGTCTAAAATTCAGTTTTAAAATACGAAAAATATACATGTCGACCAAAATTAAAGTTGGATATCCAGCTAACGAAAATGCATACCCCCAAGAACGGATGCACGTACGTGTGCGTAGCCATCCAAACAAATCTGTTTCACTGAACGGGACGAGAACAAGATGCGCGGATGCTACCACAGGGTTTGGGATATGATGCAAGCCATGCTAGATATTTTTAAAATATTTTATGTGAATTTAAATGTTATATTAAAAATGCAGATGCCAGATAAATGCCAGTATGCAGGATGTATAAATGAAAGTGCACGAGTTTACGTAACAAGTCAGGATAAATCATAAACATGAATCAAGACAGGTTTCAAGCATGTGGGTCGGGTCGGATTCAAATACAAATGTCAAAACACTATTCGCACCCAAAACACAGTAAATCAGGAAAATACCATAATAAAGAAATACATGAACTAGAACTGGTATAAATGAACTAGGGTGTTACACTATCTATTAGCCAACTAACTCGATAATTGAATTTTAGCGCCACCTTTTTTCCTGGAGGGTGTGTTTCAGGAGCTTGAAACGAAACGAATGATTAGCACCGGGACAGAAATTGATGGGTTGTACCACTTTGATAAGTACCCACGCCCTATAACCTGTCCAACATCGAGCCCTACATCAGCCTTTGGTGTTCATTACCGTTTTGGTCACCCTTCCTTACAAGCATTGAAGAGGATAGCTCCATATCTTGGTTCTTTATATACTCTAGAGTGTGAATCATATAAGATGGGTAAACACCATCGCTCAAGCTATCCTTTTCGTGTTAATAAAAAGGACAACAAATCTTTTCAATTAGTGCATTCAGATGTTTAGAGGCCATGTCATATTGTTGCACAAGGGAGTTTTCGTTATTTTGTGGCATTTATTGTTGACTTCTCTCAAGTCTCATGGTTATACTTGATGAAATCTAGAAATGAGGTATTCTTTAATTTCCAAAACATTTGCACCGAAATCAAGAATCAATTTAGAGTTAGCATTGGTACTCTCCGGAGCGATAATGCAAAGGAATATTTCAATGCACCCTTTCGAAAGTACATGGAGCAACTTGGTATTATTCATGAATCTTGTCCTTATACCCCTCAGCAAAATGAGGTATCCAAGAGGAAGAATAGACGCCCTTTGGAGGTCACTCATACTCTTTTGTTTCATATGCGAGTGCCTAAGTATTATCGGGGGATGCGGTACTTACTACAAATTACCTGATTAACCGTATGCCTTCATATGTGTTAGATGGGCTAGTCCCCCACTCGACTTTGTTTCCCTCGGCCATTGCATTTCCGGTACCTCGTAGGATCTTTGGATGCATGTGCTTTGTGTAAGTCCACGTTGCCTACCCCGGTGCTTGTGGGGAGGCGGAAAACGGAATAAAAATCGGATTTTTATCGAACTAGGCAACATGGACTAACTAAAGGAGGATCTTTGCTAAACAAAAACTAACTACAAGCTAACTAGTCTTAGCTACATGGAAGAAAGGTTATACCTTAGGCTTTATGTCCTTCTCTCCTTGCTCCTTGGAGTGAAAGAAAGTGTTCACCTTGTCGCCTTCTCTAGTCAAAGAAGGATCCATCCGAGAGCCTCAACTTTTGGCTTCAACTTCAAGCTAGAAGTAACTAAGGTGCTAGAAGTGCTAATCCTAGAACCTTAGATGAGAGTAGATATTACTTTAGAGAGGTTTATCTCAAGCTCATGTGTTTCTCAACTCATGAGAGGGGAGAGCTTGACAGAGAGGAAGAGGAGGAGAGAGAATCTATATGATAGAATGAGAGAAATAATGAACCATTCTCTCATATATGTGTGAATTATGTAAATTAGATAATTAGCTAGATAATTGTCATGGTTAATCAAGACTTGACCATTATCATTTCACATTAAATGTAAATTGCAAGGATCAAAGAGTATCTTTTATATGGAATGATGATGGTCAACATGTCAACCTAAGTCAACAAGTCAAGATAGGTCAAATGGTCAACAACCCTAACCATGCACAATTATATTTAACTAATATCAATTAATCATAATACACACATAAGCATTAGGGTTAAGAAAATGACAATGGTCATTAAGCCTAATCAAAGTCCTCTCCTTCTGTCTCAGTCAACTGTGCATACGCACCCGCATCCGTGATCCGAGGAACACGAATACAATGAGATAAAACCAATCCCAAATCATATACTAGGATCCGGCTTAAACCAAAGCCCTCTAGTATAAGATGTCCGGACAGCAAACGTGCACAAGTGCGCGGATGTGAACGAACCATGTCGCAAAACTATGCGACCTCTACTCATTTTGCCTAAAGGCGAATAACTCTCTGTGTGGGACTCTAAAGACTCAACACTACGCTGGCAGTGGGTTTAACCACAGACCGCAAACGGCACTAGCTGTACGTAACGGTCCCCAGGTAGATGCCGATAAGAAGACTGATGAGGTGAACCCATCTGAACTCCTACTGAGCCTGAATGTGACAGTCTCCGTACAGTCCGGTCTGTTCGTCTGATACATCGCATGGCGGGCCTAGGGGGCGGTAAACGTCAGTCCCCTAATAGCGGTACAACTCGTGTCGGAGTGTAGCCCAGAACACCCTGAGATAACACTGGAAACCTACCAGTATATCTCGCTTGCCCTGACCAGGGACTACTTGTGTAATGGCTCTCCTAGACACAGCGCGATGTCAACCCCCAATACCGGGAGAGACGAATCCTGTCTAACCGTCACTGCCTCCAAGTGCTTCGGGACTGCACCCAACTACTACCTGTTTGCACGACTCCTTTGAGCCGTGGTAGGGTAGTAATCAAAGTACAGTGGGAACACACTCGAGGCGAAGTGACAGTATCAAGTCAGCGGACTAAGCTGTACTCATGTCACCTGGGAACTGATAACTGATGATAGGTACAATACCAACCAACAGTTCCCGACGAGTCCTGTCCAGTGTACTCGTAACCTAACGAGCACCCGCATACTATCTCAAGTACGACGTACTGACGGCTGTGGGACAGACCGTCTCCCACGCTGGGATGAGAAGCGCATACGCTAGTCTACTCCGGAGTATCGATGCCTTGTCTCGATAGTCCTACGACTAGGGACCTGTATAAGGATGTGCTTATGGATTACCAGCCCCCACGAGTGTGAGCGCCATCACAACGCTGGTAATCAAGCAAAGATCCTAAGGGCTCCACTAATGCGTATAGGTGATATAATAAAAGAAACACATGTACACATTAAAGCAGACACAAACCAAGTAGCATACTACCATTTCGAGCAAGATTGTATATACAACTGTGAATATCCCAAGCTTCCATCAAGTAATATATATACTAGTATGATACAGTAATGGCCTCTAGGGCATATACACTAACAATCTCCCACTTGCACTAAGGCCATGTACTGGCGTATCGAAGACCTATCATCTCGATCAGCCGCTCGAACTGAGTCTTGGGTAAGGCCTTCGTGAATGGATCTGCAGTTTTATCTTCTGAAGCAACCCTCCGAACCTCGATCTCCTGGCGATCCACGATCTCCCTGATCAGGTGATACCGCCTTAAGATGTGTCTGGATTTCTGATGGGACCTGGGTTCCTTCGCTAAAGCTATAGCCCCGTTGTTGTCGCAATACAGAGGTATTGGATCAACAATGGACGGAACCACCTGAAGTTCTTTCAAGAACTTCCTCATCCAGACGGCTTCCTTTGCGGCATCAGATGCAGCGATATATTCCGCTTCCATTGTCGAGTCAGCAACGATTTCCTGTTTGGAGCTCTTCCAACATACCGCCCCTCTAATGAGGGTAAAGACAAAACCCGACATGGACTTGGAATCATCCTTGTCACTCTGGAAGCTGGAGTCAGCAAAGGCCTCAATCTGGAGGTCTTTTCCGCCATACACCAAGAACATCTCCTTAGTCCTTCTCAGGTACTTGAGAATGTTCTTTACCGCTATCCAATGTTTCTCCCCAGGGTTTGACTGATACCTGCTTACCATACTCAGTGCATAAGCCACATCTGGTCTGGTACACAACATCGCATACATTATAGAGCCTACCGCAGAAGCGTAGGGTATAATAGACATGCGATCCCTCTCCAAATCAGTCTTGGGAGACATCTCTTTGGAGAGGGTGATCCCGTGACAAGCCGGTAGATTACCGCGCTTGGAATCTTCCATACTGAATCTTTTCAGTATGGTGTCGATGTACCTGGACTGTGAGATTCCTAAAATCCTCTTGGATCTGTCACGGTAGATCCGGATCCCCAGAATGTATGAGGTATCACCCAGGTCTTTCATGGAGAACCTGTGTGACAAGAACCCTTTGACAGATTGTAGCATAGGAATGTCATTTCCTATTAAGAGAATGTCATCCACGTATAAAATGAGGAATACTACAGTTCTCCCTACAAATCTACAATAGATGCATGGTTCATCTGGATTTTTGATAAAGCCAAATTCCTTGACCATCTCATCAAAACAGATGTTCCAACTCCGCAATGCCTGCTTTAGTCCATAAATGGACTTGAGCAACTTGCACACCTTTCCGCTGCTCCCACTCTGAATGAAACCCTCTGGCTGGTCCATATAGACACACTCCTCTAAATGTCCATTTAGAAAAGCGGTCTTTACGTCCATCTGCCAAATCTCATAATCGTGGAAGGCAGCAATGGCAAGAAGGATCCGAATGGATTTCAGCATAGCTACTGGAGAAAAGGTTTTGTCATAGTCCAAACCAGGTCGCTGACGAAAACCCTTTGCTACCAGTCTAGCTTTATAGGTCTCAACCTGTCCATCTACACCAATCTTCCTTTTGAAGATCCGCTTGCATCCTACGGGTTTTACCCCATCTGGAGCAATGTCCAACGTCCATACTTTGTTGGTGTACATGGACTCCATTTCGGTCCGCATTGCATCCAGCCATTTTACCGAGTCAACGCTCTGAATGGCTTGCTGGAAGCTAGTAGGCTCATCACAATCTATGATGCAATCCTCTCTATCCCCGTCTATGAGAAAACCGTAGTATCTCTCGGGCGGATGAGACTGCCTACTACTCCTGCGGAGTGGCGTGGGAATGTCCTGATCTTTCGAACCCTCTGGTTCTACTAAGCTTTCAGTAATAGCTCGTGGTTCTGGAATTTCTTCTAGTTCTATTGCGCTCCCACTTATTTCCTTTTCTAAGAACTGATGTTCCAGAAAGTGGGCATCACGAGAAAGAAGGACTTTTTGTTCTTCTGCATAATAGAAAAGATACCCCCTGGTGTTCTTTGGGTATCCCACAAACTTGCACAGTACTAAGCGTGCCTCGAGTTTGTCCGCATGCTGCTTTTTGACAAAAGCTGGACATCCCTAAATCTTCAGGTATTGAAGATAGGGTTTCTTCCCACTCCATAACTCATATGGTGTGGTAGGAACAGTCTTAGTGGAACTCGGTTCAAAAGGTATGCAGTTGATTCTAGCGAATATCCCCAGAATGATCGCGGTAACTCAGCGTTACTCATCATGGACCGTACCATATCCAATACGGTTCGGTTCCGTCTCTCCGATACACCGTTATGTTGCGGAGTGTATGGAGGAGTAAGCTGAGAGAGAATTCCATTCTCTTTTAAGTAATCCAGGAATTCGGCACTCAACTATTCACCACCTCGATCAGATCTCAGTGCCTTGATACTTTTGCCTGTCTGTTTTTCTACTTCATTCTTGTATTCCTGGAACTTTTCAAAGGCTTCAGATTTATGCTTCATTAAGAAGACATGTCCGAACCTTGAAAAATCATCCGTAAAAGTAATGAAGTATGAATAACCGCTTCGTGCATGTGTAGACATTGGACCGCACACGTCGTTGTGTACGAGTCCCAAGAGCTCGCTCGCTCTTACTCCGTGTCCAGTGAATGGAGTTTTTGTCATCTTTCCTTTGAGACAGGATTGACAAGTTGCATACGATTGATATTCGAACGGATCCAAATATCCTTCTGTATGTAACTTCGTCAACCTTCTCTCATTCATGTGACCGAGTCTACAATGCCATAAGAAAGCCTGATTGATTTCAGGAGACTTTCTTTTGCGTGTATTCTGGACATTGAAAATCTGTGGTTGGTTTAATACGTATATATACCATTGATCTATGTACCTGACCCAATCAGAACTTGATTAAGGTGAATGTTTACAACATTACTTACAAACGCAAATTCATAACCTTCTTTAGAAATCAAAGATACAGAAATGATATTACAAGTTGCGTTGGGTACAAAAAAGCAATTACGTAAAACCAAAACATGTCCATCTGACATTCCCAGGTGATAGTCCCCCACGGCCTCAGCATCCATGCTAGCTCCGTTTGCAACTTTGAGGGTCGTGTCACCTGCCTTCAAAAACCTACGCTTTCTCAACCCCTGCAAAGAATTACAGATATGAGATTCTGATCCGGTATCCAATACCCAGGAAGTAGAGTTTATTGATAGACAGTTTTCAATAACATACACACCTGAAGCTGAAGCCGCAACTTGCTTCAGATCCTGTGTTCTGGCCTTCCAAGCCCTGCAATCTTTCTTCCAGTGTCCACTCTTGTGACAGTTAAAGCACTCTTCTTTCCCCACAAGCTTCCCCGCTACCTTTGTTGCTTTTGCCTTTCCCTTCGTATCCACTTTACTAACACCGCCCCTTGGTTTGGCGGGGGCTTTCTTCTTCTTTCCCTTGGCTTTCGCCCTGGACTTAGAAGAGGAAGATCCTCCTACAAACAAAGTGGATGTTTCCCTACATTTCTGTAGGGTGCCCTCTGCACTCCTCAGCATGTTGAGGAGCTCTGAAAGTTCAACTTCCTTTTCCTGTAAGTTGAAGTTCAGGATGAACTGGGCGTAAGTGGAAGGAAGGGACTGGAGAATCAAGTCCGTATAGAGCTCATTCTCCAACGTGGTCCCAAGTTCCGCGAGCTCCTCTATGTAGCCAATCATCTTAAGCACGTGTTCCGCTACCGATAATCCGATGGCCAATCTTGCCGAAAATAGCTTCTTCGACACTTCGTATCTGGCGATACGAGACTGCTCTCCATACAGTTCTTTTGTATGGAGAAATATGGATTCTAAGTCCATATTCTCGTGCCTCCTCTGATGTTCGTTGTCCATAGAGGCAAGCACGAGGCATTTAGCCTTCGCGCAATCTATTTCCCAGGTCTTATAGATTTTCCTATCTATGACACCGGTTTTGGGACCTGGGACAGGGGGAGCTTTGGTGGTAAGAAGATACCCCAACTTGTCATAAGTGATTGCCATCTTGACATTCCTGAGCCAATCTTTATAGTTTGGCCCTGTCAGTATGTTTTTATCTAGTAATAACTTAAGTCCGGTTATCTTGATTGGTCGCTGCAATTAGGAGAGAGAAAAGAAACACTTTAGCATGATGCTCTTGCAAGTTTAGAGTGGTTTTTAATTTGTCTAAACAGGATGGCTCCCACTGTCTCTCGAATCCCTCCTCAAACCATAAAGGAAGAATTAGTCGGGATCAATCTCACCGTACAATACTTGCTTAACCGTTCAGCCAGGCCAGTGTTGGTACTTCGAGCGAGGTTTTCCAACGCTTTCGCGAAGTTCCTTAATTAAAGTAACCTTTTTTCCCTGTGGGCATAGCCCCACTAACACTTTTCTAGACACCTACTAGGTTTATAGCATTGATCGTTAAGTGAGAGAATTCCCAAGGAGTAGCATATACTCACAGTAGGATCGGGATCCAAATATCATCGCGTGATAAAACTGAAGGAATCCTACCAGAATCATCACACTACAAATGGTATGCAGCGCTAGCAAGTTTCAGTACTTATGAAACTCCTGATGTGGATTTTTGCCCCATGCTCTTATGACCTTGGCGTGAGGTCAAAATGTCATAAGTCACATGTCAAGTTCTTCCCATCATTATCCAGGTTAATTTGAACCCACCCGCACCTACCCTTGACGTAGGCCAAAATGGCAGTACGACTGTCTCAAACCAACGCATTCTATCTATGCAACAGATAAATATCCGGCAGCTACCAATCACTATGCCTTGGCGTGAGGTCAAAATACATAGCTTGAATACTACCGAATAATTAACTGAAATGATGGAGGGCTACGAATGGTTTTGGCGAAACCGTGAACGTAGTGAACTTGATATAATCGATGGAACGAGATAGCTTTTAAAAGGAGTGGTTCAAGCTCCGCATTTAAAAGTTTGGTTTTGAAAAGAACCGAGTGGTTTTCAAAGTGTTCCAATCGACTTTTACTTGGTTTATTTTCTTGCATTAGTTCTTTTAATGCGTCCCATCATTAAATCCTACCATTGCAGAAAACAACCAAAATATGGTGTACGCTTATGCCATTCGCATTCGCCACGGGGTCCCGTCATCACCCGTTAGGTTACTTAAATAACGACAGAGCGGGGGCTGGACTAGCGCGGATGCAAAACATAAGCAACACCTAAATAGATATCATATATAGATATATAGCAATGATAGTCAATCCAGATCACAGATGAACACTTTGGATATACTAGGAATCCGCGATTCGTTCGAGCCTGCAATGAAAATCGGATTACACGGTCGCGATGAATAGCCAATACCCTACCCAAGACCGCTACGGGTGCGACAAACTACCCGCCAAGTACCCGAAGCGAAGCAACCTCCCTCAACGACGTGAGTAGGCCACTCGGCACTTCGAGATACCCGGTAGTTTGTGCACCCCACCATGGGTCTATCCTAGGAGCAAAAACAGTAAAAAAAAATTATACAATGACGGCTACAACACCGACCCGGTTGTGCGGCCAAATAAATAATATTACATCAATTTACATATTACATGAATGAAAGAAAAAGAAACTCTCATCTCACACCCATTCCCGGCTATTCATCCGCGACAATCCACCGAGTTCATATACACAAACCAACAAGCATTACAGATCACAGATATGTATAACCCCCACTAATCGACGTATAGCGATTGGCAGACGTTCAATACATTTAAATATCACAGATATAACCCAATAGTCAAAGTATAGTGAAGTTCGATCAAAAAATACAGATTTATAGCCACCCAAATACAAATTTCTATTCTGGAAAATCTGGGCAAAAATAAAATATCTTAAAAATCCCAAAACCATTACAGAAGAACACTGCACCAAACTCGGTCCAAAACCGAGTCAAATCGGCCGCGGTTCAGCGGCAATAGCATGCTATTGCCGTGGAACCGCGGCGCTTTGAACGATTCACTGGATCGTTTTTGGTGTGCTTCTTAACAAAACCCTGAGCCGATTTTTGAAGTATGATTTATTATTTTTAGAGCAGAAAAAAATCAACAGAAACTTAGGGTTTTGAAATTTTGGTTTTGCGATTTTTACCGATCGAACTTCTATACACTTTACTAACAAGCTAGTTTATGTTTAGTTAGGCTCTGATACCACTGTAAGTCCACGTTGCCCACCCCGGTGCTTGCGGGGAGGCGGAAAACGGAATAAAAATCGGATTTTTATCGAACTAGGCAACATGGACTAACTAAAGGAGGATCTTTGCTAAACAAAAACTAACTACAAGCTAACTAGTCTTAGCTACATGGAAGAAAGGTTATACCTTGGGCTTTATGTCCTTCTCTCCTTGCTCCTTGGAGTGAAAGAAAGTGTTCACCTTGTCGCCTTCTCTAGTCGAAGAAGGATCCACCCGAGAGCCTCTACCTTTGGCTTCAACTTCAAGCTAGAAGTAACTAAGGTGCTAGAAGTGCTAATCCTAGAAGCTTAGATGAGAGTAGAGATTACTTTAGAGAGGTTTATCTAAAGCTCATGTGTTTCTCAACTCATGAGAGGGGAGAGCTTGACAGAGAGGAAGAGGAGGAGAGAGAATCTATATGATAGAATGAGAGAAATAATGAACCATTCTCTCATATATGTGTGAATTATGTAAATTAGATAATTAGCTAGATAATTGTCATGGTTAATCAAGACTTGACCATTATCATTTCACATTAAATGTAAATTGCAAGGATCAAAGAGCATCTTTTATATGGAATAATGATGGTCAACATGTCAACCTAAGTCAACAAGTCAAGATAGGTCAAATGGTCAACAACCCTAACCATGCACAATTATATTTAACTAATATCAATTAATCATAATACACATATAAGCATTAGGGTTAAGAAAATGACAATGGTCATTAACCCTAATCAAAGTCCTCTCCCTCTGTCTCAGTCAACTGTGCATACGCACCCGCATCCGTGATCCGAGGAACACGAATACAATGAGATAAAACTAATCCCAAATCATATACTAGGATCCGGCTTAAACCAAAGCCCGCTAGTATAAGCTGTCCGAACAGCAAACGTGCACAAGTGCGCGGATGTGAACGAACCATGTCGCAAAACCATGCGACCTTTACTCATTTTGCCTAAAGGCGAATAACTCTCTGTGTGGGATTCTAAAGACTCGACACTACGCTGGCAGTAGGTTTAACCACAGACCGCAAGCGGCACTAGCTGTACGTAACGGTCCCCAGGTAGATACCGATAAGAAGACTGACGAGGTGAACCCATCTGAACTCCTACTGAGCCTGAATGTGACAGTCTCCGTACAGTCCGGTCTGTTCGTCTGATACATCGCATGGCGGGCCTAGGGGGGCGGTAAACGTCAGTCCCCTAATAGCGGTACAAGTCGTGTCGGAGTGTAGCCCAGAACACCCTGAGATAACACTGGAAACCTACCAGTATATCTCGCTTGCCCTGGCCAGGGACTACTTGTGTAATGGCTCTCCTGGACACAGCACGATGTCAACCCCCAATACCGGGAGAGACGAATCCTGTCTAACCGTCACTGCCTCCAAGTGCTTCAGGACTGCACCCAACTACTACCTGTTTGCACGACTCCTTTGAGCCGTGGTAGGGTAGTAATCAAAGTACAGTGGGAACACACTCGAGGCGAAGTGACAGTGTCAAGTCAGCGGACTAAGCTGTACTCATGTCACCTGGGAACTGATAACTGACGATAGGTATAATACCAACCAACAGTTCCCGATGAGTCCTGTCCAGTGTACTCGTAACCTAACGAGCACCCGCATACTATCTCAAGTACGACGTACTGACGGCTGTGGGACAGACCGTCTCCCACGCTGGGATGAGAAGCTCATACGCTAGTCTACTCCGGAGTATCGATGCCCTGTCTCGATAGTCCTACGACTAGGGACCTGTATAAGGATGTGCTTATGGATTACCCAGCCCCCATGAGTGTGAGCGCCATCACAACGCTGGTAATCAAGCAAAGATCCTAAGGGCTCCACTAATGCGTATAGGTGATATAATAAAAGAAACACATGTACACATTAAAGCAGAGACAAACCAAGTAGCATACTACCATTTCGAGCAAGATTGTATATACAACTGTGAATATCCCAAGCTTCCATCAAGTAATATACATACTAGTATGATACAGTAATGGCCTCTAGGGCATATACACTAACACTTTGTTTACGATTTTCAACCGGGAGGGTCTAAATTGGACCCTAAGGCCATCAAGTGTGTTTTCCTAGGATACTCTCGAACTCAAAAAGGGTATTGGTGTTATAGTTCTGTGTTACGACGTCGATTTATATCAGTTGATGTGAGCTTTCATGAATCTACCTCCTACTTTTTTGAGAAACGCTTTCATGAATCTCCCTCCTACTTTTTTTAGAAACGCGTCGCTGGATTTGAATGGTGATTTTCCCTTGGATTTTCGCATGTTTTAGCTTCTGACGAAACTCCATCAGCACCAGTTGATTCTCCACTTTCTGATTTGGAGATCACATATACAATTCTTGTTGTCGAGCCGACTTCAGATTCACCTCCATTAGGTCCTCCACCACCTGTTACAAAGGTTTATGCTTGAAGGGAATGTACGACTACTACTCCTCTGCCTCCTACTATCGATCTCTTAAAGTCTCAAGCTCCACAGTCTTAAAGTCTCAACAGTTCCCGATGAGTCCTGTCCAGTGTACTCGTAACCTAACGAGCACCCGCATACTATCTCAAGTACGACGTACTGACGGCTGTGGGACAGACCGTCTCCCACGCTGGGATGAGAAGCTCATACGCTAGTCTACTCCGGAGTATCGATGCCCTGTCTCGATAGTCCTACGACTAGGGACCTGTATAAGAATGTACTTATGGATTACCCAGCCCCCATGAGTGTGAGCGCCATCACAACGCTGGTAATCAAGCAAAGATCCTAAGGGCTCCACTAATGCGTATAGGTGATATAATAAAAGAAACACATGTACACATTAAAGCAGAGACAAACCAAGTAGCATACTACCATTTCGAGCAAGATTGTATATACAACTGTGAATATCCCAAGCTTCCATCAAGTAATATACATACTAGTATGATACAGTAATGGCCTCTAGGGCATATACACTAACACTTTGTTCACGATTTTCAACCGGGAGGGTCTAAATTGGACCCTAAGGCCATCAAGTGTGTTTTCCTAGGATACTCTCGAACTCAAAAAGGGTATTGGTGTTATAGTTCTGTGTTACGACGTCGATTTATATCAGTTGATGTGAGCTTTCATGAATCTACCTCCTACTTTTTTGAGAAACGCTTTCATGAATCTCCCTCCTACTTTTTTTAGAAACGCGTCGCTGGATTTGAATGGTGATTTTCCCTTGGATTTTCGCATGTTTTAGCTTCTGACGAAACTCCATCAGCACCAGTTGATTCTCCACTTTCTGATTTGGAGATCACATATACAATTCTTGTTGTCGAGCCGACTTCAGATTCACCTCCATTAGGTCCTCCACCACCTGTTACAAGGGTTTATGCTTGAAGGGAATGTACGACTACTACTCCTCTGCCTCCTACTATCGATCTCTTAAAGTCTCAAGCTCCACTGGCGACTGATATTGATCTCATAAAGGCACCCGAAGCTGCACTTCTCACCCTATAGCTCATCATGTGGTGAGCTCTCATTTATCTCCTACATATCGGGCTTTTCTCCTCCCTCGATTCTCATGCTTTACCCAAGTCACTCTCCGATAATTTTTCTCATAATGGGTGGACAGATGCTATGATTGGTGAGATGTTAGCCCTTGAGCAGAATCATATTTGGGATTTGGTACCTCTTCCGCTTGTAAAGGCAGTGGGATCCCGCTGGGTATACACCATGAAGCTTAATCCTGATAGGACTCTCGCTTAAAAACGCGTTTGGATACTAAAAAGTACTCGTAGACTTGTGTAATTGATTATGAGGAGACCTTTTCTCCTCTGACCAAAATGGCGTCTGTTCGTCTGCTTATGTCCCTTGCGGTTACACACCATTGGCCATTGTATCAACTTGATGTGAAAAATGCGTTTCTTCATGGTTCGTTGGTCAAAGAAGTCTATATGGAGCAACCACCTAATTTTGTTGGTTAGGGGGAGTCTAACTTAGTTTGTCAATTGAAAAAGTCATTGTATAGCTTGAACTAGTCTCCATGAACATGGTTTGGCAAATTTACCGAGGTGGTTACTTCGTTTGGCCTTAAACGGTGTGCTCATGATCATTCACTGTTCTACCGTAATAACACTAATGGCCTCCGTATTCTATTGGTGGTATATGTCGATAACAGTGATTACTAGCGATGATATGTCCGGTATTGCACAGTTCAAGCACTACCTTCAAGCAAAATTTCAGACTAAGGACCTTGGAAGCCTTAAATACTTTTTAGGTATCGAGATTACTCGATCAAAGGATGGTATCTATATCTCACAGTGAGAATATATGCTTGACATGCCGACTTAAGCTGGAATGTTAGGGTGCAGACCTATAGAGGCTCCAATGGATCCCAATACTAAGCTGGTTCCGGAACAAGATGGATACCGACAGTTAGTCGGTAAGCATAATTATCTCACTGTCACCCGACCTGATATTACATATCCTGTCAGTGTCATGAGTCAGTTCATGGCTAATCCCCGAGGCGTTCATTAGGATGCGGTGATTCGAATACTTCGATACTTGAAAAATGCTCCAGGGAAGGGTCTACTGTATTCAGATCATGGACATTTTCAGGCAGCAGGATTCACAGATGCAGATTGGGCTGGATCCCCATCTGATCGCATATCCACTATAGGATACCGCGTGTTTGTAAGAGACAACTTGGTCTCCTGGAAGAGTAAGAAGCAGAGTGTGGTGTCTTGTTCTGGTGCTGAATCAGAGTATCAAGCCATGGAGAACACTACTTATGAGCTTGTATGGATCATCTTTCTGCTTGGAAAGCTTAGCTTTGGGTTCACTTCTTCTATGCGGATATACTATGATAATAAGGCCGCAATTTATATCGTCTTGAATCCTGTATTCCATGAGCGTACAAAACACATCGAGATTGATTGTCACTTTGTGCGGGAGAAGATTGAAGATGAAACTATTGATACTTTTTATGTTCAATATTCAATCTGCTCACTAGTTAGCAGATTTGTTCACAAATCCTTTGGGAAGGAATAAAATACTTTTTATATGTAACAAGTTGGGCCTGTATAATATGTATGCTCTAGCTTGAGGAGGAGTGTTAGAATACACCTGTTTACAGTGTGTTTGTGAACGGGTTTCTATATTATTCTGGAAGGCCCGACTTTATGTAATTAAGCAACTAAATAGGCATGTAATTGTTAAAAGGCAATACCTATATAAAGAGAGGGATTGGGATAATCCTAATCTATCTATTTCATTCCCTAAATTAATTTCTCTCTCCTTACTCTATTCTTCTACTTATCAAGCATGAACCTTCTTCTCATCTTTCAGGAAGAACACTATCAGTTTCTGAGGAACACTCAAAACATCTGACAATATCTGCAAACAGATGGCCTCCTTAACCGCCTCCAAGACGGTTGTCAAAATTGCCTCCATTGTTGATTATAAGATGACAAACCGAAGCGTCGATCTCTGGCATTGCATCCGTGTCCGTCTTTGATCTCCATCTATCCCTATCACCGGTGAAAGTAAATGCTAGCACATCTACTATGGTTTTAAGAACATCAAGTATGCAATTTAAAAAAATTAGAGGGCGAAGTCTACTTAACAAGATCATATTAAAGGTTTAGGATCAGAAAGATAGCAAACTAAAGTTCTAAACTAAGTGAAGAGAAGTTACAACCTTTGTAGCCAAGTCCTTCACTTCAAAAGCTCTGTATAGTAGTCCCTTGAACTTCTTCTAGGGCTCCACTTGAAGAAAGAAACAAGCTTGCTCGAAATCTTCTTCGTCGAAAATGATCCACCTTGAGAAAAATCATGATCAAACTCACACTTCACTTAATCAAAGTATTAGTGAAGAGAACAACCTAAACTAAATCGCTAGAACAGTTTAGGTTGATGAAGTAGGGTTTTTTCTCACTAAAATCTTTTCTTTTTCTTTTTCTCTTGAGTGAATAGTAACACAAGAGAAAAAGTGAAGAAGATGAGGATGAGAATAAACAAGTGTTGAGATAAGCACGAGGAAAGATAAACTTATGTCAATTTAAATTGAAAAATCAATGAGTCAAGATACACTCTTCTAAAGAAATGAATCATTCTTTTTAATTCTAATTGATATAAGTAAATCATTATCCAAGCTTATCTTCAAATTAATGTGATTCTCATACACACAATTTCTATGGATCATCAACCATGACACAAATCCATATATCATTTATATCAAATACAAATAATATATAAAGAGATGAGAAATTAAAGTGAGCATAATATTAGTTTATATATATATATATATATATATATATATATATATCAAATTATTAAATCAACACTTGATTCAATAATCTAGTTATATCATATATAACCCGGCTAATATCAAATAACGCTAGATTAGAATACAGTATCATTTACTGGTATTTAATCAAGCGACCGCACATATCTCTATACATGCCCTATTTCATTTCGCTTGAGCTAGAAAATCTCTGTGTGAGACTCTAAACACTTGCCAATACATTAGCAATATGTAATGATCACATCAAAGACATACACACCGTCAGTGGTACTAGCTGGACGTATCGGCTATCCAGGTATTGAACGAATAGAAGATCAACAAGTAAACTTGTCCAAACTCCCGTATAGCCTATAAACAATACTTGCCGTACAGTTCGGTCTCTTCGTCTAATATGTCGCATATCGAGTCTGGGGGGTGGAATCATCAGACCCCAATAACTCGATAAATCATGCCGATGTGTGGCCTATAACAAATCGAGAAACTACTGATAACACTTATCAATAAATCTCATCAGCCCATTTCAGGGACTTGCTGTTATAGCCAATCGAGCATAGCACAACATCAACTCTATATACCGGGATTAACGAAACCCCTCCCATCGCTCACTGCCTCCATGTGACTCGGGACTGTATCCAACTACTACTTGTTTGCACAACTCAATAGAACCGTGGTAGGGAGGTAATCAAAGCACAGTGAGAACCACACAAGACACTATGGCGATCTCGTGTCTACAGAATAACCTGTACAAGTGTCACCACAAAACTGTTATCCAACGATGAGTATGATACCATCTAGGAGTTCTCGGCGAGTCCGTTAGGTGTACTTATTCTCCAATGAGCACCTGTGTATAATCTTTAATGTCAAATACCAATGGTTGTAGGATCAACCATCGCCCCGTACAGAGTCAAGAAACGTATACACTAGTTTATTCTGGAATATCGATGCCCTGTCTCGATACTCTCTCAACTAGGAACTTTTCAAGGATGTGCTTATGGATTACTAGGCCCCACAAGTATGATCTGCATCATATTCTTGGTAGTCAAATAAAACATCCTAAGGGATTTATCAACATGTATCGGTGAAATAGTAAACTGGAGCAAATGTACATGTTAAGATAAAGAGTATCCAGATAACATACTATCATGTTGAGCAAGATAGTCCTCTGTATATATGTCCAAGCATCCATTATAATATTACAATAATGATCTCTAGGGCATACTGTTCATACTAGAATATTGCATTTTATACCGCCCATTCTTACGCTCGTGTGTTTATAGGTAGGTGCTTTTAATCCGTGTTTGTTACATATTTACAGATTACAGGTTTCCAGTATAAATATTGCAAATCAAGATAAAATCTCCACAGTTACGCCAAAAGCAGAACATCTGTTGACAGCAGATAAAAGCCGGGTTCCGGTCATCCATATCCGTCCTGTGCCGAGTACCAGTTCCAGAGACAAGCCATGTGACAGTGGTCATTCGTGTCTGGGACAAGCACAGAGCACGAGGGGGGCTGCACAAGAATCTATGGGTGCGCGGAGCTCGAAGGAGATAAATTCAAATGTGATGAAAAATGAAGCCATCATTTTGGAACCTGAAGCAATCATGGAAGAATATAGAAAATTTGTACATGTTTAACAGAAGAAAACAGCAACACAGGACCACCAAAGAAACCCGACCCCCTAAAGCCTCCACATGGCCGCGGATCCGCGGCCAACATAGGGTCTAGGCCGCGGATCCGCGGCCGTACTGGCCCTTCTCTCTATCGTTTTCTGGGGGCTGTTTGGTCATTTCATATGGGGTCAGAATTTGGCCCTAGGGTTTCTGTAAGCAGCCTATAAATACCCCAGAACTGAGCTAAGCCAAGGGTCCAATTCTAAGTCCATTCTTTGTTCTTCTTTTTGTCAGGATTTAGTCTTTTTCTTCTTCTTCTTCATTCTTTCTCCATGAAAATTGTAGTGAGAGCTTTTTGAGTGGAAGATCAATGAAGATGAGGGTTTTTGTATCATTCTCTTTTGTTTAACTTCCCCTTGAGATCCTTGCTTTCTCTTAATCTTTCAACCTCTTCATTGAGCTTGAAAGGTTAAGGGTTTGTTATTGATCTCAAGGGTCGTATTTTCTTATGGAATTAGTGCTTCATTTCACATGCGTTCTTTACCCTTCTCTTGATCTTGCAACCTCTTGATTGAGCTTGCAAGTTTAAGGGTTGGCTATTGATCCCATGCTTGTCTTGAGTTCTATGTTCTTGTAATTACTGTCTTGCTTATTTCTTTCTTGCTTTTTATTACTTGCTTTACATTAATGTTTTACTTACTTGCAATTTAATTCCATGCACTTTAATCACTTGTTTGTAATCTTTTCTTTTCTTTGTTCTTTTCTTTTGCTCTCTTTTGTTCATTTTGTGAATTGTTGTAATTATCATTGTTAAGATGAAATACGGTATTGTAAGTTAATATCTTCTTTCTCATTTCCTTTTCCCGTTATTTTCCATTGAACTCCGCCCAAACCATACGCAAGCGCTCCGTTAGGCACCCTACCCTAACAAGGTAACGGTGATTCCTAACCGCGACCGGTTGCGTTCGGTTTGGCCGGAGGCGAAAGCAAGAGACAAGAACGGAAGGACAAGGGTAAATAAGCCGTATTCCATGAATACCGCGCTTAAATCCCCTAATCCACGTTGTTGCCGATTGCTTTAGCTTCAATTGGTCAAGACTCGGCTCAAAGGTTTTGAGTACGAATTTCTTTAGCTTACAATCTCGTATCTTTTTCTTAACAACTTTATACTTGCAAATAGTACACATAGGTTAGATTGAACAAACGCATACAATTCTTTATTGACTAGTCTAAAACAAGAAAGGACATACAACCATCTCCCTGTGGATCGACCCGTGCTCAACCGGCTAGCTGCATAGCGACACCGTCTTGATTGCGGTTAACTTTAATTCTAACAATCAAATGGCACCGTTGCCGGGGAGACGGTAACGTATTTCTTTTCTTGTTATCGGGTTAATATTCTTTTTGTATATATTTATAAAAAAAACAAAAAAAAAATCTTTTTGTTATTTTTGATCATTTTTGTGGGCAAGTGTGCAGATTTTTGCGTATTTGCAAACTGCGATTGTGGGAGCAAAGTGTGCATTCAAGGCTAAGGTGATTGCAAAGTACGGTGCCAAAGATCCGGGTAGTTTGACCCGCGCAAGCGAACTTTTCAAGCTTACCGGATTTGATTCAACGGGGGTTTTCTAACCCAAAAACTTAACGGTACGTACTTTACTAACACTTTCTTCTCAAATCCGACGCATCCAATATACTATTCTTTGCAGGATTCTTTGCAAGTTCGCTAGCAAACGCTAAAAATTGACTAACCCGTATTTGTTGCAGTGCCGTGCTTAAAATAAAAAACGATTGTTTGATTCTTTATAGAATTTTTATTGAATTGCGCATTGCATACATTAATACGGACTTAAGGGCAAGCGAACCCCACAACATACGGTAAAGGATTTCATCACCTTTTCCGTGGCCCACAAATCACGAACTTGAGCATAACGTTTACCTGCACAAATTTTTAAAAGAAATTAGACTTTAAGCCTTAAGGACTTCGCGCTCACTAAGAGAAATCAACTGTGTTTAGAACCTCGCTTAACGGTATATTGTTTACGGGGTGTCTAGGAAAGTGTGAACGGCGAAACTGCCAAAAGAGAAAGGGTTATTTAATTAAGGAACTTCGCGAAAGCGTTGGAAAACCTCCCCTTATCTCTGCACTTACCTGGCCTCGTGATCAGTGTATCTTGAGCCCGTTTCTCAACACAGTTTTACTTCGACAATTAAGTTCTGGAGCAGGTCTAGTTGACCTAGGTGAACCCTAGAACGATTAGGTGTGTGGTATTTTCGTGTCGTGATTGTTATTGTCCCTATTCTTTTTTGTGTGTATATTTCATTCTTTTGTTAATATCTAAAAAAAAATTTAAAAAAAATCACATTTTGTTCCCCTCCTTTTCTCTGCCTTTCTTTCTTTCTCTCTTCATATCATGGGTACCCCACCTCGCAAAACTCTTGCCGAACTTTGGTACCCACAACCAGACATTACTTCTTACGGTTCTTGCTTTGGCCGAACGTCAAACGATCCCTCCATGCCCAAAATCTCTTTGAAAGATCGGATAGACGCGTTTAGGACAAACACTTGCCTTCCGCAATCCACTTTGTATCAACCTTTTCAAGCTCCCCCACCCTCTTATGTTGATACCCCTTTTGCAAGTCGTCCTTTATCCATCGCTGAACGTATTGAACAATCCCGTAGCCGATCTTTCACTCCTTTCACCACTTCAAATTCTTGGGATCAACAATTCCATTCACCTTCCTATCCAAATATTGATCCTGCTCCTGTCCAGCCATTCAATTCCTACCAATCCTACCCTACTTTTTCACCTTCCCTAGACATTGCTTCAGAACCGCCATTTGGGAGTTTCCAGTATCCAAACAACTTCGTATCTTTTACTGAAACCCCATCACAACCCATGTCTAGTCTGGAACAGTCGTTGGAAGACTTTAGGGTAGCGTCGTACCAACAGATGATGGATTTGAATGCGTCCATGACCGCCCTCATACAACCTAGTGAACCGGTAGCTAGTTTTCAACTAGCTCCAAATTTTCCAATGTATGAAGAGGCGGTAGGACAGGCTGTGAATTTGAGTGGTGAGAGTGAGCTGTACCCCCTTCCCAATCAAGCCTATCCATTTCAACTTGAATCCCACAACTCCAGTTTTGAATGTCTATCTAGTGTTCCCAACGATTCACCGATTGAAGCTAGAATGATTAATGAGTTGTGCGACTTTGTAGTGTTTGATTTACCCGATTGTGAAGGGACCTTGCCAAGTGAAACCACACCCAATCCTTTTGACCTCTACACCTCCACTCTAGAACCTGAATTGATTGATATCCATGCTTTTGTTGAGGTGTCTGAGAATATAGCTTTTCACTTGATTGAGGATATTGACGCTGGGACTATTTTGGATGATGAACCCGCAGATTTGGCTGAGTTTTTCTCTCCAATTCATCATCCCGGGTCATTAAATATTTTTCCCGAACCCCATATGCGTCTGGATTTTGAAGAGAAATGCATGGATGTGCTAAATTTTGAGGAGAATTTTGAAGATAGCTTTGAGGATGAACCAGTTTTAATTGATGAGTCGGATTTTCCAATTCATTCTGTTCCTTTCATTGACTGTGTACACTCTCCTGAACCTTTAACCGATAACCTTCCTCAATCACCTACCTCCATCCTTTCCATCGTTCCGACCGTGCAAGAACCCGTCTCACTTTCATTTCATATGTCTGGTTTACCAAGTTCGGCGTACCCATGGTTTCTCACGAATCTTGAGGGATTTGACCCCATTTCTCGACGGGTAAATATATTAGCACAATCGCTTTTCACACATCGGTCATCACAAATTGTGCTAATCTATTTACTCCATTTGCACCCTCAAGTTCGTATTCCACTTCTTTTTCCCTTCCGCCATTCTTCTTCCTCTCATATACCGAGACCGTATCCTGCTTCTCTCCGCATATGGTCTCGCGTATTCTCCATCTCTTTTCTCTACGCCTTCTTTCACAAGCCACTGCTTTATCACGATAAGATCTTTGAATGGTTGGTGTTAACTTTTGGCCTGTGTAAGGCCTTGTATAGCTTGACACTGTTCTTTCCCCCCTAATCCTGAACTTCATCGCTTAACAGTGGAAACACTGTTTCACTTAAGTTTGGGGGGAACCCTTTTTGTGTATATATTTTTTTGTTTTGTTTTTTTGTATATAATTTGTTTTTAGGGAGCGCCGGCAATTTTGACCCTTTTGGTATAGCCTGACAGTGAGGGCACTGTCAAGTTTAAGTTTGGGGGTGTGCTCGGTAAGCTTTCTTCCTTCGCATTCATTTGTATATTTTGCATTTGCATACCTTAGTAAAACCCACAAAAATTGAAAATTTTACAAAAAATATAAAAACTTTGTCGTCAAGTTAGCTAATAGGGTAACTTAGATTTTTATTCCGAAAGTTTAGTTGATATGATAGAAATAACTAAATTCTAGGCTTAGGATTTGAAAACCCTAAAAATAACCCTCATTCTGTCTAACTTTGGTAAGTATACGTCCTTACAGTTTTTTTGAGAAATAGGTAATCTTGAGTTCAGTTCTTGAGTTAAGTCAAGATGAAGGAAAAGTATTGATGCTTTACTGAAGGATAAGTCTGAAAAATAGTTTCTTTTCTCGAGTTCAAATTTAGAAAGTATATACCCTACAAACTGCACTTACACGAACCTTGAAACTTGGGATAATAGAGGATACCTAGAAATACTCTTGCCTGAAAGCCTAATATGAAAGAAAAAACGGTATTTAAAGCTAAACACCAAAAGAGCATATTGAAAAATATATCCGGTCTTGAAAAAGAAAAAGAAAAAGAAAAAAAGAAAAATAGAATAAAGTCAAGACCTGGAAACTGCTATTTACGCTTTAAGTTCACACATTCAGTAATCGGCCGTTAGTGCCTCAAGAAGCATTAATAGTCGCATGAAAGATGTGTGAGCAAATCCGTCCATCCTTAATGAAAAGAAGTAGTATTTGGTATTAGGGCAAGGGTATTATAGCTTGAATTGAATTCTTGAGCGTAGGGGTGCAAATATACACACACGTAGGGGTATACAATTGATGTTTGGATAAGAGATAGAAATAAAGAATAAGACTTGTGTTTTCTGTAAAGTTGATAAAAATCCCTGATTTAAGACCGCACTTTAGAAGGAAAACTCAGGAGAACCAACATCTTTCTAAACTTTTTTGGAACGTATAGGATCTAAAGTTAAAACAGATAGGAGGTGTGAAACATAAGGGTTGGATATTTCTAACTTAGGATGATAGAATTTCTAACGTAAATACTAAACTATAGGAGTAGAATCGATGTTAACTTATGACACTAGCTTGACGGGATTTTGTGGGTAGTATCCGCTGAAAACCCTCAGGAGACAACACTCCTCCTACGAGGGACACCTAGAAGTTTAACAGCTTGTTGCACATGCTCAGTGCAATCGCGTTCCCTGCGAAAGTGCGGTTAGGATCTTATACTTTTTTATGAATAATTGGTTTTTCTCGGGACGAGCAAAAGTTAAGTTTGGGGGTATTTGTTCATACCAGAATATTGCATTTTATACCGCCCATTCTTACGCTCGTGTGTTTATAGGTAGGTGCTTTTAATCCGTGTTTGTTACATATTTACAGATTACAGGTTTCCAGTACAAATATTGCAAATCAAGATAAAATCTCCACAGTTACGCCAAAAGCAAAACATCTGTTGACAGCAGATAAAAGCCGGGTTCCGGTCATCCATATCCGTCCTGTGCCGAGTACCAGTTCCAGAGACAAGCCATGTGACAGTGGTCATTCGTGTCTGGGACAAGCACAGAGCACGAGGGGGGCTGCACAAGAATCTATGGGTGCGTGGAGCTCGAAGGAGATAAATTCAAATGTGTTGAAAAATGAAGCCATCATTTTGGAACCTGAAGCAATCATGGAAGAATATAGAAAATCTGTACATGTTTAACAGAAGAAAACAGCAACACAGAACCACCAAAGAAACCCGACCCCCTAAAGCATCCACATGGCCGCGGATCCGCGGCCAACATAGGGTCTAGGCCGCGGATCCGCGGCCGTACTGTCCCCTCTCTCTGTCGTTTTCTGGGGGCTGTTTGGTCATTTCATATGGGGTCAGAATTTGGCCCTAGGGTTTCTGTAAGCAGCCTATAAATACCCCAGAACTGAGCTAAGCCAAGGGTCCAATTCTAAGTCCATTCTTTGTTCTTCTTTTTGTTAGAATTTAGTCTTTTTCTTCTTCTTCTTCATTCTTTCTCCATGAAAATTGTAGTGAGAGCTTTTTGAGTGGAAGATCAATGAAGATGAGGGTTTTTGTATCATTCTCTTTTGTTTAACTTCCCCTTGAGATCCTTGCTTTCTCTTAATCTTTCAACCTCTTCATTGAGCTTGAAAGATTAAGGGTTTGTTATTGATCTCAAGGGTCGTATTTTCTTATGGAATTAGTGCTTCATTTCACATGCGTTCTTTACCCTTCTCTTGATCTTGCAACCTCTTGATTGAGCTTGCAAGTTTAAGGGTTGGCTATTGATCTCATGCTTGTCTTGAGTTCTATGTTCTTGTAATTACTGTCTTGTTTATTTCTTTCTTGCTTTTTATTACTTGCTTTACATTAATGCTTTACTTACTTGCAATTTAATTCCATGCACTTTAATCACTTGTTTGTAATCTTTTCTTTTCTTTGTTCTTTTCTTTTGCTCTCTTTTGTTCATTTTGTGAATGGTTGTAATTATCATTGTTAAGATGAAATACGGTATTGTAAGTTAATATCTTCTTTCTCATTTCCTTTTCCCGTTATTTTCCATTGAACTCCGCCCAAACCATACGCAAGCGCTCCGTTAGGCACCCTACCCTAACACGGTAACGGTGATTCCTAACCGCGACCGGTTGCGTTCGGTTTGGCCGAAGGCGAAAGCAAGAGACAAGAACGGAAGGACAAGGGTAAATAAGCCGTATTCCACGAATACCGCGCTTAAATCCCCTAATCCACGTTGTTGCCGATTGCTTTAGCTTCAATTGGTCAAGACTCGGCTCAAAGATTTTGAGTACGAATTTCTTTAGCTTACAATCTCGTATCTTTTTCTTAACAACTTTATACTTGCAAATAGTACATATATGTTAGATTGAACAAACGCATACAATTCTTTATTGACTCGTCTAAAACAAGAAAGGACATACAACCATCTCCCTGTGGATCGACCCGTGCTCAACCGGCTAGCTGCATAGCGACACCGTCTTGATTGCGGTTAACTTTAATTCTAACAATCACATACATATTCCTAACCGCCAGTAGTCAATGATGATAATAACGCCGAATGAAATGCGCCTCTAACGGAGTAGACACTGGCTTAGTCTTCTCCTTTTCTACCGATCCAGAACCAGCTCGATATACTGCTACAACTGACACGACTTCCTATCCCTGACACTGAGCATGCCAAGAATCAAACTTGCAGACTTTCTATCGAACTTCCGATCCCTTTGCCGTGGAGCCTCGTCCCTAATTACTCCTGTGCGTCTAGCTTCGGTAATGTAAACTGTTTTTTGTCACCCTATTGGAGATGGATGCACTCGTGTTTTAGACGTGTACATATTCCCCCTACCCGATGGTGACAAAGCTTCTGTTAATTACCCCACATTGACGCGAGGGAACCTTCAAATAGCGGGTCATGCGTATCACGCAAACTCATTTTTGAAATGCGTGTATGTGTGTTTTGAAAATGATGTTTAGGCCTTTTTGAACATATCGAGGGTCTCGCAGAGTTTACGGGAGTTCCGCTGCAGGGGTCCCAAAATCTAGACACACAGGAGTAATTAGGAACGAGGCTGTAATACTTGAGCTTGGACCGGGCTTGGGCCTACTTGACTTGAGTTGGGGTTTGGGCCCACTTGACTTAGGTTTAGGCTTGGGCCCACTTGTTAGCGGTTTGACTTTGACTTTTGGTCAATAGGGTGTAATTTTCGACCCCAACAAAGTGCCCCCCATCAATAAGTGCACATTATATGTGTGGGTTGTGTGGATGAGATTGATGAATCTTCCTTCATAGAGAGGGTGGTTTGGTCAGGTTCCTGTTTTTGGAAGGTTGGCATGGCCCTTTTTCCGATATGGACAGTCAATACTTGACTTATTTCTGACATGGAGGTCGTTTGACGTGCTTCCGACGTAGGAGTCGTTGTTCCCTTCGACGTAGGGGTCGCTGTTGGCATGCCTTCAACGTAGTAGTCACTATTGTTGTCTCCAATGTAGGGGTCGCTGTTGGCGTGCTTTCGACGTACGGATTGCTCTTGTTGCCTTCGACGTAGGGGTCGCTTGTTGGCGTGCTTTCGACGTAGTGGACTTTAGTTGCCTTCGATATAGGGGTCACTGTTAGCATGATTTCGACGTAGGGGTCGCTTGTTGGCGTGCTTTCGACGTAGAGGTCATTGTTGTTGCCTTCGACGTAGGGGTCGCTATTGCCGTGCTTTCGACATAGAGGGCACTTTTATTGCCTTCAACGAAGTGGTCGCTTGTTGGCGTGCTTTCGACGTAGAGGTCGCTGTTGGTGCCTTCGACGTAGGGGTCGCTTATTAGCGTGCTTTCGACGTAGTGGTCGTTTGTTGAGATGATTGATTTGATTGATTTGGTTGGCTCTAGTCTCGTCCAACGGGACATTTGAGCTTTGGAACCACTGCCGGTAGGGTTTGGAATTTGGACTTTTGAAGTTGGTAGGGTTTGAATTTAAGCTGAAATTTGAATTGGGGTTGGATTTGGATTTTGGTTCGGCGTCAGCACCGCTAGCACTTGAATGTGGTATCAGGAGCGACTCATTATTTTCCGTTGAAGACTTTGGGGATTTGGACTTTTGTTTGGCGTTAACATCGCTATACTAGAGTATGGTATCAGGAGTGACTCATCATTTGCCGTTGGAGGCTTCGGATTTAGATTTTTGGATTGTTGTTTTGCGTCAGCATCGTTACACTGGAGTATGGTACCAGGTGTGACTCATCATTTGTCGTTAGAGGCTGGATTTGGACTTTTGTTTGGCATAAGTATCGCTACACTGGAGTATGGTACCAGGAGCGACTCATTATTCGCCGTTGAAGGCTTTGGATTCGGACTTTTGTTTGACGTCAGTATCGCTACACTGGAGTATGATACCATGAGCGACTCATCATTTGCCGTTGGAGATTTGCACTTTTGTTTGGTGTCAGCATCGCTATACTAGAGTTTTATACCAGGAGCGACTCATCATTTGCCGTTGGAGGCTTTAGATTTGAATTTTTGGATTGTTGTTTGGTGTCAGCATCGCTACACTAGAGTATAGTACCAGAAGTGACTCATCATTTTCCTTTGGAGGATTTAGTGGTTTGAATTTTTGAGTGGCGTCTGCGTTGCTAACACCGGAATGGGGTACCAGGAGCGACTCATCATTCGTTGTTAAAGGATTTTTTTTCTAGTTTAACGATTTAAGGGTCATCTATTCCCAGTTTAATGACTTAGAGGTCATTGCCGTGCTCATTCTTTGTTTTGCCTTGTTGGCTTCTTTTTGCAAAGTTTATTTGAGATTCTTGTATTTTGAGTTGGGCGGAGTTGAATCGACGGCCGAGATAATGGGCTCTATCTGATTCTCTCGTTTGATCATCGGCTCTTTCTGAAGCAGCTTCAATATTTTCTTCGACTTTTTGGGCAAATGTGTGTCCTATGGAGACTGTAGCAGACCGAGGTCGTTTCCTGGAGCGAAAGATTGAGTCGTCTTTTTCTGAAGGATTTCAGCTTTCGTTTGTATGAATTTGGCGGTCACGGCTTGATTGTCTGCTAACACATCGTTGGACAATGAGAATTCCCCAACCTTGTATTGGTCTCCGACCCATTCCTTGAAAATGTAGCAGTTTTCGATTGTATGCTCCAACACTCTGTGGTATGGACAGTAATTAGGATTTCGGTCATTTTTGCTTCGTGTGGCCTCTTTGATTCTGACAATTGCAGACTATTGTTTAGGGCATCTGTGAATATTTTATAGACTTTGTCACTTCAGAAAGAGTAGATTTTATTCTTTTTTTCTTATAGGATCAGCCCTCCTTTTCTCAGTACTGGCTTTCAAGACTGGTCGGTCTTTGGTCCACTCGTTCCTTGATTTCCTCTGTCGGCGAAAGTGTTGAAAGAGTCGACACTGTTGGAACTTCCGCTTTTGCGGTTATCGTCCCTCTGGTATTTGGATTTGTTAGTAAATTGGAGGTCATCGTTGGACTCGGGATTTGCACGCTCCAGCATTTGAACTTTTTCCGTCAGCTCCTAGAAAGTCTTAAGACCCGCCGTGCACAGGAAGGGAGTCATCCAGTTTTCGATATTTCCCATCAGAAGGTTGACAGCATGCTCTTGCTGTAATGGTTGTTCGCATTTGATGCTGAGGTTACGTCACCGGATTATGTAAACCGTGACACTTTCGTTGTTTTCTCTTTTCGTTTTCACAAGGTTGGCAATAGCAATTTTATTGCTCACACATGAATCTTCGTTTGAACAAGGACTGAGCACGGTTCGGTTCGGTTTTTCTTTTAAGAAACCAAACAGACTTGACCCGACCAAGACCTGGAACCGCAAACGGACCGGACCCGACCGGGTCCAAACCGAAATAAACCGGACCGACCGATTCGGGTGGGTTGTCGGTTTGGGCCGTCATCTCCATCAGAGAGCTGCACTGAGCACGCGAGACAGAATCGAGCTCGAAATCATGCGCTGCACCATTTCTGACAGCGAGACTGCCGGCGATCTGAAGGTTGCTGCCTCAATCAGCCGCTGGAACAGAGAATCTCTTCAATTTAGCTTCAGAAATCGATTCGAGACAGGAGGAATCAGAGATCGTCGGCAAATTCGAAAATATCAAATTCCAGGATCAAAATTCAACTAAAAACACATTAAATTTCAAATCAATAAAAAAATTCTAACTCAATGTAAGCGGGAAATCCCATTTGCATGTAGGAATCAAAATCCCAAACCAACAAAAAAATTCAACATTACTCATTACCCATGCCTATATCTAAATTCAAACATCACAATTCAACAAATACACAATTTTATGTTTCGAAGCAACAAAAGAAAGAAAAACCATTTGCATAAACCAATCAAAATCCTAAGCCAACTCAAATTCACCAAGATTACCCAATTAACCCCCAAAATCTGCAAATTCCCCATCAAAATTCAACCAGAAACACATCTTAAAAATCCAAATCACCAAAAGATAGAAAACTCATTTCTATTAATCAATTACCCCATCCCCCACCCCCACACACTCCAAAAAAAACCCAAAAAATACGCTTCTCAACGATCGCCAAAGCTCATCTTAGATAGGTTCTTCGAGTAGGATCTAGTGATCATGCGAAACTCACAGCCAGAGCTCTGCTCAACGATCGGTTTCTTGCTCTTCAGGCGCTTCACTACCTCAGATTCACTGTCAAGGACCCGCCGACCTTCTCAGCCTCCGGATCGAACTCCAAGCCGAGCCGCATGGGATCTGGGAGCGACGGCAGGCAAGGGAGTAGAGCTGGAGGAGGTCAAGGGAGGAGGAGGCGGACATGCGAGCGCAGTTGTAACCGTGGAGGAAGCGGAGGTAGGAGATCTGTTCTTAGGGGTCGGGGAAGAAGAGGGAGGTAGGGTCCAGGATGGGGAGGAGGGAAGGGAGATCGTTAGGGATTAGGGTTTTAGAGGTTGAAGAGAGGAGTGAAGCGGCGCTGGAGAGAAAAATCAGGCGAAAATGAGATGAAGTTAGGGTTGGGGTTTTGTAATGGTATATATATATATTGGGTCGGGTTTGGTCGGGTTCAGAAATTCCAAACCCGACACCCGACCCGATAACCGATTATCGGGTTTTTTGGACCCAACCCGAGCTATCTCATAAACCGACAAAATTCAATCAGTTCGGGTCAGGCGGGTTTGGTCTGGTCGGTCTTATTTTGCATAGCCCTGGCTTGAACAGAGACTCCATTTGAACGAATGTCGTAACCGAGTCATCCGGTATGCTTGAGCACCGGTCGAAAGCAATATTGGTTAAACTATTGACAAACTATCTGAGGAGCTGCACATCATTGTCCCCTGTATTTCCACATGACGCTATGAAGTGGGCAATGTGCTGATTGTCATTCCCCATCCCGTTAAATCTCTTGAATTTAGGGCCGACGCAGCCGCTGAGAAATTCCACGAGATCATATCGTGCGGGATAAGGCCTCCCACTGCGGCTACAGTTTTTCTGTGCTTCGGTCTCATCCATCAATGTTTTGACTTTGCTGGTGACCAAATCCAAGATCTTATCTTGCGTTAGCGCGCTATCGTCAAGCGTCAAGACATCCCTTTAAGCCGAATGTGGTCGACTTGCATGAAGATTTGCCGCCCTAGGGCTGGTAAGAATAGATTTTGGCTGTTTCGGGTTGTCAACCCCCGGTTCGTGGGCAGACCCTTATGCTTGTTGGGATTGCACTCGAGCGACTTGGGTTGTGAGCTGCATCACGACGTTCATCAGGCCATCAATTTTGGAATAAACCTTAGTCAACTCCTTGTCTTTGTTCTTAAACTGCTTCTGAAGACCTTGCATCAGTGTCCGTTCCGTGTTCTTAGGGAGGAAGGCTGGGTTATCATTATCGTTTGAGTCTAACTCTTCCAGAATCTTGGGCTCTTTTTGCTTAGCCGCCTCACCAAAAGGGTTTTCATTGTCGTTCGGAATAGTTTGGGATTGGGGAGCGGCAATCATACCCAAACCAATTTTGGATTAGGAAGCGGTAACCATTTCTTTGCTCTTACTACAGAGGTTATCACTGATCCTACCATATAGACCGTATGAATTGTATATATCTGTCCAATTCCTTGTCAGTAGTAACAATTTTTGCTGAGCTTTTGAACCGTCGTCTTGGCTCGTCCTTCTCAGGGAAGGACAAGCAACAAAAGATGGTCGATTTGGCTTGAGTCTTGGAGGAGCCGGTACCTTCTTTTTGCTCCATCCTCGTTGCTTTTGCGCAGCAAGAAACGCTTGGCAGCGCTTTAAGGATATCATGTCCCGCTTTTGGTTTTGGGGATTAGACTTATTTTTTCGCAAGACGTTTTGAGTTGCATGCTTCTTTATTCTTGCAATCATGGCATTTTTCTGAACCAGTCTTAGTGGTTCAAAAGAGTTGGCGATTTTCATAGCTGGTCCAGCTTGTGTCGCGGGATAACCATCTTTTTGGAACATCGCGAACTCCAACTGAGCAAGAGCCCTTGCCCTTTTGTTTGCTCTATATCTGAACCGTTTATGCCTTCGTTTCTCATTTTTTAGGGCTTGGCGAGCATCTGCTTTCGTAGAAGCCACCATAGGCTAGCTGACCGAAAATCTAAGGAGGGCGTTCAAGCGCATTGTTGTCATATGCCTTGCCTTGGCCGGCCCTAGACATCTTGTTGCCTTCTTTGAGTCGACGACTTTGCCCCCAGATGGAGCGTCGGATAGTCGATCGAATATGGATTTGCTCGATGGCCCGGTGTCTTTGCAATCACAACATTCGGCCTTTTCCTCCTTGAGGCCGGTTTGGCCACTTGGCTTGCTAGAGCCTTCATGAAAGGAGCACTGAAGGCTAGGGCGAATATGATGGATCCGAATTGAAGGGGTTGTTCCATCTATTGTTGCATAAGACTCGACGGAAGTCACCCTTGCAATTGCCTTAAGCTTGTAGGCGACAGGGGTCACATTGGAGGCTGAGATGGTTTTCAAAGACATCGTTGTTGATGGCTATTGAGAGTTTGTTGTTGATGGTTGTTGATCTGCATGAAGTATGGTTCAGTACAGATAACAACGTATGTTTTAACTAAATTCGGTTGATCGCTTGACCTGAAATATGGGAGGAAAGATAGGTCTCACCGGACGTGCCAGAATATGTAGTGTTTTTCGTCACTATGTTAGAGATGGATGCACTCATGTTTTAGGCGTGTACAGATTCCCCCTGCCTGATGGTAGATATGGGTTTATTGATTGTGGAGATTCTAATCTTCAGCAGACGCAGACAAAACTGCCGTTAATTACCCATCGTTTTGACGTGAGAGAACCTCTGATTAACGGGTCATACGTATCATACGAACTCATTTTTGAAATGTTTGTATGTGTGTTTTGAAAAAGATATTTAGGCAACATATCGAGGGCCTCATAGAGTTTGTGGGAGTCCCGCTGCCCGATCAGCAGGCGAGGGTCCCAAATAGGGAAAAGATACGGAAAGATTTCGGGAGGCCTTCCGAAGCAGTGGGGACCCCTTTGGGGAGGTCCTGAGGCAAGGGACACCTTTCTAGCGAGGTCCCGAAAGAAGGGACCCCGAGAGGGGTCCTGGCAGCGAAAACCCCTTTTTGGTGGGTCTGACGACAGGGACTTGGGAAGGGTCCTGATGGTAGGTACCTTTGGGGGGTTCCGAAGGATAGGACCCCGGGAGGGGTCCTGAAAGCGGGGGAGGTTCCAAGAGCGGGAACTCCCTTTAGAGGGAGTTCCGAAAGTGGGACTCATAGAGGGTCCCGAGAGTGGGAACTTTCTTTAGGGGGAGTTCCAAACAAGGGACCCCAGGGGGTCCCGAAAGCGGGAACCTTTCAAGAGGGAACTCCCTTTAGGGGGGTTTCGATGAGGAACATAGGTTGTAACCCATGTTCCCGTAGATCTCGTGGGAGATCCGACGCCGGCTGATGAAAACCGAGGGCTTTCATTGATTTTATTAGTTTATTGGTTCAAATATGCTTGCTCGGGATGAAAACTATGAGCTTTCACCCCGAGAGTTCTTATCCTCTCTTGTTCTTCAAGTTTGATAAAGAAAGGTGATCCCTTTACTTGATTTTGGTCTCGAATCTTGAGTTCTTGATATGGAATTTTCCAAAAGAGATGGGTTCTTTTTTTATGGGTTGTATTGAGAAAGAAAGAGATGAGAGAGACCGAAGAGGGACTCTCTTTTCTTTTGGGGATCCCCTTTTCTTAAGGAAGAAGATGAAGAAGAAAGAGACTTACCTCTTTCTTTGATGGAGGCTCAAACCCTAGTATTTTATGGAAAGAGAAAAACTTGTTCACTTCTTCTTTGGGTGGGGTTTTAATACCCTTTACATTTTCCATGTGCACACTTTTTGCACATTAGCCATTGGCTTTACAAAAATTGGCATTTCGCTTATTTTTTTCTTACATTTTCCTATTTATTTATACAAACTAATTTATTACATTTTATTTCCCTCTACTTAGCATGGGGCCGGCCCCCATGCTTGAGCTTGGACCGGTTTGGACCGGGCTTAGGCCAACTTGACTTAGGTTCGGGCTTGGTCACACTTGTTTGCGGTTTGACTTTCACTTTGACTTTTGGTCAATGGAGTGTAATTTTCAACCCCAACAGGTAGACTTATGCACCACAGGCTATACTGGACTCTCCACTTCAATCGGAGTAATGATCACCCCACCTTCGAAAATATAGACATGGAACCATCGAATTTCACCGTGCTTGGTGGCATAACTGTTCTCTTTTCACCATCTACCTGAGTCTGTTTTCTTTGACGCATCGTAGGCTCGACGCATGCATATCGGCTAATTACTCCATGCTGGGTACTAGGACACCACAACCTGTACCGTATGGCTTCGACTTCAAAGCCGGACAAGAATGTCTCTTGTACCACGGCTTTTCGGTGCACCCAATCATGAAGCCCTGAGTAATCCCAAGCTTCTACAATCCATACTTCGGTAATTTGCTTATCTATCGCCTTCGACGGTGACCAATCGATGAGGTACTCAGCAATAGATAGGGCTCCAGCCCGAAACTCCCTTCGGAGATCCGGCCGTAAGCCGTAAAGGTTTGTTCTCCCTAACTATCTGAAACACCACTATGCAACGCCAGCTGACTGAGGATCCAAGATGGTGTATTGATGTAATGATACTCTCTGTCTTGCAAAATTCTGTAGACCCCTACGAAGTGAACCTTTTGCCAACATCGGACCGAAAAACCTTTATGTGCCTACCGACCGACTTCTCCACATGGCCTTCCGCAACATACAACTACGAATTTTCCGAAAAGCCATGAAGAAAGCATGATAACCGTCTCCACCATAAGAAAGAACTAGTGCAAGACCCACCTATGTCTTCTTCCCTGGACACAGTCATCATGGAGATCCAACCTGCCGAACTCTACACCTTCAAGAAGCTGCCTCTTCCAAGGCACCTCCAAACTTGTCTCATTGGCCCAATCATGGACACCACATTTTGACAAAGTCTGGACCGCCTAAATTGGTAGCAGCTTCATCAACACCTCCTATGACTGTCTGGCCCTGAAGAAAATATTGGGTACTCACTTTCTTCTCCGTCATGACAATAAGAGCATACCTATAAATCTTGGAATCTCCACCGATTACACACTTGCAACCGACCTAGCCCAAAGCATCCAAACAGATCAAAGCCCTTCCTCGGATCTGGCACGTGACTAACATCAGTCATCACCGCCCTCTTCTGAATCTAGCAGCTTGTCTTTCTCCTTGAACTTTGGACAATCCCCCATCCTATACCCTTTCCCTGTGCAATGATTGCACTTGTCATTAATTCGGCTTCTTGATTTGCCGTTAGAACCATTATCTGACTGTTGACACTTGTGTCATACGGTCTTGAGTTTTGATTATTTAGAACAAAACTATATTTAAAGGATTCATATGTTATTAACGACCTTTCCAAGTTCTTAATCATAATTATAGCTAGCACAATATCTCAACATCAAGCAATGATTGCCTTCAATAAGAATCACGCTCAAAACGTCGATATGACATGAAAACTTGACGCAAGCCCACAACATGATGCAGGCTTTATCAAGAAACAAAAACGTCTCAAAGTAACAAATCAACGAAATGAAGACCGAAGAACAATTGAGTCAAAAATGTAGTTTTTATTTTTATCCTTGAGTTTAGTATTGATCTCACAAGATTAGAAACCATTTTCCAACTCAATTCTATTCAAAAGACGTCTCCTCTTTATCAAGAGATGTCTAACATAATCGTTGGATTCAAACTCTTTAAATTTTCAATCTGATTTAAAAATTCATCCTATTGCAAACGCCTGACCCAGACGTCTGCTTAAGAAACTTTTGAAATACAGATATCTGCTGAAGGAATTTTCCATTTTTAAATTTCTGTTTTTATTGCAGGGACATCTAAGCAAACATCTCCTTAAGAATTTTTTGAATTACAGACATCTGGTACAGACGTCTACTAAAGAAAATTTTCAATAGCTCAATTTCTGTTTTTAAAAGGACATATGGGGCAGACGTCTCTAAGAAATTCTTGAACTATGTCAGACGTCTGACATGGCAGTTTCTGACAGCTATTTTTTGTTTTGAATTTCAAACGAACGGGTGTTTACGCCATTTCGATTTTGAATTGTTTAACAGTCATTAGCTATTTTTAACGATTATGATTTTGTACAAATGGCATCCCTTTCACTCTTATAAATACCCCTTGAGATCAAACACTTTTCCCATCTATCATTTTAACTTATTTAACTTTCTCTTTTGTTTTTCTTGTGCCTTAACAGTTCATACTCTTTTTCATTTTCTAAAAAGCCTTAAACTTTCAATAATCTCTCAAAACAATCCTCAAACCTAATTGGTATTAATCTTTGAGATCATAGGATTGTGAGTGAGTGTAACACCCTAACCCGATCGTATATTTTTTTCTTTTCTTTTTATTTTGAATGTATTAGGTTTTGTTATATTATTATTATTATTTTAAGTTGGAGTTTAATATTTTCTAATTAAGATAGAACATATTGTTATAGTTGCTTTAAGTTTGTTATAATAACGGTTTTCCAAATTTGTTAAATAAGTATATTATTAGTATTTATTTTTGTTTACTATTTGATTAATATCTTAAATTTCTATACATATAATATTTATTTGTCTAACATTAGTTTCGTAACTAAATAGATAATATTACTATGGTTGTTTTAACAAAAGATATTTAGTATTTAAGGTTGTTTGATAATTTATTAATGTCTTATTTTAATTTGCATCTAATATATTTTCAAATACTAAATATGTAAACAAATATATTATGGTTATTTAAATTATTTAAGTATTTGATATTTAACTTTTAATATTTTATTTTGCTAAATCTAATAATATCTTATTTATATTCTAGTTCAATATTTTGTCCACCATGATATATTATTAATAATTTTTTAATCTTTAAATCCTATTTTAAATCTTTCAAATTAAACTATTGGGGGTTATGAGAATTATTTTCCTAAACTTATATATATTTTCTTATATTTTTTCTCCAAATATATTTTATCTCCCCAAACAAATCTATATCTATTTTAATCATACACGTTTAAACAAATCTATATACATCGTATCTATTTAAAACCCTATATATATTTATATAAATATTTCCTATTACCCTATATAATAATAAACCCTACACCTATTTTAACTATATATATATATATATATATATATATATATATATCTTATACCAAACAACTTTTACAAACTCCCATATAATTTAATCTTTTTAACAGTTTTTGGATCTCTCCTTAATATTTTATTTTCCTACCTTATAACTTTACATATATTCATTATCATCTCTCACTTCTTCTCATATAAATCAACATTCTTTCTTTTTCCCATCATAATATTTTCTTCTTCTTCAAAATTAGCCGAGCCATTAAAGTTTGGAGATTTGCTTCGTATCGTCGTGTTTTTCGTCTCCGAGACAAGTACTTTTGCTATCTATTTTAGTCGATACAATATCGACAATTCTCTAAATAAATTATTAACTTACAATGTTTAAATAAAATTATACTATTACACCACTTCATTAATATATCCTATAATACTTGTATACATGATGAAAACCCTAGGATCTAAAGCACCCATTAATCCATTCATCACGTAAACCTAATGTGCAAGCGTAATAAAATAATTATTAACATGCAGATGTGGTTTAATATATAAAAATCTTTATAAGTAATTATATGTTTCTATTGCAACTGCATTGGTATACACTAGTATGCAAAATATCAACATTTATACCCTAATCTCAAACATAAAAATATACCATTATTACTGTTAATCAATAAATGCTCCGGGCTTAATATTTAATATATATAAATTGAACTTTCTACACTACCACTTCTTATAACATCACTGCATTCTATACGCCCTAGTCATATAAATTATTTTGACACTATAATTTGTGTTAATACTTTCTGTTATCACATGATTATAAAACTTATTACTAGCACTTACATGATGACTAATCAATATGTCACTTAGTCAATCTGTCACTTATTTTATCTTACTTACTACTATCTCGTAATTATACTATTACCACTATCCACTTTATGCATCTGTAATTTGTCATTCCTATTTAATCATATTAACATTTTAAAATCATATTTCAGTTTATTATTCTTTCCAATAAATAAACCCGGATATTAGATACGGATGCTTGCATATTTATGTAGAGTCTTGTTTACATTTTTGACTTTATCATATCATATCGCCAATATTTAACATTTTACTTGAGACTATTATTGTTGACATGCTTGAGCAATTCTAACATGCTATTCTTGTTTATGGACACTATCATATTATAACTACTGTACTTGACATACCATGACTACTCATTGTTCCAGTCTACTTATATTAAAACGGGATATCTAATTAGAATGCTGAACTACATACCATTACATAATCTATACTGTTACAAGTTTCATTTCCATACAATTCACATGATATTACAAGTGCTCGTCCATTCAGCATTCCTAATTAGTGATTCAGTTTACTGCCATATTAGTTATAAATACGTGGGGTGTCAGAGTAGTTTGAGTTTGCATTCGTACAACAGTATCTCATGAGTTCCATGTCGGCAGCTCGTACCGGGCTATATCGGTCGCTTGTTATTACAGCTCGTATTGGGCTATATCGGTCGCTTGTTACTATAGCTCGTATCGGACTATATCGATCGCTTGTTCATTCCACATTTGGGTACGTGTTTCCTTTTCCCTGGGGTCCTACCCTTGGGTTAGGAATACTCCTGCAGAGGTTGACACACATACTCAAACTCACGATATGATAGATTACCTTTTTAGCGACCAACTAGGATATTACTTAACCGACTTGACATGTTTACTTGCTTGCTTCATATTACTTCCATATTTATATCTATATGTGCACGCGGGCTTCACTACACTCACATATTCATGCTATCACACACACTATTACGATTGAGTACTTGTTGGGATGTTCTGACATCCCTGTGACTTGCCATCTCAGGTTTAGAGACCGATTTACAGGCAAAACAGGATCAGAGTGATTACCAGGATTTTGCCGAAGATCAATAGTATTGAAGGTTTATTTCTATTTTATTTCAGTTGCTATTAGAATATGCGCCTCTCATGGGACGATATGAATAATGTATCTTTTTTTTTGGATCTTATATTTCGTTTATTCGAAACCCTTTGTTAATTGGATCTTTTATTGACCTTATCTTTATCTCACGGATTCATCGGTATTATTTGTTATTTATGCAGCATGATGTTAGTATTATATCTTGAATATTATCGTACATGTTTAGCTAGAGCCTTAGGTGTGATTATAGTAAGACGATTTCCTCTTGTCTAGGAGCACTGGCGGTTTCGGTCCATATTTCCGTATTCCGAGAATTGGGGCGTTACAGTGAGCATCAAGTTTAGATCATTGTAACGATTGTAAATCCTGGAAGAAATATCATTTTCTTCCCTCCGAGATAAGAAGTCTCTTACTGTCTGAATCGCGGATTCAGGTTGGGAAAAAAGTGTTTTTCCTTGAATGGTCTTAATGAAGAAGGATTGTGTTCTTCATATTAGTATATGGTGGAAAATCCTGAGAAAGAGGTCTCAAGCAGGGACTAGCTACAGTTGGGTGGTGAACCCTAGTTAACAAATCATGTGTGTTTGTATTGCTCTTTATTTTAATTTTCTTCTCTACTTTGTGTTGATTATTACGACAAGTTTCATTATTTAACTTGTTTAAATTATTCCGCAGAAACTTATTAATCTAACACGATTAAATTTTTTAATTTTCCATAGAACACTTAGAAACCTTATTCACTCTCCCTCTAAGGTATTTTCAATTGGTATTAGAGTAAGATTGCACGTATTTTAAGATTAACATCTTGAATTTTTTTATCATAAATGACAAATCAATTAGAGGGACAAATCACCACACGACCTTCACTTTTTAATGGCATAAATTTTCAATATTGGAAAACTGAGATGAGAATATTTTTACAATGTATAGATTTAGAGATCCTAAATATATTAGACTCACCGTATGAAATTCCTACTACAAAACCTTTTTTCTGACCCTGATAAACGATCTATGACTTTAAACGTAAAGCTATGAATGCACTTCATTTCTTACTTGTTCCAGAGGAATTCAATAGAATTTCTATGTGCCGAATGACACATGATATATAGAGTACACTTGAGACTGCACATGAAGGAACAAATTAAGTAAAAGAAAGTAAAATTAATCGTCTATGCATGAATATGAAATGTTTTCAATGAAAGAAAATGAGACAATTGATTCTATGTATTCTAGGTTTAATAACATAGTAACTAAATTATTCAACTTTGGAAAAACATTCGTAGAAAAGGAAAAGAACTATAAAATTTTGCGATCGCTAATCATGGCTTGGTAGCCAAAGATCACAGCAATAAAAGAAACGAACGACATGAGTACATTGAGTGTTGGTACTCTCATCGGTAAGTTGAAAACATATGAGATGCAACTTGGAGATATCAAGTTGAAAGAAGAAAATCAACGCAGGAATATCGTTTTAAAGGCCTCATCAAGCAAGAACAAAGAATCTCATTTATCAAGCGACGACGAGAGCGACGATGAAGAAATGACAATCGTCGCAAGGCATTTTAAGAGATTTCTTAAAAATAGAAGCGATTCCATAAAGAAACGTTTGAGCTCAAAAAAGGCTGTGCGATATTTTGAATATGATAAAGAGGATCACATAAAGGCAGATTGTCCGAATCTATAAGAGGAAAAAAGAATAAATTCAAATCGAAAAGAAGTTCAGAAAGACAGTCCTTCCAAGTTATATGAGATGAATTTGACTCAAGTGAGTCAGAAAAAGAAGTCGCTAATATGTGCTTCATGTCTGTAGAAGATGATGAGGTTGGTGATAATACTCTTGATCTTAATAATTTATCTAAAGAAAATTTAGTTAAGTTATGTTTTTATTTAAAATCTAATCACGATTGGATTCACTCTAAATATAAGTAATTAAAAGATAGTAATAACAAAAAGGAGAGTCCTATTAAAATTGAATGTGATAAATTAAATTTAGAAAATATTGATTTAAAAGAAAAATTAGTCTTAGCAGAAGAATCTCATATGAATACATTTAATTCAATAGGAACTTTAAAGTGTGAGATTTTTTATTTAAAAAGGAAATTAGAAATTTAAGATAATATAATTTTTAAATTTACTAAAACTAAAGATAACCTTGATATTATGCTAGAAACATGTATGAACCATTATAAACGTCAAGGTCTAGGTTTTCACAATAATTCTAAGTATGATAATCATACTAAATTTGTTAAAAGTTCAAACACGTATAGATATGGTAATAAATACGCAAATAGAACATATAATTATTGTTGTACATTAGAACATATATATCTAGATATTGTATTATTAAATTGAATTCGACTTATAAATATCATTATACTCCTAACCCCTGTGGACCTAGAATAATATGGGTTCCTAAGATCACACCGTCACCTTGTTTTGCAGGATCCTAAACAACGCAGTGAGAAATATATCCTTAATAGCGGTTGCTTGAGGCACATAACCGGAAATATCAATAGCTTTGAAACGCTATCAAGAGAAGAAGGTGGTACCGTTACATTTGAGGACAATAAAATGGCAAACATAATCGGTAAAAATACCATTTCATTTACCAATGATTCTAATACTACTATTATTAAGGATGTGTTATATGTAGATAATTTAAAACACAATTTATTTAGTATTAGTCAATTTTGTGATAGGAGATACAACGTAATATTTGAAAAGGGCATTTGCAAAATTATCTACAACACGGTAATTTTAACTGGAAAACGACACAATAATATATATATATATATATATATATATATATATATATATATATATATATATATATATATTATTTACACACACGACTTTAACAATAAAGATATAAAATGTCTAGTTGTAAACAACAACGATGTATATTGGCTTTGACATAGAAGACTCGACCATGCATCCATGGATACATTATCTAAAATTTCTAAGAATAACTTAATCACAGAAATCCCGAGATTAAAATACGAAAAGGATAAATAATGTGATGCATGTCTAAAGGGTAAACAAACTAAATTTTCATTTAAACCTAAAAATGGAATCTCTACAAGCAATCCATTACAACTAATTCATATGAATTTATTTGGTCATAGTATGAATGCTAGTTTAGGAGGAAAACTCTATGCTTATATAATAGTAGACGACTTTTCAAGATTTACATGAGTATTCTTTCTCAAAACAAAAGATAAATGTTTAAAATTTCTCCAAACGTATTCAAAACGAAATGAATATTAAGATTTCTAGAATTAGAAGTGATCATGGTGAAGAATTTGAAAACACTCTATTTGAAAATTATTGTAATAAGAAAGATTATAAACATGAGTTTTCATGTGCCTGAACACCACAACAAATTGTGTTGTTGAAAGGAAGAATCGTTCCTTACAAAAAATAGCACGAACCATGTTAAATGAAAATAACTAACCTATGTATTTTTAGGCTGAAGCCGTTAATACATCTTGCTATATCATTAACAAAGTTAGCATTAGAAAAATCCTTAATAAAACCCTATACGAACTATTTTATAGTAAAACTCCAAATATTAAGTATTTTAAAGTTTTTGGATGTAAATGTTTTATTTTAAACACCATAGACAACCTAGATAAATTTGACTCTAAATGCGACGAAGGCATTTTTGTTAGTTATTCTATGACCAGCAAAACCTATCGTGTCTAGAATAAAAGAACACAAGTTATACAAGAAAGTATGCATGTTGAATTTGATGAAAACAACTCAATCTCTAAAACCTTATAAATTGATGATGAGTCAAACATCTCAAACGGTTTAGAGAATCTATCAATTGAAAAGGGAATTGTAGAATTACGTATAGAAGATATTCCACAAGTTGTGGATAAAGATCTTCCAAAAGATTGTCAATTCAATAAAGATCATTCTAAGGATTTGATCATTGGAAATGTTGATAAAGAAGTTGTAACACGTTCATCTACTTTCAACACGTGTATAAACTTAGCCTTCATATCAAATGATAGAACCGAAAAATATAAATGAAGCTATATTGGATGAAAATTGGATAATTGCTATGCAAGAAGAACTAAACCAATTTGAAAGAAACAATGCATGGTATCTAGTACCAAAACCCGATGATACACCAATTATAGGTACTAAGTGGGTATTCAAGAATAAACTTGACGAATCAGGTAAAGTAGTTAAAAACAAAGCCCGTTTAGTAGCCCAAAGGTATAACTAAATTGAGGGTATGATGAAACTTATGTACCCGTGGCTCAATTAGAAGCCATACGTATCCTACTAGCATACCCTTGCTATAAAAACTTTAGAGTTTTTCAAATGAACGTTAAAAATACTTTCTTAAACGGTCAAATAGACGAGAAAATATATGTATCTCAACCCCTGGTTTCGAGAATCATGCATCTCTAATCATGTCTATAAATTAAGAAATGCACCGTACGTTCTTAAGCAAGCTTCCCGTGTTTGGTATGAACGTTTAAGTACGTTTCTAGAAAATATAGGTTTCACAAAGGGTATCGTAGATAAAATATTATTTACTAAAACTTTTCAACAAGATATTTTATTAGTCCAAATATATGTTGACGATATCATTTTTGGTTCGACGAATGAAAGCCTTTGTGAAGAGTTCACCAAATCTATGCAAGATGAATTTGAAATAAGAATGATGGGAGAACTTAATTTCTTCCCCGGATTTCAAATTAAGCAAATGAATGATGGCATCTTCATTAGCCAAGCCAAATATACTGAAGAATTGATAAAGAAATTCGGTTTGAAAAACGCAAAGACTTGTGAAACACCAATGTCTACTAACACCATGACGATAAAGATAGTCAAGAAGTTGACACACGAATTTATCGTGGAATGATAGGAAGTCTATTATATTTGACCGCTAGTAGACCGGATATTATGTTTAGTATATGTTTGTATGCTAGGTTTCATGCTAATTCTAAAGAGTCACACTTAACCGCTATGAAAAGAATATTTAGATATCTTAAAGGAACCATAAATTTTGGTTTATAGTATCCAAAGAATTGCTTGTTTCACTTAACCAGTTATTCAGATGTTGATTATACTGGAAGCTTAAAAAATCGAAAGAGCACTAATGGCACATGTCACTTTTTACGAAACTGTCTTGTCACTTGGATTTCCAAGAAATAAAATTCAGTAGATCTATCAACTGCCGAGACAAAATATATTGTTGTTGGTACTTGTTGTACATAAAGTTTATGGATGAAATACACACTCGAAAACTATAATTAAAGTTTTTTAAGGATCCATATACTTTATGACAACACAAGTACAGTTTATATAACCAAAAATACGGATCAACATTCTAGGACCAAAACACATTCCAAAACAATATCTCCTTTATGAAAACGATCTCTCACGAAATGATATCGTATGACTATGTGTTTAGTGTATGTTTGTGTGCTAGGTTTCAGACTAATCCTAAAGAGTCACACTTGACCGCTGTGAAAAAAAGATATCTCAAAAGAACCATAAATTTTGGCTTATCGTATCCAAAGAATAGCTTGTTTCACTTAAACAGTTATTCAGATGTTGATTTTGCCGGAAGCTTAAAATATCGAAAGAGCACTAATGACACATGTCACTTTTTACGAAACTATCTTGTCTCTTGGATTTCCAAGAAACAAAATTCAGTGGCTTTATCGACTGCCGAGACAGAATACATTACTGTCGGTGCTTATTGTGCATAAAGTTTATGGATGAAATACACACTCGAAAACTATAATAAAAGTTTTAAGATTCCTATACTTTATGACAATACAAATACAGCTCACATTACCAAAAATGTGGATCAACATTTTAGGACTAAACACATAGACATACAATATCATTTCATGAGAGATCATTTTCATAAATGAGATATTGTTTTGGAATGTGTGAACTGATCATCAACTTGCAGGTATATCCACTAAGCCACTAAATAAAACTAGGTTTTCTCATATTAGAGGATGACTCAATATGATTAATTAGTCATCTCTTAATCTATAAAAAGCATATACATAAAGAATTTTTTTTATTAGAACCAGATGTCTGCACTAGACGTCCGTTAATTTCAGAGTCAGACGTCCGCTCTAACTTTTTCTATTTATTTATATATATATATATCGATAATTAAATAATAAATATTTTGAATAGTGAACTAAATTAATTACTCTGTAAACAAATAAATTTAAATAAGTAATTAAAATTTCAAGTTCAAATAAGAAATTTGTAGTTTTAATTAAGTTAGAAAAACTAAAAAATAGTTATTAAAACTTCTCTGGGGTGGTTTTTCCTTTCTCTATAAATAAGATTCAATTCTATTCAGAATTGAACACCCTATTTGTCTCTTCCATCAATAAAAACAATGGAGAATATTAAGAGAAATAAGATTTTTCAAAATAATGAGAGTTCTAACAAAAAGATGAAGTCGGTCATCATCGGAGTGATGATCTTAACGAGGACTCTGCTCCACCCTTTCCTATTCCACCACCAAATCCAACTCCACCACAACCTACTCATGTGCCCGCACTTGTCTTACTGTTTAGACAAGCTTTCTCCGATGACGCCGCAATCTTCTTTGATCAAGAGGATAATATGATCATCAAGAAACGGAGCACAGAAGTCATAGAGAAATTCAATAAAGAAGATTAGATTAGGTTAATATCGTTTGTATTAGTGTTTGTTTAAGTATTGTGTAATGTTTTTGTTTTATTTTTCTATATGTATTGTTTTTGTTTGGTTTAATAAAAGTTTTTCATGTACCGGACTCTATTAAATTTCCTTTAAACATAAACACTATTCTTTAGAAAACCATATCCGACGTCTGGAATAAACATTTTTGTACGTCTGTAACAGACGTCTCTAGTTCAAAATAGGTTTCTGGAAATTAACACAAGAGATGTCCGGGACTTAGAACCAGACGTCTCCAGTTCAAATCTTGCCTCTGGAAATTGGCATCATAGACATCTGGTATTTATGACCAGACGCCTACGAAGGTAATATTTCGAACTGATCAGATGAAATCTGATCGTTCGATTTTCTCTATTCTAATCCTATCCGTCCATGTTTCTTATATAAGTAAATTTTAGCCCCAAAACCCTATTCTCAAACCCTAAAACATCTCTCTCTTTTCCTCCGCTCCTCAAATCTTAAAAATCTAGAATTTTTCAAAAAATTTCACAAATTCTTCACAAAATGTAGGGTTTCCTCATCACCTCATATAGGGTTTGGTAGCATCACACATGCCACAATTTAAATTTTAAGAGGTGCTAAGCAAACTTAACTAGGAATCGAACTAGAAATATAGGGTAACAACTAATAGTATCATATACAAAAGTTAATCTATCACTAAGTGGAGAGACTACAACCTTTGTAGACCTCCTTGAGTGACTCCTTAGATCTCCTAGAGTTTGGAACGGCTCGCTTGAACACTTCCGAGTCCACGACGATCCACCCGAAGTCCCTTTGCCCAAAGCTCCTTGCTTCACTTGATCAATGAGGAAGTGATGTAAACACTATAAACTAATAAGCTAAACTAGTATACAATAATTGTGTGGTTTGTTATCTCACTTAAAAACCCTTTCTTTTTCTTTTCCTCACACTCAAAGAAACTCAAGAGAGCTTGAAGAAGAAGGAAGATGAAGATGGCAAAGCTTTTCTCAAGATAATGATAATTCTTATGTTTTAAAATAAAAACAAAAGGATATATATGTGAGACACTCTCACATTCAACTATGGTTAAAAGAAATATCTAGATATTTTGTAATGAGTTAAAAGAACAAAGGAAATTAACCTAGGGTTAGTCAAAGGTCAACCCAAGAAGAGTGTGGAAACTATGAGTCATTTGGAAACAATGAGTCATTAGTTAATTTCCTTTTCCTTTTATCTTAAAATAAAAATCCACATATTAATTTGAACCATGTGAGTCTTGCATTGCCATCTTCCATGTATCATCAACCATGATACACTTGTATGTATGTATGTATGTATGTATGCATACACATCATCATGTGTATGTATATACATATATGCATACAAGTATAAAGAAAAGGTTTAATAAAAGTGAGCTAAAAGTCATTATTAAATCAACATTTGATTTAATAAACCGGTCATATCACATACGACCCGACCAATAGTAAACGCCCGATTAACATACGGTATCTCATAGGCGTATTTAATCGAGCTCCCGCGCATATCCCATATGCACACCACATCGTTTTGCCTGAGCTAGGAAACTTCTGTGTGGGACTTTAAGACTCGTCAATACGCCGGCAGTAGGTGATGATCACATCAAACACCTACAAGCCGCAAGCAGTCAGCCAAACGTAACGGCCACACGGGTATTGAGCGATTAGAAGAAGAACAAGCGAATCTGTCAAAACTCCCGTCAATCTAACTGGCAACACTTACCGTACAGTCCGGTCTCTTCGTCAGATATGCTGCATATCGAGTCTAGGGATGGTAACGTCGATCCCAATAACTTAATAAGTCATGCCGATATATGGTCTACAACAGATCAAGAAACTACTGATAACACTTATCAGTAATATCTCAGCAGCCCTGGCCAGGGACTTCCTGTTATAGCCAATCGTGCACAGCGCAACATCAACCCCCAATACCGGGAGAGACGAAACCCCTCCTATCGCTCATTGCCTCCATGTGCCTCGGAACTGTACCCAAAATCCACCTGTTTGTATGACTCAGTAGAGCCATAGTAGAGTGGAGATCAAAGTACAGTGGGAGGACATACAAGACTCTATGGCGATCTCGGGTCTACAGACTAACCTGTACCGGTGTCACCTGAGAACTGCTATCCGACGTATGATATAATACCACATAGGAGTTCTCGGTGAGTCCGTTCAGTGTACCCAGTCTGTAACAACCCTAATTTTTCCTATACGCTTTTCTATACAATTTTTTTTAAATTTTTTTTAAATCCATAAAGGAATATTTTAACCTGAGCACAATATATATATAAGTAATTATTTTGTTTTTAAATAACTCCATTTTTAGTGTACATAAAATTGTTTTAAAATTAAAGTGTACTTGGGGTATTTAGTGTTGCTGTTACCACTTTAAGTAGTTATTTTCCCACAATAATTACAAGAAGGAGTTTGTAGCTCATTGGTAACACCTTGCACTGCTGAACCAAGCCACCAGAGTTCAAATCCCATGCCCCGCATTATTTTTATAATTATTTTGTTTTAAATTTTTGGAAAGTCAACAGTCAAATCGTCATAACTCACAAAATTTATACTGAACATAAAAAACTAAATGCACCAAAATTCCCCCCAGGTGATGACCCACCCGACGGTACCCCGACTCAGCCGGACGGCCGAGTCGTCAACACGGAATTTCTCCGTGTTGACCTGGTCTTTCCCTCTGCATACTTTAAAATTTTTTATCGGTTACCAGATTCTCAATAAATCACTTTTATTCCAAAATTTAATGATTTTTTTTAATGTTTTTATATGTTTTTAATTAAAACCCTAACCCTAGCCTAACCCTTTTTAAACCCCCATACCCTTTACCTTCTTACCCTACATTCCTAAGTCCACTCTCTAAAAATTCCAAGAGAACTTGGTACGTGAGCAAACGAGCGAAAGGCGAAGCGCTGACGAAATCGACGGCGAAATTCCGACGATCGTGCTAGGACCTCTCAACGACGATTCGACGCACCGGCAAACCCTCTACCTTCCTCTCACTCTCTAGTGTTGTCCAAACCCGTAAGTCCCTCTTTTCTATCTTTCTTTTCTTCCATTAAAAGACGACTTTTAAAACCCGATGGAAATCGGAACAAACCGATTTTCGATTCGGTTTTCTATAAAAACTCACTTGTCACTAATTCCATAATGCTTAAACATATTCATGTTGACTACTAATCACTTAAAAATCAATTTGGATAAAATTTCTCACATGAAATGATAACTTTTGCAGAATACCGTATTTTCGCACTTAAATACCATAATGTTTAGTTTTCACATTTAACCCCTAAACTTGGCAATACCGTAAAATAGATCACGAGGTAATGACCTACCTCCACACACACGCAAATACAACCCTAATTGATATCATCAAAACTTAGAATACGATAATACAAGACTTTTCATTAAAATACCATTTTCTTTATAAACCTTTTCTGAAAGTTCTAACTTGTATACAATTTTAAAACAAAATCTTTTAATAGGAAAATACGATATGTCATGGACATCGATCGTTTATCTAAACCTGATTTTGTGGTGTCTAGGCTAGGCAAGTGAGCTTAGGTAACTTTAAAAGACCCGTCTCACGATTCGTGAGCGGATCCCTCCTTCCTCACTTGTACTTATCTGGCCACAATTGGCGGTGAAGAAGCGATTTGAGGCTTCTAATGACTTGTCGCTTAGACCAATTAGAAATAGGCTAGTTGGCTTAGGAAACCCTAGAATCTAAAATACGGAAATTTACACCCTTTTACAAATAAATACCTTATTTTTATAAACCGTTTTCTAAATGATTAGTATTTATAAAATCTTTGCAAAGCGCCACTACAACCCACATTTGGGGAACCCGTTAGGGATTGTACGGTTTATCGTGCACCCTCGGGCTTAGTAGTGCGAGATTCAGACCTCCGCAAGGAGCATTCGGTCTCGAAAGGTTTAAAATACGACATTTAAGAAAAATAAGATTTTTGGAAAATAAAATATTTATTAAAAATTATTCTTGTATAAACATATGTATATTTATCATTTAAACACCTATTTTATTATAAGATAAAGTTTCCACATTTTCCTAAAAAATTACAAGATTAAAAGTTACATTAAAATACCATTAATTTCAAATAGATCAATATAACAAATTAATACCTTTATTAGGATATATTCACTAGGAATAACACAAATAAAATTCACACCCATTATAACTATAAAGACGAATAATAAATACTTGAGGTGTATCTTGAAAACTATACAAAAGTATTTTTACATAAAACCCCCTCAAGTTTTATAAATTACAATAAAGACCCTAACAATTATAGAACTTCAAATTACCTTTCTTTTAGTCTGACTCGGGTTTGAGTCTGATTATTTCTGACTTGAATATGATTCAAGTCAATCTATATTCTTTAATATTCCAACTCAATATGAATACATGAATCCCAGAATCCAGTTAACAATCTATACAACTTGACTGAATCAAACCATGGATATTCATCCATTATTCCGTTATTCCATTTACCTGATTATCCAGTTACAATCTGTTTACTGATATCATGGTTTTGGTCAGTCATCCAACTTACACAATACAATACAACAATACAATCAAAACACTACGGGGTTTAAGGGGTAGATTGGTACGGAAGGTGTTAAAGGTGGCACGAGGTGGTCAGATTAAGACACCTAACATGAATCCAATTGCCGTTGTTCCGGATTGTATAACGGAGCCTTGTACTCTATATTCCGTTTGCCCTGGTCTCTAGCATATAGAGACCCCTCTCGTATACACTGGCATTCTTCTGTACCAAGCTACAAACAACAGCGTTAATACAACATTACAACAATACAATACAACATTAAAAGCTACTCTCTTTCTCTCCTACTCTTTGTCTATTTCTCCCTTATCTTTGGGACTTACCGAGCGACCTGTTCGCTGACGACATTCTATTTCTTTCTTCTTTGAATGTCGTCAGGTGCTTTGGACCCGTCGGAGATTGAGCCCACCGGTGAAGATTTGAAGCAGTTTCAGGAAGACCCCGAGCTCTAGATATTGTACCTTGTTCTAGTCAGTATTTTCATTTCCTGTTATGCCATTGTTTAGGCATCGCTTTTCATTCCAGTTGTATTTACTTTTCATGCATTGTACAAAGAATGTTATTAATAAAGTTGCTGTTATTTCTATATCTCATATCTCTGTGATTTACTTTTATATTGCTTAGATACGCTTAGCGTATGTACTTCTAAGTATATACGTAGCGGACCTCGTCGCGTCCACTTCACCGTACACAAGGAAGCGGGGCGTGACACAGTCTCACTGAGCACCCGTATACAATCTTTGGTGTCACCACACCAGATGGATATGGGATCATCCATCGCCCATCATATGGAACAAAAATAGTATATGCTAGTCTAATCTGGAATATCGATGCCCTGTCTCGATATACCTACGACTAGGAACATTTCAAGGATATGCTTATAAACTATAGGTGTCCCACTAGTATGATCGACATCATAATTCCAGTAGTCAAGCCAATATCCTAAGGGCTTTATCGATATGTATCAAATGAATAAAAGCATGATCAAGTGAACATATGATAAAGAGAAACCAGATAGCATACTATCATGTCGAGCAAGACTGTCCTCTGAACACACACACACACACACACACATCAGTACATACACTATCATATAATGGCCTATAGGGCATACATATATCCAACAATCTCCCACTTGCACTAAGGCCAATTATTGGCGTATCTCATACCCAACATCTCAAAAAGTCGCTCATGCTGCGGCTGAGGGAGGACCTTGGTGAATGGATCCGCAGTGTTGTCCTTTGTATCCACTCTCTTAATCTCGATCTCGTGGTGATCAACTATCTCCCGGATCACATGATATCGCCCTAGGATGTGTCTGGACTTCTGATGGGACCTGGGCTCTTTGGCCAACGCCATAGCCCCATTATTGTTACAATACAAATGTATTGGATCAATAATGGTTGGAACTACTCCTAGCTCCGAGATGAACTTCCTCATTCAGACAGCTTCCTTGGCAGCATCATTTGCAGCAATATACTCAGCTTTCATCGTTGAGTCTGCAACGGTATCCTGTTTGGAACCCTTCCAACTTACCGTCCCTCCATTGAGGGTAAATGCAAACCCTGAGATAGACTTGCTGTCATCCTTGTCACTCTGGAAGCTCGAATCGGTAAAGGCCTCCATTTGGAGATCCCCGTTACCATACACCAAGAACAATTCTTTAGTCCTTCGCAAGTACTTAAAAATGTTCTTCACAGCAGTCCAGTGATTCTTCCCTGGGTTTGACTGATACCTGCTTACTACACTAAGTGCATAAGCCACATCAGGGCGTGTACACAACATCGCATACATTATCGATTCTACTGCCGAAGCATAGGGAATAATGCTCATGCGAGCTCTCTCTTTATCAGACTTTGGGCAATCATTCTTGGAGAGAGTGACTCCGTGGCAAGCGGGTAAGGCACCCCGCTTAGAGTCTTCCATACTAAACTTCTTTAGGATGGTGTTGATGTACTTGGTTTGGGACAATCCCAATAACCGTTTGGATCTATCCCTATAGATCCGTATGCCCAATATGTACGTGGCATCACCCAGGTCCTTCATGGAGAACCTATGTGATAAAAATGATTTGACCGACTGTAGCATAGGAATGTCATTTCCTATCAAAAGAATGTCATCCACGTACAATACGAGGAATGCGACAGTTCTCCCTACAGTCTTCTTATAAATACAAGGTTCATCTGGATTTTTGATAAAATCAAACTCTTTGATAACATCATCAAAACAGATGTTCCAACTCCGTGATGCCTGCTTTAATCCATTAATAGATTTAAGCAACTTACATGCTTTCCCGCTGCTCCCACTGTCAGTGAAGCCCTCTGGCTGATCTATATAAACGCATTCATTTAAATCACCATTTAGAAATGCAGTTTTAACGTCCATCTGCCAGATTTCATAGTCGTAGTGAGCATCAATAGCAAGTAGGATCCGAATGGATTTAAGCATGGCTACCGGAGAGAAAGTCTCGTCATAGTCCAAACCTGGTCTTTGACGAAAGCCTTTCGCTACCAACCTTGCCTTATAGGTCTCCACCTGTCCATCTACACCGATCTTTCTTTTAAAGATCCATCTGTAGCCTACAGGTTTTATCCCAGAGGGTACATCCTCCAAAGTCCATACTTTGTTAGTGTACATGGACTCCATTTCGGATCTCATGGCATCCAGCCACTTCACAGAGTCACCACTCGTGATAGCTTGCTGAAAACTGGCAGGGTCATCATCATCCATGATGCAATCTTCTCTATCGCCATCAAAGAGAAAACCGTAGTATCTCTCCGGTGGGCGAGAAGTCCTACCAGATCTATGGAGTGGCTGAGGTTCATTAAATTCTGTTGCAACATCAGGTTCAGCCAAGTTGTCATTTGTAACTTGTGTTTCTATAACTTCTTCTAGATCTACCACATTGTCATCAGCATCATTTGGAAAAATCTCATTTTCTAAAAATGTGGCATACTGAGAAACAAACAACTTTTGTTCCTCCTTATGGTAGAAAAGATACCCAAACGAATGTTTTGGATATCCCACAAATATACATTTGACCGATCGTGTCTCGAGTTTGTCTGGATTCTGCTTTTTGACAAAAGCCGGACAACCCCAAATCTTAACTCGTTTAAGAGATAGTCTTTTCCCATGCCATATCTCATATGGAGTGGTTGACACGGTCTTGGTTGGAACTTTGTTTAACAGAAAAGCTGCAGTTTCCAATGTATTCCCCCAAAAGGAGAGGGGTAACTCAGAATCACTCATCATGGATCGTACCATATCTAATAGGGTACGATTCCGCCGCTCTGACACACCGTTGTGCTGTGGTGTGTAAGGGGGAGTGAGCTGAGAGAGAATCACATTCTCTTTTAGGAAGTCCAAGAACTTAGTACTTAAGTACTCTCCACCTCGATCTGATCGAAGTATCTTGATTCTCATACCTGTTTGGTTTTCTACTTCAAGTTTGTACTCCTTGAATTTCTCGAAAGCTTCAGACTTATGCTTTATCAAAAACACATGACCGAATCTTGAGAAATCATCAGTAAAAGTTATGAAGTAAGAAAAACCGCCTCTTGCATGTGTAGACATTGGCCCACATACATCACTATATATGAGGCCTAGGAGCTCAGTAGCTCTTTCTCCGTGTCCAGTAAACGGAGTTTTGGTCATTTTATCTTTGATACAAGATTGGCAAGTTGCATAAGATTTATACTCAAAAGAATTTAAATATCTATCTTTATGAAGCTTGTTTAGTCTTGTTTCATTAATATGACCAAGTCTACAATGCCAAAGAAAAGCTTCATTTATATCTGAAAATTTTCTTTTACTTGTGTATTGAATGTTGAAAATTGTGTGTTGATTAAGGACGTATATCCCGTTATTAAGTGTACCATAACCAATCAACTCTTGATTAAGTCTAATCTTCATAACATTGTGTTGCACAGCAAAATGATATCCTTCATTGTCTAACAAAGAAACGGATATAATATTACAAAGCATACTTGGCATAAAATAACATGGGTTCAAAACCAATATACAACCCGACGGCAACCCTAGGTGATACTCTCCCACTGAAACTGCATTTACATTGGAACCATTTCCAACCTGGAGAGTATGATCACCTGTCTTCAAAACTCTGCAATTTCTCAACGCCTGCACAGAATTGCAAATATGAGAACCTAAACCGGTATCTAATACCCAGGAAGCAGAGTTAATAGAAAAACAGTTTTCAATTCCGAACACACCTGAAGCTGAAGCATCACCATGCTTCTTTTTGAGTTCAAGCTACTCAGTACAGTTCCGCTTCTAGTGTCCCGTCTTCTTGCAGTGGAAACATTCTCCTTTCCCCGATTCCCCAACCTTGGACTTGTCTTTCCCCTTAACCTTTTTGACTCCACCCTTAGGTTTGGTGGGTTTCTTCTTCATCTTTCCCTTGGCCTTAGCCTTCGGGCGAGAAGAGGAAGATGGCCCAACACTCAAAAAGGGAGTCTTCACTGACTTCAGCGTGCTCTCTGCACTCCTCAAAATATTAAGGAGTTCAGGTAGTTCCTTCTCCATGTTGTGCATGATGAAGTTAACTATAAATTGAGCAAAGGTGGAGGGGAGAGACTGCAGAATAATATCCGTATATTGCTCATTGTCCATTATCCACCCAAGGACCTCAAGCTCTTCTATGAGAGCTATCATCTTCAGAACATGGTCTCCTACTAGTGTGCCAGGAGCCATTCGCATCTGAAATAGCTTTCTGTATGCTTCGCATCGTAATACGTGAGATTGCTCTCCATACAACTCTTTTGTATGGAGGAATATGGCTTGGACGTCCATATTCTCGTGCTGCTTCTGATGTGTGTTATCCATCGATGCAAGCACGAGGCATTTGGCCGTGGCACAGTCAGCGTCCCATGTCCTGTGGATTTCCTTATTCGCAACTGAAGGTTTAGGACCTGGGATGGGCGGGGTTGGAGCCGTGAGGACATATGATACCTTATCATAAGTCAAGGCAATGTTGAGATTTCTCAGCCAGTCTTTATAATTGGTCCCATTCAGTTTATTTTTATCTAGTAGAAACTTGAGTCCTGTCATTGGTATCTGCCATTAAGAGAGAGAAAAGAATACACTCAGCGAAAGCTCTTGCAAAGATCAGATTGGTTATTATCTTGTCTAATCGATGTCTCCCACTGTTTTTATCAAATTTTCTTTAAAACCTTTTAAAAAGAAAACTAGCCGGGATTAATTACATTCTACAACTTCGCTAACCGTTCAGCCAGGCCAGTGCCGGTACTTTGAGGGAGGTTCCCCGTGCTTTCGCATGGACCTAATTAAAATAAACTTCGTTTTCCCAGAGGCGTAGCCCCGTTTGACATCTTTCTAGACACCTAATGGGTTAGCTAATTATAAAGTGCAAAATTTTCCCGGGAGCAACTCTTGCTCACAGTGGGATCGGGATCCTACTATCATATAGAAGGTATGCAATCTCATTGCAAATTTCAACTCTTGAAATTCCCGATATTGTTTTTACCCCTAGTACTCATGACCTTAACTATGGTCAACATATCATAAGTACTAGTCAAGTTCTTCCCGTCATTTCGTGATTAACTACACCCACCCACATGACCCTTAACTAAAGTCAACATAATCATATGAATGTCCTAACTAATCTGCATCATATGCAGTGTAGGAAGACATCACTTAGCTACCGTACACTACGCCTTAACTAAAGTCAAAATACGCACCACGAATACTAAGTACTCTACTTCCTAAAATGACGGAGGGCTGCGGATAGTTTTTAAGAAAACTTTTAACGCTTTGAACTTGATACCGTTGTAGAATCCAATGGGTTTAAAAGGAGTGGCTTAAGCTCCGCACTTTGAAAACTTGGTTTTTCATAAAAGGCCGAGTGTGTTTCAAATCCGATGCTACAATATCTTTTTAGGTTCATTTTGTAGGGTTCCTAGGCACTCTCAAGAGGTCTCACAAGGCATCGAACATGCCATTTTCAAAAATTCTAGGTGCCGAGAGACCCGACTACGGATCGTTTGCTAGAAAACTAGGCGAAAAAGCTAAGTAGTTAACACTTAACTAAGGGATACAGATATACAACCTTTGTAGATCCGTTTGTCCACCTCCATAGTTCCATGAAGAAGTCATCTCCGCTGTACAAATCCGAAATCCGGGCTCTAGCGTCGGCTTCATCGGAGAATGGACGGGCTAGGTCGTCGACGACATGCCGAAGATGATCTACGTCGAAGCATCACTAGATCGAGCTCCACCTTCACCAAGTCTTGAAAACTTGTGAAGGAAACACACTCTACTACTTGGCAAGAGGTAGAGGATGAAGAAATAGGAAGTGGGTAGACTTTAGTTTTGGATTTCTCACACTCTTCATCAATCCACCATTGATGAAGTTTGGTTTTCTTCACGAAGTGAAGAAGAAGAAGAAAGCAAGAAGATGATAAGTTATTATGAAAAGAATAATAAATTTATTCTTATCATAATATTAACCTAAGTTAAGTGTAGAGAATTGACCAAGGTTAAAGAATGGTTAGGGTTAAGGAGATGAGACAAAAATGGTGACATAATGAAAGCTTCATGAAGCTTCATGTTGAAAACAAAACTAGCCACCATTTTTGACTTCTTTTCCTTTTCTCATTTATCTTTTAAATGCAAATGAAAAGATAAATGAATGAATAAAAGAAAACCCTAATCATTCACTTAACCTAGGTTTAATTCATTACACTTAACAAAAAAGATATGTATCATCAAACATGATACAATCAAGTGCACAAAATCATATCGCATATGCAATGCGCACACCCGAGTGAGAAAATCCATTTAAAGTGAACCGATACTAGTTAATGCAAAGTAATATATCAAATATATAATTATGCATTAAATCATTAAATCAACTCTTGATTTAACGATCCGGTCATATCGCATATAACCGGCTAGTATCCAATGTATCGGCTTATCGAATCAATCCTTGATTCGATAATTAGGTTATATCGCATACAACCTTTCGACACATTGATCGCGAGAATGAAATACGGTATCACATACACGCACTACTCTCGGTCCCGCACATATCTCATATGCGCTCCTATTTCGTTTCGCTTGAGCCAGGAAACCTCTGTGTAGGACTCTAAAGACTCGTCAATACGCCGGCAGCAGATGATGATCATATCAAGCATCCACAAGCCGCAAGCGGTCTGCTAAACGCAACGGCCACCCGGGTATTGAGCGATCTGAAGATCGACGAGCAAGCCCGCTCACACTCCAGTGAATCCAACCAGTAACACTACCGTACAGTCCGGTCTGATCGTCTGATATGTCGCATATCTCGCCTAGGGGTGGTAAACGTCAGACCCCAATAGCTCGATAAGTCGTGTCGATATGAGGTCTATAACAATTCGAGAAACTACTGGTAACACTTACCAGTAAATCTCAGCAACCCTGGCCAGGGATTTCCTGTTATAGCCAATCGAACACAGCGCAACATCAACTCCCTATACCGGGAGAGACGAATCCCCTCCTATCGCTCATTGCCTCCATTTGATTCGGGACTGTACCCAAAAACCACCGTTTTGCACGCCCTCTTGGACGAGGTAAGATGGAAATCAAAGCACAGTGGGAACCACACAAGACTCTATGACGATCTCGGGTCAACAGACTACTCTGTACCAGTGTCACCAGAGAACTGCCATCTGACATGAGGTATAATACCATCTGGGAGTTCTCGGCGAGTCCGTCCAGTGTACCCAGTCTCTACTGAGCACCCGTATATCATCTCTGATGTCAAACACCAATGGATATGGGATCATCCATCGCCCATCTGTATGGGTCGAGAAGGTATACGCTAGTCTACTCTGGTATATCGATGCCCCGTCTCGATATACCCACGACTAGGGACTTTGAAGGATGTACTTATGGACTACCATGTCCCCACTAGTATGATCCGCATCATAGTCCAGGTAGTCAAGTACAGATCCTAAGGGCTTTACCAACATGTAGCAGAGAGACAAACAGTATACACGTTAAGGTAAAGATCAACCAGATAGCATACTATCATGTCGAGCAAGAAAGTCCTCCCTATATATGTCCCAGCATCCACTACAATATACATCCTATGTACAGTAATGGCCTCTAGGGCATACATATAACTAACAATCTCCCACTTGCACTAGGGCCATCTGTAGCAGTGGTTGTAGTATCTCATACTCAACCATCCCATAAAAGTCTCTCTCCGGGAACAGGCCTTTGTGAGTGGATCCGCTGTGTTGTCCTCTGAGTCTACTCTCCTAACCTCGATCTCCCTGGAGATCAACCATCTCCCTGATCAAGTGATACTGCCTTAGAATATGTCTGGATCACTGATGGGACCGGCGTTCCTTGGCATAAGCCACAACTCCATTGTCACACAATGGGAGGAACAAAGTTCATCTTATGAACCAATATACACCCAAACAGCCTCTTTGGTAGCATCTTAAGTAGCGATGAATCCTGCCTTTATCGTCTAGTATGTCACGGTATCTAGTTTGGAACTCTTCCAACATACCGTCCCTTTACTGAGGGTAAAGACAATGCCTGCGACTGACATTCAGTCGTCATTATCACCCTGGAACCCTTCCAGTGATTCTCCCCAGGATCGATTGATACCATCTTACTACAACTAGTGAGAATCCCAACATCCAATTAAATCTATCTCATAGATCCAAAACTTAGGATTTGGGAGGTATCATTTTGATCCTATATGGAGAATCATAGTGATAAACGGAGATTGATCGAGCGCAGCATAGGAAACTCCTTCCCTATCAAGAGTATGTCATCCACGTACTCTACGAGGATCACCACCATACTCCCTACTACCTTTTTGTTTATACAAGGTTCATCTACCATTCTGATGATATCAAACTCTTTGACTAATCCATCAAAACAGATGTTCTAACTCCGCGATGCTTGCTTTATCCTATAAAGCATCTTGCACACGTTTCCGCTGCTCCCACTGTCTACGAAGCCCTCTGGCTGTGTACTTATAGACGCACTTTTCTAAAACATCATTTAGAAAAGCAGTCATGACACCCAACCACCAGATATCGTAGTAATGGTATGTAGCCGTGACAAGTAGGATCTGGATGGACTTAAGCATAGCTACTTGAAAAAGGTTTCATCATTATCCACACCTGGTCAATGATGCACACTTTTAACAAGTCTAGCTTTGAAAGTCTCAACTTTTCCAATTACACCAAGTAATCTTCTCAAGATATACTTGCTCCTGATGGGGATTTAACCCTTCAGATATAGCAACCAAAGTCCATACTTTGTTGGTGTATAAGGATTCCAACTCAGATCACTAAGCATCCAGCCATTCTTACAGAGTCCCACTCCTGATGGCCAGCTCGAAGCTAGTTGGGTCATCATCTCATGATGCAATCCTCGCTCCCACTGTCATAGAGAAACCGAAGTATCTCTCAGGTGGGTGAGGAACCCTACTAGATCGGCGGAGTGGCTGAGGTTCGTTGGTTTCTATTGAATCCTTCGGTTCTACCAAATCATCAGCTGCAGTTTGTATAGTTGGAACCTTTCCAGTTCTACATAACAGACCTTGCCTCGAGCTTGTCCGGATTTTGCTTTTAGACATAGGCCGGACAACCCCAAATCTTAACTAGCTTAAGACATGGGCTCTTCCCTTTCCATATCCCATATGGAGTGGTAGGCAGTGATCTGATTTGATTCGAACCCTATTCAATAGGTATGCAACTTCTCGAGTGCATAACACCCAATAGGAAAAAGGTAACTCAGTAGTACTCATCATAGAGCACACCATATCATATAGGGTGTGATTGCTCCGCCCCGATATACCATCGTGCTATGGTGTATTCGGAGGAGTAATGCTGAGAGAGAATCTCATTCTCCTTTAGAATAATCCAGGATTTCCGTGCATAAGTATTCTCCTCCTTGATCTCATCATAGGACATAATACTTATACCCGTATTGGTTCTCTACTTCTAACTTATATTCTGTGAATATCTCAAAAGGTTCGGACTTGTGTTTCAACAGGAACATATGTCTGAATCTCGAGAGATTATCAGAGAATGTAATGAAGTACAAAGAACCGGTCTTGGTATATGTAGACTGGGGACTTACATACATCAACATGTATCATCCCAAGAGTTCACTAACTCTTTCTCTGTTTCCAGTAAACAGAGCTATGGTCATCTTATCTTTGTGACATGACTGGCGAGTTTCACAAGATGTAAATTCAAACTGATTTAATTATGCATCTATATGTAACTCTAGCTAGTCGGGTCACATTGATTTGACCTAGTCTACAATGCCTCAAGAAGAATTCGTTCATTTCTGAACTCTTCCTCTTTTGTGTGTTCCGTATACTAAGAACTGTAGTTTGATTTAGAACATCAACGCTTTTAGAAAACGTGCCTGAACCGATCAACTTTTGATATAGGAAATGTTCAAAACATTATCCAACAATACAAAATTATATCGTTTCTTTACTAATAAAGAGACAGATATGATTTTGCATATCAGGTTCGGTATCTAATAACATTCGTTCAGAATCAATGTATTCGTAATACAGGGTGACAGTGACCAACAGACTTGGCTGCAACACTTGCCCCGTTTTCTGCCTCATGAAACTTATCACCCGTTCTCAGTTTTCTACCTCTCTATAGCCCTATGTAACAGATTACATATCTGGGATCCTGATCTGGTATCACATACCCAGGACGTAAAGGACACTGAGAAGCAGTTCTATATAATGAACACACCCGAAGATGATGCATCAGCATGCACTCTCTTCGTTTGGGCGGCACAGGAATTCTGGTATTCCCCAAATTCCTGCTCTTTCTTATAACAATTATAAGTTGGAGCGGGACCAACGTTCCCCAGCTCAGTACAACAAGCGGGTTCGGTCAATATTCCGTATTATTATCTTGATTAAGGCGTGATATGGTCGCTACCTGGAGAGAGAGAGAAGAAAACACTCAGCGTGCGCTCTGCAAGAATAGATTGGTTTTTATTTTATCTAATCAGGATGGCTCCCACTGCTTTTTATCAAATCTTCCTTCAAACCCTAAAAGGAAAGACTAGCCGGGATTAATTACACACTACAAGTTCGCCAATCTTTCAGCCAGGCCAGTGTCGGTACTTTGAGGGAGGTCCCCCGTGCTTTCGCACGAACCTAATTAATGTAAACCTCGTTTTCCCAGAGGCGTAACCTCATTGACACCTTTCTAGACACCTACTGTTGGAGATAGTGCCCTCAGAGTCAATTATTAGGTCACAGGTACGTGATTGTAATGATTGAGGGAGGACCTATCCCGGTAGGACAGTCTTACTCGAGATGATAGTATGCTATCTGGTTTACCTTTATCATCGTGTACTGTTTTAGGTGACCTGACACGTCGCTATTACACGTTGATAGAGCCCCTAGGATTCTTGCTTGACCACCAGCAGTATGAGGGCGATCATATAAGTGGGAGCTGGGGGTCTACAAGCATATCCTTAAAAGGTCCCTAGTCGTGGGAGTTTCGAGACCGGGCATCGATACTCCATTAGTAGACTAGTGTATACAGTCGAGACCCCGACGAGGGGCGGTGGCCGGTCTCACAAGCCACTGGTGTCAGTTGGATCACCTAAGATGTATACAGGTGCTCATTGGGTTATGAGTACACCGGACAGGACTCGCCGGGAACATGCTAGTTGGTCATATACCAGACGTCAGATGGCAGTTCCCTGGTGACATGTGTGCAGGTTAGTTCATCGACCTGGGGATCGTCATTTGTCTCGTGTGAGTTCCCAGTGTACTTTGATTACTACCCTACCACGGCTCAAAGGAGTCGTGCAAACAGGTTTTAGTTGGGTACAGTCCCGAGCCACATGGAGGCAGTGAGCGTATCTTCAGGGGTTCGTCTCTCCCGGTATTGGGGGTGAGGTCGTGCTGTGTCTAGGAGAGCCATTACACAAAGTCCTTGGCCAAGGCAAGGAGATTTACTGGTAGGTATTCCAGTAGTATCTCAGGGTGTTCTGGGCTACACTCCGACACGACTTGTACCGCTTTTGGGGGTCTGACTTTTACCAACCCCCTAGGCCCGCCATACGATACTCATAGACGAACGGACCGGACTGCACGGATATTGTCACTGACAGGCTCAGTAGGGTTGTCAGGCTGAGTTCACTCACAGACGTCCCTTTTAGTCAATACTTGGTAGCCCGTTACGTATTGGCTTATACCTCTGACGTGCTAGTGGTTAAATCCACAACCGAGGTGTTGACGAGTCTTTAGAGTCCCCCACATTCTGTTACTCAGCTTTCGGGCGAAAGGTTGTAGAGGCCGTATGGAGATATGGCAAGGTCCGATCAGATACGTGCGGTATTGCACGGATCAGGATCGGACAGTTTGTACTATAGGCCGTATGGTTATATGGCAGGGTTCGATCAGATACGTGCGGTATTGCACGGATCAGGATCGAACAGATATTACTAGCCGGCTTTGGTATAAGCCGGATCCTAGTATAGTACAGTGTAGATTTTGTCTCATTGCATTTGTATTTCGGTCGAAATACAGATGCGGGTGTGTATGCACAGTATCGGGATTTTCCTGTAATTTATTACGGGACCAGTTTTCTGGACTTGCCAGTTTGCTTTCCGTTTCGGCCAATTTCCTTTGTTTCGTTCATTGGCCGAAGTTTGGTGGAGGAGGGCTTATTTGCATTGTTGCAAATAGGCATTTGTGGAGGGGGTTCTTTGCATCTTGTTGCATCATGATGGCTTTCATGATGTGCACCTTTCCTTGACCTTGACCTCTTCATGATTGCTTGACTTTTAAAGTCATCATGGTTGTTGGTGATGGTGGTGTTGGAGTGAGGGTTTTCTTGTGATCATTTGTTTTTCTTTTTCTCCTTTGGAAAATCAATCATCCTTTTTTCTCCTCCCATGTGTGCATTGGGGCCGGCCACTGTTCCTGCAGTGAGAGAGAGAGGTTTAATTGTGTGGAAATTTCCTTCATGATTAATTTAGTGGGCCATCCCATGTGTGGGTGTGCTGGGGTTAATTTCCTTATGCATGGTTTTTTATCTTTAGTACACCATTCCCACATCAATTTTTCCAGAGAAGAAAAATGAGTTCTGGCCGAGCTCAATTTTTCCAAGCATGCTCCATTCTTTTTCCTTGTAAGCCTCCATGAAATTCTTGTGCAAAATTCCTCCAAAATGGCAACCTCTTAAACCCCAAAGAGACAACTATTCTACACTATTCTACAGCATCTCTTGGACGCGTCGGCTAGCCAACTTCGCGCCCGAGTTGCCTCGGCATTGAGGTGGGAGCCCGTAAACAAAGTAGGCGATGTGGTGCACTTCCGGCGACGAGGAGGAGACGGGACTTTTCCGCAGGAGATCGGGACCATGACGAGAAGACCGGAGGACTTGGATCGTCGGTATATCTCTAACCCATCTTCTAGTTAGCTTAGACTAGTTAAAGGTTACGATCCGGGTGTTTAGTGCGCGGTGGTGCCGGTTTGCTAAGTCCGCAAAATTAAAGTTTTTCACCGCTTCCGCATTCCGGCGTCGGATTGACGGCCGGGGCGCCGCCGTGCACTTACACCTACTTGATCGGCTAATTGTAATGTATAAAACTCTCCCAGGAGTAACTCTTACTCGCAGCGGGTATCGGGATCCAACTATCTCATAGAAGGTATGCAATCTCATTGCAAATTTCAACACTTAAAATTCCCGATAATATTTTACCCCTAGCTCGCTATGACCTTGACGAATGCCAAACAACCCATAGTCCACTAGTCAAGTTCAACCCGTACATTTCTTGATCGAATTAAACCCACCCGTACGACCCTTGACGAATGCCAAACAACGCCGTACGAATACCCTAATCCAATCGCATCATATGCTCAAGCAGATAAATACTAGTTAGCTACCGTACACTACGCCTTGACGAATGCCAAACTACCGCAGCACGAATACTAACTAGTACATATCTGAAATGACGGAGGGCTACGACAGGTTTTTCTGAAAACCTATTGCGTAATGAACTTGATATCGTTGTAGAATCAAATGATTTTAAAATGGAGTGCTTTTGAGGCTTTTCCAGTTTTGCTAAAGGATTCACTCCCGGTGAAGGGATCGTCGGTCCTTTCCTCGTCGAATGAGGTGCGGGATATATCATATATATCGCTATGCAAAGCAAAAACTCTTAAAAGCATTCAAAAGACAAACCGAATGTGTAGCATCTGCCAGTTATTGCTAAAGGAGTCACTCCCGGTGAAGGGATCTCGGTCCTTTCCTTATCGAATAAGGTGCAGGATATATCACATATACCGCTGTGCAAAGCAAAAACTGTAGCTACCTGTTTTATTTTGAAATTCGATTCTACAACATCTTAGGTTTCTTTTATTTCATTAATCACATCAATGAAGTCCCATCATTTAAGTACCTAAACATCACAGATAAATACGACGTACACTTATGCCATCCGCATTCGCCTCTATGTCCCCTCGTGCACCGTTAGGTTAGGTAACTAACGGCAGAGCGGGGCAGGGCTAGTACGGGTGTAAAACATAAGTAACGGCTATATAATATATCATATATACTATATACTGTATCTATCACAGAACATCACATGATCACATCACAGATATCGCAGCAGAAGAAACATATGAAATATTGGATATACTAGGACGTCCGTGTTTTCAATACGAGCCAGTATAAAACACGGATTCCACGGTCGCGATGAATAGCCAAACCCACACCCCTAGACCCCTACGAGAGCGGCAAGCAACCCTACCAATTCTGGAGTTAGGAAACCCGGACTCGACTCCTCGAGTTGGTCTCCCACTGGACTCCAGAACCCGGTTACTTGTGCTCCTCCTCCTTGGGTCTATCCTAGTGCGGAAAAGTAAATAATATACAAACGGTGACTACTTCCGCAACCTGGAAGCGCCCCAATAAAAGAATATTACATACAAGTTTTTACATGAATGAAAATGAAAAACACTCATCTCACATAAAAAAACCCCGGCTATTCAAACACGACGATCCAATATAACATATCCAGCAACACATAACATCACATGTCATCAACGTAAGTAAATATGCGCATCCCAATTGTCGTTGACATATAGCAACGAAACCGGCGATATCACATATTACACTTACGGTCACAGAAAAGAAAGTGTAAAACTACAACAGTTGGAATCCGCAATCTGCATAGACATCGCATGCCTAATCAAATGAATACCTTAGACATCACATGCCTAACAATTATAAACCCCGCATTTTAGTCTCATTATCGAAAACACTTTTCAATATCAAGTCGGGCAATTCAACAAGATTCCCGGAAAACTGATCGAATGCTCGTCGCAAACTTTAGTAGGCGGCCGCACCCCCAACGCCGTCGACGAAGTGCACCAAGGCGGAACACCGCTGCCGCGAGCACCCGGACGGATGCTTTCGGCGACGGGGTTCTCCTACAGTCACTTGGTCGGGGCTATGGAGTGAGGCTGTCTATTAAGTTTACCCGGCGAGTATCCGCGTACGCTACGTGATTGCGACGGACTTTTGATCACATCAAAGTTCCGTGGCAACCGATCAAGTGAGACTAAACTGCTATGTTTATAACATTCATTCAGTTATCTCATAACTTAATGTGAATTCCAATTATTGTATCCCATTCCAGATAAACAGAAAACGTTAAACTTTTCGATCGAACAATCGAACACCCAAGTTTTCCCGAAACTGATCAACACATGAAACAAGTATAACAACATTCCGTTCGTGCCTCAGTACCAACGGTCCAGCCGTAGAAGGGTCAAGCCAACGCCTCACATGTGGCACGCCGTACTGCCCCAAACCCGAAGGTTCAAAGGGCAGTTCAAGACGGTCACATAATCGAGTTAAGGTTTGTTGTCTTCTAGAGGGACCATCGCGTTACTTGCACTACTTAGAACGTCGTTAAACTTCGGAAAATCCAACACTTGGAAATTTCCCGACAGGGGAAAAATTGGGTATTTATATCCGGTCGAACTTTTTAACATATTCTAAAATTTATCCGGAAAGCCACACAGACAAAATTTGATACCCCGATCGAAACACCGAAGCCCCAAAACAACTCCAGAAAATTCAACTCTTGAATAAAATTTTAAAAATACCCAGAGAACTCAGCACAGCAAACTAATAATCACTGTGCAAATTTTGGTCAACAATGCAACAGTGTTGCCGCGGAACCGCCGCGCCATGTGGGCTAAGGCCGCGGTTCCGCGGCTTCATGATGGAATTACGACCAAAATTTTTCACCGTAATTCTTAGAAAACCCTGCTTATTTTTCTGCATATTTTTAATTTGGAAAAATCCCAGTTTTTAGAAAAAGGACAGAGAGCATTTTGGGTTTGGGTTTTCGGGTTCGTTCGGGTTTCAAAATCCGTCTGGACTTCGCCTAAGGCTCTAGCTAGGCTCTGATACCACTGTAGGGTTCCTAGGCACTCTCAAGAGGTCTCACAAGGCATCGAACATGCCATTTTCAAAAATTCTAGGTGCCGAGAGACCCGACTACGGATCGTTTGCTAGAAAACTAGGCGAAGAAGCTAACTAGTTAACACTTAACTAAGGGATACGGATATACAACCTTTGTAGATCCGTTTGTCCACCTCCATAGCTCCATGAAGAAGTCATCTCCGCTGTACAAATCCGAAATCCGGGCTCTAGCGTCGGCTTCATCGGAGAATGGACGGGCTAGGTCGTCGACGATGTGCCGAAGATGATCTACGTCGAAGCATCACTAGATCGAGCTCCACCTTCACCAAGTCTTGAAAACTTATGAAGGAAACACACTCTACTACTTGGCAAGAGGTAGAGGATGAAGAAATAGGAAGTGGGTAGACTTTAGTTTTGGATTTCTCACACTCTTCATCAATCCACCATTGATGAAGTTTGGTTTTCTTCACGAAGTGAAGAAGAAGAAGAAAGCAAGAAGATGATAAGTTATTATGAAAAGAATAATAAATTTATTCTTATCATAATATTAACCTAAGTTAAGTGTAGAGAATTGACCAAGGTTAAAGAATGGTTAGGGTTAAGGAGATGAGACAAAAATGGTGACATAATGAAAGCTTCATGAAGCTTCATGTTGAAAACAAAACTAGCCACCATTTTTGACTTCTTTTCCTTTTCTCATTTATCTTTTAAATGCAAATGAAAAGATAAATGAATGAATAAAAGAAAACCCTAATCATTCACTTAACCTAGGTTTAATTCATTACACTTAACAAAAAAGATATGTATCATCAAACATGATACAATCAAGTGCACAAAATCATATCGCATATGCAATGCGCACACCCGAGTGAGAAAATCCATTTAAAGTGAACCGATACTAGTTAATGCAAAGTAATATATCAAATATATAATTATGCATTAAATCATTAAATCAACTCTTGATTTAACGATCCGGTCATATCGCATATAACCGGCTAGTATCCAATGTATCGGCTTATCGAATCAATCCTTGATTCGATAATTAGGTTATATCGCATACAACCTTTCGACACATTGATCGCGAGAATGAAATACGGTATCACATACACGCACTACTCTCAGTCCCGCACATATCTCATATGCGCTCCTATTTCGTTTCGCTTGAGCCAGGAAACCTCTGTGTAGGACTCTAAAGACTCGTCAATACGCCGGCAGCAGATGATGATCATATCAAGCATCCACAAGCCGCAAGCGGTCTGCTAAACGTAACGGCCACCCGGGTATTGAGCGATCTGAAGATCGACGAGCAAGACCGCTCACACTCCAGTGAATCCAACCAGTAACACTACCGTACAGTCCGGTCTGATCGTCTGATATGTCGCATATCTCGCCTACGGGTGGTAAACGTCAGACCCCAATAGCTGGATAAGTCGTGTCGATATGAGGTCTATAACAATTCGAGAAACTACTGGTAACACTTACCAGTAAATCTCAGCAACCCTGGCCAGGGATTTCCTGTTATAGCCAATCGAACACAGCGCAACATCAACTCCCTATACCGGGAGAGACGAATCCCCTCCTATCGCTCATTGCCTCCATGTGATTCGGGACTGTACCCAAAAACCACCGTTTTGCACGCCCTCTTGGACGTGGTAAGATGGAAATCAAAGCACAGTAGGAACCACACAAGACTCTATGACGATCTCGGATCAACAGACTACTCTGTACCAGTGTCACTAGAGAACTGCCATCTAACGTGGGGTATAATACCATCTGGGAGTTCTCGGCGAGTCCGTCCAGTGTACCCAGTCTCTACTGAGCACCCGTATATCATCTCTGATGTCAAACACCAATGGATATGGGATCATCCATCGCCCATCTGTATGGGTCGAGAAGGTATACGCTAGTCTACTCTGGTATATCGATGCCCCGTCTCGATATACCCACGACTAGGGACTTTGAAGGATGTACTTATGGACTACCATGTCCCCACTAGTATGATCCGCATCATAGTCCAGGTAGTCAAGTACAGATCCTAAGGGCTTTACCAACATGTAGCAGAGAGACAAACAGTATACACGTTAAGGTAAAGATCAACCAGATAGCATACTATCATGTCGAGCAAGAAAGTCCTCCCTATATATGTCCCAGCATCCACTACAATATACATCCTATGTACAGTAATGGCCTCTAGGGCATACATATAACTAACACATTTTTCTTTACATTAATCTCATTAATGTAGTCCCATCATTTAAGTCCTAAAGCCATCACAGAAAGAAACGAAAATATAACGTACGCTTATGTCACTCGCATTCGTCACAGTGTCCCGTTATGCACCGTTAGGTTACTTAACTAACGACATACAGGGACGGGGCTAGCGCGGGTGCAAAACATAAGCAACGTCTATTATATATCATATATATAATATTCTATTCATCTCAGATATATTAAATGATCACATCACAGAATATAAGCAGCAGAAGCACATATAATATAGGATATCTAGGAGGTCCGTATTTTGTATTTAGCCATCAATAGAAAATACGGATTTCACGGTCGCGATGAATAGCCAAGCCCACACCCCTAGACCTCTACGAGAGCGGCAAGTGACCCTACCAATTCTGGAGTTTAGGAGACCCGGTCTCGACTCCTCGAGATGGCCTCCCACTGAACCCTAGAACCCAGTCACTTGTGCCCCCCTTCTTGAGTCTATTCTAATGCGGAAAAGTAAATAATATACAACAATGGTGACATCATCCTCAACCCGGAAGTGCCCCAAATAAAAGAATATTACATACAATAGAATTTTACATGAATGAAAAGAAAACTCTCATCTCACATAAAAACCCCGGCTATTCAATCACGATAATCCTGCACATCATATCTCAGCAACACATAATATCACATATCATCAACGTAAGTAAGTATGCGTACCCTGATTGTCGTTGATGTATAGCAACGAAACCGGCGATACACCGCATACTACACTTACAGTCACAGAGAAATAAAATGAAAAACTACAACAATTGAAATCGCAACTTCCCTTAGACAACACAAACCCGGAATATCACATATCCAAGATTTCATGCCTAACAATGTAAAGCTCGCATTTAGGTCTCACCCATGAAAACACCTTTTCAAAATAAGTCGGATAATTCAACAAGATTTCCGATTACTCTCGAGACCGAAATGCTAGATTTACACGCAACAAACAAATTTGTAGATTCCAATTATTGTATCACATATATTAGGCGCAATTAAAACGTTCGATTGAACGATTGATCACTCAAAGGATTCTCAGAAAGCTCAACACCTGAGCAGTTTTAAAATATACCAGAGACTGCAACAAGTACATACGGGCCATTACAAGAAGGCACGGTCCAATCCTCACCAACGGCGCCGCGGAACCGCCGCAAAAACACCATTTTGGTCGCGGTTCCGTGGTCGTATAGTCGAGTTAGGGATTCGTTCTTCTTGCAGGCCTATAAAATACCCTGCACGATTTTCTGAGTATTTTTAATGTGAAAAATCCACCTTTTTGAAAAATTTCCAGAGAGCACCCTTCGGGCGTCGTTTTTCGCTCATTCGAGATTTTTAACGTCGTGTAGGTTACTCTAAAGCTCTAGCTTGGCTATGATACCATTGTAGGGTTTCCTCATCACCTCATATAGGGTTTGGAAGTATCACACATGCCACAATTTAAATTTTAAGAGGTGCTAAGCAAACTTAACTAGGAATCGAACTAGAATTATAGGGTAACAACTAATAGTATCATATACAAAAGTTAATCTATCACTAAGTGAAGAGACTACAATCTTTGTAGACCTCCTTGAGTGACTCCTTGGATCTCCTAGAGTTTAGAACGGCTCGCTTGAACACTTCCGAGTCCACGACGATCCACCCGAAGTCCCTTTGCCCAAAGCTCCTTGCTTCACTTGATCAATTAGGAAGTGATGCAAACACTCTAAACTAATAGGCTAAACTAGTATAGAATGATTGTGTGGTTTGTTATCTCACTTAAAAACCCTTTCTTTTTCTTTTCCTCACACTCAAAGAAACTCAAGAGAGCTTGAAGAAGGAGGAAGATGAAGATGGCAAAGCTTTTATCAAGATAATGATAATTCTTATGTTTTAAAATAAAAAACAAAAGGATATATATGTGAGACACTCTCACATTCAACCATGGTTAAAAGAAATATTTAGATATTTTGTGATGAGTTAAAAGAACAAAGGAAATTAACCTAGGGTTAGTCAAAGGTCAACCCAAGAAGAGTGTGGAAACTATGAGTCATTTGGAAACAATGAGTCATTAGTTAATTTCCTTTTCCTTTTATCTCAAAATAAAAATCCACATATTGATTTGAACCATGTGAGTCTTGCATTGCCATCTTCCATGTATCATCAACCATGATACACTTGTATGTATGTATGTATGCATACACATCATCATGTGTATGTATATACATATATGCATACAAGTATAAAGAAAAGGTTTAACAAAAGTGGGCTAAAAGTAATTATTAAATCAACATTTGATTTAATAAACCGGTCATATCACATACGACCCGACCAATAGTAAACGCCCGATTAACATACGGTATCTCATAGACGCATTTAATTGAGCTCCCGCGCATATCCTATATGCACACCACATCGTTTTGCCTGAGCTAGCAAACTTCTATGTGGGACTCTAAGACTCGTCAATACGCCGGCAGTATGTGATGATCACATCAAACACCTACAAGCCGCAAGCGGTCAGCCAAACTAACGGGTATTGAGCGATCAGAAGAAGAACAAGCGAATCTGTCAAAACTCCCGTCAATCCAACTGGAAACACTTACCGTACAGTCCGGTCTCTTCGTCAGATATGCTGCATATCGAGTCTAGGGATGGTAACGTCGACCCCAATAACTCAATAAGTCATGCCGGTATATGGTCTACAACATATCGAGAAACTACTGATAACACTTATCAGTAATATCTCAGCAGCCCTGGCCAGGGACTTCCTGTTATAGCCAATCGTGCACAGCGCAACATCAACCCCCAATACCGGGAGAGATGAAACCCCTCCTATCGCTCATTGCCTCCATGTGCCTCGGGACTGTACCCAAAATCCACCTGTTTGTACGACTCAGTAGAGCCATGGTAGGGTGGAGATCAAAGTACAATAGGAGGATACACAAGACTCTATAGCGATCTCGGGTCTACAGACTAACCTGTACCAGTGTCACCTGAGAACTGCTATCCGACGTATGATATAATACCACATAGGAGTTCTCGGTGAGTCCGTTCAGTATACCCAGTCTCACTGAGCACCCATATACAATCTTTGGTGTCACCACACTAGATGGATATGGGATCATCCATCGCTCATCATATGGAACAAGAATGGTATACGCTAGTCTACTCTGGAATATCAATGCCCTGTCTCGATATATCTGCGACTAGAAATATTTCAAGGATATGCTTATAAACTACAGGTGTCCCACTAGTATGATCCACATCATAATCCCAGTAGTCAAGCCAATATGCTAAGGGCTTTATCAATAGGTATCAAATGAATAAAAGTATGATCAAGTGACCATATGATAAAGAGAAACCAGATAGCATACTATCATGTCGAGCAAGACTGTCCTCTGAATACACACACACACACACACACACACACACACATCAGTACATACATTATCATATAATGGCCTCTAAGGCATACATATATCCAACACAAAATCCTCATGGCTCTAAAGGGAGTTTCTCTGGAATCATCCTCGAAGAAGAGAAAAGGTCTCTCAATCGAGGTTTCTCAGGAAGAAAATCTCTTTCTCAACAATAATTGTAAGATAAGGTTTCAATCCTTCATCTCTAAACCTATTCATACCTGTTCCATTATTTTGTTTATAGATTTTAGAGATTTTGGTTTTCAAGACTTATTTGAATGACAAGGTTGGATAACTTTTTTGACTCTTGATTGTTCAACTTTCGATATGGTCAACAAATTAATTTATGCTAATCTCACTGGCACAAATAAAGATCCAACCAACTTGAAAACAAATGTATATAACACCACTTTCAATTTTACTCCAGGAACCATTGCTAGGGGATTAAACATTCCGAATGAAGATGTTGATATATACTTTAACACTTTAACCAACTATGAATATTCAAAAAGTGTTAATAAAGAAAAGGCTTCGATGGTTTTGCATGGTCAAGATAACCCCCATCTTTTTAATAATCAACAAACCAAAATCTTAACAAATCATGCTCTAGTTCTTGCCAATATCCTTAGCCACACCGTTTTCCTAAAGACGGAAAGTAAAAAGACGTTATACAGATGTCATAAGCTTCTGACTTAATGTATCCTAGCGGGCATTCGAGTTAATCTTCCTCTCTTCTTAGTTCATAGCATGTGGGATTTGTCGAGTGGACACTGGAATTTGTGCTATGGACGGACTATTACTAAATTGCTAGAATATTGAAAAGTCGATTTGCGTGGATTAAAAAGTATAGTAAATCACAATGCCGATTTTAGAGCTAGGAACATTAACTTGATGAAAGTGGATTCTTCGACTCCACAACGACCAAGCTCCTCTTGAACTCCCTAAATTCCCACTAATGCTCCGATTCAAGCAACCCTTCAAGACTTCAACTACAAAGAATTTGAAAATCGGATTGTGGATCGTATTACAAGGCATCTTGAGCTATCTCTATTCTCAATTTAACATTGCCCATCCTCCACCATACGGAAGTACTCAAGACCCAAAAAATCCAAAGATCGGTCTTGAATATCGGTTTGCTTATTTATTAGGTTATATTTTGTTTGATATATTCTATTAGTATGTATTTTTGAACCTTATCCTATTTCTATTATGGTTATGAATAGTTGTATGAACTTCATATCATGTTTGACTTATTCAATTGTCTGTTCTATTCATATATATTCTTATGCTCAAATGGGATTTCAACAACATTATCTATTCATATATATTTCCTTACCCCTTACTCTAATTGTGTTAACTTTTTGATATTTTCAAAAATGGGGAGAAAATATTCATGAATATCATATATTGGCAATATTAATTGGTATCTCAATTTTTTATTATGAAATTTGAGTTATAACGCCTGTCTTCATGGGTGCTCCTTGAAAAATAGTGTTAGTGGTATGAGACACTAATATGAGTTCAAAGATCTTTTCAACTGAGCATAAATTGAGGGGGAGCATTTAACTCAAATTTCTACATTTTAATATATCATGAATACTTTAAAATAAGTTATGCTAAATATAAAAAAAGGGAGAGATTGTTGACACTTGTGTCATACGATTTTGAGTTTTGATCATTTAGAACAAAACTATATTTAAGCGATGCATATTTTACTAACGACGTTTCCAAGTTCTTAATCATGATTATAGCTAACACAATAACTCAACATTAAGCAGTGATTGCCTTCAATAAGACTCGCGCTCAAAATGTCGATATGGCATGAAGACTTGACGCAATTACACAACGTGATGCAATCTTTATCAAGCAATAAAGACGTCTCAAAGTAACAAATCAAGGAAATGAAAACCGAATAAGAATTGAGTCAAAGAATACAGTTTTTATTTTTATCCTTGAGTCTAGTATTGATCTTAGAAGGTTATAAACCATTTTCCAACTTAATTCTATTCATAAGATGCCTCATCCTTATCAAGAGATGTATAACATAATCGTTGAATTCAAACTTTTTAAATTTTCTATTTGATTTCAAAATTAATCCTACTGCAGACGTCTAACCCAGACGTCTGCTTAAGAAACTTTTGAAATACAGACGTCTGGCGTTTATGTCTGCTGAAGAAATTTTCCATTTTTCAAATTTCTGTTTTTATTGCAGAGACGTCTAAGCACACGTCTTCTTAAGAATTTTTTAAACTACAGACGTCTGGCACATATGTATGCTAAATAAAATTTTTAATAACTCGGTTTATGTTTTTAAAAGGAGACGTCTGGAGCAGACGTCTCTAAGAAATTCTTGAACCACAGACGTCTGGCCCTAGACGTCTGACATGGCAGTTTCTGACAGCTATTTTTTATTTTGAATTTCAAACGAACGGGTGTTTACGCCATTTCGATTTTGAATTGTTTTAAAGTCGTTGACCGTTTTTGACAGTTATGATTCTATACAAATGGCATCCCTTTCACTCCTATAAATACCCCTTGAGATCAAACACTTTTCTCGTCAGTCATTTTAACTTAATTAACTCACTTTTGTTCTTCTTGTGCCTTAATAGTTCATCCTCTTTTTCACTTCCTAAAGAGCATTAAACTTTTAATAATCTCTCAAAACAATTCTCAAGCCTAATTGGTATTAATCTTTGAGATCATAGGATTGTGAGTGAGCATCAAGCTTGGATCATTGTAACGATTGTAAATCCTTGAAGATGAATCGTTTTCTTCACTCCGAGAGGATCCTCTCACTATCTGAATCGTGGATTCAGGTTGGAAAAAATGAGCTTTTCCCTAGGTGATCCTAGTGAAGAAAGATTGTGTTCTTCATATCGGTATATAGTGGAAAATCCTAAGAAAAAAGTCTCACGCGGGGACTAGCCACAGTTAGGTGGTGAACCCTGGTCAACAAATCTTGTGTGTTTGTATTGCTCCTTACTTTAATTTTCTTCTCTGCTTTGTGTTGATTATTACGATAAGTGTTATTATTTAACTTGTTTAAATTATTCAACTGAAACTTGTTAATCTAAGACGATTAAGTTTTTAAATTTTCCATAAAATACTTAGAAACCTATTCACCCCTCTTTAAGGTATTTGCACTGACCGCTTCAAAGAACGGCCTCTTACGGACATTGCATCGCCGTAACACTCCCTGTTACCAATCACCTTCTTTCTCAACATCTCGTTGTGCAAACCCGCCTTGGCATCCTCTAATGAGAGTTTTTCTTGGTTATACACCATCGACTTCACGAACTGGCCATAACTGGGGGTCAAAGAATAGAGTAGGCTCATGGCTTGATCCCGTCCTCTATCTTTACCTCTACATTACGTAAGTCCATCGCAATCTGGTTGGAGCTCGTCTAGCTGGTCATTGACTGATGTCCCCTCCTACATATTTAAGGTGTATAATCGTTGCTTCAGATGGAGACGGTTTGTGAGAGATTTCTTCATGTTCAGAGCTTCTAACTTGCTCCATAACCCTGCCGCAACAGTCTCTTCCTCGACTTCGCAAAGAATTTCATCGGCTAAATGAAGCTGGATCAAATTGAAAGCCTTGTTCTCTACGTTTCTAACTCTGTAGTTGTAACACCCTAGTTCGTTATACCATGACTTGATTTGATTATTTTATATATTGAATGACTATTCTTGATTTATTGCTGTTTTGGGTGCGGATAGTATAATTGGTATCTGTATTTGCATCCGACTCGACCCGCTTGCTGAAAACCCGTCTTGATTCATGTTTATGATTTATCCCGGCTAGTTATGAGAATCCGTGCACTTTCATGTTGTATAACTGCATTATATCTGGCATCTGTACTTTTTTAATATAACAATTATAATCAAATAAAATATTTTAAAAATATCTAGCATGGCCTGCATGATACCCCTGACCCTGTGGTAGCATCCGCACATTTTGTTCTCGTTCCGTTTAGAGAAACGGACTCATTTGGATAGCTACGTGCACGCTACGTGTATCCGTTCTTGGGGGTATGCATTTTCATTATCCGGATATCCTATTTTGGTTTTGGTTGATACGTATATTATCCGTATTTTCAAACCGTAATTTTAGACCCAACCCGGTATATTTGTATTAGCCAGAAAACTCAAATTTACCTAATATTATATTCTTTAAATATTATACTGTTTAATCTATATATTATATGCGTTTAAAATGTTCTTTAACCAAAAATATTTCAAAACGATTTCCTAATATCCTAACTCATCAAATCCCAACTCACCCACTCTGCCTCTCTCTCTTACTATATATATATATATATATATATATATATATATTATTTCTTTTTTTTTTAAACCTATATAAAGCTTACACCCATGTCCTTCCCTCACAGTTCCTTCTTCTCTCTCCCGCTTCATCTCTTTTTCCCGCCGCCTCCACAAAACCCTAACCCTGCACCCCCGCTGGAGCTCGCCTCGCCGCCGACCTCACGCTCTTGTCAACTTCCTCCACTCTCCTCTCATCCTCTTCGACTTCCTCACCTCACCACCTTCTCCCCAAAACTTGAGCCCCAGATCCGACGAGATCCCTGCAACCCGAGAACCCTCGCTACACCTCGATAGAGCTCCTACCCCGTCGGCTTCACCCCATCACCACCACCTCCATCTTCTTCTTCTCCTCTCCTCCTCGCCTTAAACCCCGACTGCACACCTCACCCGACCCCAAGAAACCCGCAGCCCACTGCCTTGCCGTCGAACCCCATCGCCAGAAAACCCGTCGACATCATCACCCTCTCTGTCCTCGCCTCTGCCCTAATACCAGAGCACCCAGAAACCCCAGCCCTTCTTCTTTCTTCTTCTTCTTTTCTTTTCTTTACTTCTTGATTTCACGTTTCTCGGTGATCGCCGGAGCCGTGCTCGTTGCCGACGATCCGGGCGATCCAGTTGACATCTTCAGCCAGCGTGGTCACTCTCTTGCATTGCCTGGTCCTGTCCCATGCACGCGTGTGTGTATTGCGACGTTTACCCGAAGTCGGACGCAGCGTACGCATCCCGTCATGAGATCCGATCAGGCAAGTTTATTTTGCTAAATGCTATGATATATATTTTGCATCCATATGAATAAAAATAGCACATGTTTACTGCATTGTACATCCATGTTACCGTTTTACTGTTTTCGGATAACCGTTCGTATCCGTATCATTTATTACATATCTAGTTGCATGCAAGTTTATCTTGCTGCATGCTATATTATTATATTTGCATCCATATGAATAAAAATATCATATGTTTACTGCATTGTGCATCCTATGTTAGAGTTTTACAGTTTTTCGATACCCGTACGTATCCATACCATTATTTACATATCTAGCCGCATGCAATTTTATCTTGTTACAGGTTATGCAATGTATTTTACATCCATAGGTATAGAATTATTACATGTTCATTGCATTTCATATCCATGTTGCAGTTTTACCGTTTCTCCGATATCCGTTCGTATCCGTGTTATTGATTATATATCTAGTTGCATGCCATGTCATATTATATCATGTTACCATTATGTTAGCACCCCATGCTTGATAATGTGCATCATACTTAGTCATGGAGTTGTAGATGTGATCCATGATAAGCACTTGTGCATCCGTGTTTTACCGTATTTCGATACTAGTTGCATTTTACTGTTGGGCATCCATTGAATGCACTGTACACCACCTGACATGACCTGATACACCACTGCTTGACTTGATACCTGATCCTGTTACTAATGCCGACAATCCTGACTTATTGTCCCGACGGACATATCATGTTGTCTATTCAGACAAACATGTATCTGCTTGATCCCGTGTTGGCATTAGCTCCAGATTTATCAATACCTGACTTGAACACATAACTTGGGGGTAAGGGGAAATCAATGATGAAACCTGACTTGTAACTCAACAGTTCGACGCTTATACTGATCAGTTTTAGGGGCTAGGCCAGCCCCAGGATGATGCTGCTGACATCATTCATCTGTACATGTTTCCTGTTTTGTGCTTAGCGGCACGTCTCGGTTTCAGCCCGAGAATCTGGACCGTGGTCCCGGGCATGCACGGGATAATATTAAGTTATATCGACGATTCATTAAATTGATTTCAAAGACTTGAGAGTAATTAACCCAGCAGCATAGATTACTCACCGCATGCACATACACTTCACTGTTCCATATTCGTGTTACTGTTATACACTCATTACTGTTCATACTCATGCCCGCATATCTTGTTACCTCCTGATTATATTTTATTGTTTGATATTATGACGCACTAACGTCTGGGTTTTGCATGGCCCAGATCCCCTGTCTCTTTCGCAGGCTGATTAGGAGTATTTCCGCCGTCAGGCCGAGCAGTGAGGATCCTGTTAATATCTAGTTTAGTTTAGTTTTATTTCCGTACTTTCATTTCCTGATGTGAGCCCGTATTTGGAACATACTTTCCAGATGTTATTGTTTATTAGATTTATTGCTTCCGCATATTATTTCTTGACTCGTTTATTCTGGAATATGGACATGTACTAGATAGTTTATTTTTATTTTACTGTTCTTGATATCTTATAGACAGCCGTAATGTGACTGTGGAGGGATGTTTCCTAGCCAAAGGTAGCATGGTTGGCTCTGTCACGTGCCGATCTTAGCGCTCTAGAAAGCGGGGCGTGACAGGGTTTGTTTAGTATCAGAGACATATGATTTAGATTAATCGGATTTGATTCTTTTGTAGCTGGGTATTGGACCCAATACACGAATCAGAAAATCCGTAATTAGGAACATGTCATGCCACTTTACCATCTTGCCATTCTTGAATCTTATCTTTCTCTTGACCCTTTCTCTTGACGAGATGGATGACTTTGCATCTCAACCTAGAATCCTCCTGATTCCCTATTGTTTCTCCCTTCCTATTCCTTTGATTTTGATACTAGGATTTGGGCGACTTGAACGGAGTTATGTGATTGTACCCATGAACTGCAGCATGGTTATAATGCGGTACTCTATTTAAGTAACTTGGAGTCCTAGTCTTGATTCACTTCCTTGATTTACAGTCGTTATATTACCTTGCTTCTCCCGGTTTCATTGCTTACCAGTTCATGTTTTATCGCATGCTTGAATCCTATTTACCGTGCCTATCTTCTTCAGTGTTTGGCTTCAGATGAAGTCGTTTTCGGTATCCTACTTGTTCATGATTTTCCCGCATTAGCATTATTCGATTCTGGTGCATCCCAGTGTTGTATGTCGTCCAAGTTTATTGCTGCACACTTGATTGCTTGCATGACCCTGTCTTATTGTTGGGACATACACACTGAGAACGGAAAAATCATATCTAGTAGCGAGTGCAAGGATTGTTCAGTTGTAATCTGCGAACGTAAGTTATTTGCGGATTTCTTGGTGATCGATACTGGCAGTTATGATGTTGTCTTGGGAATGGATTTTCTCGGCACTTTCCACCCTTACATCGATTAGGGCAAAGAGAGTGATTTTTCAGATTCCCGGACATCCGGAGTTTATATTTACGGGAGGTAGTAGATCTGTTGGGCCAGTCGAGTTTAGGGCTAGGACGACAAGCACCGTTCTTGTGTCGATGGAAGTTGATAAAGAGGAAGCGCCCGCTGTAGTTCGAGAGTTCATGGACGTGTTCGAGGACATCTCGGGTTTACCGCCAAAGCGAGATGTGGAGTTCGCGATTGATCTTGTTCCTGGTGCAGCGCCCATCTCAAAAGCGTACTATCCAATGGCACCAGTGGAGTTTGAACAAGTCAAGAAGCAGGTTACTAAATTGCTAAAGAAGGGTTGGATTCGCAGCAGCAACTCATCCTGGGCAGCTCCAGTTCTTCTAGTCAAGAAGAAAGATGGCACAAGAAAGATGTGCATCGACTATCGAGAATTAAACCGGGTGACTATTAAGAACAAGTACTCGATCGCTCGCATTGGCGAATTATTTGAGCAACTTAGTGGCGCGAGGGTATTCTCAAAGCTGGATTTGTGATCCGGATATCATCAAGTTCGAGTTAAATCAGAGGATATTTGCAAGACTGCGTTCCGAACTCGATATGGACATTACGAGTATTTAGTGATGCCATTCGGAGGCACGAACGCACCAGCGATATTTATGGACTTGATGAACCGAATCTATTCACCGTTCTTGGACCAGTTTATAGTGGTGTTTATTGATGATATTCTGGTGTATTCGAGGAGCCTAGAAGAGCATGCAGAACACTTGAAGATCGCACTGCAGACATTGAGGCAAGAAAAATTATATGCAAAGATGAGCAACTGCGAGTTTTGGCCTGAAGAAGTAAAGTTTTTGGGGCACGTCGTATCCGGAGATGGAATCTCCGTTGATCCTGAAAAGATTGCAGCAGTTTAAGATTGGCCGATTCCAAAGAACGTAGCAGAGATCTGAAGTTTTCTTGGACTTGCCGGATATTACAGAAGGTTCGTGGAGAATTTTGCTCGTTTAGCTGAGCCTTTGACCAAGCTTACGCGGATGGAGGTACCATTCGTATGGACGGATAATTGTGCGTCAGCTTTTGAGGTATTGAAGCAAAGGTTGATAACCGCTCCTATTTTGACCGTACCAAACGGTTCCGGAGGATTGGTGATTCACAGCGATGCGTCTGGGAAAGGTTTGGGATGTATTCTGATGCATCATGGGAAGGTCATAGCTTATGCATCGAGGCAGTTGAAGACCCATGAGAAGAATTACCCAACTCATGATTTGGAGTTTGCAGCTTTGATTTTCACTTTGAAGATTTGGAGACACTACTTATTGGGCGAAAGAGTCGAAGCATTCACCGATCACAAAAGCCTAAAGTACGTGTTCACGCAGAAAGAGCTCAACATGAGGCAGTGTAGATGGTCAGAGCTAATGGCTGACTATGATCTTGATCTCAAGTACCATCGGATGCGCTTAGTCGGTTGCCAGCAATTCGGATGTTGACTGCACAGAAGGAACTTATCGAAGAGTTTCGGAGATTCGAGTTGGAGATCGTGTTACCGCATTCTTCTGGACAGTTGATGCGGCTGCAAGTACAGTCGTCGTTGATCGAGAATATTAAAGCAATGCAATCACAAGATCCAAGGTTGCCGAAGTTTCGAGGACAGGTTGAAGCGGGGCTTCGAACGGACTTGTTGATTCATGAAGATGGTTCGTTGCGATTTGGTAGTCGTTTGTGTGTGCCGAAAGGAGATATTCGCGAAGAAGTTATGAAGGAGGCACACAGTTCCGCATATTCTGTACATCCAGGAGGCACGAAGATGTATCGTGATATACGACAACATTTCTGGTGGGAAGGCATGAAAAGGGAGATTGCCCACTTTGTAGCAAAGTGCTTAGTGTGTCAGCAAGTTAAGGCTGAACATAAAAGGGTTGCTGGTTTATTGCAACCACTTCCGATTCCTCAATGGAAGTGGGAACATATAACCATGGATTTCATGACAGCTTTACCGCGGAGTTCAAAGGGCAACAATGCAGTTTGGGTGATCGTTGATCGATTGAACAAGATAACTCATTTCATACCATTTCGAGTTGGTCAGTCAACAGAATCGTTAGCAGAGCGGTACATGCAGGAGATTGTGAGATTGCATGGTGTACCTGTAAGCATCGTTTCCGATCGTGATACCTGATTCTTATCGCACTTCTGGAGGAGTTTACAGGAAAGTTTGGGAACGCGATTGAAGTTTAGTACTGCTTATCATACTCAGACAGATGGCCAGTCGGAGAGAACGATCCAAACTTTTGAAAACATGTTGAGATGTTGTATGTTGGACTTCAAGGGTTCGTGGGAGGATCATCTACACTTGGTGGAGTTTTCATACAATAACAGCTTTCAGGCGACTATTCAGATGGCTTCATTCGAAGCGTTATATGGTCGCAAGTGTCGCTCACCCGTCTGTTGGGACGATATTAAAGAACGAAGATTGTTGGGACCGGATCTTATCGTGCAAACAGTAGAGAAGGCTGATACCATCCGGAATCACATGAAGGAAGCACAGGATCGGCAGAAGAGTTGGGCCGATACATCGAGAAGACCTCTAGAGTTCGTTGTTGGTGATCTTGTATTCTTGAAGATATCACCGATTAGAGAGATGATTCATTTTGGGAGTCGAGACAAGCTTAGTTCTCGATTCGTGGGGCCTTTCGAGATTATTGAGCGTGTTGGAGAAGTGGCTTATCGATTGGCGCTACCACCATCTTTGGCGAGTATTCATGACGCGTTTCATGTATCTTAACTCCGTAAGTATGTTCGAGATGAGACGCATGTACTAGATCATTCAGAGCTGACTGTAAGGGAGGACTTGACCTATGAAGAACGACCGATGTCGATTGTTGATCGAAGAGAAAATGTCCTCAAGAATAAGGTTATCCCTCTGGTACTTGTTTCATGGGGGAATCGCTCGCATGGAGAATCGACTTTGGAACGAGAAGACGAGATTCGACAGAAGTTTCCACACCTCTTCTTCTAGATTCATGTTTGTTTATCTTTTCTTGTTCCGCGAATTTCGAGAACGAAATTCTTTTTATAGTTGAGTATAATGTAACACCCTAGTTCGTTATACCATGACTTGATTTGATTATTTTATATATTGAATGACTATTCTTGATTTATTGTTGTTTTGGGTGCGGATAGTATAATTGGTATCTGTATTTGAATCCAACTCGACCCGCTTGCTGGAAACCCGTCTTGATTCCTATTTATAATTTATCCCGGCTAGTTATGAGAATCCGTGCACTTTCATGTTGTATAACTGCATTATATCTGGCATCTGTATTTTTTTAATATAACAATTATAATCAAATAAAATATTTTAAAAATATCTAGTATGGCCTGCATGATACCTTTGACCCTATGGTAGCATCCGCACATCTTGTTCTCGTTCCGTTTAGAGAAACGGACTCGTTTAGATAGCTACGTGCACGCTACGTGTATCCGTTGTTGGGGGTATGCATTTTCGTTATCCAGATATCCTATTTTGGTTTTGTTTGATACGTATATTATCCGTATTTTCAAACCGTAATTTTAGACCCAATCCGGGCATATTTTGAAGTATTTTTGTATTAGCCAGAAAACTCAAATTTACCTAATATTATATTCTTTAAATATTATATTGTTTAATCTATATATTATATACGTTTAAAATGTTCTTTAACCAAAAATATTTCAAAAAGATTTCCTAATATCCTAACTCATCAAATCCTAACTCACCCACTCTGCCTCTCTCTCTCTTACTATATATATATATATATATATATATATATATATATATATATATATATATATATATATATGCACCCATCATCTTCATCGTTATCTTCTAAGATGTGGGTACACCAAATTTCATGTGATTCTACAACTTTTTCATCGTTGATTTAGCAAAACAAAAAGTTATGTTGTCGGTAAACCGTTAATCTTGAACCCACTAAATCAACGGTGAAAAAATCATAGAATCACATGAAATTTGGTGTACCCACATCTTAGATGATAACGATGAAGATGATGAGTACCGATCATCGGAAAAAACGTGGGAGGGTGTATTTTTTTGACGCCATAGGAGGAAATTCCCTCCTATGGCATCTTTCCTCCATTATTCTCTCTCTCTCTCTCTCTATATATATATATATATTATTTATTTTTTTTAAACCCATATAAAGCTTACACCCACGTCCCTCCCTCACAGTTCCTTTTTCTCTCTCCCGCTTCGTCTCTTTTTCCCGCCGCCTCCATAAAACCCTAACCCTGCACCCCCGCCGGAGCTCGCCTCGCCGTCGACCTCACTCCCTCGTTAACTTCCTCCACTCTCCTCTCATCCTCCTCGACTTCCTCACTTCACCACTTTCTCCCCAAAACCTGAGCCCCAGATCCGACGAGATCCCTGCAACCCAAGAACCCTCGATACACCTCGACAGAGCTCCGACCCCGTCGGCCTCACCCCATCACCACCACCTCCATCTTCTTCTTCTCCTCTCCTCCTCGCCTTAAACCCCGACTGCACACCTCACCCGACCCCAAGAAATCCGCAGCCCACTGCCTTGCCGTTGAACCTCATTGCCAGAAAACCCGTCGACATCATCACCCTCTCTGTCCTCGCCTCTGTCCCATACCAGAGCACCCTGAAACCCCAGCCCTTCTTCTTTCTTTCTTCTTCTTCTTCTCTTTTCTTTACTTCTTGATTTCGCGTTTCCCGGTGATCGCCGGAGCCGTGCTCGTTGCCGACGATCCGGGCGATCCAGTTGACATCTCCAGCCAGCGTGGTCACTCTCTTGCATTGCCTGGTCCTGTCCCATGCACGCGTGTGTATTGCGACGTTTACCCGAAGTCGGACGCAGCGTACGCATCCCGTCATGAGATTCGATCAGGAAAGTTTATTTTGCTACATGCTATGATATATATTTTGCATCCATATGAATAAAAATATCACATGTTTACTGCATTGTACATCCGTGTTACCGTTTTACTGTTTTCGGATAACCGTTCGTATCCGTATCATTTATTACATATCTAGTTGCATACAAGTTTATCTTGCTACATGTTATATTATTTTATTTGCATTCATATAAATAAAAATATCACATGTTTACTGCATTGTGCATCCTATATTACAGTTTTACAGTTTTTCGATACCCGTACGTATCCATACCGTTATTTACATATCTAGCCGCATGCAATTTTATCTCGTTACAGGTTATGCAATGTATTTTACATCCATAGATATAGAATTATTACATGTTCATTGCATTTCACCTCCATGTTACAGTTTTACCGTTTCTCCGATATCCGTTCGTATCCGTGTTATTGATTATAAATCTAGTTGCATGCCATGTCTTATTATATCATGTTACCGTTATGTTAGCACCCCATGCTTGATAATGTGCATCATACTTAGTCATGGAGTTGTAGATGTGATCCCTGATAAACACTTGTGCATCCGTGTTTTACCGTGTTTTGATACTAGTTGCATTTTACTGTTGGGCATCCATTGAATGCACTGTACACCACCTGACATGACCTGATACACCACTGCTTGACTTGATACCTGATCATGTTACTAATGCCGACAATCCTGACTTGTTGTCCCGACGGACATATCATGTTGTCTATTCAGACAAAACCTATACCTGTTTGATCCCGTGTTGGTATTAGCTCCAGATTTATCAATACCTGACTTGAACACATAACTTGGGGGTAAGGGGAAATCAATGATGAAGCCTGACTTGTAACTCAACAGTTCGACGCTTATACTGATCAGTTTTGGGGGCTAGGCCAGTCCCGGGATGCTGCTGCTGACATCATTCATCTGTACATGTTTCCTGTTTTGCGCTTAGCGGCACGTCTCGGTTTGAGGAGATTTTAGATACTGCGAATATACCTTACGCAATGTGTAGAAAGATTCTAGATACTTGCAGAGAGAAGAAGCATCCTGGAGATCCTGTAAAGGCTTGAGGAGATTTTGGAGCACAACAATATCAGACAATGCCACGGTCATTCCTCCACCGGTCAAAGGATGGCGCATGTTGAATGCATCACCCATTAAGAGGGCTCCAGGAGTTGGATGTGGAGCAGCTGGCATACTCTTGTTCGGCATAGTTCTTATGCTTCCTCTATCAATGGCCGAAATGAAAGCATCATGCAACTCTGTTGGGACCTGAGAGATGGATAATATCATGTAAGAAATATATTAACTGCAGAATATATATATATATATATATATATATATATATATATATATATATATATATAAAGGAATCTAGTGCCATCATCACATATTATTAGCTAAGGTAATTCACCTATCTGTCATAGATACTATGTTTGATGACTGCAGCAGGAGTAACAGAACTGTTGCTTCTTTCTTCCATTTACATTTTCGAAAATGCAGAAATAGTTTTTGTAAGAGCTTTTAAGTGTTCTCACAGCTTGATATAGAAAGTTAGCCCACAACTCTGAAGCTTAAGCTTTAATTGGTTATTGACATGATACCAAAGCACCAATTTTTCAAAAGTTCCTTGGTTCAAAGCTCATCATTGTCAATTAAAAATATATTTAGTTTCCCCAACTTATTCTGCCTTAACAAGTGAGAGTGCCCACATCAGGTGAGTGTTAAAGTGTTGTATTAGCTTAATAGACATGGTTATCCTACAACCCAATAACATGGGAAAACTTCTTCGTGGTACACTTGATTCAAAGTGTGCAGAATGAAATCTGGCTTTTTATAATTAAATAACCTGTGGACACTTGAGAAAGAGAAACTGCAATTAGCCTATGAACACTTTAGAAAGAGAAACTACAATTTTAAAAAGTCTGTATCATGCTTGAAGCATGAGTCATTATATGATTCTAAGTGATTCAACACAATTCCATTAATTGATACAATGTCTGGTTTGTTGCACCAGGAGTAAATAAATGTCGCTTCTTTTCTTCCAATTACAATTATACATTTTCAAGTGTCCAGATATCTTGAGATGCCTAGAAGGAAAATGTGTTCACCTTTATTCCTTTTTGCCCATGCCATTACCACCCACCCTTCCTCCATGTCTCCGATGGAAATCAGCATTTTTACTTTCTCCCACTTTTTACCTTACTCTCATATTATGCTCGGAAACAAACTTACCCACGCTGCACAACGAAAAATATAACCCGAACCGAGTAAAATAACATACTTTCGTAAAATATACCTGAGGCGCCACCACAGTCTTCAAGTATTTAGCCATTTCTCCATTAGAAATAGAAGGTACTTTCTGGCCAGGGACATCAACCAAACAACGGACCTCGTTGCTGCCTATAGGATAAAATAGAATGGGTGAAGGATCACCCAAGACAACATGCCCACGGTTTGGATACGGAAGCTGACATGTCTCAAGGAGCAAACCGACAAAACAAGAAGGTACATCCACCTGCAGAATAAGATCCATCGAAATATTCTTATAGTCATTGATAAACAAGGGAATATGTCATAGAGCTTCTACCATATATTATTACTTTTTAAGTGAATGAAGACGCCATACAGCCAACAGCGTAGATGTTTTGTTTACCTTCGGAGAGCAAAGAACACGACGTAGATTCGAGAAGCAACCATCACATACGCTTGTAAGAGGTGCATAAGCTTGGAGTTCTTCACCAGATTTAGATTTGTATGCCACACCCTTAACAGTACCATTTTCTTCAACCAAAGATGTTACAGTTCCTTGCTCCAATTGAACACTGCAAAACATGGAACAACTCAAATTTCCTGCTGATGAAATAAACTTCCCATATGGTGCATAATCAAAGAAAAGTAAATTACGTGAGCAGAGATGATCAACTAGTAGAATAAGAGTATTTTAGAAATTATTTGAACTTATTTGTACAGAGTGATAGGAGGAATATGGATGTTACGCAGTCATAATACACATGAGGAAATAAAACTATAATTACAGTTGATGTAAATTATAAGAACTTCATAACAAGCTTTAAACAATGAAGTCATTAGGTGTATTTTTAAGCGGGACATTGTTCCTAATTGGTGCACACCAGGGGGCTCGAACCTTGATCCAAAAGGCGTTACTCCAAGGGTACTACTGGCCCACCATGCACGAGGACGTCCTGAAGCTGGTCAGGAGGTGCAAGAGCTGCCATCGTCTGGAAGCTCTGTTTCGCGTGACCAACATTGCTTATGATGAAAATAACGAAAAAAGTATATTGTGTTTTCTTTACGTTTAAAATGTGGCTAAATATTACTAAGATAATCAGCAATCAGCTATGGCATTAAAACACTGTATGTGCATGAAAGATAGGAGGAAGAAATTAATAGGGGGGAAAAATTAATTCGATTTGATAAAATTTTAAATACTTTATGTGTCCTGAAATTTTAATTATAATTTATAGTTTCTTACTTGAATAAGAATCAACATAAACATAGCAGAAGGAACTTGGAGGGGCGGGGGGTGGGGAATCAACATAAACATAGCAGAAGGAACTTGGAGGGGCGGGGGGGGGGGGGGGGTTACTTGGGCAAAGAAGCAGCTTTCTCTCGCATCCTTTGAACAAACCGACCGTTATGAAAGCTCCTTCCAGCAACATCTGAATGGTGCTTTTCTAAAGGATATGTCATTTTGGTAGTTTTTCCATCCTTAAAGAGGGCATACCTGATGATGCTCGATATCGGTGATCTCCCAGACCATGACACATGGCAGATGACGTGTCCCGGGCAGGCAAGAAAGGATCTACAGTGGCCGACCAGACCACTCATGTGCCCGTCCTACAAGCAAGCGATGGCTCACCTCCGAGCCCCCAGCACAATTGGCCTCCTCGGCCTCACAGTTCGTCTCCGGGCTACCACAGAACCAAGACACCTCGGCTCTCCCGCTCATCCAACCGCCGTCCCGCGAATCTCGCCATGCGTAAGATATCCGCCGACCACATCCCACGTTCCACGCCATCACGATCCTTTATTAATGAGCATGTCTCGCCATTAATGGGAGATCCCGCCCATCGCGCGTGCGTGACGTCGGGAGCGTAACGACCGGTGTGATTCTCGCGCCTGCCTTGCCTGCTGCCACCACTATATAAACCCCTTCTGGAGACGGTTCAAGTAAGCCATTTTTACTCCACTAAGCCGTTACTCTGCTCGGATTTCCTCTCTAACTTGACCGTCGGAGGGTCCTCGGTGGTACAACCACCCGGGACTTCCTGACAGGTAGCTCGGCGCAAACAATCTCGAACCCATTGAGATCCACACGCTTCAGGAGCCAGCCTTCAAATCAAATCTCAGCTGTCCATCGTCGCCATCGTCAGATCAACGGAAGGTAACATCTTGGCGCGGATCTCACCCGCGTTAGCTGGCGCCGTCTGTGGGAACACCTTGATTCCACAAAAACAAAAGTTTATCTTCCAATCTCAACTAATGGCGAGCGATCATCATGACGATTCAAGCATTAGCCGCCGCCTTCCCCTCAACGGAGGCACGGACGAACCTCCTCCTCTAAATTCCATCAACGTCCTTGCCGGCCGGATAGACCGACTCGCGTCGGCGCTCGTCCGCGTCCAAACGACAGGGCAAGATCCCCAGGTCGCCGCTCCCCCGCCTCGGGACCGGGACCCCTACAGAGGGAGAGAAGACTCCGCTCATGTCGGCACTGCCGACCACCGCCTTGCTACATCCCACGGCCGCAGATCTCCCGGGCCTATACGTTCTGAAACCCGCTGGGCGCCCCACAGTTCAACACCGAGGTCCGTCGCCAGAGCGCCTGGCCCCGAGATCTTTCACGTACCTGTCCCTCCCGAGGAGATGTCGGTCAGCTCACCTGTTACCAGGCATGACCGACACCCCCTCCCTCGACGGGGTCGCGCAGACGAGACTCGCCACGGCGGCTCGAAGACCACCTCGCCGAGTGATCTAAGGAACCTCATTGAGAGGAACCGGGGCCGCAGCTAGACACAGGCCTCCAACAGCAGAGACCAGGGATCAGAATGCGCCGAATAGTCGAGTACCGCGGCCGACTTGACGCCCTCGAGAAGAAGATCGAGGGTATGCATCGGGAAGGTCACCGTTCGAGCGACGAGGCTAAGTACGCCGCTGACTCGCTCACCAAACCATTCACCGAGGAGCTGCTCGATGTCCACGTCTCCTCTCGCAACAAGCCCCCGCAGGTCTCCCTCTTCGACGATAAATCTGACCTGAAGGACCATTTGGATGCATTCACCGCGGGGATGAGTTTCTAAGATAACTCCGACGCCGCCCAGTGTCAAGCTTTCCCGGCCACCCTCATCCGCGCCGGACGAGACTGGTTCCGAGGACTCGTGCCTCGCTCGATCTCAACTTTCGACGAGCTGGCCACCCAATTCCTCAGCCACTTCGTCGGGAACAGGCGGCAAAAACACACAGTTGACCACTTCTTCACGATCAAGAGCGGGGACAAGGAGATGTTCAAAGTATACGTCACCCGTTTCTACAACGCCCTTCTCGGGGTCCCAGAGCATAGGGACGAGACGGTCATCACAGCCCTGAGGTCTGTTCTTATGCACAAGGAGTGGTTATGCTCCCTTGCACTAGCGCAACCCAAGACCATGGCCGAGGTAAAGGCCTGGACCGAGCGCGAGGTCCAGCTCGAGTTCGAGGTGAATGCGAATCTCCCCCGGGTAGAGCAAGCCGACCAAAAGAAAAGAGCAAGGGAAGAGAGAAGGGGACCTGAGCGGTCAAAGCTCTACCTTCCGAAGTTTCAGGAGTACACCCCGCTCAACGTCTCCCAGACAGTGCTGCTGGAGGAGGCTAAGGGCGAGGGGTTCTTCAATCTCCTTCGATCTCTCGAATAGCCTCAAAGCGAACCCGAGGCCCCTACTGCGGTTTCCACAGGTCGCTAAGCCACTCCATGGAGAGCTGTAAGCAGCTCCGAGACTACATCGAGGAGCTCATCCGTTCGGGGCACCTCGCAGTGTACTTAAGGGACAAGCGGCAAGCCGACCGCGAGCAGGAGCAGCGTCCCCCTCCCGCCGAGCTGACAATCGGCCAAATCATGGTCTTATCAGCGGAGGATACAGCGGCTACTTACGAAGCTCAGCACTCTATACCGGTCGTGGAGGCCAACAGATACCCGAGAGGCTCAAGCTGCACAAATAAGAACGTCTACTAGCATGTATTTCTTTTTAAGGCAATGTAAACCTTTCTTGAGATCTTTTTGTTTATATAATAAAAAGGATCAATGAAACATTGCAAAAAGAAGAATCTTATTTATTCAAAAAAGGTACTATGGGCTCTCCAGCCATACATCGAAAAAGAAAAATTACAATAGCGGGGGAAGGGGGTGCAGAGAACACTGCTCGTGATACTCTGAGGATATTTCCGCCAGCCGAGCCCTCGCGGTATCTAACCTCTGCCCTCGATGCCCCCGACGAACGTCGGCATCGTGCCTCAATTGATAGCACTCAAGGACGAGCGCCACCGAGCGATTTAGCCGACTCGCAGAGATCGGGTCAAAGCGCCTCAGAGACCTTAGCATGCCAACAGCCTCGTCTTTCAGCTATTCGGACAAGAGGTTGTAGAGCTCCGGCGACGCCCTCCAGATGGAGTACATCAGCAGCTGAAGTAGAGGGGAGCGCCGGGGGAGCAATTGGCCAAAATGATCCTCGATGCGGCCTATCACCAACTGCACCGTGTCCTCAGTACAGTACTGATCGTAGAGGTACACGTCCTCGAAGTTTATGATCTCGGGGATGGTGAAAGAGAAGTCCTCCATTCTTACGTTTTGGGTGCGAAGAAAGGAGTGATCAACGCTCCCTCCGCTTTATAGCCTGCTGTGCCCTCGAGAATCCAACAGTCACCCGTTTCACCCACAACTGTACCGCCATGCGGCAAACCTCGAGCCTTTCTTGGCGAAATCAAAACGACACGGCCCCGACGATTCACCTCTCCCACGCGTTCGATACACGTGTTACCCGTGACGGTCCCTATTCCCCATACTAACACTGGGAAGGTCGGACAGAACCTCATCGAGAGGCGGCCGAGCGGCTACCCTGCTCGGTCATCCCTGGACGGTAGCTCCCTACACTCAACACCAGGGATCAAAGCCCTCACCAAGAGACAGCCGAGCGACTTTACTGCTCGACTATCCCCGGCTGGTAGTTCCCTACCGCGCAACGCCAGGGATCAAAGCTCTCGCCAAGAGGCAACTGAGCAACTTCACTGCTCGATCCATCCTTAGCAGGCCTCCCATGGCCCCTCCAGCGCCAAGGATCTAAGCCCTCACTAAGAGGCGGCCGAGCGGCTATCCTGTTCGGCTATCCCTGGCCGGTAGCTTCCTACCACGCGACGCCAAGGATCAAAGCCCTCACCAAGAGGCAGCCGAGCGGCTACCCTGCTCGGCTATCCCTGGCTGATAGCTCCCTACCACGCAACGCTAAGGATCAAAGCCCTCACCAAGAAGCTGCCGAGCGGCTACCCTGCTCGGCTATCCCTGGCCGGTAGCTCCCTACCCCATAACGCCAGGAATCAAAGCCCTCACCAAGAGGCGGCCGAGCGGCTACCATGCCTGGCTATTCCTGGCCGGTAGCTCTCTACCCCACAACATCAAGGATCAAAGCCTTCACCAAGAGGCAGCCGAGCGGCTACCCCACTCGGCTATCTCTGGCCGGTAGCTCCCTACCACGCAACGCCAGAGATCAAAGCCCTCACCAAGAGGCAGCCGAGCGGCTACCCTGCTCGGCTATCCCTGGCTAGTAGCTCCCTACCCCATAATGCCAGGGATCTAAGCCCTCACCACGAGGCAGCCGAGCGGCTACCCTGCTCGGCTATCCCTGGCTGGTAGCTCCCTACCCCATAACGCCAAAGATCTAAGCCCTCACCAAGAGGCAGCCGGGCGGCTACTTTGCTCGGCTATCCCTGGCTGGTAGTTACCTACCCCACAACGCCAGGGATTGTAAGTGGATATGCAATACCCCACGACTTGCGGGGAGGCGGAAATATGAAAAACGATCTTGTTCTTTGCTTAAACATCGACTAACCGCAAGAATCGAAGCTAAACGATAACTAACACGAATCATAGAAGTTCTAAACTACTATGTGAAGTGATTATACCTAAAGAACCGTGTCCTTCGTCTTTACGTTCTCTACCTCCTCCTCGGCCTTCTCCAAGTACTAGACGATCCACCCGAGAGCTTTGCTTCAAGCTTTACCTCAAACTAGAGGTAACTAGGTTTCTTAAAATGCTAATCTAAGTAACCTAGGTGATATAGAGAAGGGTTATGGATTAAGTAGTCTAATCTAATCCTTGATCTCAACACATGAGAGGGGAGGATTAGGGTTTGAAGAGAGAGAGCTTGAGGAGAGAGAAGGTGAGCATAAGAATGAGAATGAGATTGTGAGCTATCATGATATATATGAAGCATTTATCTTTTACAAATAAATAGAAAATGGGATTTAACAACCATGCTTCATAAATACAAATGGTGATTCATCTCCATGAGTCATTAAGAATTTATGATGCATTAATGACATGGATGAATCACACAAATGAGTCACTAATCTCATTAAATACATATGCCACCTAAACCCCCAAGTCACCATCTTCTAGAAGCTTCTCGTAAAATTACGAGAACGCCCCTCTTATCCGTGAAAACACGGAAAAACTTTAGACTGTATAAATCCAATATCCCGATACTAGAATCTGGCTTAAACCAAAGCCGACTAGTAAAAACTGTCCGAAAGTCGTACGTGCGTAAACACACATATGCGTCCGAACCCTTGTCGTAAAACTATATGACCTCTATATCGTTTCGCCTGGAGCAGGGAAACTCTCTGTGTAGGACTCTAATGACTCGACTACTACGCTGGCAGTGGGTTTAACCACAGACCGCAACGGCACTAGCTGTACGTAACGGTCCCCAGGTAGATGTCGATAAGAAGGCCGATGAGGAAACCCATCCGAACTCCTACTGAGCCTGATGTGACAATCTCCGTACAGTCCGGTCTGTTCGTCTAAGACTATCGCATATCGGGTCTAGGGGGCGGCAAGCGTCAGTCCCCTAATAGCGGTATAAGTCGTATCGGAGTGAAGCCTATTACACCCTGAGAAACTACTGGAACCTATCAGTAAATCTCGCTTGCCCTGACCAGGGACTTTGCGTAATGGCTCTCTGACACATCGCGATATCAACTCCCAATACCGGGAGAGACGGATCCTGTCTAACCGCCACTACCTCCAAGTGCTCGGGACTGCACCTAACTGCTACCTATTTGCACGACTCCTTTGAGCCGTGGTAGGGTAGCAATCTAAGAACAGTGGGACACACTCGAGGCGAAGTAGCAATGTCAAGTCTGCGGACTATGCTGTACTCATGTCACCTGGAAACTGTTAACTGACGACTGGTATAAAACCCAACCAACAGTTCCCTGCGAGTCCTGTCTGGTGTACCCGTAACCCAACGAGCACCTGTATACTATCTCCAGTACGACGTACTGACGGCTGTAGGACAGAACATCTCCCCAACTGGGATGAAAAGCGTACACACTAGTCTACTCCGGAGTATCGATGCCCTGTCTCGATAATCCTACGATTAGGGACCTGAATAAGGATGTGCTTGTACACTACCCAGCCCCCACTAGTGTGACTGCCATCACAACGCTGGGAGTCAAGCAAGATCCTAAGAGCTCTATCAATACGTATACTCACATATTAAGATAGAAAAACCAAGTAGCATACTACCATGTTTAGCAAGACTGTTATATACATGTGAATATCCCAAACTTCCATTAAGTAATATATAAACTAGTATGATACAATAATGGCCCCTAGGGCATATACACTAACAATCTCCCACTTGCACTAGGGCCATGTACTGGCGTATCGAAGACCGATGATCTCGAGTAGCCTCTCGAACTGAATCTGAGGTAGGGCCTTCGTGAATGGATCAGCAATGTTCTCTTCAGTAGCAACTCTCCGAACCTCGATCTCCCGACGATCAATGATCTCCCTGATCAGGTGATACCGCCTTAAGATGTGTCTGGACTTCTGATGGGACCTTGGTTCCTTCGCTAAAGCTATAGCTCCGTTGTTGTCACAATACAGAGGTATTGGATCAACAATGGTAGGAACCACCTGAAGTTCTGTTAGGAACTTCTTCATCCAGACCGCTTCTTTTGCGGCATCGCAAGCAGCAATATACTCCGCTTCCATCATCAAGTCAGCAATGATGTCCTGCTTGGAGCTCTTCCAGCACACCGCCCCTCCATTGAGGGCAAAGACATAACCTGACATGGACTTAGAATCGTCCTTATCACTCTGGAAGCCGGAATCAGCAAAGGCCTCCAACCTGAGGTCTTTTCCGCCGAAAACCAAGAACATCTCCTTAGTCCTCCTCAGGTACTTGAGAATGTTCTTTACTGCTATCCAGTGCTTCTCCCCTGGGTCTGACTGATACCGGCTTACCACGCTCAATGCGTAAGCTACATCTGGTCTGGTGCACAACATCGCATACATTATATAGCCTACCGCAGAAGCGTAGGGTATAATAGACATGCATTCCCTTTCCAAATCAGTCTTGGGAGACATCTCTTTGGATATGGTGATTCCGTGACAAGCCGGTAGATTACCGCGCTTGGAATCTTCCATACTGAATCTTTTCAGTACAGTGTCGATATACCTGGACTGCGAAAGTCCCAACATCCTCTTGGATCTATCACGATAGATCCGGATCCCCAGAATGTAAGAGGCATCACCCAGGTCTTTCATGGAGAACCTGTGTGACAAGAATCTTTTGACAGATTGTAGTATAGGAATGTCATTTCCTATCAATAGAATGTCATCCACGTACAAGACGAGGAATACGACACTTCTGGCTACAACTTTACTATATATACATGGTTCATCTGGATTTTTGATAAAGTCATATTCTTTGACTGTCTCATCAAAACAGATGTTCCAACTCCGCGATACCTGCTTTAGTCCATAAATGAATTTAAGCAGCTCGCATACTTTCCCGCTGCTCCCACTCTGATTGAAACCCTCTGGCTGATCCATATAGACGCACTCTTCTAAATTACCATTCAGAAAAGCCGTCTTTACGTCCATCTGCCAGATTTCATAATCATGGAAGGCAGCAATAGCAAGAAGGACCCGAATGGATTTGAGCATAGCCACTGGAGAAAAAGTTTCGTCATAGTCCAAACCAGGTCTTTGACGAAAACCCTGTGCAACAAGTCTAGCCTTATAGGTTTCCACCTGTCCATCTACACCAATCTTTTTCTTGAAGATCCATTTGCATCCTATGGGTTTTACCCTATCTGGAGCAAATTCCAAAGTCCATACTTTGTTGGTGTACATGGACTCCATTTCGGTCCGCATTGCATCTAGCCATCATACCGAGTCGCCGCTCTGGATGGCCTGCTGGAAGCTAGTAGGTTCATCATCATCTATGATGCAATCCTCTCTATCCCCATCTATGAGAAAACCGTAGTATCTCTCAGGAGGATGAGACGGCCTACTACTTCTGCGGAGGGGTGCGGGAATGTCCTGTTCTTCTTGAACTACTTGTTCTACCAAACTTTCAGTAGTAGTTTGTGGTTCTGGAATTTCTTCCAGTTCTATTTCGCTCCCACTTGTATCCTTTTCTAAAACCTGCTGTTCTAGAAAATGGGCATTACGAGAAACAAAAACCTTTTGTTCCTCTGCGTAATAGAACAGATACCCCTTGGAGTTTTTTGGATATCCCACAAACTTACACTGTACTGATCGTGCCTCGAGCTTGTCCACATGCTGCTTTTTAACAAAAGCTGGACATCCCCATATCCTCAGATACTGAAGATAGGGTTTCTTCCCACTCCACATCTGATATGGGGTGGTAGGCACAGTCTTGGTAGGAACCCTGTTCAGAAGATATGCCGCTGATTCTAGCGCATAACCCCAGAAAGATCGCGGTAACTCAGCATTACTCATCATGGAACGTACCATATCCAATAGGGTTCGATTCCGTCTCTCCGATACACCGTTATGCTGTGGAGTGTATGGAGGAGTAAGCTGAGAAAGAATTCCTTTCTCTTTTAGGTAACCTAGGAACTCGGCACTTAAGTATTCACCACCTCGATCAGATCTTAGTGTCTTGATACTTTTGCCGGTTTGGTTTTCTACTTCATTCTTATACTCTTGGAATTTCTCGAAAGCCTCGGAATTATGTTTCATCAGATAAATGAATCCGTACCTTGAGTAATCATCCGTAAAAGTAATGAAATAGGAAAAACCACCTCTTGCATGTGTAGACATTGGACCGCATATATCGCTGTGTACGAGTCCTAAGAGCTCGCTCGCTCTTACTCCATGTCCAGTGAATGGAGTCTTTGTCATCTTTCCTTTGAGACATGATTGACAAGTGGCATAAGTTTGATATTCGAACGAGTCCAAATATCCTTCTCTATGTAACTTAGTCAACCTTCTCTCATTGATGTGACCCAGTCTACAATGCCATAAGAAAACTTTATTTAAATCTGGAGACTTTCTTTTTAGTGTGTTCTGGATATTGAAAATCTGGAGTTGGTTTAAGACATATGTACCGTTATTTAGTGTACCGGACCCAATCAAACCATGATTTAGGTGGATGTTAACAACATCATTTACAAACGTGAAATCATAACCTTTATTTGATAACAAGGAAACTGATATGATATTACACGTTAAGCTAGGTACATAAAAACAGTTATGTAAAACCAAAATGTGTCCACTCGTCAATCCCAGGTGATAATCCCCAACAGACACAGCTCCCACGCTAGCTCCGTTAGCAATCTTTAGGGTCATATCACCTACCTTCAACACTCTACGGTTTCTCAGTGCCTGCAATGAATTGTATATATGAGATCCTGATCCGGTATCCAATACCCAGGAAGTAGAGTTGATTGACAGACAATTCTTAATTACAAACACATCTGAAGTCGAAGCCACAGCTTGCTTCAGTCCCTGGTTCTTGGCGTTCCACGCCTTGCAATCTTTCTTCCAGTACCCTTTCCTGTGACAATGGAAGCACTCATCCTGGGCCACTACTGGCACTGCAATCTTTTTCTTTCCCTTCGTTCCCACCTTATTAACACTTCCTCTAGGTCTGGTGGCGGCTTTCTTCTTCCTTCCTTTGGCTCTAGCCTTGGACCCGGAAGAAGAAGCACCGCTAACAAACATAGCGGGTGTTTCCCTTGCCTTTTGCAAGGTGCCCTCTGCACTCCTCAACATGTTAAGGAGTTCCGGAAGTTCAACTTCTTTTCTTTGAATGTTGAAATTCAGAATAAACTGGGCGTAGGTGGGAGGAAGGGACTGGAGAATAAGGTCTGTATAGAGCTCATTATCCAAAGTCGTCCCAAGGTCTGCGAGCTCTTCAATATAGCCTATCATCTTTAGGACATGTTCTCCTACCGATGATCCGACGGCCAACCTCGCTCGAAACAAGTTCTTTGAGGTCTCGTATCTTGCTATACGAGATTGCTCCCCATACAGATCTTTTGTATGGAGAAATATGGATTCAAGATCCATATCCTCGTGCCTCCTCTGATGTTCATTGTTCATCGAGGCAAGCACGATGCACTTGGCCTTCGCGCAATCTATCTCCCAGGTTTTGTGGATTTCCTTATCCGCATTACTGGATTTGGGACCTGGGACTGCAGGTGCCTTAGCGGTGAGGACGTGCCCCAATTTGTCATAGGTTAAAGCCATTTTGACATTCCGCAGCCAATCTTTATAGTTTGGTCTTGTCAGTATATTTTTCTCTAAAAGTAACTTAAGTCCAGTCATTTTCAGGGTCGCTGCAATTAGGAGAGAGAGAAGAAAACTCTTTCACATGATGCTCTTGCAAGTTTAGACTGGTTTTTAGTTTATCTAAACTGGATGGCTTCCACTGTTTCTCGAATCCTTCCTCAAACCATAAAAGAAGAATTAGCCATGACTATTCTCACCGTGCAATACTTGCTTAACCGTTCAGCCAGGCTAGTGTTGATACTTCGAGGGAGGTTTTCCAACGCTTTCGCGAAGTTCCTTAATTAAATAACCTCTTTTCTCTGGAGGCGTAGCCCCTCTGACACCTTTCTTGACACCTACTTGGTTTATAGCATTGATCACTAAGTGACGAATATCCTGATAAGTAGCATATACTTACAGTAGGATCGGGATCCAAATATCATCGTCTGATAATGCTGAAGGAATCCTACCAACATTCATCAAACTCCAAATGGTATGCATTTTTTTGCAAATTTCAGTTTCTTTAGAAATTCCCGATATATATTTTTGCCCCATGCTCTTATGACCTTGGCGTTGGTCAAAATGTCATAAGTCACATGTCAAGTTCTGCCCATCATTATCTTGTCAATTTGAACTCATCCGTATATATCCCTGACGTTGGCCAAATGATAATACGACTGTCTCAAACTAACTTATCTATCTATGCAACAAATGAATACCCAGCAGCTACCAAACACTATGCCTTGGCGTTGGTCAAAATGCATAGCTTGAATACTACTGAATACCCAAATGAAATGACTGAGGGCTACGAATGGTTTTGGCGAAACCGTGAACGTAGTGAACTTGATATAACCGAAGGAACCTGATAGCTTTTTTAAAAGGGGTGGTTAAAACTCCGTAATTAAAAATATCATCTGTTTTAAAATAACCGAGTGGTTTCTTTTAAATTGTTCCAACGATTCAATTTTTTGGTTTATTTTCTTTGCATTATAAATAATGCGTCCCATCATTAACCTATCATTACAGAAAACAACGAAAATACAACGTCCTCTTATGCCATCCGCATTCGCCACTGGGTCCCGTCATCACCCGTTAGGTTACTTAACTAACGACAGAGCGGGGGCTGGGCTAGCGCCGGTGTAAAACATAAGTGACGTCTAAATAGCTATCATATATAGATATTGTACATTCGTCAGACGCAATAATAGGCATTCCAGATCTCATATAAACTTTATTGGATTTGCAAGCAATCCGCGTTTGTTTAGAGCCTGCAACAAAAGACGGATTACACAGTTGTGATGAATAGCCATTACCCCACCCTAGACCCCTACGGGTACGGCAAACTACCCGCCAAATACCCGAAGTGAAGCGGTCTCTCTCAACAAAGTGAGTAGGCCACTAAACACTTCAAAGTACCCGGTAGTTTGTGCACCCCACCTTGAGTCTATCCTAGGAGCAAAAACAGTAAAATGAAATAATACAACGGTGGCTACAACCGCAACCTGGATGTGCCCGCAAAATAATATTACAACAAATTACAATTACATTGAATGAATGAATATAACAACCCATCTGAAAACCCCGGCTAATCAACACAACAGTTCAATACAGTTCACAACCACAAACAGTATAAACCATTACAGAAATGTGCAACCCTCTGCCAACCGACATACTAGCAGTTAGGGGAGGTTTACGAACACATTATACAATCACAGATATAATCAAATTAGCAAACATCGTATAATTTCGATCGAGCAAACATATTATATTCTACTCCCAAAACTTCTGTGTGCACCTGAGACTTTGAGCAGAAAATAAACATTTCAGAAAACACAACAATATCACAAAAGAATAACAGGAGCAAACTGGGTCGAATCGGCCCCAACTCGGCCGCGGATCCGCGGCGGATCGGTGGGATCGGCCGCGTTTCCGCGGCTGTATGGCCGATTCACTAATCCATTTTTCTCCAGTGTTCTTATCTTTCTATGCTTGTTATTCTGAAGCAACCTGAAAAATTTTTAGATCCTGTTTTGAAATCGACAGAAACATGTGATATCGATGTCGTTTTTTAGTTCGTTTTGCGTTCGAAATTCATACGACTTTGCTAATTAGTTAATTATTGTTTAGCGAGGCTCTGATACCACTGTAAGTCGATGTGCAACACTCCACGACTTGCGGGGAGGCGGAAATATGAAAAACGATCTTGTTCTTTGCTTAAATATCGACTAACCGCAAGAATCGAAGCAAAACGATAACTAACACGAATCATAGAAGTTCTAAACTACTATGTGAAGTGATTATACCTAAAGAACCGTATCCTTCGTCTTTACGTTCTCCACCTCCTCCTCAGCCTTCTCCAAGTACTAGACGATCCACCCGAGAGCTTTGCTTCAAGCTTTACCTCAAACTAGAGGTAACTAGGTTTCTTAAAGTGCTAATCTAAGTAACCTAGGTGATATAGAGAAGGGTTATGGATTAAGTAGTCTAATCTAATCCTTGATCTCAACACATGAGAGGGGAGGATTAGGGTTTGAAGAGAGAGAGCTTGAGGAGAGAGAAGGTGAGCATAAGAATGAGAATGAGATTGTGAGCTATCATGATATATATGAAGCATTTATCTTTTACAAATAAATAGAAAATGGGATTTAACAACCATGCTTCATAAATACAAATGGTGATTCATCTCCATGAGTCATTAAGCATTTATGATGCATTAATGACATGGATGAATCACACAAATGAGTCACTAATCTCATTAAATGCATATGCCACATAAACCCCCAAGTCACCATCTTCTAGAAGCTTCTCGTAAAATTACGAGAACGCCCCTCCTATCCGTGAAAACACGGAAAAACTTTAGACTGTATAAATCCAATATCCCGATACTAGAATCTGGTTTAAACCAAAGCCGACTAGTAAAAACTGTCCGAAAGTCGTACGTTCGTAAACACACGTATGCGTCCGAACCCTTGTCGTAAAACCATACGACCTCTATATCGTTTCGCCTGGAGCAGGGAAACTCTCTGTGTGGGACTCTAATGACTCGACTACTACGCTGGCAGTGGGTTTAACCACAGACCGCAAGCGGCACTAGCTGTACGTAACGGTCCCCAGGTAAATGTTGATAAGAAGGCCGATGAGGAAACCCATCCGAACTCCTACTGAGCCTGATGTGACAATCTCCGTACAGTCCGGTCTGTTCGTCTAAGACTATCGCATATCGGGCCTAGGGGGTGGCAAGCGCCAGTCCTCTAATAGCGGTATAAGTCGTGTCGGAGTGAAGCCCATTACACCGTGAGAAACTACTGGAACCTACCAGTAAATCTCGCTTGCCCTGGCCAGGGACTTTGCGTAATGGCTCTCTGACACAGCGCGATATCAACTCCCAATACCGGGAGAGACGAATCCTGTCTAACCGCCACTGCCTCCAATTGCTCGGGACTGCACCCAACTGCTACCTGTTTGCACGACTCCTTTGAGCCGTGGTAGGGTAGCAATCTAAGAACAGTGGGACACACTCGAGGCGAAGTAGCAGTGTCAAGTCTGCGGACTATGCTGTACTCATGTCACCTGGAAACTGTTAACTGACGACTGGTATAAAACCCAACCAACAGTTCCCTGCGAGTCCTGTCCGGTGTACCCGTAACCCAACGAGCACCTGTATACTATCTCCAGTACGATGTACTGACGGCTGTGGGACAGACCATCTCCCCAACTGGGATGAGAAGCGTCCACACTAGTCTACTCCGGAGTATCGATGCTCTGTCTCGATAATCCTACGACTAGCGACCTGAATAAGGATATGCTTATAGACTACATAGCCCCCACTAGTGTGACTGCCATCACAACGCTGCTAGTCAAGCAAGATCCTAAGAGCTCTATCAATACGTATACTCACATATTAAGATAGAAAAACCAAGTAGCATACTACCATGTTTAGCAAGACTGTTATATACATGTGAATATCCCAAGCTTCCATTAAGTAATATATAAACTAGTATGATACAATAATGGCCCCTAGGGCATATACACTAACAGGGATCGAAGCCCTCGCCAAGAGGCACCGGACAACAACCCTGCTCGGCCATCCTTAAGGATCAAAGCCCTCGCCAAGAGGCACCGGGCAGCAACCCTGCTCGGCCATCCTTAGTAGGCCACTTACGCCTCCCCCCCTCCCCCGCGCTAAGGATAAAAAGTCCTCACAAGAAGCAACCGGGCCCGCCCTTGCTCGGTTATCCCTAGCTGGTAGATTCCTATCTCAACACACCAGGGATCAAAGCCCTCGTCAAGAGGCACCGGGAAGTAATCCTGCCCGGCCCATCCTTAAGGATCAAAGCCCTCGCCAAGAGGCACCGGGCAGTAACGCTGCTCGGCCCATCCTTAATAGGCCACGTATGGCCACTCTCGTGCTAAGGATCAAAAACTCTCGAAAGAGGCAACCGAGCCCGTCCTTGCTCGGTTATCCCTGGCTGGTAGCTCCCTACCCCAACACACCAGGGATCAAAGCCCTTACCATAAGGCACCGGGAAGCTACCCTGCTCAGTTCATCCTTAGTAGGCCACTTACGACCCCTCCCGCGCTAAGGATCAAAAGCCCTCGACAGAGGCAACCGAGCCCGTCCTTGCTCGGCTATCCCTGGCTGGTAGTTTCCTACCCCAACACACCAGGGATGAAAACCCTCACCCTGAGGCACCGGGTAGCAACCCTGCTTGGCGTATCGCCAGCGGACAATCTCCTGCCCGTCAAACGCTGAGGATCCGAAGCCCTCTTCGCGAGGCCACCGAGTTCCTTCCTGCTCGGTGAATCCCCAGCGGGTAACTTCCTACCCTGCAATGACTAAAGAACAAAGCCCTTACCAAGAGGCATCCGGTCTATCTACGTCTGAGCGATCTCCACCTCGACTTTGGGGCCATGGAGATACCGTCTTCCTGTCGGTCTTTGCACACTTGGCAAGTGAACAGATTCAACTCGACGTGTAATCGCTAGACGAAGAACCGACATTACACAAAGGCAGTACTATGCAAATACAAGTGTTGCCGACAAAAGGAAAATACGCGCACAAACATGACTGCAAAAAATTTTTATTCACAAAGTCAGTCTTTACAAGGGTATTGTGGGCTCCCCAGCCTTATCAAATTACCCGGAGGCTTACAAAAAAGTGAGGAGGAAAAGCCAAAAAGTTCGAGCCACAAGCCCCGCCTAGACCTCACCTCCCTCATCACCGTCGGCCGGAGGCGTGACGACCTAAAGAGGAGAGCCCCGAGCTTACAAAATCAAGAACGAGGAAAATATGAAGAGAGATGGGCCCTGAAGTGGACCCCACCTCTATTTATAGCAACCGGCGTTCTCATCCAACGGCGACAGTCATCTCCCACCGAAAAGGTTCAGTACACTCGACGGCCATGATCGCTCCACCTGTCGCACTCGCACTGGCCATATCCCATCAGACGCCGGAAGTCAACGGCCCATCGCGTCAGCCAACCAGCACCCGACACGTGGCCTGTCGCTTCAGCAAAAATACGCACGATCCGGCGCACCCTCTTTAATGCAAAGATCTCGCCCTGATTCGCTGGCATCATCCAGAATATACAACAGATTACCCGGGGACACGCCCGACAATATCTTCGAAAAAGAGCTTACCTCGGGTGACCCAGCAGACCACTCTCGATCCGACCCGTCAGCTGGTCGGGACGAGAGTGGGAGGCTAATGATGATGCTCGATATCGGTGATCTTCCAGACTATGACACGTGGCAGATGACGTGTCCCAGTGCATGCAAGAAAGGACCTACAGTGGCCGACCAGACCACTCCTATGCCTGTCCCACAAGCAAATGATGGCTCACCTCCGACCCCCAGCACAATTGGCCTTCTCAGCCTCATAGCTCGTCTTCGGGCTACCACAGAACCAAGATACCTCGGCTCTCCAGCTCATCCGCGAGCTCTTCCGCCGAGGTCATCTTCCTCGGTCTCATCGACCGACCAACGACACCGCTCACAGACGTAACCGCCATCCTGCGAATCTCGCCATGTGCGAGATATCCGCCAGTCACATCCCACGTTCCACGCCATTACGATCTCCTATTAATGAGCCTGTCTCGCCATTAATGGGAGATCCCGCCAATCGCACGGGTGTGACATCGGGAGCGTAACGACCGGCGTGATTCTCGCACCTGCCTTGTCTGCTGCCACCGCTATATAAACCCCTTCCGCAGACGGCTCAAGTAAGCCATTTTTACTCCACTAAGCCGTTACTCTGCTTGGATTTCCTCTCTAACTTGACCGTCGGAAGGTCCTCGGTGGTACAACCACCCCGGGACTTTTTTGCAGGTAGCTCGACGCAAACAACCTCAAACCTATTGAGATCCACACGCTTCAGGAGCCAGCCTCCAGATCAAATCTCAGCCGTCCATCGCTGCCATCGTCAGATCAACGGAAGGTAACATTTTGGCGCAGATCTCACCCACGTCAATACCCAAGTACTCGTTGAGCATCGATTTCGTCAACACAATCTAGAAAGAAACAGATGTATATAAGTCTAGAATATCCGCATTACAATAAAATGATTTATAACACAAATCAATAACCAGATGCTAATAAATAGTATATCCCCAGAATAATCTTGTTCTCTATCGAAAAATGATTGAAGACGAAAGTATAAGAAAATCATGACAATATGCAAATATGATATAATAATAAAAAGTAGTAATGATAAACTCATGCTTACCCTCAAGACCCAACTCAATTAGTTTTAGGTAGCCTCCAGGCTGCAACAATTCACCAACAATTCTATCAGGTTCTGTCAAATCTCTCTCAATGACATGTACTCGCCGCCCATCCTACAGATGATAAATAAAATTTGTTCCTCAATAAATTATTTTATAAGCCTGAACATCTGTAAATGTAGAGTGAGGTTTTCGTATGAAGCAAGAATGTGATGTATATTACTACTGGTAAGCCCACATACAAAGAAAAGGAAAACGATGATAGGAAAGATGACAGGAATAAGTCTTTTTACTTAGAATTTGATGTATCAGATCGACCCTCCTACAAAAAATTCTGTCAGAAAGAAACTTTCATATCTAACTTCCATTATAAAAATACTGATATCCGATTAAAATTCTTTTACGAAGGCGCTGACAGAGAGAAACAATTTTTTTTTTTCTTTTTTTACATTCTTATCCACCCGGCACCTTCTACTTTCTGATGGAGACGAGAATCTCCTTCAGATGTTGCCTTCCGTTGATCTGCTGATGGCTGTAATGGATGGCTAAGATTGGATCTGGAGGCTGTCGCTCCTGAAGCGTGTGGATCTCAATGGGTTTGAGGTTGTGGTTGCCGAGTCGCCTGCAAGAAAGTCCCGGGATGGTTGTACCACCGAGGACCCTCCGACGATCAAGTTAGTCAAGAGACCCGAGCAGAGTAACGGCTTAGTGGAGTAAAAAATGGCTTACCTCGATCGTCTGAGAGAGGGGTTTATATATATAGCGGTGGCAACAGGCGGGGCAGGCACGAGAATCATGCCGGCCGTTACGCTCCCGACGTCACGCCCGCGTGATGAGCAGGACCTCCCATTAATGGCGAGACATGCTCGTTAATGGGGGATCGTGGTGGTGTGGAACGTGGGATGTGGCCGGCGGAGATTCGTGCATGGCGAGATTCACGGGATGGCGGTTACGCCTGCAAGCGGTGCTGTTGGTCGGTCAATGAGACCAAGGAAGATGACCTCGGCGGGAGAGCTCACGGACGAGCGGGAGAGCCGAGGTATCTTAGTTCTGCGGTAGTTCGGAGACGAGTTGTGGGGCCGAGGAGGCCAGTTGTGCAGAAGGCGAGCCAGCGTTCGCTCGGTATGACGAGCGTAGGCGTGGTCTGGTCGGCCACTGTAAGTCCTTTCTTGCATGCTCTGACACATGTCATCTGCCACGTGTCCTGATCTGGGAGATCACCGATATCGAGCCTCATCATTAACCCCCCACTTTCATCCTGACCAGCTGACGTGTCGGGTCGAGAGTGGTTTGCCGGATCACCCGAGGTGAGCTCCTTTCCGAAGATATCGTCGGGCGTGTCTCTGGGCAATTGGTTGTCTTTTCTGAATGAGGCCAGCGGATCAGGGCGAGATCCCTTGCGTTAAAGAGGGTGTACCGGATCGTGTGCATTTTGGTGAAGCGACAGGCCACGTGTCGGGTGCCAGTTGGCTGATGCGACGTGCTGCAAGCTTCTGGTGTCTGATGGGATGCTGCCAATGTGCTTGTGACAGATGGGGCGATCGTAGCTGTCGAGCGCACTGAACCGTTTTGGCGGGAGTCGGCCGTCGCCGTTGGATGGGGACGCCGGTTGTATAAATCGAGGGGAGGCCTGATTCGGGATCCCTCTCTCTTCACATTTTTCTCATTCTGAGTCGAGCCTCTTCTCCATTTTGGCAGGACAGATGGTTGGATCCCAGACTCTTGGTGCCTTCGGCGCTCAGTCCTAGAGGGGGGACGGCGGTGCCGCCGTGCCTCTGGCTGACTCGAGTCCTGAGCCGGATGTGCCTCCGACAGCGAGGCCACCTGCCCTGTCACGAGCTCTTGACGATTGTTCCGGCGGTGGCTAAAGGCGTACACGGGTTCCCGAATCTCAGACGAGGGATGCAGGAGAGGGCGAAGACGGGGTTCCTCTTAAGCGTAAGAGGACGGTCTCTCATGCGCCGCCGACGGAGGTTCCGGAGGGGACTCCCTTGTAGGAGGGGGATGTCCAGTTCGTGGTCCCGTCGGGGCTTTCCGTTGCCGCCAGCCTTCTTGCTGGTATAGAGCAATCGGCTGGGGGCTAGATGACGCGGGGGACCTTGAGGGCCCAAATGGCGGCTATCGCACAGGAGGCGGTTCAGGTATGTACTCCCTCATGTGTTATTTCGAGCGACCTTTTCTTAGTTCGGGTGCCCTTAAGTTTCTCGGCCATTTTTCGCCAGGTCCTTCAACACTGCGCCCTTGTTACTCGTATGGAAGCCGAGGGGGCTATTCAGGCTGCGAGGTCAGCAGAAGAGTCTTCTTCGGAAGTCGAGGATCTGCGACTCGAGCTGTGTCTGGAGAGGGAGAGGTCGATCGTCCTCAAAGCCCGGTCAGAAGCCGCGGATCTCACCGTTTCAAAGTGCCGGGAGTCCTATCGCCGCCTGAGCGGATCCCACCGGGTCGCCGAGGCGAAGTTGGTGGACCTGGCCGATCGCTTTGCGGCCATAGAGAGGGAGAGGGATGCAAGCAGGCGGGATGCCGAGGCGGCGCTTCAGGCGGCGGAGCTTGCAGAGACCCGAGCTAGAAAGGCGGTGGCTGATTACAAGGGGTCGGACCAGTTTTACGTCGATCTCGGCGAAGCCTCCGCCGTTGCATGGAACAAAGCTCTTGATACCGTCAAGGAGCAGCTCCCGGAGTTTGCTGATGGTGAGCTTCGAGCTCAGGTCCCACTTTCAGTGATCATGCCCCCGGTCGACAGTGATGAGGGAAGCGAGGTCTAGGCCGTGCTTGCGGCCAGAATTCCCTTTTGTAAACCTTCGGGTAACTTGATAAAGTTGGGGAGCCCATAATACCCTTGTAAAAGCTTTGACTTTTTGGATAAAGATTTTTGTTGTTGCAGTAGTGTTTGTGCTTGTACTTCCTTTTGTTGGTAGACACTTGTATCTACACAGTACTACTTTTATGGTCGGCATGTTCCTCGTCTAGCGATTACTCATCGACTTGACTCTGATCATTTGCCGAGTGTGCGAGGACCGGCGGGAAGACGGTATCTCCATGGCCCCGAAGTTGAAGTGGAGATCACTAAGACGTTGATAGACCGGATGCCTCTTGTTGGGGCTTCAATAGTGATGGCCGAGCAGGGTAGCCGCTCGGTGTCTCTTGGTGAGGGAGAGCTTTGATCCTTAGCGCGGGAGGGGCCGTAAGTGGCCTACTAAGGATGGGGCCGAGCAGGGTAGGTGCTCGGTGCCTCTTGGCGAGGGCTTTGATCCTTAAGGACTGGCCGAGCAGGGTTACTTTCCGGTGCCTCTTGGCGAGGGGTTTGATCCCTGGTTTGGTAGGGAGCTACCAGCCATGGATAACCGAGCAAGGGCGGGCCCGGTTGCCTCTGTGAGGGCTTTGATCCCTGGTTTGTTGAGGTAGGGAGCTACCAGCCAGGGATAACCGAGCAAGGGCGGGCCCGGTTGCCTCTTACGAGGGCTTTTCATCCTTAACGCTGGAGGGGCCGTAAGTGGCCTACTAAGGATGGCCGAGCAGGGTTATTGCCCGGTGCCTCTTGGCGACGGCTTTTTGTCCTTAAGGATGGCCGAGCAGGGTAGCTGCTCGGTGCCTCTTGGCGAGGGCTTTGATCCCTGGCGTTGTGGGTAGGGAGCTACCGGCCAGGGATAGCCGAGCAGGGTAGCTGCTGGGCTGCCTCTTCGTGAGGGCTTAGATCCCTGGCGTTGTGGGGAGGGAGCTACCAGCCAGGGATAGCCGAGCAGGGTAGCTGTAAGGCTGTCTCTTCATGAGGGCTTAGATCCCTGGCGTTGTTGGTAGGGAGCTACCGGCCAGGGATAGCCGAGCAGGGTAGCTGTAAGGTTGCCTCTTGGCGAGGGCTTCGATCCTTGGCGCTGAAGGGACCGTAGGAGGCCTGTCAAGGGTGAACCGAGCAGGGTAGCTGCTGGGCTGCCTCTTCGTGAGGGCTTAGATCCCTGGCGTTGTGGGTAGAGAGCTACCGGCCAGGGATAGCCGAGCAAGGTAGCTGTTGGGCTGCCTCTTCGTGAGGGCTTTGTAAGGCTGAGGAGCCCAGAGTGCCTTTTTGAATTAATAAGATTCTTCTTTTTGCAATGCTCTAGCGTTCCCCTCTTATTATTTAAGCAGAAAGAACTTTTTAGAAAAAATTTACATTGCCTTTGAGAAAGGAGAGGTACACACTCGTGGGTATCCGTTTCATTGGTACAGCTTACGCTTTTCAGCGTTGTAAGGCCGTGGAAACTTGTGGCCGTCCACGTCCTGTAAGCGGTAGGCTCCGCCGGGAAGTACTTCGGAGACGAGGAATTGACCATCCCATTTCGGGAAGAACTTATGCAGCCTGCCTTGATCGACGAACTCGTTTCACCGTAGGACCAGGTCTCCGGTCTTGAAGGAACGACGCTTGACCCGCGCGGTGTAGTATCGGGCAGTTTGTTGCTGATAGGCGGCAGCCCTGATTTGAGCCCGGTCCCGTTTCTCCAGCAAGATGTCCATATTGGACCGCAGTGCCGTGGTGTTTGCTTTGTCCTCGAAGTGTTCGACCCAGTGACTGGGTAGCCCGATCTCCGTCGAGACCATCGCCTCGGTCCCGTAGCAGAGGCTGAAAGGGGTTTCCCCGGTGGGGGTCTTCTTTGACGTGCGCAGGGCCCATAAGCCCCGGGGCAATTTCTCGACCCAACTGCCTTGGCACCCCTCCAAGCAGGTCCGGAGGACATCCCGGTTGGCGACTTCAGCCTGCCTGTTGCATTGGGGGTGTGCGACCACAGCGAATTTCATCAGGATATGATATTCGTTGCAGAAATCTTTCACCTTCTCGTTCTCGAAGTTTGTCTCGTTGTCACGCCCCGCTTTCCGGTGTACGGCGAAGGGGACGCGACTGGTCCGCTACGTATTTACTATGAAGTAAATACGCTAAGCGTATCTAAGCAATATAAAAAATAATCACAAGAGACAAGAGATAAAAGTAACAACAACTTTATTTATTAACATTTTTTTGTACAATGCATGAAAAGTAAATACAATTGAAATAAAAAGAGATGCCTAGACAATGGCATAACGGGAAATGAAAATAAATACTGAATAGGAAAAGTACAATGTTTAGAGCTCAGGGTCTTCGAGAAACTGATCCAAGTTTCACTGGTGGGCTCGATCTCCGCTATGTTCAGATCACCTGAAGACATTCATGTAAGTGCACGGCGGCGCCCCGGCCGTCAATCCGACGCCGGAAAGGCGGAAACAAAAAACTTTACGAAACTGTAAACCGGCACCACCGCGCACTATTAACCCGGATCGGGCCATTAACCTAGCTACTAGCAAATTAAAGGATGGGTAGAGAGATATACCAAGCGATTCGTGTCCTTCGGTCTTCTCGTCATCGTCCCGATCTCCCGCGGAATCTCCGTTCGTCACCTCCTCGTCGAAAAGGGCACCACGTAGTCGATTTCTTTTACGGGCTCCCACCTCTGGACCGAGGCAACTCGGGCACGAAATTGGCAAGCCGACGCGTCCAAGGGTACTGTAGGTGTAGTGTAGAATCTATTGTCTTTTTGGGGTTTATGGAAGTTGCCTTTGATGATGGAGAAGAGAGTAAAGCTATGGAGGAAAAATGGTGCTCTCATTTTTAGTAAGGAATGAGATGAGAAATGTCCACACATTAAAATGAAAACTCCCCACCTCACCAAAAAGTGGCCGGCCCTTCTAATCATGGTGGAAAAAAGGAATCAATAAAATGGGAGAAGAAAAGATAAGAAAATGGTCACACCCATTTCAAATCCAACTCTAATCTCAATCCATCATAATAAATGCAAAGGAAGAGACTCAAAAAGAATCTAATGATTCAAGCAATATCATAATGCCATAAAATGCAAGAAAACCCCTCCACAAAACTTATTTGCACACTTGCAAATAACCCCTCCATTGGAAAAGTCCGGCCGTGAAGGAACAAAGGAAAACCGGCCGAAACGGAATGCAAACTGGCAACTTCAGAAAACTGATCCCGTAATAAATTACAGGAAAACCCCGCGACTCCATATACATGCCCGCATTTGTATTCCCACTGAACACAAATGCAAAGAGACAAAACTACACTGTCTAATACTAGGATCCGGCTTAAACCAAAGCCCGCTAGTAAAATCCGTCCGATCACGATTCGTGCAATACCGCACGTATCTAATCGAACCCTGCCATATCTCCATACGGCCTCTACAGCGTTTCGCCCGAAACTTGAGTAACTGTGTGTGGGGGACTCTAAAGACTCGTCAATACTATGGCTGTGGATTTAACCACTAGCACGTCATAGGTATCAGCCATACGTAACGGGCTACCAGCTATTGACCTAAAGGGACGTCGATGAGCGAACTCATCCTGACACCCTACTGAGCCTGTCAGTGACAATATCCGTACAGTCCGGTCCGTTCGTCTATGAGCATCGCATGGCGGGCCTAGGGGGTTGGTAAAAGTCAGACCCCCAATAGCGGTACAAGTCATGTCGGAGTGTAGCCCAGAACACCCTGAGATACTACTAGAATAGCTACCAGTAAATCTCCTGCCTCGGCCGAGGGCTTCGTGTAATGGCTCTCCTAGACACAGCGCGAACTCACCCCCAATACCGGGAGAGACGAACCCCTGCAGATCCGCTCACTGCCTCCATATGGCTCGGGACTGTACCCAACTAAAACCTGTTTGCACGTCTCCTTTGAGCGTGGTAGGGTAGTAATCTAAGTACAGTGGGAACTCACACGAGACAAATGACAATCTCAGGTCGATGAACTAACATGTACACATATCACCTGGGAACTGCTATCTGACGTCTGGTATAATCCCAACTAGCAGGTTCCCGGCGAGTCCTGTCCGGTGTACTCATAACCCAATGAGCACCTGTATACATCTTAGGTGAACCAACTGACACCAGTGGCTTGTGAGACCGGCCACTGCCCCTCGTCGGGGTCTCGACTGTATACACTAGTCTACTCTGGAGAATCGATGCCCTGTCTCGAAACTCCCACGACTAGGGACCTTTTAAGGATATGCTTATAGACCCCAGCTCCCACGTATATGATCACCCTCATACTGCTGGTAGTCAAGCAAGAATCCTAGGGGCTCTATCAACGTGCAATAGTGACCTGTAAGGTCACCTAAAGCAGTACACGATGATAAAGGTAAACCAGATAGCATACTATCATCTCGAGTAAGACTGTCCTACCGGTATAGGTCCTCCCTCAATCATTGAAATCACGTGCCTGTGATCCAATAATTGACTCTGAGGGCACTATATCCAACAATCTCCCACTTGCACTCAAGGCTAATTATTGCGATGTCGCATACTCACAGCCCGTGTGATACCGAACACCCAACTCCTCTACTAATCAGTCTCACAAAGCTCGTTTGCGAAACTATTGCGTTCGAGGAATAACCTCAGCGAGTGGATCCGCTTTGATGTTTCTTTCTATGTCTCTCTATATCTCAAGTTCGTGGAGAAAACCATCTCCCAAAATAAGCAATACCTGTCTTAGAATGTCTGGATGTTTGATGGGACCTAGCTCAGAAATGAACTCCAAATCCAAACTTCTTAGACTGTATTGACAACTGAACTTAATCAGTGTCCTGCGCCATGCCTCCCTCAGTATCCTCCTGGACCACCTGTCCAAAATACTGCCCCTCGTCAGAGGGAGAACTATAACTCTGACAGTCACTCTGCCGTTCAGGTCACCTTGGAAGCCTGGAATGATAACCGTCTCCTAAAGGAGGCTGCCGTTATCAAATCCTTAGAACATGCACTTATGTTCTAAAGCTGCTTCCTAATGTTTCTCCAGGATTGGATCAATATCAACTTATTGCATCTACTGCAAGAACAACATCTGGTGTGGTACTTGACATCTCATGATTGACTCAATTGCCTAAGCAAGTGATCTGCCAATTATGCACATCCCTCTCTACTTTAGTCTATAAGACACCTTCAGAGAGGGTGACTCCATTACCTACAGGTACACTACCGTGCCAGGAGTCGTCTATTCTAAAAACTCTTAGAATGCTGTCTAAGTACCCTGATTGGGAAACCACCCAAATCTAAATCTATAGATCTAGTAACCAGAATGTCTTGATATAATATCCAAGTCGTTTGTGGAGAAACCACTGTGTGACAACCAAAGTTTAACCCATCGTAGTATAGGAATATCACTTCCTACTCTGTGTATGTCATCCTAATACCAGGACATCACACCCTACTACCTTCTTAACAGATCCATCCCCTATTCTGATGAAGTCAAACCTATGACTTTCACATCAGAAATAGATGATCTATCTCCGCTATATCTACTTAAGTCTATAAATAGACATAAGCCACTTGTCCACCAATGCTTCCGCTGCTCCCACTGACCACGACAACCCTCTGGCAGAGTCATATACACGTACACTTCTAAAGCTAGTTTAGAACGACGCTATACTCATCCTCCTGCCGGGTCTCATAGTCTGGAACAACAGCAATGGCAAGTCTGGGTAAACAAGAACCTCCCTGTCACCGTCCTTGAGGCTACCGGAGTAGCTCTCGGGTGCGTGAGGGTACCCACCATATCTGCGGAGTGGCCAATGGAATGTCAATACAGATTGAATCTTTAGGTTCTTATCAAATTTTCAGTAATCGTTTGTGGTTCTGGAATTACTTCCAGTTCTACCATACTCCCACTTCTGTTTTCTGAAAAATCCATTTTTATTAAAACTATGGCGAGTCAAGAACAATATCACTATTGATCTTCCTGATGGTAGAAAGTCAACCCTCGTCATAGCCTGGGTCAACCCACAAACAGCCATTACAGAAACGTGTCTTGAGTTATCCAGAGTCTGGTTTTAAGCATAAGCCGGACAACTCCCCGTACCTTAACAACGTTAAGATATGAACTGTTCTATATCCAATACAGAAACAGAAGCACTGATTTAATTGAACCAGATTCAAATCATGCAGCTGTCTCCAGTGCATGTCAACTAAATGGAAGGAGGCCGATCAGCGTTACTCAACTTAGGAATGCTTCCAATTATGAGTAACCTGAAAGAGAAGCAAGTTCACTTAATCATTACTATCAACTGAATACCACACACAAGTATCTACATCTTCGATCACCTTGAAGAATCCCGATACTTGCAACACCTGGTTCTCTACTTTATTCATATACCTATAACTTCTCAAAACTCAGTACATGCATTTCTACGAAACACATGTCTAAGAACTAGAGAAGTCACAAGTAAACAAAATATAGTACGAAGACCAACCCCTCTGTCCTAATGGACACTGGACAATATACAATACTCTGTATAAGTCCCCTGAGTCTAATAACTCATTCCCTGTGTGTTGTAGGTTGAAAACTGTACTTATGGTTATGAAGAATTACACCACTGTTTTATGCTCCTTACCTAACCATCCACTGATATAAGTAAATGTCATAGACATAATTTCAAAAAGGTACATCTCACTCTATAAAAATAGACGTACAGATATATCAATTTGAAATTGGTGCATAACAACGGATATTCAAAACCAAACATTTGCCGTCCGGCAAACAACCCAGGTGACTTCCTCAAATATCACCAATTACAATGAATCCCGATATAATGAGGATGATCACCCAATTCCCAATAACTTACTCCCACTCATCATCTGTAAAACCATACAGATGTGAGAATCATACCTGATAAATACATACCCTGGAGTAAGGATTAATTGGGAAATCAGTTTTCTTTTAACAGTACACAGTGAAACTGAAACATTGAAATATTTCGATGGGGTATCCGGGTATTCCTAGTAATGCCTCTTCCATTATCCAGATTCACAATTGTAACCGTATAATTCTTTGCCACCTCTCCAAATCCCTTTATATGTCTTTAGTCATTACCTTCTGCACAACCCTTTAGGCCAAATGGTTTTCTTCCTTCCCTACCATTCGGCACCAGCCTATGGTTTGGAAGAAGACTATCCAATAAGCATAATGGGTGTACTGTCCTAATCCTAGGAACACTCGCAATGCGAGAGAAGGTGAGGATAAAAGACAACCGAATAAACCTTATTCCTATTTCTCCTGAACCAGAATCCATCCTCGAACTGAAACAAGTTCCTTTCGAGTTCGTATATAATCATACGATGGAGTATCCAATAAACTGTGAATTTTCGTAGTGATACGGAGTGTACTGGAGAAATACAAAGGTGAAATGGGAGTGGTACAGAAACACTTGGTTTGGTCGAGAATATCAGTCGCAATTTACTTTGCCCTCCTTCTAATCCCTTTCTTTGTCTTAACTTAATACCTTCTGTACACCGTTTAGGCTAATTAGTTTTCTTCATTCCCTACCGGTCGACACCTGCCTATGGTTTGGAAGAAGACTATCCAATTTGCGTAATGGGTGTACTATCCCCTAATCTAAGGGGCACTCGCAACCTGAGAGAAGGTAAAAGGAAAAGACAACTGAATAGTCCTATTCGTTTTCTCCAGAACCAGAAACCATCCTCGAATAAATTCCTTCGAGTTCGTATATAACCATACGATGGTTTTGTCCAATGGAAGTGGACGTTCGTAGTAATACGGGGTGTCCTGGAGAAAAGGGTAAAAGTAGGAGTGGCAATAAGGTATGCAACTCTGACAATCCAAAAGCCAGTCTTGTAAGAAGGTTCGGTCAACTTGGTCACTGAGTCATAGTCTAGGGTCGGGTCAATGGTCGCTGCCAAAGAGAGAGAGAAAAGAAACACTCAGCGTGCACTCTAACCTAGATCAGAATGGTTATCACTTTATCTAATCAGGAAACCTCCCACTGTACCGTCAAATTCTCCTCCAAACCTTAAAAAAGAATTAGTCGGGATCACCCGAGGAGTAAACCAACTCATCAGTGGGAATCGGGATCCAACCATCATCGCATGATAATGTGACGGAATCCGCTCACGTTATCACACTCTAGAAGGTATGTGCATATCTGGCAAGTTTCAGTTTCTTTAGAAACTCCCGATGTAATTTTTGCCCCATGCTCTTATGACCTTGACGAAGGTCAACAAATCATAAGTCACATGTCAAGTTCTACCCGTCATTGTCCAGGTTAATTTGAACCCACCCGTACAAGCCCTTGACGAAGGTCAATAAGGCTATACGACTGTCCCAAACCAACGCATCTATCTATGCAGCAGAAAGGTAACAAGCAGCTACCATACACTATGCCTTGACGAAGGTCAACAAACATAGCATGAATACTACGTGCTACCCATCTGAAACGACTGAGGGCTACGAATGGTTTCTGGCAAAAAACCTTTAATGTAATGAACTTGATATCGTTGAAGGAACCGGATAGCTTTTTAGAAAAATATATAACGAAAACCTTTGCTAAGGAGGTCACTCCCGGTGAAGGGATCTCGGCTCTTTCCCCGTAGGATGAGGTGCAAGATATTCCAACTGAATACCACGATGCAAAGCAAAAATAATCGGCTATAGTGAAGTTATTGCCCTGACGCAAAGTTCTGTCCAGGGGGTCACTCTCGGTGAAGGGATCTCGGCCCTTGCCTCGTCAACTGAGGAGCTGGATATTCATAACCGAATACCACTGTGCAAAACAAAAGAGAACGCTCTTGCAATAACAGCTTTTTGAAAAATTGTTCCAACAACATCAGAAAAGGTTTGTTTATCTTGCATTGATCCGAATCAACGCAGTCCCATCAATTGATCACACCACAAAGAACGAAAATAATGATGTACGTATATGCCATCCGCATTCGCCACTGGGTCCCGTCATCACCCGTTAGGTTACTTAACTAACGACAGAGCGGGGACTGGACTAGCGCGGATGCAAAACATATACAACATCTACTAGTATATATATCAATATATAATATTCGCTCAAGGCGTGATAAAAAGTAAAAATATACATACAACGGGTACATCGACCTCGACCCGGTCGTCCCCCAAAAGAATAATACAAACAGGCGGTGACGGCAGTCCACATGTCGGACGCTCGCCCCGCAATATCAAATGTACAAATAAAACAAAACTGTACTTACATTGCAACCAGGTTATCCCCCACGACCAATCCGAAACATCACAGCACAATACAGAACATCAACGTGAATGTCACGTTCGCAAATCCGTCTAAAAGGGCTATAGCAGTTAGACAGGATTTACCGATCAAATGACATTCACGGTCGCAGATATAATGTAAATACTGTGAACTAATGTGTTTAAAATTTTCAATCGACCAAATTTTACCAAGTGGGCCCCAAGCACTACTGTAGCACTCAAAGAAAATCTGGGCCCAAAAAGAATATTCCAAAAACTCTATTTTCAACTTATAACCCCACTGTAAAAATTTGGTCAAATGAACAGTCTACCTTGCGGCGGAACCGCGGCCAATGCGTGAGTTTGGCCACGGTTCCGTGGTGGAAAGGTGACGTCACGCGACGAAATTTTCTCAGATTGCTTAGAATTACCTGCACGTGTTTCTGAAACAACCTGAAAAATTTTTAGAGCCCAAAAAAATTTCGACAGAAACTCATGCAATGGAAATCGGGTTTTCGGAAATTTGTTCGATCGAACTTGTAAACACATTAAAGCAAGCTAGACTAGATTAATGGCGTGGCTCTGATACCAATGTAAGTGCACGGCGGCACCCCGGCCGTCAATCCGACGGCGGAAATGCGGAAACGAAAAACTTTACGAAACTGTAAACCGGCACCACTGCGCACTATTAACCCGGATCGGGCCATTAACCTAACTACTAGCAAACTAAAGGATGGGTAGAGAGATATACCAAGCGATCCGTGTCCTTCGGTCTTCTCGTCGTCGTTCCGATCTCCCACGGAGTCTCCGTTCGTCACCTCCTCGTCGAAAAGGGCACCACGTAACCGATTTCTTTTACGGGCTCCCACCACTGGACCGAGGCAACTCGGGCGCGAAGTTGGCAAGCCGACGTGTCCAAGGGTACTGTAGGTGTAGTGTAGAATCTATTGTCTCTTTGGGGTTTATGGAAGTTGCCTTTGATGATGGAGAAGAGAGAAAAGCATTGGAGGAAAAATGGTGCTATCATTTTTAGCAAGGAATGAGATGAGAAATGTCCACACATTAAAATGAAAACTCCCCACCTCACCAAAAAGTGGCCGGCCCCTCTAATCATGGTGGAAAAAAGGAATCAATAAAATGGGAGAAGAAAAGATAAGAAAATGGTCATACCCATTTCAAATCCAACTCTAATCTCAATCCATCATAATAAATGCAAAGGAAGAGACTTAAAAAGAATCTAATGATTCAAGCAATATCATAATGCCACAAAATGCAAGAAAACCCCTCCACAAAACTTATTTGTACACTTGCAAATAACCCCTCCATCGGAAAAGTCCGGCCGTGAAGGAACAAAGGAAAACCGGCCGAAACGGAATGCAAACTGGCAACTTCAGAAAACTGATCCCGTAATAAATTATAGAAAAACCCCGCGACTGCATATACATGCCCGCATTTGTATTCCCACTGAACACAAATGCAAAGAGACAAAACTACACTGTCTAATACTAGGATCCGGTTTAAACCAAAGCCCGCTAGTAAAATCCGTCCGATCACGATTCGTGCAATACCGCACGTATCTGATCGAACCCTGCCATATCTCCATACGGCCTCTACAACGTTTCGCCCGAAACTTGAGTAACTGTGTGTGGGGGACTCTAAAGACTCGTCAATACTATGGCTGTGGATTTAACCACTAGCACGTCAGAGGTATCAGCCATACGTAACGGGCTACCAGCTATTGACCAAAAGGGACGTCGATGAGCGAACTCATCCTGACACCCTATTGAGCCTGTCAGTGACAATATCCGTACAGTCCGGTCTGTTCGTCTATGAGTATCGCATGGCGGGCCTAGGGGGTTGGTAAAAGTCAGACCCTCAATAGCGGTACAAGTCGTGTCAGAGTGTAGCCCAGAACACCCTGAGATACTACTGGAATACCTACCAGTAAATCTCCTGCCTCGGCCGAGGGCTTCGTGTATTGGCTCTCCTAAACACAGCGCGACCTCACCCCCAATACCGGGAGAGACGAACCCCTGCAGATCCGCTCACTGCCTCCATGTGGCTCGGGCTGTACCCAACTAAAACCTGTTTGCACGTCTCCTTTGAGCATGGTAGGGTAGTAATCTAAGTACAGTGGGAACTCACACGAGACAAATGACGATCTCAGGTCGATGAACTAACTTGTACGCATGTCACCTGGGAACTGCTATCTGACGTCTGGTATAATCCCAACTAGCAGGTTTCCGGCGAGTCCTGTCCGGTGTACTCATAACCCAATGAGCACCTGTATACATCTTAGGTGAACCAACTGACACCAGTGGCTTGTGAGACCGGCCACCGCCCCTCGTCGGGGTCTCGATTGTATACACTAGTCTACTCTGGAGAATCGATGCCCTGTCTCGAAACTCCCATGACTAGAGACCTTTTAAGGATATGCTTATAGACCCCAGCTCCCACGTATATGATCGCCTTCATACTGCTGGTAGTCAAGCAAGAATCCTACGGGCTCTATCAACGTGCAATAGTGACCTGTAAGGTCACCTAAAGCAGTACACGATGATAAAGGTAAACCAGATAGCATACTATCATCTCGAGTAAGACTGTCCTACCGGTATAGGTCCTTCCTCAATCATTGCAATCACGTGCCTGTGATCCAATAATTGACTCTGAGGGCACTATATCCAACAATTCAAAGAAGAAAGAAATAGAATGTCGTCAGTGAACAGGTCGCTAGGTAAGTCCCAAAGTTAAGGGAGAAATAGAAAAGACAGAATAAGAATGTATCTTTTAAAGTTGTATAATATTGTAGAATATTGTGTTAACGCTGTTGTTTGTAACTTGGTACAGAAGGATGCCAGTGTATACGAGAGGGGTCTCTATATGCCAGAGACCAGGGCAAACTGAAAGTACAAGGAACCGTTATGCCACGGTACAACAGCAACAGAATTCATGTTAGGTGTCTTAATTTTACTGTCTCGTGCCACTTTTAACACCTTCCGTACCAATCTACCCCTTAAACCCCGTAGTGTTTTGATTGTATTGTTTCTCTTATATTGTAACTGTATAAATTGTATAATTGGATGACTAACCGAAACCATGATATCAGTAAACGGATGTAACTGGAGAATTATGTATATAACTGGAGAATCATGTAAATGTAATGTATATCCATGGTTCGGTTCAGTCAAGATGTATAGATTGATAATTGGATTCATGGATTCAGGTGTTCATATTGAATTGGAATATTGTAGATTGTAAATTGTACTTGAATCATATTCAAGTCAAATATAATCAGACTCAAACCCGAGTCAGACAATTAGAAACGTAAATCGAAGTCTTGATTATTTCTTAAACCTATATTTACTAAGGTCCTTAGGGTAATTTACTTGAGGGGGTTTTATGTAAAAATAATTTTGTATAGTTTTCAAAATACACCTCAAGTATTTAATTATCGTCTTTATGTACATACAACAATTTAAAAATCAAGATAAATATGTATACATGTTCGAAGAGCATGAAATGAGTCAAGTATATTATTCGAATAACTACCATAAACAATGCTGTAAAGAAATATTATTTACGACTAATTAATCAAGTCGAACGAATACGTAATATAAAAAAAAATATGGCTCTAAGTGTTTTTCATGCGTGAGTTCCAGTTTCACCTAAATACGACTACCGTTTTGGGAGATATATCTGTTTTCGTATCGTCGCGCAGAACAGAGCAGAATCTATTCGGCACCGTCACATATTTTTAAAACATAGTTTCGGTCAATTTCCATCAGGTTTTAGGTTAATAAAATTATCATAAAATTGTAGGTCTTTCGATATACTTATCCAAAACACCAAGATTCATGTGATTTAGATTCCTAAAACTCTAGTTATGATTATTTTAACATCAGCATTTAAAACAGAAATTCAGATTTCTGGACAGCAACTATATGTTATATTTCAAAACCTATATTGGATTGTTTCATGTGTTTATAACTAATATAATATACATAAAATTATAGTTCTATCAATTATGTATCTACACATCTAAATTTTGTCACAAACGGACATCGGGTGTTCAAGTTATGTCCAATTTAAAAACAGTGTGCGAATCGGAACAGATTCTGTCCAGATCCGTCACTTAATACTGTAACGCGGTTTTCTATATATCACATTGGTTTTCAGTAAAAACTTAAAACTAATAAAATCTATATCTTTCGATGTAGATATGAAAAACACCTGAGTTTGCTCAATTTGGATAACGTTATACCAAGTTATGTGTCTTAGAATTTGACCGATAACTGCACTTTTCTGTTTTACGATCAGTGAATAAAAACGATATAATTCCTAAACTGTTATACGGATCGATCTAAAATTTTTACAGCATGAAAAAAAATAATATATTCTATCATATGTAAATTTCATGAAATTTCCAGAAGTAAAAATTAATTTCTAAAAATTATTTTAAAGGTAAAGATATTGATATGTATACTAAAATCGGCAAAAAGATTAACTAGTATTTTTATACAAGCTTCATCATTTCTTTTAATAACCAAACCGATTCCATGAGATATCGTAAATATATTGTGGCATGAAATATATGTTCTCACTACTCATAATAAACATTTATAGTCATGAACAAAGAATTGAAAATACTTTAATTTGAACAAGAGACAATAAGGTATTATTAAACCATATATAACCATATGTATCTAGACTTATATATATGTATATGTTTATGTTTATTTTTCTCTTAAGAATTACGATATGGAAAAAAAATGGGTTCACGAGATATGAAAAGAGAAGAATAAAGAGATGGAGGGAGGGAGAAGGGACTTACATGCACAAGCCGATATTGTCACCGGGCTTATCTATCCGCCGATAATCTCACGTTACTAACGAGACCTTCTTGAAGATTTCTTCATGTTCTTCTTCTTGGACTCAAGGTGAAGAGAGAGAAGTGAGAGATAGAAAAATGTGAGGAAGGAAAAGATAGAGGAGGACAATAAAGATGGTGTAATGGTGAATTATGTATAATAATACATGCATTCAACATGAGAATTAAAAGAGAAATGAAAGGCCACCATTCATTTTGAAAATGAAAGGTCTCATTTGTAGGTTATGAGAAGAATAAAAAATGATAAAAAATAATTTCATGAATGGGGATTTGAACATGTGACTTATGGAATAACAATGCAAAGACTTAACCAATGAGCTACAAGATTGTTCATGTACATATTTAATTAGAATTAAATATATGATGCTGCTTAAAAAGAAAGTAGGCTTTTTAGATTGGCTGTAGAGAATAAAAATAATGGATTTGGGTTAAATATTTATGAAAGGAAAAATAAGAATGAGAAGTTAAAAACTTAAATATAAGGAAAAAAATTGTACCTAGAAAAATATACATAATAGATTGAGGAATAAAATAATAATAAATTTAGAAAAAAAATGAAAAATACCAAGTACAAATAAATACGGTATATTATTGAAGAGGGATAATACAAATGTATAAAGATTTTGGGGTCATTACACCCGTGGTCGGTGATGATATACCTTGGGATGCCGAACCGGAGTATCAGGTTGTTCTGCAGGAACTTGATGGTCGTAGCAGCGTCCGGTTTTCTGACGGGGACGGTTTCGATCCACTTTGTGAAGTAATCCACCGCGATGAGAACATATTTGTGCCCGCCCGTGCCGGTAGGGAACTGGCCTATCATGTCCAATCCCCACTGGACGAACGGCCAAGGGGAGGTCAGCGCGGTCAGCTCGGTGGCCGAGAAGCGAGGTATGCTTCCGTGGAGTCGACAGCTTTTGCATCTCCGGACGAGCTTCTGGGCGTCCTCGTGAATAGTTGGCCAATAGTACCCCTGGAGCAATACCTTCTGGATTAAGGTTCAGGCCTCTTGGTGTGCGCCGCCGACCCCTTCATAGATTTCATGGAGGACGTAGTCAGCTTCGTAAGGGTCGACACACCGGAGCAGGGGCTGAGTGAAGGATTTCTTGTAAAGGTTCCCATTGCTCCAGACGAAGTGACGGGCTTTGGCCCGGAGGTGACGGGCTTTGGCCCGGAGGCGGCGGGCGGCTCCCTGATCTTCTGGGAGCGCTCCATCCCTTAGGAATTCCACGAGGGGCTTCCTCCAGTCTTTGTCGTCTTCCTGCGCTGTGTACATATGGAGTATTGTCGCTCTGTCTTCCACGCTGGGTCGTGACAAGGTTTCGAAGAGGATAAACCGCTTGTTGTTGGCCGAGTAGGATGAGGCCAGCTTGCTCAGGGCGTCGGCTTGGGTATTGAGCTGCCTGGGTATTTGTTCTATCTGGACTTCGTCGAAATTCTTCCGAAGTTTTCTTACCCCGGCCAGATATTTCACCATTAGAGGTTCCTGAGCCTCGAAGTGGCCGGTCACTTGGCCAACGATCAGGGCTGAGTCACTGCAGATTCGAATTGTCCTCAGCTCCAGCCCGGATGCCATGCGAAGTCCAGCCGGTAGGGCCTCGTACTCTGCCGCGTTGTTTGAAACCTTGAATCCGAGCTTTAGGGAATATTCCATTTCTGCTTCATTCGGGCCCCGAATGATAAGGCCGGCTCCACAGTCTTCCTCGGTTGAGGACCCGTTGACATAGAGGACTCACTCAAGGACCGAGTCGGGTCTCCCCACGATCGGGTGTTGATCCGCGAGGGTCGGCGCGGGCTCCGGTTCCTTGCTGGGGATGGTGCACTCGACAATAAAGTCGACCAAGGTTTGTGCTTTGATGGTCTGCCTCAGGTGGTATTTTATGTCAAACTGGGACAGCTCCCACCTCCACTTCTCCAAGCGGCCCGAGGATTCGGGTGAGCCGAGGATAGCCCCTAGCGGACGCTCGGTAAGGACGAGGATAGTGTGCGCTTGGAAGTAGTGCCGTAGCTTCCTTGAGGCCACAACGAGGGCCGGGACGATCTTCTCTATGGCCGGATACCTCGTCTCTGCATCTTTGAAGACGTGGCTCACGTAGTATATTGGCCTCTGCACTCCGTCGACCTTCCGGACGAGCACTAAGCTTGCCGCTTGGTCGGACACCGCCAAATACAGTGATAGCTCGTCCCCTTCGATCGGTCGGGTGAGCAGCGGCGGCGTCGCCAGGTGCCTCTTTAACTGGTCGAAGGCGGTCTGGCACTCTTCTGACCACTCGAACCTTGGAATTTTCCTTAGAGCCTTGAAGAACGGGAGGCACTTTTCCTCAGATCTCGACATGAAGCGGCTCAGAACGGCCACCCGCCCGGTTAGTCGCATGATCTCGACGTTGGTCTTGGGCACGGTCATGTTGAGGATGGCGTCGATTTTTTCCGGGTTAGCCTCAATCCCACGGTTGGTGACCATGAAACCGAGGAACATTCCCCCGGTGACCCCGAATGTGCACTTGGCGGGGTTCAGCTTCATCTTGAACTTGCGAAATACCTCGAAGGCCTCGCCCAGGTCCTTGGCGTGGTCAGTCGACGAGACTGATTTGACGAGCATGACGTCGACGTAAACTTCCATGTTCCTGCCGATCTGTGGTTTGAACATGCGGTTGACTAACCGTTGGTATGTAGCCCCGGTGTTCTTGAGGCCGAAGGACATCAACTTGTAGCAGTATACCCCCGGTCTGTTGTGAATGCGGTTTCGTCGGTCGGATTCATACAGGTATGACTGTAGCCGGAGAAGGCATCCATGAAGCTCAATAGCTCGTGGTCTGCCGAGCTGTCGATGAGCTGATTTATCCGAGATAAGGGATAGTTGTCTTTTGGACAGGCCTTGTTGAGGTCGATGAAGTCGACGCACATGCGCCACTTCCTGCTTGATTTCTTGACCGGGACTACGTTTGCTAGCCACTCCGAATAGGGCACATTCCGAATGAAGTTGATGGCGAGGAGCCGATTCGATAGCCTTCTGTTTGACCGGGGCGAAGATTCGCTTTTTCTATCTGACGGGCTGGGCCGTAGGATCAACCCCGAACTTGTGAGATATAATTTTAGGGTCGATCCCAGGCATGTCAGCAGGCGCCCAGGAAAACACGTCGGAGTTGTTTCTGAGGAAATTGACCAGGTCATCTCACCGAGTTCCTGTCAGAAGCGACCCGATCTGAACGAGTTTTCCGTCGTCCCCTTCTACGAGGGGGACCTCTATCAGAGGCTCCACCGGGATCCCTCGGACTTCGGTTTGGTCGTCTCGAGTGTCTAGAGAACTTCTGATGTCACCCTCACCTTCGGCATCGTCGACCGGTCTCTCCGATGAAGATGTTGCGGTGAAGCAAACCTTTGCAATTCGCTGGTCTCCATAGACCCGATCTATCCCGCCCTGGTCGAGGGGAAACTTCATCGCCAGGTGATAGGTCGATATCTGGGCCCGGAGGGAGTTCAGCGTGGGGCGGCCGAGGAAGATGTTGTAGACCGATGGAATTTTTGCTACGATGAATTCCACCGGCAGAGTCCGTGTACGGTTGACCTCCCCGATGTTGAACTGTAGAGTGATTACCCCTTCTGCCGGGATGGAGTGGTTGGTGAATTCTGAGAGGACGTGGGAGGTCAGCCTCAGGTCTGCCGGGGTGAGCCCCATGCGCAAGAAGCAGTCGTGGAAGAGAATGTCTGCCGAGCTTCCCGAGTCGACCAGGATCCTGTGCACCTCGTATTGATGGACTCGAGCCGTAATCACCTGGGGGTCGTTGTGGGGCAAGGATATGCCGTGAAAGTCCCCGTCGTCAAAAGTGATCGGCTCGGTCTCTCTTAGCCTCTTTGTCGGTCGGCTGTCGGCTTCCACGGTAGGTGCGGGGTGCTGAGTCTCGTATGTACCCGATATACCCCCGACAGTCATGACCATGATTTTCGACGAGCCTTGGTTCCCTTTAGTGAGGTTCTTTACGCCCCCCGATGGGGTTGTTTTTGAGCTGCCGAGGAGAGTCTCGCGTGCGCGACCCCGTCTAGAGAGGGGGTGCCGGTCATGCCTGTAAACAGGCGAGCTGACTGCCACCGCCTCGGGAGGGACATGGGTGCGACGAGACTCGGGGCGAAACTCTCCAGCGTAAGACCTCGGAGCCAAACTAAGCGGTGCCCACCGGGTTTTCGAGTACGTTGGCCCGAGAAAGCCGCGGTTGTCGGAAATGATGAGGCGGCGGTCGGCAGTGCCGACGCGGACAGAGTCTTCTCTTCCTCCGTAGGGATCCTGGCCCCGAGGCGGGGGAGCGACGACTTGGTGATCTCGCCCTGCCGTTTGGATGCGGATCAGCACCTCCACAACAAATGCGAGTCGGTCTATCCGGCTCGCGAAGGCGTTAATGGCATTCGGCGGAGGAGGTCCGTCCGTGTCTCCGTTGAGGGGGGGGGAGGCGGCTGGTGCTTGGATCGTCGTGATGATTGCTCGCCATTGGAATGAGATCGAAAGGCGAACTTTTATTTTTGTGGAATCTAGATTCCCACAGACGGCGCCAGCTGATGGAGGCGAGAATCTCCTTTAGATGTTGCATTCCGTTGATCTGCTGATGGCTGCGATGGGTGGCTAAGATTGGATCTGGAGACTGTCGCTCCTGAAGCGTGTGGATCTCAATGGGTTTGAGGTTGTGGTTGCCGAGTTACCTGCAAGGAAGTCCCGCGGTTGTTGTACCACCGAAGACCCTCCGACAATCAAGTTAGTCTAGAGTCCCGAGCAGAGTAACAGCTTAGTGGAGTAAAAAATGGCTTACCTCGATCGTCTGAGAAAGGGGTTTACATAGCGGTGGCAACAGGTGGGACAGGCGCGAGAATCACGCCGGCCATTACGCTCCCGACGTCACACCCGCATGATGAGCGGGACCTCCTATTAATGGCGAGATAGGCTCGTTAACGGGGGATCGTGGTGGCGTGGAACATAGGATATGACCGGCGGAGATCTCGCGCATGGCGAGATTCGCGGGATGGCGGTTACGCCTGCAAGCGGTGCTTTTGGTCGGTCGATGAGACCGAGGAAGATGACCTCGGCGGGAGAGCTCGTGGACGAGCGGGAGAGCCGAGGTATCTTGGTTCTGCAGTAGCTCGGAGACGAGTTGTAAAGCCGAGGAGGCCAGTTGTGCAGGGGGCTCGGAGGCGAGCCAGCGTTCACTCGGTAGGACGAGCGTAGGCATGGTCTGGTCGGCCACTGTAAGTCCTTTCTTGCAAGCTCTGGGACACGTCATCTGTCACATGTCCTGATCTGAGAGATCACCGATATCGAGCCTCATCACTTTCAGTTTCCATAGATTAAGTGTTTAAAATAAGTGACATCATGCTGTGGACAAGCGGAGCAAACAAGTGTAATTCTTCTCTCCATAGAAGATACGCAATAAAATTCCAATTAAAATTATTTATTTGGGTAACTCAGCGAAAAACAATCTGCAGATAATCTCAGGGAAAATGCTCCAATGGTCCAACCTTTAACCTTTACGCATCTTGTCTATTTGAAACAAGTAAGTCAACAAGCAGTTGGCACTTCATATAAAAAAGTTAGTATGAATTCACTAACGTATACACATGATAGCATATTACGCAGTAGCTACAGGCTAGACATAAATTACTACAACTAAAGAACAGTTTTTGTATTGTCAATAGACAAACGTGCGATAAAGAGATGTTATTGTTGCTACAAATCTCTAAAAACCTTTTTCACGTGCATTCGAATTTTAATTTTGAGCAACATTTCCTAGAATATGCTTTTCGTCACATTACCAACCACTTTATTGCTGAGAATTACTTGATAAGATGCTCTTTTGAGTACACCTTAGTATCTTCTGAGCACAAGCCACCCGAGACCTGTTTGGCTTTGGAGTTTGGATAACTAGAGTGTCATAGTTGCCTAAACTTAACTTCAACTTCCCAATTATATCCTGTTTGAATTTCATTTTGGCGACGGAGGGATGGGAAACTTGTCCTATAACTTAGATCCGGAGCTTTCCCTTTCAGATCTTAATTTTGTATCAACTTTTTAAAGAATTATAATTTGATTTTGATGGGTGGGATTTTCTAAACTTAATTTTCATTTCGTGGTAAAAAAAATCTTATCAAAACTATGGTTTCTAGATCGTTCTATTTACATTCTAAATAAATTTCTTTTAAAAATTGAAGTCATTACTTTGCAATAAATTTAGATGCCTCTGGTTGTCCTTTTCTTTTAATGGAGATGAGTCATGGGCATGGTTGTTGTACATGATTTAAACATGAATTAATGGAGATGGGTATAAATTGAATCTTTCTCATGGATTAACACACATTGAAATGGTTGTTGTATCCATGATTCAATTTATATCATGGATTGAAATTAATGTTTCTCATGGATTAACACATTGAAAGTGACACATGACACTATATTGTCAATCTATTTGAAACTAAAAGCAACCCGCAAAAATTATATCCAAGCCCAGCCATGTTCCTTTTTTGCAAATATGTCCAACCAATAAATTTGTAAATCTAATGTTTACCACAACCGCAAATTTTTGTTGCCCCTGCCAATAACTATCACCTCTACTGCTGATTAGGATCCTCTGCTCTTGAAATCAAGAGCAGGTTTCTCTTTGCTTTTCCCAAAATGGCTCACCCCATCAATCATGGCCCCTGTTTTACACTCATAACTGCTGCCGTTGGTTTGGCAAGAACCCTACTCGTTTCATCCAAACAAGCAAAGAATCAGGATCCCTCTGCCACAATAACTAGGCCATAGGTAGGCGATATGGCATTTTCTCCTTTGTTCAAGGAGAAATTTAATAAGTAATAAAATTTCTACAATGTTTGGTCCTTTTTTTATAATAATAATTAAAAATAGGTAACTGTGCATCTTGAAAGTTAAAACTGAGACGGAATAACATATACAACCCCTTCAATATTTAATAGTTTATACAAATTACTATAATAATTCAACTTTCTCATCTTTCACGTGCATCGCACACATGCTCAGGTTCCTAAGCAGTGTAGACAAACTACGATGCTTTCCATGTAGATGGTATGTTCAAACTCGCAAATTTTTTTTCCTTTCGCACCAAAAAAGTTTAATTATATCAATAATTCCAAAATCATGCATCCTAAATGCAAAATAGTTAGTGATGATGCTCTATATTGGCGATCTCCAAGATCAAGACACGTGGCAGATGACGTGTCCCAGAACTCAGAAGAAAGGGCCCACAGGGGCCGACCAGCCCACCCATGCACCCGACCTGCAAGCACAAACTGGCTGTTCTCAGAGCCCCCTGCAAATTGGCTTCTCCGGCCTCTCAGCTCGCCCCGAGCTGCCACAGGACCAAGATGCTTCGGCCCTTCCGCTCGTCCCCAAGCTCTCCCCTGCCGATGCCATTTTCCTCGGTCTCTCCGACCGACCAACTCCACCACTCACAAGCGTAACCGACGCTCCGCAAATCTCGCCATGCGCAGATTCTCCGCCAGCAACATCCTACGTTCCACGCCATCACGATCCCCATGAACGGGCGATCCGCTCATTACGCGGGCGTGACGTCGGGAGCGTAACTGCCGGCGAGATTCTCGCACCTGCTGCTACGTGCTGCTGCCACTATATAAACCCTCATCACAGAGGGGTCAAGTAAGCTTTTTTCACCCCACTTAGCCGTTACTCTACTCGGATCTTATGCTAACTTGATCATCGGAGGGTCCTCAGTGGTACCAAATCACCCCGGGACTTCCTTGCAGATACTCGGCGCAAACTCCTCAAACCACCAATCTCCTCAAAACCCATTGAGACCCACACGCAACAGGAGATCACCTCCCAAAATCCACCGAGAGATCGACGGAAGACAACATCTGACGGAGACCCGAAAAGGACCTCCATCAGCTGGCGCCGTCTGTGGGAAACTAAACTCCACAAAAAAACAAAGTTGGCCTTCCGATCTCCATCTACATGGCAAGCGATCACCCTGAAGATCCAGGTACCAGCCGCCGCCTCCCCATCACCGGAGGCGCGGATGAACCTCCTCCGGCGACCGTCATCAACGCCCTCTCCGGCCGAATAGATCGGCTACAGTCCCTTGTGGAGGCGCTAGTCCGCGTCCAAACGGCCGGGCCAGGGCCCCAGATCGCCGCTCCTCTGCCTCCAGAAGGCTCTGCCCTCGCCGGCACGGCTGACCACCGGCAGGCTACGACCCATGACCACAGATCTCACGGGCCGATACTCCCTGAGGCCCGCTGGGCGCCCCACAGCTCCATACCAAGATCCGCCGCCAGAGCGCCTCGCCTCGAGCCTCCCTGCGACCCTTACCCCCCTGAGGAGATGTTGGTCACCTCGCCTGTCCCCAGGCATGATCGACACCCCCTCCCTCGACGGGGTCGCACAGAAGGGGCTCGCCACGATGGCTTGAGGGCCACCTCGCCCGGGGATCTGAGGAACCTCATCGAGAGGAACCGGGGCCGCGCCCAGACGCGGATCTCCTATAGCAGAGGCCGGGGATCACAAGGCGCCAAATCCTCAGGGTACCACGGCCGACTCGACGCCCTCGAAAAGAAGATCAAGGGCATGCGTCGGGAAGGTCACCTCTCGGGCGACGGGGCTAAGTACTCCGCCGACTCGCTCACCAAGCCGTTTACCGAGGGACTGCTCGCTGTCCACGTCTCCTGGCCCAACAAGCCCCCGAAGGTCTCTCTATTCGACGGGAAAACCGACCCGAAAGACCATTTGGATGCTTTCACCGTGGGGATGAGCTTCCAGGACCATTCTGACGCCGCCTAGTGCAGGGCCTTCCCAACCACCCTCATCCGCTCTGGTCGGAACTGGTTCCGAGGACTCGAGCCTCACTCAATCTCGACCTTTGACAAGCTGGCTACTCAGTTCCTCAGCCACTTCATCGGGAACCGTCGGCAGAAGCGCACGGTCAACTACTTCTTCACAATTAAGAGCGGGGACAAGGAGACGTTCAAAGATTACATCACCCGCTTCTACAACGCCCTCCTCGAGGTCCCCGAGCACCAGGACGAGACCGTCATCACGGCGCTCAGATCTGGTCTTAGACACAAGGAGTGGTTGCGCTCCTTTGCGTTGGCACAGCCTAAGACCATGGCCGAGGTCAAGGCGTGGACCAATCGCGAGGTTCAGCTGGAGTCCAAGGTGAACGCGAACCTCCCTCGAGCAGACCGGTCCAACCAGAAGAAGTGGGCTCGGGAAGAGAGGCCAGAGCGTCAGCAGCCCTATCACCTGAAGTTCCAGGAGTACACCCCGCTCAACGTCTCCCTCTCAGTGTTACTAGAGGAGGCCCAGGGCGAGGGGTTCTTTAAGTTCCCTCCAATCCCGCGTCAGGCCTCGAAGCGAACCCGGGGCCCTTACTGCGCCTTCCACAGGATGCTGGGCCACGCCACGGAGGATTGTAAGCAACTCTGGGACTATATCGAGGAGCTCATCCGATCGGGGCACCTCGCCACCTACTTGAGAGACAAACGGCAGACCGACCACGAGCAGAAGCAGCGTCCCCCTCCCGCCGAGCTGACCATCAGCCAGATCATGCTCGTTTCGGCAGATGACCAGTCCGGCGCTCAGGGAGCCCCGTACCCGGTGCCGAGCACGGAGACCAACAAGCCTCTGGGGAGCTCGGGCCATGCTAATAAGGTTATCTATTAGCATGTACTTTTCTTTTAGGGAAATGTAAACTCTTCCTAAGGTCCGTTGTTAATTTAATAAAGATCAATGGAACATTACGAAAAAGAAGGAAATGTCTCACTTATTCAAAAAGGTATTATGGGCTCCTCATCCATACATACAAAAAGAAAAAGAAAATTATAGCTGCGCGGGAAGGGGGTGCAGAGAGCACTGCTCATGGTACTCGGTAAAGATCTCCGCCAGCCGAGGCCCCGTGAGATCCAACCTCAGCCCTCGATTCCCCCCGCGCGTGTCGACCCTGAGCCTCAGTTCCTAGCACTCACGGACGAGCACCACTGAGCGAGCCAGCCGATTCGCGGAGATCAGGCCGAAGCGCTTCAGAGACCGTAGCTTGCCCACGGCCTCGTCGTAGAGCTGCTCGGACAAGGGGTTGTAAAGCCTTGGCGACGCCCTCCAGATGGAGTACATCAGCAGCTGCAGCAGGGAGGAGTGCCGAGGGAGCAGCCGGCCAAAGTGGTCTTCGATGCTCCTATAGACCAACTGCACCGTGTCCTCGGTGTAGTTCCGGTCATAGAGGTATACATCTTCAAAGTGGATGATATCGGGGATGGTAAAGGGGAAGTCTTCCATTCTCAATGATCTGTTTACGAAGAAAGGAAGGACCAATGCTCCTTCAGCCTTATATAGCCCACTGCGCACCAACGGAACCCAACAGTCATCCGTTTTCGCCCACAGAGTCGCTACTACGCGGCGATCATTGATCCTTCTCTGGCAGGATCGAAACGACGTGACTCTGGCACTTCGCCTCCCCACACGCTCAATGCGCATGCTACGCGCACGTTCGCCGCGACCATCCCTGTTCCCCATACCTACCACGGGATGGTCAGGAGAAACCTCATGAAGAATCGGCCAAGCATCTACCATGCTCGGCTATCCTTGGCCGGTAGCTTCCCTACTCGCAACGCCAGGGATCAAGGCCCTCACCAAGAGGCGACCGCGTAGCTTCACTGCCCGGTTATCCTTAGCAGGCCTCCTGTTTCCTGATTTAAAATCAGGAAAGCTTATGGAAAAAGCTTGAGAAGAGGGTCACGTGCTTACACGTGACCAGCAGTCACGTGTTGACACGTGACACCCAAAAGTACCGGCAAAGCAAGTTCAGCTTCCTGACTACATCAAAGAAAAAGGGCTTAAGAAAGGGTCACGTGCTCCCACGTGACCAGGGTCACGTGTTGGCACGTGACATTTTAAAGCGGATTCAAAGGCATATCGGTTCCCTGATCAAATCAAGAAAAAGAGTCCAGACCAGGGTCACGTGCTCACACGTGACCAGGGGTCACGTGGTAGCACGTGACGGTTAAGCAGCAACCAGAATACAGTGCAAAAAGAAAGAAGAAGGCTCATTCCAAAGGGGGTCACGTGCCCACACGTGACCATGGGTCACGTGCCCACACGTGACCATGGGTCACGTGGTCACACGTGACCGGCTTTCAAAGCCCATTTCGTTGACAGAATTAAATCCTGAAGAAGATTTAAATCTTTCCAAAGGAAAGCGATTATCTGGAACCAATCAAATTAAAGATTCAAAGATGATTAAATATCACCTGTTTATGGGAAAATCTCGGGTTTGGAAAGATTTCCCCTTTAAATCTAACCGAAACAACAAAGGAGAATCCGGGGACTTGAAATCCAATGGTGAATAAAATTCACCTAATAATCCAAAGGTCCAAAATGAATGATGGATGCAAATCAAATCTCTCAATGAAGATTCGTCAAAAATTAATTGACTCGGCTGCTTCTCCTATAAATAGGAGCCAAGAGACACAAAAAATATATAGAGAGATAGATAGGCAGAGGAAAGAAAAGAGAGAGAGCCTTGATACTTCGAGGAACTTGGATCTTCTGCAAAAGAAAACCTTAGGTAAGAAAAGGAAGGCTTTTTGAAAGAAAGAGAATTTAATTCTCAACAGAGTTTAACTCTGATATATAAAACAGAAAAACATATTTCTTCTCTCTTTGATAGAGGATCTGCAAAGTGCACATCTCCCCTTGAAGTTGAGAATTTAATTCTCAATGGGTCGAGATCCTGCCATGCAGATCCAAAACATAGAGAGGGAATGGCAGCACGAGAATTTAATTCTCACAGAACTATAGGAATTTAATTCCTTTAAAATAAAACTAGGGCTTGACCCTGTGTTATGGGAATTTAATTCCTTCAGAAAAAAAGAGACAGGGTTTAACCCTAATTAAGAACCTAGTTCTGTTGGAACAGCAGGGATTTAATTCCCTTGATCATAACTTAACAGAAAGTGGGAATTTAATTCCTTAAAAGCTTTTATTAAGGTTTAACCCTATTCAGTTCTTCACATATATGAAGAATTTAATTCCTACAGAAAATTCAGGGTCCAACCCTATTCAGAATATAAATATTTAAAAGGAAGTAAGAATTTAATTCCTCTGAAATTACTGTCAGGGTTTAACCCTACGAGGAATTTGATTCCTGAAAAAGATTAACAGATCCTCTAAACAATATACATAGAGGCAGGGTCACGTGTCACCACGTGACCCCCCAGGAGATCTACAGAAAACCCCTTTGAGGCAGCACCCCACGTGACCCACGTGACCCTTGACAGAAGCTTTTATACATAGGCATTTGAATGCCCATCACGTGATGGCATGTGATGCTCTGAAAGATGCGATAATCTCAGCAGAATAAATGAAGGGAGGGTGCTCTCACGTGCTGCCACGTGACCCCTCCTGCCTTAGTGTTTAACACTAAATTGAAACTCCCGAACCCAATGTTAAAACACTGTTGGGCCTTAGTGTTCAACACTAATCAAAAAGCTTTGTTTGCAGTGTTCAACACTGACTACCTTAGTGTTTAACACTAATCTGGGCTCTGTTGCCAGTGTTCAACACTGATCTGTTTTAGTGTTTAACACTAATTTGAAAAGCCTTGTTGCTGGTGTTTAACACCAATTATCTTTTAGTGTTAAACACTAACTTTTCAATCTCATTCTCAGTGTCCAACACTGATTGCTCTGTAGTGTTTAACACTAGGCTTTGGCCCAATTGGCCTAAATGGATAGAGGCAAAGCCTCTCCTGATTGGACTTAGCCCAAGATGGCCATAAGTCCTCAATTTGTGATTAACTGGGCCAATGGGCTCATAACATAATTAATCGGTCTTGATCCTAAATTGGGTCAAAGACTACTTAAGCCATTCCGGTTCTAGGGTACATCTCTTCACTCCTTTGATATTTGGCATTGTAATCCCTCAATGTCTTCAAAGAGGTGACGGGTCCCGACGACCACACATTGATATGGACTGTGGGGTCCTTAAACCCGTGTTTAATGCAAAATTCCTGGTTACGTGGAACGCGGATAATGTCACTCTTTGACCCCGTGGAAAATGTCCAGAGCGGAGCCTGGTCCTCGCAGAGCACGGCAGTGAACCCGTGTGAAGCATCCAGAGCACATACCGGACTGTGGGGTCCTTAAACCCATGGACTACGACGTCCTTAACCTTGACCGAGATGTCTTAAAACTAACAATGGACTGTGGGGTCCTTAAACCCATGGACTACGACGTCCTTAACCTTGACCGAGATGTCTTAAAACTAACAATGGACCGCAACGTCCTTAAACTACCCATGGACCGAAATGTCCTTAATCTAGAACAATAGAGCCCCGTATGCTCTTTTGTCGGATCTAAACGATCCCGTTTAAGTTGATCTTAGCCTCAAAGATGGCTAACGTATCCTTAAACCTTCAAACAGACTGGACTATGAATTCCCCCAATTAACTCTGGCTCGAGGGTACATCTCTGAACTCCTCTGACATCCATCGTTGTAATCCTTCAACGTCGTCGGAGAGGTGACGGGTCCTGACGGCCATACATTTAATGGACCACTAGGTCCCTAAACTGGAACAATAGAGCCCAAACGCTCCGTTGTCGGATCTAAACGATCCCGTTAAGTTGATCTTAGTCACAAAGTTAGACTAACGTATCCTTAACAAACGTTTGAGTCGATCTTAGCCTCGAGTACGGCTGACGTATCCTCAAACCAAACCCCCAAACCCAAATCTAAGATAATACGGATTTGGACTAGTCCACGCCCTACGGGCGACGACATAACTCAGTCTCCGTAAACAATCCACGGGCAACAAAATACAAAACAAACACCCACGACACGAAGTGACCATCTGGAGAAGGAGAAAGTTGTTACCGCAATGCGGTAGCGTAATTAACTGCAGGGGCTTGCGCCTGCAGGGAAGAGCGTCCCCACAATCAAAAACCCCTCAAACGAGGGGGAATCTGACGAAGTCTGCTACATCGGACGCATCTGTCTAAACCTTCGATACATGGTGCCATAAATCAACTTGGCATCTTCGGAGAGGTGGACGGATAGCACCAATTAGCATCTGCCCCGAACCTCAGGCGAGACGTCCGCGTCCCGGCCGCCGTTCGGAGGGGAACAGATTCTGGCACGCCCGGTGGGACCTTTTCCTCTTTCCACTCCACACTTCGTGTGTCGTAACTCGCGAACCAATCGCGGTTCGCTATTGGTTGCCCTTGGGTTTCAAGATACTAAGAATTGGCGTCTCGCTTATTGCAGAAAGCAAAGGATCGATAGCATCTACTTCTGTGAAATTCTCCAACTGCTCAGACTGCAATTGCAACCAACGCTCTGCCTCGCCAGGAGGTATAACCTACGGACCCCAAGCTGCTTCGCTATTCACAATGCCTATGGAACAGGTCACTCGCGCCACCACAGGATTGTTCTTTGGGACCATGCTCCCGCCGACAAGCTTCACCGCTCCAGTGCTGACAACGGAAGCTCTCAAGAAGTCGGTCTTTGATCGTCTTACCCCTGCCGCGGCTCCTCTCAACGAGTCGTCCAACGTCAACGCCTCGGTCTTCTCTAGATTGGGCCAGAAATTCTGCGAACTCATCATGGGGCCTACAATCTCAGAGAAGGCTGCTTCTAAGAAAGTGGCCGCTCCTGCTCCCGAAATCGCCAAGGCGGCTTCTCCGGCCAAAAGGTCGGTCTTTACAAGATTGACGGCTCCAGCTCCCGCTCCTGCTGCCCAAAGGACGTCGGTCTTTGACAGGCTAACACCAACAGCGACCCCCCACCCAGACAGGGGGCAAGACAAAACCATTCTTACCGCTGGCCCTACGCCGTCCGCTCGACACGCTCGACGTCGCCATTGGCGCCGAGTAAGGAGGGCTGGGGGCAACTCCCCCTCCGGGTTGACTCCATCAGCCCCGGTGGCAGAAGTTAATGCTGCTGTTCTAACTGGGAACAGCTTCGAAATGCTAAATAAGATGCGAAGGAATTCTCCTACTGCAGTGCTAAAGTGGTCTCCTCCCCCATTAAAAAAGGTTGTGGAAATAAAATCAGAACAGCCCCGATCTCCTCAACGGCTGTCTTCCAAAATCTATAAGGTTTGGCGGCAGGCCCGGGACTCGATCATCAATCCAAACTTCTCCCGCCAGCACAAGAAGCTGAAAATCCAACCGGAAGCGGGTCACCAGGCTAAACCCCAAAAGGCTGTCTGGACGCCCACCTCAACGGCCCCCTCAACCTCCATGGCTCATAAAAGGAGGAGGCCAGAGAAGACCCCCCGGCACGCAACGACGACTAAAAGCACTGAGCCCAGACGCCCTAAGTCTGGGGGCATGGTGGTGCACACTGTTTACATGGCCTCTGGAAAGGAGGAAAGCCGCACTTCTACGGGCCACCGACCGCTAACCCGATCCGTGACGAAGGCCCAGGAGCAGCAACAAAAGCTTCAAGAAATGATGAATGCTATGGCCGCGCTTACCGGGCCAAAAGAAAACCCAGAAACGTCCTCAGACGCACGCCGGGAGGAAGAAACCGACGCTGAATTCCTTCGCCGGACACTGGAGAAAAAGGACAAAGAGGCTGCTGAACAAGCGGCCAACATACAACGTATGGGCCTTCTCTTCCAAGATATGATAGGAATGATGATCCAGCAGGACTTACCCGCCGAGGATCCCCCAATCGTTCTTGAAGACGACCGAGGAGAAACGTCGAACCCACCACCAGCCCTCTCAACGGCCAAGGAGGAGGCAATCTCTAAGGCTGACTTGGTTGACTACATAGCCCAGCAAATCCGGGTTCATCACGCGACTGAGGCAGCTGGTCAAGTCGTGAAAACGGGGCGGCCGTATCCGAGCTGGTACGACCAAATCAAATACCCGCCAGGCTATACGATACCAAAATTCCACGTGTACAAGGGGACCGGCAACCCCCATCAACATGTCGCCCAGTTCCGGGCCCTCTGCGGTAACACCGGCGGTGATGATAAACTGTTGCTCCGCCAGTTCGTGGGCAGCTTATCAGAAACTGCGTTCGAATGGTATTCGGAACACCCAAACGATTCCATCAAAACGTTCGCTGAAATGGAGTTGTTATTCACTCAGCGATTCGCAAGTGCCAGCGAACGCACTCCAATAACTGCATTGATTAACGCCAGGGTAAAACCAGTCGAAACCTGGGTCCAGTATGCTATACGCTGGCGGAACTTGTGGTCGAGATGTGAACAACGCATTGAGGAGGCACCCGCAGTGGGCATGTTCGTGGGAACCCTAGACCCCCACGCAACTATCTCCCAGTTTATGATGTTCTTTAAGCCAACCACATTCCAGGCTTTGATCGACAAGTTGGCTCAGATGGACCAGATGGGTCATAGACCACCTCCCCCGAAGTCGGAACCTCGGAATGACAAGGGTAAAGGAAGAGCAACCTTTGTTGCGAATGCCCAACAGCAACCTAACGCCCCGAAACCGGCAGATCAACTGGAGGAAAGACGTCGGTATTATAATGAGAAGATGAAGCGTCCCTACTCGTTCCCACGGGACAAGACGAAACGGCTATTCGAGCTGGCAATACGCAACAGACTTATAAACCTACCAAATCCAAGGCGACCGCCGCAACCCACCGAGGTGAATAACCCTAACTATTGCCCTTACCATCAAACGGTAGGCCATCCGATTGAAGATTGCTTCGTCTTCAAAGGATGGATTGAAGACCAGTACCTCCAGGGGAAGTTTGTACTGTCCGAAAAGTGGAAGGTGAACCCACCACAGCCGCATGCTCCTAGGAAAGCGGATACACCGGGGGCAACCTGCTCCTTTATTGAAGAAGCTCCATGGGAGGTCGTGCTATCAACTAAAACCAAAAGAATGCTGAAAGACCTTCATGCGTGCCCTACGATCGAATGGAAGGACCCTCTTGAACCTCAAATTATCGAAGGAATGTTGAAGCCCCGCCCAATTACGAAGATTCGCGATAAGGGCCCAAATACTCACGCCCAACCGTCAAAATCTTCGAAGAAAAAGAAGAAGAAATCCAAGAAGCCCGTGAAGCTTGGAAACGAACACACGAACTTGCAGAAGCAAAGCGACGCGTTGGAAGAATACAATCAAAAGGCGCGAACTCCTGTCACACTGCAAGAGTTCCTCAACCACATCTTTCAAGAGGAAGATGATGGAGAGAGCTCGTCGGATGAATCCGAAGGATATGTGGCGAGTTGTAACGTAATCTCCCACTCATTTACCGATGATGGGAAAACTCCTGGCACTAAGAAGCTGGAGGCAGAGCCTGTACCAGAGCGTGCATGGCCAACAGATGAAATGATCGACGCTTTTCTAGACGAGATTCGTCTAAAATGTAAAGCGGACCAGGAGCGTGAGATGGCCACATCGGAAGGAGCCAAATGCGGGCAACTGAACGAAAGAGTTGAACTACCCCTGCCAGAGCGAAAGGCATCCGAAGTAGACAAGAAGATATTCAAGACGAGAAAAAGGTTTGCCAAAGCCATGTCAATGGGGATGAAGCTACCGCCCTCGGAAGGAAACACACACGATGGGGTGGAGAGGCACCCTGACTATTGCGCATATCACCGGAAAATATCACATCCCACAGAGGAGTGCAACGCCTTTAAGATATGGTGGCAAGGATATGTCGCTCGTCGGCAACATGTTAAGCGCATGAAACGCAAGAGCCGTCGGGAGCGAAGAAGTACTATCGATGGGCACGACAGAACTACTGGCAACTGTTACATGGTTAACGCCAGGGGGTCACAAGTTCTCACCTTTGGGAGCGACTCTGATGAAGAAATGGCTCTGGGCCCTCTCTTCAAAGAATCCGTTTTAGGGAAAGAGGAGAAATCGGAGATCTGCGAGAACATTCAGCTGCGCAATCGCACACTCCCAGAAAAGAATCTCGGGCCCGTAAGTAGAAAGGATAAGGGAAAGGAAAAGGTCACTGAAGATATCACTTTAGATGACCAAGTCATGAGAGAGCTGGCTGCCAAAGACCCTCCTAGGAAGGGTAAGGTGGACTATAACATCCTCGCACACCTAAGGAAGCTACCTTCTCAGCTTAGCATTATCGATGCCCTCCTATTATCAAAAGAAGCGCGAGACTCACTAATTAAGGCGTTACAAGAACCTGAGCAATTCCAAGCCTTCCTCGCCACTGAAAAGATGAAGGATGAACTGGAGGAAGTGCATACGGCCGACATCACTTTCGGTGATGAAGACCTCCTTCTCGGGACGCGCGACCACAACCGTCCCCTATATGTCTCCGGATACTGCCATGATATCAAGATAGGAAAGATTCTGGTGGATAATGGATCCTCCGTTAATCTCCTTAATGTTCGGGTGTTGAAGGAAATCTGCATGAGCGTGCAACACCTCGCTCGTGACAAAATTACTATCTCCGGTTTCGATTCACAATCGTCACGGACTCTCGGATCTGTGGTACTGACATTACGCTTTGGACTTCTCGTTACAGACATCAAATTTCATGTCATTGACGCCAAGACCTGCTACAACGCCTTGCTCGGTCGTCCTTGGTTTCACGAATACAACATCATCCCTTCTACACAACATCAGTGTATGAAGTACTTTAAGGATGGTTTCGAGTATACCGTAACAGGTGAGTTAAACCCATTTTCCGTGAACGAAGTCCGCAAATACGAAGATGCGAAGTACTTTTTGCCAGATTTCGAGGATACAGAAAGATGTCGCAATCCGGAGAACAAAACCGCCGCCACCATCCCCGTTTTCGGAAGCGACACCGAAGAAGAGGAAGAGATAGTTTATGCAGGGCCATCTCAACGCAACAACCTGGGGACGCCCGCCCCCATGTTGGTCTTCGGAAGTGATTCAGAAGATGAAGTTAATGCCGTGTTCTCCAATCGGCTGTTAATACAAGCACCTCCTGGCGATGACCATAGTTTGCGAATCACCATGGTACCGCGAGAACACTACAAGGATCTCGACACGCTGCAGGCTAATAATGTGCAGGACCTGCGAACATTTTACGTCCCTCCCAGGCAAAGGGGTGAGAAGGTGATCCTATTCTACCGATCCTCAGAGTCGAAAATAGAGAAAGAGATCTGGCATGGCGCGGATGCTACACTTGACAGGCTCCAACCCATCCGTCTGCCCAGATACTATACAAATGGATTAAAGAAGCTATTGAAGCGCCAAGGAGTACCCCTAGAACAGACCGTTCGGCAGGCTCGGCTCTACAACAGGATTTGGGATGTCCCCGGGACTCAACGCAAATTGCCCAACGGGAAAATGGAAACACTCGGGCTTGGATACGCAAGAGCCGGAAAACGGGCACGGGCTCACAGCAGCTACGCTATATATACCTTTGATGAAGAGGAGGACGCCCTGTCAGGAGATGCCAACCCCCCATCAAAACTAGACCCCGCGATTAAAGCGCCGAGTCCGTCGTTTGAGGAACGAATGGGCAAGCCTATCAGGAAAGTGGGTCAGAAAGCTCAGGAAGACCACAACCGCGAAATGGCCATCTACGAGAAGGCCAGGACGCAACGTCTATTTCAACGTGCTGCAAAAGACAAAGACGCTTATCCTCGTCAATCCGCTGTACGAAAGGCCCGACGCAGAGACGGAAATAAATCAAGAAGCGGCTCGAGTTTGTCCCTCATGAAGAAGATGAGTCGAGCGTACTCCTTCTCCCGAGACAAGACGGAGAGGTTACTCAACCTTGTTATAAAACATCAAATGATCATGCTTCCAGAGTCTAGACATCCTGAGCAAGCTAACAAGGCTTCTCATCTGAGCTATTGCTCTTATCACCGAGCCATAGGACACCCTGCCGAAGACTGCTTCACTTTCAAGAACTGGGTCGAGGACCAGTACCAACGGGGCCGATTCGCTTTATCCGACGGCTGGAAGGTAACGCCACCACAAAAACACGAGCCCAAGGCCGCAAGAGCAGAACCGGGTCCACCTCAGTCCGGGGAGCGGGTTCGCACTTGTTATACGATTACGATATTAGGAGAAGAGCCCAAGAACGTAGATGACCTTCCCCGGTGCTTTGAGAACAGCGATGATGAGGTGATCTCAGAATTTCTGCCCGCTCCGAAAGAACTGGAAGATGGCATACAAACTACTGCGGATAACCTCAAAAATATTGAGTTGGGATCGGCAGACGACCCGCGACCGACATTTGTCAGCGAGCTGCTATCCGAAGAAAGGGTGGCTGCGTTAAAGAACGTGCTTCTACTGCATAAAGACTGCTTCGCGTAGAACTACTCCGAGATGTCAGGATTAGATCCGGAGATTGCTGTGCATAAATTAGCAATATCCCCAGATATCAAACCAGTCAAGCAGGCGCCAAGGAGTATGCGACTCGAGCTTGAGATGAGCATCAACGCCGAAATCAAGAAGCTGATCGATTCTGGATTTATCCAAGAAATCCAATATACCGACTGGATCGCCAATATCGTCCCGGTAATGAAGAAGAATGGGACGGTATGCATATGCGTGGATTTCAGGAATCTCAATAAAGCCTGTCCCAAGGATGATTTCCCAGTACCAGTAACCGAGCTAATGATAGATAACACGTCCACTCACGAGGTTTTCTCCTTTATGGATGGTTCGTCAGGATACAATCAGATAAAGATGCATCCCGAAGACCAGAAGCACACCGCTTTCCGGACCCCTTTGGGTATATTCTGCTACAGGGTTATGCCCTTTGGTCTAAAGAACGCCGGTGCTACCTATCAAAGGGCCATGACAAAGATCTTCGACGATCTCATACATGACATCGTCGAGTGCTATATCGATGACCTTGTAGTGAAGAGCATGTCGTACGAAGAGCATTTAAAACATCTGGAGACTGTCTTTCAACGCCTTCGTCAATATAATTTGAAGATGAATCCCCTCAAATGCGCGTTTGGAGTCTCCTCGGGTAAATTCCTGGGATTCATCATCCGACACCGAGGTATTGAAATAGATCCGTCAAAGATTAAGGCGATCATGGAAATGCCTCCGCCAAGAACCCTCAAGCAGTTGCGGTCTCTCCAAGGGAAGCTCGCATACATCCGGCGGTTTATCGCTAATCTTTCGGGCAAATGCCGTCCTTACAGCCACCTGATGAAAAAGGGAACTCCATTCGCTTGGGATCGCAAATGTCAAGGTGCACTAGACGAGATCAAGCAGTACCTGCAGAACCCTCCGGTGTTGGCCGCGCCGGTCAAGGGAAAACCCCTCATTCTTTATACGACCGCCCTCGAAGGTTCTTTAGGCGCATTATGGGCACAAGAGAATGATCAGGGGAAAGAAAGAGCACTTTACTACTTAAGTCGAGTGCTGCTGGGGGCAGAAAGCAACTATTCCCCCATTGAAAAGCACTGCTTGGCGTTGATCTTCGCAATAACAAAGCTTAGACATTACGCATTAGCACATGAAGTCCGTCTTATTTCGAAGGTGGACCCTCTCAAATATTTGATGTCGAAAGCTATATTGACGGGACGACTCGCTAAGTGGGCCCTGCTCTTGATGGAGTTCTCGATAACGTATCAACCTCTCAAGGCAGTGAAAGGCCAGGCCATTGCCGACTTCCTCGCTGAGCACCCGATACCGGCCGATTCTCCTCTGAACTGTGATTTGCCGGACGAGCATGCATTTGATGCGATTAGCGGCGGAAGCACCCGATGGGAACTCTATTTCGATGGAGCGTCCTCTATAAAGAAGCAGAAACAAGGTATCCCAATGATCAAATCGGGGATAGGCCTCATCTTTGCAACTCCACAAGGAGGGATAATGCGCTTCGCCTTCTCCTTAACAGAGCCGAGGACAAACAATGAAGCTGAATACGAAGCTCTGATAGCAGGCCTCGAAATCGCCATCGACATGGGAATTGAAAACCTCCTTATATACGGGGATTCTCAGCTGGTCGTTAGTCAAGTAAATGGTGACTACCAAACGTGCAAGCCGGAGTTGGTGAAGTACGGCGAAAGGGTACAACAACTATTGACCCAAATTCCCTCCTATACTTTGGAGAACATACCGCGCGCGGAAAACAGCAAAGCAGACGCGTTGGCTAAACTGGCTAAAGAACTGGCTGACGAGAACCTCGATGACGTCAGAATCGTGGTACAAAGCCGTCGAGTGCTCGCCCCGGCAGAAATATCTCCGGAATCATGCGAAGAATAGGGAACGACTGAGCAGACGACCCTACAAATAAAAGACCATGAGAAGGCCGAAGACTGGAGGGAAGTCTTCATAGACTACTTTAAGTCCCACCGAATGCCCAAAGAAGCGTCCTCAAGACATCAGCTCATGAAACGAGCTCTATCCTTCGCTTTCGTCAACGATATTCTATACAAAAGATCGTTTGATTCTCTATGGCTGAGATGCTTAGGACCTGACGAAGCAGAAAGAGTCATTCAGGAAGTTCATGACGGACTTTGCGGTTCTCACCAAGCAGGCCCAAAGATGAAGTTGAAAATTAAACGGATGGGTTACTACTGGCCCACGATGATCCAGGACTGCCTCGAGTATGCGAAGCAATGCCACTCATGCCAAATCCATGGAGACTTCATCCACCAACATCCGAATCCACTGCACCCAACGGTAGCTAGCTGGCCGTTCGAAATGTGGGGGACTGACATAGTCGGCCCCATTGAGCCAGCATCATCCCGGGGACACCGTTTTATCCTGGCGACGACTGATTACTTCTCCAAATGGGCAGAAGCAGTACCACTGAGGGAAGTGAAGACAGAGAATATCCTTCATTTCTTCAAGACGCACGTCATCTATCGGTTCGGAACTCCACGGCGGATTATCTCCGATAATGGGCCGGCCTACCGAAGCCATAAGATTAGCCGCTTCGCACAGCAGCATAATATAGACTGGAGATATTCTTCAGTTTACAATCCACGAGCTAACGGCCTGGCCGAGGCCTTCAATAAGACCTTGACGAAGATCATAAAAAAGACCGTTTCCCAGAATAAGAGAGACTGGCACGAAAGGCTGCAAGAAGCCCTTTGGGCTTATCGAACTACATTCAAGACGGCCACGAACACAACGCCGTACGCATTGGTATTTGGGACGGAAGCAGTGCTCCCCCTCGAAATAGAGTTACCCTCTCTACGAGTAGCAGTCCACCACGAGCTGGCGAACGAAGAAAATGCTCACCTTCGGCTTGAGGAGCTTGATGCCCTCGACGAAACTAGGCTCATAGCGCAACAAAATCTGGAAGCTTATAAAGCAAAGATGATGCGCTCATACGAAAGATTGACCCGACCGAGGACATTCCACCAAGGCGAACTCGTGCTAGTGGTCAAAAGGCCTATGATCCCCAATCGCGCCAAGCGGGGAAAATTCGAGCCAAACTATGAAGGCCCGTACATCATAGCCAAGGTCTACCAGGGTGGAGCCTACCTACTCATGGACATGCACGGTGAAAGGCCTTTCAGGCCAATAAACGGCCGCTTCTTAAAGAAATACTATGCTTAATAAGCCACAGCCTGGGTCAATGATAGATGACGACGACTATGTCCGCTCACTATCTTCCTAGGCTCAGACTTTACAAGCAGCAGCCAGCATTCCCATATCGATGGACCGAAACGTCCTTAAACTAACGACGGACCGAAACGTCCTTAAACTAACGGCGGACCGAAACGTCCTTAAACTAACGACGGACCGAAACGTCCTTAAACTATCGACGGACCGAAACGTCCTTAAACTATCGACGGACCGAAACGTCCCTAAAACTAACAACGGACCGAAACGTCCCTAAAACTACTACCGCAGCATCCTTAGGCTGACGAGATGGATAAAAAAAAAGAGAAGATAAAAAGATGATAAAAAAAAACGGTATGTCCATAAGCAAAATGGGCACGGATGAAAACCCGAAAGGGCTCCGTGAGTAAAAACAGCAGGGCTGCCGGCAAGTGTTCGTGAAAACCCGAAAGGGCGCGACCTTGTAAAAAAAAAGTGAAAAAGAATTAAAAAAAAAACGGTATGTCTATAAGCAAAATGGGCACGAATGAAAACCCGAAAGGGCTCCGTGAGTAAAAACAGCAGGACTACCGGCGAGTGTTTGTGAAAACCCGAAAGGGCGCAACCTCGTTAAAGGACACTTACAGAGTCCTCTCGACCTTGTAAGGAGAAACCACCTGCGTGAGATCCTTACGACTCACAAAGGAGCAACACACTTAGGGATCCTCACGATTCCTAAGGAGAAAATACACTTACGAGATCCTCACGACTCGTAAGGAGAATTATCTTATGGGACCCTCACGGCTCATGAGATTTGAAAGTCTTAAGTTACAGAAACCTAAACCTGTTCTTAAGCAAATCCTCCACAACCTTCGATATTGCCCTACAAGAGGCTCAATACTGACCCTTGTATACAATCCACGGGCGCGAAAAAACATTTCCCCAGCAAAGTCCCACCCGTGACTAGGGATATGTCCATATGATGAGCAACCCTTGTAAGTCCTCTCGACCCATAAGGAGAAAGCCCTCTTGTAGGATCCTTACGACTTGCAGAGGAGCATACACTTAGGAATCCTCACGATCCCTAAAGAGAAAATACACCTGCAAGATCCTCACGACTTGTAGGGAGAAATACCTTTGTGAGACCCTTACGGCTCTTGAAGTCAAAAGCCTTGGTCGACAGGACCCTTAACCCTGTTTACTAAGCCACCTTTGTTCAATATCGACAGAGGCAAATGCTGATTCGCTCCTGGCAACATCCCAGTTGCAGCGATGCTGATGCCGAAATCAGTGTCCAAAATCCGAGCTTGCGGCGAAAAAGCTAGCAAGCCACACATGCCTACAAAATAGCCGAAATGATGGGGCAACTTGCAATAAAAAGCAGCAAGTAAGAATGAAGGCATAAAAAATAGCCGAAATGATGGGGCAACTCGCAATAAAAAGCAGCGAGTAGAAAATAAATAAATAGCCGAAATGATTGGGCACCGCGAAAAATAGCCGAAATGATGGGGCAATCGCGACCTTCGCGATATAAAAGCTGAAACGATAGAGCATCGCGGAAAAAGAAATAAAATAAAAATAAAATGTATGCCTTACAGGTGATGTTCCATCACACCCTGTATACAATCCAATGGCATAAACAAGAAGGGAACGTACCTCCCTCCCCCAGGTTTCACCAAAGAAAGAAGCTAAATCTCGACGGGCCACAAGCGACCTAGAGATCATCCCAACACTCGTCTCGTAACAACGGACACAACTTCAAGCTAAGCGGAACAGCGGCAACTCCCAGTTCCATGGCTCGGTGGTATACGTATCGCCAACAGTCAAACCTTCATCCCGTGAAATGCGGATATATTCAGCAAAATTCCTGGTTACGTGGAACGCGGATAACGTCACTCTTTGACCCCGTGGAAAACGTCCAGAGCGGATCCTGGTCCTCGCAGAGCATGGCAGTGAACCCGTGCGAAGCATCCAGAGCGGAGCCTAGTCCTCGCCGAGCACGGCAGTGAACCCGTGTGAAGCATCTAGTGCAAAATTCCTGGTCACGTGGAACACGGATAATGTCACTCTTTGACCCCGTGGAGAACGTCCAGAGCGGATCCTGGTCCTCGCAGAGCATGGCAGTGAACCCGTGTGAAGCATCCAGAGCGGAGCCTAGTCCTCGCCGAGCACGGAAGTGAACCCGTGTGAAGCATCTAGTGCAAAATTCCTGGTTACGTGGAACGCGGATAATGTCACTCTTTGACCCCGTGGAAAACGTCCAGAGCGGATCCTAGTCCTCGCAGAGCACGGCAGTGAACCCGTGTGAAGCATCCAGAGCGGAGCCTAGTCCTCGCCGAGCACGGCAGTGAACCCGTGTGAAGCATCTAGTGCAAAATTCCTGGTTACGTGGAACGCGGATAATGTCACTCTTTGACCCCGTGGAAAACGTCCAGAGCGGATCCTGGTCCTCACAGAGCACGGCAGTGAACCCGTGTGAAGCATCCAGAGCGGAGCCTAGTCCTCGCCGAGCACGGAAGTGAACCCGTGTGAAGCATCTAGTGCAGAATTCCTGGTCACGTGGAACGCGGATAATGTCACTCTTTGACCCCGTGGAAAACGTCCAGAGCGGATCCTGGTCCTCGCAGAGCACGGCAGTGAACCCGTGTGAAGCATCCAGAGCGGAGCCTGGTCCTCGCCAAGCACGGCAGTGAACCCGTGTGAAGCATCCAGAGCAAATACCGGACTGTGGAGTCCTTAAAATCCACGGACTATGACGTCCTTAACCTCGACCGTGATGTCTTAAAACTAACGATCAACCACCCCAATTCCCTACAGATTTTGCCTTGGTTTAAGGGTACATCTCTTCACTCTTTTGATGCCCGGCGTTGTAATTCCTCAACGTCTTCAAAGAGGTGACGGGTCTCTGCAACCAAACACCGGACTGTGGAGTCCCTAAATCCACGGACTATGAGGTCCTTAACCTTGACCGTGATGTCTTAAAACTAACAGCGGACTGTGGAGTCCCTAAATCCACGGACTATGAGGTCCTTAACCTTGACCGTGATGTCTTTAAACTACGATGCCTGGAGAAACCCCTAACTCCGTGAAACACGGATAAAGGCGACCACATCCAACACTTGCAGGTCCTCACGACCTGCGAGGAAGAAAAACTCTCTTGTGAGATCCTTACGACTCTCAGGGGAAAACCCGCTTAAAAATCCTCACGATCTTTAAGAAGAACTCACACCTATGGGATCCTCTCGACCTGTAGGGAGAAAAACTCTTTATGAGACCCTCGTGGCTCGTAAAATGCAAAAGTCTTAGGAAGCAGATCCTAACCCTGAATCCTGAGCCATCGCTGTCCTGCAAGGAGATCAAGATAGAATATCCGCAGAATACATTCAACGAAAAGGAGACACATCATTGAGAAGAAGAATGTATCTTTTATTCATAAACCAAAATGGGTACAAAGTACAATTCATGAAAGAAACGAAAAGAAAATACTCTCATCCATGAGTATGTACAAAAAGGAAGGAAAAGATACAAGTGTTTCAAGCCGGCGGACGATTCAGCAGCTTGGTCAGCTCATCCTGCTTTTGTTGGACCACGGCTGCATGACGCAAGATCTCCAAAAGACGAGCCTCCGCCTGAGCTTGTTGGGACTGATATGAAGCAAGCCGGGCTTCAAGCTCTTTCTCAGTGGCCTTATGAGCCTCTACCCTCTCACGAGTGAACGTGGCAGCTTTATCGAGAGCCACAACCTTATGTTCGCTACGTATCGCTCTATCAGGCCACGTAAGCTCGCTTTCGTAACCACAGCCTTGGAAACAAGACATTGACGAGACCATATAAAGGGGCTTCCAGTCGACGAGAATAATCGATCTAAAACGCGCTCACGTCGCCTGATGTGAAAGGCAACAAGAAAAGTTTCCGACATATTTCAAGCATGCGTTCGCAATCGTATGAGTATTCAAAAAGGGAATAATAATAATAATGGCATTTGCAATCGCATGAACGTTCATAATACCAAAAAAAAAGGGTCTGATGCGCAGGAAAGTGATGGTAGCATTTGCAGTTAAAGAAAGTTCTCATGAGAGGAATACAAAGTTTATTTATGCAAGCGGAAACATACATACTAGCACCAAGCCTACATGGAATCTCGGCATAAAGCGTAAAAAAAGGAGGGACTAATTTAAAAATGTTCTACGCTAACGGAAAAGGTCACCAAACATGGGATCAACGGCACAAGGGTTAATGAAACAGAGGACAAAATTCTCCATCTCTCTCTCTGCTTTCTCCAGCACGTCAAAGCGACGGTTCTCACGAGGAGTCGCTCCCCATCGATTGGCACCGTGTTCGTCCGCGAAAGCAGACATAATAGCTCGCCGGGTCTTGATCTGGCTCAGCAGATAAATTGAGCAATCCTTCAAAGCCTGAGTAATCAGGCACGCTTCATGAAAACCCTCGAGCTTTTCTTCTGCCGCGTCGAGCATCGCCAGGGTCATCTCCGCCGGGTGAGGAGGGATGTCGGCAAGCACGGCCTTGAGAATCATCCGGAGCCAGAGAGAACCCATCGGGAGGGGGGACCCCCTACGGATCGAGAGTTCATGCATGGCTGAGTCGCATTCGTTGTCGGTAAGGAGGGGATCCACCAACCGAGCAGCAAAGCAGGGGACCATTTCCTCAATAGGAACTTCCCATGGCTGTCGACGAGCATGAGGGCGATTGCAGGCCATGGCGCTCGTTTGTTGCTCAAGACAAGTTACTCCAAGATAAAATAATAATAATAATAATAATAATAATAATAATATAAATCTCTTTGTGAGAGGAAAAGGGAAGCTATAGCCTCATATATAAGGAAATGCATTAAGTGCTGTGCGCGGAAAATCTTGCATGGTGAAACTATTTCCAAGGCCCAAAAAAGGAAAGGCATCGAAAATCAAGGAGATGAAACTATTTCCAAGGTCCTTTTTTCTGCGTCTAATATTGTGCGCTGAAAATAGGGCATGAGAAGATTTTGTGAACAGCCACATCAAGGGACCCCACGTGCAGACTACGTGAGGCCTAAACCTGATGTACACTAAAAAATGGAGTAGCACTCTGCATATTGAAAGCACCAACAACAACAGTAGCAAAATGATAAAATCCCAGAGAAAAGACATGCAAACATAGAAAGACATAATAACAATTGTCACTCATACTTCAAGAGGTTCATACAAAATACAGAGGACACATTTACAATGGTAAAACTTCAGATGCGGGACATGGGTTGAGAAACTCAAAATTAACTTTATTCAAGATTTTCCAAGCATTTCGAACCTCCCGAGTATGCTTCCTCTCACGATCAAAAGCATCGGGGTCCTCACGAATGTCCTCCACCCTCCGATAGGCGGCAAGTATGGCCGACTGCTGGAACATCTGATGCAGGAGATCAATGAGATTATCCCGCCTTCTCTTTGAGATCAAGTGCATCAGATACACCGAGTGTACTTTATCCTCGGCGGCGTCCAATGCCCCAAGCGGCACACCAGCACAGAATAGAGGACGAGCCTCCCTGATCGCCAGCACGATCAGCCTCAGAAGAGAAGAGCGACGGGGGAGTAGCCGATGGTTGTACTCATCAAAGCGGCTCATAATCTCGGCACATTGAGCATCGGTGAACTCCTGGTTCTGACTGCGGCCCAGTGCACGAATATTCCCATAGGAAATGATCTCGTCAAGACCATACAGATGGGCATCCATGATACCTGAAATAAAGGTCATGAGATTCATTAGAAAACTCCTGTTTCATTAACTGCAGAAGAACAACCTCGGGCCAAGAGACCCCAGGAAGACTCCGCATGAAGAAATCAAGTCCTTCATTGGAATTAAAATTCCTTATTAAGAAAAGGGAATTAAATTCCCAGAAACATTTTTGATGGAATTAAATTCCATGGAGTTGAAACGCCATCATCATCTCCCCAAAGATCATCTAAACCCTAAAAGATCTACAGTTTGAAGGTTAAGCGGTTCTTATGGGAAAACATGAAGAGAAAAGGGTAAAAACCCTTGTTTTGGATTTAAAATCCAGAGGAATGTGAAGGTCCATTGTTTGTCCAAGAACATTACCTGAGGAAAAGAAATCTTTTCGAACAGAGTTAAACTCTGAAGATTGTTTCAAGGCAGAGAACTGAGCTCTGGAAGAAGAGAATTAAATTCTCAAAGAAAGAGTTCTCAGAAGAAGAAGATGAGCAAAGTGAAGGCTCCTATGAAGAGACAGAGGTATTTATAGAAAGCGATGGAAACGCTTCATCTCCCCAAATCCCTAAAGGAATCCAACGGTCACAAAAGGTGACAGCGTTGCACTCACGTGCTGACACGTGAGAACAACGCTGTGGGGGCATTTGTTTCCTGATTTAAAATCAGGAAAGCTTATGGAAAAAGCTTGAGAAGAGGGTCACGTGCTTTCACGTGACCAGCAGTCACGTGTTCACACGTGACACCCAAAAGTACCGGCAAAGCAAGTTCAGCTTCCTGACTACATCAAAGAAAAAGGCTTAAGAAAGGGTCACGTGCTCCCACGTGACCAGGGTCACGTGTTGGCACGTGACATTTTAAAGCGGATTCAAAGGCATATCGGTTCCCTGATCAAATCAAGAAAAAGAGTCCAGACCAGGGTCACGTGCTCACACGTGACCAGGGGTCACGTGGTAGCACGTGACGGTTAAGCAGCAACCAGAATACAGCGCAAAAAGAAAGAAGAAGGCTCATTCCAAAGGGGGTCACGTGCCCACACGTGACCATGGGTCACGTGGTCACACGTGACCGGCTTTCAAAGCCCATTTCGTTGACAGAATTAAATTCTGAAGAAGATTTAAATCTTTCCAAAGGAAAGCGATTATCTGGAACCAATCGAATTAAAGATTCAAAGATGATTAAATATCACCTGTTTATGGGAAAATCTCGGGTTTGGAAAGATTTCCCCTTTAAATCTAACCGAAACAACAAAGGAGAATCCGGGGACTTGAAATCCAATGGTGAATAAAATTCACCTAATAATCCAAAGGTCCAAAATGAATGATGGATGCAAATCAAATCTCTCAACGAAGATTCGTCAAAAATTAATTGACTCGGCTGCTTCTCCTATAAATAGGAGCCAAGAGACACAAAAAATATATAGAGAGATAGATATGCAGAGGAAAGAAAAGAGAGAGAGCCTTGATACTTCGAGGAACTTGGATCTTCTGCAAAAGAAAACCCTAGGTAAGAAAGGGAAGGCTTTTTGAAAGAAAGAGAATTTAATTCTCAACAGAGTTTAACTCTGATATATAAAACAGAAGAACATATTTCTTCTCTCTTTGATAGAGGATCTGCAAAGTGCACATCTCCCCTTGAAGTTGAGAATTTAATTCTCAATGGGTCGAGATCCTGCCATGCAGATCCAAAACATAGAGAGGGAATGGCAGCACGAGAATTTAATTCTCACAGAACTATAGGAATTTAATTCCTTTAAAATAAAACTAGGGCTTGACCCTGTGTTATGGGAATTTAATTCCTTCAGGAAAAAAGAGACAGGGTTTAACCCTAATTAAGAACCTAGTTCTGTTGGAACAGCGGGGATTTAATTCCCTTGATCATAACTTAACAGAAAGTGGGAATTTAATTCCTTAAAAGCTTTTATTAGGGTTTAACCCTATTCAGTTCTTCACATATATGAAGAATTTAATTCCTACAGAAAATTCAGGGTCCAACCCTATTCAGAATATAAATATTTAAAAGGAAGTAGGAATTTAATTCCTCTGAAATTACTGTCAGGGTTTAACCCTACGAGGAATTTGATTCCTGAAAAAGATTAACAGATCCTCTAAACAATATACATAGAGGCAGGGTCACGTGTCACCACGTGACCCCCCCAGGAGATCTACAGAAAACCCCTTTGAGACAGCACCCCACATGACCCACGTGACCCTTGACAGAAACTTTTATACATAGGCATTTGAATGCCCATCACGTGATGGCATGTGATGCTCTGAAAGATGCGATAATCTCAGCAGAATAAATGAAGGGAGGGCGCTCTCACGTGCTGCCACGTGACCCCTCCTGCCTTAGTGTTTAACACTAAATTGAAACTCCCGAACCCAGTGTTAAAACACTGTTGGGCCTTAGTGTTCAACACTAATCAAAAAGCTTTGTTTGCAGTGTTCAACACTGACTACCTTAGTGTTTAACACTAATCTGGGCTCTGTTGCCAGTGTTCAACACTGATCTGTTTTAGTGTTTAACACTAATTTGAAAAGCCTTGTTGCTGGTGTTTAACACCAATTATCTTTTAGTGTTAAACACTAACTTGTCAATCTCATTCTCAGTGTCCAACACTGATTGCTCTGTAGTGTTTAACACTAGGCTTTGGCCCAATTGGCCTAAATGGATAGAGGCAAAGCCTCTCCTGATTGGACTTAGCCCAAGATGGCCATAAGTCCTCAATTTGTGATTAACTGGGCCAATGGGCTCATAACATAATTAATCGGTCTTGATCCTAAATTGGGTCAAAGACTACTTAAGCCATTCCGGTTCTAGGGTACATCTCTTCACTCCTTTGATATTTGGCATTGTAATCCCTCAATGTCTTCAAAGAGGTGACGGGTCCCGACGACCACACATTGATATGGACTGTGGGGTCCTTAAACCCGTGTTTAATGCAAAATTCCTGGTTACGTGGAACGCGGATAATGTCACTCTTTGACCCCGTGGAAAACGTCCAGAGCGGAGCCTGGTCCTCGCAGAGCACGGCAGTGAACCCGTGTGAAGCATCCAGAGCACATACCGGACTGTGGGGTCCTTAAACCCATGGACTACGATGTCCTTAACCTTGACCGAGATGTCTTAAAACTAACAATGGACTGTGGGGTCCTTAAACCCATGGACTACGACGTCCTTAACCTTGACCGAGATGTCTTAAAACTAACAATGGACCGCAACGTCCTTAAACTACCCATGGACCGAAATGTCCTTAATCTAGAACAATAGAGCCCCGTATGCTCTTTTGTCGGATCTAAACGATCCCGTTTAAGTTGATCTTAGCCTCAAAGATGGCTAACGTATCCTTAAACCTTCAAACAGACTGGACTATGAATCCCCCCAATTAACTCTGGCTCGAGGGTACATCTCTGAACTCCTCTGACATCCGTCGTTGTAATCCTTCAACGTCGTCGGAGAGGTGACGGGTCCTGACGGCCATACATTTAATGGACCACTAGGTCCCTAAACTGGAACAATAGAGCCCAAACGCTCCGTTGTCGGATCTAAACGATCCCGTTAAGTTGATCTTAGTCACAAAGTTAGACTAACGTATCCTTAACAAACGTTTGAGTCGATCTTAGCCTCGAGTACGGCTGACGTATCCTCAAACCAAACCCCCAAACCCAAATCTAAGATAATACGGATTTGGACTAGTCCACGCCCTACGGGCGACGACATAACTCAGTCTCCGTAAACAATCCACGGGCAACAAAATACAAAATAAACACCCACGACACGAAGTGACCATCTGGAGAAGGAGAAAGTTGTTACCGCAATGCGGTAGCGTAATTAACTGCAGGGGCTTGCGCCTGCAGGGAAGAGCGTCCCCACAATCAAAAACCCCTCAAACGAGGGGGAATCTGACGAAGTCTGCTACATCGGACGCATCTGTCTAAACCTTCGATACATGGTGCCATAAATCAACTTGGCATCTTCGGAGAGGTGGACGGATAGCACCAATTAGCATCTGCCCCGAACCTCAGGCGAGACGTCCGCGTCCCGGCCGCCGTTCGGAGGGGAACACCTCCTTCGGACCCTCCAACGCTAAGGATCGAATTCCTCCTTAGAGGAGGCCGAGCGGCCACCCTGCTCGGCTATCCCTGGTCGGTAGCTTCCTTACTCGCAATGGCAGGGATCAAAGCCCTCGCCAAGAGGCAACCGCGCAGCTTCACTGCCCAGTTATCCTTAGTAGGCCTCCTACGGCCCCTCCAATGCTAAGGATCAAAGTCCTCCTTAGAAGCAGCCCAGCAGCTACCTTGCTCGGCTATCCCCGGCTGGTAGCTTCCTACCACAACCGACAGGGATCCAAAGCCCTCCCAGAGGAAGTCGAGCCCGACCCTCGCTCGGCTATCCTTCAGGACAAAAGCCCTTTCCAAGAGGCACCGAGCAGTAACCCTGCCCGGCCAAGGGTCCTTGGTAGGCTTCTTACAACCACTCCCGCGCTAAGGACCAAAGTCCTCCCAGAGGCAGTCGAGCCCGACCCTTGCTTGGCTATCCCCGGCTGGTAGCTTCCTACCACAACCGACAGGGATCAAAGTCCTCGCCAAGAGGCACTGGGTAGTAACCCTGCTCGGTCCCCGTCCTGAAGGATCAAAGCCCTCGCAAGAGGCAACCGAGCGGCTACTCTGCTCGATCATCTCCGGACGGTAGCTCCCTACCCATGACGCCAGGGATCGAAGCCCTCGTAAGAGGCATTCGAACGGCTACCCCGCTCGGTCATCCCAGGCTGGTAGTTGCCTACCCACGACGCCAAATTTCAAACCCCTCGTCAAGAAGTAACCGCGCAGCTTCACTGCCCGGTTATCCTTAGTAGGCTTCTTACAGCCCCTCCAACGCTAAGGATCAAAAGTCCTCCCAGAGGCAGTCGAGCCCGACCCTCGCTCGGCCCTCCCTAGCTGGTGGTCGCCTGTTCGCAACGCCAGAAATCAAATGCCCTCGCCAAGGGGCAACCGAGCAGCTTCCTGGCTCGATCATACCCAATAGGCACCCCCTGCCCAACAGACGTTGCGGGCTTATAGCCCTTATAACGAGGCCTCTGAGCCAATTCATGCTCGGCACAAATACGACGGACATTCCCCTGCCCATCACATGCAGAGGATCCGAGGGCCCAACAAGGGGCATCAGGTCTATCCAAGTTCAAGCGATCCCCCCTCGACTTCGGGGACATGGATATGCCTCCTTCTCAGCAGTGCTTAGCACACTTGGCAAATGATCGGTCAACTCGACGAACGATCGCTAGAAAGATAGCCGACCTGACATGGAAGCCCGACAGTGCAAGCAAAGATATCTTACGAGAATTCTTCACAAACAAAAGATAAAGTGCAAGCCCAACAGTGCAAGCAAAGATATCTTACGAGCATTCTTCACAAACAAAATATAAAGTGCAAACCGATGAAACCAAAAAAGTTTTATTACCAAAAGCGAAGTCTTTACAAAGGGTATTTTAGGCTCCCTAGCCTTATAAACTGCCCGGAGGCTTACAAAAATTCTAGAAGTGACAAAATAAAAGGAGGAGGAAGACGGGGGCTTTAGGCCTCGGGGCCAGGCACGACCTCGGGGTCCTCGATATCTACCACGAGTCGGGCAGGGTCCTCGGCCAACTCCTCGTCAGGAATCTCTTCCCCCTTCTCATCGATATCAGCGAAGGGTATTCGGCCCGAAGCTCTTCATCGGCGAACTCCGGCATCCGAGCCTTGACGGCGTCAAGGGCCTCATGCCAGATGCAGGTGGTGGCCACGGCTAAGTCGTTGTAGAAGTCCTTCGACTTCTTGTAGCCCTCCACCGCCTTCGCCGCCGAGAGCTCGGCCTGCTCCGCCGCCTTGACCGCCGCCCCCAGCTCTTTCTGGAGGGTCCTCACCGTCTTCTTCAGGTTGCCGGCGAGCGCCTGAGCGTTCTCAAGCTTGACCTCGGCAGCCACGGCGGCCTCGTGGTGCCGGGCAGCCTCCCGTTTCCCGGCCTCCACCTCGCCCTCCAAGGCGGCAACCCTCACCATCGCCGCCTTCAGTTCCCGCTTAGAGCTCTCTTCCAGCGAGGCAAGCCGGTCCGCGGCCTTCATCGTCGGGGCTATCACCTCGGCCTCCATGCATATGGCAAGGGCAACGTGCTGGAGGACCTGAAAAAAATAAGAAAGAGGTCAGGGAGACGAAGGAAGCACCAAATCTCTCAAACAGCCGAGCACTTACCTGCACGGACTCCTGGGCGATGGACGCCATCTGGGCCCTGAAGGTCCCCCCGGGGACCCTGCCCCCTGCCGACATCTCTATTTCATGCAGCAGGCAATCTGCGATGGATAGCCCTGAGGGCACCGCAAACTGGAGGCCCCCCTACACCATGATCGGCGAGGGCAGGCCTCGGGAAGACCTCCGGGAACCCCTCTTAAGCGGCTTCAATGGGGAGCCGATCTCCTCCTCCGAGACCGGGTCCTCCAGAATTTAAGCCCGCTTCCGGCCCGGCGCTCTGCTAGGCCCCGGGGCGGGATCCGCCCCCGAACACTCACGGGACGTGGCCACCGAAGGAGAGGGAGCCAGGGCAGGCTTCGAACGAGAAGAGCTGGCGCCCCAGCCTTCGTGACCTTCCTCGGCTGGCGCATGGAGGCTCGGAGCTCGTCCATATCCATGGGTCCTGCACCAAACCAAATGCAAAGAAGTCAGCGACACAAGCAATATACAAGACAAAAGCAAGCCTAACTTACCGACGAACTCAACGGGGCTGAGCCCGACCCAACTCAAGACCCTCTCAGACAGCAGCACGTCGAATCGGGGGATGGGCTCCCACGATGCCACTCTCACCGCGGCGAGGTCATTGGACTGGTTCCCCGGCAAGCATTTTTCCCTCGACCACCTGATGGGCACGGGCTGGTCCTCGCCCTCGGGCGGCGTGATGAAGAAAAACTTCTTCTTCCAATCGTGAATGGAAGAAGGCAGGGCTATAACCCCTGTCTCAGCGGCGCCCCCCTGTCGCTTTCTAAAATAGAGGTAGACCCACCTCGGGTCGCCGGTTCGACCCCCAGGATGATTTTTGAAAACGAGGGAAGAATCAAGAATGGAGAGGCTAAAGGGGACCGCCTGTAACTTCAGGCGGATCAGGAACCCGAAGAGAATCCTCCATGAGTTTGGCACTAACTGGACAGGGGCTAGCCCGAAGAATTTCAGCGCTTCGACAAACTCGGGAGAGAAGGGCAGGCATATTCCATCCTAAAAAACTTCGAAGTACAGGGCGATCTCCTAACCCCGTAGTTGGTCTGCCCCCTCTCCCTCCTTGGCCAGAAGAAGAGTATAACATGGGGGGATGTGGAAGCGAGCCCGAGCATTGGCAAGCTCTTCCTCATGCCTCACCCAACACGAGGCGTCGGGGGCAGCATCTACCGCCTCCTCCCTGGGGGCTGCCCCCGCCGCACGATCCCGAGAAGAGGGTCCGATCCCTACTCCCCGAGAAGACTCAGGCTCAACTAAAGGGTCCCTAGAACCTACTCCTACGACATCTACAGATTCCACGAAAGAAGACATCTAACCTAGAGAAGAGGGATCCTCGGGAAACGAAAGCAGAAGAAAGAAGAAAAGCGCCGAGCAACCAGGGCTTTTAGCGAGGAAATATGAAGGAGTAGGGACCCTGGAGTGGACCCCACCCCTATTTGTCACTGCAATCGCCCTCATTCAAGAGCGCCCTTCATCTCCCGTCAAAGCGCCTCCTCGCGCCCAACGACTCCGATTGCTCCACTTGTCGTTCCCGCACTGGACCGCACCCCATCAGACGTCGCAGGTCTGCACACGTCGCGTCGGCCAACCGACGCTTGACATGTGGACCGTCGCTTCAGTGACAGGATGCACGAACCGGTGCATCTTCCTTAAATGCAGAGATCTCGCCTTGATTCGCTGGCAGAAAAGACAGCTGACAGCCCGGGGACGCTTCCCAATGAAAACTTAGGAGGGAGCTCACCTCGGACGGCCCGGCAGTCCACTCTTGACCCGACCCGCTAGCTGGTTGGGACAAGAGTGGGGGGATAATGATGATGCTCTATATTGGCGATCTCCAAGATCAGGACACTTGGCAAATGACGTGTCCCAGAACTCAGAAGAAAGGGCCTACAGCGGCCGACCAGGCCACCCCTGTACCCGACCTGCAAGCACAAACTGGCTCTCCTCAGAGCCCCCTGCAATTTGGCCTCCTCAGCCTCTTGGCTCTCCTCGAGCTGCCACAGGACCAAGATGCCCCGGCCCTCCAGCTCATCCCCGAGCTCTCCCCTGCCGAGGCCATCTTCCTCGGTCTCTCCGACCGACCAACTCCACCACTCACAAGCGTAACCGACGCTCCGCAAATCTCTCTATATGCAGATTCTCCGCCGGCAACATCCCACGTTCCACGCCATCATGATACCCATGAATGAGCGATCCGCTCATTACGCGGGCGTGACGTCGGGAGCGTAACTGCCGGCGAGATTCTCGCGCCTGCTGCTACCTGCCGCCGCCACTATATAAACCCCCATCACAGAGGGGTCAAGTAAGCTTTTTTCACCCCACTTAGTCGTTACTCTACTCGGATCTTGTACTAACTTGATCGTCGGAGGGTCCTCGGTGGTACCAAACCATCCCGGGACTTCCTTGCAGGTACTCGGCGCAAACTCCTCAAACCGCAAATCTCCTCAAAACCCATTGAGACCCACACGCAACAGGAGATCACCTCCCAAAATCCACCGAGAGATTGAAGGAAGACAACATCTGACGGAGACCCGAAAAGGACCTCCATCGGCTAGAAAACGGCAATTAATTAATTAATTGGATCAGAAGACGCAAACCTTTCCGAGGGTGTAGGCGAGCGCAGATCCGGCGACCCCTGCGCCGATGACGATCACATCCGACCCATCGCTGGGCCCACATTCCCCCTTCTGAGTTGCCGCCGCTATCCCGCCGCCGCCACCGACTCTATCATCGTCATCCTTCTTCTCGTTACTTCCTTTATTATTAAATAGTCGAAGCTAGCAGAGGAAGAGAAATCCTAGGATGGAAGCAACGATCCCTCCAAAGAGAAACCGATCGATGTCGAAGATCAACATCGCCTCCTTCGGATCTCTCTCTGTAAATGGAATGGCGCTTCATTTCGCTTGCGAGAGAGAAGGGTCGGAGACGATATAATAACGAAAGGAGAGAGAGGGATATAGTGCTCCGCTTGCAACTCTCACCAGCTGGCGAAAGGCTGAAAGCTGGCAACGTACCCCCCTCACCTCACTCGTGTAAAACCCTCGATCCCATCCTTTTTGCTGGTTTTTGGATGAGGCCGCTTATTTTCACCTTTTGTTTATTTTAAAAAGGGTGAACGAAACACGTGCGGAAATATTATAATGGAGCAGGGACTGCATGCATGCGCTGCTGGGAGCTGGCACGTGTTACTGGGACTCATTTTTTGCAGGCTTTTGTTTTGTTTGAGGTAATTTTTTTCCGCTTGCAAGTGTAATATGAAATATTTTTGCAATTTAAAAGGGAAAAAATTGTATGCACACGTTTTTGTAAAGTTTAAATACATCAACAATCTTAATTAAAAGCAATATAGACATTGAAATTTACATCCCAAAAAAATTCATAGTAGTACCCACAATAAATATTTTAAATATAAAATATTTGTTCCCATGAAAAAAAATAATAAAATTATCGCAGGCCTGATATACTCCATGATGGTTGCATAAAACCCATCATCCCGCTGATCGAGTTAATCCGGTGATACTTGTAAACAAACGAGCCAGGTATTGCGTAATATTTTAACAGATGCATGGTAAAATTTTGACGCATATCCTATGCTTATGAGTCAAACCTATGGATTAAACGGGTAAAATGTCACTAGCTAAATATCACGATCCGGAATTGGCACGTGACCGGCACGAGAATCACGTGATATATGACCCCTCCGTAATCCAAGTAAACAGAAAGCCCAGAAATCTAAACCTTTTTTGAAAATAATGGAGATGCAGTTTTGAAATATCGGCATAATGAAAATGCAAAGATTTGTATACTATTTTTGAAAACATTTTCTTCCTTGAAATTTGGACAGCACATCCCTTGTAAATTTTGATCCAAAACCATATACAAGCAATAATATAGGCATCCCCAAGTGGGAGCTGGCTCTTCGCCAATTGGCAGAATTATAACCATGCACAACACACACACACACACGACGCCCCCAAGGCGAATATCAATCACAGAAAGAAATAAAGAAGACCAAAACATCATTCGGCTCAAATAACAGACAATACATCCATCTCGCTCTAAATCTAAAAAATATACAAGTCTGTGTCTTGGTCTACCAAATATATATAATCTGGTTGATGGAGTTTTTAACTAGATAAAACTGAAATAAATATGTATAAGGGTGGTCACAATCCAAATATGTACTTCACCTACCAATGCAAAACATCCTGAAGTAAGCTGTGTGCCAGCGAACCGCTACTGATCCGAACGGTCGATCCTGCAAGAAAACTGTGGCACAATGAGAGTGAGTTGCCAACCCGTGAGTAAAAAATATCAGCATGTAGAAATCAAATGAACAACGATCCCTAGGTCATATTGTAATATAAAGGTAATACTGTGTGGTATCTAGGGTGATCGTGTATACATATGTATGAAACAATAAGATCGTGCCAGTAACAGTATATAGTAGTAAGTCATCAAAATCATATGCATGTATGCATGTGTATCATCCAACGTGTGTCCATCAACGACACATCAAATCATCATGAAACCTGAGTGTCCAGTATCGACACTCGAAAATATCATAAAACCCATGTCCAGCATTGACACGTAAATCCTCATATCTCGGGTACCGTCTCATCGGATTGGCCCTCATATCCATCTGCTCTCACGACTCCGGTCGGTATCCTCCGGATATCCGCCGAGCTCAAACTATCACCAGTCGGTAGTGATCCCCTACTGAGCTCAACACTTTTCTATACGATCTTCTTTCCCCGGAGTACCGCACCGGGTCCACCATATACCCACAGACGGTGCCTCCTAACTCCTCGAATCGGGAACTCATAGCTCAGAACCGAAAAAACACATGGTGGATGCCACAAATCATATCATGAGAAACCGCGTTTTTAAAACAATCATAGACTTTTAAAATATATCAGCGGTTCTCAAATCCGGAGATCTCATGAAAACAGAATCTCATATGCATGTAACCATAAATGTCCAATAAATGCAATGCACATAACAATACTGTAAAGTATCGTTAGTGTTTTCATGTAAGCATATCATGTACTAAGTACTGAACAATGATTATACTTTTAAAGTTTAAAAGCAATACGGCGATATAACAGTTCTACTGTATAAGTGGCATGACAATTATCGATGATGAGCGTGTGAGCCGGCAAATCTATGTACGTGTAATATGCGAATCATCGATAATGATGCATATAATACCCGGTCTTTATCTACGCCAATACCTGTATTCAAATAAAATGTTTTACCCATTTTTTAAATTTTATATTATATTCTAATTATTTTGTTTCCTATGGACCTAACCGAAGGCCCAAGCCTATTAGCCCAACAAATTCCTTTCAACCTTTTCAAATTTAAAATTTATTCTCATTTGAAACCCAAATCTTATCCCCATCAATTTCAAATATATTCCATTAAAAACCTAATAACTGTTTACATTAATCTTTCAATTACTCCGCATTATTTTCTTTTAAAATCTTATTCCTATTATTAATCCCCCCTTACTCCCTCTCTCTTCTTCATAAATTTTTTAATTAATTATTTTTTTAAACCCTGGTGAACCCACGTTCTCTCTGTCCTCTCACGCCTGCGTTCTCTCCCTCTCCTCTCACACCCACGTTCACTCTCTCCCTCTCTCTCTCACTCCCTGATCACTCTCTCTCACTCCCTGATCACTCTCTCTGTCTCCTCTCGATTCCCATGTCTCCTCTCTCCCTCTCGTTCCCCAGCCTTGACGCCTCGTCGCGAACCCCCGCCTACAGTCCTCGTTGCCGGAGCTCCACCCCTCATCACCGCCACCACCGATACATCACCGGCACCTCGCTGCTATCGCCAAGACCCAACCGAGCCACCCCAACACACTCATCTCCGTCAACAGCAAGCCCCTCACACCACCCCTCTTCCTCCTCGTGCCATCGCCTGAGCTGTAGCACCGGCTACCACCATAACCACCTTCCACCATCTACTATCACCGCCGCCGAGCACCCTGAGCCACCGCCGTTGACCTCTTCCACAACACCCCTCACTCCAAGCCGAGCCAAGCTACCCTTTCCCTCGAATCGAGCTCGTTGCCGTCGCCATCTCACCATCGTCGACTCCGCCTCTACCTCCTCGTCTCCTTCTCCCCAACACCAGCGCCCAAAAGCCACCATTGTCGAGCCTCGAAGCCGCACCAAGCTCGAGCCAAGGCAAAACGGTTGCGTTGTTGTGTCGTGCCTAGCCGTGTCTGCGTCGTGATCGCGCCGTGTCGCTGCCATAGCCGTTGGTCACCACCGTGCCTCATCGCTAGCGTATCATTATCGATACATCGTCAGGCAAGTTTAAATACTTGCTTCATGCTATTATATATTCATTTCGATTGCGATTCAATATTATTATAAGTGTTCAATGCAAACCTTAATCTGAAAACCCCCTTAAAATGACGGAAATTAAACATAATAGTTGGCCCGAGTGATAATGAATATTGTGTTAATATTTGGCCTGAAAATACAGATTTTAACAATGTGAAATGTCATCTCCATTTAGATTCGTCGAATCTGAAAAATTTCTGTACCTGAATTTTGTGAAAATCATAGTAAATTAGTTACACACCGGAATGTTGTGTTCGAGGGCTCATATCGAAGCTGACTCGACGACCTAGAACCCTTTATGATTTTTAATCTATTTCCATTCCAAAAAGGTGACAGAAACTGGTTAGGAGTGCGGCTCTGGACTGCAGTCCAGAGCAGCACTGCTTGTTGATACCCGATTTGAAAGGCTCTCACGTTCTGTGTGAAAAATGGTAGTATGCAGAACCCTATACCGTAGCGAATATAAATCTGTTAGCTAACCATTGGAAGTAGTTTCATTCATTTTCACAATTTTTTACTATTTTAATTGTATTTTAAATCATCAGTACATATAGCAGTCCCAAGCAAGGACAGAACGTATACCCTAATATTGAACAATGCATAACTACCAGTACACTATGGATATTATCAATCCTATAGATGCGTTAAAAACCTAAATGGTAAACCTAAATATTGTTAATCTACAGCGTTGCCTAATTTTGATCCGAACAGGGTGAAAAATGTGTTACGAAATGGACTTTCAGTTAAGGAACTGAATTTCCAGCAGCAAACACTTAAAATGAAACGACTGTAATTTGCGAACCCGAAACCTGATTGACTTGAAATCAATTTCGTTGAACTTCCGACTGAGTTTACTTATTATCGCTTTTGTATCATTTTACTTAATTCTGAACGTATGATTTAATGAGATTTTTATAAGTTCATGAGACGCATAATGACTTGTATTGCATATAAATTGTGTAGTGGCATAATTCACAGTTTTACCCGACTGTAATACCCCTTAGTGCGCATCATTATTAAGTTTCAGTGTATAATACATTATTGAGCGTGAATGGTATCGTTTTAGGAGTGTCATGTACGCCAGTGAAAAGTGAATGGTTCGTGATAGTGACAATACAGTGAATAGTGAATATAACAGTGTTATTGATGCGTACTTGTTCACAACTAGCCCATACTAATAGATAGTGAAACCTGGGGAAAATGGGGAAATCGAAGTGGAAAGAAAATTATATTTAGCGAGGTCAGTGATTTAGAGGATGATCATTCGAACAGTGACTCTTATATATTAGGTTTGGATCTAGCGGTCCGGCTGACAGGGTTATGTCCCGGGCAACAGTGGGTCAAAGTCTCGGGTACGTACGAGACTCTCGTTAAACATGATCATCCCTTTCCACAACTCGATTTCAAAAGTGACCTAGAGAACGATAGGGACACAGATCATACATTGCATTTGTTTATTGACATATCGATTGCCTGCATTTATTATCTCCATCATTATTACTTTTATTTTTCTTGCCTCATTAATACTATTATAATATTGCTATTGTATCATCCTGACGACCTGAGTATGCATGCTCAGTGATAGAGGTGGATTCTTCTGATCTCGAGAAGACCGTGAAGATCCAGACCAGTGAACCAGTTACATTTCTCCATTGATATCCCTGGTTAGTTACCCTCTTGTTTACTTCCATTGAGCTCAGATTTCTTTATATCCGATAGTTTTAGTGACTATATTCTCTTTACCCGTATTGTATTTTACTGATTACCATATAATACTAGAAGTCGAAATGTGATTACGACATGATTTTTCCTTGATCGTAGGAGCATGGCTGGCCTTGTCACCCTTGTATTCCGTACTTTGGGAAGCGGGACGTGACAATGCATGTATCCTAGCGGACGAAGCCATATAAAGTAAGTGTTGGGAATGTAGTACGTATGTCATGAGGAAATAATATAGCATAAACATGAACGGTATAAAGTACGTGACTACACCTGAACCATACAGCTGCAGTTTTAAAAATACGAATCGTAGTTTTGTAAATGGGGGCTACGATGTTTTTAAGAAAAAAACACCATTTGAAAATCCGTAGCGTCCCTTGGGTTATCGTTTAAAAGTGAATACGATTCGTCAGTTTTGAAATAGGTATGGTTTAAATGTAATCCATTATCCACCAAGGTGTTTAGAAAGCGATGATTCTCTGAATCAAAACAATCCATAAGTCGGTGATCCAGCCTCATAGTATCAGATGTGGTATAATTATCGTACATCATCCTCGAGTCAAGAGTGCGGATCAATCATCCGGTATATCATACTACGTATGGTAAAATCTATCGTACGGTGTCATCAAATTAGAATAAGGATCTATCGTCCTATACATAATATCGCGTACGGTATAATCTATCATGCGTATTATAAATCAAGGGTACGGATCTATGGTCTCATACATCATATTATCTCATATTTTCGTATATATATGTATATATCAATCTCATATCATATCTTGGCATAGTATATGTGTATATATCGTCTTGCATTCTCATATCAAACATATCATTTCATGTCATCTTGTTTCATCATGTCATCTTGTACTTATCCTTATGATCATATCCGTAAGTACATAAGCTTAGGTTTTTATCTATATGTTCTACATCTCGTTCCTCCCATTACTATGGTTGCAGGAGTGCCATACGCCATCCACCCGACTTCCCCCGTAGATATAAATCTACTCACCTGTTATCCTTGTTGTAGCCAAAGTCGATGAACGTCTTGTACTCCTTCGTAGTCTCGGAAGTCCACGCAAAGGTACCTACAAATTAACACACATCGTAACGAGATCAAAACCAAATCCGAAAACCGATACGGCACGCGAAGTGCACATAAGTTAGAACCTATGTCTCATGCATGCAAGAACAACCAAACAACCATCAGCGTTGACGTACGAACGTCCAACGACCGTGTCAAAACTCCAATACCAAAACCAAGTTTTCAAAATGTCGGAAACCAAAATCAGCAACTTAGAAAAACACTCACAGATTTTGGCTCAGGTAAAATTCGGATATTTTGCATATACGGTAGGTCTATATATCAGATAACAGAACTATGGACAAAAACCCAAACCCTGCAACAACAATGTGGCCGCAATTTGCGTCCACAACCAATAAATCTACGACCAAGGTGGGGATTTTGGGTCTCGGGTTTCTAGGGTAGTCTTTAGGTGGCCTGCACATCTTACTGTGTTTGCAACTTATTTTTCAGAGCTGTCGAGTGATACCATATTCTATTTAATCATCGCAATTCGTCAAAAACCAATTTCAGGAAAAATCTAAGTTCGTGTTTTGGGGTTTCTAGTCTTAAGTTTGTCCAGAATTCATCACTAGTGGTTTATGACTACTAACTGAAGCTTAATTGCATCTCTACAACTCCAAAACATCCACTAAAATCATCCTAGAATTTTTCAAGATCACTAATCTAGCATAATCAAACTCTAAACACAAATAGGAGGTTAAGAAACTTGATAATATGAAGAAAGGTGAAGATTTTACCTTTTGGAGCCACTCAAGAAAGTTCTTTAGTGGTCCAAGGTGCTCAAAATCCAAACTTGAACTCACCATGGGGTGTAGGATAAGGTGGTGGTCATTTTGTGTGAAGGTGGGGGTGGGGTTTTGAGATGGTTTGAGTGGTGTTTTGTGGGGGTGGAAGTGACGGGGAGGGGGAGGAGAAGGAAGGAGTGAAGAAAATGGATGAAGAATGAAGGAATGGTTATGAGACCATACAACACACTCTCTCCCTTTCTCTTTCTCACACACACTCTCTCTCTCATTAATAACCATCATATCTATGTCTTCTTTTTATCTTTTTCCTTTCCTTTTTCTCTTCTCTTTTTAAACCCAAATATCAACAATACAAATGAAACCATGCATGAATGAAAACACAATGTGTCATGGTACATTTATCATGGCTAAAAAAATGGATTTGGCCTAATGCATGATTAGTAGTGCACTAATCAAGTTTAACAAAAACTTGTATTTAAATAATTGTATAATTATTTATAAAATGTCCAAATCCAATAAACGCCTGTTCGCCGCCGAAAACCGGGAAGACAAACGTCTTGCCTGAATTTAGGGGCAGATGCTATTTAGTTTTATCTGTCCACCTCTCCGAAAATGTCAAATTGATTTATGGCACCGTGTATCAGAGGTTTAGACAGATGCGGCCATTGTAGCAGACTTCGTCAGATTCCCCCTCATGTACGAGAGGTTTTTTATTATGGGGATGCTCTTCCCTGCAGGCGCAAGCCCCTGCAGTTAATTACGCTACCGCATAGCGGTAACCACTTTCTCCTTCTCCAGATGGTCACTTCGTGTCGTGTGTGTTTATTTTATTTTTGGTTGCCCGTGGATTGTATACGGAGACTAATTTATGTTGTCGCCCGTAGGGCGTGGATTAGTCCAAATCCGTATTTTCTTAGATTTGGGTTTGGGTTGGTTTAAGGACCATTAGTCTCATTGAGATTAAGATCAACTTAAACGTTTGTTGAGAATACGTTAGTCTAATTTTAGACTAAGATCTACTCAACAAGATTTTGGGATCATTTAGATCCAACGAAAGAGTATTTGGACTCCATCGCTTTAGTTTAGGGACATCGCGGTCCATAAGTTTAGGGACATCATAGTCCATGGAGTTTAAAGACATCATAGTCTAGTTTAGAGACATAATAGTCTAGTTTAGGGACATCATAGTCTGCAAGGTTTTGGTTTAACCGTTTGGGAATGCACCAAAAGTTGTTGGTTATTAGGACCCTCCATCTCTATGAAGATGCTGAAGAATTACAGCGACGTGTATCAAACGTATGAAGAGATGTACCCTTGAACCAAAATTGGTTGAGAGATCTAATTTGGGACTAAGACCAATTAGAGAAATTGTGAGCACATGGGCTCGGTTGGTCTGAGCTAAGGATTCATGGCCAACTTGGGCTCAGTCCATTTCGTTCTGAATAAAGTGTTTAACACTTGTTTGGGCTTGGTCCACTCATTTTGAATTAAATATTGAACATTTGTTTAGGCTCAGCCCCTTTTAATCAACATTGCTGAGCATTGATTTGGGTTCTGGCACCCCTTTTTCTTTTGTCCTTTACTGAGTGTTAGACACTCTTTATTATGGCACTTGGCGCCAATCAAAGAGTGTGGAGCACTCCTTATTAAGTAGCGCCCACATGAGGGGTATATGGTGCGCTTGGCGATGAGCGTCGACCAATGAATGTAGAGCGTTCTTTATAAAATAGCGCCCACGTGAGGAGCACATGGTGCGCTTGGCGCTGAGCGCCAGACTTGGAGTGCTGAAGCGCTCCTTTGGCAGTTCTGGTCAGTTCTATGCTCTGAGGGTTAAATTCTCATTTATAAGAGATTTTGTCTCATGGATCTAAGAACTAAGTTCTTCTTTTTACGAAGAGATGCTATGATCTCTTCTTTTTTTTTTTATGAAAGACTTTGTCTTGTAGATCTGTGATCTAGAAAAAGAACTAAGTTCTTTTTATGTGAGGATTAAACTCTCAAGAATTGATGAAATGTTATGATCTTGCATCTTATTATTTACCTTAAAGAAAATTTCTTTTTAGGAGAGCTTGCTCTTCTTGTTTTTTTTCTTTCTGAGAAACTTGAAGTTTATGAGGGGGTTCTTCTCTGTAAGACTTGAAGTCTTGGGTCCTTTATATAAGGGAAGCTGATTTGTTGAATCGGTTAAGGAAATCTCTCATTGAGATATTTCTTAATTGATTTGTGGAATTTATCCACCGTTGGATTTTTGATCCAAGGGCTTCTGTTTTACAGAAGATAGTTTTCTTGTTATTAACAAGATTGGGAAAATATTTTCCCATATAGAACTTGTTCTTTATCTTGGTGATTTTTTAATCACCATTGGATTTTTGATCCAACGGCGCTCTGATTTATAGAGCCCAATCGTTCTTGTTTAGAAAGATTCGAGGAGTATTTTCTCAACAGAATTAAATTCCGTGATCTGATGATTTATTCATCTAAGTTGGATCTTTGATCCAAGGGTGAAGAACATTTAGTTCTAGCGCTGGCGCTCTCGTGCTTTGCACGTGAGCGCCGCCTCAGAGTCTTTGACTCTTAGCGCTAGTGCTCTTGGCGCCAGCGCTCTCGTGCTTTGCACGTGAGCGCTGCCTCAGAGTCTTTGACCCTTAGCGCTGGCGTTCTTGGCTCCAGCGCTCTTGTGCTTTGCACGTGAGTGCTGCCTCAGAGTCTTTAACTCTTAGCGCTGGCGCTCTTGGCGTCAGCGCTTTTATGAAGCGCTGCTTTATTTCAAATTTCAAAATTTGAACAGAGTTTTGCTCTGATTGGGGGAAACAAATGCCCCCACCGTTGTGCTCACGTGGCTCACACGTGTGTGTAACGGTGGAAGCTTTTCCATCGTCGGATTGCCTTGGAAGTTAGATCGACTTCCAGCACCTATAAATAGGGCCAAAGAAATGACCTATGTTCATCTTCTTGCTTTGTTCTTGTTTCCTGAGAATTTAATTCTCTTCCAGAGCCAAGCTCTCTGCCCTTAAGAAATTTCTCAGAGTCAAAACTCTGCCCAAATTCGATAAGAATTGAACTTATTAACAGAGTTTTGCTCTTCTCAGATCATAGATCTTAAAAATATATTTTAGGGTTTTACCCATCAACAGAGCTTTGTTCTTCTCAAATCATATAGATTTTTTTAGGGTTTCTCAACATAGCTTTGCTCTTGTTAGATCATAGATCTAAAGAGATCTTTTTTCAGGGTTTCTTAACCCATTAATGGAGAACTCTTAGAGTTCATTTCGCAGATCTTAAAGATCTTGGAGTTTTTAACTCAGTAAAGCTTTGCCTTTTTTAGGGTTTTGATGATGATTCCATCGTCTTCGCAGAGCATACCTCTTCAGAATTTTTTGGGGAATTTTTATTCCCTTCATCATTAGAGTTGACAGATGTCACACTTTTGTAGAGCACTGCTCTCAAGGGAGTTTTATTCCTTGGCTCGAGGGGTTTCTCATTAAATGAGAATCCTGTTAGGATTCCCTCCTTAATTGCACAAATTTGTATTTATTTGGTGTCTTAATCAGCACTTGTTTTCTTCATGCGAATATCAAGAGTTGTTTAAATCCCCGTGTCTTGTTCAGTCTGTCCATTAAACTCTCACTGATTTCCATTTTCAGGCGCTATGGTCGCTCATCTGTACTGTCTTAACGAAATCATTTCTTATGAGGACATTCGCACACAAGGCCGTTATCAAAATCAGGAGTTTACAAACGTCCAATGCGCTGAAATTATGAATCGTTTCAATGCACACAATGGTCGACTACTTCCTCGTCGCTCCGCCCTCTTGAAGATTATAGTGAGAGCAATTTGGGGAGCACTTCCTTAATTTTATAAATCCATGCCGCTTATTGCATTGGATGACGCTGAAGATAAGGTGCACTCAGTGTATCTGACGGGCCTGATCTCAAAGAAGCGGCGAGATAATCTCATTGATATTTTGCATCAAACTTTCCAACAGACGACGATAATCGCTGCTTATCAGAGGGTGGAGGACATCAGCGAAGATCCTGACGCTTGCAATCGTGATAGGATGCACACGAGAATGGTCAGAGAGGCCAGAAACATTTTAGACGGCCTCACTTTCGAATTTCTTAATCCATGTCCCGGATTCAATGTTTTGCCATTGTAAACATTTTAATAATGTTTTTGTTTACTGTTTTCATCAATGTAAGAACTTTCTGAGGTATGAATAACAATTTTTTTTCTTTCCATGCATTTATTTTATCATTTTCGTACATACATGAGTGAGTACGTTTCGGATGCTCAATTGGATGTAAATCAAATGTTCTCCTTATTGCCTTACATAATATGTGATTGACGTCTTTGGGTTATGCCCTTTTGTTTTGACTTGGCGCAAAGCAGTTTACGTACTCTTGAGTAGCACCTCAATTTCGATGGCATGTAATTTTGGCAAGTGTGGCTTGTAGATAATAAGTAACAGTTCGTCTTGAACTCTTTGTAGGGTAGCGATGGCTTGGGAGACACGGTTAGGATCTGCCACCTAAGACTTTCCAACTTTCTGAGCCGTGAGGGTCTCATAAAGATTTTTCTCCCTACGAGTCGAGAAGATCTCGTAGGTGTATTTTCTCCTTAGGAATCATAAGGATTTCTAAGTGTGCTTTCTCTTGAGAGTCGTAAGGATGAGAATTTTCTCCCTTGTAAGTCGAGAGGACTTGTAAGCGATTGGTGAGTTGATTTATTCCCGAATCGAAGCGTTGCTTCGACGGGGAGGTCGAGGGTTGACTTTCTCTGTTTTTTACGGTGTCGGGGTCGACTTTCTCCGTTTTTTAGGTGTCGGGGTCGACTTTCTCCGTTTTCTACGGTGTCGGGATCGACTTTCTCCCTTTTCTACGGTGTCGGGGTCGACTTTCTCCGTTTTCTACGGTGTCGGGTTCGACTTTATCGACTTTCTCCATTTTCTACGGTGTCGGGGTCGACTTTCTCCGTTTTCTACAGTGTCGGGGTCGACTTTCTCCGTTTTCTACGGTGTCGGGGTCGACTTTCTCTGTTTTCTATGGTGTCGGGATCGGCTTTCTCCATTTTCTACGGACTTTCTCCGTTTTCTACGGTGTCAGGATCGACTTTCTCCGTTTTCTACGGTGTCAGGATCGACTTTCGATTGTCTGTGAACCGCAGAGTCTTAGAACTGGGGATTTTTTCGTGGCTCTAATTGGTAGTGTCGCGTCCGTGTCCTGCTGGGATGAGGAGGAACGCCGTTGCTGGTCTTCTGGGATGCAGATATTGCCGCTGAGACCTGACTCTCCCTTTGATAGAGTTTGTTGGGACACGTGGTTCGCTTTTCGTTTATACCCATGGATTGTATACAGGGGTCAGTATGGACTTACCTGCAGGGAAAAAGTTTCATTTCATTTTTTTTATTTCTTTCCACGATACTCTATCATTTCAGCTTTTTGTATCGTGAAAGTCACGATTGCCCAATCATTTCAGCTAGTTTTTCGTGGTGCCCAATCATTCTGGCTGTTTTTTTTACTCGCTACCTTTTATTGTGAGTTTCCCAATCCTTTCGGCTATTTTTGTATGCATATATTTTACTTGCTGATTTTGTTGCAAGTTGCCCTATCATTTCGGCTATTTCATATGCATTTATGGCTCGCTGACTTTTCGACGTGAGTATGGAACCTGGGATCTGATACCAATCTTAGCATCAGCATCGCTGCGACTGGAATATTGCCAGAAGTGAATCATCATTTGCCGTGAAAGGACTTGGAATTTGTTACCGATTTAGACATCAGCATCGCTACTACTGGAACATTGCCAGGAGCGAATCATCATTTGCCTCTGTCGATTCGAACAAAGGCGGCTTAGCAAACATGATTAGGATCCAGTCGACTAAGGCTTTTGACTTCATGAGCCGTAAGGGTCTCATAAAGGAGTTTCTCCCTACGATTCGTGAGGATCTCATAGGTGTATTTTCTCCTTAGGAATCGTGAGGATTTTTAAGTGTATGTTCTCTTATAAATCGTAAGGATCTTGCAAGAGTGTTTTCTCCTTGTAAATCGAGAGGACCTACAAGTGTTTGTTAATCAAAAGAGGACATTACTCGTCGTTGGTGGGACTCGGCAAGAAAATGATTATTTATGCCCGTGGATTGTATACAAGGTTCAGTATGGAACCGCTTATTGGGCAATCTGGGAAAGGTGATGGCTTAAGAACGGGTTCAGATCCCTGCAGCTTAAGGCTTTTGAATCTTATGAGCCGTGAGGGTCTCATAAAAGGGTTCTTCTTACGAGTCGTGAGGATCTCGTAAGTGTAATTTCTCCTTAGGAGTCATGGGGATCCCTAAGTGTGTCGCTCCTTTATGAGTCGTAAGGATCTCACGCAGGTAATTTTCTCCTTACAAGGTCGAGAGGACCTTGCAAGTGTCTTTTAACGAGATTGCGCCCTTTTGGGTTTTCACAAACTCGCCGGCAGCCCTGCTGTTTTTACTCACGAAGCCCTTTCGGGTTTTCATTCATGCCCATTTTGCTTGTGGACGTACCGTTTTATTTTACGAGTCTGCGCCCTTTCGGGTTTTCACAAATATCGCCGGTAGCCTTGCTATTTTTACTCACGGAGCCCTTTCGGGTTTTCATCCGTGCATATTTACTTGTGGACGTACCGTTTTTTTTACACCACGTTAGCCTGGGGATGCCGGGGGTTTGTAATAGTTTAAAGACGTTTCGGTCAGGAGTAGTATTTTTTCAAGAACCGACCGTTTATTGGCCTGAAGGGTCTTTCGCCATGCATATTCATGAGCAAGTAAGCCCCACCTTGGTAGACCATGTCTATGATGTACGGGCCCTCATAATTTGGCTTGAACTTCTCACGTTTGGCACGATTGGGGATCATAGGTCTCCTGACCACTAGCACGAGTTTGCCTTGGCGAAATATCCTCAGCCTAGTCAATCTCTCGTATGAGCGCGTCATCTTTGCTTTGTAAGCCTCCAAGTTTTGCTACGCCATGAGCCGAGTTTCATCGAGGGCGTCGAGCTCCTCGAGCCGAAGATGAGCATCCTCTTCGTCTGTTAGCTCGTAATGAACCGCCACTCGTAGGGAGGGTAACTCTATCTCCAAGGATAGTACTGCTTCTGTGCCGAATACCAACGCGAATAGCGTTGTGTTCGTGGCCGTCTTCAACGTGGTCTGATAAGCCCAGAGAGCTTCATGCAGTCTCTCGTGCCAGTCCCTTTTGTTTTTGGACACTGTCTTTTTCATGATCTTTGTCAAGGTCTTGTTGAAAGCCTCAGCCAGACCGTTAGCTCGGGGATTGTAGACCGAAGAGTATCTCCAGTCTATATTATGCTGTTATGCGAAGCGGCTGATTCTGTGACTTCTATAGGCAGGCCCGTTATCAGAGATAATCCATCGCGGAGTGCCGAACCGATGGATGACGTGTGTCTTGAAGAAATGGAGAATATTCTCCGTCTTCAATTCTCTTAACGGTACTGCTTCTGCCCACTTGGAGAAGTAATCAGTTGTCGCCAATATGAACCGATGTCCTTTGGACGATGCTGGTTCTATAGACCCAATTATGTCGGTTCCCCACATTTCGAACGGCCAACTAGCCACTGTTGGGTGTAGCGGGTTTGGATGCTGGTGGATGAAGTCCCCATGAATTTGGCACGAGTGGCATTGTTTCGCGTATTCGAGACAATCCCGAATCATCGTGGGCCAATAGTAGCCCATTCTTTTGATCTTCAGCTTCATCTTTGGTCCAGCTTGATGAGAACCGCAGAGTCCGTCGTGAGTTTCTTGGACGACTCTCCTTGCTTCTTCCGGTCCAAGGCATCTCAGCCATAGAGAATCGAACGATCTCTTATACAGCGTGTCATTGACGAAAGCGAAAGACAGAGCTCGTTTAATGAGCTGATGTCTTGAGGACGCATCTTCAGGTGTTTGACGGGATTTGAAGTAGTCTATAAAAACTTCTCTCCAATCCTTAGCCTTTTCTTGGTTTTCTATTTATAGGGCCGTTTGCTTGGTCGCTTCCTTTTCTTCAAACGACTCCGAAGATATTTCTGCTAGTGTAAGAACCCGACGGGTTTGTACAACGATTCTTACGTCATCGAAGTTTTCGTCAGCCAGTTCTTTAGCGAGTTTGGCTAATGCATCCGCCTTTCTATTCTCCGCTCGCGGTATGCTTTCCAGGGCGTAGGAAGGGATTTGAGTCAGCAATTGTTGCACTCTTTTGCCATATTTTACTAACTCCGGTTTGCACGTTTGATAATCGCCGTCTACTTGACTAACGGCCAACTGGGAGTCTCCGTATATAAGGAGGTTTTCGATTCCCATATCGAAAACGATCTCAAGACCTGCTATCAAAGCTTCATATTCTGCTTCATTGTTTGTCCTCGGCACTGTCAAGGAAAAGGCAAAGCACATTATCCCTCCTTGTGAAGTTATGAAGATAAGGACTGCCCCCGATTTGATTATAGGGGTATTGTGCTTTCGCTTATTCATGGAAGATGCCCCATCAAAGTAGAGTTCCCATCGGGTATCACTTTCTCCTCTCTCCCTGTCGATCATGTCAAACGCGTGCTCGTCCGACAGTTCACAATTTAAGGGTGAGCTAGCAGGTATCGGATGCTCGGCGAAGAAGTCGGCGATGGCCTGGCCTTTCACTACTTTGAGGGGTCGATAGATTATCGAGAACTCCATCAAGAGGAAAGCCCATATAGCGAGTTGTCCTATTAGTATGGCTCTTGACATAAAATATTTGAGAAGATCCACCTTTGATATGAGATGCACCTCATGCGCCAACGCATAGTGTCTGAATTTCGTTATCGCGAAGATTAACGCCAGGTAGTGTTTTTCGATGGGGGGTAGTTGTTTTCTGCCCCCAGTAGAACTTGACTCAAATAGTAGAGGGCTCTCTCTTTCCCTTGGTCATTTTCCTGTGCCCATAGCGCGCCTAAAGAACCTTCAAGGGCTGTTGTGTACAGGATGAGAGGCTTTCCCTTGACCGGAGCGGTCAGTACCGGTGGATTCTGCAGGTATTGCTTGATTTCTTCCAGTGCACTTTGGCATTTGCGATCCTAGACGAACGGGGTCCCCTTCTTCATTAAATGTCTGTAGGGGCGGTACTTGCCGGAGAGATTGGCTATGATTTGTCGGATATATGCGAGCTTTCCTTGGAGAGACCACAGTTGCTTGAGAGTTCTTGGTGGAGGCATTTCCATGATCACCTTGATCATCGATGGGTCTATCTCGAAGCCCAGGTGTCATACGATGAATCTTAGGAATTTGCCTGAGGAAACTCCGAACGCGCATTTCAGAGGGTTCATCTTCAGGTTGTATTTCCGAAGGCGCTGAAACAAGATCTTCAGATGCTCCCAATGCTACTCGTATGACTTGCTTTTCACCACGAGGTCATCGATATAGCATTCGACGATTTCATGTATGAGGTCATCGAAAATCTTTGTCATGGCCCTCTGATAGGTAGCGCCGGCATTCTTCAAGCCGAAAGGCATCACTTTGTAGCAGAATATTCCTAGGGGAGTCCGGAAAGCGGTATGCTTTTGGTCTTCGAGGTGCATCTTTATTTGATTGTACCCTGATGATCCGTCCATGAAGGAGAAGATTTCTTGAATGGACGTGTTGTCTATCATCAGCTCGGTAACCGGTACGGGAAAATCATCCTTCGGGCAAGCTTTGTTGAGGTCCCGAAAGTCTACACAGATGCGCACCGTCCCATTTTTCTTCATCACTGGGACAATGTTGGCGATCCAGTCGGGATACTGAACTTCTTGGATAAAGCCGGAGTCGATTAGCTTCTTGACTTCGGCGTTGATGCTCATTTCAAGTTCGAGCCGCATTCTCTTCGGTGCTTGTTTGACTGGCTTGACGTCTGGGGATATCGCCAATTTATGCACAGCTATTTCCGGATCTAGCCCCGGCATTTCGGAGTAGTTCCATGCGAAACAGTCTTTATACTGCATGAACACGTCTCTTAGCGTAGCTACCTGTTCTTTGGACAGCAGCTCACTGTCGAACGTAGGCCTCGGGTCGTTTGCCGTCCCCAAGTCGATTTTTCTTAGGTTGTCCGCAGTAGTATATATTCCATCTTCCAGCTCTTTTGGCGCCGGTGGAAGTTCTGAGATCAACTCATCTTCATCCTCATTTTCGAAGCACCAGGAGAGGTCATCCATATCCTCGCGTACTCCTTCTTCTGACAGCGTTATCGCGTGACAGGTACGAGATCGTTTCCAAGACCGATGTTGATCTGGTTCTACTCTCGCTATGTATGTTGCTTTTGGAACATGCTTCTGTGGAGGGGTTACCCTCCAACTGCTGGATAGAGAACCTGTCTTGCTGATACTGGTCTTCTACCCGGTTTTTGAATGTGAAGCAGTCTTCGAGAGGATGTCCTATCGCTCGGTGATAGGAGCAATAATCAGGATGAGAGACCTCGTCTGCTTGTTCGGGGTGTTTGGACTTCGGGAGCATAATCATTTGATATTTCATGACAAGATCGAATATCTTCCTTGTCTTGTCTTTGGGAAAAGAATATGCTCGACCCATCTTCTTTATAAGAGACGGATCCCGGCTGCTCAATTCTCGATCGCGTGGCTTTTTGGACCCGCTTTGTCGCTGTCGAACATTTTTTCCGTTCTTTAGTTTGTTTTTGCCTCCGCGTCGGGTCTTCTGCATGACGGGCTGGCGACGAAGGGCATCGTCATTCTCCGTAGCCTGCTGAAGGAGGCGCTGCATCCTGGCTTTCTCGTAAATGGCCATTTCACGGTTGTGGTCATCCCGGGCCTTTTGACCCGCTTCCCTTATTAGCTTGTCCATCTGTTCTTCAAATAACGGACTTGGCATTTTTACGGCAGGATCTCGTTTTGGTTCAATCGCGGTGTCTTCTAACAGAGCATCTCCTTCTTCATCGAAGTCATGTATAACGTAGCAGCCATTGGATCGCTCCCGTTTCTTGGATTGAAAATATCCAAGCCCGATCGTTTCCATTCTCCCGTTGGGCAATTTTTGTTAGTTATATGTATGCCCTAGAGGCCATTACTGTACATTGGATGTATATTGTAGTGGATGCTGGGTCATATATAGGTAGGACTTTCTTGCTCGACATGATAGTACACTCTCTGGTTGCTCTTTATCTTAACATGTATACTTTCTGTCTCTCTGTTACATGTTGATAAAGCCCTTAGGATGTGTACTCGACTTCCAGGACTATGATGCAGATCATACTAGTGGGGCCTGGGTAGTCCATGAGTACATCCTTCAATGTTCCTAGTCGTGGGAATATCAAGACGGGGCATCGATATTCCAGAGTAGACTAGCGTATATCTTCTCGACCCATGTGATGGGCAATGGATGATCCCATATCCATTGGTGTTTGACATCAGAGATGGTATGCGGGTGCTCAGTGGAGACTGGGCACACTGAACGGACTAGCCGAGAACTCCCAGATGGTATTATACCTCACGTCAGATGGCAGTTCTCTGGTGACACTGGTACAGCTTAATCTGTTGACCCGAGATCGTCATAGAGTCATGTGTGTCTCCCACTGTGCTTTGATTTCCACCCTACCACAGCTCTACTGAGTCGTGCAAACAGGTGGTTTTTGGGTACAGTCCCGATTCACATAGAGGCAATGAGCGATTAGAGGGGATTCGTCACTCCCGGTATTGGGGGTTGATGTTGCGCTATGCTCGACTGGCCATAACAGGAAATCCCTGGCTAGGGTTGCAGTGATATACTGGTAAGAGTTATCAGTAGTTTCACGAATGTTATGGACCTTACGTCGGCATGACTTATCAAGCTACTGGGGTCTGACGTTTACCACCCCTAGGCGAGATATGCGACATATCAGACGAACAGACCGGACTGTACGGTAAGTGTTACTGGTTGGATTCACAGGAGTGTGAGCGGGCTTGCTCGTCGATCTTCTGATCGCTCAATACCCGGGTGGCCCTTACGTTTAGCAGACCGCTTGTGGCTTGTGGGTGCTTGATATGATCATCATCTGCTGCCGGCGTATTGACGAGTCTTTAGAGTCCTACACAGAGGTTTCCTGGCTCAAGCGAAACGAAATAGGAGCGCATATGAGATATGTGCGGGACCGAGAATAATGCGTGTATGTGATACCGTATTCTATTCTCGCGATGAATGTATCGAATGGTTGTATGTGATATAACCTAGTTATCGAATCGAGGATTGATTCGATAAGCCGATACATTGGATATTAGCCGGTTATATGCGATATGACCGGATCGTTAAATCAAATATTGATTTAATGATTTAATGCATAATTATATATTTGATATATTACTTTGCATTAACTAGTATTTGTTCACTTTAAATGGATTTTCTCACTTGAAATACACAAGTTGTATATGTGATATACTTTTGTGCACTTGTTTGTATCATGTTTGATGATACATGCAAACTTGGGTTTGTGTAAAGAATTAAACCATGGTTATGTTAATGGTTAGGGTTTTGATTTACTTATCTATTCATTTATTTATTTATTCATTTTTTGAAAGATAAAGGGAAATGGTGGCTTGATTTGTTTTCTAGTTGAAGCTTCATGAAGCTTTGAATAAGTCCACCATTTTTGTTTCATGCTTAACCCTAACCATTCAACCTAACCCTAGTTTATTCTCTACACCTAACTATGGTTGCAAATATGATAAGTATCAATTTATTTTTCTATTTTGAATAATACTTATCATATTCCTTCTTCTTCTTCTTCTTCAACAAAGAAGAAAGCTTGCATCCATTAATGGCAACATGAGAAAAAGAGTGAGAAATCCAATTCTAAAGTGAACCCACTTCCTATTTCTTCATTCTCTACCACTTGCCAAGTAGTATAGGGTGTTTTCTTCACAAGTTTCATGACTTGGTGAAGTTGGAGCTTGATCTTGAGTTGCCTCGACGTAGATCATCTTCGGCATCGAAGTCGGCGACCTAGCCCGATCTTTTCTCCGATGAAACCACCATGAGAGTCTTGGATTCCGATGGGTACAGCGGAGAGACGTCAACACGGAGCCATGGAGGTGGAGGACCGGATCTACAAAGGTTGTATGTTCGTTCACTCTTAGTTAAAGCCGTTAACTTGCTTGCATCGCCTCATTATCTAGTTAACGATCCGTATTAAGGTTTGTAGGCACATGAAAAATTTGAATTGGGCATGTTTGATCTGTTGTGAGACTTCATTAGTGTGTCTAGGAACCCTACAGTGGTATCAGAGCCTAGCTAGAGCCTTAGGCGATGCGTAGACGGAGTTAGAAGTCCGATCGAACCAAAACCCTAATCTCAAATTGCTCTCTGTACATTTTTTGAAATCGGGGATTTTTACGAATTAAAAATATTCAGAAAAATCAGCAGGCATTTGTAGGAGTTACTGTGAAATTCGAGCGGCTGAATTCATCAAACCGCCGCGGTTCCGCGGCACGAGCATGGCTCGTGCGGCGGTTCCGCGGCCGTACGGTCGCCTCTCCCATTAGTTTTAGCACAGTAATTTCTATATTTGGGTTCTGTATTTTCTGGGAATTTTTAATTCTTACTCAAGAGTTGAGTATTCTGGGTTGTATTGGGAGTTCGTAGATTCGATCGGATTGTCAAACTTTGTCTATGTGTTTTTCCGGATAATTTTAGAAAATCTTAAAAAGTTCGAGCGGATATAAATACCCACTTTTTTCCCTGCCGGGAAATTTCCAATTGTTGGATTTTCCATAGTTTAATGACGTTCCAAGTAATGCAAGTAACGCGATGGTCTCTCTAGAAGACAACAAACCTTAACTCGATTATGTGACCGTCTTGAACTGCCCTTTGAATCTTAGGGTTTAGGGCAGTACGGCGTGCCACATGTGAGGCGTTGGCTTGACCCTTCTACGGCTGGACCGTTGGTACTGAGGCACGAAGTGAATGTTTTTAAACTTATTTCATGTGTTGAGCTGTTTCGGGAAAACTTGGGTGTTCGAATGTTCGATCGGAAAGTTTAACATTTTCTATTTATCCGGAATGTGATACAATAATTGGAATTCATAAGTAGTTATGAGATAACTGAATGAATGTTATAAATCTAGCGGTTTAGTCTCACTTGATCGGTTGCCACGAAATTTTGATGTGATCAAAAGTCCGTCGCAATCACGTAGCGTAGGCGGATACTCGCCGGGTAAACTTAATAGACAGCCTCACCCCATAGCCCCGACCAAGTGACTGTAGGAGAACCCCGTCGCCGAAAGCATCCATTCGGGTGCTCGCGGCAGCGGTATTCCGCCTTGGTGCACTTCGTCGACGGCATCGGGGGTGCAGCCGTCTACTAAAGTTTGCGACGAGCATTCGATCAGGATGTCAGGAATTTTGTTGAATTGCCCGACTTGATATTGAAAATAGTTTTCGATAATGAAACTAAAATGCGGGGTTTATAATTGTTAGGCATGCGATGTCTAAGGAATTCATTTGATTAGGCATGCGATTTCTAAAGAGGTTGCGGATTCCAACTGTTGTAGTTTTACACTTTCTTTTCTGTGACCGTAAGTGTAATATGTGATATCGCCGGTTTCATTGCTATATGTCAACGACAATTGGGATACGCATGTTTACTTACGTTGATGACATATGATATTATGTGTTGCTGGATATGTTATATTGGATCGTCGTGTTTGAATAGCCGGGGGTTTTTTATATGAGATGAGTGTTTTTCATTTTCATTCATGTAAAAACTTGTATGTAATATTCTTTTATTGGGGCACTTCCAGGTTGCGGAAGATGTCACCATTGTATATTATTTACTTTTCCGCATTAGGATAGACCCAAGGAGGGGAGCACAAGTAACCGGGTTCTGGGGTCCAGTGGGAGACCATCTCGAGGAGTCGAGTCCGGGTCTTCTAACCCTAGAATTGGTAGGGTTGCTTGCCGCTCTCGTAGGGGTCTAGGGGTGTGGGATTGGATGTTCATCACGACCGTGGAATCCGTGTTTTATACTGGCTCGTATTAAAAACACGGACGTCCTAGTATATCCAATATTTCATATGATATTTTCTGCTGCGTTATCTGTGATGTGATCATGTGATATATTCAGATAGATATTATATATAGTATATATGATATATTATATAGACGTTGCTTATGTTTTACACCCGCGCTAGCCCTGCCTCGTTCTGGCGTTAATTACCTAACCTAACGGTGCAGACAGGACATCGAGGCGAATGCGGATGGTATAAGCGTACGTTATATTTATCTGTGATGTTTAGGTGGACTTTAATGATGGGACATTCATTAATGAGATTAATGAAAGAAAATAAACCTAAAAGATGTTGTGGAATCGAATTTCAAAATAAAACAGGTAGCTACAATTCTTGCTTTGCATCGCGGTGTTCCTTGTAGAACATCCTGCACCTTATTCGATGAGGAAAGGACCGAGATCTCTTCACCGGGAGTGACTCCTTTAGCAATAACTGGCAGATGCTACACACTCGGTTTGTCTTTTGATTGCTTCTGTAGTTTCTGCTTTGCACAGTGATATATATGATATATCCCGCACCTCATTCGACGAGGAAAGGGCCGACGATCCCTTCACCGGGAGTGACCCCTTTAGCAAAACTAGAAAAGCCTCAAAAACATTCCATTTAAAAACCATTTGATTCCGCAACGAGATCAAGTTCAAAGCGTTAAAGGTTTTTTTAAAAACCATCTGCAACCCTCCGTCATTTTAGGAAGTAGAGTACTTAGTATTCGTGCTACGTTTGTCGACCATAGCCGAGGCGTAGTATGCGGTAGCTAAGTGATGTCTTCCTACACCGCATATGATGCGATTAGTTAGGACAGTCATGTGGCTTTGTTGACCTTAGCCAAGGGTCATGTGGGTGGGTCTAACTAATCACGAAATGACGGGTAGAACTTGACTAGTACCTATGATTTGTTGACCTTAGCCAAGATCATAGGTGCTAGGGGTAAAAACCATTATCGGGAGTTTCAAGTGTTGAAATTTGCAATGAGATTGCATACCTTCTATATGATAGTTGGATCCCGATACCCACTGCGAGTAATTGTTACTCCTGGGAGAGTTTTGCACTTTGCAATTAGCCGATCAAGTAGATGTCTAGAAAGGTGTCAACGGGGTTACGCCTCTGGGAAAACGAGGTTTACTGTAATTAGGTCCGTGCGAAAGCACGGGGAACCTCCCTCAAAGTACCGACACTGGCCTGGCTGAAAGATTGGCGAACTTGTAGAGTGTAATTAATCCCGGCTAGTCTTTCCTTTTAGGGTTTGAAGGAAGATTTGATAAAAACAGCGGGAGCCATCCTGATTAGATAAAATATATAACCAATCTAATCTTGCAAGAGCGCACGCAGAGTGTTTTCTTCTCTCTCTCTCCAGGTAGCGACCATATCACGCCTTAATCAAGATAATAATATGGATGTATTGACCGAACCCGCTTGTTATACTGAGCTGGGGAACGTTGGTCCCGCTCCAACTTATAATTGTTATAAGGCAGAGCAGGAAATAGGGAAATACCAGAATTCCCATGCCGTCCAAACGAAGAAAGTGCATGAGATGCATCTCCTTCGGGTGTGTTCATTACAAAGAACTGTTTCTCAGTATCCTCTGCATCCTGGGTATTTGATACTGGATCAGGATCCCAGCTATGTAATCTGTTACATAGGGCTACAGAAAGGTAGAAAACTGAGAACGGGTGATAAGTTTCATGAGACAGAAAACGGAGCAAGTGTTGCAGCCAAATCTGTTGGTCACTGTCACCCTGTATTACCAAAATACATTGATTCTGAACGAATGTTATTAGATACTGAACCTGATATACAAAATCATATCAGTCTCTTTTAGTAAAGAAATGATAAAATTTTGTATTGATGGATAATGTTTTGAACATTTCCTATATCAAAAATTGATCGGTTCAGGCATGTTATCTAAAAGCATTGATGTTCTAAATCAAACTACAGTTCCTAGTATACAGAACACACACAAGAGGAAGAGTTCAGAAATGAACGAATCCTTCTTGAGGTATTGTAGACTAGGTCATATCAATGCGACCCGACTAGCTGAAGTTACCTTTTCCAGTGGCTATGCTTAAGTCCATCCGGATCCTACTTGCCACGGCTACATACCATGACTATGATATCTGGCGGTTGGGTGCCATGACTACTTTTCTAAATAATGATTTAGAAGAGAATGTCTATAAGTACACAGCCAGAGGGCTTCGTAAACAGTGGGAGCAGCGGAAACATGTGCAAGTTGCTTTACAGGATAAAGCAGGCATCGCGGAGTTGGAACATCTGTTTTGATGTGGTAGTCAAAGAGTTTGACTTCATCAAAATGGTAGATGAACCTTGTATATACAATAAGGTAGTAGAGAGTAAGGTGGTCATCCTCGTATTGTATGTGGACAACATACTCTTGATAAGAAAAGAGTTTCCTATGCTACACACGGTCAATCTCCGCTTATCACATGGATTCTCCATATAGGATAAAGATGATACCTCCTAAATCCTGAGATTTGGGTCTATGAGATAGATCTAAATGGATGTTAGGATTCTCACTAGCTATAGTAAGATAGTATCAATCGATCCTGGGGAGAATCACTGGAAGTGTTCCAGAGTGATAAGGACGACTGAATGTCAGTCACAGGCATTGTCTTCACCCTCAGTGGAGGGACGGTATGTTGGAAGAGTTCCAAGCTAGATACCGTGGCAAACTAGACGATAAAGGCTGGTAACATCACTATTAAAGATACTACCAAAGAGGCAGTTTGGGTGTATATTGGTTCATGAGATAAACTAGGTTCCTACCATTGTATGACAATGGAAGTGTGGCTTCGGCCTAGGAACTCTGGTCCCATCAGTGACCCAGACATATTCTGAGGCAGCATCACCTGATCATGGAGATAGTTGATCTCCAGGGTGATCGAGGTTGAGGGAGTAGACTTAGATGACAACACGGCGGATCCACTCACAAAGGCTTTTTTCCAGAGAGAGACTTATATGGGATGGTTGAGTATGTGATACTGCAACCATTGATACAGATGGCCCTAGTGCAAGTGGGAGATTGTTAGTTATATGTATGCCCTAGAGGCCATTACTATACATTGGATGTATATTGTAGTGGATGCTGGGTCATATATAGGTAGGACTTTCTTGCTCGACATGATAGTACACCATCTGGTTTCTCTTTATCTTAACATGTATACTTTCTGTCTCTCTGTTACATGTTGATAAAGTCCTTAGGATGTGTACTCGACTTCCAGGACTATGATGCAGATCATACTAGTGGGGCCTGGGTAGTCCATGAGTACATCCTTCAATGTTCCTAATCGTGGGAATATCGAGACGGGGCATCGATATTCCAGAGTAGACTAGCGTATATCTTCTCGACCCATGTGATGGGCGATGGATGATCCCATATCCATTGGTGTTTGACATCAGAGATGGTATGCGGGTGCTCAGTGGAGACTGGGTACACTGAACGGACTCGCCGAGAACTCCCAGATGGTATTATACCTCACGTCAGATGGCGGTTCTCTGATGACACTGGTACAGCTTAGTCTGTTGACCCGAGATCATCATAGAGTCTTGTGTGTCTCCCACTGTGCTTTGATTTCCACCCTACCACGGCTCTACTGAGTCGTACAAACAGGTGGTTTTTGGGTACAGTCCCGATTCACATGGAGGCAATGAGCGATTGGAGGGGATTCGTCTCTCCGGGTATTGGGGGTTGATGTTGCGCTATGCTCGACCGGCCATAACAGGAAATCCCTGGCCAGGGTTACAGTGATATACTGGTAAGAGTTATCAGTAGTTTCACGAATGTTATGGACCTTACGTCGGCATGACTTATCAAGCTACTGGGGTCTGACGTTTATCACCCCTAGGCGAGATATGCGACATATCAGACGAACAGACCGGACTGTACGGTAAGTGTTACTGGTTGGATTCACAGGAGTGTGAGCGGGCTTGCTCATCGATCTTCTGATCGCTCAATACCCGGGTGGCCGTTACGTTTAGCAGACCGCTTGCGGCTTGTGGGTGCTTGATATGATCATCATCTGCTGCCGGCGTATTGACGAGTCTTTAGAGTCCTACACAGAGGTTTCCTGGCTCAAGCGAAACGAAATAGGAGCGCATATGAGATATGTGCGGGACCGAGAATAATGCGTGTATGTGATACCGTATTCTATTCTCGCGATGAATGTATCGAATGGTTGTATGTGATATAACCTAGTTATCGAATCGAGGATTGATTCGATAAGCCGATACATTGGATATTAGTCGGTTATATGCGATATGACCGGATCGTTAAATCAAGTATTGATTTAATGATTTAATGCATAATTATATATTTGATATATTACTTTGCATTAACTAGTATTTGTTCACTTTAAATGGATTTTCTCACTTGAAATACACAAGTTGTATATGTGATATACTTTTGTGCACTTGTTTGTATCATGTTTGATGATACATGCAAACTTGGGTTTGTGTAAAGAATTAAACCATGGTTATGTTAATGGTTAGGGTTTTGATTTACTTATCTATTCATTTATTTATTTATTCATTTTTTGAAAGATAAAGAGAAATGGTGGCTTGATTTGTTTTCTAGTTGAAGCTTCATGAAGCTTTGAATAAGTCCACCATTTTTGTTTCATGCTTAACCCCGACCATTCAACCTAACCCTAGTTTATTCTCTACACCTAACTATGGTTGCAAATATGATAAGTATCAATTTATTTTTCTATTTTGAATAATACTTATCATATTCCTTCTTCTTCTTCTTCTTCTTCAATAAAGAAGAAAGCTTGCATCCATTAATGGCAACATGAGAAAAAGAGTGAGAAATCCAATTCTAAAGTGAACCCACTTCCTATTTCTTCATTCTCTACCACTTGCCAAGTAGTATAGGGTGTTTTCTTCACAAGTTTCATGACTTGGTGAAGTTGGAGCTTGATCTTGAGTTGCCTCGACGTAGATCATCTTCGGCATCGAAGTCGGCGACCTAGCCCGATCTTTTCTCCGATGAAACCACCGTGAGAGTCTTGGATTCCGATGGGTACAGCGGAGAGACGTCAACACGGAGCTATGGAGGTGGAGGACCGGATCTACAAAGGTTGTATGTTTGTTCACTCTTAGTTAAAGCCGTTAACTTGCTTGCATCGCCTCATTATCTAGTTAACGATCCGTATTAGGGTTTGTAGGTACATGAAAAATTTGAATTGGGCATGTTTGATCTGTTGTGAGACTTCATTAGTGTGCCTAGGAACCCTACAATTTTCGCTGAGTTCCGGGGACGATCCAGATCCTGTTGTAGAATTGAGCTTGTCGAGTAGTCTGTTTGAAGGGTACGCCTTAGCGCCTCAACAACCTTTTTAATCCTTCTGTGTAGTATATGGGCAGACAGATGGGCTGGAGCCTGTCAAGCGTAGAATCGGCACCATGCCATATTTCTTTCTTCACTTTGGTTTCCGCGGATTAATAAAAGAGGATCGCCTTTTCATCTTTCCGCCTGGGAGGGATGTGGAACGTCTGCAGTTCTTGCACACTATAGGTATCAAGTGCGTCGAGCTCTTTGTAATGCTGCCGTAGAACCATAGCGATTTGCAAATTCTGATCATCTCCAGCGAAGGCCTGTGCTGATGGATGGACCGAGAATACTGTGTTGATCTCGTCTTCAGAGTCACTGCCAAAGACCAGAATAGGGGTAGACGGTCCCGGTTTGTTGCATTGGGGCGGTCCTGAATAGACTATCTCTTCCTCCTCCTTGGTATCGCTCCCGAAGACCGGAATAGTGGTGATAGCTTTTTGCTTATTCTCCGGTTTATGGCATCTTTCCGTGTCTTCAAAGTCTGGCAGGAAATACTTTGCATCCTCGTATTTGCGGACTTCATTCACGGAAAATGGGTTTAGCTCCCCCGTTACGGTGTACTCAAGACCATCCTTGAAATACTTCATACACTGATGTTGCGTAGAAGGGATGATGTTGTACTCGTGCAACCAAGGCCTACCGAGCAAGGCGTTGTAGCAAGTCTTGGCGTCAATGACGTGGAACTTGATGTCAGTTACGAGCAACCCGAAGCGTAATGTCAGTATCACAGACCCGAGCGTCTGTGATGACTGGGAGTCGAACCCGGAGATAGTGATTTTATCCCGAGCAAGGTGCTGGACGCTCATGCAGATTTCTTTTAGCACCCTCACATTTAGGAGATTGACAGAGGACCCGTTGTCAACAAGGATCTTCCCTCTCTTGATGTCATGGCAGTATCCGGTGACATACAAGGGACGGTTGTGCTCGCATGTTCCGAGAAGGAGATCTTCATCGTTGAAAGTGACGCCAGCCGTGTAAACTTCTTCGAGCTCGTCCTTCATTTTTTCTTCGGCGAGGAAAGCTTGAAACTGTTCGGGCTCTTGTAGTGCCTTGATCAGGGAATCTCGCTCCTTTTTAGACAATAGAAGGGCATCCAAGACACTCAGCTGTGAGGGTATTTCCTCAAGTGTGCTAGGACGTTGTAATCCACTTTGCTTTTCTTGGGCGGGTTCTTAGCTACCAGCTCTTCGACGACTCGGTCATCGAGGGCGATATCCTCAGGGACTCTTTCCTTCCCCTCATCTTTTCTATTCGATCCCTTATTTGTGGGTCCGAGATTCTTTTCGGGTAACGTGCGATTACGCGGCTAAATGTTCTCACAGGTCTTCATCTCTTCTGTTTCGGAGATGGGTTCCTTGAAGAGAGGGCCGAGGGCTATTTCTTCATTAGAATCACTCCCGAAGGTAAGAACTTGCGATCCCCCGAAATCAACTATGTGACAGTCGCCGGCAGTTCTTTTGCGCTCATCTGTCGTGCTTCTCTGCTCTCGACGAGTTTTGCGCATTATCTGCTTGAAATGCTGTCGATGAGCAACATATCTATGCCACCAATTTTTAAAGTCCGTGCATTCCTCGGTAGGGTGTGTGATCCTACGATGGTATAAGCAGTAGTTTGGATGTGCATCTAGATCGTCGGGGAACGTATTTTCTGAAGTGTCTTGTTTGAAAGGTGCCAACTTCATTCCCATTAACATGGCTTTAGCGAATTGCTTCCTTGTCTTAAATCTGCTTTTGCTGGCGGCAGAAGTGCTTCTATCCAGTTGGGGTACTCTATGGCTTCACAATACCGGAGCTTCTTCAACGTGACGCCGACGCTTGACCTTTTCATATATGGCTTTTTCACGCTCTCGGTCAGATTTTCTTTTCTGAAGAGCTTTGCTCAGCAGTTTGTCAATCAATTTGTCCGATGGCTCCAGGGATTTTGATTCCGGTTCTGGATCTGCGCCCAGTTTCTCTGCATCAGGAGCTTCTTTGCCATTTATTGATGAGTGAGAGATCATGTGGCAGCTTGCCACATAATCCTCGGGCTCTTCTGAAGAATTGTCTCCTTCCTCAGCGTCATCGTCTTCATTTTCAAGAACATGCTTAAAGAATTCGCCCAATGTGATTGGGGTCCATGCCCTCTAGTTATATTCTTCCAGTGCATCGATGTATTTCTGCAGACCTGTATGGCTGTCTTCAGGTTGGACGGACTTCTTGGCCTTCTTCTTTTTCTTTAAAGACTTTGGAGGTTTGGCCTGAATGTTTTGTCCACCTTCACCAACTTTCAGTGTTGGGCGTGGCTTCAGCATCTCCTCAATAATCTCGGGCTCCAGCGGGCTCTTCCACTTAATCTCCGGACATGCTTGGAGATCTTTCAGCATTCTTTTAGTTTTTGTCAAAATAAGAACTTCACATGGAGCTTCCTTTATAAATGAGCATGATGCCCCCGGCGTGTCCATCTTTTTCGGAGCGTGTGGTTGTGGCGGGTTTACCCTCCAGTTTTCAGACAACGCGAATTTGCCTTGCTGGTACTGGTCCTCAATCCAGTTTTTGAAGACAAAGCAATCTTCGATTGGATGACCCATTATTCGATGGTAGGGGCAATAGTTGGGACTGTTGACGTCACCGGGCTGCAGTGGGCATTTTGGATCCGGCAGGGTGATGAGCTTGTTGCGCACTGCCGGTTCGAACAGTCTCCTTATTTTATCCCGGGGAAACGAGTAAGGGCGTTTTAGCTTCTCATTGAAGAATCGCTGTTTATCGTTTTGGCGATCAGCTGGTTTTGGACCACTGGGCTGCTGCCGAGCATTGGCGACGAAGGTCGCTTTCCCTTTCCCCTTTTCATTTTAAAGCTCCATTTTCGAGAAAAACGGTCTATGGCCCATCTGGTCCATTTGGGCCAGCTTGTCAATCAAGGCCTAAAAGGTAGTCGGCTTGAAAAACATCATGAACTGGGATATGGTTGCCTGGGGATCGACGGTTCCTACGAACATGCCCACAGCAGGAGCTTCCTCTATGCGTTGTTCGCACTTTGATCATAGGTTCCGCCACCGAATTGCATACTGAACCCATGTCTCTCCCGGCTTCACTCTGGCATTGATCAACGCCGTGATTGGGGTACGTTCACTGGCGCTTGCGAACCTTTGTGTAAACAGTAGCTCCATTTCTGCAAAAGTCTTGACAGAGTCGTTCGGGAGCTCGGAGTACCATTTGTTTCCTGATTTAAAATCAGGAAAGCTTCTGTGGAAAGCTTCTATGGAAAGCTTCAAAAGGGGGTCACGTGCTCACACGTGACTAGTGGTCACGTGTTGGCACGTGACACCTAAAAACGTCGTTAAGGCAAGTTCAATTCCCTGACTGCGAAGAAGGAAAAGAAAAGCTTCAAGGAGAGTCGCGTGCTCCCACGTGACCAGGGTCACGTGTTGGCACGTGACGTTTAAATACAAGCGTCAAAGGCACGTCGGGTAACTGACCAAGTCAAGAAAAAGGCTTCAGAAGAAGTCACGTGCTCCCACGTGACCAGGGTCACGTGTCGGCACGTGACGTTCAAGGCAGCAAGCGCGTCTCCAGAACAACCAAAGAAAGAGAGTTCAAACAAGGGTCACGTGCTCACACGTGACCAGGGGTCACGTGGTAGCACGTGATGTTTAAGCAGCAATCAGAAGACGCAGCGCAGAAGGCTCATTCCAAAGGGGGTCGCGTGCTCACACGTGACCATGGGTCACGTGGTCACACGTGACCGACTTTCAAAGCCCATTTTTGACGACAGAATTAAATTCTGAAGGAAATTCGAATCTTTCCAAAGGAAAGTAATTATTTGGGACTAATCAAATTAAAGATTCAGAGATGATTAAAGATCATCTATCTATGGAAAATCTCGGCTTTGGGAAAGATTTCCCCCTTAAATCTAACCAAAATATCAAAGGAGAATCTCTGAATTCAAGATCCAATGGTGAATAAAATTCACCTAATAATCCAAAGGCCCAAAATGAATTATGGATGCAAATCAAATCTCCCAATGAAGATTCGTCAAAAAACTGATTGATGCGGCTGCCTCTCCTATAAATAGGAGCCAAGAGACAAAAAAAAGAGATATACATGCGCAGAGAAGAAAAGAGAAAAGGAGAAGAGCTTTGATACTTCGAAAAGACTCAGATCTTCTGCAAAAAACCCTAGGTAAGAAAGGGAAGGCATTTTGAAAGAAGCAGAATTTAATTCTCAACAGAGTTTAACTCTGATAATATAAAAGCAGAAGAACTTATTTCTTCTCTCTTTGATAGAGGATCTGCAAAGTGCACATCTCCCCTTAAGGTTGAGAATTTAATTCTCAACGGGTTGAGATCCTGCCATGCAGATCCAAAACATAGAGAAGGAGTGCAAACTTGAGAATTTAATTCTCACAGAACTATAGGAATTTAATTCCTCCAAAATAAAGTGGGGCTAGACCCTATATCATGGGAATTTAATTCCTTCAAAACAAAAAAAAAAGAGAAACAGGGTTTAACCCTAATTAAAGAACTTAGTTCTGTTGAAACAACGATCATCATTTCCTCAAAAATTTTATTAGGGTTCAACCCTATTCAGCCCTTCACATAAACGGGGAATTTAACTCCCGCAGAAAATTCAGAGTTAAACTCTATTCCAGAATACAAGTCTTCAAAAGAAAGAAGGATTTAATTCCTCTGAAATTAAAAAGTCTCCGGAATTTAATTCCTGAAAAAAGGAGTAACAAATCCTCTGAAAAAACCACATTAAGGCAGGGTCACGTGTCACCACGTGACCCCCCCTCAAAAGCCCTACAGAAAACCCCTTTGAGGCAGCACCCCACGTGACCCACGTGACTTTCAGCAGAAGCCTTAACGCATAGGCATTTGAATGCCCATCACGTGCTGACACGTGATGCTATCAAAAGATGCAGTAATTTCAGCAGAACAAATGGAGGAAGGGCGCTCTCACGTGCTGCCACGTGACCCCTCTTGTCTTAGTGTTTAACACTAAATTGAAACTCTCGCACTCAGTGTTAAAATATTGTTGGGCCTTAGTGTTCAACACTAATTAAAAAGCTTTATCTGCAGTGTTCAACACTGATTACCTTAGTGTTTAAATACTAATCTGAGATCTTCATTTGCAGTGTTCAACACTGATCTGTTTTAGTGTTTAACACTAATTTGAGAAGCCTTATTGCTGGTGTTTGACACCAATTATTTCTTAGTGTTAAACACTAACTCGTTAACCGCATTCCCAGTGTTCAACACTGATTGCTCTATAGTGTTTAACACTAGGCTTTGGCCCAATTGGCTAAATGGATAGAGGCAAAGCCTCTCCTTCAATGGATCAGCAAAAAGTCAATGTTTCAGACCCGACTGGACTTAGCCCAAGCTGGCCATAAGTCCTCAATTTGTGATTAACTGGGCTAATGGGCTCATAACATAATTAATCAGTCTCGACCCCAAATTGGGTCAGGGACTATTAAATCCATTCCGGTTCTAGGGTACATCTCTTCACTCCTTTGAAACTTGGCATTGTAATCCCTCAATGTCTTCAAAGAGGTGACGGGTCCCGACGGCCACTCATGATATGGACTGTGGGGTCCTTAAACCCATGCCTAATGCAAAATTCCTGGTTACGTGGAACACGGATAATGTCACTCTTTGACCCCGTGGGAAACGTCCAGAGCGGATCCTGGTCCTCGCAGAGCACGGCAGTGAACCCGTGTGAAGCATCCAGAGCGGAGCCTGGTCCTCGCCAAGCACGGCAGTGAACCCGTGTGAAGCATCCAGAGCAAATACTGGACCGCAATGTCCTTAAACTACCCATGGACCGCAATGTCCTTAAACTACCCACGGACCGCAATGTCCTTAAACTACCCACGGACCGCAACGTCCTTAAACTACCCATGGACCGCAATGTCCTTAAACTACCCACGGACCGCAACGTCCTTAAACTACCCATGGACCGCAACGTCCCTAAACTAGAACAATAGGGCCCTCCATATGCTCTTTTGTCGGATCTAAACGGTCCCGTTTAAGTTGATCTTAGCCTCCAAAAATGGCTAACGCGTCCTTAAACCTTCAAACAGATTGGACTACGAATCCCCTAAATTAACTCCGGCTCGAGGGTACATCTCTGAACTCCTCTGACATCCGTCGTTGTAATCTTTCAACGTCGTCAGAGAGGTGATGAGTCCCGATGGCCATACATACGATGGACCACTACGTCCCTAAACTGGAACATTAGAGTCCAAACACTCTTCTGTCGGATCTAAACGATCCCGTTAAGTTGATCTTAGTCACAAAGTTAGACTAGTGTATCCTTAACAAACGTTTGAGTTGATCTTAGCCTCAAGTATGGCTGACGTATCCTCAAACCAACCCCCCCAAACCCAAATCTAAGATAATACGGATTTGGACTAGTCCACGCCCTACGGGCGACGACATAACTCAGTCTCCGTAAACAATCCACGGGCAACAAAACAAACACCCACGACACGAAGTGACCATCTGGAGAAGGAGAAAGTTGTTACCGCAACGCGGTAGCGTAATTAACTGCAGGGGCTTGCGCCTGCAGGGAAGAGCGTCCCCACAATCAAAAACCCCTCAAACGAGGGGGAATCTGACGAAGTCTGCTACATCGGACGCATCCGTCTAAACCTTCGATACATGGTGCCATAAATCAACTTGGCATCTTCGGAGGGGTAGACGGATAGCACCAATTAGCATCTGCCCCGAACCCCAGGTATTCGGACGTCCCGACGTCCCGGCCGCCGTTCGGAGGGGAACAGATTCTGGCACGCCCGGTGGGACCTTTTCCTCTTTCCACTCCACACTTCGTGTGTCGTGATTCGCGAACCAATCGCGGTTCGCTAATAGTTGCCCTTGGGTCTCAAGGTACTGAGAATTGGCATCTTGCTTATTGCAGAAAGCAAAGGATCGATGGCTTTCATCCCTGCGAAATCCTCCAACTGCTCAGACGGCAACTGCAGCCGACGCTCTGCCTCGCCAGGAGGTATAGCCTATGGACCCCAAGCTGCTTCGCTGTTCACAATGCCGATGGAACAGGTCACCCGCGCCACCACAGGATTGTTTTTTGGGACCATGATCCCGCCGACAAACTTTACCGTTCCAGTGCTGGCGAAGGAAACTCTCAAGAAGTCGGTCTTTGATCGTCTTACCCCTACCGCGGCTCCTCTCAACGAGTCGCCCAACGTCAACGCCTCGGTCTTCTCTAGACTGGGCCAGAAATCATGCGAGCTCATTACGGGGCCTACAATCTCAAAGAAGACTGCTTCTAAGAAAGTGAACGCTCCCATACCCGAAATCGCCAAGGCAACCTCTCCAGCCAAAAAGTCGGTCTTTACAAGATTGACGGCTCCGGCCTTTGCTCCCGCTTCCCAGAGGACATCGGTCTTCGATAGGTTAACGCCAACAACAACCCCCCATCCACACAGGGGGCATGAAGAAACCATTCTTACCGCTGACCCTGCACCGTCCGCTCGACACTCTCGACGTCGCCATTGGCGCCGAGTGAGGAAGGCTGGGGGCAACTCTCCCTCCGGATTGACCCCACCAGCCCCGGTGGCCGAAGTTAATGCCGCTGTTCCGACTGGGAACAGTTTTGAAATGCTAAATAAGGTGCGAAGGAATTCCCCTACGGCAGTACTGAAGAAATCTCCTCCCTTACTAAAAAAGGTGGTGGAAACAAAACCCGAACAGCCTCGATCTCCTCAACGGCTGTCTTCCAAAATTTATAAGGTTTGGCGACAAGCCCGAGATTCGATCATCGATCCAAACTTCTCCCGCCAGCACAAGAAACTGAAAATCCAACCTGAAGCTGGTCACCAGGCTAAACCCCAAAAGGCTGTTGATCAACTGACTCATAAAAGGAGGAGGCCAGAGAGGACCCCACAGCATGCAACGACGGCTAAAAACACTAGGCCTAGACGCCCTAAGTCTGGGGGCATGATGGTCCACACTGTATACATGGCCTCTGGAAAGGAGGAGAGCCGCACTTCTACAGGCCATCGACCACTAACCCGATCCGTAACAAAATCCCAGGAGCAGCAACAAAAGCTCCAAGAAATGATGAATGCTATGGCCGCGCTCACCGGGCCAAAGGAAAGCCCAGAAGCGTCCTCAGACGCACGCCGGGAAGAAGAAACCGACGCTGAATTCCTTCGCCGAACACTGGAGAAAAGGGACAAAGAGGCGGCTGAACAAGCGGCCAACATACAACGGATGGGCCTTCTCTTTCAAGATGTGATAGGAATGATGATCCAGCAAGACTTACCAGCTGAAGATCCTCCGATTATTCTGGAGGACGACCGAGGAGAGACGTCAAATCCACCTCCAGCCCTCTCGACGGCCAAGGAAGAGACGATCTCTAAGGCTGACTTGGCTGACTACATAGCCCAGCAAATCCGAGTTCATCGCGCAACTGAGGCAGCTGGTCAGACCGTGAAAACCGGGCGGCCGTATCCGAGCTGGTACGATCAAATCAAATACCCGCAAGGCTATACGATACCGAAATTCCATGTGTATAAGGGGACCGACAATCCCCATCAACATGTCGCCCAGTTTCGGGCCCTATGCGGTAACACCGGCGGTGACGATAAATTGTTGCTTCGCCAATTCGTGGGCAGCTTGTCAGAAACAGCGTTCGAATGGTATTCAGAACTCCCGAACGATTCCATCAAAACGTTCGCTGAAATGGAGTTGTTGTTCACTCAGCGATTTGCAAGTGCCAGCGAACGCACTCCAATAACTGCACTTATTAACGCCAGGGTAAAACCGGGTGAAACCTGGGTCCAGTACGCTATACGCTGGCGGAACTTGTGGTCGAGATGTGAGCAGCGCATCGAGGAAGCACCTGCGGTGGGCATGTTCGTGGGAACTCTAGACCCTCACGCAACTATCTCCCAGTTTATGATGTTCTTTAAGCCAACCACATTCCAGGCTCTGATCGACAAGTTAGCTCAGATGGACCAGATGGGTCATAGACCACCTACACCGAAGTCGGAACCTCGGAATGACAAGGGTAAAGGAAGGGCAACCTTTGTCGCGAATGCCCAACAGCAACCTAACGCCCCGAAATCGACGGATCAACTGGAGGAAAGACGCCAGTACTATAATGAGAAAATGAAGCGTCCCTACTCGTTCCCACAAGACAAGACGAAGCGGTTATTCGAGTTGGCAATACGCAACAGACTTATAAACCTACCAAATCCAAGGCGACCACCACACCCCACCGAGGTGAATAACTCCAACTACTGCCCTTATCATCAGACGGTAAGTCATCCGATTGAAGATTGCTTTGTCTTCAAAGGATGGATCGAAGATCAATACCTCCAGGGGAAATTTGTACTGTCCGAAAAGTGGAAGGTGAACCCACCACAACCACATACTCCTAAGAAGGCCGATACACCGGGGGCAACCTGCTCCTTTATCGAAGAAGCTCCATGGGAGGTCGTGCTATCAACGAAGACCAAAAGAATGCTGAGAGACCTCCATGCATGCCCTGCGATCGAATGGAAGGACCCTCTTGAACCTCAAATTATCGAAGGGATGTTGAAGCCCCGCCCAATTATAAAGACTAACGATAAGAGCCGAAATACTCACGTCCAACCGTCAAAATCTTCGAAGAAAAAGAAGAAGAAATCCAAGAAGTCCGTGAAGCTTGGAAACGAGCACACGAACTTACAGAAGCAAATAGACGCGCTGGAAGAATACAATCAAAAGGCGCGAACTCCTGTCACACTGCAAGAGTTCCTCAACCATATCTTTCAAGAGGAAGATGAGGGGGAGAGCTCGTCGGATGAATCCGAAGGATACGTGGCGAGTTGTAACGTAATCTCCCACTCGTTTACCGATGATGGGAAAACTCCCGGCACTAAGAAGATGGAGGCAGAGCCTGTACCAGAGTGTCCATGGCCAACGGACGAAATGATCGACGCTTTTCTAGACAAGATTCGTCTAAAATGTAAAGCGGACCAGGAGCGTGAAATGACCACGCCGGAAAGAGCCAAATACGGACGACTGAACGGAAGAGTTGAACTACCTCCTCCAGAGCGAAAAGTATCCGAGGTAGACAAGAAGATATTCAAGACGAGAAAAAGGTTTGCCAAAGCCGTGTCAATGGGGATGAAGCTACCACCCTCGGAAGGAAACACACACGATGGGGTAGAGACGCACCCTGACTATTGCACATATCATCGGAAAATCTCACATCCCACGGAGGAGTGCGACGCCTTTAAGATATGGTGGCAAGGATATGTTGTTCGTCAGCAACATTTTAAGCGCATGAAACGCAAGAGCCGTCAGGAGCGAAGAGGTACTGTCGGAGGACATAACAAGACTACTGGCAACTGTTACATGGTTGACGCCAGAGGGTCACAAGTTCTCACCTTCGGGAGCGACTCTGATGAAGAAATGGCTCTGGGCCCTCTCTTTACAGAATCCGTTCTAGGAAAAAAGGAGGAATCAGAGGCCTGCGAGAACATCCAGCTGCGCAACCGCACGCTCCCGGAGAAGAATCTCGGTCCCGTCGGCCGAAAAGATAAGGGAAAGGAAAAGGTCATTGAAGATATCACTTTAGATGACCGGGTCATAAAAGAGCTAACTAACAAAGACCCTCCCAAAAAGGGTAAGGTGGACTATAACATCCTCGCGCACTTAAGGAAACTACCCTCTCAGCTTAGCATTCTTGATGCCCTTCTATTATCAAAAGAAGCGCGAGACTCACTCATTAAAGCGTTGCAAGAACCTGAACAATTCCAGGCCGTTCTCGCCACTGAAAGGATGAAGGATGAACTGGAGGAAGTGCATACAGCCGATGTCACTTTCGGTGATGAAGACCTTCTCCTCGGGACGTGCGACCACAACCGTCCCCTATATGTCTCTGGATACTGCCATGACATCAAGATAGGTAAGATCTTAGTGGATAATGGATCCTCCGTCAACCTCCTTAATGTTCGGGTGTTGAAGGAAATCTGCATGAGTGTGCAACACCTCGCTCGTGACAAAATTACTATCTCCGGTTTCGACTCTCAATCGTCACGGACTCTCGGATCTGTAATACTGACGTTACGCTTCGGACTTCTCGTCACAGACATCAAATTCCATGTCATTGACGCCAAGACCTGCTACAACGCCTTGCTCGGCCGTCCCTGGCTACACGAGTACAACATCATCCCTTCTACACAACATCAGTGTATGAAATACTTCAAGGATGGTTTCGAGTACACTGTAACAGGCGAGTTAAACCCGTTTTCTGTGAATGAAGTCCGCAAATACGAAGATGCGAAATACTTTTTGCCAGATTTCGAGGATACAGAAAGGTGTCGCGACCCGAAGAACAAAACCGCCGCCACCATTCCCGTTTTTGGGAGCGATACCGAAGAAGAGGAGGAAATAGTGTATACGGGGCCATCCCAACGCAACAACCTGGGGGCACCCACCCCCGTACCGGTCTTCGGGAGTGATTCGGAGGACGAGGTTAACGTCGTGTTCTCCAATCGGCTGTCAATACAGGCACCCCTTTGCGATGACCATAGTCTGCAAATCACCATGGTACCGCAAGAACACTATAAGGATCTCGACGCGCTTCAAACCCACAGCGTGCAGGACCTGCAAACATTTTACGTCCCTCCCAAGCGAAGGGGTGAAAAGGTGATCCTATTCTATCAATCCTCAGAGTCGAAGATGGAGAAAGAGATCTGGCACGGCGTGGATGTTACACTTGACAGGCTCCAACCCATTCGTCTGTCTAGATACTATACAAATGGATTGAAGAAGTTATTGAAGCGCCAAGGAGTACCCTTAAAACAGACTGTGCGGCAGGCTCGGTTCTACAACAGGATTTGGGATGTCCCTGGGACCCAACGCAAATTGCCCAACGGAAAAATAGAAACACTTGGGCTTGGGTACGCGAGAACGGGAAAACAGGAGCGAGCCCACGGCAGCTACGCCATATATACCTTTGATGAAGAAGAAGGCGCCACGTCAGGAGAGACCAATCCCTCATCAAAACTAAACCCCGCGATCGAAGAGCCAAACCCGTTGTTTAAAAGACGAATGGGCAAGCCTACCACGGAAGCGGATCAGAAAATTCGGGAAGATCACAACCACGAAGTGGCCATCTATGAGAAAGCCAGGACGCAACGTCTATTCCAACAAACTGCACAGGCTGCAAAAGATAAAGATGTTCACCATCGTCAACCCGTCATACGAAAGGCTCGACGCAGGGACGGGAATAAATTAAGAAGCGAAAAAAGAAGCCGACAACAACGACGCAGGATTAGAGGGTTACGGGAATTGCGCGGCTCGGACTCGTCCCTCATGGAAAAGATGAGTCGAGCATACTCCTTCCCTCGAGACAAGACGGAACGGTTACTCAAGCTCGCCCTAAAACATCAGATGATCACGCTTCCAGAGTCTAGGCATCCTGAGCAGGCTAGCAAGGTCTCTCATCCGGGTTATTGCTCTTATCACCGAGCCATAGGACATCCGACCGAAGATTGCTTCACCTTCAAGAACTGGGTCGAGGACCAGTACCGACGGGGCAGATTCGCTTTATCCGACGGTTGGAAAGTAACGCCGCCGCAAAGGCACGAGCCTAAAGCCACAAGAGCAGAACCGGATCCGCCTCAGTCTTGGGAGCGAGTTCGCACCTGTTATATGATTACGATATTAAAAGAAGAGCCCGAGAACGAAGATGACCTTCCCCGGTGCTTCGAGAACAGCGATGACGAGTTGATCTCGGAATTTCCGCCCGCTCCGAAAGAACTGGAAGACGGTATACATACTACCGCAGATAACCTCAAGAAGATCGAGATGGGATCGGCAGACGACCCGCGGCCGACATTTGTCAGCGAGCTGTTATCCGAGGAAAAGGTGGCCGCGTTAAAGAACGTGCTCCTACGGCATAAAGACTGCTTCGCGTGGAACTACTCCGAGATGCCAGGATTGGATCCGGAGATTGCAGTGCATAGATTAGCAATATCCCCGGATATCAAGCCAGTCAAGCAGGCGCCAAGGAGGATGCGACTTGAGCTGGAGATGAGCATCAACGCCGAAGTCAAGAAGTTGATCGATTCCGGATTTATCCAAGAAGTCCAATACCCCGATTGGATCGCCAATATCGTCCCGGTAATGAAGAAGAATGGAACGGTGCGCATATGCGTGGATTTCAGGGATCTCAATAAAGCATGCCCAAAGGACGATTTCCCGGTGCCGGTAACCGAGCTAATGATAGATAACACGTCTACTCACGAGATCTTCTCCTTTATGGATGGTTCTTCAGGATACAATCAGATAAAAATGCATCCCGAAGACCAGAAGCACACCGCTTTCCGGACCCCTTTGGGTGTATTCTGCTACAGGGTTATGCCCTTTGGCCTAAAGAACGCTGGCGCCACCTACCAAAGGGCCATGACAAAAATCTTCGACGATCTCATACACGACATCGTCGAATGCTATATCGATGACCTCGTAGTGAAGAGCATGTCATACGAAGAGCATTTAAAGCATCTCGAAACCGTATTTCAACGCCTTCGGCAATACAATTTGAAAATGAATCCCCTCAAATGCGCGTTTGGAGTCTCCTCGGGTAAATTCCTGGGATTCATCGTTCGACACCGAGGTATTGAAATAGATCCGTCAAAGATTAAAGCGATTATGGAAATGCCCCCGCCAAGAACCCTCAAACAGTTGCGGTCTCTCCAAGGGAAGCTCGCATACATCCGGCGATTTATCGCAAATCTTTCAGGCAAATGCCGCCCCTACAGTCACCTGATGAAGAAGGGAACCCCATTCGTCTGGGATCAAAAATGCCAAGGCGCACTAGACGAGATCAAGCAGTACCTGCAGAACCCGCCGGTATTAGCTGCGCCGGTCAAGGGAAAACCCCTCATTCTTTATACAACCGCCCTCGAAGGTTCCTTGGGCGCATTATGGGCACAAGAGAATGACCAGGGGAAAGAAAGAGCACTTTACTACTTAAGTCGAGTGCTACTGGGGGCAGAAAGCAATTACTCGCCCATTGAAAAGCATTGCTTGGCATTAATCTTTGCAGTAACGAAGCTCAGGCACTATGCGTTGGCGCATGAAGTCCGTCTCATTTCAAAGGTGGATCCCCTTAAATACCTGATGTCAAAGGCTATATTGACGGGACGACTCGCTAAATGGGCCCTACTCTTGATGGAGTTTTCGATAACATATCAACCCCTCAAGGCAATAAAGGGCCAGGCCATTGCCGACTTCCTCGCTGAGCACCCGATACCGGCCGACTCTCCTCTAAACTGTGATTTGCCGGACGAGCATGCATTTGATGCAATTGGCGGTGGAAGCACACGATGGGAACTCTATTTCGATGGAGCGTCCTCCACAAAGAAACAGAAACAGGGTAACCCGATCATCAAATCGGGGATAGGCCTTATCTTTGTAACTCCACAAGGAGGGATAATGCGCTTCGCCTTCTCCTTAACAGAGTCAAGGACAAACAATGAAGCCGAATACGAAGCTCTGATAGCAGGCCTCGAAATCGCCATCAACATGGGAATCGAAGACCTCCACATATACGGGGATTCTCAGCTGGTCGTTAGCCAAATAAATGGTGACTACCAAACATGCAAACCAGAATTGGTGAAATACGGCGTAAAAGTGCGACAACTGTTGGCCCAGATCCCCTCCTATATTCTAGAGAACATACCGCGCGCGGAAAACAGCAAAGCAGACGCGTTGGCCAAACTCGCTAAAGAACTGGCTGACGAGAACCTCGATGACGTCAGAATCGTGGTACAAAGCCGTCGAGTGCTCGCCCCGGCAGAAATACCTCCGGAATTATATAAAGAAAAGGGAGCGATTCAGCAAGCGACCCTACAAATAAAAGACCGTGAGAAGGCTGAGGACTGGAGGGAAGTCTTCATAGACTACTTTAAGTCCCACCGAATGCCCGAAGAGGCGTCCTCAAGGCATCAGCTTATGAAACGAGCTCTATCCTTCGCTTTCGTCAACGATACCCTGTACAAGAGATCGTTTGATTTTCTATGGCTGAGATGCTTGGGACCTGACGAAGCGGAACGAGTCGTTCGAGAAGTTCACGACGGACTTTGCGGTTCTCACCAAGCAGGCCCAAAGATGAAGTTAAAAATTAAACGGATGGGTTACTACTGGCCCACGATGATCCAGGACTGCCTCGAGTATGCAAAGCAATGCCACTCATGCCAGATCCATGGAGACTTCATCCACCAACATCCGAATCCACTACACCCAACGGTGGCCAGCTGGCCATTCGAAATGTGGGGGACTGACATAGTCGGCCCCATAGAGCCGGCATCAGCCCGGGGACATCGTTTTATCCTGGCGACAACTGATTACTTCTCCAAATGGGCAGAAGCGGTACCACTGAGGGAAGTGAAGACGGAGAACATTCTCCATTTCTTCAAAACACACGTCATCTATCGGTTCGGAACCCCGCGACGGATTATCTCCGATAATGGGCCGGCCTACCGAAGCCATAAGATTAGCCGCTTCGCACAGCAGCACAATATAGACTGGAGATATTCTTCAGTTTACAACCCACGAGCTAACGGTCTGGCCGAGGCTTTCAATAAGACCTTGACGAAGATCATGAAAAAGACCGTCTCCAGGAATAAGAGAGACTGGCACGAAAGGCTGCAAGAAGCCCTCTGGGCTTATCGAACTACATTCAAGACGGCCACGAACACAACGCCGTACGCGTTGGTATTTGGGACGGAAGCAGTTCTCCCCCTCGAGATAGAGTTACCCTCTCTACGAGTAGCAGTCCACCACGAGCTGACGAACGAAGAAAATGCTCACCTTCGGCTTGAGGAGCTTGACGCCCTCGATGAAACCCGGCTCATAGCGCAACAATATCTAGAAGCCTACAAAGCAAAGATGACGCGCTCGTACGAAAGATTGACCAGGCCGAGGACATTCCGCCAAGGCGAACTCGTGCTAGTGGTCAAAAGACCGATGATCCCCAATCGTGCCAAGCGGGGAAAATTTGAGCCAAACTATGAAGGCCCGTACATCATAGACAAGGTCTACCAGGGTGGAGCCTACCTACTCATGGACATGCACGGTGAAAGGCCTTTCAGGCCAGTAAACGGCCGCTTCTTGAAGAAATACCATGCTTAATAAGCTGCAGCCTAGGTCAATGATGGATGACGACGACTATGTCCGCTCGCTATCTTCCTAAAGCTCAGACTTTACAAGCAGCAGCCGGCCTTCCTATATCGACGGACCGAAACGTCCTTAAACTATCGTCGGACCGAAACGTCCTTAAACTATCGTCGGACCGAAACGTCCTTAAACTAACAGCGGACCGAAACGTCCCTAAACTAATGCCGGACCGAAACGTCCTTAAACTAACAACGGACCGAAACGTCCTTAAACTAACAGCGGACCGAAACGTCCTTAAACTATCGACGGACCGAAACGTCCCTAAACTACCACCGCAACGTCCTTAGGTTGACGAGATGGATAAATAAAAAAAAAAATGATAAAAAAAAAAAAAAAAGAAAAAAAAAAAAAAAAAAAAAAAAAACGGTATGTCCATAAGCAAAATGGGCACGGATGAAAACCCGAAAAGGGCTCCGTGAGTAAAAACAGCAGGACTACCGGCGAGTATTTGTGAAAACCCGAAAGGGCGCAATCTCGTTAAAGGACACTTACAGAGTCCTCTCGACCTTGTAAGGAGAAACCACCTGCGTGAGATCCTTACGACTCACAAAGGAGCAACACGCTTAGGGATCCTCACGATTCCTGAGGAGAAAATACACTTACGAGATCCTCACGACTCGTAAGGAGAATTCTCTTATGGGACCCTCACGGCTCATGAGATTTGAAAGTCTTAAGTTACAGAAACCTGAACCTGTTCTTAAGCAAATCCCCCACAACCTCCGATATTGCCCTACAAGAGGCTCAATACTGACCCTTGTATACAATCCACGGGCGCGAATAAACATTTCCCCAGCAAAGTCCAACCCTTGTAGGTCCCCTCGACCCATAAGGAGAAAACCCTCTTGTAGGATCCTTACGACTTACAGAGGAACATACACTTAGGAATCCTCACGATCCCTAAGGAGAAAATACACTTGCAAGATCCTCACGACTTGTAGGGAGAAATACCTTTGTGAGACCCTTACGGCTCATGAAGTCAAAAGCCTTAGTCGACAGGACCTTAACCCTGTTTGCTAAGCCACCTTTGTTCAACATCGATAGAGGCAAATGATGATTTGCTCCTGGCAACATCCCAGTTGCAGCGATGCTGATGCCGAAATCGGTGTCCAAAATCCGAGCTTGCGGCGAAAAAGCTAGCAAGCCACACATGCCTACGAAATAGCCGAAATGATGGGGCAACTTGCAATAAAAAGCAGCAAGTAAAAATGTATGCATGAAAAATAGCCGAAATGATAGGGCAACTCGCAATAAAAAAAAGCAGCGAGTAAAAATAAAACAAATAGCCGAAATGATTGGGCACCGCGAAAAATAGCCGAAATGATTGGGCAATCGCGACCTTCGCGATATAAAAAGCTGAAATGATAGAGCATCGCGGAAAGAATAAAAGAAATGATGGAAAAATGAAACCTTTTTGCCCTACAGGTGATACTACAACAATCCCTGTACACAATCCAGGGGCGCAAACAAAGAAAGAGTCGTACTCCTTCCCCCAGGTTTCACCAAAAAAGAAGAAGCCAGGTCTCGACGGGCCACAAGCGACCTAGAGATCATCCAAACACTCGTCTCGTAACAACGGACATGACTTCAAACAAAGCAGAGCAGCGGCAGCTCCCAATTCCATGGCTCGGTGGTATACATATCGCCAACAGTCAAACCTCCATTCCGTGAAATGCGGATACAATCGATAAAATTCCTGGTTACGTGGAACGCGGATAACGTCACTCTTTGACCCCGTGGAAAACGTCCAGAGCGGATCCTGGTCCTCGCAGAGCATGGTAGTGAACCCGTGCGAAGCATCCAGAGCGGAGCCTAGTCCTCGCCTAACGCGGCAGTGAACCCGTGTGAAGCATCTAGTGCAAACTTCCTGGTCACGTGGAACGCGGATAACGTCACTCTTTGACCCCGTGGAAAACGTCCAGAGCGGATCCTGGTCCTCGCAGAGCATGGCAGTGAACCCGTGCGAAGCATCCAGAGCGGAGCCTAGTCCTCGCCTAACGCGGCAGTGAACCCGTGTGAAGCATCTAGTGCAAACTTCCTGGTTACGTGGAACGCGGATAACGTCACTCTTTGACCCCGTGGAAAACATCCAGAGCGGATCCTGGTCCTCGCAGAGCATGGCAGTGAACCCGTGCGAAGCATCCAGAGCGGAGCCTAGTCCTCGCCTAACGCGGCAGTGAACCCGTGTGAAGCATCTAGTGCAAACTTCCTGGTTACGTGGAACGCGGATAACGTCACTCTTTGACTCCGTGGAAAACGTCCAGAGCGGATCCTGGTCCTCGCAGAGCATGGCAGTGAACCCGTGCGAAGCATCCAGAGCGGAGCCTAGTCCTCGCCTAACGCGGCAGTGAACCCGTGTGAAGCATCTAGTGCAAACTTCCTGGTTACGTGGAACGCGGATAACGTCACTCTTTGACCCCGTGGAAAACGTCCAGAGCGGATCCTGGTCCTCGCAGAGCATGGCAGTGAACCCGTGCGAAGCATCCAGAGCGGAGCCTAGTCCTCGCCTAACGCGGCAGTGAACCCGTGTGAAGCATCTAGTGCAAACTTCCTGGTCACGTGGAACGCGGATAACGTCATTCTTTGACCCCGTGGAAAACGTCCAGAGCGGAGCCTGGTCCTCGCCAAGCACGGCAGTGAACCCGTGTGAAGCATCCAGAGCAAACACCGGACTGTGGAGTCCTTAAAATCCACGGACTATGACGTCCTTAACCTCGACCGTGATGTCTTAAAACTAACGATCAATCCCCCCGATTCCCTACGGATTTCGCCTTGGTTTAAGGGTACATCTCTTCACTCCTTTGATACCTGGCGTTGTAATTCCTCAACGTCTTCAAAGAGGTGGCGGGTCCCTGCAACCAAACACCGGACTGTGGAGTCCCTAAATCCACGGACTATGAGGTCCTTAACCTTGACCGTGATGTCTTAAAACTAACATCGGACTGTGGAGTCCTTAAATCCACGGACTATGAGGTCCTTAACCTTGACCGCGACGTCTTTAAACTACGATACCTCGAAAGATCCCTGACTCCGTGAAACGCGGATAAGGATGATCACATCCAACACTTGCAGGCCCTCACGACCTGTAAGGAAGAAAAACTCTCTTGTGGGATCCTTACGACTCTCAAGGGAAAACCCTTTTAAGAATCCTCACGATTCTTAAGAAGAACTCACACCTATGGGATCCTCTCGACCTGTAGGGAGAAAAACTCTTTATGAGACCCTTGTGGCTCGTAAAAAGCAAAAGCCTTAGGAAACAGATCCTAACCCTGAATCCTAAGCCACGGCCGTCCTGCAAGAAGATTAAGATAGAATATCCGCAGAATGCATTCAATGAAAAGGAGACACATCATTGGCAAGAAAAATGTATCTTTTATTCATAAACCAAAACGGGTACAAAGTACAATTTATGGAAGGAACAAAAAGAAAATACTCTCATCCATGAGTATGTACAAAAAGGAAGAAAAAGATACAAATGTTTCAGGCCGGCGGGCGATTCAGCAACTGGGTCAGCTCATCCTGCTTTTGCTGAGCCACGGCTTCATGACGCAAGATCTCCAGAAGACGAGCCTCCGCCTGAGCTTGCTGGGCCTGATATGAAGCGAGCCGGGCTTCAAGCTCTTTTTCAGTAACCTTATGAGCCTCAACCCTCTCGCGAGTAAACGTGACGGCTTTGTCAAGAGCCACCACCTCTTTGATGGACTCCTGTAGCACCCGCCACAGTTCATACGCTTTATTGGCCCTGGCTGTGAGATTGGCTTGAAGCTCGCCCAGCGCCTTAGAGGCTAGCTCCCTCTCCGAGAATTTGCGGCCAAGCCTCTTTTCACATGACGTCATATTTGCCGCACATCGTGCTATCAGACCTCGCAACTCCGCTTTTGCAACCACGGCTTCTGAGGAAAGGCGAGAACATTCAAGAGCATACAAACAAGCCTCCACCTTCCTGCAGAACTCCACCCAGACCCGCACCACCTCCTCGCTATGATAGGTGGCAAGAAAAGGAAGAGAGCCGTTGGCTTCAGCGGCAAATGCTTCGGCCGTGGTCGTACTACCAGCACGGAGTTCCTCGATGAAAGAAGATAGGGAGACAAGGCTCAATTGGGCCAATCGCTCTGAAGCCCGCAAGGCATAGGGGCCGGACGGCATCACAATGCGCGATTCCAGAGCCATGGAAACTGGCAGGGCTGTTCAAGTTTGGCAAGTGTTAGTAAAACTCTTAAACGCGGAACGAATGAGATTATAATAAAAATGTCACTCACCGATAGTCATGCAAGTAGGAGCCGAAGGTTCCCCTGGCCCTTCGACGACCTCGACCTCATCGTCGGCTTCCAAAACTATAAGAGGCATCAATGTCATTTCGCAAAATAGTAACAATACTATGGTAAAAAAAAATGGCGAATGACACCAACCTTGCCCAGACGAGAGGACAATGCATTGAGGGGAGATCGCCTGCGGAGCTGCCATCTCCAATAAACGCTGAAATGACTGTCGGGGCGATAGATCCGCGATCGTGGCTGCCAAACCGCGCAATTCTGGGAAAAGATAAAAGGATTCAGACTATGAAAGGGTTGCTAAATTAAAACACAGAGGAATACCTTCAACAGTCCTCCCATTCTGAGCCGGGGGGATAGCAGCTTCAACGTTCTCCGTCATGACCTCAGGCTCCAACAAAGGGAGAGTAGTCCCGACTACCTCGCCCCCAGCCTTTGGGCCGCTCGCAGTAGGAGTCATTGGGGCGTAGGCCTCCAAAGGAGCCTCCTCCAAAGGGACAAGCACGCCCTGGCCAAGAACCGCCGCTGGAAATTCCACCGCGAGAGGAGCTTCGGCGGGCTTTAGCTTTAATAGGCCCGTAGGAAGCTCCCCCAGCGTCGAAGATTCTGCATAATCCAAATAAGAATAATGATGTATATGCACAGGCATAAATAGTCGGAGAGACTACAAAGGAAGCACAACGTACCTATACGCAAAGAAGCCCTCAATATGGCTTCTTCAAGCCGCTGCTCCTTCTCAAGGAGGTGGGCTCGCCGGGGTTCAAGCGTAGATTCATGACCGCCAGTCCACAAAGAGAGTGCATCAGCCGCGTCTTCTGAAGCGGCCTGCTTCAAAGCCCTTTCCCCCCATTCCTCTAAAGGGCCGATAAATCGCCGCCGAATCCACGAAGGGTCTTCGTAAAAAATTACAGCGGGATAAGACTTCTTCGGAACCTTGGCATTATGGGACGGGTCTTTCGAACGCCGTAAGGCCTCAGCCAGTTGTGCAGCCTCCTCGTCAGCCGAACTCGGGAAGAGAAGTCCCGTGTCTGACCCTTGCAAGGCCAAGGGTTCGTCTTCAACGACAGGCTCAGATTCCACCACAGAATCAAGCGGGGGAGTAGCCACTTTCCTCCGTCGTTTAGACCCAGAGCCGGCCGCTGAAGATAACCGCTTCCTCCCTCGCGAAGCCTTAGGGCGGCGCTGACCCACATCGCCTTCGGCACTCTCGTCCCTGTTACTTTCGCTCGGCGCCACAACCGAGGACAACGCCGCCGGTATCGACGCCACGGGGGACGGTACCGCTGCCGGCAGAGGTGCTACTACTGGAGCCCGTCTACCCCGCGATCGGGAACCCAAGGGCATACCAGCTGTTGGAGTAAGGTCCACCCCTGACTCTCCCGGAATGAGGGCGACGCCAATCTCCCTCAAAGGGAAGCGGACTGGAACCCTCGGTCGCAGTTTAGCTCTCGAAACCTGAGGAGGGGAGTCGTGACCAAGGAGAACCCTTCTTTCTTCAGCAATGATTGGGGTGATTCGATGAAGATACCAGCCCGTAAATGCACCTACGCATCGAGGCATATACTCGGCTTCAGGGACCATGAAATGAGAGCCGGTGTTCAACCGCATGAAATGATGGGCGGCATCGCGAACAGCGTCGAGCGAAGGGATCGGAGCGACTATAAAAGCCTCAAAAGGAACGCCTTGGTCGTATCCAAGCTGCCGGGCAAATCGGTGCGGATTGTACCGCATAAAAAGAGCTGCACTATCCTGGCGAAACACCAAGTAGCCTGGTCTAATTGAATACAAATGTATGGCCTCTCGGGGCTTCAGAGAAGGCGCGTCGTCCTTCGACTGATCCCAAAGTTGCTGAATGGGACCCGAAGGAGTAGACAGAACCCGATCATTAAAAACCAACCCGCCGGCAGTAGCGTGAGGGGAAATCAGCACCCGAATAGCCCCAAATTGAGTTGGATCGGCAGCAGAAGCACCCACCAGTCGCATGAGTCGCGGGAAAGTATAGGCGTCGTAAAAAGCGGGCCTCTGATGCATAGCAAAAGACCCCAGCACATGCATTTCGATCCACGACGTGAAATAATGAAGCGAAAGGTTCACTACGTCCACGCCAGGCGTAGAAGTATTAGCTGCGGTGCCTAATCCGTTATAGAGGTGCGCCAAGGCCGGGATGCCGATAGCCAACCTCGTCCCCTCAGCAATACGATGAGCCGGGTAGATGACCGAGGCTCTCATGAAGCGGCGATGCATGGGGATAACGAACCAACTAAGCCAGACGCTAACAAACCCCACAAAAAACGTCTCCTCGTCCATGCCTGGGGCAGCAATGGATTCAAAAGAGATCGGCGATATAATAGGGATGTAATACTGAGGTAGATCTGATTCGTTGGTCGGCAACCTCTTCGGGCCAAACCCAAAAGGGTCCCCGATGTTGGCAAACTTCGGGGCTGTCTTCGATAAGGCGTCCTCACGAAGGAAACGAGCAATGAAGCTCTTGAAAGTAACGCCCTGCTCTTCAGACTCGGTGAACAATCGGTCGAAGATACCTAGGGCCTTAATTAAACTGGGGCGCTTGTGGCGAATAGCATTCTCAGCAGACAGGCCGTCAATTGGGGCGGACTCGGGCTCAAAAACGTACTCGTCAGGAGGCAACAACTCCTCGTACAGACTACCCCTTATCGGCAGCCCCGAGATATCATAGAATTCGTCCAGAGAAATCGAGACCTCTCGATCTCCCAGAATGAAGGTATTAGTGGGAAGATTCCACTGGTTCAAAAACGCCTTGACCCACCAGGCATGTGGGGACTTGTAATGGAATAGCGACGCGTATACGGCCTGATAAAGCCCAACTTTCTGCAATCGCGCCCGATGGGCAGAAAGGATGTAGCGAGCCCAAAGAAGGTAGCCCGTAGGATGCCTGGGAGTGAGCCCTATCTTATAAATCTGCCCCCACGGATGGGCCTCACCCTGGCAAATGCGCCGTCCCAAGATGTCTATAGCCGGGATCGGATGGTTCGGAATGCCGGTCGTCGAAGGCTCCAGTCTCCCCGTTGGAGTCCAATTGGGCATTTCCACGGCGAAAGCTGTCCTTGGAGGGTCCATCGGTAAAAATGGGAAAGTAGGCTCCGTTGGCACCGCGCAAAGAAAACTCCTGCGACCCTGAATAATCTGACTGTACCAAGGTCCCCATTGGAGAAGGTTGGCGCAGTTCGGGTCATGGGCTCTAATCATCGCCATCGCCTCTTCATCAGACGGTGACTGAGGAAAGGCCGCCTCCGAGCGAGAGAAAGGAAAACGTGGAGCAGAAGTCATCGCACCTGAAGACCAATAAAGGAAGACCGTTAGAAGAAAAGTCGGCAACGTGCATTCATGCATGAACATGAAGACTAGGTAAAGAAAGCAAAAAACAAAGATTCCTGGGATCATTGGCTACAAAACACATGGGCCCCGCAGAATCCAGATGACGGCACATCAATAATAAGGCCAAAACGCTACAATAAGACAAAGGGAATGTCCGCATTTAATAAAAGGTGGTAACCATGCGTATTCCCCTCAAACAAGATCTGGCTAGGGCGCTACAGCGAACCCAACAAAATCAAGGGAATTAAATTCCCACAGAAGGCATCATTACAAAATCCCCATTGCATTAATGGCAGAAGAATCGCCTCGAGCCGAGAGACCCCAGAGATGCTCTGTGTGAAGAAATCGAGTTCTTCATTGGAATTTAATTCCTTATTAAGGAAAGGGAATTAAATTCCCAGAAACATTTTGAATGGAATTAAATTCCATGGGTTTGAACCACCATCACCGTCTCCTTAAGGGATCATCTGAACCCTAAGTGATCTACTACGGGAAGTCAAGTGGTCTCATATTTTGGTTAAATTACTTGGAGAAAAATGAGTTCTTCGGGAAACCCTCGATCTGGATTTTAAATCCAGAGAGGTCTGTCAAAACAAAGGTGCTTCGACTACCATTACCTGAGGAAAAAGGGCCCTTTTCGAACAGAGTTAAACTCTGGAAAATCTTAAAACAGAGAACTAAGCTCTGGAAGAAGAGGATTAAATTCTCAAAGAAAAGTTCCCAGGAGAAGAAGAAGGAGCAAAGTGAAGGCTCCTATGAAGAGACAGCGGTATTTATAGAAAACAGTGGAAACGCTTCGTCTCCCCAGATCCCTAGATGAATCCAACGGTCGCAAGAGATGACAGCGTTGCACTCACGTGCTGACACGTGAGACCAACGCTGTGGGGGCATTTGTTTCCTGATTTAAAATCAGGAAAGCTTCTGTGGAAAGCTTCTATGGAAAGCTTCAAAAGGGGGTCACGTGCTCACACGTGACTAGTGGTCACGTGTTGGCACGTGACACCTAAAAACGTCGTTAAGGCAAGTTCAATTCCCTGACTGCGAAGAAGGAAAAGAAAAGCTTCAAGGAGAGTCGCGTGCTCCCACGTGACCAGGGTCACGTGTTGGCACGTGACGTTTAAATACAAGCGTCAAAGGCACGTCGGGTAACTGACCAAGTCAAGAAAAAGGCTTCAGAAGAAGTCACGTGCTCCCACGTGACCAGGGTCACGTGTCGGCACGTGACGTTCAAGGCAGCAAGCGCGTCTCCAGAACAACCAAAGAAAGAGAGTTCAAACAAGGGTCACGTGCTCACACGTGACCAGGGGTCACGTGGTAGCACGTGATGTTTAAGCAGCAATCAGAAGACGCAGCGCAGAAGGCTCATTCCAAAGGGGGTCGCGTGCTCACACGTGACCATGGGTCACGTGGTCACACGTGACCGACTTTCAAAGCCCATTTTTGACGACAGAATTAAATTCTGAAGGAAATTCGAATCTTTCCAAAGGAAAGTAATTATTTGGGACTAATCAAATTAAAGATTCAGAGATGATTAAAGATCATCTATCTATGGAAAATCTCGGCTTTGGGAAAGATTTCCCCCTTAAATCTAACCAAAATATCAAAGGAGAATCTCTGAATTCAAGATCCAATGGTGAATAAAATTCACCTAATAATCCAAAGGCCCAAAATGAATTATGGATGCAAATCAAATCTCCCAATGAAGATTCGTCAAAAAACTGATTGATGCGGCTGCCTCTCCTATAAATAGGAGCCAAGAGACAAAAAAAAGAGATATACATGCGCAGAGAAGAAAAGAGAAAAGGAGAAGAGCTTTGATACTTCGAAAAGACTCAGATCTTCTGCAAAAAACCCTAGGTAAGAAAGGGAAGGCATTTTGAAAGAAGCAGAATTTAATTCTCAACAGAGTTTAACTCTGATAATATAAAAGCAGAAGAACTTATTTCTTCTCTCTTTGATAGAGGATCTGCAAAGTGCACATCTCCCCTTAAGGTTGAGAATTTAATTCTCAACGGGTTGAGATCCTGCCATGCAGATCCAAAACATAGAGAAGGAGTGCAAACTTGAGAATTTAATTCTCACAGAACTATAGGAATTTAATTCCTCCAAAATAAAGTGGGGCTAGACCCTATATCATGGGAATTTAATTCCTTCAAAACAAAAAAAAAAGAGAAACAGGGTTTAACCCTAATTAAAGAACTTAGTTCTGTTGAAACAACGATCATCATTTCCTCAAAAATTTTATTAGGGTTCAACCCTATTCAGCCCTTCACATAAACGGGGAATTTAACTCCCGCAGAAAATTCAGAGTTAAACTCTATTCCAGAATACAAGTCTTCAAAAGAAAGAAGGATTTAATTCCTCTGAAATTAAAAAGTCTCCGGAATTTAATTCCTGAAAAAAGGAGTAACAAATCCTCTGAAAAAACCACATTAAGGCAGGGTCACGTGTCACCACGTGACCCCCCCTCAAAAGCCCTACAGAAAACCCCTTTGAGGCAGCACCCCACGTGACCCACGTGACTTTCAGCAGAAGCCTTAACGCATAGGCATTTGAATGCCCATCACGTGCTGACACGTGATGCTATCAAAAGATGCAGTAATTTCAGCAGAACAAATGGAGGAAGGGCGCTCTCACGTGCTGCCACGTGACCCCTCTTGTCTTAGTGTTTAACACTAAATTGAAACTCTCGCACTCAGTGTTAAAATATTGTTGGGCCTTAGTGTTCAACACTAATTAAAAAGCTTTATCTGCAGTGTTCAACACTGATTACCTTAGTGTTTAAATACTAATCTGAGATCTTCATTTGCAGTGTTCAACACTGATCTGTTTTAGTGTTTAACACTAATTTGAGAAGCCTTATTGCTGGTGTTTGACACCAATTATTTCTTAGTGTTAAACACTAACTCGTTAACCGCATTCCCAGTGTTCAACACTGATTGCTCTATAGTGTTTAACACTAGGCTTTGGCCCAATTGGCTAAATGGATAGAGGCAAAGCCTCTCCTTCAATGGATCAGCAAAAAGTCAATGTTTCAGACCCGACTGGACTTAGCCCAAGCTGGCCATAAGTCCTCAATTTGTGATTAACTGGGCTAATGGGCTCATAACATAATTAATCAGTCTCGACCCCAAATTGGGTCAGGGACTATTAAATCCATTCCGGTTCTAGGGTACATCTCTTCACTCCTTTGAAACTTGGCATTGTAATCCCTCAATGTCTTCAAAGAGGTGACGGGTCCCGACGGCCACTCATGATATGGACTGTGGGGTCCTTAAACCCATGCCTAATGCAAAATTCCTGGTTACGTGGAACACGGATAATGTCACTCTTTGACCCCGTGGGAAACGTCCAGAGCGGATCCTGGTCCTCGCAGAGCACGGCAGTGAACCCGTGTGAAGCATCCAGAGCGGAGCCTGGTCCTCGCCAAGCACGGCAGTGAACCCGTGTGAAGCATCCAGAGCAAATACTGGACCGCAATGTCCTTAAACTACCCATGGACCGCAATGTCCTTAAACTACCCACGGACCGCAATGTCCTTAAACTACCCACGGACCGCAACGTCCTTAAACTACCCATGGACCGCAATGTCCTTAAACTACCCACGGACCGCAACGTCCTTAAACTACCCATGGACCGCAACGTCCCTAAACTAGAACAATAGGGCCCTCCATATGCTCTTTTGTCGGATCTAAACGGTCCCGTTTAAGTTGATCTTAGCCTCCAAAAATGGCTAACGCGTCCTTAAACCTTCAAACAGATTGGACTACGAATCCCCTAAATTAACTCCGGCTCGAGGGTACATCTCTGAACTCCTCTGACATCCGTCGTTGTAATCTTTCAACGTCGTCAGAGAGGTGATGAGTCCCGATGGCCATACATACGATGGACCACTACGTCCCTAAACTGGAACATTAGAGTCCAAACACTCTTCTGTCGGATCTAAACGATCCCGTTAAGTTGATCTTAGTCACAAAGTTAGACTAGTGTATCCTTAACAAACGTTTGAGTTGATCTTAGCCTCAAGTATGGCTGACGTATCCTCAAACCAACCCCCCCAAACCCAAATCTAAGATAATACGGATTTGGACTAGTCCACGCCCTACGGGCGACGACATAACTCAGTCTCCGTAAACAATCCACGGGCAACAAAACAAACACCCACGACACGAAGTGACCATCTGGAGAAGGAGAAAGTTGTTACCGCAACGCGGTAGCGTAATTAACTGCAGGGGCTTGCGCCTGCAGGGAAGAGCGTCCCCACAATCAAAAACCCCTCAAATGAGGGGGAATCTGACGAAGTCTGCTACATCGGACGCATCCGTCTAAACCTTCGATACATGGTGCCATAAATCAACTTGGCATCTTCGGAGGGGTAGATGGATAGCACCAATTAGCATCTGCCCCGAACCCCAGGCATTCGGACGTCCCGACGTCCCGGCCGCCGTTCGGAGGGGAACAGATTCTATTTGTTTCCTGATTTAAAATCAGGAAAGCTTCTGTGGAAAGCTTCTATGGAAAGCTTCAAAAGGGGGTCACGTGCTCACACGTGACTAGTGGTCACGTGTTGGCACGTGACACCTAAAAACGTCGTTAAGGCAAGTTCAATTCCCTGACTGCGAAGAAGGAAAAGAAAAGCTTCAAGGAGAGTCGCGTGCTCCCACGTGACCAGGGTCACGTGTTGGCACGTGACGTTTAAATACAAGCGTCAAAGGCACGTCGGGTAACTGACCAAGTCAAGAAAAAGGCTTCAGAAGAAGTCACGTGCTCCCACGTGACCAGGGTCACGTGTCGGCACGTGACGTTCAAGGCAGCAAGCGCGTCTCCAGAACATCCAAGGAAAGAGAGCTCAAACAAAGGGTCACGTGCTCACACGTGACCAGGGGTCACGTGGTAGCACGTGATGTTTAAGCAGCAATCAGAAGACACAGCGCAGAAAGCTCGTTCCAAAGGGGGTCACGTGCTCACACGTGACCATGGGTCACGTGGTCACACGTGACCGACTTTCAAAGCCCATTTTTGACGACAGAATTAAATTCTGAAGGAAATTCGAATCTTTCCAAAGGAAAGTAATTATTTGGGACTAATCAAATTAAAGATTCAGAGATGATTAAAGATCATCTATCTATGGAAAATCTCGGCTTTGGGAAAGATTTCCCCCTTAAATCTAACCAAAATATCAAAGGAGAATCTCTGAATTCAAGATCCAATGGTGAATAAAATTCATCTAATAATCCAAAGGCCCAAAATGAATTATGGATGCAAATCAAATCTCCCAATGAAGATTCGTCAAAAAACTGATTGATGCGGCTGCCTCTCCTATAAATAGGAGCCAAGAGACAAAAAAAAGAGAGATACATGCGCAGAGAAGAAAAGAGAAAAGGAGAAGAGCTTTGATACTTCGAAAAGACTCAGATCTTCTGCAAAAAACCCTAGGTAAGAAAGGGAAGGCATTTTGAAAGAAGCAGAATTTAATTCTCAACAGAGTTTAACTCTGATAATATAAAAGCAGAAGAACTTATTTCTTCTCTCTTTGATAGAGGATCTGCAAAGTGCACATCTCCCCTTAAGGTTGAGAATTTAATTCTCAATGGGTTGAGATCCTGCCATGCAGATCCAAAACATAGAGAAGGAGTGCAAACTTGAGAATTTAATTCTCACAGAACTATAGGAATTTAATTCCTCCAAAATAAAGTGGGGCTAGACCCTATATCATGGGAATTTAATTCCTTCAAAAAAAAAAAAAAAAAGAGAAACAGGGTTTAACCCTAATTAAAGAACTTAGTTCTGTTGAAACAACGATCATCATTTCCTCAAAAATTTTATTAGGGTTCAACCCTATTCAGCCCTTCACATAAACGGGGAATTTAACTCCCGCAGAAAATTCAGAGTTAAACTCTATTCCAGAATACAAGTCTTCAAAAGAAAGAAGGATTTAATTCCTCTGAAATTAAAAAGTCTCCGGAATTTAATTCCTGAAAAAAGGAGTAACAAATCCTCTGAAAAAAACCACATTAAGGCAGGGTCACGTGTCACCACGTGACCCCTCCTCAAAAGCCCTACGGAAAACCCCTTTGAGGCAGCACCCCACGTGACCCACGTGACTTTCAGCAGAAGCCTTAACGCATAGGCATTTGAATGCCCATCACGTGCTGACACGTGATGCTATCAAAAGATGCAGTAATTTCAGCAGAACAAATGGAGGAAGGGCGCTCTCACGTGCTGCCACGTGACCCCTCTTGTCTTAGTGTTTAACACTAAATTGAAACTCTCGCACTCAGTGTTAAAATATTGTTGGGCCTTAGTGTTCAACACTAATTAAAAAGCTTTATCTGCAGTGTTCAACACTGATTACCTTAGTGTTTAAATACTAATCTGAGATCTTCATTTGCAGTGTTCAACACTGATCTGTTTTAGTGTTTAACACTAATTTGAGAAGCCTTATTGCTGGTGTTTAACACCAATTATTTCTTAGTGTTAAACACTAACTCGTTAACCGCATTCCCAGTGTTCAACACTGATTGCTCTATAGTGTTTAACACTAGGCTTTGGCCCAATTGGCTAAATGGATAGAGGCAAAGCCTCTCCTTCAATGGATCAGCAAAAAGTCAATGTTTCAGACCCGACTGGACTTAGCCCAAGCTGGCCATAAGTCCTCAATTTGTGATTAACTGGGCTAATGGGCTCATAACATAATTAATCAGTCTCGACCCCAAATTGGGTCAGGGACTATTAAATCCATTCCGGTTCTAGGGTACATCTCTTCACTCCTTTGAAACTTGGCATTGTAATCCCTCAATGTCTTCAAAGAGGTGACGGGTCCCGACGGCCACTCATGATATGGACTGTGGGGTCCTTAAACCCATGCCTAATGCAAAATTCCTGGTTACGTGGAACACGGATAATGTCACTCTTTGACCCCGTGGGAAACGTCCAGAGCGGATCCTGGTCCTCGCAGAGCACGGCAGTGAACCCGTGTGAAGCATCCAGAGCGGAGCCTGGTCCTCGCCAAGCACGGCAGTGAACCCGTGTGAAGCATCCAGAGCAAATACTGGACCGCAATGTCCTTAAACTACCCACGGACCGCAACGTCCTTAAACTACCCATGGACCGCAATGTCCTTAAACTACCCACGGACCGCAATGTCCTTAAACTACCCATGGACCGAAATGTCCCTAAACTACCCACGGACCGCAACGTCCTTAAACTACCCATGGACCGCAACGTCCCTAAACTAGAACAATAGGGCCCTCCATATGCTCTTTTGTCGGATCTAAACGGTCCCGTTTAAGTTGATCTTAGCCTCCAAAAATGGCTAACGCATCCTTAAACCTTCAAACAGATTGGACTACGAATCCCCTAAATTAACTCCGGCTCGAGGGTACATCTCTGAACTCCTCTGACATCCGTCGTTGTAATCTTTCAACGTCGTCAGAGAGGTGATGAGTCCCGATGGCCATACATACGATGGACCACTACGTCCCTAAACTGGAACATTAGAGTCCAAACACTCTTCTGTCGGATCTAAACGATCCCGTTAAGTTGATCTTAGTCACAAAGTTAGACTAGCGTATCCTTAACAAACGTTTGAGTTGATCTTAGCCTCAAGTATGGCTGACGTATCCTCAAACCAACCCCCCCCAAACCCAAATCTAAGATAATACGGATTTGGACTAGTCCACGCCCTACGGGCGACGACATAACTCAGTCTCCGTAAACAATCCACGGGCAACAAAATACAAAACAAACACCCACGACACGAAGCGACCATCTGGAGAAGGAGAAAGTTGTTACCGCAACGCGGTAGCGTAATTAACTGCAGGGGCTTGCGCCTGCAGGGAAGAGCGTCCCCACAATCAAAAACCCCTCAAACGAGGGGGAATCTGACGAAGTCTGCTACATCGGACGCATCCGTCTAAACCTTCGATACATGGTGCCATAAATCAACTTGGCATCTTCGGAGGGGTAGACGGATAGCACCAATTAGCATCTGCCCCGAACCCCAGGCATTCGGACGTCCCGACGTCCCGGCCGCCGTTCGGAGGGGAACAGATTCTGGCACGCCCGGTGGGACCTTTTCCTCTTTCCACTCCACACTTCGTGTGTCGTGATTCGCGAACCAATCGCGGTTCGCTAATAGTTGCCCTTGGGTCTCAAGGTACTGAGAATTGGCATCTTGCTTATTGCAGAAAGCAAAGGATCGATGGCTTTCATCCCTGCGAAATCCTCCAACTGCTCAGACGGCAACTGCAGCCGACGCTCTGCCTCGCCAGGAGGTATAGCCTATGGACCCCAAGCTGCTTCGCTGTTCACAATGCCGATGGAACAGGTCACCCGCGCCACCACAGGATTGTTTTTTGGGACCATGATCCCGCCGACAAACTTTACCGTTCCAGTGCTGGCGAAGGAAACTCTCAAGAAGTCGGTCTTTGATCGTCTTACCCCTACCGCGGCTCCTCTCAACGAGTCGCCCAACGTCAACGCCTCGGTCTTCTCTAGACTGGGCCAGAAATCATGCGAGCTCATTACGGGGCCTACAATCTCAAAGAAGACTGCTTCTAAGAAAGTGAACGCTCCCATACCCGAAATCGCCAAGGCAACCTCTCCAGCCAAAAAGTCGGTCTTTACAAGATTGACGGCTCCGGCCTTTGCTCCCGCTTCCCAGAGGACATCGGTCTTCGATAGGTTAACGCCAACAACAACCCCCCATCCACACAGGGGGCATGAAGAAACCATTCTTACCGCTGACCCTGCACCGTCCGCTCGACACTCTCGACGTCGCCATTGGCGCCGAGTGAGGAAGGCTGGGGGCAACTCTCCCTCCGGATTGACCCCACCAGCCCCGGTGGCCGAAGTTAATGCCGCTGTTCCGACTGGGAACAGTTTTGAAATGCTAAATAAGGTGCGAAGGAATTCCCCTACGGCAGTACTGAAGAAATCTCCTCCCTTACTAAAAAAGGTGGTGGAAACAAAACCCGAACAGCCTCGATCTCCTCAACGGCTGTCTTCCAAAATTTATAAGGTTTGGCGACAAGCCCGAGATTCGATCATCGATCCAAACTTTTCCCGCCAGCACAAGAAACTGAAAATCCGACCTGAAGCTGGTCACCAGGCTAAACCCCAAAAGGCTGTTGATCAACTGACTCATAAAAGGAGGAGGCCAGAGAGGACCCCACAGCATGCAACGACGGCTAAAAACACTAGGCCTAGACGCCCTAAGTCTGGGGGCATGATGGTCCACACTGTATACATGGCCTCTGGAAAGGAGGAGAGCCGCACTTCTACAGGCCATCGACCACTAACCCGATCCGTAACAAAATCCCAGGAGCAGCAACAAAAGCTCCAAGAAATGATGAATGCTATGGCCGCGCTCACCGGGCCAAAGGAAAGCCCAGAAGCGTCCTCAGACGCACGCCGGGAAGAAGAAACCGACGCTGAATTCCTTCGCCGAACACTGGAGAAAAGGGACAAAGAGGCGGCTGAACAAGCGGCCAACATACAACGGATGGGCCTTCTCTTTCAAGATGTGATAGGAATGATGATCCAGCAAGACTTACCAGCTGAAGATCCTCCGATTATTCTGGAGGACGACCGAGGAGAGACGTCAAATCCACCTCCAGCCCTCTCGACGGCCAAGGAAGAGACGATCTCTAAGGCTGACTTGGCTGACTACATAACCCAGCAAATCCGAGTTCATCGCGCAACTGAGGCAGCTGGTCAGACCGTGAAAACCGGGCGGCCGTATCCGAGCTGGTACGATCAAATCAAATACCCGCAAGGCTATACGATACCGAAATTCCATGTGTATAAGGGGACCGGCAATCCCCATCAACATGTCGCCCAGTTTCGGGCCCTATGCGGTAACACCGGCGGTGACGATAAATTGTTGCTTCGCCAATTCGTGGGCAGCTTGTCAGAAACAGCGTTCGAATGGTATTCAGAACTCCCGAACGATTCCATCAAAACGTTCGCTGAAATGGAGTTGTTGTTCACTCAGCGATTTGCAAGTGCCAGCGAACGCACTCCAATAACTGCACTTATTAACGCCAGGGTAAAACCGGGTGAAACCTGGGTCCAGTACGCTATACGCTGGCGGAACTTGTGGTCGAGATGTGAGCAGCGCATCGAGGAAGCACCTGCGGTGGGCATGTTCGTGGGAACTCTAGACCCTCACGCAACTATCTCCCAGTTTATGATGTTCTTTAAGCCAACCACATTCCAGGCTCTGATCGACAAGTTAGCTCAGATGGACCAGATGGGTCATAGACCACCTACACCGAAGTCGGAACCTCGGAATGACAAGGGTAAAGGAAGGGCAACCTTTGTCGCGAATGCCCAACAGCAACCTAACGCCCCGAAATCGACGGATCAACTGGAGGAAAGACGCCGGTACTATAATGAGAAAATGAAGCGTCCCTACTCGTTCCCACAAGACAAGACGAAGCGGTTATTCGAGTTGGCAATACGCAACAGACTTATAAACCTACCAAATCCAAGGCGACCACCACACCCCACCGAGGTGAATGACTCCAACTACTGCCCTTACCATCAAACGGTAGGCCATCCGATTGAAGATTGCTTCGTCTTCAAAGGATGGATTGAAGACCAATACCTCCAGGGGAAGTTTGTACTGTCCGAAAAGTGGAAGGTGAACCCACCACAACCACATACTCCTAAGAAGGCCGATACACCGGGGGCAACCTGTTCCTTTATCGAAGAAGCTCCATGGGAGGTCGTGCTATCAACGAAGACCAAAAGAATGCTGAGAGACCTCCATGCATGCCCTGCGATCGAATGGAAGGACCCTCTTGAACCTCAAATTATCGAAGGGATGTTGAAGCCCCGCCCAATTATAAAGACTAACGATAAGAGCCGAAATACTCACGTCCAACCGTCAAAATCTTCGAAGAAAAAGAAGAAGAAATCCAAGAAGTCCGTGAAGCTTGGAAACGAGCACACGAACTTACAGAAGCAAATAGACGCGCTGGAAGAATACAATCAAAAGGCGCGAACTCCTGTCACACTGCAAGAGTTCCTCAACCATATCTTTCAAGAGGAAGATGAGGGGGAAAGCTCGTCGGATGAATCCGAAGGATACGTGGCGAGTTGTAACGTAATCTCCCACTCGTTTACCGATGATGGGAAAACTCCCGGCACTAAGAAGATGGAGGCAGAGCCTGTACCAGAGTGTCCATGGCCAACGGACGAAATGATCGACGCTTTTCTAGACAAGATTCGTCTAAAATGTAAAGCGGACCAGGAGCGTGAAATGACCACGCCGGAAAGAGCCAAATACGGACGACTGAACGGAAGAGTTGAACTACCTCCTCCAGAGCGAAAAGTATCCGAGGTAGACAAGAAGATATTCAAGACGAGAAAAAGGTTTGCCAAAGCCATGTCAATGGGGATGAAGCTACCGCCCTCGGAAGGAAACACACACGATGGGGTAGAGACGCACCCTGACTATTGCACATATCATCGGAAAATCTCACATCCCACGGAGGAGTGCGACGCCTTTAAGATATGGTGGCAAGGATATGTTGTTCGTCAGCAACATTTTAAGCGCATGAAACGCAAGAGCCGTCAGGAGCGAAGAGGTACTGTCGGAGGACATAACAAGACTACTGGCAACTGTTACATGGTTGACGCCAGAGGGTCACAAGTTCTCACCTTCGGGAGCGACTCTGATGAAGAAATGGCTCTGGGCCCTCTCTTTACAGAATCCGTTCTAGGAAAAAAGGAGGAATCAGAGGCCTGCGAGAACATCCAGCTGCGCAACCGCACGCTCCCGGAGAAGAATCTCGGTCCCGTCGGCCGAAAAGATAAGGGAAAGGAAAAGGTCATTGAAGATATCACTTTAGATGACCGGGTCATAAAAGAGCTAACTAACAAAGACCCTCCCAAAAAGGGTAAGGTGGACTATAACATCCTCGCGCACTTAAGGAAACTACCCTCTCAGCTTAGCGTTCTTGATGCCCTTCTATTATCAAAAGAAGCGCGAGACTCACTCATTAAAGCGTTGCAAGAACCTGAACAATTCCAGGCCGTTCTCGCCACTGAAAGGATGAAGGATGGACTGGAGGAAGTGCATACAGCCGATGTCACTTTCGGTGATGAAGACCTTCTCCTCGGGACGTGCGACCACAACCGTCCCCTATATGTCTCTGGATACTGCCATGACATCAAGATAGGTAAGATCTTAGTGGATAATGGATCCTCCGTCAACCTCCTTAATGTTCGGGTGTTGAAGGAAATCTGCATGAGTGTGCAACACCTCGCTCGTGACAAAATTACTATCTCCGGTTTCGACTCTCAATCGTCACGGACTCTCGGATCTGTAATACTGACGTTACGCTTCGGACTTCTCGTCACAGACATCAAATTCCATGTCATTGACGCCAAGACCTGCTACAACGCCTTGCTCGGCCGTCCCTGGCTACACGAGTACAACATCATCCCTTCTACACAACATCAGTGTATGAAATACTTCAAGGATGGTTTCGAGTACACTGTAACAGGCGAGTTAAACCCGTTTTCTGTGAACGAAGTCCGCAAATACGAAGATGCGAAATACTTTTTGCCAGGTTTCGAGGATACAGAAAGGTGTCGCGACCCGAAGAACAAAACCGCCGCCACCATTCCCGTTTTTGGGAGCGATACCGAAGAAGAGGAGGAAATAGTGTATACGGGGCCATCCCAACGCAACAACCTGGGGGCACCCACCCCCGTACCGGTCTTCGGGAGTGATTCGGAGGACGAGGTTAACGTCGTGTTCTCCAATCGGCTGTCAATACAGGCACCCCTTTGCGATGACCATAGTCTGCAAATCACCATGGTACCGCAAGAACACTATAAGGATCTCGACGCGCTTCAAACCCACAGCGTGCAGGACCTGCAAACATTTTACGTCCCTCCCAAGCGAAGGGGTGAAAAGGTGATCCTATTCTATCAATCCTCAGAGTCGAAGGTGGAGAAAGAGATCTGGCACGGCGTGGATGTTACACTTGACAGGCTCCAACCCATTCGTCTGCCTAGATACTATACAAATGGATTGAAGAAGTTATTGAAGCGCCAAGGAGTACCCTTAAAACAGACTGTGCGGCAGGCTCGGTTCTACAACAGGATTTGGGATGTCCCTGGGACCCAACGCAAATTGCCCAACGGAAAAATAGAAACACTTGGGCTTGGGTACGCGAGAACGGGAAAACAGGAGCGAGCCCACGGCAGCTACGCCATATATACCTTTGATGAAGAAGAAGGCGCCACGTCAGGAGAGACCAATCCCTCATCAAAACTAAACCCCGCGATCGAAGAGCCAAACCCGTTGTTTAAAAGACGAATGGGCAAGCCTACCACGAAAGCGGATCAGAAAATTCGGGAAAATCACAACCACGAAGTGGCCATCTATGAGAAAGCCAGGACGCAACGTCTATTCCAACAAACTGCACAGGCTGCAAAAGATAAAGATGTTCACCATCGTCAACCCGTCATACGAAAGGCTCGACGCAGGGACGGGAATAAATTAAGAAGCGAAAAAAGAAGCCGACAACAACGACGCAGGATTAGAGGGTTACGGGAATTGCGCGGCTCGGACTCGTCCCTCATGGAAAAGATGAGTCGAGCATACTCCTTCCCTCGAGACAAGACGGAACGGTTACTCAAGCTCGCCCTAAAACATCAGATGATCACGCTTCCAGAGTCTAGGCATCCTGAGCAGGCTAGCAAGGTCTCTCATCCGGGTTATTGCTCTTATCACCGAGCCATAGGACATCCGACCGAAGATTGCTTCACCTTCAAGAACTGGGTCGAGGACCAGTACCGACGGGGCAGATTCGCTTTATCCGACGGTTGGAAAGTGACGCCGCCGCAAAGGCACGAGCCTAAAGCCACAAGAGCAGAACCGGATCCGCCTCAGTCTTGGGAGCGAGTTCGCACCTGTTATATGATTACGATATTAAAAGAAGAGCCCGAGAACGAAGATGACCTTCCCCGGTGCTTCGAGAACAGCGATGACGAGTTGATCTCGGAATTTCCGCCCGCTCCGAAAGAACTGGAAGACGGTATACATACTACCGCAGATAACCTCAAGAAGATCGAGCTGGGATCGGCAGACGACCCGCGGCCGACATTTGTCAGCGAGCTGTTATCCGAGGAAAAGGTGGCCGCGTTAAAGAACGTGCTCCTACGGCATAAAGACTGCTTCGCGTGGAACTACTCCGAGATGCCAGGATTGGATCCGGAGATTGCAGTGCATAGATTAGCAATATCCCCGGATATCAAGCCAGTCAAGCAGGCGCCAAGGAGGATGCGACTTGAGCTGGAGATGAGCATCAACGCCGAAGTCAAGAAGTTGATCGATTCCGGATTTATCCAAGAAGTCCAATACCCCGATTGGATCGCCAATATCGTCCCGGTAATGAAGAAGAATGGAACGGTGCGCATATGCGTGGATTTCAGGGATCTCAATAAAGCATGCCCAAAGGACGATTTCCCGGTGCCGGTAACCGAGCTAATGATAGATAACACGTCTACTCACGAGATCTTCTCCTTTATGGATGGTTCTTCAGGATACAATCAGATAAAAATGCATCCCGAAGACCAGAAGCACACCGCTTTCCGGACCCCTTTGGGTGTATTCTGCTACAGGGTTATGCCCTTTGGCCTAAAGAACGCTGGCGCCACCTACCAAAGGGCCATGACAAAAATCTTCGACGATCTCATACACGACATCGTCGAATGCTATATCGATGACCTCGTAGTGAAGAGCATGTCATACGAAGAGCATTTAAAGCATCTCGAAACCGTATTTCAACGCCTTCGGCAATACAATTTGAAAATGAATCCCCTCAAATGCGCGTTTGGAGTCTCCTCGGGTAAATTCCTGGGATTCATCGTTCGACACCGAGGTATTGAAATAGATCCGTCAAAGATTAAAGCGATTATGGAAATGCCCCCGCCAAGAACCCTCAAACAGTTGCGGTCTCTCCAAGGGAAGCTCGCATACATCCGGCGATTTATCGCAAATCTTTCAGGCAAATGCCGCCCCTACAGTCACCTGATGAAGAAGGGAACCCCATTCGTCTGGGATCAAAAATGCCAAGGCGCACTAGACGAGATCAAGCAGTACCTGCAGAACCCGCCGGTATTAGCTGCGCCGGTCAAGGGAAAACCCCTCATTCTTTATACAACCGCCCTCGAAGGTTCCTTGGGCGCATTATGGGCACAAGAGAATGACCAGGGGAAAGAAAGAGCACTTTACTACTTAAGTCGAGTGCTACTGGGGGCAGAAAGCAATTACTCGCCCATTGAAAAGCATTGCTTGGCATTAATCTTTGCAGTAACGAAGCTCAGGCACTATGCGTTGGCGCATGAAGTCCGTCTCATTTCAAAGGTGGATCCCCTTAAATACCTGATGTCAAAGGCTATATTGACGGGACGACTCGCTAAATGGGCCCTACTCTTGATGGAGTTTTCGATAACATATCAACCCCTCAAGGCAATAAAGGGCCAGGCCATTGCCGACTTCCTCGCTGAGCACCCGATACCGGCCGACTCTCCTCTAAACTGTGATTTGCCGGACGAGCATGCATTTGATGCAATTGGCGGTGGAAGCACACGATGGGAACTCTATTTCGATGGAGCGTCCTCCATAAAGAAACAGAAACAGGGTAACCCGATCATCAAATCGGGGATAGGCCTTATCTTTGTAACTCCACAAGGAGGGATAATGCGCTTCGCCTTCTCCTTAACAGAGTCAAGGACAAACAATGAAGCCGAATACGAAGCTCTGATAGCAGGCCTCGAAATCGCCATCAACATGGGAATCGAAGACCTCCACATATACGGGGATTCTCAGCTGGTCGTTAGCCAAATAAATGGTGACTACCAAACATGCAAACCAGAATTGGTGAAATACGGCGTAAAAGTGCGACAACTGTTGGCCCAGATCCCCTCCTATATTCTAGAGAACATACCGCGCGCGGAAAACAGCAAAGCAGACGCGTTGGCCAAACTCGCTAAAGAACTGGCTGACGAGAACCTCGATGACGTCAGAATCGTGGTACAAAGCCGTCGAGTGCTCGCCCCGGCAGAAATACCTCCGGAATTATATAAAGAAAAGGGAGCGATTCAGCAAGCGACCCTACAAATAAAAGACCGTGAGAAGGCTGAGGACTGGAGGGAAGTCTTCATAGACTACTTTAAGTCCCACCGAATGCCCGAAGAGGCGTCCTCAAGGCATCAGCTTATGAAACGAGCTCTATCCTTCGCTTTCGTCAACGATACCCTGTACAAGAGATCGTTTGATTTTCTATGGCTGAGATGCTTGGGACCTGACGAAGCGGAACGAGTCGTTCGAGAAGTTCACGACGGACTTTGCGGTTCTCACCAAGCAGGCCCAAAGATGAAGTTAAAAATTAAACGGATGGGTTACTACTGGCCCACGATGATCCAGGACTGCCTCGAGTATGCAAAGCAATGCCACTCATGCCAGATCCATGGAGACTTCATCCACCAACATCCGAATCCACTACACCCAACGGTGGCCAGCTGGCCATTCGAAATGTGGGGGACTGACATAGTCGGCCCCATAGAGCCGGCATCAGCCCGGGGACATCGTTTTATCCTGGCGACAACTGATTACTTCTCCAAATGGGCAGAAGCGGTACCACTGAGGGAAGTGAAGACGGAGAACATTCTCCATTTCTTCAAAACACACGTCATCTATCGGTTCGGAACCCCGCGACGGATTATCTCCGATAATGGGCCGGCCTACCGAAGCCATAAGATTAGCCGCTTCGCACAGCAGCACAATATAGACTGGAGATATTCTTCAGTTTACAACCCACGAGCTAACGGTCTGGCCGAGGCTTTCAATAAGACCTTGACGAAGATCATGAAAAAGACCGTCTCCAGGAATAAGAGAGACTGGCACGAAAGGCTGCAAGAAGCCCTCTGGGCTTATCGAACTACATTCAAGACGGCCACGAACACAACGCCGTACGCGTTGGTATTTGGGACGGAAGCAGTTCTCCCCCTCGAGATAGAGTTACCCTCTCTACGAGTAGCAGTCCACCACGAGCTGACGAACGAAGAAAATGCTCACCTTCGGCTTGAGGAGCTTGACGCCCTCGATGAAACCCGGCTCATAGCGCAACAATATCTAGAAGCCTACAAAGCAAAGATGACGCGCTCGTACGAAAGATTGACCAGGCCGAGGACATTCCGCCAAGGCGAACTCGTGCTAGTGGTCAAAAGACCGATGATCCCCAATCGTGCCAAGCGAGGAAAATTTGAGCCAAACTATGAAGGCCCGTACATCATAGACAAGGTCTACCAGGGTGGAGCGTACCTACTCATGGACATGCACGGTGAAAGGCCTTTCAGGCCAGTAAACGGCCGCTTCTTGAAGAAATACCATGCTTAATAAGCTGCAGCCTAGGTCAATGATGGATGACGACGACTATGTCCGCTCGCTATCTTCCTAAAGCTCAGACTTTACAAGCAGCAGCCGGCCTTCCTATATCGACGGACCGAAACGTCCTTAAACTATCGTCGGACCGAAACGTCCTTAAACTATCGTCGGACCGAAACGTCCTTAAACTAACAGCGGACCGAAACGTCCCTAAACTAATGCCGGACCGAAACGTCCTTAAACTAACAACGGACCGAAACGTCCTTAAACTATCGACGGACCGAAACGTCCCTAAACTACCACCGCAACGTCCTTAGGTTGACGAGATGGATAAAAAAAAAAAAAAAAAAAAAAAAAAAAAAAAAAACGGTATGTCCATAAGCAAAATGGGCACGGATGAAAACCCGAAAAGGGCTCCGTGAGTAAAAACAGCAGGACTACCGGCGAGTATTTGTGAAAACCCGAAAGGGCGCAATCTCGTTAAAGGACACTTACAGAGTCCTCTCGACCTTGTAAGGAGAAACCACCTGCGTGAGATCCTTACGACTCACAAAGGAGCAACACGCTTAGGGATCCTCACGATTCCTAAGGAGAAAATACACTTACGAGATCCTCACGACTCGTAAGGAGAATTCTCTTATGGGACCCTCACGGCTCATGAGATTTGAAAGTCTTAAGTTACAAAAACCTGAACCTGTTCTTAAGCAAATCCTCCACAACCTCCAATACATGCCCTACAAGAGGCTCAATACTGACCCTTGTATACAATCCACGGGCGCGAATAAACACTTCCCCAACAAAGTCCAACCCTTATAGGTCCTCTCGACCCATAATGAGAAAGTCCTCTTGTAGGGTCCTTACGACAGACAGAGGAGCACACACTTAGGAATCCTCACGATCCCTAAGGAGAAAACACACCTACGAGATCCTCACGACTCGCGGGGAGAAATACCTTTGTGAGACCTCTACGGCTCATGAAGTCAAAAGCCTTGGTTAACAGGACCCTTAACCCTGTTTGCTGAGCCACCTTTGTTCATTATCGACAAAGGCAAATGATGATTCGCTCCTGGCAACATCCCAGTTGCAGCGATGCTGATGCCGAAATCGGTGTCCCAAAGCCGAGCTTGCGGCGAAAAAGCTAGCAAGCCACACATGCCTACGAAATAGCCGAAATGATGGGGCAACTTGCAATAAAAAGCAGCAAGTAAAAATGTATGCATGAAAAATAGCCGAAATGATGGGGCAACTCGCAATAAAAAAAAAGCAGCGAGTAAAAATAAAACAAATAGCCGAAATGATTGGGCACCGCGAAAAATAGCCGAAATGATTGGGCAATCGCGACCTTCACGATATAAAAAGCTGAAATGATAGAGCATCGCGGAAAGAATAAAAGAAATGATGGAAAAATGAAACCTTTTTGCCCTACAGGTGATATTCCATCGCACCCTGTACACAATCCAAGGGCGTAAACAAAGAAGGGATCATACTTCTCCCCCAGGGTTCATCAGAAGAAGAAGCCAAGTCTCGACGGGTCACAAGCGACAACCCACAGTTCCATGACTCGGTGATGTACACGTCACCAGGAGTCAAACCTCCATCCCGTGAAATGCGGATACAATCAACAAAATTCCTGGTCACGTGGAACGCGGATAACGTCACTCTTTGACCCCGTGGAAAACGTCCAGAGCGGATCCTGGTCCTCGCAGAGCATGGCAGTGAACCCGTGCGAAGCATCCAGAGCGGAGCCTAGTCCTCGCCTAACGCGGCAGTGAACCCGTGTGAAGCATCTAGTGCAAACTTCCTGGTTATGTGGAACGCGGATAACGTCACTCTTTGACCCCGTGGAAAACGTCCAGAGCGGATCCTGGTCCTCGCAGAGCATGGCAGTGAACCCGTGCGAAGCATCCAGAGCGGAGCCTAGTCCTCGCCTAACGCGGCAGTGAACCCGTGTGAAGCATCTAGTGCAAACTTCCTGGTTACGTGGAACGCGGATAACGTCACTCTTTGACCCCGTGGAAAACGTCCAGAGCGGATCCTGGTCCTCGCAGAGCATGGCAGTGAACCCGTGCGAAGCATCCAGAGCGGAGCCTAGTCCTCGCCTAACGCGGCAGTGAACCCGTGTGAAGCATCTAGTGCAAACTTCCTGGTTACGTGGAACGCGGATAACGTCACTCTTTGACCCCGTGGAAAACGTCCAGAGCGGATCCTGGTCCTCGCAGAGCATGGCAGTGAACCCGTGCGAAGCATCCAGAGCGGAGCCTAGTCCTCGCCTAACGCGGCAGTGAACCCGTGTGAAGCATCTAGTGCAAACTTCCTGGTTACGTGGAACGCGGATAACGTCACTCTTTGACCCCGTGGAAAACGTCCAGAGCGGATCCTGGTCCTCGCAGAGCATGGCAGTGAACCCGTGCGAAGCATCCAGAGCGGAGCCTAGTCCTCGCCTAACGCGGCAGTGAACCCGTGTGAAGCATCTAGTGCAAACTTCCTGGTTACGTGGAACGCGGATAACGTCACTCTTTGACCCCGTGGAAAACGTCCAGAGCGGATCCTGGTCCTCGCAGAGCATGGCAGTGAACCCGTGCGAAGCATCCAGAGCGGAGCCTAGTCCTCGCCTAACGCGGCAGTGAACCCGTGTGAAGCATCTAGTGCAAACTTCCTGGTTACGTGGAACGCGGATAACGTCACTCTTTGACCCCGTGGAAAACGTCCAGAGCGGATCCTGGTCCTCGCAGAGCATGGCAGTGAACCCGTGCGAAGCATCCAGAGCGGAGCCTAGTCCTCGCCTAACGCGGCAGTGAACCCGTGTGAAGCATCTAGTGCAAACTTCCTGGTTACGTGGAACGCGGATAACGTCACTCTTTGACCCCGTGGAAAACGTCCAGAGCGGATCCTGGTCCTCGCAGAGCATGGCAGTGAACCCGTGCGAAGCATCCAGAGCGGAGCCTAGTCCTCGCCTAACGCGGCAGTGAACCCGTGTGAAGCATCTAGTGCAAACTTCCTGGTCACGTGGAACGCGGATAACGTCATTCTTTGACCCCGTGGAAAACGTCCAGAGCGGAGCCTGGTCCTCGCCAAGCACGGCAGTGAACCCGTGTGAAGCATCCAGAGCAAACACCGGACTGTGGAGTCCTTAAAATCCACGGACTATGACGTCCTTAACCTCGACCGTGATGTCTTAAAACTAACGATCAACCACCACGATTCCCTACGGATTTTGCCTTGGTTTAAGGGTACATCTCTTCACTCCTTTGATACCCGGCGTTGTAATTCTTCAACGTCTTCAAAGAGGTGACGGGTCCCTGTAACCAAACATCGGACTGTGGAGTCCCTAAATCCACGGACTATGAGGTCCTTAACCTTGACCGTGATGTCTTAAAACTAACATCGGACTGTGGAGTCCCTAAATCCACAGACTATGAGGTCCTTAACCTTGACCGTGATGTCTTAAAACTAACATCGGACTGTGGAGTCCCTAAATCCACGGACTATGAGGTCCTTAACCTTGACCGTGATGTCTTAAAACTAACATCGGACTGTGGAGTCCTTAAACCCACGGACTACGAGGTCCTTAACCTTGACCGTGACGTCTTTAAACTACGATACCTGGAGAGATCCCTAACCCCGTGAAATACGGAAAAAGGTGATCACACCCGACACTTGCAGGCCCTCACGACCTGTAAGGAAGAAAAACTCTCTTGTGGGATCCTTACGACTCTCAAGGGAAAACCCTTTTAAGAATCCTCACGATTCTTAAGAAGAACTCACACCTATGGGATCCTCTCGACCTGTAGGGAGAAAAACTCTTTATGAGACCCTTGTGGCTCGTAAAAAGCAAAAGCCTTAGGAAACAGATCCTAACCCTGAATCCTAAGCCACGGCCGTCCTGCAAGAAGATTAAGATAGAATATCCGCAGAATGCATTCAATGAAAAGGAGACACATCATTAGCAAGAAAAATGTATCTTTTATTCATAAACCAAAATGGATACAAAGTACATTTCAAAACAAAAAAATACTCTCATCCACGAGTATGTACAAGAAGGAGAAAAGATACAAGTCTTTAAGCCGGCGGGTGGTGCAATAATTTCACCAGCTCGTCATTCTGTTGTTGAGCTATGGCTTCGTGACGCAAGATCTCCATAAGACGCGACTCCGCCTGAGCTTGCTGGGCCTGATATGAAGCGAGCCGGGCTTCAAGCTCCTTTTCAGTGGCCTTGTGAGCCTCAACTCTCTCGCGAGTAAACGTGGCGGCTTTATCAAGAGCCACCACCTCTTTGATGGACTCCTGAAGCACCCGCCACAACTCATATTGGCCCTGGCTGTGAGATTGGCTCATCATATGAATGAGCTTTCCGTTGCCAGCACTAATCGGTCTGAAACAAGTTCATATCACCTGAGAGATAAAATTCAAGGCGTTGATTCGCACACAATATGACAACAGTATTGGTAATTGAAGAAAGTTTTCACAAAAAGGAACACAAAGTTTATTCATGCAAGCGGAAACATACACACGAGTACCAAGCCTACATAGAAGTTCAAAATAAAGCATGCAAAAAGGGGAGACCAAGTTATAAAAAAAGGGGGGAATGTCCTACTCTAACGGAAAAGATCGCCAAACACAGGATCAATGGCACAAGGGTTAGTGAAGCAAAGGACAAAATTCTCCATCTCTCTCTCCGCTTCCTCCAGCACATCGAAGCGACGGTTCTCACGAGGAGTCGCTCCCCATCGATTGGCGCCGTGTTCGTCCGCGAAAGCGGACATAATAGCTCGCCGGGCCTTGATCTGGCCCAGCAGATGGATTGAGCAATCCTTCAAAGCCTGAGTGATCAGGCACGCTTCATGAAAACCCTCGAGCTTCTCTTCCGCCGCGTCAAGCATCGCCAGGGTCATCTCTGCTGGGTGAGGGGGGATGTCGGCAAGCACGGCCGTGAGGATCATCCGGAGCCAGAGAGAACCCATCGGGAGAGGAGACCCCCTGCGGATCGAGAGTTCATGTATGGCTGAGTCGCATTCGTTGTCGGTAAGGAGGGGATCCACCAACCGAGCGGCAAAGCGAGGGATCATCTCCTCGACAGGCACTTCCCATGGCTGTCGACGAGCGTGTGGGCGGTTACAGGCCATAGCGTTCAGATACTCCTCAAATTAAATCACGTCGATATGGGAATGAGTTTCTCTGTGAAGAGAAAATGGGCTATGACCTCAAGAATATAAAGAAGTGCATTAAGTGCTATGCGCGGAAAATCTTGCATGCGAAAGATGTTTCCAAGGCCCAAAAAGGGAAAGGCATCGAAAATCAAGGAGAAATAACTATTTCCAAGGCTCCTTTTATGCATCTGATAATGCGCGCTAAAAATGCGGCATGGAAAGTTTTGTGAACAGTCCCATCAGAAGATCTCACGTGTAGAACACGTGAGACCCAAACCTAATGTGCGTTTAAAGGAAAGAATATGGAGTGATACCCTGCATATTAAAGTACAAACGACAATAGTGACAGAATAATAAGATTTCAGAGGAAAAGTATGCGAACACACAGAGACATAACAAAGCTTATCATCCAGACTGCAAGAAGGCGATACAAAATAAAAGAAAAACTTTTACAATGGTAAGGCTTCAGACACGGGGCACGGGTTGAGAAACTCGGAATTGACTTTATTCAAGATCTTCCAAGCATTTCGGACCTCCCGAGTATGCTTTCTCTCACGGTCACAGGCATCGGGGTCTCCGCGGATGTCCTCTTCCCTCCGGTAGGCGCCCAGTATAGCTGATTGCTGAAAAATTTGATGAAGGAGATCAATGAGATCATCCCGCCTTCTCTTGGAAATCAAGCCCATAAGGTACACCGAATGCACCTTATCCTCAGCAATGTCCAAGTCCCCGAGCGGTATGCCGGCACAAAAGAGAGGAAGTGCCTCCCGGATCGCCAGCACGATCAGCCTCAGAAGAGAAGAGCGACGAGGAAGTAGCCGATGATTGTACTCGTCGAAGCGGCCCATGATCTCGGCACATTGAGCATTAGTGAACTCCTGGTTCTGACTGCGGCCCAGCGCACGAATATTCCCGTACGAGATGATCTCGTCAAGACGATACAGATGGGCATCCATAATACCTGAAATAAAAGTCACGAGAATTATTACAAAATCCCCATTGCATTAATGGCAGAAGAATCGCCTCGAGCCGAGAGACCCCAGAGATGCTCTGTGTGAAGAAATCGAGTTCTTCATTGGAATTTAATTCCTTATTAAGGAAAGGGAATTAAATTCCCAGAAACATTTTGAATGGAATTAAATTCCATGGGTTTGAACCACCATCACCGTCTCCTTAAGGGATCATCTGAACCCTAAGTGATCTACTACGGGAAGTCAAGTGGTCTCATATTTTGGTTAAAATACTTGGAGAAAAATGAGTTCTTCGGGAAACCCTCGATCTGGATTTTAAATCCAGAGAGGTCTGTCAAAACAAAGGTGCTTCGACTACCATTACCTGAGGAAAAAGGGCCCTTTTCGAACAGAGTTAAACTCTGGAAAATCTTAAAACAGAGAACTAAGCTCTGGAAGAAGAGGATTAAATTCTGAGTTCCTGCCTAATGAAAAGGCCTTCCAGGGTGGAGCCTACCTACTCATGGACATGCACGGTGAAAGGCCTTTCAGGCCAGTAAACGGCCGCTTCTTGAAGAAATACCATGCTTAATAAACTGCAGCCTAGGTCAATGATGGATGACGACGACTATGTCCGCTCGCTATCTTCCTAAGCTCAGACTTTACAAGCAGCAGCCGGCCTTCCTATATCGACGGACCGAAACGTCCTTAAACTATCGTCGGACCGAAACGTCCTTAAACTATCGTCGGACCGAAACGTCCTTAAACTAACAGCGGACCGAAACGTCCCTAAACTAATGCCGGACCGAAACGTCCTTAAACTAACAACGGACCGAAACGTCCTTAAACTAACAGCGGACCGAAACGTCCTTAAACTATCGACGGACCGAAACGTCCCTAAACTACCACCGCAACGTCCTTAGGTTGACGAGATGGATAAATAAAAAAAACTGATGATAAAAAAAAAAAAAAAAAAAAAAAAAAAAACGGTATGTCCATAAGCAAAATGGGCACGGATGAAAACCCGAAAAGGGCTCCGTGAGTAAAAACAGCAGGGCTGCCGGCAAGTGTTCGTGAAAACCCGAAAGGGCGCGACCTTGTAAAAAAAAAGAGAAGAGTAAAAATGATATAAATAAAAAAAAAACGGTATGTCCATAAGCAAAATGGGCACGGATGAAAACCCGAAAGGGCTCCGTGAGTAAAAACAGCAGGACTACCGGCGAGTGTTTGTGAAAACCCGAAAGGGCGCAACCTCGTTAAAGGACACTTACAGAGTCCTCTCGACCCTGTAAGGAGAAACCACCTGCGTGAGATCCTTACGACTCACAAAGGAGCAGCACACTTAGGGATCCTCACGATTCCTGAGGAGAAAATACACTTACGAGATCCTCACGACTCGTAAGGAGAATTCTCTTATGGGACCCTCACGGCTCATGAGATTTGAAAGTCTTAAGTTACAGAAACCTGAACCTGTTCTTAAGCAAATCCCCCACAACCTCCGATATTGCCCTACAAGAGGCTCAATACTGACCCTTGTATACAATCCACGGGCGCGAATAAACATTTCCCCAGCAAAGTCCAACCCTTGTAGGTCCTCTCGACCCATAAGGAGAAAACCCTCTTGTAGGATCCTTACGACTTACAGAGGAACATACACTTAGGAATCCTCACGACCCCTAAGGAGAAAAGACACCTGCAAGATCCTCACGACTTGTAGGGAGAAATACCTTTGTGAGACCTCTACGGCTCATGAAGTCAAAAGCCTTGGTTAACAGGACCCTTAACCCTGTTTGCTGAGCCACCTTTGTTCATTATCGACAAAGGCAAATGATGATTCGCTCCTGGCAACATTCCAGTTGTAGCGGTACTGATGCCGAAATCGGTGTCCAAAATCCGAGCTTGCGGCGAAAAAGCTAGCAAGCCACACATGCCTACGAAATAGCCGAAATGATGGGGCAACTTGCAATAAAAAGCAGCAAGTAAAAATGTATGCATGAAAAATAGCCGAAATGATAGGGCAACTCGCAATAAAAAAAACAGCGAGTAAAAATAAAACAAATAGCCGAAATGATTGGGCACCGCGAAAAATAGCCGAAATGATTGGGCAATCGCGACCTTCACGATATAAAAAGCTGAAATGATAGAGCATCGCGGAAAGAATAAAAGAAATGATGGAAAAATGAAACCTTTTTGCCCTACAGGTGATACTACAACAATCCCTGTACACAATCCGGGGGCGCAAACAAAGAAAGAGTCGTACTCCTTCCCCCAGGTTTCACCAAAAAAGAAGAAGCCAGGTCTCGACGGGCCACAAGCGACCTAGAGATCATCCAAACACTCGTCTCGTAACAACGGACATGACTTCAAACAAAGCAGAGCAGCGGCAGCTCCCAATTCCATGGCTCGGTGGTATACATATCGCCAACAGTCAAACCTCCATTCCGTGAAATGCGGATACAATCGATAAAATTCCTGGTTACGTGGAACGCGGATAACGTCACTCTTTGACCCCGTGGAAAACGTCCAGAGCGGATCCTGGTCCTCGCAGAGCATGGTAGTGAACCCGTGCGAAGCATCCAGAGCGGAGCCTAGTCCTCGCCTAACGCGGCAGTGAACCCGTGTGAAGCATCTAGTGCAAACTTCCTGGTTACGTGGAACGCGGATAACGTCACTCTTTGACCCCGTGGAAAACGTCCAGAGCGGATCCTGGTCCTCGCAGAGCATGGCAGTGAACCCGTGCGAAGCATCCAGAGCGGAGCCTAGTCCTCGCCTAACGCGGCAGTGAACCCGTGTGAAGCATCTAGTGCAAACTTCCTGGTCACGTGGAACGCGGATAACGTCACTCTTTGACCCCGTGGAAAACGTCCAGAGCGGATCCTGGTCCTCGCAGAGCATGGCAGTGAACCCGTGCGAAGCATCCAGAGCGGAGCCTAGTCCTCGCCTAACGCGGCAGTGAACCCGTCTGAAGCATCTAGTGCAAACTTCCTGGTTACGTGGAACGCGGATAACGTCACTCTTTGACCCCGTGGAAAACGTCCAGAGCGGATCCTGGTCCTCGCAGAGCATGGCAGTGAACCCGTGCGAAGCATCCAGAGCGGAGCCTAGTCCTCGCCTAACGCGGCAGTGAACCCGTGTGAAGCATCTAGTGCAAACTTCCTGGTTACGTGGAACGCGGATAACGTCACTCTTTGACCCCGTGGAAAACGTCCAGAGCGGATCCTGGTCCTCGCAGAGCATGGCAGTGAACCCGTGCGAAGCATCCAGAGCGGAGCCTAGTCCTCGCCTAACGCGGCAGTGAACCCGTGTGAAGCATCTAGTGCAAACTTCCTGGTTACGTGGAACGCGGATAACGTCACTCTTTGACCCCGTGGAAAACGTCCAGAGCGGATCCTGGTCCTCGCAGAGCATGGCAGTGAACCCGTGCGAAGCATCCAGAGCGGAGCCTAGTCCTCGCCTAACGCGGCAGTGAACCCGTGTGAAGCATCTAGTGCAAACTTCCTGGTCACGTGGAACGCGGATAACGTCATTCTTTGACCCCGTGGAAAACGTCCAGAGCGGAGCCTGGTCCTCGCCAAGCACGGCAGTGAACCCGTGTGAAGCATCCAGAGCAAACACCGGACTGTGGAGTCCTTAAAATCCACGGACTATGACGTCCTTAACCTCGACCGTGATGTCTTAAAACTAACGATCAATCCCCCCGATTCCCTACGGATTTCGCCTTGGTTTAAGGGTACATCTCTTCACTCCTTTGATACCTGGCGTTGTAATTCCTCAACGTCTTCAAAGAGGTGGCGGGTCCCTGCAACCAAACACCGGACTGTGGAGTCCCTAAATCCACGGACTATGAGGTCCTTAACCTTGACCGTGATGTCTTAAAACTAACATCGGACTGTGGAGTCCTTAAATCCACGGACTATGAGGTCCTTAACCTTGACCGCGACGTCTTTAAACTACGATACCTCGAAAGATCCCTGACTCCGTGAAACGCGGATAAGGATGATCACATCCAACACTTGCAGGCCCTCACGACCTGTAAGGAAGAAAAACTCTCTTGTGGGATCCTTACGACTCTCAAGGGAAAACCCTTTTAAGAATCCTCACGATTCTTAAGAAGAACTCACACCTATGGGATCCTCTCGACCTGTAGGGAGAAAAACTCTTTATGAGACCCTTGTGGCTCGTAAAAAGCAAAAGCCTTAGGAAACAGATCCTAACCCTGAATCCTAAGCCACGGCCGTCCTGCAAGAAGATTAAGATAGAATATCCGCAGAATGCATTCAATGAAAAGGAGACACATCATTGGCAAGAAAAATGTATCTTTTATTCATAAACCAAAACGGGTACAAAGTACAATTTATGGAAGGAACAAAAAGAAAATACTCTCATCCATGAGTATGTACAAAAAGGAAGAAAAAGATACAAATGTTTCAGGCCGGCGGGCGATTCAGCAACTTGGTCAGCTCATCCTGCTTTTGCTGAGCCACGGCTTCATGACGCAAGATCTCCAGAAGACGAGCCTCCGCCTGAGCTTGCTGGGCCTGATATGAAGCGAGCCGGGCTTCAAGCTCTTTTTCAGTAACCTTATGAGCCTCAACCCTCTCGCGAGTAAACGTGACGGCTTTGTCAAGAGCCACCACCTCTTTGATGGACTCCTGTAGCACCCGCCACAGTTCATACGCTTTATTGGCCCTGGCTGTGAGATTGGCTTGAAGCTCGCCCAGCGCCTTAGAGGCTAGCTCCCTCTCCGAGAATTTGCGGCCAAGCCTCTTTTCACATGACGTCATATTTGCCGCACATCGTGCTATCAGACCTCGCAACTCCGCTTTTGCAACCACGGCTTCTGAGGAAAGGCGAGAACATTCAAGAGCATACAAACAAGCCTCCACCTTCCTGCAGAACTCCACCCAGACCCGCACCACCTCCTCGCTATGATAGGTGGCAAGAAAAGGAAGAGAGCCGTTGGCTTCAGCGGCAAATGCTTCGGCCGTGGTCGTACTACCAGCACGGAGTTCCTCGATGAAAGAAGATAGGGAGACAAGGCTCAATTGGGCCAATCGCTCTGAAGCCCGCAAGGCATAGGGGCCGGACGGCATCACAATGCGCGATTCCAGAGCCATGGAAACTGGCAGGGCTGTTCAAGTTTGGCAAGTGTTAGTAAAACTCTTAAACGCGGAACGAATGAGATTATAATAAAAATGTCACTCACCGATAGTCATGCAAGTAGGAGCCGAAGGTTCCCCTGGCCCTTCGACGACCTCGACCTCATCGTCGGCTTCCAAAACTATAAGAGGCATCAATGTCATTTCGCAAAATAGTAACAATACTATGGTAAAAAAAAAATGGCGAATGACACCAACCTTGCCCAGACGAGAGGACAATGCATTGAGGGGAGATCGCCTGCGGAGCTGCCATCTCCAATAAACGCTGAAATGACTGTCGGGGCGATAGATCCGCGATCGTGGCTGCCAAACCGCGCAATTCTGGGAAAAGATAAAAGGATTCAGACTATGAAAGGGTTGCTAAATTAAAACACAGAGGAATACCTTCAACAGTCCTCCCATTCTGAGCCGGGGGGATAGCAGCTTCAACGTTCTCCGTCATGACCTCAGGCTCCAACAAAGGGAGAGTAGTCCCGACTACCTCGCCCCCAGCCTTTGGGCCGCTCGCAGTAGGAGTCATTGGGGCGTAGGCCTCCAAAGGAGCCTCCTCCAAAGGGACAAGCACGCCCTGGCCAAGAACCGCCGCTGGAAATTCCACCGCGAGAGGAGCTTCGGCGGGCTTTAGCTTTAATAGGCCCGTAGGAAGCTCCCCCAGCGTCGAAGATTCTGCATAATCCAAATAAGAATAATGATGTATATGCACAGGCATAAATAGTCGGAGAGACTACAAAGGAAGCACAACGTACCTATACGCAAAGAAGCCCTCAATATGGCTTCTTCAAGCCGCTGCTCCTTCTCAAGGAGGTGGGCTCGCCGGGGTTCAAGCGTAGATTCATGACCGCCAGTCCACAAAGAGAGTGCATCAGCCGCGTCTTCTGAAGCGGCCTGCTTCAAAGCCCTTTCCCCCCATTCCTCTAAAGGGCCGATAAATCGCCGCCGAATCCACGAAGGGTCTTCGTAAAAAATTACAGCGGGATAAGACTTCTTCGGAACCTTGGCATTATGGGACGGGTCTTTCGAACGCCGTAAGGCCTCAGCCAGTTGTGCAGCCTCCTCGTCAGCCGAACTCGGGAAGAGAAGTCCCGTGTCTGACCCTTGCAAGGCCAAGGGTTCGTCTTCAACGACAGGCTCAGATTCCACCACAGAATCAAGCGGGGGAGTAGCCACTTTCCTCCGTCGTTTAGACCCAGAGCCGGCCGCTGAAGATAACCGCTTCCTCCCTCGCGAAGCCTTAGGGCGGCGCTGACCCACATCGCCTTCGGCACTCTCGTCCCTGTTACTTTCGCTCGGCGCCACAACCGAGGACAACGCCGCCGGTATCGACGCCACGGGGGACGGTACCGCTGCCGGCAGAGGTGCTACTACTGGAGCCCGTCTACCCCGCGATCGGGAACCCAAGGGCATACCAGCTGTTGGAGTAAGGTCCACCCCTGACTCTCCCGGAATGAGGGCGACGCCAATCTCCCTCAAAGGGAAGCGGACTGGAACCCTCGGTCGCAGTTTAGCTCTCGAAACCTGAGGAGGGGAGTCGTGACCAAGGAGAACCCTTCTTTCTTCAGCAATGATTGGGGTGATTCGATGAAGATACCAGCCCGTAAATGCACCTACGCATCGAGGCATATACTCGGCTTCAGGGACCATGAAATGAGAGCCGGTGTTCAACCGCATGAAATGATGGGCGGCATCGCGAACAGCGTCGAGCGAAGGGATCGGAGCGACTATAAAAGCCTCAAAAGGAACGCCTTGGTCGTATCCAAGCTGCCGGGCAAATCGGTGCGGATTGTACCGCATAAAAAGAGCTGCACTATCCTGGCGAAACACCAAGTAGCCTGGTCTAATTGAATACAAATGTATGGCCTCTCGGGGCTTCAGAGAAGGCGCGTCGTCCTTCGACTGATCCCAAAGTTGCTGAATGGGACCCGAAGGAGTAGACAGAACCCGATCATTAAAAACCAACCCGCCGGCAGTAGCGTGAGGGGAAATCAGCACCCGAATAGCCCCAAATTGAGTTGGATCGGCAGCAGAAGCACCCACCAGTCGCATGAGTCGCGGGAAAGTATAGGCGTCGTAAAAAGCGGGCCTCTGATGCATAGCAAAAGACCCCAGCACATGCATTTCGATCCACGACGTGAAATAATGAAGCGAAAAGTTCACTACGTCCACGCCAGGCGTAGAAGTATTAGCTGCGGTGCCTAATCCGTTATAGAGGTGCGCCAAGGCCGGGATGCCGATAGCCAACCTCGTCCCCTCAGCAATACGATGAGCCGGGTAGATGACCGAGGCTCTCATGAAGCGGCGATGCATGGGGATAACGAACCAACTAAGCCAGACGCTAACAAACCCCACAAAAAACGTCTCCTCGTCCATGCCTGGGGCAGCAATGGATTCAAAAGAGATCGGCGATATAATAGGGATGTAATACTGAGGTAGATCTGATTCGTTGGTCGGCAACCTCTTCGGGCCAAACCCAAAAGGGTCCCCGATGTTGGCAAACTTCGGGGCTGTCTTCGATAAGGCGTCCTCACGAAGGAAACGAGCAATGAAGCTCTTGAAAGTAACGCCCTGCTCTTCAGACTCGGTGAACAATCGGTCGAAGATACCTAGGGCCTTAATTAAACTGGGGCGCTTGTGGCGAATAGCATTCTCAGCAGACAGGCCGTCAATTGGGGCGGACTCGGGCTCAAAAACGTACTCGTCAGGAGGCAACAACTCCTCGTACAGACTACCCCTTATCGGCAGCCCCGAGATATCATAGAATTCGGCCAGAGAAATCGAAACCTCTCGATCTCCCAGAATGAAAGTATTGGTAGGAAGATTCCACTGGTTCAAAAACGCCTTGACCCACCAGGCATGTGGGGACTTGTAATGGAATAGCGACGCGTATACGGCCTGATAAAGCCCAACTTTCTGCAATCGCGCCCGATGGGCAGAAAGGATGTAGCGAGCCCAAAGAAGGTAGCCCGTAGGATGCCTGGGAGTGAGCCCTATCTTATAAATCTGCCCCCACGGATGGGCCTCACCCTGGCAAATGCGCCGTCCCAAGATGTCTATAGCCGGGATCGGATGGTTCGGAATGCCGGTCGTCGAAGGCTCCAGTCTCCCCGTTGGAGTCCAATTGGGCATTTCCACGGCGAAAGCTGTCCTTGGAGGGTCCATCGGTAAAAATGGGAAAGTAGGCTCCGTTGGCACCGCGCAAAGAAAACTCCTGCGACCCTGAATAATCTGACTGTACCAAGGTCCCCATTGAAGAAGGTTGGCGCAGTTCGGGTCATGGGCTCTAATCATCGCCATCGCCTCTTCATCAGACGGTGACTGAGGAAAGGCCGCCTCCGAGCGAGAGAAAGGAAAACGTGGAGCAGAAGTCATCGCACCTGAAGACCAATAAAGGAAGACCGTTAGAAGAAAAGTCGGCAACGTGCATTCATGCATGAACATGAAGACTAGGTAAAGAAAGCAAAAAACAAAGATTCCTGGGACCATTGGCTACAAAACACATGGGCCCCGCAGAATCCAGATGACGGCACATCAATAATAAGGCCAAAACGCTACAATAAGACAAAGGGAATGTCCGCATTTAATAAAAGGTGGTAACCATGCATATTCCCCTCAAACAAGATCTGGCTAGGGCGCTACAGCGAACCCAACAAAATCAAGGGAATTAAATTCCCACAGAAGGCATCATTACAAAATCCCCATTGCATTAATGGCAGAAGAATCGCCTCGAGCCGAGAGACCCCAGAGATGCTCTGTGTGAAGAAATCGAGTTCTTCATTGGAATTTAATTCCTTATTAAGGAAAGGGAATTAAATTCCCAGAAACATTTTGAATGGAATTAAATTCCATGGGTTTGAACCACCATCACCGTCTCCTTAAGGGATCATCTGAACCCTAAGTGATCTACTACGGGAAGTCAAGTGGTCTCATATTTTGGTTAAATTACTTGGAGAAAAATGAGTTCTTCGGGAAACCCTCGATCTGGATTTTAAATCCAGAGAGGTCTGTCAAAACAAAGGTGCTTCGACTACCATTACCTGAGGAAAAAGGGCCCTTTTCGAACAGAGTTAAACTCTGGAAAATCTTAAAACAGAGAACTAAGCTCTGGAAGAAGAGGATTAAATTCTCAAGGAAAAGTTCTCAGGAGAAGAAGATGAGCAGAGTGAAGGCTCCTATGAAGAGACAGCGGTATTTATAGAAAACAGTGGAAACGCTTCGTCTCCCCAGATCCCTAGATGAATCCAACGGTCGCAAGAGATGACAGCGTTGCACTCACGTGCTGACACGTGAGACCAACGCTGTGGGGGCATTTGTTTCCTGATTTAAAATCAGGAAAGCTTCTGTGGAAAGCTTCTATGGAAAGCTTCAAAAGGGGGTCACGTGCTCACACGTGACTAGTGGTCACGTGTTGGCACGTGACACCTAAAAACGTCGTTAAGGCAAATTCAATTCCCTGACTGCGAAGAAGGAAAAGAAAAGCTTCAAGGAGAGTCGCGTGCTCCCACGTGACCAGGGTCACGTGTTGGCACGTGACGTTTAAATACAAGCGTCAAAGGCACGTCGGGTAACTGACCAAGTCAAGAAAAAGGCTTCAGAAGAAGTCACGTGCTCCCACGTGACCAGGGTCACGTGTCGGCACGTGACGTTCAAGGCAGCAAGCGCGTCTCCAGAACAACCAAGGAAAGAGAGCTCAAACAAAGGGTCACGTGCTCACACGTGACCAGGGGTCACGTGGTAGCACGTGATGTTTAAGCAGCAATCAGAAGACACAGCGCAGAAAGCTCGTTCCAAAGGGGGTCACGTGCTCACACGTGACCATGGGTCACGTGGTCACACGTGACCGACTTTCAAAGCCCATTTTTGACGACAGAATTAAATTCTGAAGGAAATTCGAATCTTTCCAAAGGAAAGTAATTATTTGGGACTAATCAAATTAAAGATTCAGAGATGATTAAAGATCATCTATCTATGGAAAATCTCGGCTTTGGGAAAGATTTCCCCCTTAAATCTAACCAAAATATCAAAGGAGAATCTCTGAATTCAAGATCCAATGGTGAATAAAATTCACCTAATAATCCAAAGGCCCAAAATGAATTATGGATGCGAATCAAATCTCCCAATGAAGATTCGTCAAAAAACTGATTGATGCGGCTGCCTTTCCTATAAATAGGAGCCAAGAGACAAAAAAAAAGGGATATACATGCGCAGAGAAGAAAAGAGAAAAGGAGAAGAGCTTTGATACTTCGAAAAGACTCAGATCTTCTGCAAAAAACCCTAGGTAAGAAAGGGAAGGCATTTTGAAAGAAGCAGAATTTAATTCTCAACAGAGTTTAACTCTGATAATATAAAAGCAGAAGAACTTATTTCTTCTCTCTTTGATAGAGGATCTGCAAAGTGCACATCTCCCCTTAAGGTTGAGAATTTAATTCTCAATGGGTTGAGATCCTGCCATGCAGATCCAAAACATAGAGAAGGAGTGCAAACTTGAGAATTTAATTCTCGCAGAACTATAGGAATTTAATTCCTCCAAAATAAAGTGGGGCTAGACCCTATATCATGGGAATTTAATTCCTTCAAAACAAAAAAAAAAAAGAGAAACAGGGTTTAACCCTAATTAAAGAACTTAGTTCTGTTGAAACAACGATCATCATTTCCTCAAAAATTTTATTAGGGTTCAACCCTATTCAGCCCTTCACATAAACGGGGAATTTAACTCCCGCAGAAAATTCAGAGTTAAACTCTATTCCAGAATACAAGTCTTCAAAAGAAAGAAGGATTTAATTCCTCTGAAATTAAAAAGTCTCCGGAATTTAATTCCTGAAAAAAGGAGTAACAAATCCTCTGAAAAAAACACATTAAGGCAGGGTCACGTGTCACCACGTGACCCCCCCTCAAAAGCCCTACAGAAAACCCCTTTGAGGCAGCACCCCACGTGACCCACGTGACTTTCAGCAGAAGCCTTAACGCATAGGCATTTGAATGCCCATCACGTGCTGACACGTGATGCTATCAAAAGATGCAGTAATTTCAGCAGAACAAATGGAGGAAGGGCGCTCTCACGTGCTGCCACGTGACCCCTCTTGTCTTAGTGTTTAACACTAAATTGAAACTCTCGCACTCAGTGTTAAAATATTGTTGGGCCTTAGTGTTCAACACTAATTAAAAAGCTTTATCTGCAGTGTTCAACACTGATTACCTTAGTGTTTAAATACTAATCTGAGATCTTCATTTGCAGTGTTCAACACTGATCTGTTTTAGTGTTTAACACTAATTTGAGAAGCCTTATTGCTGGTGTTTAACACCAATTATTTCTTAGTGTTAAACACTAACTTGTTAACCGCATTCCCAGTGTTCAACACTGATTGCTCTATAGTGTTTAACACTAGGCTTTGGCCCAATTGGCTAAATGGATAGAGGCAAAGCCTCTCCTTCAATGGATCAGCAAAAAGTCAATGTTTCAGACCCGACTGGACTTAGCCCAAGCTGGCCATAAGTCCTCAATTTGTGATTAACTGGGCTAATGGGCTCATAACATAATTAATCAGTCTCGACCCCAAATTGGGTCAGGGACTATTAAATCCATTCCGGTTCTAGGGTACATCTCTTCACTCCTTTGAAACTTGGCATTGTAATCCCTCAATGTCTTCAAAGAGGTGACGGGTCCCGACGGCCACTCATGATATGGACTGTGGGGTCCTTAAACCCATGCCTAATGCAAAATTCCTGGTTACGTGGAACACGGATAATGTCACTCTTTGACCCCGTGGGAAACGTCCAGAGCGGATCCTGGTCCTCGCAGAGCACGGCAGTGAACCCGTGTGAAGCATCCAGAGCGGAGCCTGGTCCTCGCCAAGCACGGCAGTGAACCCGTGTGAAGCATCCAGAGCAAATACCGGACTGTGGGGTCCTTAAACCCATGGACTACGACGTCCTTAACCTTGACCGAGATGTCTTAAAACTAACAACGGACCGCAATGTCCTTAAACTACCCACGGACCGCAATGTCCTTAAACTACCCACGGACCGCAACGTCCTTAAACTACCCATGGACCGCAACGTCCCTAAACTAGAACAATAGGGCCCTCCATATGCTCTTTTGTCGGATCTAAACGGTCCCGTTTAAGTTGATCTTAGCCTCCAAAAATGGCTAACGCGTCCTTAAACCTTCAAACAGATTGGACTACGAATCCCCTAAATTAACTTCGGCTCGAGGGTACATCTCTGAACTCCTCTGACATCCGTCGTTGTAATCTTTCAACGTCGTCAGAGAGGTGATGAGTCCCGATGGCCATACATACGATGGACCACTACGTCCCTAAACTGGAACATTAGAGTCCAAACACTCTTCTGTCGGATCTAAACGATCCCGTTAAGTTGATCTTAGTCACAAAGTTAGACTAGCGTATCCTTAACAAACGTTTGAGTTGATCTTAGCCTCAAGTATGGCTGACGTATCCTCAAACCAAACCCCCAAACCCAAATCTAAGATAATGCGGATTTGGACTAGTCCACGCCCTACGGGCGACGACATAACTCAGTCTCCGTAAACAATCCACGGGCAACAAAACAAACACCCACGACACGAAGTGACCATCTGGAGAAGGAGAAAGTTGTTACCGCAACGCGGTAGCGTAATTAACTGCAGGGGCTTGCGCCTGCAGGGAAGAGCGTCCCCACAATCAAAAACCCCTCAAATGAGGGGGAATCTGACGAAGTCTGCTACATCGGACGCATCCGTCTAAACCTTCGATACATGGTGCCATAAATCAACTTGGCATCTTCGGAGAGGTGGACGGATAGCACCAATTAGCATCTGCCCCGAATCTCAGGCAAGACGCGGTGTCGCGCCGTCTTTCGGAGGGGAACACCATTCGAATGCTGTCTCCGACAAGCTGCCAACAAACTGGCGAAGCAGCAGTTTGTCATCACCCCCAGTATTATCGCACAGAGCCCTAAATTGAGCAACGTGATGGTGTGGATTACCCGTCCCCTTATACACAGGAAATTTAGGGATCGTATATCCTGGCGGGTAATTTTGATCGTACCAACCCGGATAGGGTCGTCCAGTCTTGACGATTCGGCCGGTTGCTTCATTCACCTAATGAGCTCGTATCTGTTGAGCTATATAGTCGTCAAGGGCGGCTTTCGAGATTATTTCCTCCTTTGCAGCTGATAGAGCTGGAAGAGGGTTTGATGTCTCTCCTCTGTCATCTTCAAGGACAATCGGAGGGTCTTCAGTTGGGTTATCTGGCTGGATCATCATGCCCACCATATCTTAGAACAATAGCGCCATTTGTTTTATGTTTGCCGCTTGTTCCGCGGCCTCTTTGTCTTTCTTCTCGAGCATTCTTCGAAAGAACTCAAAGACGGTTTCCTGTTCCCGGCGCTGTTCTGACGACGTCTCCGGGATTTCTTTCGGCCCAGTGAGCGCGGCCATCTTCGTTAGCATTTCCCGGAGCTTTTTCTGTTGCTCCTGGGTTTTTGTCACAGATCGGGTGAGTGGTCAATGACCCGTAGAGATACAGCTATCCTCCTTTCTGAAGCCATGTAGATAGTGTGCACTACCATGCCCCCAGACTTGGGGCGTTTGGATTCAGCATCTTTGAGATTTGTCGCAGACACAGGGATCTTCTCCAGCCTTTCCTTTTTATGGGCGGTGGAAGTTGCGGGGGCTGTTGCAGCCGATGCTTTCCATAGTACGACGGCGATGAGATTCTCTTCTTGCCGGATCTTCATTCTCTTCTGTCGACAGGAGTAGTCTTGGTCGATCACAGAGTCTTGAACTCTTTGTCAGACCCTGTGGATTTTGGAGGACAGCCGCTGAGGGGGCTACTCTGGCTTTGTTTTAGTAACATTCTCCACAGACGGAGGAGATCTTTTAAGCACGGCGGTCGAAGAGTTCTTGCATACCCTCCTGAGTGGTTCAAAGCCGTTCCCAGTTGGAACAACAGCGTCAATTTCTACCATCGGAGCTGGTGGAGTCAATCCAGAAGGGGAACTGCCCCCATCTTTCCTCACTCGGCACCAGTAGCGACGTCAAGCGCGTCTTGCAGATGGGATCACCTCCGTTGTCGGGGTAGCTGCATCGTGCTTCATGCTTTGATGAGAAACTGCTGTTGGTGTCAGCTTGTCATAGACTGACGTCCGTTGAGTGGGGATGGCCAACCCGTCGAAGGCAGACTTTCAAGCAGGGGTAGCAGCCTTAGTGACTTCGCCTGGAGCGGGAGTTGGAACGGACAATCTTGTGAAGACCGACCCCTTAGTAAGAGAAGTCTCTCTGATGACTTCATTTACTGGAGCAGGGATGGCTATCCATTTCGGAATAACTGATCAGTCGAAAATAATGTATTTTTAACACGTCAATTTCCCTATCTTTTGCATTCATCTAGAGGTATTCGGTTTGCATATTACACATATTAGCAAAACAGCTGCAAAATACAAGATTACATGTGTTATACTCTAAAACCGGCATTTTTAGGGAAATTGACTGTTTTTCATGGCATCGCATCATCCTTGTATTGCGCAACACTTGCTTCGAAGTCTGTGCAGGAAATTCCAGAAGAAAAGCCAAATTTATGAAACAGTGCTGTTAAAAAAGACGCCAACTCAAGGACTTGAGATCTGGTAGTAATCTAGAAAGAATTGTCAGATTCAATATATCAGAAAAATACCAAGATGATATCAGAAAGCAGTACAAGAAAATGTGCACACTGAGGCCCTCACGTGACCGCGGATCCGCGGCTTGAGGAGGCACGTGCCGCGAATCCGCGGCCATCTTGCCATGTCAGCATCTGATCTTCACTGCATTATTCCTCTCTCAGTACCTACACCTCATCAAGCCAATACAATTTCCAGAAAACCCCAGAAGTTTCTTCCAGATCAGTAAGGATCATTAAAGCAAGCTAATCTTGATTAAGCTAATCAACCTCCTAACAACCTAGTTCTAGAAGCTCCCTCCAACTAACTTCTTCTAGAAGCCTCTCTAGCTAACAAACTTTTGGAGGGAAATTCAAATTTTGAATCCTAGATCTAGGGTTGTGAAGTCTATAAAAGGGAACTTCGATCTAGGGTTAGAAGGTTAATCATTAATCATTAATCAATCATTAGTTGTTCTTCTTCTCTCTCTCCACTCTTCATACAAGTTGAGTGACACAACTTGTAAACTCTAATTCAAATTCCAAAGCCAAATTCAAGATCCCGAGTACCAAATCAAGCGAGAAGCCTTCAACCTTTTAGGAGCGGAGCCGATCTTCAATCGAGCAAGTGATCCAAGCCGATCCGCGACTCAAGGAGACGAGCGAAGCCAAATCGACGATCGAGTTCTTCCTCTTGTAGTTCTTGAGCGAATTGTAATGGAATTGTTGATAAATAAAAGGTGAAATTCTTTAATCTTGCTTTCTTTAAATACTTGCATCATGATTCGATCTCAATTTGTGATTGCGGTTCTTGTTGTGATGTTTGAGTAAAACTCCGCTCGTAAAGAAGTCGAGACGATCAATAGAATAATGATGTAACAAATCTTAAAAAAATTCTTAAGTCCTACGAGTTTCTAAACCCTAGCAAATTGAAGAATCGACGACCTAGTTTCGATGCGATACTTTCTTGATTGTGTTCGTTCGAAACTAGGGATCCACGATCGATTCTTGAATTTACTAGAGGCTAGAATGTGAATGATATCGACGAAGGAACAAGGGATAGATGATGAAACCCTAGTTTCACAAGAAATCCCTAATTCTCGTTGATCATCATCGATTTAGTATCAATTCATCGATGGATAACAATATGTAATCGCTAGATTTCATCACATCTATAGATCCGATCGATTTCTACGAGCCTCACTTCGATTCTTGATATTTGGATTGGAAATCATCACTTCTCAATTCTTGATTTTTAATGTTTTCTTGATTCTTGCTATTAGATCTAGATTTTTCTAATTCTTGAACTTCAATTTACAAATCTTGAATTGAATTGTTTTCTTTCTTTCTTTAATTTTCAATTCATCTAATTCGAAATACGAACGGATTACACTTTCCCTGTAGACAATTCGCACTCGCTAACGCGCTACAATCGACACCGTTATTGATTGCGGTCAAAATATTTTTGGTTGTGATTTCTATACACTTTCTACATACACACCGAGAATTCGTATCAATCAAATGGCGCCGTTGTCGGGGATAGTGCGCTAATTGTTCGTTTTTTAAATTTGAGTTGAAAAGTTTATTCCATCTATATTTTTAGATCTAAATTCGTACATACCCTAAATGTGTTGTTGTGATTTGTTGCGAGGAAATCTGGACTCTGTGGAGCTTGAGAAAAAATTTTCAGAGCATTCCAGAGAGCTGTGTAAGTGAACAGGAGCATCTGTAGAAAATATTGTGCAGTGAACAGTTCATACCGCGGCGGATCCGCGGCATTAGGTGACTCCCACAGCGGAACCACGGTGCTACAGTAGAATCACTGTACAATTTTCACTCAGGTCCTTTATAACTTTCTTATCTCCTCCTAAAACTGCTCCAATTGACAATTTGCTGCAGGTTTCTTTGCAAATAAATCGCAGCGCCGCAAAAAGCTAAAATTGTGCGTGTTTGATCTTGGTTGTTTGCATTTTTAATACGGAATTTAAGGGGCACGGCCAAATCCAGATTAGGTGGGGAGTTCATTACCCTTCCTAAGACCCAAAAATCACAAACTTGCATCCGCATTTACCCTCATTAACTAAAAAAAATCTAGAGATGACTCTAAGGACCGTCGCGCTCACTTAGGACAAGAGAAGGCTGTGGGTAATTCATTGCTTATCCGCGTTTCTTTTGTGGTGTCTAAGGCAAGTGTGTCGAAGGCTAGTGGTTACTTAATTAGGCCCACTACTTACGTAGTGGAGAACCTCCCACTTACCTGGCACTTACCTGGCCACAGGAGAGACAAAGAGGCAGTAGAGGATTGATCCTGCGACTTGTCTTTTGGCAGTTAGCAGCGGTCTAGAGCTTTGACCTAGATGACCAATAGAATTAGGGTTTTACTTGTTGCATTTGTTGTGATCGCATCATTTTTTCAAAAAAATCCGTCTATTTTCAAAACAAACACCACATTCATCATTTCCCCTAATTATAAGTCACGCTGCCACTTGTACTAACCCTTTTTAGTGCAAGATAGGCTGGACACGGGATTCTAGTGCCCGTTTAGTCCGCGTTCCCCTATCAACCCTAAAGTCGGTATTTCTACATTTACCTTTTCTTTACCCACCACCACACCCACATTGATGGATCCGTCTCCATCGAATTTCTTTCCCACTAATCTGCCGTCGTCCGTTGGTGCGCAGAATCCACCCCGCATCTCTCTCCAAGAGAGGTTCTATCCAACACGAGGTCCTCTTTCGACCTGTCTCTCCATTCCACCAGTCAACGGGGAAAATTTTCAAATAAAACCCCAATACATCAACCTTCTACCAAAATTTCACGGTCTCGAGTCTGAAGATGCATATGCCTTTATCACCAAATTTGAAAATGTATGCGCAATGATGGGTACCTCACAGCTTTCTATGGATGCAATGCGTCTACGTCTTCTCCCATTCACCTTGTGCGATATAGCCGAGAAGTGGCTTTATAACACAACCGCACATTCCATCTCAAATTGGGAAGAATTCATCAAAGCATTCCTTAAGAAATTCTACCCACATCATAAGACAGCTCGAGTCCGTAGCGAAATCAATCAATTCACCCAGCTTCCAAATGAAACATTCTCAAAATGTCTTGAACGCTTTAAGGATCTGTTAGTTCAATGTCCACATCACGGAATCCCCAGATGGGATCTGTGCCGAATCATTTATGAGGGCATTAATCCTAACACAAAACAGACCCTTGAATTAATGTGTCAAGGCAACTTCATGACCAAAGATGATGGGGAAGCTTGGAAATTCCTAGAAGATTTCGCTGAAAAATCTTTACAGTGGGAGGGTGTGAGTCAATCGTCTAGGGGTGGCAATAACCAATCGGAAGTTTCCATAGCAGTTAGAGCTGACATTTCAGCTATGCAAAAGAAACTCGAGACTATGGAAAACAAATTTTTAGCCGCCCTAAGTCAAATGTCACTCTCCAAAACTGTATGTGGATGCTGTTCTGATCCATCACATCTCACGGAAGAATGTCCATTGAATTCTCCGTTTCAAGGTCACGAGCATACCAATGCCGCTTTTCAAAGACCTAGAAACGATCCATTTTCTTCCACTTATAATCATGGTTGGAGGAATCACCCTAACTTTGCTTGGAACCAATCACAAACTCAAAACACGGTTCCAAACCAAAACAATTTCCAAAGGGTCCCTCCACCACAACAGCAACCACTTCAATTGAGTCAGCACCCCTTCCAAGCACAAAACTTCCAAAATCCGGCCAACACTTTTGCACCACATGAAAACTCTTTGCAATCTTTCGGTACAGATAATACCTCTGCATTAGCACAAACCTTGGATACTTTCATGAAACAATCCATCCAAGGGACGGCAAGTTTGCAATCTTCCGTCGAGAATGTGATGAAGATCATTATCTCTCAAAATGAGAATATCAAATCGATGGAAGCACAAATTGCACAACTAAAAGCCGAAATGCGTGCAAGAGAGAAAGGGAAACTTCCAGCTCAACCTTTACCTAATCCTGGCTATTCACATCATGTGAATGCAATCACGTTGAGATCTAGAAGAGTGCTTGAAATCATATTGGGGAAGAGATTGATGACACTGAAAAATCTATCAATGATACCCTAGCTGAGACCTTTCCTTCCAAATCTACTTCTAATTCTGACCCCAGTTCTTTTACCCCACCACCTTTTGCGAGCCTATTCTTCGTTTCCCACAAGGCTCGCCACCTCAGCCCATTTCTTCTAGTTCTCCACAGATGATCCCCACATCTATTCTGGGATCGGGTCCACACACACTTCCTTCTCCTATGAGGGACCCAGCGCTTATTGCTAAAGCACCTTATCCTAATCGGTTAAGGGCTAACAAATCGAGTCCACATATGGAGAAAATTATGGACATGTTTAAGCAAGTTAATATCAACATCCCTCTCCTAGATACCATCCAACAAGTTCTGTCCTATGCGATAACTCTTAAGAACTTGTGCACTAGGAAGAGGAAGACTCAAGTGCCCAAGAAGATATTCATGGCAAAGACTGTAGACACAGGTTTCCCCCAACAAGTACCACGGAAACGTAAGGACCCTGGCTGTCCTACTATTTCCGTTTCTATCGGGGAAAAACACATTAACCGTGCTCTACTAGACCTTGGCGCTAGTGTTAACTTGCTTCCATACTCGGTTTACGAGCAACTAGGTATCGGAGTGTTAAAGCCCTCGAGCATAACTCTCCAGATGGCTGACCGATCAATCACCAAACCTAAGGGCGAACTGGAGGATGTGTTAATAAAAATCGGGGAATTTGTATTCCATGTGGATTTTATTATACTTGATACACAGCCTGTAGCGAACCCACGGAATCAAATTCCGGTGATTTTAGGTCGCCCCTTTTTGGCCACTTCTAATGCTATCATCAACTGTCGTAATGGCTCTATGACCCTATCTTTCGGGAATAGGTCAATAGAGCTGAACATTTACAAGTTGGGAAGTGTACCCTCCGAACCTACTGCTCAGGTCTGTTCTGTCGACTTAATGGATGTCGACAGCAGCGAATTTGATGATCCTCTTGATACTGATCTTGACTCTTTTCATATGTTATTGTTTGACCCAACTATGTATCATACACATACGGACTCTTCCACCGAGATGTCCGGGTCAACAACTAACACAGATTATGAACTTCTTTTAGAGTCTGAAGATCAACCCGCGATTTGTGATGACATTATTGTTCGGGGTATTGATGGAACTTTTGAGGAAATCTTTGCTGATGAACTCGCATTTTTGAATGACACGGGTGTTGAGATGAATCATCTCCCAATCAATGAAATTGAACCTCCACCCCTTCATATGGACTGTAAAAAGAATGCGAGCAATCCATCACAATCACTGCATCGTCTCTCCAAAATTAGACGCACACACATTTTATTCCACCACTTACCCTTTCCCCACTTCTTCCACCAACCAGAGCACTGCATTGATAAAATTTTCGAATGGTTGGTGTTGACGTTCGGTCTTTGCAAAGCTTAGCATCGACCAATGATTTTTGACCCCCTCATGTGATTTTCAAAGCTTAACATTGTTTAACTCAAGTTTGGGGGGGGTGTAATCTGGCTCTTGATAAGAAATTTTTACACAAAATGATGAACTAAAAATAAGTTTGGGGGAGGATCTTCACTTAAATATTTTGCCCCCATTAATAAATTTCCTCCCAAGCTTACAGGTTTTCAAGACATAGCGGTTGGCAACAGTGAGGACACTGTTGAAAACAAGTTTGGGGAAGGTTTATGCTTATTTTTGCATCATTTACATCATACTTTGCATAAGCACAAAACATTTTCAAAACCTATAAAAATTTAAAAAATTTCAAAAAAATAAAAATAAAAATATTTTTGTACATAAATAAGATAATAAAAGATTAGATAGTGAAAAATTACATCCATAAGATTGGAAAAATTTAAGAAAACCAAGAAAATTAGAAGTTCTCTTATACGAACTAGTAATAAGTAGTTATGAGCCGTTGTCCCAAGGGTTAGTAAGATGAAGGAAGTCACTAATCTGAGCATAAAAATAAGTCTGAAAAATAGTTCCTATTCTGGAAGCCAAACATTTTGAACATTGATACCCTACTATTCGCACTTACACACGTCTTGAAACTCGGGATAGTAGAGGATACCTGAAATGCTCTTGTCTAAAAGCCAAAGTATGAAGGAAATTAAAAAAAAATATGAATAAAATATAAAATGGTGAGAAAAATGGATACTGGTTTTGTTATCGCCAAGGCAGCAATAAAAAAATATAGCGAGGATGTCTCTTCACCTAGTGCCCTAAGGCCAACTGGTCTGAGAGTCACTGCTAAGCCTTAGGTGGTGCAAGACGAGGAAAAACACCAAATAAGCAAGAACATAAGTAATCGGTCGGTCAGTACCTCAAGAAGTAGTAACAGTCGCATGAAAGTGTGTGAGCAAATTCAGCTAAATATTCATTAATTAAAAAGTACTGAGGTGGATGGATAAGAGTATGATAGCTTGAATTGAATTCTCCAGGTGTAAGGATGTTCTTTACACACACATAGGGTTATATGATCGATGTTTGGAAGAAAGATAGGAATGAAGAATAAAGACGATGTTTTATTGAGGGATGATGTGATTTCTAACATCTTTTCATGACTATTAAGATAGGGCTCATAACAACTGAAAAGCTAGCTTAGTTGGAAACCCTAATTTTCAAGGCTTTTCTTTTACAATTCTTCTCTTTAAATGTAAATTTCACGATCTTCTTTTTATTATTGGATTTTGTGGGTGCAATCCGCTGAAAACCCTTAGGAGACAACACTCCTCCTATTAGGGACACCTAGAGGTTTAAAGGCTTGTTGCATGTGCTCAGTGCAATCGTGTTGCTTACGGAAGTGTGCTAGCTAGTTTTTCTCTTTCTTTATTTTCTCCTTCTCTTTTTAATAAAACAGTTCGCTCGAGACGACCGAAAATAAGTTTGAGGGAATTTGATCAGTCGAAAATAATGTATTTTTAACACGTCAATTTCCCTATCTTTTGCATTCATCTAGAGGTATTCGGTTTGCATATTACACATATTAGCAAAACAGTTGCAAAATACAAGATTACATGTGTTATACTCTAAAACCGGCATTTTTAGGGAAATTGACTGTTTTTCATGGCATCGCATCATCCTTGTATTGCGCAACACTTGTTTCGAAGTCTGTGCAGGAAATTCCAGAAGAAAGGCCAAATTTGTGAAACCGTGCTGTTAAAAAAGACGCCAACTCAAGGACTTGAGATCTGGTAGTAATCTAGAAAGAATTGTCAGATTCAATATATCAGAAAAATACCAGGATGATATCAGAAAGCAGTACAAGAAAATGTGCACACTGAGGCCCTCACGTGACCGCGGATCCGCGGCTTGAGGAGGCACGTGCCGCGGATCCGCGGCCATCTTGCCACGTCAGCATCTGATCTTCACTGCATTATTCCTCTCTCAGTACCTACACCTCATCAAGCCAATACAATTTCCAGAAAACCCCAGAAGCTTCTTCCAGATCAGCAAGGATCATTAAAGCAAGCTAATCATGATTAAGCTAATCAACCTCCTAACAACCTAGTTCTAGAAGCTCCCTCCAACTAACTTCTTCTAGAAGCCTCTCTAGCTAACAAACTTTTGGAGGGAAATTCAAATTTTGAATCCTAGATCTAGGGTTGTGAAGTCTATAAAAGGGAACTTAGATCTAGGGTTAGAAGGTTAATCATTAATCATTAATCAATCATTAGTTGTTCTTCTTCTCTCTCTCCACTCTTCATACAAGTTGAGTGACACAACTTGTAAACCCTAATTCAAATTCCAAAGCCAAATTCAAGATCCCGAGTACCAAATCAAGCGAGAAGCCTTCAACCTTTTAGGAGCGGAGCCGATCTTCAATCGAGCAAGTGATCCAAGCCGATCCGCGACTCAAGGAGACGAGCGAAGCCAAATCGACGATCGAGTTCTTTCTCTTGTAGTTTTTGAGCGAATTGTAATGGAATTGTTGATAAATAAAAGGTAAAATTCTTTAATCTTTCTTTCTTTAAATTCTTGCATCATGATTCGATCTCAATTTGTGATTGTGGTTCTTGTTGTGATGTTTGAGTAAAACTCCGCTCATAAAGGAGTCGAGACGATCAATAGAATGATGATGTAACAAATCTTAAAACAATTCTTAAGTCCTACGAGTTTGTAAACCCTAGCAAATTGAAGAATCGACGACCTAGTTTCGATGCGATGCTTTCTTGATTGTGTTCGCTCGAAACTAGGGATCCACGATCGATTCTTGAATTTACTAGAGGCTAGAATGTGAATGATATCGACGAAGGAACAAGAGATAGATGATGAAACCCTAGTTTCACAAGAAATCCCTAATTCTCGTTGATCATCATCGATCTAGTATCAATTTATCGATAGATAAGAATATGTAATCGCTAGATTTCATCACATCTATAGATCCGATCGATTCCTACGAGCCTCACTTCGATTCTTGATATTTGGATTGGAAATCATCACTTCTCAATTCTTGATTTTTAATGTTTTCTTGATTCTTGCTATTAGATCTAGATTTTTCTAATTCTTGAACTTCAATTTACAAATCTTGAATTGAATTGTTTTCTTTCTTTCTTTAATTTTCAATTCATCTAATTCGAAATACGAACGGATTACACTTTCCCTGTGGACGATCCGCACTCGCTAACGCGCTACAATCGACACTGTTATTGATTGCGGTCAAAATATTTTTGGTTGTGATTTCTATACACTTTCTACATACACACCGAGAATTCGTATCAATCAATAACCCCTTAGGTATTGCGGGCTTCTTCACGGGTCCATTGGAGCTTTGGCCTAGTTTGTTAAAGACCGAGGCGTTGGATTTGGGTGACCCGTTGAGAGGGGCGGTGGTAGCTGCAAGCTGATCAAAGACCAACTTCTTTGGAGCTTCTTGCGATGGCACTGGGGCGTTGAAGCTCATTGGTGGGAGCATGGTCCCGAAGAACAGTCCAGTGGTGGCCTGAGTCACCTGTTCTACTGGCATGGCAAAAATGGAGGCCGCTTGAGGCCCATAAGTCACTCCTCTAGCGAGGACGGAGTGGGAGTTGTTATTGCAGTTGGTGCAGTTGGAAACCATTTTCTCTGTACGGGTGCAAGACACCAAACCTTAGTACCTCAAATCTAAGGGCAACCATATCAGATCGCGATTCATTCGCGAACTCGACACACGAATTGTGGAGTGGAAAAAGGAAAAGGTCCCACCGGGCGTGCCAAAGTCTGTTCGCCGCCGAAAACCGGGAAGACAAACGTCTTGCCTGAATTTGGGGGTAGATACTATTTGGTTTTATCTGTCCACCTCTCCGAAGATGCCCAAGTTGATTTATGGCACCGTGTATCGGAGGTTTAGACAGATGCGGCCGTTGTAGCAGGCTTCGTCAGATTCCCCCTCGTGTACGAGGGGTTTTTTTATTGTGGGGACGCTCTTCCCTGCAGGGGCAAGCCCCTGCAGTTAATTACGCTACCGCATAGCGATAACCACTTTCTCATTCTCCAGATGGTCACTTCGTGTCGTGTGTGTTTGTTTTATTTTTGGTTGCCCGTGGATTGTATACGGAGACTAATTTATATTATCGCCCGTAGGGCATGGATTAGTCCAAATCCGTATTTTCTTAGATTTGGGTTTGGATTGGTTTAAGGACCATTAGTCTCATTTAGATTAAGATCAACTTAAACGTTTTTTGAGGACACGTTAGTCTAATTTTAGACTAAGATCTACTCAACAAGATTTTGGGATCATTTAGATCCAACGAAAGAGTTTTTAGACTCTATCGCTTTAGCTTAGGGACATTGCGGTCCATAAGTTTAGGGACATCATAGTCCATGGAATTTAAAGACATCATAGTCTAGTTTAGAGACATCATAGTCTAGTTTAGAGACATCATAGTCTGCAAGGTTTTGGTTTAACCGTTTGGGAATGCACCAAAAGTTGTTGGTTATTGGGACCCTCCATCTCTCTGAAGACGCTGAAGAATTACAGCGACATGTATCAGAGGCATGAAGAGATGTATCCTTGAACCAAAGTTGGTTGAGAGATCTAATTTGGGACTAGGACCAATTAGGGAAATTGTGAGCACATGGGCTCGGTTAGTCTGAGCTAAGGATTCATGGCCAACTTGGGCTCAGTCCATTCCATTCTGAAGAAAGTGTTTTAACACTTGTTTGGACTTGGTCCACTCATTTTGAATTAAATTTTGAGAATTTGTTTATGCTCGGCCCCTTTTAATCAACAATGCTGAGCATTGATTTGGATTCTGGCACCCCTTTTTCTTTTGTCCTTTACTGAGTGTTAGACACTCTTTATTATGGCGCTTGGCGCCAATCAAAGAGTGCGGAGCTCTCCTTATTAAGTAGCGCCCACGTGAGGGGCACGTGGTGTGCTTGGCGCTGAGCGCCGACCAATAAATGCAGAGCGTTCTTTATAAAATAGCGCCCACGTGAGGAGCATGTAGTGCGCTTGGCGCTGAGCGCCAGACTTGGAGAGATGAAACGCTTCTTTTGAAATAGAGCACACGTGAGGAGGACGTGGTGCGCTTGGCGCTGAGCACCAGACTTAGAGCGTTGAAGCGCTCATTTGGCAGTTCTGGTCAGTTCTGTGCTCTGAGGGTTAAATTCTCGTTTATAAGAGATTTTGTCTCATGGATCCAAAAAATAAGTTCTTCTTTTTACGAAGAGATGCTATGATCTCTTCTTCTTTTTTTATGAAAGACTTTTTCTTGTAGATCTGTGATCTAAAAAAAGAACTAAGTTCTTTTTATGTGAGGATTAAACTCTCAAGAATTGAAGAGATGTTATGATCTCGCTTCTTATTATTTACCTTGAAAAAAATTTCTTCTTAGGAGAGCTTGCTCTTCTTGTGTTTTTTTTTGAGAAACTTGAAGTTTAGTAGGGGGTTCTTCTCTGTAAGACTTGAAGTCTTTGGTCCTTTATATAGGGGAAGCTGATTTGTTGAATCAATTAAGGAAATCTCTCGTTGAGAGATTTCTTAATTGATTTGTGGAATTTATCCACTGTTGGATTTTTGATCCAAGGGCTTCTGTTTTACAGAAGATAGTTTTCTTGTTATTAATAAGATTGGGAAAATATTTTCCCATACAGAACTTGTTCTATATCTTGGTGATTTTTTAATCACCATTAGATCTTTGATCCAACGGCACCCTGATTTATAAAGCACAATCTTTCTTATTTGGAAACATTTGAAGAGTATTTCCTCAACAGAATTAAATTTTGTGATCTGATAATTTATTCATCTTAGTTGGATCTTTGATCCAAAGGTGGAGAACATTTAGTTCTAGCGCTGGCGCTCTCGTGCTTTGCACGTGAACGCTGCCTCAGAGTCTTTGACTCTTAGCGCTGGCGCTCTTGGCACGAGCGCTCTCATGCTTTACACGTAAGCGCTGTCTCAGAGTCTTTGACTCTTTGCGCTGGTGCTCTTGGCGCTAGCGCTCTCGTGCTTTGCACGTGGGCGCTAGCGCTCACGTGCACCTCAGAGTCTTTGACTCTTAGCGCTGGCGCTCTTGGCGCGAGCGCTCTTGGCGCGAGCGCTTTTATGAAGCGCTGCTTTATTTCAAATTTCAAAATTTGAACAGATCTTTGCTCTGATTGGCGGAAGCAACGCCTTTATAATTATTAATCTCCAAATATTTTCCAAAAATAATATTTTAAATTTATGAAATGGTACAATCTTCTCCCCTTAAATAAATTCGGTCTCCGAATTTAAATTTAAACCCCTAAACATTAAAACATTTCAGTAATCAGTCAAATCAATGGGATTCCGAAATCATGGAATACACAAATATATCACAGCGTATCGTGTGCGCATGAAAACGAGTGTAAAACTCAAAAATTGAAACTCCGTCAAGCGTCACGCAATCATGGGAGTTATGATGAAGATGCAAGTTCAAATCTACTGTTTAATTCGAGTATCATATACTCAAGACTATAATACGTATATAGTACGTATTCCTGTAAAACCGTCTAAAAAGCTGAATGAAAATACATGCAAAATCTTTTCCAAATCACCGTGTGATGCGTAACTCACGGTACAAGTGGTGGAGGCTCATTTTTTAAAGAAATAGATATATGTCTTATATGTTTTGGTCAAGATATACGTCCGGCTCTTTTTGAAATATCCCAAAAGGTTTTTCTTTGTAACAGTTCGTGTCACTCATGGGCACATAGGAAAATAGGGAGACTATAGCCCCTCTTTGAAAACTTCTTGGTAAATATTGATGCATGCAAAAATATTCATGACTATCCTCAGACCAGTCCTGCTCGGTTACCATATCATGTGGTATATATCATAAAAATATGATGCTCAGAAAGAATCAATCTCAATAAGTGTATCCAAATATCACGTGTGTCTAGTGCGCATGGAAATCAAGGGCAAATACAAGTGCCGCGAATGTGCACAGAAGCAAAACCTAAGTACAACGGATGTGCATGAAAGCATCTGTCAAGTGCAACGGGTGTGCACGACAACAACATCAGGTGCATCAAGAACGCACGGAAGTCTCAATCAAGTGCAACTAACATGCACGAAAAATCTTGATCAAGTGCATCCGGTGTGCACAAAATCACATCCAGTGCGCCAAGTGTGCACAAAAATCCAAATCAAATGCGTCAGGTTCGTACAAAAACATCTAGTGCAATAGAGTGCACGAAAATAATATCTGGTGCACTAGGTGCCCGAAAACTCGTCAATGTCCCAAAAGCGCATAAAAACGATATCGAGTGTACCAAGTGTTTCCCCCAATCAGAGCAAAAATCTGTTCAAATTCCAAGACGGGAAATGAAGCAACGCTTATGTTTCCCCCAATCAGAGCAATACTCTATTTTAAAATCCAAATTTTAATAAAGGAAGCAATGCTTCAGATAAATTGCGCTCTGCGCTGCGCGACACGTGTCAGCGCAGTTGCGCTAGCGCAGTTGCGCTGCGCTCTGCGCTGCGCGACACGTGTCAAGCGCAGGCGCGCTTGTGCCAACTGTGCCAGCATTTAAACAATAAAATTCTGGAAAGATCTTTCCAATCTTGTTAAAAACAAGAAGATTCTCTTCTGTAAAACAGATCCCTAGGATCAAAGATCCAACGGTAGGGAGACATCCCTAAATCAATCAGAGAAAGATCTCTTTAACTGATTTAACAAATCAATTGGCACTATATAAAGGCCCCTAGACTCCAAGTCTAAAAGAGGAGGAGGATACAGAAAAAGAGATACAGAGAGCTCTTCTAAAAACTTTGAGAAGAATTCAGAAAGAAAGAAAAAAGATAAAACCTTTGGAAAAAAGAAGAATTTCTTCTAAAAAGATCAATGATCTAAGAACAAGATCAAGATCTTTAATAAAAAATAATAATAAAGAAGTAATCTACTTCATGACTAGATCTTTTTGATCTATATATAAAGGCATTGCCTTTTGTTGAACCACTGGTTCTTGAATCTTGAGGTAGAACCTCTAAAGAGATTCTTTATTTGATCTAAATGTGATCAAGATGCGCTCTGCGCTACTGTACAGTGCCTTGCACTTTTGATTTGCGCTGTTACGCTCCTTAGATTGGCGCAAGTCACCAGAGCTCGCCACGTGTCAGCAGTGCAATAGCGCAACGCACTGCGCTTGCGCTCGCTAGAGCGTGACACGTGTCACCTCCACATGCGCTAGCGCCTTGCGCTCTTTAATTGGCGCAGAGCGCCTGACAGGCCGCGTGGCGCATTGAATGCTCTGCATTATAAAAAAAAAGGGACAGAGCCCAATTAAAAAGGCCTAACAGGCCAAAATAAATGCTGTGCATTTAATTAAAAGCCCAATGCTTTAAAAAAAGGGCAGAGCCCAAGCAAAGGCTTAAACAGGCCAAATATGAATAAAATGTTAAACATTTTCGAATGGACTTAACCCAACTCTGGTCGTAAGTCCTCAAATTAAATTGAACTGAGCACAACTGCTTTCTCAAATCAATTTGCACCCGGTTCAAGGGTACATCTCTGAACTCCTCTGATATTTGTCGTTGTAATCCTTCAACGTCGTCAGAGAGGTGACGGGTCCCGACAACCACACATTAATACGGACTGTGGGGTCCTTAAACTCATGGACTAATGCATCCTTAAACCAATATTCGTCCCCAAAAAGGGAATGATGGACCACCATTTCCCTAAACTGGTAATACCGACTGTGGGGTCCTTAAACTCATGGACTAATGCGTCCTTAAACCAATATTCGTCCCCAAAATGGGAATGTTGGACCACCATGTCCCTAAACTGGTAATACGGACTGTGGGGTCCTTAAACTCATGGACTAATGCGTCCTTAAACTAATATTCCTCCCCAAAATAGGAATGTTGGACCACCATGTCCCTAAACTGGTAATATGGACTGTGGAGTCTTTAAACTCATGGACTAATGCGTTTTTAAACCAATATCCGTCCCCAAAATGGGAATGTTGGACCACCATGTCCTTAAACTGGTAATACGGACTGTGGGGTCCTTAAACTCAAGGACTAATGCGTTCTTAAACCAACACTCGTCTCCAAAATGGGAATGTTGGACCACCACGTCCCTAAACTGGCAATGGACCACCATGTCCCTAAACTGGTAATACGGACTGTGGGGTCCTTAAACTCATGGACTAATGCGTCCTTAAACCAATATTCGTCCCCAAAATGGGAATGTTGGATCACCATGTCCCTAAACTGGTAATACGGACTGTGGGGTCCTTAAACTCATGGACTAATGCGTCCTTAAACCAATATTCGTCCGCAAAATGGGAATGTTGGACCACCATGTCCCTAAACTGAAAATGGACCACCATGTCCCTAAACAGGAACAATAGAGCCCAAATGCTCTTTTGTCGGATCTAAACGATCCCGTTAAGTTGATCTTAGTCTCAAATTAGACTAGCATATCCTTAACAAACGTTTGAGTTGATCTTAGCCTCAAATATGGCTAACGTATCCTTAGACCAAAACCCCAAACCCAAATCTAAGAAAATACGGATTTGGACTAATCTACGTCCTACGGACGACGACATAAATTAGTCTCCATATACAATCCACGGGCAACCACAAAGAAAACAAGCACCCACGACACGAAGTGAAATTCTGGAGAAGGAGAAAGTTGTTACCGCGATGCGGTAGTGTAATTAACTACAGGGGCTTGCGCCTGCAGGGAAGAGCGTCCCCACAATCAAAAACCCCTCAAGCGAGGGGGAATCTGACGAAATCTGCTACATCGGCCGCATCCGTCTAAACCTCCGATACACGGTGGCATAAATCAACTTGGTATCTTCGGAGAGGTGGACGGATAAAACCAAATAGCATCTGCCCCGAATCTCAGGAAAGACGTCCCTGTCTTGGCCGTCCTTCGGAGGGGAACAGATTCTGGCATGTCCGGTGGGACCTTTTCCTCTTTCCACTCCACACTTCGTGTGTCGTGTTCGCGAACGAATCGCAGTTTGCTGTGCTTGCCTGTGGATTAGAGGTACTTAGATTTGGTGTCTTGCTCCGTGCAGAAAACAGAAGATCAATGGCTTCAAACTGCACTACCTGCAACTACAACTCTCGCTCCGTCCCGTCTGGAGGAGTGACTTATAGGCCCCAAGCGGCCTCCATCTTCGCTATGCCGGTGGAACAAGTAACTCAGGCCACCACTGGGCTATTCTTCGGGACTATGCTCCCACCAATGAGCTTCAATGCCCCATTGACGTCGCAAGAAGCTCCAAAGAAGTCGGTCTTTGA